>OZ035990.1:485000-2985000 GCA_964035005.1 Erebia palarica | reverse complement strand
GAATTGCGGGTGTGGCATAGAACCTATACGGGCCTATACACGCTTCAAATGAGCTTATACGCGCCGTAAACGACGCTAATCTGAAACCGCCCTAACTCGTGATGAGTGAGGGTAGCTAGCTGTGGCTATTACGTGAAATCTGCATCAGTCATTGCTATAATCTTAATTGTTGTGATTGGGTGAATTTAAGGCATTCTTTCTGTGACAATGCGCTTTGGCCAAATATAGCGGAAGAGTATACATTGCGATCGTTACACTATAGCAATAAAGTAAGAAAATTTTTATGTATGACGGGGATAGGGCCTGGGACTTGAACCATAGGCACTTTATAATATCATAGCAAATAGAAATACTAACTATAAGTGCTTGTACGAGTATGTTAAGTAATGTGGACAAATAAAGAAATTTCATTCAATTCAGTCATTTATTCATTCATATTTTTACGTAATAATGCACTTTGTAGTTATGGCAGTTTATGCAAGCGATACCGTGATTGGTTTCTACGCGTCTTCTTCTTTGCTAAGTGGCCAGTAACTAGTCGCGGCCGAAGCCTCTCGCTACACCAAAAATATAAATGTTGTTGTCATATTCAAACGGAGCTCGAAAGTCTGATTTCTTCAAGCCTTCGAGCCACCACCACCACTACAGCCTATTAACGTCCCACTGCTGGGCACATGCCTCCACTCTCATAGGAGAGAGGGAATTAGGAGCTTAGACCCACCACGCTGCTCCAATGCGGGTTGGCGGGCTAGCCAAGCTTCCTTGAGCCTTCGAGCATTTAATAAAATATACTAGAAGCTTCAAACGACTAAAATTTTGTTTCAAACTTTGTAGAACCACTGAAGTCCTTGTACTTAATAAGTGTCATTCCACCACCTTAATGACACTTGTGAAGATATTTTTAGGTAGGCAGGTACATTTCTCGTGGCAAAGCATATTCTCCTCGTTTCCAGAAATTCTGTTTGCTATACATTATCACAGAACTTACAAATCTGTATATTTTTGCGCACTGCGACTGGCAGTATTTTTTTTTAAAACTACTGTTGTTATTTATCCACGAATAGGAGATATTATGAATTATCCTAACTTGAACTTCTTTTTCATTTTTATTAAACTGGTTGAACGGCTCTGGAATCTAGTCCTTCTGAGCCTTATCTTATCTTCTTACGATCATGTCTCAAAGAGTGTAGAGCAGCAGTATCTGGTGCGTCTACTGTTCTACACACTCGATGCATTTTTTTTAATAACTCGCTTTACGGCTCTGGGTTCCAGTTCTTTTAAGCCTTGCCCTTTTTGGAATTATTATTGTGTCGCAGTTAACGTTTGTCAAGCTCCTAATTATTGTAGAAGTCATTCCGTTTTTTATTTATGCTCTGCCCTTTGTAATTCCAAATAAAGATTTAATTATTTACTAGAGCGGTAATAACGAATCGATTGACTCCTCATTTATCAAAATCGGCCAGTAGTATATGCGCTACGGTGAAACATAATTTATATACATTCATACTTACAAACATATCTACATAGACTGCTAAAATCATAGCCCTTCCTTTTGACTTTGGCGTAAGTAGTCGAGCAAGAAAGAGTAAATGTTTAACGTAAAGTTAATGTAAAAGATTTACTTTAATTTCTTCTTCGCTTGTAACTAAGTATGTACTTAACTTCTTTTGAAAATAAGATGACAGATAATTAGTTATTTTAAGCGTTTAAAATGCCGGTCTTGGTAACTGAGAACCACTTTTAAAAGCGAGTCTGGCTCGGTTTTTATTAGATGTTACACCGAGCACATTCGTTTTCTTAGCGCTCGCTAACCGTATTGAAATTAAAAATTTCTTCTCGTTTAATTTTACCTTCTTTATTAAAAACCAATAGTATTAACGTACAAACTTCTTCGCCCTATTTAAACACTTTCGGGGTAGAATTTGTAAAAACGGTGAAACACATTTAATTTTAACGTGAACTGTAACGTGTAGCTACTTACTACTTTTTTTAAACCGAAAGTCAAAATCTTAAGTTTCATAGACGACTTTAGACTTTCTTACAAATTTTGATCCCTATTTAACCCCTTTGGGGGTGTAATTCTCTGTGAAAAAAACTGTGAAACACGTGTTTCTCCATTTTTAACCAAAATACCAAATACCAAGTTTCGTGTAGGTATATAACTTGAAAAATGACGAACTGTCATACAAACTTTCATTTCAAAGTCTCACTTCACCCCCTGAATTTCGAAAAATCCTTCCCCAAGGAGAATTTTAAGAAAAGGAAAATTCGATCAGCCTAGCCGTTTGGGCTGTAGGTTGTCGGTCAGTCACTCAGGACAAAATCTTTATACTTATTGATTGATGATGATTGACGATCAAAAAGTGTACCTATAGTGTACCAAATTTGGTTAAAGTAATTGATTTAAATTGAAAATGGCATCTAAGACGCCCGACTTCCTATTCTTCTTCGACCTTTGTCCAGCTGTGGACGTCTATCGGTTGACGACGGGCGACCACGTGTATGTAACTACAAATTATTAATACGGTGTTGTAAAATAGAGTCAATATCATCTAAATATAATATGAGTCTTCCGCGTACTCGCAGCGTTCTGACGCGTGTCGGAACTCTATTTATTGCGTGACATGAATTGAATTGTAGGCATGAATGAGAGATACGTCATTCATAACCAGTCGGTCACACTTTATGTAAATTCCACTACTAGTTAACCCTTGATTTTTGCGATGCGATCTAACCTGGTATGATTTGATTTCTGGCAAGCAACACAATTTTATTTAGGATTTTTGATTCCCGGAAGAATTCTTTAATTTTTCGCGATAAAAAATAGCCTAATACTTATATCCTTCCCCAGTACAACCTATCAGTACCAAAGTACAGAACTTACCAAATTCCTTCAAAATCGGTTGAAAAGATGTGCCATGAAAGCGTAGCTACAGACAAACATACTTTCGTATTCATAATCTAAATATTATGATTGACTAACTGATCTGAATATCATTTATTCAATATAGGTACACTGTAGGTACACTTATTGACGTTAAAAATTGCTTACTTATAAAACAGGATGGTGATAATTCGTTACGGTATCTTAAAACTAAAGCTACGAGGGTTCCAATCGCGCCCTGGTCTGAGAAGAGCCCACAACAAACTCAGCCGGGGTTTTTTTTTTATTATCACTATCTCACAAATCATCTAAACTAAGGAACTATCAGAGCTATAGAGCAAATTATTGCCAAGCCTCCTCGTCGTTTAAGTAGTCCTTTACATAGTAATAAGATTTTTCAATGAGTTTACGTTTTACATTAACTTTGAACTTATCCAGATATATCTTCATCATGTCTTCTGGGAGCTTATTATACGGAAATTATACCCGTTTTAGGTCACAATTATTAACCGATTTCCAAATTTTTCGCCATTTTTTAGCTAAACTATAAATAACCCGTCCCTTTTTTAATTTTTTTTCTTAAGTATGGTTTTTCCCGAAATATTTTCAATTTAGTAAACAAACACCCCCCAAAAAACCCAACTTTTTTTTCATTTTTCAAAATTCCAAAATGGTTACCAGCCGATTTTCAAAATGAAAACGTTCACACGTGTCTCGATAAATTTCTCGACTCTTTGTAGGTACTATTCCCATCTCGATCCTCTCAAAATCCTCGGAGCTACGGTCAAAAATACGTCTCAGGGGATTCGCATCTGATAACCATTTTCAATGTAATAATATACCTAATATGATAGATAATATAAGTATGGTTTTATTAATAACGCAAGAGGAAAACCAGCTGAAACGGTAAACAACAAACGCGTCCGCAATGCGCCTACGAGCCGCTCTCACAATGACACCGACCGCAGACTCCACCTTGGGCTTTATTTTTACTTCCAGAATCTCTAACTGTTAAATAACTTTTATATACGTGAATGCGATCTCTAAACGAGTCGCTACCGGTAGCTTTCAAGTAGTTTCTCTTAAAGTTTCTCATAAATTAGACCGCATATGGGAAGGGCTTTTACTTTGACTCAGACTTCGAATAGATGAAGACCGGTATTTAGCATAGATTGACCGATACAACAGAATAGGCAATTGGTGGTATTACTGGTGGGAGGCTTCGGCCGTGGCTAGTTAAGAAGTTAAGACGTGCCGCCAAGCGATTTAGCGTTCCGGTACGATGCCTTGTAGAAACCGAATAGGGGTATAATTACTGCCATGCCCCTAACAGGTTAGCCGGTTACCACCTTAGTCTGCATCGTCACTTACCATCAGGTGAGAACGCAGTCAAGGGCTAACTTGTAGTGGATAAAAAAAGGACGGATACTTGAGAACGTGTCCTAAGCTGATGTCAGTTTATTAATACGGGCCTAAGAAGTCCGGCTAAGCTTTCAGAGGCATTTTAATCAACAAAGCACCGCAGCGAAAGCGACTGTGCTTCTAAATATTTGAAAACCTCGGTAAAGCGGCGTCATCAGCTGTCGATGTGCGGCAAAAGACCTGCATTGGCTGCTAAAACAAGTTTACCGCAGTAAAGTGAAATAATATCATGTAGAAAGCTTGATTTCTCTAGAAAACTTTAACTGAAAATCGCTTAAAGTTTAAACTAATACGAGATTGGAACCAGTCGACACCACACAAGCACTTGAAGCGCTTTGTATCGCTGCAACAGAAATAATTAAAGCGGTCAAGTGAGGCCCAGCGTCGGGCTTGTTAGCGGACCGTCTCGCCCGCAGCTCATTCCGAATAGTTTTTTTATGTGGCTAAGCTATTTTAGATGGCTTTCAGCTTGAAATGTTTTTATACTTTGATTTTTGTTTTAAAATGCCTATTCAGTATGAATAAAAGTTGTTGAAGTAAAAGCACAGAATAGGGAATAGTACTTTGGTAAAAGTGCATGTGGAATTCCATGTTTAAAGGCAAAGTTAGCAAAAGGTTTTTTGTTATGTCATGTAGTAAAATAAGAATAGAACTTCCAGTGTAGAATAGGCACATATTTTAAAAAGATAAAAGATGGCAACTTTTAAAGATTATAAAAAAAAATGTAGAACAAAGAGTATTACGTGGTATTACTTACGTTCACAAGTCACCCCTTTAGGTTTTATTGTAGTATTTTAGTTGAAGCGACTAACCTCTTAAAACAAAGATTTAGAAAACCCTGTACGTAGTGCCTATTTAAAGTACACATTTCTTGCAAATTTTTCTGAATCGCTTTATAATTTAAAAGAATATTTCTGCGAAGGTCTCTGAGTCTACTCGAGTGAATTTGCACTTGTCCGTCCGTCCGTCCGTCTGTCAGAGCCTTATAACTTCTGAATTACTGAACGTACTTACTTCAAATTTAAATATAATATGTAAACCGATGGCCTCCAGCCGAATATGGCTTAAAAAGTTATAAAAATCTTTATTTCCGGGGGGACCTCATATCAGCGAATGCGAAGTAAAATACTTTTTATAGCGTTACATAGTGTTGCAGTATATCATTTTAAAGATATTTAGGTTCATAGAGTCCAAAAATATATTTTTTTAAATTTTCCCCTAAAATTGACGAAATGGGGGGTTTTCAAAGTGGAGATTTTCTAACGTCCAAAGTTGACCTCAGAACAATTTTCTGAAAGGCTGAGGCCTCCTTACCCGGGCGGGGCGCGAGGCAACAATGTGCCCCGGTTACTATCTTGAAGCCGGTAAACGGGCTAGGGCCTGCCTTGTAGGCTACGGGTCCCTAGGTCGGGTATCACTTCAGGTGTTGGGTCCGCACTGCGGGTGACATCCTTGAAGCCGGTAAACGGGCTAGGGCCTGCCTTGTAGGCTACGGGTCCCTAGGTCGGGTATCACTTCAGGTGTTGGGTCCGCACTGCGGGTGACATCATCACCTCCGCGTGCAAGACCAGTGTCTTGTCCAGGTGCCTCGGTGCTGCGGGCGATAGGGTCGCCGTCGCACGCCGAGATGATGTCGAGGTCGGTGGACTCCGCGCTGCGGGCGATAGGGTCGCCGTCGCGCGCGGAGTCAGTGTCAAATCCGGTGTGTGTCGCGTCGTCGTCGTCGCTACGGTCGCCTGCGTAGCTGCGCAGGTGATGGCGATCGTAGGAGCTCACGAGGTAGTGGACACCCGGTCGGAGGTCGGGTGGTCGGCAGTGCGATCCCAAATCCGGTGTGTGTCGCGTCGTCGTCGTCGCTACGGTCGCCTGCGTAGCTGCGCAGGTGATGGCGATCGTAGGAGCTCACGAGGTAGTGGACACCCGGTCGGAGGTCGGGTGGTCGGCAGTGCGATCCCAAATCCGGTGTGTGTCGCGTCGTCGTCGTCGCTACGGTCGCCTGCGTAGCTGCGCAGGTGATGGCGATCGTAGAAGCTCACGAGGTAGTGGACACCCGGTCGGAGGTCGGGTGGTCGGCAGTGCGATCCCAAATCCGGTGTGTGTCGCGTCGTCGTCGTCGCTACGGTCGCCTGCGTAGCTGCGCAGGTGATGGCGATCGTAGGAGCTCACGAGGTAGTGGACACCCGGTCGGAGGTCGGGTGGTCGGCAGTGCGATCCCAAATCCGGTGTGTGTCGCGTCGTCGTCGTCGCTACGGTCGCCTGCGTAGCTGCGCAGGTGATGGCGATCGTAGGAGCTCACGAGGTAGTGGACACCCGGTCGGAGGTCGGGTGGTCGGCAGTGCGATCCCAAATCCGGTGTGTGTCGCGTCGTCGTCGTCGCTACGGTCGCCTGCGTACCTGCGCAGGTGATGGCGATCGTAGGAGCTCACGAGGTAGTGGTCGGAGGTCGGGTGGTCGGCGGTGCGATCCCGTCGAGGTGTTCGTACGACCCGTTGTCGGCGCGCGCAAACATGCTCCGCGCGAGCGTACGGACGTACCCCTCCTCGGTGGGCGCCTTGAGGTCGCGGTGGATCACATCGTTCCTCACGTACCTCGGAGCTCCCACAATTTAGCGCAGGCACTTGTTCTGCCAGACTTGTAGGCGGTTCTTCTGGTATGCAAAAGACGTCGCATACCAGGCGGGAGCCGCGTACGTCAGCCGCGAGCGGACATAGGCTCCGTAGATCCGGAGCTTGGTCTTCGGTGAGGCTTGAGGTGAGGACTTAGGTGCAGCATCGACGCAGCAGTATTTTTAACAGAACTTCACAATGATGTCAATAGATGGCGCTCTGTAAAAGTTTATTCGTTTCTCCAATAACTCTTTAGCTCTTTTGCGTCTAATGTTAAAAGTAAACTATATTACAATATAGCTAACACTATCTTATTGAGACCGCGAGGTCTCCGTTCGGAGCGAACCACTAGTAATAATTTAGTTTATTCCTGATAGGCAGGCAATAAAAAGTCTACAAGTGGTGACCATAACGATGCTTTTAATGTTAGCTGCTAACAGCTGTTAACTGGAACCCGGGGCCAGTCGCGATCCACGAATAGTTTTAAATTATTGCACTCATCACTTCGTTTGCATTTTATGCTCTCAACTTTAATTGCTACATTTTTAAAATGTTGCTGTAATTAAAAAAAATATGCTTGCATGTTATAGATTTTTGGAGTATTAATTGCGTATCATTGATTCGTAGTCTGGTGTAGTCTACGTATTTTATTGCAATGAAAATATAGCAAATTAGCCTTCATGAACATTACCGATCATTTGGATGGTGTATATTTTTTATGAATATAAATGTTATAGATTCTTTTTAGTAGGTTAATGTTTATAAATATTTTAATTATTATTGTTAATATTAAATGCTCATTGTAATTTCTAATTAGCCTTTCAAAGGCTAATTTGCATCATTAGCATCGCGTCACCGCATTTCGTAGTGCGGTGGCTCGTACAAAAACGCCCTAAAGTAGTGACACGTCAGTGTATAATATGAACGTACTCCTTAGGCTGTGGCTTTTTTCATCCACTACAAGTTAGCCCTTGACTGCGATCTCAAGTGATGGTAAGTGATGATGCAGTCTAAGACGGTAGCCGGCTAACCTGTTAGGGGCATGACAGTTTAGATAATAATTCAGCCATACCCCTAATCGGTTGGGTGGCAACTAGCCACGGCCGCAGCCTCCCACCAGGCCAGACCAGGGAAAATTCAGAAATTATAAAGTCCCAAATTGACCCTGCCGGAGATCGAACCCGGGACCTCCGCTCGTTAAGACAACAGCAATCAAAACTGCGACATTTGGCTGTAGTCTGTTATGCTGTGACCGGGAATTCCCGCAGCGGCCACAACCGTGGAGCTGTAATAACTTCTGAGACTTCGACATATAAACATTTTGTTCAGAATTAAACTCGCTTTAAACTAGATAACTTCCGTGTCTTAGCTTTTGGTAATAATTTTCACCGACAAGCTTGTTCTATAGCAAGATTTTTGGGTGGAGTGAAATCTAATCCTCTTGCACCAATCTGCTTGAACTGATTTGGTTAAATTATACAATGTGGTCACTTTTTACCCGACTGCGGCACGAACAGGGTTATATTAAGCATTGTTGGTACGTACGTACCAACAATACGTCGTACCAACAATACATACATACTATACATACAATACGTACGTACGTACATACATACATACATGAACCCTGAAAACAATATACTCCTTTTTTCAGGCAGTCGTATAAAAAATATTTATTCAATACTCAATACTCAATATCATTTATTCAATATAGGTACACTGTAGGTACACTTATTGACGTTAAAAATTACTTACATATAAAACATGATGGTGATAATTGGTTACAGTATCTTAAAACTAAAGCTACAAGGGTTCCAAACGCGCCCTGATCTGAGAAGAGCCCACAACAAACTCAGCCAGGTTTTTTTTTTCTTTTTATTATCACAACCTCACAAATCATCTTAATTAAGGAACTATCAGAGCCATAGAGCAAATCATTGCCAATTTTTCTTTTACATATAATATTTCTAGTCAGTTCTTTTCATTGAACTCAGCATCAGCTGATGCAATTCTGCTTTTCTATTTTCTTCATTTTGAAGATTGGACATTTTCAATTCATGTTCCTCTTTTGTAAATAAATGCTCAGTTTCTGCTATCCGTTGCTGAAGCTTAACTAGTTCTAGCCGTGCTGCACTTAACTTATCAACCTTTTTTGTGAATGTGTGCTGTGTAGCTTTCTTGGGTTTCAATTGTTTTGAAATTTTTGGTTTTAAGGATTTTGGATTCCATGTCTCCCATTCGTTAGTAGAATCTAAAAAAGGATGATTGTATTATTTTAGTTATACTTGCAGAGTAATTTAGACTGCCTTGTTGGTCTAATGGTTAGAATGTCAACTGCAATTGACAAGCTGCTGGGTTCGATTCTCAGCTCGGATCAAAAACATATGAGTATATTATAAATTATTATTTTTGGAAAGCAGTAACTGGAGAAGTTAGTGGTGTTTTATTCCTGAGCTTCACAGAGCAGAGCCTCTATGAAAGTGAGGATATAGAGGGAGAGAGAGGTACCTTTACGCACATGCAAAATTAAGTCAGAGGTTAATTTGAAACGAGGCAAATGAGTTGGTCAGAAATACAATACAATAATAATACAGGTCGATTTAATTAAAAAATTTGAAAAAAAGGACATCTACATAGGAATTTACCAATAATGCCCATGGTGTCATCATTTTTGTCACCTACGGCCTCAGGAGTTAGGTTAGTAAATTTTAAATCTGAATTAAAAAGCCACTTGAATTACATTGCTAAGAACAATTTTCATTGTGTTAACATGAGTAAGAACGTGTGTAATTGTAAAAGTGAGCACACTTTGATGAGGCATGATGAACACTAACCACCAATTTTCATTATAATATCACAGACTTTACAGTAGTAGGTATAGAGATCCAGTGTATAAATAAGGAAAAATATACATAATTTGATACCTCATACATTGTTAAATGTGTAACTATTAGGATAATAACATACCAGCAGTTCCATCCCATTCGGTAGTGTCATCATTTTTAATAATTTCAATGTGATTATCTGAGAATACAAATAAAAAGGGTTATAAATCCATGTATGGAATAGGTAGTGTTTTAGGCAAATGAGACAAATTGAATAGGTAAGTATTTATTACCATACCTGTAATATTGTCGGAGTCATTTAGTGGATCTAACCCCGATATGTTGGTAGATATTGCTATCAATTTTTCTTCGTCCTCGTTGAGATCAGGAGTATTGGAAGGCCCGCCTCCAGTCTTGTAATGCTCCTGTCTATGGCAAGTCAGTTTTTTCTTAACGTTTTTTTTCATACTTTCGTATTTCAGTTTAAGTGTTTTGCTTGATCGGAAAGTTCCAATTGATGCTGAATTGAAGATTGACGCAATCTTGGTCCACGCTGCTGCTTTATCTTTGTTGGTTACTGCGTCCGTTTTCTTATTTTCTAATATATACCGGTATTTAGACACCAATTCGGTCAGTAAATTTACTTCTGACTTTTGAAAATTAGTAGCACGATCTCTTTTTTTTACTTCTTCCATATTTAGATTATATTAAGCACAAAACCAAACACCAAACACGAATTGAAACTTCGAAGTTCGAGGAAATTCTTGCGATTTGTTGCGATAAACATCATTCATCAAACAAACGTCCTTTCTCAGTCTTATGCATTGGATGACATATGTGTCTATCTCGCTTATACTTATTTAGTGTGAAGATGCTAATAAAAGACCATAGAGAGCTATCCATTGGTTAAAAAGTGATTGAAAATAAATAATATAATCCCTTGAGATTATATTATTTATATAATCAGATTATTTTATTTTCCAGTCGTTTAACTAAGGACAGACTGTGCAAGGGATTATAATATTTAAATAATATCTATGGTCTTTTCGAAGCAACTTCACACTAGATATGTGCAAGCGAGATAGACACATATATCATTCAATGCATAAGACTGGGAAAGGACATTTGTTTATCGAATGACGTAAATCGCAAGAATTCATAACCTCGAATTTGCGCAATTTTGATTTCGTGTTTGTTTTTGTGTTTATTTTATTTTAGATAGGTAAAAGTGCTTTCTTAAAAATATGCAGCAAGTAAAGTAAGTAAGAAGTAAACTTATTAACCTAACTTGTAACGAGATACCGGTCAAAATGTATATTATAATCATAATTATATAGTCCCGTTCCCGTAGTTCCCGTGGGAACTAAAAAACCTCAATCCACGCGGGCGGGAATCAGCTAGTTAGAAAAAAAAAACAGACGTCGTGACCAACACAGACGAAGATGCAGCGTGGAACAAGTGTGTAAAATATCCACTGTTATCAATAGGTATCTACCACTAATGACCGTATATTGCGTACAAGGTGGACACGGAAAGAAAATTGATAGTTCTGAATGAAAGGATATTAAAAAAACTAGGCACATAATAGGTTTCTTTACCTATGAAATTGCCGTTTTGTATGGAATAAGTGAAAGTACCTACTTATTTTTTTTATTTCTGTTACTTATTCGAAGTAATCATCCATGCAATCGACGCATTTTTGCCAACGCATTGGCAGTTTATTGATGCCCTTCTTGTAAAAATCAGCTGGACGGTAGGCAAGAAACTCAAAGGCATTTTGTACTGCCTCTCGGGAATTGAATTTTTTACCCACTACTTAAAAATTGTCAAAATTTTGGAAAACGTAATAGTCGGTAGGTGCAAGGTCTGGTGAGTATGGCGGATGAGGGAGAGCTTCCAACCCCAGCTCTTGCAGCTTGGAGACTGTCTGTTGCGCAGTATGGGGTCGCGCGTTGTCGTGAAGGAGCAGTGGGGACGACCGATTGACCAAAGTTGGTTGCAGATGTGCAAGCTTCTCCATCATTCTCTCCAGTTCTTCACAGTACACATCTGCAGTAATGCTAATGCCGTTTTGTAAAAAGCTGTGGTGAATCAAACCCGCACTAGACCACCAAACAGTGACCATCACTTTTTTAGGGGTCATTTTTGATTTAGGGCATTGCTTTGGTGCTGAACTAGGATCTAACCAACTTGCTGAGCGCTTTCGATTGTCGAACAGAATCCATTTTTCGTTGCACGTAACAATTCGTTTCAAAATTCCTTCATTTCTTTGCCTGTTGAGCAGCGCAAGGCAGGTCTCGACGCGTACGTTGCGCTGGCGATCGTTAAGGTCGTGGGGCACCCATCTACCTATCAAGCTTTTTTACCTTGCCAATTTGTCGCAAATGGATCAATATTGTTTTAGTGCTTACATCAAAAGCTGCTGCTAGCTCAGCTGTAGATTGAGTTTCGTCAGCTTCCACAATCTCCGGACGACCACGAGCTTCATTTTTCAAGTCAAAATTTCCAGAACGGAACCGGGAAAACCAATAACGGGTTGTGCGTTCGTTTGTACAGTTCTCTACGTAAACGTTTATGATGTTACGTGCCATTTGTGTCGCGTTGGTGCCACGACGGAACTCATATTATTCCATAATTACGCGAATTTTTGAAGTATCCATTATGACGAAAAATGTTGAAATGTAATGAAAATACACCGCTAATCAAAAAACAAAAGACTGAGTTTGTAAAAAGAATGTCATGGTTTTAAAACAAATTTGAATTTAGAATACAGAGCCTTTTACAGGCATACAGAACTTTTTTTAATTTGAAATGACCAGTACTGAAGAAAGGCAATCTCATAGGTAAAGACCTAATATTAAGTCATAGGTACCTACTAGCTATACAATATAACCTAAAAACTAGAAAACGTCATAACAAACAGGCAGATAGCCCTTTATCCGGCTCTCAAAGAAGCAGATAAATATATTCGTCCGTTACAGACTTTATTCGACAGTTAACTCATATATCTGTCTATTGATAAATACGAATTTGCGCTATCCATCCAATATCTACTATCTAGTCCTTTATCTGACGATTGAAAAATCGGCCCTGAGTAAGTATATATTTAACAAAGGAATTAAAAGAAGGTAAATGTAGAGGTAGCTGAAACCAATTTGTTTTAAAATTTTATTTCACGTTAATTTTGGGCTGAATTACGAACATGGAACCATTTTATGCAATTTGACGTCTACAAAAAATGTTACATGGACCAATTTGTTAAAAATTCGTTGTTTGCGAAATGGGCTTGCGTAGAGCATTCAACGGTTTCGGTTGAAATTCAAACACTAAATATATTCGAAGGACGGTTTAAACTAATTATGAAGTTCGAAGCATAGGTATATATGTAACCGTAAGATTGTAAAACCCGTTAGATTATAATCTAACTCGCGAAATTGTAAACTGTCGAAAAATTGTCAACTGTTCAATGTTCTGAGTGTCAGTTTTTGAAATATTCATTGTATTTACGTTTTCTTGCCTCTTTCTTGTAGGTTAGGTTAGGGTTCGACATAAATAATCAAGTAGTGCCCGGCGGCCGGGCACTTAGATTTTATCGGGTTTAAATACCGGAAAATAATGCGTTAAATTGTAATCTTTCGACAGTTTGCAATTACGCGAGTTAGATTATAAACTTACGGTTTTTACAATCTTACGGTGACATATATAACATACTACCTACCTACTTTCAACTTACTCTACTTACTAGGTTTCTAATAAGATATACTACTTTTCATTATCTATCACGCAACCCTTTAATCGAATGTTCTAAAGTTATTTATAAATGGCTTACCAAACAAAGTTTTTGTAAAAAATCTTTTGTAAAATCCAAGGAAAAATTTATCAAGCATTTTCAAAGTGAAGTTTAATAATAAGAATTTTGTAGCTAGTAATTTCTGTATAATAGGGATGATGACAACTCGATCAAATCAGCAACCCTTTATCAAACTTAAAAACGCACTTCAATTATGGAAGTTGTATGAAAATCACAATAATGACGTCATCAAATTTCAACGCACATTTTTTTCTTTAATCTATATTTTAAAATGGTTATCAAACTTAAAACTAACCGAGGATGTTAATTATAGGTCTTTTGGAAGACCCTCTGTTTAATTATCAGCTAGAAATAATTTATTCTTAATATACCTAGGCATCAACCCTATTATTGTAAGATCTCATAATATGAACCTTTGCTCTACTTTGGGAAAATAAATCTCTCTTTAAACCTAAATGATACACACTTTGTGACGCAATTAACAAGTTGTTTTGGTGTATAGGCGGCCTTATGACTGCGAGTGATCTCCAGGCAAAAAAATATTTATAAATATTTTTTACCGACTGAATTTCGCCCATAGCATTCTCCATACAGATAAGCGATATGCGCGTGAGATAGTAATTTACAGGTGTGTGCGTTGACACAGATGCACTCATCATTAACTTTCATAGCTAGATGAGTCGGTAAATCCGATACGACCGGAGAGAGATCAGGCGAAGAACCGACGGCTTAGGTACGTGCTGTCTGAGGCACGGGGTATGCACATCGCAAACACCCTAAATCCGGGCTGCTACTAAGTTACCTTAGCAAGGAAATAGTACATTACTGCAGCGGCCAGCAAAACAGGCATTGAAGGACGAACGTGTAAATGTGGGCCGAGGCACACATACGTGAGTCCATCAATGCCTAGTTGTGGCCAAGGCTTGTATAGTGCTTTTCTCAAATAATGCGCGGAAATGAAAACTAAGTAGTACCTAGACAGAACTTTTTATTTAAAAATATTGTTCTTACGATTTTGGCGGTAACAAGTTTGCTATTACGGCTCTTGCTGCCTCTTGAATTTCAGATGGCGTTAAAGTAAGTTCATCACACTCATTGTCTTCGCTTGAATCATTTTGCCAAATACATTTAAAAATCAATGACGGACAACGAACAACAATAATTTTTCCCGCGTTATAGTGTTCATTTGTTTTTTTTCAATAAACAGCTTTCTATTTGCAAGCTACTTCGATGTTTAAATAAACCTTTGATAAGTTACCTCCTTGGTTGCCATGTTTCGGAGTAAAAGATCGTTCCATTTTTAAATTAAACGTCAGATATGAATTTACTATGTAATTTATTTGGCCGCTAAATCACGACAGATATGGATTTTCATACAACATTTGCCGGCCGCTGCTCGCATGTATTTGGCCAGTACGGCAAGGTTGTCAAAATAATGCTCAAATTTCCAAGCATGTTTGAGAAAAATCCAATTATTGTCCGACCCTAGAAAAGAACACAGGATCTCAACATTCGCAGTCAAACATGCCAACCTACTCATAGCATTAGACCAACAAAGCAGTGCATAGAATTTACGGTATAAGTATTATAATTTAAGTAAAACATTGAATTTAAAATAAATAACTATTCGTTTAATTTTCTGCATCGCAATTTTTTTATTGTATTAGTCTTGCGCTTGACCACAATCATGCTTAGAGCAAAGCAATGATGAGGTCTAGGTTTAAATGGGCTTGCCCAGAAGATGCCTATTCATTCTTGCCTTTATGTTATTACAAGACCTTACGAAGTTATACGAAAGTACAGTTAGTAGTAGTTAGTTAGTTAGTACAGTCACGGTTACCTTAGCGGTTCGTGTCAGAAACGTAGAGCATAATAATAAAAAGGCTTCACGGGTTAACCTTTGCAATTTTTGGCAATAAACTGGAATTTCCAAACAAGCCTGATACAGTAAGCACAGATCGTTTGTAAAGGCACCGGCGTCCGGGTCGTGACGAGAATTGGGGCTGTTCGCAATCGAAACGCTGAAACATTGGGCATTTTTAATTTTGCGGCTGCAGCTAAACTGCAGTGGCTTTAGCTTTTCAAATGGTGTTAGCTCACTACAAGACTTTAATGAGTCGTAAGTCGTAACGAAGCGAAGGGGCTTAAATTTATTCTTCAAAACAAAAACACTGACATCAAAAGGATCTTTAAAAAGTCTTCTGCAAATTAATCGACAAAATCTTTTAACACGACTGTCCAAAAAAGGAGTAATGTTTTCATGTGAATTTCTTTATTCCACCATTTAGATTTAGATTCTTTATTTTGTGATTCATCACAACAGATCTAGAGCGCTATAGCGCTGTAAATGTTACCTGAATAAAACACTAGGTACTACTTATAAAACTTGTGGAGGATCTTACAGGAGACCTATAGTGTGTCCAGCTGTGGACGTCCATCGGTTGACGACGACGACTAACAAAACATTACGCCCGTACACAGTTAATTAATAAATAATCACTCCTAATACTGTGCAATAAAAAACGTTAGCAATGAGAATAAAGTGATCTAGTGGTATCCCTAATCCCTATAGGCCTATTATCGTATAAATATGATAGCTACAGAGTAACAATCGCAATCACCTCTGATTGGTTATAATATAACAATTTTCCGCTATTGGCTAAAATCAATCAAGTTTAGCCAATTCCGACTGTAACATTGATTGATGCAGGTCCTAAAATTATAATATTGGTACTGACAATAAAGATATCAGCCTTACGCGTGCGTATACCCTTTCGGCACAAGTTTTATTGAAATAAAGACATTTCAATCTTATAGTCCGAACTTACTTCCGTGTTATATTTCCAGTTATATAATCGTATCTATTCAGCACAAGTCGCAAGTAGACTGGGGTATTTACTGAAGAAAAATCGTGGCGAATGCATTGCGTTAAAAATGCAGACGAGTAGGGACTGCCGCATAGCGCCGTACCTAAATGTTACCTGAATAAAACACTACAGCGGCCATTACGCCCGTACAAAGTTAATCACACTTTCTGTGCAATATACAACGTTGGCAATGAAAATAAAGTGATCTAAGCTCTATTATGTAAAGTAATGACTAATTGTTTCAGTTGCGATTTGAATAATGTTGAAAATATCTTTTTAGGGATTATTAAATAGAGAATCTTCCAAGACGTAAAGTACGTAAAGAAGTAATATCGACGTCCCCTGTTAATTTATTATGAACCACTTATCGTTTATACCACAGAATAGGTTATCCACTACAGCCTATTACTGTCCCATTGCTGGGCACATGCCTCCACTCTCATAAGAGAGAGAGAATTAGAGCTTAGACCCACCACGCTGCTCCAATGCGGGTTGGTGGGCTTTAACGACTATTATCATGTTAGTGATAATAACCGGGACCGACGGCTTAACGTGCTCTCCGGCACGGGGGTGAAACACCGCCAACTTCCAACTCCGGGCTGGTATTGAGAATTTCTTAATTGAAAAACCCAACACCTAACAATTTTTATGCTCGACCGGGAATCGAACCCAGGACCTCGTGATCCGCAGTCGACTATGTTAACCACTAGACCAACGAGGCAGTAGGCAGTAACCAGAATAGGTTATACCTAGTAAAAAAGTGCGTCCAATATTAATGACACAAGCAAGTATTTTTGCGGTAATCGCAGTGTGGGACGACCTCCAGCCCCTAGAGCCGACGACCGAAAGAAAGAAGCGGGAAGTGGATGGATGAAAAAAGCGGAGTACCGTGTGTGGTGGCCCGCTCTCCAAAAGGCCTATGTCCTGCAGTGGAGGAATGCAGGCTGATGGATGGATGGATGGATGAAGCAAGTATTTTGTGCAACATCTTATGCAAAGCAAGCGTTTTGGCGTTTGAAAAAAGTTACTGAATTGACTACTCAATTGTTTTACAATGCTCGTGATTAATAAGCTATCTAGCTTTGTCCTAAAATCATTGAAATAGAAATAGGTACTAAAATTCTACAGCAATGCCTAAAATCGCCTAAAAAAAGCAAATAAATTTTACGATCGTAAAAAATAAGAACCTGCTTTGTACGCATAAAACAAAAGTGAAAATTACAAGTCTTTATCTGAAATTTTCACTTTTGTTTCACACTAGGGGAAACTTAGGTACTTTGTCAATACAATTGGTTGTTATTTCAACAAAGTTTAATATTATCATAAAATAACATAGACTTATACAGATCTCCGGCAGAGTCTATTTGTGAATTTATAATATCTGAATTTTAATAATAAATAATTAAATATAGTTATTACAATGAACATATTATTACTAAAACAATTCATATTATAAATGCGAAAGTGTGTCTATCTGTCTGACTGCTATGCTTTCACGGCTCACCTGTTTAATCGATTTTGATGAAATTTGGTACGGGGATAGGTTGTACCCCGAGGAAGGACATAGGCTGTTGAGAAGTTCCTGCGGGAATCGAAAATCGTGGAAAAAAACTCCGAAAAAAAGAATTCGCGGGTATTATCTAGTGTAAGTAATTCCTATCTCAAAATTGTTAATGTAGATTTTAATTTTTGACAATAATATAAATTGTTAATTTAATTTATTTACAATTCAAATTGCCGACGCAGTCTCAATTTAGGTCACGTCGCTCTGTAGCGCTGCATTTACAGAAACGATCTGTTTGTACGAGTGCGGCTTAAAACAAAACGCAGTGTTTTATTTCAAACCGCGTGATTGGATTTGGTTTTGGTGTTTTTTGAAACGTGGATGTAGGGGTCATCTGCAGCGTGGCGTGTTGACCAACTTCTGAGATATACTATATATCTTCTGAGATATACTTTACATCATTTGGGGAATGTTCCGATATACCTACACTGCGAGCACTGTAAGGTGTGACGTCAATTTAGTATACTGCGAAGCCGTTCCTTTATAGTTAGCTATACACGGAGCACTGAGAGCACTTTTGCTCGAAATCGCCAGTGCTTACAGTACAAAAATGGCGACGATTTATGACGTCATATACTTCCTTAGAATACAGCGGCAGTATACTGTCAGTGCATAATGGAACGAATTTCTCCCCAGCAAGAGCACTGAACAGTGCTCGCAGTGTATATTGGAACATACCCTTGGCATTTACCATATTAATATGCTTATCAAATAAACAATACCGTTCATCAGGTAGTTTGCTGCTCAAATGTAGATTGCTACCGCTTCGCTACGACTTATCATAACATTCAATAACGTTGAATGGAATTGAATCGCAATTTATGTGATGGTTGTCTTCATAACAGCAGTGCCAAGCGGTACCCGTCGTTAAACATGCTTGTTAACTTAAAGACGGGCTTACATCAACCTTATCACGAAACTTAGCGATTAATGCGACAATTGCAATCATTCCCGTTGGCTACTCAATATTCGATTTATTTAGTACATGTAGTTCCCGGGATGTAATCTACCGCTATACCAAATTTAATCAAAATCGGTGGAATAGATGGACCGTGAAAGCGTAGCAGACAGACACACATTCGCATTGATAATATTAGTATGGATATGAATACTAGCTAGCGACGCTGTCATCGGGTCAGATAAGTTTGTCTAACTATCCTTACTAATATTATAAACGCGAATGTTTGTATGTATGGATGTATGGATGTTTGTTACTCATTCACGCCAGAACGGCTGAACGGATCTGGATGAAATTTGGCACAGAGATAGACTATAGTCTGGAATAACACATACCTAGGCTACTATTTATCCTGGAAAATTGAAGAGATCCCGCGGTAACCAAAAACGTCAATCCACGCGGGCGAAGTCGCGGGCATCAGCTAGTACCTATATACTTACGTAATACGCTGTGAAATACTACCATACAATAATTTATCACTGCAGAAACTACGCAAGTTTCACTCCGTCACCGGAGCATCCTCAGGAGATGTTGACTCTACTTTATCATTTATCTCAGCACTAGCTGGGGCCAGGCCTATGCCCGGAACGATGAAACAATCATAAGTTTCGTAATACGGCCTTGGTATTCATGTCTTTGTAAATACTGCCTACAAATTACACAATATTATAGCCCAAGTTAAGATTAAATGCGGATAAGGCACGCGTTTTCATTTCTGTCGGTAAATTTTAAAGTTACAGAAATTATCTACTGTTTAATGTTAAATTTTTTGTGTAAAAATATATATTATACTTATATTTTAAAAGCGAAAGTGTCTGTCTGCTACGCTTCTACCTGTCTATAAAAAAAACCTAATTAAAATCTATACTATCTATACTAATATTATAAATGCGAATGTTTGGATGGATGGATGGATGTTTGTTACTCAATCACACCAGAACGGCTGAAAGGATCTGCATGAAATTTGGCACAGAGATAGATTATAGTCTGAAATAACACATAGGATATCCCGGAATATTAAAGCCGGGTTCCGCGGAAACCAAAAATCCTCAATCAAACCAACCTCATGCGGACGAATTCGCGGTCATCAACTGCTTAAAATATAAAATTTTGTCAAAAACAACTGAATAGATGGGCCATGAAGGAGCCATACATGCTAGCCTGACAGGACAAAAAGGTTCTTCTTATCTTGGGACAAAAGGACGCATCACATGAAAATGGGTAGGTGGGTAGGCACATGGACGGTACATAACCCGGTCAAAAAAAAATGTGGGTAGGTACGATTATAATTTCAGAACATTAGTTTAAATACCCTATTAGTCAGTTGGCAACGCAGTTTCTCCTATTATTCTGAGAGGGGTCCCGGGTCGCGAGCACAGCGGTTGAATGTTTAATCGCGACTGTACACATGCATCACAAAGACATTTAAGTGCACAAGATTACTGCCGTGCTTTTAATGAATCATACGAGCGTAACATTACTCTGTATGTAACGACTATGTTATAGTTTTGCTGGGAATTTTATGAAGTGGTCATAAGATTTAAATATGAAGAACTAACCGACAATATTATAGTCTCAGAATCCTGAGTGGTCATAATTATGATTTAAATATGTAATACTAACCGACAATATTATAGTCTCAGAATCCTGAGTGGTCATAATTATGATTTAAATATGAAATACTAACCGACAATATTATAGTCTCAGAATCCTGAGTGGTCATAATTATGATTTAAATATAAAGAAGTAACCGACAATATTATAGTCTCAAAATCCTGTCTTGCTGGGTCTACAAGTCAAAGATATATCCTAATAACTACTTGTAAAATCTGGCTTCTAGTGGTATTCACGTTTATCCATATTAATATCATAATTGTGTCTGTCTGTCTATACCTGTCTGTCTGTACTGCTACGCTTCGTTACATTCCGGGGAAGTACATAGGCTACTTTTAACTCGGAAAATTAGGGAGTTCCCGTGGGAATCCAAAAATCTTATTCCACCCGGACGAAGTCGCGGGTATCAGCTAGTACTTAATATTATATATATATATTATATATTATATATTACTTATAATTCCGAAAGTGTGTTTGTTAATTGGTTTGTTGGTTTGTCTATCAATCACGCTGCAACAGAGCGACGGACCAACGTGACTTTTTGCATTAGGTATAGGTACGTGAGGACCTGGAAAGTGACATAGGCTACTTTTATCTTGGAAAATTAAGCGAAAGAGGAACCGTTGGAATTAAAAAATAAGTTATTCCAGGCGGGCGAAGTCACGGGCGTCGTCTAGTTACCCTAGTATCTAAGCTAAAAGTTGATAATTCGAGCATTCAGGATTTTTTTTCCACTTCCAATAAGCCCTCGACTAGTGGAGTAACAAGTCAGAATTAAAAAAGAAATAAAAAACACGACTGCCCTGCCAAAAATCGAACTAAAAAGTTAAAAATCTAAATTAATCTAGTTAAATTAGAATCTTATTCACATTTTTATTAAATGATATTTTATTGTGAATCACTGGATATTGAACCGTAGTGTTGTATATTTTTGGAATCTACTCATTATTTTCTAGATGATGATTATATAGTTAATCTTATATTCGAATTTTTCTTTTCAACTTTAGTCTTTAATAAGCGATCATGGTCACCCCATCAATATTTTTAAAAAATTTACTAGCCTATGTTACCCGGAATAAGCTAGGGATTCCAACGGTACCTCATTTATCAAAATCGGTTCAGGCGTTTAGAAGTTATGGTGGAATATACAAACTCACATACATGAATCCTGAAAACAATATACTCCTTTTTTCAGGCAGTCGTATTAATAATAGTCTGTCAAACTTATCTGACCCGGTGGCTAAAATTGGATCAGATTTTTGTGCCTGTTAATTTTTTTTCATATTTTATTTTTCATATCTACTAGCGACGCTGTCACCGAGTCAGTTAAGTTAGTGGGATTTATACATGTCAGCGGTTCATTCTGCGGAATGCTAAATAGCTTGATGGCTGAAAGGACCCTCACGTAGAGACCGCTACGCCAGAAAGGAAATCATATTCTGTGGTCAACCAGTAGGTCTAGGATGCGCACAACGAGATTATCTCGCGACGAGAGAGAGAGATATTGTCGTTGTCGGCAAATTTTTCATTTACCCTAACATGCACAAAATGCAAGTATATTACAAGAAAAAAGTAGTCGACATGTAAAGGCTCGTAGCGAAAAATATCACAGATTAGAAATATTACTTTTATCTCTACTTTTGACGTAACGAGACAAGTAACCATGTTAGCTTCGGTAGACAGAGAGAGATAACGGGTAGACATAATTTTACTCGTAGTGCGCATGCTAGCCGTGCTGGTCAAGCAATCCATTCTATTTTTGTCCAATCGAATTCAATAAACTATACTCAAACTCAAAGTATATTTCTTTCAAAATGGGTACATTACCTACACAGTACACCTTCTGAACGTCACGTTTACAAAGTATAAGACGTGATGGTGCTAATTAAGCACGGTTATCTTAAAACTATAGCTACAAGGGTTCCAAGCGCGCCTTGGTCTGGGAAGAGCCCACAACTCAGCCGGGTTTTTTTAATTTTTATTTCCATTATCTCACTAATATTGTAAATTAATTGGATTTATATTATTAAATAACTAGCTGATGACCGCGACTTCGTCCGCGTAGATTGAGGTTTTTTAGTTCCCGCGGGAACTCTTTAATTTTCCGGGATAAAAAGTAGCCTATGTGCTATTCCAGATTATAATCTGTCTCTGTGCCAAATTTCATCCAGATCCGTCCAGTCGTTCTAGAGTTATAAGTGTTCGAACAAACCCGACATTGTTATATATATTAAGACAATTACATAATTAGTAAGACGTAGTTTCCAATTGAATTAGGACTACATTTATTTCCAGCAGTTAAGTCTAGCTAAGCTAGGTTTTAAAATAATAAAGTAAGCTAGCGTAGATTGGAATGTTGCATTTGAGCCGGGCAAAGTTTCGTTCGCCACGGTTCCAGTTAAAATCTGCATTCATCACTTCGTTTCAACTAATTGCTTTTTACCCTTTCATTTCACTCGCATTTATTACGGGAATGTTTTATTTTTATGCACGGTTTAAAATTTGTATGACGAACGCCCGAAAATCTTAAAATATATTTTGAGATTTTCTGTTGGTTCAATTGCTACGAAGGCACGTTTTTTAAAATTCTTAACTCGTTGATGTAAAAGTAACCCATTCACCCCCACAGAGTATGTACGCCCTTGCTACAAGTTAGCCTTTGACTGCGATTTCATCTGAAGGAAAGTGATGATGCAGTCTAAGATGGTAGCGGGCAAACCTGTTAACGGGGCATGGCAGTTAAATGAAACCCACACTCCTAATCGGTTTCTACACGGCATCGTACCGGAACGCTAAATCGTTTGGCGGCACGCGTTTGCCGATAGGGTTGTAACTAGCCACGGCCGAAGCCTCCTACCAGGGAAAATTCACCTCAGGTGTGAATGGGTTACTTTCGACCTCGTTTAACAATCTATTCAAGCGGGAAAGTGTAATTCTGAATTTGATTGTAACAGAAAAATAATTTATTCATGAAAATAGTTCAAAATAAGCTGTAATAAATGATATTCACACCGCACTATTGGAGATTGGAACTAGTGTAATGGAATGGAACGTAAAACTAGCGTGAATCGTGAAATATCTCTACATTTCAAAGTGGCTTAGAATCGAAGATTTATGACCAACTCTCGCAGCATTTCTGACTTATGTAAATTGATGTGCTTAGGTCTTTTAATAGATTTTTCATGGTATCCACTGCAAGTTAGCCCTTGACTGCGATCTTACCTGGTGGTAAATGATGATGATTATGGCAATAATAAACCCATCCCCTAATCGGTTGCATTGTTCCGGAACGCTAAAACGCTAGGTGGTACATCTTTTCCGGTTGGTTAATAAATAACTAGCGACGGCCAAAGCCAGCCCAAAGACCATTTAGACATTATAAATTCCCAAACTGACCCTGCCCGGGATCAAACCCGGGACCTCCCGCATATAGACAACAGCGCTCCCTAATGCGCCAGTCATGTCATTAAATTACTAGTTTATGTTCGGATTATGAGAGTAAGGGAATTAAAGAGTAGAGTACATCTGTGACGGGGAGTTAACATACAAAATTTTTATGAATCTAAAAGTGTGTTTGTTTGTTGTTTTGTCCTTCAATCGCGTCACACCAGAGCAACGGATTGTCCCATTTTCATACAATGGAAACTGACCAAAACTTTTGCATGAATGCCCCAAAATATTTCTTATTCTTTTTTAATCTACTAAAAGCTAGCCCTTGAATACGATCTCTTCTAGTTGTAATCAAGTTGATGGTAACAGTTAAAAGACGGATTTTCATCTAGGTTTTACAAGCTTTTATTAAGATTATAGTTTATAATCGAGAGGTTATATAAAAGACGTTAATGGGATGTAGTCGTATTCCACCACTACAGACCATTAACGTCCCACTGCTGGGCACAGGCCTCTACTCTCATAGCATAGAGGGAATTAGAGCTTAGACCCACCACGCTGCTCCAATACGCGTTAGCGGCTAGTCCTACAAGTATACCTCTATTAAATTTTTTGTGTGATAAAAATAATGCAAATGATACAAATAACAATAATTAAATCATCGAAATTAGTCTAAGAATTAAATAATAAAAATAACATGATACCGATTATGGAATTTTTTGATTAAAAAACTAAAATAAGATGTTCAGGTTCCACCGAGATTTGAACTCGGATCGCTGGATTCAGAGTCCAGAGTGCTAACCGTTACACCATGGAACCGTTGATGGTATTAGCGAAAATACCTATTGGATGGCGCGTGTATCATACAGTTTGTAGGAGGTGTCTACTTTCTACGATTTAGACCGGCATAAAAATATATGCATTTCACTTTATATGCGACTGCGTGAAAAAAGGAGTATATTGTTTTCAGGGTTCATGTATGTATGTATGTATGTGAGTTTGTATATTCTACCATAACTTCTATACGCCTGAATCGATTTTGTTAAATGAGGTATCGTTAGAACCCCTAGCTTATTCCGGGTGACATAGGCTAGTAAATTTTTAAAAAAAATTGATGGTGTGACCATGGTCCCGCAATTAAGACCAAAATTGAAAAAAAAAGTTCGAAAGTAAGATTAACTGTATAATCATCATCTAGAAAATGATGAGTAGATTCCAAAAATATATAACACTATAGTCAATATTTACTGATTCACAAAAAAATATCATTTAATAAAAATGTGATTTTAACTTTTTTGTTCGTTCGTGGCAGGGCAGTCGTATTTTTAATTAAGTATTTTTAATTATGACTTGTTAACGCGGTTTTTTTCAGTTTTGTAATGTTAGGGAAAAAGTTTGGCGAAATTCCGCAACAATTTGACTACATCAGTACCGATGGTACAGCAGAAAACGCGCTTGGATGGCGTCTTGTCCGATTTTATCTTGTCTAGTCCCAAATAATATTACAACGTTCTTCTGACAATGTTGTGCCATTATTATATTGCAAGGGCTTCCGCATGACGTGTTTATCCGCTTGCGGAATTCCGCTATTTATTATTTCTGCAGGACGCTATTATCTACCTATTCATGAATTGAATTAAAATTTCGCGTTTTCGCTTTGTACGACGTACCTTACGTGGTAAAAATGGGCACAATACAAAGACAAAAAAAAGCGTTCATTTGAGTGTAATAAAGTTGATTATACATTATCAACAGCGGATATAATGTCTTCATATTGCCGTCGAGGAACACAGAAGCGTGCAGGCTTTCGTTGTTCTCGTGACGCCCGGGGTGAGAGTTTCGGCTCAGTTTAAATAAAGATAGACAGGCAAATGATAGCTTTACTAAGATATCAATAAAATCGATTATACATTGGCAAGAGCGGGTATAATGTCTTCATAAACAGTAATTCCGTCGAAGAAAACAGAAGCGTGCAGGCTTTCGTTGTGCTCGTGAAGCCTGGGGCGGGTGTTTCGATGAGCGATGAAGCCGAGTGCGCTTACGCCCAGCTGACGTATGTAGCGCGCATCTGTACCGCCGTTCGACAAGCGCGCTTTTATTGGCACTTTGCTGTAGTAAACATAAATAAACAGGTTATGTTTTGGAGCAGCTGTGAACACAAGCCACTAGGGGTTGGAATAATCTAAGCGCGTAGGTGCTCTGTACTTAGTTGAACTTCTGCTTTGACTCATACGTCAGAGCCAAGTAATTAGTGATTGATCGTACTCACAGTTTGTCGACAACAGCTTTGAAGGCGAAGCCAGTAGGGGTTGGAATAATCTAAGCGCGTAGGTGCTCTGTACTTAGTTGAACTTCTGTTTGAACTCATACGTCAGAGCCAAGTAATCAGTGATTGATCGTACTCACAGCTTGTCGACAACAGCTTTGAAGGCGAAGCCAGTAGGGGTTGTAATCATCTAAGCCGGAGGTGCTATGTAGTCATCCTTCTGCTCAAACTCATACGTCAGAGTCAAATAATCAGTGATTGATTGTACTCACAGATTGTCTATAACAGCTTTGAAGGCGAGCCAGTAGGGGTTGGAGTCATCGAAGTGCATATGTGCTGTGTAGACGTCCTTCTGCTCAAACTCATACGTCAGAGCCAAATAATCAGTGATTGATTGTTCTCAAAGCTTGTCTATAACAGCTTTCAAGGCGAGCCAGTAGGGGTTGGAGTCATCTAAGTGCGTATGTGCTGTGTAGACGTCCTTCTGCTCAAACTCATACATTAGAGCCAAATAATCAGTAATTGTTTGTACTCACAGTTTGTCGATAACGGCTTTGAAGGCGAGCCAGTAGGGGTTGGAGTCATCTAACCGCGTTGGTGCTATGTAGTCTTCTTTGTACGCAAACTCATACGTCACACCGTCTCCCGCCTCCGAACACCACTGCTTTATCTAGATTTTACAACATTTGCATATGCAAGCTCAAACTCTACTTCTTTTATTTCATACTAGCTGATGCCAGCGACTGCGTGGTTTAAGATTTTTTTGATTCCCGCGGTAACTCCTCAATTTTGCGGGATAAAAAGTAGCCTATGTCACTCTCGAGGTACCCAACTATACATAGGCCACTTCCAAAGCCAAGAATCACTTCGATCCGTTGCTCCGTTGCGGCGTGATTGAAAAACAAACCAACAAACCAATAAACCAACAAACAAAGACTTTCGCATTTATATAGTTTATATTAGCATGACGTATGTTTTTTCTTCTTGTTTTTTCAACTCGAAGTGCTAGACGTAGCAAGATAGAATCAAACCCGAGCCATCCATCTTACAAATCATACAGCAGTAAATTTTTTTAATTGTTTACGAATGAGATTTTGTTCTAATTAAATGTAGACTTCCGTTTTCCCCTCCTCTTTTACCTGTACCTTCTTCTTCCTGAGTGAATCAGCATCTTCTAGGCAAGCGCACTCCACCTTAGGCTTCATCATCACTTGCAAGCAAGTCTGATTGCAGCCAAGCGCTAGATTATATATTAAAAAAAATGATGAAAGAAACAATAAAAAAACATACCATATTTTCGAATTCCTCAAGGTTCACAGACAAAGCCAAACGCAAATCGAAGGTGGCGGTGAACTTCTCTGGAATTATGTTGTTCTGGATGCCACCCTGAGCGTATTGAAATATTATCTTTAATTAGTTAGTAAAAAGGTGGGTAAGACCATGAGACAAATGTATGGAACCAGCCCTCGTAGCCAAGATGCATACGTTTCGTGTCTATTCTTCATATAAAATCGTTAACGCTTTAGTGAAAGTGATTAAAAACGCTTACCATAGACTGTTCACTTATTTTTTATCTCCGCTAAAGCTTTAACGTTTATAGAAAGGGTATAGACGTTAAATATGTAGTGTTCCTATCCTACATAGTGTTGCATTGTGATCAAATTTTTCATGCAAACAACTACTTTACGTCCAATTTAGACTTGGCCGTCATGATATGAAATAAATATGGCACCAGAAGCCCTCTTATTTTAAAACTCAGTGGCTGTGTGTTTTATTTTATTTTATTTTTTATTTTATCTACCAACAGAATTACATAAATACAAGTATACAAAATGATAAATTTCTTACGTACGAGGTACACATGCAATTCAACTTAAAACTTAAGGATAAGTATCAAATAATGAAAGGCACTGACATTTCTGCTATGAATAATAAAGTTAACATTTCATAGCAAACCTCTAATGGATAAATAGTTAGTAGTTCAACAAGATAAGTTAGGCGAACGAAGGATTCTAAGTTAGAATCCTGATTGTAGTGACTGGCGAGGGATTTGAAGGCACAAGAAACAAAAAGCTTTATCGTGTGATACGTAGGTACAACTTTTCACCTCAATAGCGAGAAAATATAAGACCCTCCCAAGTGACGTTTGGCAAAGCAGTTGTTTGCTGGTGTGGCACTACGAAAAGCCATTACCCAAAAGCAAGAATAGATTGGAAATTGTATGTCATTTGTTTTTCAGATTGCGTAGATTATTGTCTCTTGATGAGAACATAATTGGCTATGAAACTAATAGATATAATTTACTTTTTGTTGAGAAAAGAACGCTTACTCGTTTTAACCGAAATAGAAGTAAGTTTAAGTTAAAACAACCAGTTCTAATTTTATCTCAGTCCAGCTGTGCTCAACCGATAGACGTCCACAGCTGGACGAATGTCTCCTGGATGGACTTGAGATCGTCCGTCCATCTAGTAGGGGGTGGTCCAACGATGCGCTTTACGGTGGGAGACCATCATTCAAGCGCTTTGGGACCCCAACGCCTATCGGTTCTTCGAACAATGTGCCCCGCCCATTGCCACTAAAGCTTAGCGACTTTTTGAGCTGTGTCGTCTTCTGCTATGGATCTCCTCATTTTGATTTGAAATTTTAAGTTACTTAAGTAACTTATATAATACGATATACTTACATTTATCTTGGTAAGATTAACCGAAGTGACGTCTCCTATGGTCAATTCGGGATCGCTTTCGAGCTTCGCTTTGGATTCTTTACGCATATCCATGAACTTGTCGATGATATAGCGTATCTAGAAATATAACAGAGAATGGTAAGCGATTTGACATTTTATTCATCATGAGCAGTGGGAATATAATATATGCACAGTACCTATACGCGTTTCATTTATTGTAAATAAAAAAGGTTTAAAAACTTTAATCCGAATACGAAAATAATATTGTAAAATTGTAATTCTGTTGCCTAAGTAGATATATTTTAAAATTGCACTCTTATTTATGAACTCAAAATGTTTTCTTCGTTCATTTGAAACACCACTCGTTACATCAGCAAAAAAATGGAGATCCCCACCTTTCTGATGTAACATCCGTTACATATAGATTTTGTTAGTATAAAATGTAGCCTATGTTATTCCGGAAACTTAAAAAGTTCCCGCGGGAACCTAAAATCCTCAATCCATTCAGACGAAGTCACCGGCATATAGCTAGTTGATAATATAATTTACTGTTGTAACCATAACATCAATTAATTTTCCTGTGAACATAATATAAATGGATGTCAATATCGATGTTACATTGATAACATAAACTCAAAGGTACATTTCCATTGTTCAAGCTACAGAGTGGACCAGATGATCTCGATATACAATAACTTATTGCTCGGAGGCTGGAGGCAAGCCAAGCGGGTAATGAAATCGATTTATAATTCACAGCCAACATTCAGGCAGATAATTACTGTTGACCTAGCCATGATGCATATTTTAGTTAAGGCTTTCAAGTTTCAAGGGCCGGTAGAGCTCAGGGGCCATACTGCAAACGCATACAGCAATACTTAAGCAATATTACTCAAAATTACAGTTTGATGTCACAACTCATAATTCATATACCTTAACATCCCTAAAATAAGGATTATAATTATTCTGAAACACGAATGTCAAGAATAATGAAACAATATGGCTTTAAGCGACGGCAGCTCGAAGCTGCAAAGCTTAGAACATCGGCGAAAAGTTGCCTGTCTGTCGGTATTCTACAGGATATATTTCGGAGAGTGTGCTCAGGAACTGTTCGATCTGGTTCCTCCGTCACCTTTTTATTATCGAACCGCAAGGCATCGACAAGGTCTGCACCCTTACGCAGTCGAAATTCCGCGGACTCGTACGAAGCGATTTGCTTCTTCGTTTCTAATTAGAACTGCTAGGATATGGAATGCCCTTCCGGCTTCCGTTTTCCCCTCCTCTTTTAATATAGGTACCTTAAAATCAAGAGTGAATAGTCATCTTCTAGGCAAGCGCGCTCCACCTTAGGCTGCATCACCACTTTAAGCAAGTCTGATTGCAGCCAAGCGCTGGCCTATATAATTAAAAAAAAAAAAAACTCAAATACCAAATTACATGGATAATACTAGAAAAATTACTGACTCATACACACCTATTTCGCCCCTTAGGGGTAGAAAATTGTTACACACATACTTCTTTATTTTTTACCGAAAGCTAAAATACCAAGTTTCGTTGTTATAACTTGAGAATATCTTGAGAAATGAAGGACTTTCACACAAACTTTCATCCCCTATTTCACCCCTTCGGCAGTAGAAAATTCACAAACTGTGAAACACGTAACTCTTTATTTTAAACCGGTAGCTCGTATACCATGTTTTATGGATATTACTTGAGAAATGACGGACTTTCATACAAACTTTCTTCCCCTATTTCAATCCTTTAGGGGTGGAATTTTGAAAAATCCTTCCTTAGTGAGCGCCTTGGAAGTCAAAAGAAACATATCGTCAAAATTTCAAATTTCTAACCCCAGTGGTTTAGGCTGTGCGTTGATCCCTTAACGATTTAATATAATATATAGATATAGAACTTATCCGTACGCAATTTACCAAGGCAACCTATTCACGATATGTTAATGAGTATGTTATCTATCATATATTTCTTATCACAAATAAATAACAGATGAGGGTATACATTTCTTATACCGGATCTTAGACCATTTATTGACATCTTTGCTTTTTCAATTTCAATTCGTCAACTTCGAGCAGGTAGAATAAATTACAATGGATGGAATTTGATTCGTAGAAAGTTTCCATAACTTTTGATGTTTTTGTTGGTCTTTTTGTATCGTATTCCTCAGTAATAATTAATTTCGTTATACTATAAAGTTATTTTAATAGTAATCGGGTAGGGCCTCACTGGTTTTTTTATGTCGAGGCCTTTCTATCTTTTTTCATAAATAAAATATGAAAAGCTTAATCGAAATGGAAAGCAAACTTATTTCAAAAACTAGCGAATGCGCGCGACTTCGTCTGCGTGGTTTGAGGTTTTTTGGTTCCCGCGGGAACTCTTAAATTTTCCGGGCCTATGTGCTATTTTAGACTATAATCTTTGCGCCTAAAATTTCAGCCAGATCCGTTCAGCCGTTGGGGCGTGATTGAGTAACAAACATCCATATATCACTACATCCATACATCCAGACATCCATACATCCATCCAAACTTTCGCATTTATAATATTATTATAGATATGTTAATCGAAAAAATTTATGACAAACTCAGGCAAGCATCTCATGCAATATTGACGGACCTTCTCTCCGCAGTTGTCCGTCAGCAGCAGCGAACCGTGGCCCGACTTGCCCGGACATGTCACCTTAACATCTGACGGGAAATGATATTTTGATTATCTTATAGGTCTTTTTATGCGACTGCCTGAAAAAAGGAGTATATTGTTTTCAGGGTTCATGTATGTATGCATAGTCCGCGCGCTAACTCTGAGGAATCCTATGGAATGTTAAAGTAATGACTTAGAGTTTTTTAAAGTGCAAAACAATACTGCTATCGCAAAATTACACGCCTCAAGCTCGAATCTAGTGCTGGGAGCGAGCTGGATATGGAGCGACGATCGGGGGTGGCGTATACAGCCGTCGTTTCTTCAGACCCCTATTCCTCGGAGCTCGTACGCGGACTGTATGTAGGTATGTATACGTGAGTTTGTATATTCCGCCATAACTTCTATACGCCTGAACAGAGGCCCAATTGTCTAAGCCAATCGTATTCATTTGACAGTTCATAACGTATAACTCGAACTTTTTAAGGAGTACATATGTCACCGTAAGATTGTAAAACCCGTTAGATTATAATCTAACTCGCGAAATTGTAAACTGTCGAAAGATTGTAAACTGTTCAATGTTCTGAGTGTCAGTTATTGAAATATTCATTGTATTTATTAATATCAATGTTTTATCGGGTTTAAATACCTATCAGATTACAATCTACCGGAAGATAATGCGTTAAATTGTAATCTTTCGACAGTTTGCAATTACGCGAGTTTGATTATAAACTAACGGTTTTTACAATCTTACGGTGACACATACAAGCGTTTTGACGTGCAAGCATCTATGACCTCCATAAACAGGTCGAATTATAAATTGACAGACGATTACAATTACGATTTCCTTACATAATCGGGGGGCAGATTTTGATAAATGAGGTATCGTTAAAATCCCTAGCTTATTCCGGGTGACATAGGCTAGTAAAATTTAAAAAAAAGTTGATGGGGTGACCATGGTCCCGCATTAAAGAGTAAAGTTGAAAAAAAAATCGAAAATAAGATTAACTATATTAATCATCATCTAGAAAATGATGAGTAGATTCCAAAAATATATAACACTATAGTTCAATATCCAGTGATTCACAAAAAAATATCATTTAATAAAAATGTGAATAAGATTCTATTTATCTAGATTAATTTAGATTTTTAACTCTTTAGTTCGTTTTTTGGCAGGGCAGTCGTGTTTTTTTATTATAATTTGTTAATAAACTCTTATTCAGAAACATCAACACAAGGACTTAAAAAACATAATATACGAGCGATAATCCTGAAATAGTCAGAAACTGTGTTACAGTGATAATCGCCCTCCTCAAACATTGTACAGTGTTTCAGGTTAAATAAAAAATAATGGTACCTACTTAATAGGTTACAAAAACTAAACTAAATTATTAATGTTAAATTATACATATTCACAAAATTATTCTAATACCTAAACAAAAATTTTAGAACAAACATTTAGAGATTTGCTCATCAATTATTGAAATTTACTTAAATGTTTGCTATTCAAAACATAGTAGTTAATCAAGCGGGAATGGCGGTGCTACCTCATGCAATGTATTTTAAAATATTACGTTTTCGGCACGATATAACGCGTGTAGACTGGAGAAATCGCATGTGACAAAAAGCATTAGTTAAATAGCTATAAATATGTAAATTATAAGTCTATTTTTAGATTTTGCACCATCCTGTTCTTTCTACTCGCTCTTCTCACCTGTGAGAGGTCGCTCTAAGTGATAATACGCCTTTGCATGCAAATTTGAATTATGAACCTATGTTTATTTCTTGCGATTGTGTTGTTATTGTGTGCAATAAAGTATTAAATATTATGAATAGGTAAATAAAATAAGTATATATAAATAAAATAAGGCGTATCAATCGACCTCTCTCCGTCTTAAATATTAATAAATAAAAAAAAGCGTTTCACTCGGCCGCTTTCCGTCTAGTACGGATGGAAAGAGACAGAGTACATTTATGTACCTAATTTTATTTTAGTTGGTATTTTAGTAACATTTTCAAAGGCTTTGAGGAAGCTCAGAGTATTATGCATAAAGCTTTTTATATTACGTACAAAATATGTTATTAGCATTTTTAAATTAACCCTGTGTAAAGTAACTTTTTGAGCACCTAACCTTTTAACTATAATATGTATACCTATACTGTTATTTGTATCATACATCTTACAAATGTATTCGCGGGTCTAAATCCGCACATAGATTTCCAATAATGCTGTAAGGTCGTCAAAAAAAATCAATGGCAGTCATAGTGACGGCCGAAAGAAGTGAAAACGAATATTTGAAATAATTACAACAAAAAAAAATTAAAACTAGATAATGCCCGCGACTTCGTCAGAGTGGATTAAGTTTTTTCAATTCTCACAGGAACTCCTTAATTTTCCGGGATAAAACGTAGCCTAACGTAGCCCGGCATACAACTTATCCCTGTACCAAATTTTATCAAAATCGGTTAAACAGATGGGCCGTCAAAGCGTAGCAGGCAGACAGACACACTTTCGCATTTATAATATTAGTATGGATATAGTAAGTATATGGTATTGATACTTAAAACTATGGCGTTAAAGTTTAATTACGAATGTACTATATTTATATTTAAGACCATTTGTCTTCGTAACAACGCGAGGTGTCGGTCACGCGTTTCCACATTCTTATACGACTGCCTGAAAAAAGGAGTATATTGTTTTCAGGGTTCATGTATGTATGTATGTATGTCAGTTTGTATATTCCACCATAACTTCTATACGCCTGAACCGATTTTGATAAATGAGGTATCGTTAGAATCCCTAGGTAATTCCGGGTGACATAGGCAAGTAAAATTTAAAAAAATAATAATGGGGTGACCCTGATCTCGCATTAAAGACTAAAGTTGATAAAAAAATCGAAAATAAGATCTAATCATCATCTAGAAAATGATGAGTAGATTTCAAAAATATGTAACACTATAGTTCAATATCAAGTGATTCACAAAAAAATATCATTTAATAAAAATATGAGTAAGATTCCAAAGGCTATATATGAAAATCGCTTCATAAGGAGGTAAACTCCAAAAATAATATGGCAGGGCAGTCGTATTTTTTAATTCGTTAAATTAATTTCATTACCCCCTACAGAAGTGCTCCTACCTCAACGCGGCTAAAGAAGTTTTCACTTCAATAATGGTTTCCACTCACGCCATGTAGTTCTAGTGCCGTAGCAGAGAACGAAGCTGTCGTCAGGACTCGGCAGCCCCTCGTCCAGCGCGAACCCAACGTTCAGACTCCTGAAGTGCTCTGACTTCACAAACACGCGCATACCGTTACCGCCGCCCAGCTCTTCATCTACGATACACAAAACAATACTACTAATGATAACTTACTTTTAACTATATTCATTGATGTATAATTTTAGTGTAACCAGCTGATGCCCGCGACTGCGTGGAATGAGTTTTTAATGATTTTCGGTCACTCTCCGGTGTTTAAATCCAACTTTTTCTTTCTCCTGAAACGCCTTTGATAAATGATTTATTTCTTTCACATGGGACAACTTGTGTCACTTATGAAACGTTAAGACTCTACCACCGGTTCGGAAAACTGATTCTACTGTGAAGAGTCGGCAAAAAACTCTGCAGTTGCTCTTTCCTTCAAAAAATAAAGAGGTTTCTATAATTATATAACACAAGTTATAACACATATGTTACGATACAAGTAATATGACTGACTTGTGGGTCACTGGATGCGAAACCAGTTGCTTCCATCCAAATTTTTCATTATTAAAATCTTCGATAATTTTAGCCTCGACTTAACAAATGCTGTTTAACACAGTCTTTAAATTTATGTAATGGCAAATCCAGAAACTCTTTTGGAATCATGTTATAAAAACTTACACTCGACCCCACAAAGGATTTCTGAACCTTTGGATTAACTGACTACTCAGGCCGTTAATTAATAGTCCCATCCATCCATCACTACAGCCTATTAACGTCCCACTGCTGGGCACAGGCCTCCACTCTCAAAGGAGAGATGGAAATAGAGCGAAGACCCGCCACGCTGCTCCAAGGCGCGTTGGCGGGCTTTAACGACTATTATCATGTGATAATAACTGGGACCGACGGTTTAACGTGCTCTCCGAGGCACGGGGGTGAAAAACCGCCAACTTAATTAATAGGTACACGTAGCTAATTAAATGAAGTGTTTTATGCCTCATTTATATATCTTAACATTTAAACCCAGTTCATTTTGTAAGCTTCGCAATTTAATGACCTTTTTGGCCCAGCTATTAATTTTTAGCTTTTAGTATTTGCATATTGGTTTAGTATTTTTCTGTACAATGACTTCCAAAACAAGTTTAAGTTTAATAACCATTAATAATTAAAAAATAAAAGTGCGTTGAAAATTGACGCCGTCACGACTATGTATTTCACACAAACCATCCATTTGTAGAAGCGCGTTTTTAAGTTTGAGCCAGGACAGCAAATGTTTGTATGAAAGCAGTTAACTAAATCCAGCGCTACAAACTGAAAGTTTTTTTAAAAGCTTTCCTTTATTCGCTGCCAACTTGTTCAGTAGAATCAACATTTTCAAACGCAAAAGTTTAATTCGATTTTTATAAAAGAGGTACCCACAGAATTTTATACATTCGGCTTCTTGTGAACCTTAAAGTGGTCTTACCGTGCTCCATACATATGGTTATCTTTGTAGCAATTGGTATGAGGACCCTTGTATCATTATTCGTCGTCGTCGTCTCAAGCTCAACCTACAGACGCCGCCACAGAGCACGGTTTTGCTTGCTCCCAGCTATACGATAGAGATCGTCCGTCCACCTAGTGAGGGTCGTCCAACGCTACGCTTCCCGGTGAGAGGCCGCCATTCAAGCACTTTGGGACCCCAACGCCTATCAGTTCTAAGAACTACGTGCCCCGCCTATTGACACTTAAGCTTAGCAACTCTTCGAGTTACGTCGGTTACTCTGGTTCGCGTATCTATTATTATTAATCAATAAATTAGTTAGTTTTCTAATAAATAATTATTGATTAGAAAACTAACTGTTGTCATTCAGCAAATGAGGAATACATCTGTGGGACGAGTGAGTGATGTGTACTCGTCCGCACCAATAGGAAGATCTTCCTCCGGACTGGTGTTGTGCCCGGGGACCTTTCTGGTCCGACGTATCAAAAACGACGTCCGTAGACTACAAGGCAGGCCCTAGCCGGTTCACTCAGCTTCAAGATATTCACCGGGGCACAATGTTGCCCCGCGCCCCGCCCCGTCCGGGTAAGGAGGCTCAGCCTCGAGGCCCGTACCCCCGCTTGGCCCTCACGGGACAAACGGAGAAGGACCACACGCGCGCACTACCAACCATGCTGAGATCGCATTCAAGGGCTAACTTGTAATGGCTAAAAATGAAAAACAAGAAGAAGAACTGACCTGGTACAAAGCATATATGCAGTGTCCTCTTGAGCCGGATGCCCTTACTCCTCAGGCGCCTGACCGCTTCGATGTACTGCACGCCCGTGGTCTTCACGTCTTGTACTCCTCGTGCGTAGATCACGCCATCCACTATACGCGCTTCGAACGGGGGGTAGGTCCAGCTTTTCTGAAAAATTACAGACACGTCGACTGAGTTCCAGTATATATTAGTGCACAAGTGTGTGCGCAAACACAGGTACACTCTCTATTCCCTTACTCTCATAGCCTGTTGGGACGGAAAATCCGACACGACCGGAGTGAGATCAGGTGGACCAGGTGGCAGGACCGACAGATTTACGTGCTCTCCGAGGCAAGGGAGTGAAACACCGCCAACTTCCACTCCGGGCTATTAGCTATTGAGAACATCTTGTAAGCAACACCTAATCCATACTATAATATTATAAATGCGATAGTGTGTCTGTCTATCTGGCTGCTACGCTTTCACGGCCTAATTAATCAAGCGATTTTGATGAAATTAGGTACAGAGATAGCTTACATCCCGGGGACGCTAGGCTACTTTTAATCCTGGAAAAACCTCAACCCACGCGGACGAAGTCGCGGGCATCATCTAGTACTTATACTATACCAAATTTCTTTCTCTCTTTATTAACACTTATTTACACTCCGCTGTACTTCGCGCGTTCATCAAAATAAAGCGCTTCCGTGTTTTCAATGGAACCGCTATGACGAAACATCGGTGCAATCAATGCAATCATCGTAATTTGTTCCGATAGGCTGACACTTTTGTATTGATTGGCTAAAATCACTATTTCAGACAAAACTTATTTATTATCTATCTATCCTATCCTATCTTTATTTGTATCAATTTAAATCCATACTAATATTATTATAAATGTATGGACGGATGTATGTTTGTTACTCAATCACGCCAGAACGGCTGAACGGATCTGTATGAAATTTAGTACAGAGGTAGATTATAATCTGCTCAGAACGAGAACCAAAAAAACTCAATGCACGCTGACAAAATCGCATGATCAGCTACTAAGATTATAAAATAGACATTTTCAATATTTGTAGTCGCCCACAGCCTGTCGCTAACTTAGTATTTCAGTAAGCTACTGGTGCCGATTCTGTAATGTAACATCTCTAAACTAAACTAAAATGGCAGCTTTTAATCTAGTTCTGTCCCTTTCTGTAGCGAGTATTATGAAATGGTTAGCAATATTTATAATGCTCTAATTTTAGTTTAGTTTAGATATTGTGCACTACACAATCAGCCCCATATTCTGTTTTTTGACACCTGTAATTTAAATTTATTTACCCATAAAAAATTAAACAGGATCAAAATAATAATTATATAAAAATCACTTTCATTATGTCTCATGGTCATATAATGTTGCCAATCGTCCCCACTGAGGGCAGTAGGGACAAAAGACACAACAGCAATACACAAGTTTAATTAAACAAACCTCAAAAACAGGCACGACATCCATATGCGAGTTGAGTAGAATACTAGGCAGGCTGGGTTCCAGCCCTTCCCAGGTCATCACGAGCACTGGCTTCTTGGGAACCACCTCGTATACCTGGACTGGTAGACCCAGCTCGGAGGCTTGTCGTCTGAGGTAGGCAATGCACTCATCTGTAAAAGAAAGGACCCATTAAAGAATACAATAGAATGAATTTATTTGTCTGAATATGTGTTACAATGATGGTTACGGTATGAAAAGTCGCATATAGTCAGACAACCCTGACGTACAAATTTTTATGTAGTTAAATATTTAAATAACATATCCACCACTACAGCCTATTGACATCCCACTGCTGGGCACAGGCCTCCACTCTCATAGGAGAGAGGGAATTAGGAGCTTAGACCCACCACGCTGCTCCAATGCGGGTTGGCGGGCTTTAACGACTATTATCATTTTAGTGGTAATAACCGGGATCGACGGGTGAAACACCGCCAACTTCCAACTCCGGGCTGGCACTGAGAATTTCTTAATTGAAAAACCCAATACCTAACAATTTTTATGCCCGACCGGGAATCGAACCCAGGACCTCGTGATCCGCAGTCGACTACGCTAACCGCTAGACCAACGAGGCAGTCAATAACATATATATGTTCTTTATTATTATAGCATAGCACTCCATAGAAGTCACTTCATTTCGGTCATTTTGGTCCACTCCCCCAACAATGTTGAAACTAATGTCATATTATGAAGGCTACAATTGTTTTTAAAATTAGGGTTACAATTTTTCATATTATGGCGACCAGTCAAAATCGAGCACGCACATCGTGTTTTAACCTAACCTTACTACATTTTGGCATGAAAAATAGTCAAAAGAGCTGGAAGAAATTTATATTCGAAAGATAAGCTTTACCTTTGTGCACTTATTTTCTGTTAGTTATAAGACAGTTTTTTTTTACAAAGAGAATTATCAATTAAAGAATTAAGAATTATTTAAATAAATCATCGCGTCTACTATTTGGACCAGGGTCCATAAGTTTTTGCCTATGCTTCTTTAGTCAAGTGGTCTATCTTAACTATGTCTTTCAGATCACGGCGAGGTTGTACCCATCATAGCTTTATTATTAAGTTTTTCTTAATATTTAATGAATAGATAGTTAGATAATCAAACTTGCTGGAAGGTGGGATGTAGCCTAAGATGGAGCCAACTTGCCTGGAAGGTTCACGCTGCGGAAAATACTTAATCAATAATGATGTTCCATATCAGAGGCACCGCCATTTGATTTTTATGTGGGTTTTAATAAAATAATATCACTCGCTAGTTAGCTTTAACGGTGAAGGAAAACATCGTGAGGAAACTGCATACCTACTCGTACATAAAATTCTTTCAAAGGTGTGTGTAGTCTTATCAATTCGCATTGCAGCATGGAATACAGCCACTCCGAGAGAAAAATGCAAGAACCTTTAGATTTCATACTGTAATGTTCTCAAAAGTGAGAAATGAGTACTTATTCATTATTCTAAATTCTACCCGTCCGCGATTAGTTGAAATGAATTTTATTCGTTCACTACGTACCGTAATTAATATTGGGGTGGACGGTGCGTATTCGGAGGTAATCCCGCAGATTGCTCACTGCGGGATCGTTAGCGTAGTCTGTCATTGTTGCGGGATAAACTTTACTGCTCCAAATTGGCACACTTTTATAATACGTTTTTTATGTGTTTTCTATTTTTGACTTTGAAAATATTTGCAATCACATTTTATAGCAAAATTTTAACCGCAATGCTGATAAGTTGAGTGGGGATAGTTACACCTTTTCTTAAACATTCATAATATTTATTCATATATTATTATATATTATATATTATATATTATATTATTACTTCTGTCTGAATTTTTTTTGTAAACTTGTTTTTAATACAGAAAAAAAGTATTTCTAGAAATTGGAGCAGCGCAGCATTGTGAATTATAGACTTATATGCAATGTGAAGATTGTAAAATCATAAAAATAAATCACAAGGATGCGACATGATTAGTATTATCATGTTACTAAAAAGTATTATTTTAAGGACGTTATTTTATTAGTAAAGCTGTAAAGGCATATTAATTTTCAGTTTTTCCTAATTCCACTCGAATGGACTTGCTAACTACTAACAAAGATAATGTAAAATAACCAAAGTAATGAATACTGAATGTATTTTGGAACAAGCCAGTACAAGGTACTATTCAGTATTCTGTGCATGTACTTACGATTTTATACATGAAAAATATTTGTTAATAATTTAATTTGTAATCTGACCCCAGCTCACTCGCTTCCTTTTAATATTTTTTACCTATTTACATATCGAAAAAACCGCAATATTTATGACTATAGATAACAATAAAATTTCCATTGCATGGTATATCACGATGGTTCACCTATTATCTGTCCCTGTGATAATTTGTTAACCTGCAGCTGCAACACAATTTTTTATATTTACTACGAGTAATAGTTGTTTTCGTTCTTTAGTTTTAAGCAAAGTATAAATATATAAGGTTTAATTAACGTTTCTATGTTTATAAGATAACTAGCTGATGCCCACGACTTCGTCCACGTGAATTGAGGTTTTATGGTTCCCACGGGAACTCTATAATTTTCCGGAATTAAAAGTAGCCTACGTGTCCAGACTATAATCTTTCTCTGTGCCAAATTTCATCTAAATCCGTTTTTCCGTTTTGGTGTGATTGATTAACAAACATCCATCTATCCGTCTATCCGTCCATCCATCCAAACTTTCGCATTTTTAATTTTTTAATATTAGTATAATATGGTCGGGGAAAAAGTTTCTTCGTATTATATATACCATTTCAAGACTTATTTTCTAAGTTTAATTATAGTATGTGCCATTTTGTTTGATAACTTTTTGCCATCTTGTAGGTAGTGATATGATCCCGTCGCTGTAGCTTTAGTTTTACTAAACAAAAATGCCGTAACTGATTATCACCATCATGTTTTATAAATAATCGGAGTCAATAAGTGTACAGTGTACCTAAATTGAATAAATATATTTTTAATATATTTTTAATGAAGCCATAGTCATATTATGCGGTTGCATAAACTACCTCAAGCTCTTGGTTACGACATTTGTCTTCGAGCTTCTTTACTGAGGATTCTGTTCTAGAAGATACTGCAGCAGATAACACTTCTGTAGCAAAGTTCGTTATCTGCCCTCTCAGGCTACTTAAACTCTGGTTCAGACTTCAGATTGAGTTACGACATTTTTAATACACGAAATTAAGTCCACACATCGAAATATTATGGAAATACCGATGTAAATAGCAAATTATGTTGATGGCTGTTGACAGATTTTCTCTGGGCCGCAATTTTTTAAAATTAATTTTGTTTCCTTCAAACACCACCAAAAAGATATTATTAAGTCCTAATTAAGTGAATTGCTGTTATCTGTTGAGGAGTTTTGTCCTCTATCTCTCATAATATCTTCACCAAAATGGGGCAAGACTTACCTGATGATACATACCTTCTAATAAAGAAAGATTTATTCAAATCAGTTCAGATTTGAGTGAGTTATGGAGTAAATTCAACAAAAACCCCTATCATGGAGGAACCTTATTTTCTATCGGGATAAAAACTATCCAATATATTGACCCGGAGTATCAGCTACCGCTATACCAAATTTCATTTAAATCCGTTCATTAGCTTTCGCGTGATGCGCGGCCATACAGACAGACAGACAAACAGACAAAAATTAAATAAAAATCGGTTTTGGGTTCAGTATCGATAGTAAAGCATACCCCGATTAAAATTTTCAGAATATATTTAACACTTATACAGAAATCTTCCAGTTACAGTTTTATTATAGGTATAGATAAATATCAAGACATCAACTTGAATTAAGTAGGTAGTTTATCTTTATTTATCGCATTGGGCACACCACAGAGTAAATTATAGATGGATACGTAGCGCAAATAGGTACATACTATTTGGAACTATTAAGATGAAAATTTTACTGCCTGAAAGCATATTATGGTACAAAGTTGGAATTAAATATTACCTACCCTTCAAGGCTCCGACTTTATCAAAAAATGTGATAATAGTATGAGATGCTAACATTTACTTTGTTGTTTTCAGTAGCATAACTAAAATATTTAGATCGCCAAAGTTCTTGAAAATCAGCCTTTCTTAATTTTATTTCACTCTTGTTTTTGGATACTTTCAACAAACACTATGTACTACACACACAGGAATGCGGCGCCATCTATTCTCAGGTTGCTCTATTCACCCAGAGCTTCAAACCCTGAAATAAACCTGAAAGATGTCGTACTTCGAAACGCCCCTAAATTCCAGTAAGTTGTACAACCGCATCCATAGATAGCGCTTACTGTTTCCATCAGGTATTGTTAAGGGTCCTTATACAATCAGGCCGCAGCCAACTTTAGGTATATAACTGGCGAGTTAGTGCTATATATGCGTACAGATATATGCTGTAGTGTGGCGACACTACAGCATATATCTGTACGCATATATAGCACTACGCTCTACGCTCGATTTTATAGCCAACTAATCAATTTTGTAACTTGAAATATTTGATTATTTATTTACTACATATTATTATCTATGCCTCCGCACCACATTATTATAGTAAATACTAGCAGACGCACCCCTGCACAATAACAGAGAATTTCAAAATGGCGCTGACTTTTTTTAAATTTTGGTACCAGTTTCCTGCTTTGTGATCCCAGGGACCGTCAGATATCGCTTTTGAACGAAATCGGTACAATAACAAAGAATTTCAAAATGGCGCTGAGTTTTTAAAATTTTGGTAACAGTTTCCTGTTTTGTGGTCTAAGCGATCCTCAGATATCGATTTTGAACGAAATCGGTACAATAACAGAGAATTTCAAAATGGCGCTGACTTTTTTATAATTCTGGTAAAAGTTTCATAATTTGTGATCCTAGGGAACCCCAGATATCGATTTTGAACGAAATCGGTACAATAACAGAGAATTTAAAAATGGCGCTCACTTTTTTAAAATTCTGGTAAAAGTTTCCTGTTTTGTGATCCCAGAGAACCCCAGATATCGATTTTGAACGAAATCGGTACGATAACAAAGAATTTCAAAATGGCGCTGACTTTTTTTAAATTTTGGTACCAGTTTCCTGCTTTGTGGTCTTAGGGATCCTCAGATATCGATTTTGAACGAAATCGGTACGATAACAAAGAATTTCAAAATGGCGCTGACTTTTTTTAAATTTTGGTACCAGTTTCCTGCTTTGTGATCCCAGGGACCGTCAGATATCGATTTTGAACGAAATCGGTACAATAACAGAGAATTTCAAAATGGCGCTGACTTTTTTATAATTCTGGTAAAAGTTTCATAATTTGTGATCCTAGGGAACCCCAGATATCGATTTTGAACGAAATCGGTACAATAACAGAGAATTTCAAAATGGCGCTGACTTTTTTAAAATTTTGGTACCAGTTTCCTGCTTTGTGATCCCAGGGACCGTCAGATATCGCTTTTGAACGAAATCGGTACAATAACAAAGAATTTCAAAATGGCGCTGAGTTTTTAAAATTTTGGTAACAGTTTCCTGTTTTGTGGTCTAAGCGATCCTCAGATATCGATTTTGAACGAAATCGGTACAATAACAGAGAATTTCAAAATGGCGCTGACTTTTTTATAATTCTGGTAAAAGTTTCATAATTTGTGATCCTAGGGAACCCCAGATATCGATTTTGAACGAAATCGGTACAATAACAGAGAATTTAAAAATGGCGCTCACTTTTTTAAAATTCTGGTAAAAGTTTCCTGTTTTGTGATCCCAGAGAACCCCAGATATCGATTTTGAACGAAATCGGTACGATAACAAAGAATTTCAAAATGGCGCTGACTTTTTTTAAATTTTGGTACCAGTTTCCTGCTTTGTGATCCCAGGGATCGTCAGATATCGCTTTTGAACGAAATCGGTACAATAACAAAGAATTTCAAAATGGCGCTGAGTTTTTAAAATTTTGGTAACAGTTTCCTGTTTTGTGGTCTAAGGGATCCTCAGATATCGATTTTGAACAAAATTGGTACAATAACAGAGAATTTCAAAATGGCGCTGACTTTTTTTTAATTCTGGTAAAAGTTTCATAATTTGTGATCCTAGGGAACCCCAGATATCGATTTTGAACGAAATCGGTACAATAACAGAGAATTTCAAAATGGCGCTCACTTTTTTAAAATTCTGGTAAAAGTTTCCTGTTTTGTGATCCCAGAGAACCCCAGATATCGATTTTGAACGAAATCGGTACAATAACAGAGAATTTCAAAATGGCGCTGACTTTTTTTTAATTCTGGTAAAATTTTCATATTTTGTGATCCTAGGGGACCCCAGATATCGATTTTGAACGAAATCGGTACAGTAACAGAGAATTTCAAAATGGCGCTGACTTTTTTAAAATTCTGGTAAAAGTTTCCTATTTTGTGATCCCAGGGAACCCCAGATATCGATTTTGAACGAAATCGGTACGATAACAAAGAATTTCAAAATGGCGCTGACTTTTTTTAAATTTTGGTACCAGTTTCCTGTTTTGTGATCCCAGGGATCGTCAGATATCGATTTTGAACGAAATCGGTACAATAACAAAGAATTTCAAAATGGCGCTGATTTTTAAAAATTTTGGTAACAGTTTCCTGTTTTGTGGTCTAAGGGATCCTCAGATATCGATTTTGCACGAAATCGGTACAATAACAGAGAATTTCAAAATGGCGCTGACTTTTTTAAAATTTTGGTACCAGTTTCCTGCTTTGTGATCCCAGGGACCGTCAGATATCGCTTTTGAACGAAATCGGTACAATAACAAAGAATTTCAAAATGGCGCTGAGTTTTTAAAATTTTGGTAACAGTTTCCTGTTTTGTGGTCTAAGCGATCCTCAGATATCGATTTTGAACGAAATCGGTACAATAACAGAGAATTTCAAAATGGCGCTGACTTTTTTATAATTCTGGTAAAAGTTTCATAATTTGTGATCCTAGGGAACCCCAGATATCGATTTTGAACGAAATCGGTACAATAACAGAGAATTTAAAAATGGCGCTCACTTTTTTAAAATTCTGGTAAAAGTTTCCTGTTTTGTGATCCCAGAGAACCCCAGATATCGATTTTGAACGAAATCGGTACGATAACAAAGAATTTCAAAATGGCGCTGACTTTTTTTAAATTTTGGTACCAGTTTCCTGCTTTGTGATCCCAGGGATCGTCAGATATCGCTTTTGAACGAAATCGGTACAATAACAAAGAATTTCAAAATGGCGCTGAGTTTTTAAAATTTTGGTAACAGTTTCCTGTTTTGTGGTCTAAGGGATCCTCAGATATCGATTTTGAACAAAATTGGTACAATAACAGAGAATTTCAAAATGGCGCTGACTTTTTTTTAATTCTGGTAAAAGTTTCATAATTTGTGATCCTAGGGAACCCCAGATATCGATTTTGAACGAAATCGGTACAATAACAGAGAATTTCAAAATGGCGCTCACTTTTTTAAAATTCTGGTAAAAGTTTCCTGTTTTGTGATCCCAGAGAACCCCAGATATCGATTTTGAACGAAATCGGTACAATAACAGAGAATTTCAAAATGGCGCTGACTTTTTTTTAATTCTGGTAAAATTTTCATATTTTGTGATCCTAGGGGACCCCAGATATCGATTTTGAACGAAATCGGTACAGTAACAGAGAATTTCAAAATGGCGCTGACTTTTTTAAAATTCTGGTAAAAGTTTCCTATTTTGTGATCCCAGGGAACCCCAGATATCGATTTTGAACGAAATCGGTACGATAACAAAGAATTTCAAAATGGCGCTGACTTTTTTTAAATTTTGGTACCAGTTTCCTGTTTTGTGATCCCAGGGATCGTCAGATATCGATTTTGAACGAAATCGGTACAATAACAAAGAATTTCAAAATGGCGCTGATTTTTAAAAATTTTGGTAACAGTTTCCTGTTTTGTGGTCTAAGGGATCCTCAGATATCGATTTTGCACGAAATCGGTACAATAACAGAGAATTTCAAAATGGCGCTGACTTTTTTTTAATTCTGGTAAGTTTCCTATTTTGTGATCCCAGGGAACCCCAGATATCGATTTTGAACGAAATCGGTACGATAACAAAGAATTTCAAAATGGCGCTGACTTTTTTTTAATTTTGGGTAAAGTTTTCTGTTCAGTGATCCCAGGGAACACCAGATATCGATTTTGAACGAAATCAGGACGACAAAAAAGAATTTCAAAATGGCGCTTACCGTACTAAAATTATTGGGAAAAAGTTTGTTAGTAGGATTGTTCTTCAATCACGCCGTAACAGACTAACGTATTGACCTAATTTTTTGCATAGGTATAGTTGGCTATAATAATAATTGAGTGTAGTTAAGGGCTCTAGACTTATTTAATAGACTTCAATTAATACATTCATACATACATCCAACATACATACACACTCACACACACACGCATAGGCATACATAGACTCCTAATCTCGTACCCTTTCCTTTTGGCTTTGCTGTAATCGGGTAAAAAAAAGGGTAATTGAGAACTTTCTTCTTTGTGTCATAAACAATATCAAGTTTTATCGAGCGCAGTATACAACACGGTGTTAATTTTGTCGTAATAAATTTCATGCAAAAAAGCGATACACCCACCCGTTCACGAGCGCATCTCAGCGCGTACTGAGCGCCAAACGCCAAGCGGCCGGCTTCTTTCCATAGAAAATGTATGAAGAATTTTTTGTGTTGACACATAAATGACAAAAGTATTTATTTGTATGCATAATGTTCCAGCATTTGGGTAGAGGACTATATAAGCCCCACTCTTTTGTTATTTTCAAGTTAAAATATGTAGCTGATCTAGCTTTATGGGTTCCTATCCAGACCCCATTTTTCGTCATTTTCAGCAGTTCTTGCGTTCGTAGAAACGTATTTATTCCGAAAATTTGTATGGGAGTGTGCATTTTTTATGGGGTCTAACTAGAGATGAATACATTACCTTTAATTTAATACCATAATATCCCAACAGCTGTTATTCCATTTATCTATAAATGGTACTTGAAAAAGTATGATATCTGTATAAGGGGCCTTAAGTGAATGCGAGAGCTTACTGTAAATATATGGCGTTTCAAACTTAAAAATAGTATACTTTTTATAAGACTGCCTGAAAAAAGGAGTATATTGTTTTCAGGGTTCATGTATGTATGTATGTATGTATGTATGTATGTATGTGAGTTTGTATATTCCACCATAACTTCTATACGCCTGAACCGATTTTGATAAATGAGGTATCGTTAGAGTTCCTAGCTTATTCCGGGTGACATAGGCTAGTAAAATTTTTAAAAAAATTGATGGGGTGACCATGGTCCCGCATTAAAGACCGAAATTGAAAAAAAAAATTCGAAAATAAGATTAACTATTTATTCATCATCTAGAAAATGATTAGTAGATTCCAAAAATATACAACACTATAGTTCAATATTTAGTGATTCACAAAAAAATATCATTTAATAAAAAATGTGAATAAGATTCCAAAGGCTATATATGCAAATCGTTTCTTATGGAGGTAAACTCCAAAAATAATATGGCAGAGCAGTCGTATTTTTTAATTCGTTATATTAATTTCACTTGTTGAGTTTTGTGGTACACCTTGGAGTCTAGAGGTAACCTCACAAAGGTTACAATCGTCGTTAGTTAAGGTTTGCATGCTTTAAATCTTCTCTTTTTCATGGCAGGTGTTTCGGAACGAAGTACATTATATTAGACTGAAGTTATATAAAATGAAGTTGATTATGCATTATCAAGTATGGGTATAATGACGTCATACACGGTAATACCGCCAAGGAACACAGAAGCGTGCAGGCTTTCATTTTGAACGCGAAGCCTTATCATTTTCTTTGCGGCTAAAAAAAGATAGACATGCAAAAGAGAGCTTTATGATAACTTTATTAGAGTTTATAAATAAGCATGAGCGGCTATATATTCATAATTATTTATTTGCATTTCCACATGACCCTGTTAGGGCATAGCAGGTTAAACATTTCAGTTTCAAATACATAAATTTAATTATCAAATTACATTTAAAAATACATGACATTAATTCTTAAATTACATTCAGATTAACAATATTGTATTTTTTTGTATATGGCACCGTAAGATTGATAAACCGTTATAATTTATAAAGGTAATATAATTAATATTTCAAAAATTGACACTCAGAACATTGAACGGTTCACAATCTGTCGACAGTTTACAATTTCGCGAGTTAGATTATAATCTAACGGTTTTTACAATCTTACGGTGACATATACATTAATGCCGTTATACATTAACAACACAGATGCCTGCAGGCTTTCATTGTGTTTGTGAAGTCTGGGGCGGGTATTTGGGTACGGTTTATAAATATGACAGACAGGCAAAATACAGCTTTAATAAAAGTGTAACAAAGTTGATTATACATATTAACAAGTACAGGTATAATGTCTTCATAAACAGTAATGCCGTCGAGGAACACAGAAGCTTGCAGGCTTTCATTGTGTTTGTGAAGCCTGGGGCGGGTATTTGGGTACGGTTTATAAATATGACCGAGGCAAAATACAGCTTTAATAAAAGTGTAACAAAGTTGATTATACATTAACAAGTGCAGGTATAATGTCTTCATAAACAGTAATGCCGTCGAGGAACACAGAAACGTGCAGGCTTTCATTGTGTTTGTGAAGCCTGGGGCGGGTATTTGGGTACGGTTTATAAATATGACCGACAGGCAAAATACAGCTTTAATAAAAGTGTAACAATGTTGATTCTGCATTAGCATTTGCAGATATAACGTCTTCATAAACAGTAATGCCATCGAGGAACATAGAAGCGTGCAGGCTTTCATTGTGTTTGTGAAGCCTGGGGCGGGTATTTGGTTACGGTTTATAAATATGACAGACAGGCAAAATAAAACTTTAATGTGAATGTAACAAAGTTGGTTATGCATTAGCAACTGCAGGTATAATGTCTTAATAAACGGTAATGCCGTCGAGGAACACAGAAGCGTGCAGGCTTTCGTTGTGTTTGTGAAGCCTGGGGCGGGTATTTGGGTACGGTTTATAAATATGACAGACAGGCAACATAAAACTTTAATGTGAGTGAAACAAAGTTGGTTAAGCATTAGCAACTGCAGGTATAATGTCTTAATAAACAGTAATGCCGTCGAGGAACACAGAAGCGTGCAGGCTTTCGTTGTGTTTGTGAATCCTGGGGCGGGTATTTGGGTACGGTTTATAAATATGACAGACAGGCAACATAAAACTTTAATGTAAGTGTTACAAAGTTGATTATGCATTAGCAATTGCAGGTATAATGTCTTCATAAACGGTAATGCCGTCGAGGAACACAGAAGCGTGCAGGCTTTCGTTGTGCTCGTGGAGCCCTGGGGGGGTGTTACGATGCGGGAAGAAACCGAGCGCGCTAACGCCTAGCTGACGTATATAGCGGGAATCTGTACCGCCGGGAAAGGTGCGCACTTTTAGGGGCACTTTGCTGCAATTAAAAAGAATAAACAAACTAGGTGACGTGGATAGTCGTGCTATGAGCGCTGAGCCGGATATACCACGAGATATGGTCACTAGAGCCGGTTACACCGCGACCTTCACCGATCTGTTAACCAGTATGGCGACCGCGTTTCTTCTGCATCAATCATTGTAATAGTATCAATTGTTGTGATTGGCTGAATTTATGATATTCTTGTTGCGTCAATGGATTTTGTCCAATAGTTGAAGAGTGCTATCCAATCAGAGGTGATTATAGCTGTCAGAGATACGCGGTCGCCCAGCAGATGAAACATACTTTTTATTTTTATTTAATAATAGCTCAAGCGGTTCCGATCCGTGAAGTAACCATACCACCAGACCATTATAATTATGGTACTTACCATAGTCCATAGGTAACTTCAAGGATCTGTTAACCGCTTGAGTTATATATCAAAATATAGGTAATTTTATGACAAATGCGATGGCATGGCATTGTCTACAATAAACCTGTCAAAAAATGTAATTAATTAATTGAAAAAAGATGAGGATTTTGATAGGTAAGCTATTTGAGGCGTATTTTTCTATTATTAAATATGAATAAAAAGTATGTTTCAACTGGTTAACAGATCGGTGATGGTCGTGGTGTATCCGGCTCTTAGACCATTAGAGTTGTATTAGGTTTTCTATGTAAGAATTGCATAGTTTCTGGGTAATAGGCCATCACTTCTCAAGTTCTTACCAAGGAGACAAGTAATCAGTGATTGATTGTACTCACAGCTTGTCGACAGCGGCTTTGAAGGCGAGCCAGTAGGGGTTGGAGTCATCTAAGCGTGTAGGTGCTATGTAGTCGTCCTTCTGCTCAAACTCATACGTCAGAGCCAAGTAATGAGTGCTTGTCGACAGCGGTTTTGAAGGCAAGCCAGTAGGGGTTGGAGTCATCTAAGCGTGTAGGTGCTATGTTGTCATCCTTCTGCTCAAACTCATATGTCAGAGCCAAGTAATCAGTGATTGATTGTACTCACAGCTTGTCGACGGCAGCTCTGAAGGCGAGCCAGTAGGGGTTGGAGTCATCTAAGCGCGTTGATGCTATGTAGTCATCCTTCTGCTTAAACTCATACGTCAGAGCCAAGTAATGAGTGATTGATTGTACTCACAGCTTGTCGACAGCGGCTTTGAAGGCGAGCCAGTAGGGGTTGGAGTCATCTAAGCGTGTAGGTGCTATGTAGTCGTCCTTCTGCTCAAACTCATACGTCAGAGCCAAGTAATGAGTGCTTGTCGACAGCGGTTTTGAAGGCAAGCCAGTAGGGGTTGGAGTCATCTAAGCGTGTAGGTGCTATGTTGTCATCCTTCTGCTCAAACTCATATGTCAGAGCCAAGTAATCAGTGATTGATTGTACTCACAGCTTGTCGACGGCAGCTCTGAAGGCGAGCCAGTAGGGGTTGGAGTCATCTAAGCGCGTTGGTGCTATGTAGTCATCCTTCTGCTTAAACTCATACGTCAGAGCCAAGTAATGAGTGATTGATTGTACTCACAGCTTGTCGACAGCGGCTTTGAAGGCGAGCCAGTAGGGGCTGGAGTCATCTAAGCGCGTTGGTGCTATGTAGTCATCCTTCTGCTTAAACTCATACGTCAGAGCCAAGTAATGAGTGATTGATTGTACTCACAGCTTGTCGACAGCGGCTTTGAAGGCGAGCCAGTAGGGGTTGGAGTCATCTAAGCGCGTTGGTGCTATGTAGTCGTCCTTCTGCTCAAACTCATACGTCACGCCGTCTCCCGCCTCCGAGCACCACTGCTTTATCTACATTTTATAACCACCATCACTACAGCCCATTAACGTCCCACTGCTGGGCACAGGCCTCCACTCTCATAGAAGAGTGGAGATAAGAGCTTAGATCCGCCACGCTGCTCCAATGCGGGTTGGCGGGCTTTAACGACTATTATCATGTTAGTGATAATATCCGGGACCAACGACATAGATTTTATAACATTTTCATTATATTTAATTTGTATAACTATCGTTTATTTTATACTAGAAGAAAGAAAGATGTCCGCGATTACGCCCGCGTTGTTAAAGTATTTTTATTCGCGCGGGACCTCCCTAAATTTCCGGAATTAAAAGTAACCTATTAGGTATACTAAATTTCATCAAAATAGTTGAAAAAGCAGACAGACACACACACTTTTGCTTTTATAATATTAAGTAAGGACTAGCGACCGCCCGCAGTATCACTATCGTGGGAATTTTGACAAATCCAGACTTATTTTATGCCTACATTGTGAAAGAAACCTCTGAAAATTACGGCTCCTTAGGGTTTGAGCTGGGCGTTGATGAGTCACTGAGTGACTGAGTACAGCTCAAACCCTGATGAGAACACATCTCCCGTACATTGTATCGTTTTCTGTCTCTTTCTAGGAGAACAATTATGTCAATGAGTGAGTCAGTCAGTCAGTTAGTGAGTGGTAATTGAGCTATATATAGTATAATAGGACAATATCTTTGGATCTTATGAAACTTTTTGTTTTGACTCTACCACCGCCGGTTTGGAAAGAAAATTTCTCTGAGAAGTGCCATACATTCATTAGCAATTGAGCATCGCTAATGAGTAAAGGCCGTTTTACACCAGAGTTAAACATTGCGACATTAAGGCATGCCACAGGGCCGCATGCTAGCTGCATGCTATAGATTCAAATAATAGATACCTATTATATACGTATATATATATACGTAGCAATGTAAGAATCGAACCATAAAAGCTCATTTTTGAAATTGTTTACGAATTAAATTTCATTAAACTTGAAAATGATAAGACTATTGTGAAATTGATGTAAGAAATGATAAAAAAAACATACCATATTTTCGAATTCCTCAAGGTTCACAGACAAAGCCAAACGTAAATCGAAGCTAGCGGTGAACTTTTCTGGAATTATGTTGTTCTGGATGCCACCCTGAGCGTATTGAAACATAATGATTAGATAATATCTAACTTAACATCATAATAGTTTGGAAGTTGTATGTCAATCGTTTTTCAGATTACGTACTTAGTATAATATATTTTAATTATAAAACAAATAATTGATTTGATATGAAACTAATCAATTTTATAATTTTTATTGCGAAAAAACGTTTTAACCCATAATAGATAGATATGTCACCGTAAGATTGTAAAAACGGTTAGATTATAATCTAGTAGGGGGTGGTCCAACGTTGCGCTTTTCGGTGGAAGACCACCATTCAAGCGCCTTAGGACCCGAAGAACATAATATAGGCTTTGCCTATATGTTCTTCGAACTGTGTGCTCCGCCCATTGCCACTTGGGCTTTTTTTTATAACAAGTTAGCCCTTGACTGCGATCTCACCTGATGCAGTCTAAGATGGTAGCGGGCTAACCTGTTAGGGGCATGACAGTTACATTAAACCCATGCGGCCATGCCCCTATTTGGTTTCTACACGGCATCGTACCGGAACGCTAAATCGCTTGGCGGCACGTCTTTGCCAGTAGGGTGGTAACTAGCCTCGGCCGAAGCCTCCCACCAGGCCAGACCAGGGAAAATTCAAAAATTATAAAATCCTAAATTGTCCCTGCCGGGGATCGAACCTGGAACCTGCGCACGTTAAGACAACAGCGCTACACACTGCGCCACGGAGGTCGTCAAAGACGCGACTCTTCAAGCTATGTAGATAACTCTGGCTCTCCTACGGATCTCCTCTTAATATCTGATTTGATGATTTAACTTTTATATAGTAGTATTAGTCTTTTTTATTACCTTCGTATAGTATTTTAAGGTTGTATTTTATTTTATATTGTTTTTATTTTTTAAGTATTTTGCATTTTATGTATTTTATAATATGGGCCTTGTTGCCTGAAATAAATGAATAATAATAACATTATGTACGGTATACTTACATTTAACATGGTAAGATTAACAGAAGTAACGTCTCCTATGGTCAATTCCGGATCACTCTCGAGCTTCGCTTTGGATTCTTTACGCATATCCATGAACTTATCAATGATATAGCGTATCTGTAAATATAACAGAGAATTTTTAATTTTGAAACGTACCACATTGAGTTCCTCCTTTATAGTAAAGCAACAATAATTTTTCATATCTCATGGTTATTTATTTTCTTTCTAAAAGTAAGGCAGGGCTCCTGTCCTCTTATTTGGCAAAATTTATATCCCGACGCCTCTACTTTATTTTCTTTTATAAATAAAATATCATATTTTATGAAAAGCTTGATGGAAATGGAAAGTAAACTTATTTAAAATATGTAAAGCGCAAGAAAATATGTATCAAACTTAAGGCAAGCATCTCATGGAATATTGGGGCTTATTCTGTAGTGCACAATCTCTAAACTAAAGTAAAATGAATTATTGCTAACCCTTTCGTAATAGTCCCTTCGGAAAGGGACATAACTAGTTTTAAAGCTGACTTTTAGTTTAGTTTAGAGATTGTGCACTGCAGAATCAGCCCCATTGTCGGACCTTCTCTCCGCAGTTGTCCGTCAGCAGCAGCGAACCGTGGCCCGACTTGCCCGGACATGTCACCTTCACATCTGACGGAAAATGATATTTGAATTAGGCTGCCTTTCCACCAAAAAAGTGCTAAGTAGCTAAGCCACGGATGTGTGATTCACCAATAGAAGCGCGTGATTATCATAGCTCAGCAGCCCGATTCTGAAACTCATTGGTTATCAAAAAATGAAAGCCACTGACTTATATTTTTTATCCATTGAAGATTTACTATGAAATGTTCTTTCATTTTTTCATAGTAAACCTTCAATGGACAAAATGTATATGTCAGTGGCTTTCATTTTTCGATAGCCACTGAGTTACAGAATCGGGCTGCAGATCGTTTAGATAAAGTATATTAAAGTATTTTCAAAAAAAAAAAACGAAGAATAGGCTCGCGCTTGACGACAATCATGCTTGATGTAAAGCAATGATGAGATCTAGTTTGAAGTGCGCAGTTACAGTCCATTAACGTCCCACTGCTGGGCACAGGCCTCCACTCTCATAGGAGAGAGGGAATTAGAGCTTAGACCCACCACGCTGCTCCAATGCGGGTTGCCGGGCTTTAACGACTTAACACTGTTAGTGATAATAGCTGGGACCGACGGCTTAACGTGCTCTCTGAGGCACGGGGGTGAAACACCGCCATCTTCCTAACTCCGGGCTAGTACTGAGAATTTCTAGTCAGAAAAACCCAATACTCAATTATGGCCTGACCCGGGACTCGAACCCGACACCTCGTCGGCCGCAGTAGAACATGCCAACCACTAGACCAACGAGGCAGTCTAGGCGCTTGCCTAGAAGATTTGATTCATTCTTGCCTTAAAGGTATTTAAAATAGTTTTTAACTCACGCCATATACTGCGTTCGGCGTTGTAGATCGCGAAGCTGTCATCAGGACTGGCCAGCCCCTCGTCCAGTGCGAACCCAACGTTCAGGCTCCTGTAGTGCTCTGACTTCACAAACACGCGCATACCGTTACCGCCGCCCACCTCTTCATCTACGATACACAACAATTGGTTTTCAAATTTCAACATCTTCCTCATCCTCCTCATCGTCTTAGGCCTCAGATACACGGACAGTTTGAAGCAGTCAGGATGGACTGCTTCAAGCTGCGACTGCATAGTGTGTCACACACATACATGGAACCGCTCCAGCAGTTGCGACTGCTTCGGATGGTTGGCAGCAGTTATCAATGGTAGCTTTAAGCTGTTAACTGTAACTTTGCATTACTGAGGGTCATGACTTTCTTATCATATAATACTTATTAGTAGAAGTAGTTTTTGTGCGGTGGCTTCCGAGGTCATTCCGCATAGATACGACTCGACTAAGAGTATTTGATCTTTTAGGTATGTAACGATTAATTATTATCGTATATTAGTGATAATCTTCAAGACTTACTGCCTAAGGTTCTTTCCGAGGCACGGAGGAAACAAGAGGCGGAAATGGTGATACTATTAGGGTTCTTTGTTGATTACGGAACCTTAAAAAGAACTGGAACTGACCTGGTACAAAGCTCAAATGCAGTGTCCTCTTGAGCCGGATGCCCTTACTCCTCAGACGCCTCACCGCCTCTATGTACTGCACGCCCGTGGTCTTCATGTCTTGCACTCCTCGTGCGTAGATTACGCCCTCCACTATACGGGCTTCGAATGGAGGGTAGGTCCAGCTTTTCTGAAGAATTACAACCACCGTGAGTCGTAATAATGTCCTACCGACTGCGCGGGAGATATAATAGTGCACAAGTGTGTGCGCAAAACAGGTGTACTCTCTATTTCCTCACTCACAGCCCGATGGAACGGAAAATCCGACGCAACCGGAGTGAGATCAGGTGCAGGACCGACGGCTTTACGTGATATCCGAGGCACGGGAGTGGAAAACCGCCAATTCCTATCTCCGGGCTTGTATTCTGCTGAACTCCGATGAATATCTTTATTTTTTTTGTGTGATTGTTACACTCAGGTACCTTTACAACTCGCGCGTTCAACAATAAAAAGCGCATCCGCCACCGCGGTTTCAATTAGACCACGCAATTAATAAATACCGCTAGTTATGACGAAACATTGGTACAATCAATGCAATTATCATAATTATCGAAAACAATTTGATGAGTAAACAAAATGTTGTTCTTTTATTCCATATAAATGGAAATTAACGTTGTCGCGATCGCATACGTAATAAAACTCCCAAGTCTGCTGAACTGTGTTCTCCAAGGCACGGAGAAAACGAAAAGGTCAAATTTATATCTCCAAATTCTGTCAACCATCCAGTTCGGCCTTGGTCAACGTAAATTGCCTGATTTGTCACTTACTCATGTGGTCATAATATTATACTTGTGACAAATAATATGACCACATAGGGCAGTGGGGACATATCACATAGGACAAAAAACCAAAACGGCAAAAGTTTAACTATAAATAAACCTCAAAAACAGGCACAACATCCATATGCGAGTTAAGCAGAATACTAGGCAGGCTGGGTTCCAGGCCTTCCCAGGTCATCACGAGCACTGGCTTCTTGGGCACCACCTCGTATACCTGGACCGGTAGACCCAGTTCGGAGGCTTGACGTCTAAGGTATGCGATGCACTCATCTGTAATTGAAGTTAAGTAAGTATAAAAGGACTTCAAAAAGTAGGAGGTGTATATAAGGTCTTACTAAAATATCGGAACTGATTTCAATTATGAAGGCGTAAATTCTTACGCCATATCTAGTGAGAGGCCTATCCGTATGTGGGCAGACTTTCACTATCGTCATCAGTGGAGAGCCCTACACCCACTCATACTGAATCAGCCTTTCTGGCGATAGTTACCAAAAGTGCAGCTTACTCTATAATAGATTCAAAACAAAACGCAGTATTGTTAGCATTGCCTAAGATGCCTAGGGTTTTATTAGGGCTTCTAATTGGGGAATCAGAGGCACACCCTTTGTTTTTTCAACGTAATAAACTTGTTAAACTTATGAGCCGCAAACCGCGAAGGAAATGGGCATAAAATCCTAGTTACAGTTAACTAGTTAGGATTCATACCCATAGCATTCAATTTATTACCTACTTCGTAAGTTTTTTTCTACTAATGTAAGTATATTGTTGTAAATTATGTGTGGTATTGCAAGGATTTAAAAAAAAACAAAATTATTTATTTGCAGAAATATGAGATGTTATTTGTTAGTTTTCAGTATAAATGTGTATGTTGCAAAATTACATATTTTGTTTATATTAATTATTATTTGAAATTTAAAAATTCATAAATTGTGTAGAAGCACCTTCCCGTAAGCCACCTTTTAAGTCTTTCAATTTCAATGTTCCAGAAATTGTACTTAGTCTTGTACATCGATTGCCTGAACTCATATGACAAAAAATAACGTATACCCGCAGTAATTAGTGACTGGAAAGATTCCTCATATCAGTATCAGTGTAATAGTACATTACATCGCGAGACCGGGAAGTACGCGTTTTCTGGTCGAGTGTTAGACCGGCTATATACGAGACCAGAAATGCTCTCCCGGTCGAGGTGTGTATGGTGCTTTTCTAAAAAATGAACCAAGTGACTTTTTTTTTAATATATTTTTTTTGCGCTGTGAGTGCTGAACGCGTAATACGGTAGAGTTCCAAATTTAAACTATTTAGGCCAAAGAACATTATAACAAGTTACAAGATATTCAGGAAGAATGATTCCAAATTCAAACTTATGATATATAATGAAAATACATACATTCTGTACTGGCCTAGGCCGGGAACTTTAACTTTCGAACTCATTTACAGGGTATGAAATGTGCACATTTCATATCATTTTTTAGAAAAGTATTTTACGTACCGTAATTAATATTGGGGTGGACGGTGCGTATTCGGAGGTAATCCCGCAGATTGCTCACTGCGGGATCGTTAGCGTAGTCTGTCATTGTTGCGGAATAAACTTTATTGCTTGGAATTGGCACACTTTTATGACCCGTTTTTGAAATGTTTTGTATTTTTCTACTGTGAAAATAGTTGAATGCAATTACATTTTATATTTAAATTTTAACCGCAACGTTGATGAGTAGATTGGGGATAGTTGCACTATAGGACATACTGAGTGTATTATTTTTATTTTTTAATCTTCATAATACTGTCTGTTTGGAAAAACATTGTGTAAATACTTTTGATTTTGGAGCGTATTTATTGATTCTATATTAACTCTACTAAAATTTAATTAATAACTATATTTAAAAGTAAAATAAAAAACGCACGTCCGATGTTAAGGCTCGTGTATTAATTAATAATGAGGAGTTACAATGCTTACACGGTGTCCATATCTCACTGAGCTTGCTGCAAGTGCAGCTTCTTAGAATTAGGTACGGGCAGGTGTGATAATACTATTATTACAAATGCGAAAGTGTGTCTGTCTGTCCGTCTGTCTGTCTATCTGCCTGCTACGCTTTCAGGGCTCATCTGCTCAACCGATTTTGATGAAATTTGGTACAGAGGTTACATCTCGTGGAAGGACATAGGCTACTATTAATCCCGGAAAATTGAAGAGTTCCCGCGGGAATCAAAAAACTTCAGTCCACGTGGACGAAGTCACGGGCATCTAGATGATGAAATAATATTTTGGGGACATTATTACACATTATACAAATTAGGGCCATAAAGGCATATTGTAGCGTTTAGTATTGACTTATATCATAATTCACAGGGTAAGTTATATTAGAATTTTAGTATCAATAATAAAATTTGTCAACTATTTTCGATGCAAGTGCACACATCAGGATGGCCGAGCGGTCTAAGACGATGCCTTCAGGTCGCAGTCCACTTCTGTGGACGTGGGTTCGGCTCTCACTTCTGACAATTAGTTTTGAAACATCAATGTTCTATAATGTTATAAACTGACTTCAAAATAGTTTCTTAAACCCAACTCAAAATGCCACTACATAGCATTAAAATGTTATTTTGTTACCTGTCTCTTGAGTTCGGATGAGCATAAAAGGAAACGACAACTAAAAGTGAACAAACTATTTTTTAAATTTGCTTTGTCTTTGTTAAATATTTTTATGACATCTTTCAACGCAGAATCTCGCAATTTTGTAACGTCGCATCGCTTCTTCGCTCACTTACAAGGACCACTTAGCATTTATTTACATTTAATATTAGTAAGAATAATGAAACGCCACGAGTACTAGTACACGATCTTGGTTCCGAGCCAATAATTTAATAGTAATTTACACTTGTCTTCACGCAAGTCTATTCAGTTTAATTTCCGCCATCAGTAATAAACCGTTTTATAAATAAATGTACTTACTAAGCTAAATTTGTATGCTAAAAGTATCTGTGAGCGCTTATAACTTTTACAATTGCAAATACAAATTAATAATCAATCAATCAGTGTTTCAATTATTGTATACTAGTGTATACTGCGTGGTTTGAGGATTTTTAGTTCCCGCGGGAACTCTTTAATTTTCCGGGATAAAAAGTAGCCTATGTGCTATTCCAGACTATAATCTTGCTTGCTATGTAATCTTAATAACTAAACAGCTAATATTGATCTACTTATTGTATTTCAGAACAAGCCAAATTAAATAACCTACTATTAAGTATTCTGTGCAAGTACTTGCGACTTTATGAATGAAAAATATTTATTAATAATATATTTTGTAATCTGTCCCCAGCTCACTCGCTTCCTTTTTTTTACTTATCGAAAGAACCGCAATATTTATGACAACAGATAACGATAAAATTTCCATGATCTATCTACCACCCATTATTTATTAATATTTTTAAAAAATTATGTCACATTTTGTATATATTTTGTGGTTGATACATACAGGCACTTGATACCCTTGTATATTTATTACTTACTTATTTACTTTACGTAATAAAGTACGCACGTACTTTTACGAACTTGAAGTATGTAGTTTATCTTTATTTATTACATTGGGCGTCCGTAATAGGTAGATCTATTTGGAACGATTAAGATGAACTTTTACTGCCTGAAAGCATATTATAGTAGGTACATAGCTGGAATTAAGTATTGCCCGCCGACTTTATCGAAAATGTTAAAATGGTATGAGATAATAACATTTAAGTACCTACAGAATTCTTAAAATACTTTCAGACACATGAATCTCGCCGCAAAATTTTATTTCACTCTCATTTTACTCTATATTATATATATATGTTTTTGCACTTTTACCGGAATTCTATAAAATTAATGTCTTGTCCTTTGCATGGTACTGCAACGCCATCTATTCTCAGGTTACTCGATTCACTCAGAGCTTTAAACCCTGTAATGAACCTGAAAGTTGTCGTACTTCGAAACGACCCCTGAGTTTCAGTAAATTGTAAATCCGCGTCCATAGATGGCGCTAATAGTTTACAGCTGAATGGCGTTGCTTTTACTAACTTTTAAAAACTAACGACCTCTATGAAAAGATACGAAAGGTATAAAAGCAACCCCAATTTTCAACTACATTAGCCCTTGACTGCGATCTCACCTGGTGGTAAGTATGATGCAGCTTAGGATAGTAGCGGGCTCACCTGTTAGGGATATTTCAGTCATATTAACCTTAATCGAGTTTCACACGGTATCCTCCCGGAACGCTAAATCGCTTGGCGCTACCCCTTTGCCGGTAGAATGGTAACTAGCCACGGCCATAGCCTCCACCAAGCAAAATTACAACCATGCACGCCATATTCAGTTATTATCTATTAGAGCTTGCCCTAGAATGTCCACATCCACTCTATTTTCTCTGTCGTCTTGACATTTAATGGTACGAAGAGATGAAAGCTATTACAAGTCCTCCATTACGTTGCGCGTTCCGTTTTATTTCTTAGCTCCAACTCGAGTGCAATTCTCTTAAAGGGCTCATAACTGAAGACTTTTGAATTGGAAACGGTTTTAATGACATAATTCTCATTGAAACTTTATATAAATGCAAAAGTATCAGTTTGTCCATCTGTTTGTCTTTTTGTCTGTCTGCTGTGTTTTCACTAAACCTCTAAGCCCAATTTTTTTTAAAACTTAAAACACGCGGAAGAAGTCGCGGTCATCCCCACACACGTTTTGAACGTGAGTTGTTCAATTTAACAACTTAATAGTGAAGTGATTGTGATAAAAATTGTGTAGCGTACCTACGTTATGGGTGGTTATGGTTCCAAACACGCACTGATCATAGAAGAACATATTGACCACAACAAACTCTGACTATGTAGTATTTCTCATATTGGGGCCAATTCTGTTTTACACCTTCTCTAAACTAAATTAAAATGACAACTCTATTTATATTACTATCCCTTTCATAATTCATTACAAATCCCTGCGGAAAGGGGCAGGTAAATTTAGAGCTGTCATTTTAGTTTAGTTTAAATAATGTGTTATACATAATTGGCCACATTGTTTCATATATGTTGTAGTCGCTTGAATCGTTTGAGATAAAATAAGATTTTGGTTCTTGGGAGAAGAGTAGAAGGCTTCTACGCCAATTACAAAGCGTCTCGTAGCAACGCGTAGCACTACGTAGCTACACGCTACGGCCTTTACATATTGGCTGGCATTTGCTGAATTCATTAAACCCGGCAGTTTTTAAGACTCTGTAAAAAACATTTACTTATTAAGTACTGGCAGACTTGCTCGCGACTTCGTGGCGTGAAATATTATTTTTAAAATTCCCACGGGAACTCCCTAATTTTTCGGGATTATATATAGCCTATGACACTCACTAATGTGGCTTTTTATTGGTACCAGAATTTTCAAAATCGGTTCAGTAGATCCAGAGATTACCCCCTACAATGTCACAAACTTTACCTTTTTTAATAATATTAGTATAGATATGCTATTAATGATTTTCTTAATGATAAAGTTGCATACCGCAGTACACCAATCAGTGTAATACTTGTAACAACGTAAGTATTTTATATTATCATACTGTAGCATTTAAAAAAGCAACCGGTGGTAGAAGCTTGGACGTTATATCATAACTAGCTGATGCCCGCGACTTCGTCTGTATGGAATAAGTTTTTTAATTCCCACTCCTTAATTTTCCGGGATAAAAAGTAGCCTATATCACTTTCCCATGCAAAAATCACATCGATCCGTTGCTCCGGTACAGCGTGATTGAAGGACAAACAAACACACTTTCGCATGTAAAATACTAGCGAATGCCCGCAACTTCGTCCGCGCGGATGGAGGTTTTTCGGTTTCCGCGGGAATTCTTTAATTTTCCGGGATAAAAATTAGCCTATGTGTTATTCCAGACTATAATCTATCTCTCTGCCAAATTTCATCCAGATCCGTTCAGCCGTTGGGGCGTGATTGAGTAACAAACATCCATCCACACATCCATACATCCATCCAAACTTTTGCATTTATAATATTATTTTAAATTAGTATGATTTATAAGCGATAAGCGTGTTTATAAGTGATAATTTGACACAATCAATCCTACATGAAATAAGCATTTCATTTCATTTGCGATTTTTTTCAGTTCATAATTTCATGTTCATATCGTGTTTTTGAGGCCATTGCACCCACCCCGTGACTAATTTTTGATGACTTCCGTTGGAAGAAATAAATTAACAATAATATTCTTTGGACACGCGAATATAGCATTAAGCTGTTTCACTAACTTTGATTAAGTTTTTCGAAAACTATGCTTATACTAATGGATTTAAGTGTTGTTCGATCCAGTTAAGTACCCATTTACCCGACTGGTTTTTATCCACTACAACTTATCGGCAATGGGTTGATTGCGATATTACCTGATGGTAAGTGATAATGCAGTCTTGGATGGTAGCGGGCTAACCTTTTAGGGGCATGGCAGTTATATTTAACCCATACCTCTATCTAACTAGCCACGGCCGAAGCCCACCAGGCCATACCAAGGAAAATTCAGAAATTATAAATTCCCAAATGGACCCCGGAAAATGAAGGTGCCGGGATCGTACCCGGGACCTCCGCACGCCAGGGAGGGCGGCGTCATGTAGAAAGGAAAAGAGAAATGTGGTTAACATTGTAAGTGTCATCGCGTCATAATCACTTTAACCACTCAAATTCAATAAAAAAACTCAACGAAATTATTCAAAATGGCTCGTTTTTGACATTGCGATTTTTTAAATTGTTTTCACGGCTCTAGGTTCTAGCTCCTAACTTCGAGCCTGGACTTTTTATTCAACTTTTACTTTTTTATTGTTAAAGTATTGATTTCTTTTCATTTTAAATCTTTTTCTCAGCCAAAAATCTTTTGTCTACCCAGATCTAAATGTACTTAATTTTTTTCTGTTTTCTATATACAAAGTCTATTTAATTAAAAACGGTTTGTAAGAAAACGTCATATTTGTTTCGATCTAAAGTGGACCTAGATAAAGAAATAAAAAAGCTGCAAAAAATTTCACTAGAAGGTACTGTAATTGTAATTTAAGTACATGCGATGTTTTCTGCCTTTGTCAAAAATAAGGAAAGCCTCTGTAAGTGCATTTTTCGAGCAACTGTATTGAATATTATATTGTATTAAAGCGATTTACTTCAATTTATCGATGTAGCTTCTGAGTACTTAACAAGTTAGTCTATAGAGCACGTACGTGATCGGAGAACGAAGTAGTGGTTTTCTAAGTTTCTCTCTGTAGCGCTGCAAATTGCAGCATACCTTCAAAATTATACAATTCAATTCTTTATCACACATAGCCCCTTCTCTGACTCAGGGACTAAATAAAAATGAAAGTCACTGACATTTATTTTCTATCCATTGAAGTTTTGCTATGAAAAACAAAGGATAAAAAGTATATTTCAGTGGCTTTCATTTTTTGATAGCCAATGAGTTAGAGAATAGGGCTATTGGTCACAGCTGAATATCAGCGCCTTGCTTTTTGTGTTTGTTGGGCATACAATGCAGGGCTTAACGCTGAGCTATTATTCTTCTTCTCTTGGTTTATGGCTTTGAGTAGTCCCAAGCCAGCACAATGCACTTCGCCAGTGTCGAGTAATTTGAGGGAGGCACGAAGGAGATTGACCGATTAAAGAGTGCCAAAATTACTAAAAATATTATGTAATAGAAGGCATATTTATATATTTGTTAGTAAACTGCTCTACATAACAATAGACTTACCATAAAGAGACAAACACAAATAAAAATAAAAATAATAAAAGGGATCTACTATATGTACAAATTCATTTGTCGATGTACCTACTGTACTGTACTGTACTGAGTGCTTAAAACAAGCACGAACGTGATCTGAGAACACTGTGGTTACCAAGTTTCTATAAAGGTTTCTATAATGTCGCAGCAAATTGTGTACCTATTTGTCAACCATTCAAATAAATTATTTTTTGGTGAGATTATTAAATAAAAGATATCTCCCAAAATTCCTTAATTATCCACGTCCCCTGTTAGTTGTATGTTTGAAAACCATTTTAAACTATAGATTGAAGTAAAAAGTTGCTGATTTTTGTTGTTGTCAAATACCCAATTGTAAGCAACTCTGCAGCGAAATCATAAAATTTCTCGTATTCCAGGTGGGATAAAATAGTAAAATAGTGGGTTTCCAATGTGATGATTTATAATTTTCGATCTAAATCGGCATTGTTTCATATTATCATAATATTGTACTAAGTGACTTAAGTTAGTATTAAGTTAGATATTAAGTCCTCTGTAGGTGTTCAGCAAGGGGATCCTTTAGGTCCAGCCCTGTTCAGCTTAGGGATCCACAACCATATCTCAAATTTAACATCAAAATTTAACATATGGTATCTTGACGATGGAACCATTGGAGGCAACGTGGATGACGTTCTTAAAGATCTTAACAATGTTAAGCAACAATTTGGCAAAATTGGTTTAGAACTAAATTTTTCCAAATGTGAACTGTTTTTCACAGAAAAGCTATCGCAAGATAGAATTTCATCGGCCTCTGAATTATTTAATGAAATTGCCCCTAATATTAAGATTCTTGATAAACATTCACTTTGTCTTCTTGGTGCTCCTCTTTTTGACGAAGCCATACAACCAATCTTGGACAAAAAAGTCAGAACATTTTCGGCACATTCTGACAAATTGGGCGCTCTAAATTCTCATATTGCATTTTCGATCCTAAAATATTGCCTTTTTGTACCTAAATTAATTTATATTCTCCGTGCGAGCCCAATTTGGAAATTTCCTGGACTACTCGATATCATGGATGCCACTTTAAGAGATACGCTAGAAAAAATTCTAAATTTATCTTTTGATGATCAGTCCTGGAATCAAGCTACTTTACCGGTCAAGTACGGTGGCATCGGCGTGAGAAAAATTTCCAGTGTTGCTCTTCCGGCTTTTCTGTCCTCTGTGCATAGTATAAAAGAGCTTAGTTCTCAGATTCTTAATTCTAATTCAGTTTCATTGACCTATGCCACAGAGGCCTTAGAGAGTTGGAAGGTCAGGTGTCCCAATGACGATATCCCGAAGGAATGTTTCACACAAAAACTTTGGGATGTGCCGTTGGTTCGGCTGACACATACAAATTTGGTTCAAAATCTTACAAGTGAAAGAGATCGAGCAAGGCTTCTAGCTTTATCTGAAAAAGAATCCGGGTATTGGCTTCATGCCTTGCCATCGAAAAATCTCGGCACTCTTTTAGATAATGAAAGTTTTCGTGTGGCTCTAGGTCTCAAATTGGGAACACCCCTGTGCTTCGAGCACAGATGTCCGTGTGGAAAAGAGGTCGATAAATTTGGAATTCACGGACTCTCTTGCCAAAGGAGCGCTGGTAGGCTTTTTCGGCATGGCTCTCTCAATGATACGATCAAAAGGGCTCTTGCCACCATAGATATTCCTGCGCTCATTGAGCCGGCAGGGATTAGTCGGGATGATGGCAAGAGACCTGATGGATTGACGCTGGTTCCCTGGGAACGGGGACGGGCGCTAATGTGGGACGCAACATGCGTAGACACATTGGCCCCGTGTCATATCAGGGAGACAGCATCAAGGCCGGGAGCCGCAGCAGAAAAGGCTGAAACCGGCCTCTCAAATAGAGAGTTACATATTTGTTCCGTTTGCCGTGGAGACCCTTGGGCCGTGGAGTCTTAGTGCCAAAAATTTTTTGCGAGATATTTCACCGCGGTTAATGGCCTCATCTGGTGACAGAAGGGCTGGCTCATTTTTTGCGCAAAGGATCAGCCTGGCTGTCCAGCGCGGAAATGCAGCCAGCATTCTTGCCACCATTCCACGTGGGCATGATTTATATAGTAATTAGGTTAGGCTAGCTAGCATTAAGTTCTATTGTATTATTTTCAATAAAAAAAAAAAAAAGTTAGTTAGTATAAATATGCTACATTATATAACAATATCGCACCTCATAGTTATAGGCCTATTACACTACACTTTTTCAAGGGACCCTTACTTAAATCAGTGTAGTGTAGTAAGACCTAGGAATGAAGGGTCCCTAATTATGGAGGAACGGGTGCGATCTGTCTAACTGCCTATGCTCTCTGCAGACCGGGTAGTGTAATAACACTTAGGGCGGTTAGGGAGCTCATTCGTCGCACGACCAGCGCAGAGAGTAGTCGTCTCTCTGGCTCGCGCGTGCATTTTGTCAATATATCGTGTGCTAAAGAAAAAGAAGTTTTGTTGTTCTGATAGATATGTACAAAGACATGTCTTATTTATGGAGAAAAGAGCGTAAAGACTATATGAACTATACTATAGAATAGTATAGCAGTTTACTATACTATATGAACTACTAGCTAATGCCCGCGACTTCGCCCGCGTGAATTGAGGTTTTTTGGTTCCCCCGGGAATTCATTAATTTTCCGGGATAAAAAGTAGCTTATGTATTATACCAGACTATAATCTATCTCTGTGCCAAATTTCATCCAGATCCGTTCAGCCGTTCGGGCGTGATTGAGTAACAAACATCCATCCATCCATCCAAACTTTCGCATAAGTACCGTATAAACTACATGGTACCCAAATTTCATCAAAATTGTTAGAATAGATGGGCCTTGAAATCGTAGCAGATAGACAAACATACAGACACAATATCGCATTCATACTAATATATAAAACACTATCCACGCGGACGAAGGCACAGGTATCATCTAGTTTATAATATTAATACGGATACTACTTTTTTTCGCTTCGAGAGCATGGGTGCCATAATCAGTGAACGATAATAAAAATATAAGATACACGTGCAAATCTCTTGACGTTCTCTTTCAGACTGAATGAAGGCCCGAATGTTAGCTAGTGCAGTGTAATAGCGACGCCCTAATTTGCAGCTACGCCCACCATTGCCACCGTGCCCTTGAAACTAATAGGTCTATTACACTGCACTTTTCACAGGGACCCTTGCATTTGAATCGGTGTAGTGTAATAAGATGTAGGGAGTAAGCTTCCCTAAATTGATTCTTATTGCTCTGTAATAAGCGACGCTCTAAGTAGCGGCCACGCCCACCCTTCCTACAAGGCCTTATTGGAAGTGCAGTGTAATAGGCCTATAACTCAAATAATTTCGAAACAATGATGAGCAATTTATTTGGCGTTAGAAAGCTATTACTTTCTCGCTTCAGTCGACAAAGAAATCAATTAAGAAGCAATTGAACTAAGAAGCAGTAGATTTTAGCGCTCATTACCACATTAGATATTAATTCTATTATTGAGTAGGTAGCTATTACCAATTCTTACACTATATATTTATAACTGCTTTAAGTTGTTAAGTTTCACGAACGAAAGACTGACTGAAAATTACAAAAAAAATGGGTCTGGTTTGGTACTTATACCATTACCTATACGTTTAGCTAACATTCTTTTACATGAATCTATATGATATTTATTTCCGCGGGAATAAAAAACATCAATCCACGCGGATACTGAAATTTTCCGGTAAAAAGTAGCCTATCTCCTTTCCCGCGGGATGTAAACTACCTCTGTTTCAAATTTCATCAAAATCGGTTGAGTAGTTGGGCCGTGAAAGCGTAGCAGATAGACAGACTGATAGACAGACTGACAGACAGACACACTTTCGCATTTATAATATTAGTATGGATTGTGGCTATAATATTCCTCTATCCATGGGTATATTCTGCACTATTCATCTATGAGAGAGATTCTACACTAATAAACTCACCAAAAGGTCGTCAAAGATATTATGGTTGCCAAGGATGTCTTTTTTTTTAAAATCCACTACCGGTTAGCCCTTTACTGCGATCTCACCTGATGGTAAGTGAAGATGCAGTCTAAGATGGCAGCAGGCTAACCTGTTAGGGGCATGGCAGTTATATTAAACCCATACCCCTATTTGGTTTCTACACGGTATCGTACCGGAACGCTAAATCGCTTGGCGGCCCGTCTTTTACCGGTAGGGTGGTAACTAGCCACGGCCGAAGCCTCCCACCAGGCATGATATGTCGTTGTAGAAAAGAAAGAAAGAAAGAAAACGTTTTTATTTGATTACAATATCTAGTTTATGAAACTATCAAAATAGTTAAAGCAACAAAGTTGTGTGACCAAATGTAGGTCTCCAGCTCAGCATCATGCTACAGCAGGCTGCAGCGCTGGTTTTCAGTGGAAACCTTAAAATTGGTGAAGTCACGGACGAACTTTGAATCCAATATCTACTCTAATATGTTTATAGAAATCTAATAGTTTAAGTAGTAGGCACATATAAGTATTACATTATTTATAAAATGGATGATGTGGAACTAATATAAGAATAAAAAGTAAATATATAAAAAAGAGAAACCAACTAACACTTTAATAGAGATAAATGACAAATGAAGGTATGAATACAATTGTAGATAGGTAGGTTTTAATTTTACTTCAATGTTTCCCTCAAACGTTTTATTTTGATATACATAAATAAGTCTTCGTCACAAAGTAAAAAATAAAATATTCATAAAACTAGCCTTGTGATTATTTTGGATGGCGTTAATACCCGGACAATATCATCATTCGGTATCCAACCTAATTAGTTAGTTTTGAACCCCTACATAACTAAAACCCTGACCTCGGGCCGTTTATCAAGATCGGCATCACCGATACTACACCCCGAGTGACCAGCACTAGGGCGATCCCCTCAGTCGGCAAATCGGTCGCGGCACGGCACCGTCTCGCGTCGGCCTTTGCCTCGAAAATAAACACGAAAAAAAACAATAATGATTGTCTATGCTCGCGTTAATAAAAGAAAAGCATTCGAATTTTAAACAAGTGGAATGTGTGTTTGAAAAGCGGGAAAGTGCACGAATTAAAAAAAAATGACTTTAATTAAACATTTGTTTTTATTAGTGTTAGATTGATAATGTTTAGTGAAATATAGTGTTAATATAATAAAAAATTATGTGTAAAATATAAAAAACACAAATAATTATTATGGTAAGGTTAAAAAGCTAACCAAGATAATCAAAAAGCTGGCAGTGCGTAAGAAACTTCTAAAAAAACAACACTCGCAAATCTTTATTTAAAAAAAAAAAAAATAAGTAAAGCTTTCATATTTCAGATGAATTTCCACTTCAATTCCATTTTATTTATTTTTTTCTCCTTTGTACAACAATACGAGGTCGTATAGTAATATAGTATATAGCCTTAATAAAATTGATTATAATCTAAGTACTCAGTTTACGATTAAAATCACTATACCTAGTACCTATTATGGGAACTGAAATAACTTAAACTCACTAAATGTTCTTTTTCTTTGGTGAAAGTTTTTGTTTGTTAATTTGTCCTTCAATCACGCCGCAACATAACAATTAGCAATGTATTGACATGATTACATGGATCGGTGATAGTGAATCTAGAAATAGAGAGTAACATAGACTATTTTTTATCCTTGTTAAATTGAAGAGGATTTTAAAAAATTCAATTCCACAAGGAAGTAGTCGACTAGTTGGTATTAAATAGGTTGACTGCCTCGTTGATCTAGTGGTTAGCATGTTCGACTGCAGCCGATGAACTCCCGGATTCAAGTCCCGGGTCGGGACATAACAAGTATAGGATTTTTCTGGCAAGAAATTCTCAGTAGGTACTAGCCCGGAGTTGGCGGTGTTTCACCCCCGTGCCTTGGAGAGCACGTTAAGCCGTCGGTCCTGCTCCGGACCTCTCACCGGTCGTGTCGGATTTTCCGTCACATCACAATAAAGTACAGATACACAGTAAAGGAACAGAGAGAGCACTTTGTATAAGCACACACTTGTGCACTATAATATCTCCCGCGTAGATGGCTAATCTCTCCGCCATGGTCGAAATTTGGTCGGGAGGACATTTATTTTTTATTAAATAGGAATCAGGAAATCAATGAGTGTATAATAACGTAAATAAATGTATTCCAACGTATGTAAATTGGCATTGAATGATGTATTTCTTCACCTAAGGGTGTAAAATAACTTTTATTAGTGCGGGGCACGGGCAGCCCAAACTGATAAGGCGTTATTTTATAAGCTGCCTTGACAAAATCTGGCTTCACGCTCTATGGAACAAGGATTAGGTTAACGATGCTTGACTAAGTGGATACGGTTAGACTGAATAATTGGGTGTTTTATATCTAAGCAGTCAAATCAGCTATTTTTTTATAAACGTCGGAACGCGCCCGCCCGTAGGTACTTGTTCCATCACCAAGGGTCAATTTTTACTTTGATTGATAGTTTAAAATAATTATCTAATACTAGCAGACTTGTCCGCGACTACGTCCGCGTGAAATAAGTTTTTTAAATTCCCACAGGAACTCCCTAATTTTTCGGGATAGCAGAATTTTCAAAATCGTTTCAGTAGATCCAGAGATTACCCCTCACAACGTCACAAACTCACAAACTTTGCCTCTTTGTAATATTAGTATAGATGATCAGGGTACGTAGATATAACGTGTTTTGGTAGGTCCTCTTTTTAATAATCTCTAATTATAATACACAGAATAAGTTAAATTTAAATCACAACAACCTTAACACGACGTACTAAAAGCTACATTTATTCGCAGATGGCATTCATAAAACATCAATGCCATGCAATAAACAAAGGTCATTCAATCATCCTTGGATATCCTTTGAACAGGCGTGCCAAGTTTCTAGCCCAAACAAACAAGCTAACATATCATATACCGAACCGTCACAGGGATCCATTCAAGAGATTATTGTTTAAATACCTTGCCAAATTCGTAAATATTGCATACTAGATGATGCCCGCGACTACGTCCTTGTTTTTTGAGTTTTTAATTCCCGCGGGAACTCCTAAACCGAAATAAAAAGCCTATGTCTTTCTCCGGGACACAGGCAATGTATTTACCAAATTTCATTAAAATGGGTAGAAAAGATGGGCCGTTAAAGCGTAGCAGTCAGACAGACAGACATAGACACTTTCGCATTTAGAATATCGAGTAAAGATATGGATAAATATAGTTATTGTAGACACCCGCATCTCCATTCGCAGAAAATTTAATTTAGGGGCTCATTTCGTTTTACTCTTAAAAGTTATTAGGGAAAATTCTCAGTAATAAGTAGTTACTATTACCCATTCATAATACTACTAGCACATAATACTTAATAGGTAATAGAAAGAAAGAAAGAAAGAAGAAAGAAAGTGGTCCAGCTTGACACGTGTAATTTTGCGATTGCAGTATTGTTTTGCACTTTAAACAACTCTAGGTCATTACTATAACATTCCATAGGATTCCTCAGAGCTCACGCGCGGACTTATACACTCGACGTTGGTCTTGCACCTGATCTCTCTCTGTTCATGTCCGATTGCCGGCCCATCGCTCAATAAGAATGGGGAAACAGAATGCATCTGTGTTTGCATACACATTTGTAGACTATTTGAAGACAATACAATAGAACTTAATGCTAAATAACCTAACATAATTACAATATAAATCATGCCCGCGTGGAATGGTGGCAAGAAGGCTGGCTGCATTTCCGCGCTGGACAGCCCGGCTGATCCTTTGCGCAAATTAGCCAGCCCTTCTGTCACCAGATGAGGCAATTAACCGCGGTGGAATATCTCGCAAACAACTTTTGGCACTAAGACTCCAAGGCCCCAGGATCTCCACGGCAAACGGAACAAATATGTAACCCTCTTCCGCCGCTTGCCGGTTTCAGCCTTTTCTGTTGCGGCTCCCGGCCTCGATAATATATATGCTGTGGACTATAATATTAATTTTTTCTTGCTAAGATGGCTAATATCTTTTAAGATTTGGCTGGCCATACAGATAATAACATTGCAGATAGACAAATACACTTATCTATTTATAATCCATACTAATATTATGAATGCAAAAGTGTTATGTCTGTCTGTCCGTCAGTCTGTCTGCTACGCTTTCACGGCCCATCTAATCAATCGATTTTGATGAAATGAAAGAAGTTACAGTCCGGGGAAGAACATAAGGCTTTTTATCCCGGAAAAATAAAGAGTTCCCGCGGAAATCAAAAAACTTAATACTCGAGGACGAAGTGGCGGCCATCATCTATCGAATATAGAATACAAGTTTTAAGGAAGATGAAACTTCCTGATAATATTTCAAGTTATATTTTGTTCCACTTTGTCAGTGATCGAGTCTATAATAATTTTATTCAGTATCAGGTTTTTTTACGCCCCTCACTTTAGTTTGTTGTTCAGCCCTCAAATCACTCAAACTTTGGAAACTTTGGAAGCTTTCTCTTTCTCTTTGGAAATATCCAGTGATTCACAAAAAACATAATTTAATAAAAATGTGAATAAGATTCTAATTTAACTCGATTAATTTAGATTTTTAACTTTTTAGCAGAGCAGTCGTGTTTTTTAATATTTTTATTATGACTTGTTTTTAAATAACTAGAGGCTTTCTCTCGACAAATGGTATCCCTCAACTATGAGTGTCATTATTTTTCTACAAGCCCCAAAGTACCTATAAAGGTGTATTCACACCGCAGTTACTTTTTGTGGAGCATTGTTTCTAAGTGTTAGTGGTCAAAATCATACATAAACACTTATTATTACTAACAACAATTTTTTTTTTGTTAAGTATCAATATGATATCGTGATAAGTATCAAAAACTTATTTATTACTAACAAGAAATAAGGTTTTGTTAAGTACCTACTATCAGTATGTAATCGTTTTAAGTATTTCGTTGTATCGTTGCCTAACTTTTGAAAACAGTCAACATGCGTAGGTAAAAATCGATAACATATTTTCTTACAGCATGTTTCCTAGACTCTACTTACCATAAATGCAATTTGTTTTGTTTGTGACCTTAATATGCCGTGCAATTTGATTGTTGCTGAAAGTTAACTCTTTATGTCATCGGCGGAATGGATGCAACATTCAACAAATAGCCTATATCGTGTTGCATTATGTTGCTCCACAAAAAGTAACTGCGATGTGGATATACCTTAAGAGCTGCTGTCCGATGGTTAATGAGCTCTGAAAGCACTAGTTTGAAAACTGAACGCTACAAAAACATGAAAATTGGTCGACAGCATGAAAAATATGTCTCAAGTTTACTAATTAATAGTACTTTTCAAGGAGTAGGGTTTCAATACGACGCATAACTTTTTTAAAAATGTATGTATTATTTCGATTTCTCCGAGGCTTCTGAACCGATTTGAAAATATATTTTTTCTACAAACGTGCAAAGGCGATGTTATTGTTAAAACAATCTGACAGACAACCATTGGCGAAAGGGTTAATAAACTAAAAATACGTATTTTGACTTTGATTTTTAAACTAAAGAACGAGTTTCAAGTCAACTGATTTTTAGCGAAACTGGATATCCGGCTGATTGAATTTCAGCAACGGCAGCTAATCTCCATACGCGCGGAAGTTATTATAGTGCACAAGTGTGTGCGTAAACTCAGGTACACTAGTATTCCCGTATTCTAATAGCATGGGGCGGAAAATCTGACACGACCGGAGAGAGGCGCAGGCACGACGGCTTTACCTGCTCTCCAACCTGATCATCAACTTCCTAACTCCTGGCTAGTACCTATTGAGAGTGTGTTGTCAGAAAAACCCAATAGTAATAATAGCCTGACCGGGAATCAAACCCAGTACCTCATCCGCAGTTGAACATCCTAACCATTAGACTTAGGGCCGATTTTTCCATTGTCAGATAAAGTTACTCCTCGACTTTTTGAAAATAAAACTTTAAAAACTATGCTAAGTACTTACCTACGTACTTATTTTGAAAAATTTAATAAGAACAAATAGCTAACGTTTAAATAACTCTTAGAGACCGTCATTATTATGATTGATTCTAATTTTAAACTAACCGAGTGAAGTTTATTTTGGGACAGCAAATAATAAATTCTGAAGCAAATGATCGTTGACATTTTCGTGGAAAAAAGATTTTCATTTTCATACTTTGTTAAAATGATTTTAAGTTATTCTTTTCTTGCTCTCATTTATGGTTATTTTTACTCTACAGATTCATATCAATTTGAGCACAATTTGAGTAAAAGTTTATTAGAATAAAATTCATTTGAATTCTGCGAATTAGATACTTTGCCAATAACATCTACCTACGTCAAACTAACTTTAAGTCTACAAAAACTTCTACAAAGAGGATTGTTTGAAATAAGTAGTTTAAGATTACTTACCGAAGTATTTGTTTGCCTTAAATTTTTAACTTTGTATTTATCTTTAATCTCTCAGTCTCTCAAGTTTCCTCTCAGAATGAGAATGAGAATGTAAATAAAATACCGAACGAAATGTTCAACGAAAAATCATTTTTAAAATTAAAAAAAAATCATAAAGCGCGTTCATGGGCTATACTGCCAACGCTTATATAGCCATATTGTTTCATTATTGTTGACTTTCGTGTTTTAGAATTATAATCCTTATTCCAGGAACGTCAAGGTACGTGACACTAAACTGTGATTTTTATACGACTGCCTGAAAAAAGGAGTATATTGTTTTCAGGGTTCATGTATGTATGTATGTATGTATGTATGTATGCATGTATGTATGTATGTATGTATGTATGTGAGTTTGTATATTCCACCATAACTTCTATACGCCTGAACCGATTTTGATAAATGAGGTATAGTTAGAATCCCTAGCTTATTCCGGGTGACATAGGCTAGTAAAATTTTAAAAAAATTGATGGTCCCGCATTAAAGACCAAAATTGAAAAAAAAACGAAAATAAGATTAAATATTTAATCATCATCTAGAAAATGATGAGTAGATTCCAAAAATATATAACACTATAGTTAAATATTTAGTGATTCTCAAAAAAATATCATTTAATAAAAAATGTGAATAAGATTCCAAAGGCTATGTATGCAAATCGCTTCTTATGGAGGTAAACTCCAAAAATAATATGGCAGGGCAGTTTTTTTTTTTAATTCGTTAAATTAATTTGACTTGTGAGTAATATTGCTTAGCGTTGGTAGTATGGCCCCATAGTCGCATTTCAATGTGCAAGCGCATGTCTCAAATGGTTCGAATTAACCTATACTTATCCGTCCGTCAAACTAATTTGACCCGGTGGCCAAAATTTGAACAAAGGACATGACCAGTAATTGCCCTCCGATTCGGGACAATGCACAGGATTTCCGTTTTTACAGTAAGGTTTTAAAATTCAAAACGAAATTATTATGGATTTATTATTCCAAATAAGGTCAGGGTTCAAATGACAAAAAAAAAACAGTACGTTTATTGTTTAAATCTTGAGCGTCCGCTTTCCTCTCTAAGCACTACTCCATTTTGACGTTCCATTATATCCATGCCTAATAATAATCATTGTAACCCTACATGAATACCATTTAAGTACCTTAGTCATTATATTATAAATGATTTATTTTTGATCAATTAAATAGTAATGAAAAGGAAATGTATGTTTTGCTTATAATTATTTTTATTTTTTGACAAGTCTCAAACTAATTGATCGAACAAAGCATTTTGAAATACTGCGTTTAAAGGAACGCCCTTTCACATTGCATATGCCGCCATCTGTGGTCGAATAGTTAAACTGGAACGCCCTTTCACATTGCATATGCTGCCATCTGTGGTCGAATAGTTGAACTTGTTAACAATAAATATTTTCTAGACTCACCACAATACATCGCGCCATCTAGTGTGGGAAAGCAGTTTTTGGTGAAACTTTTTTAATTTATTTTCTCAGTTTTCAGAGCCTTCAGACTCCTGAAAGTTTTTTATCTGAAAACTATAAAATATAACAATTACAATAATAAAGAAATAATACTTGAAAATATTTTTTGGACTCGCTCAACACAATAAATAGCGCCATCTAGTGTGGGAAAGCAATCTTTTGGTGAAACTTTTTTTGTTCATTTTCGCAGTTTTCCGAGCCTTCAGACTCCTGAAACTTTTTTATCTGAAAACAGTGAAATATTACAATTACAATAATAAAGAAATCATTGCTGAACATTGATTTTTGACACCTAGGCAAGCTGCCATAGTTCCACCGGTCAAGTCCTTTAATGCCTGATAAGTTTTTATTAATTTTTAGTTTTCTATAGCGACGCTGTCACCGGGTGAGATAAATTTGTGGGACTTTAAATGATCACGATTTTCTTACACAATCACACTACAGAAAACTGTTTCTTCTTAAATTACTTACTCTGCAGCATCATAACAAACAAGTATAAAACATAACGTGGTTAATTTATAAGTCTTGGTTAGTTAAGACTTCAAACAGAAAATACGTGATCGGTTAACTAAAACTACAAGTATAACTCGGTTTCCTGTTAAACTCTTGACTTAGACAAAGTGAAACATATCCATTTATTTGTTGCAATATGTACTAAGTACGTAGTTGCTACTAGTTAGAAGCCTCCCTGGCGAGGGGTTGAGCGATGCTGTTATCTAACAATCGAATCTGGGCCCCAGATTCGATTCCCGGCAAGGTCGTTTTGAAATTTATAATTTCTGAATTTTCTCTGAACTGGACTGAGGGGTTTCGGCTGTGGCTAGTTATCAGTTATCACTCTACCGGCAAAGACGTGCCGCCAAGCGATTTACCGTTCCGGTACGATGTCATGTAGGGATCAGTGGACTGCAAAAATACATGCAGGTTAACCCGATACCATCTTAGACACCATAATCACTTACCACCAGGTGAGATCGCAGTCAAGTGCTAACTTGTACCTAGTGAAATAAGAAAACCTACCTACTTTCTTATTGTTTTCTAAGAAAACACCATCAAATAACTATCTCTTGTATCATAATTTTTTAAGTTTAATTTTAAAGGTATGCTTTCGCAGCTTTCAAAAGTTTTGACTCCAGGTAATAGGTGCGTACAATGGCTTACTTCTTGTCCAATGATCCTATTTAATCTTCTTTTTCTCTAAATTTCCTTTTTCAGGGACCAATATATGTCCTTGTTAACAAGTTACTCAATTCCATCTTCGTACAATCTTTCTGAAAAGATGTAATTTTGACTAATTTCCTTTGAATACCTTGTTAAGCCTAGTTAGAATAACTTTCGGTAGTATGGACGTGATCACGTGACGCCGAAGTAATTTAAAATATTTACTAGCTGATGCCCGGGACTTCGTCCGCGTGGAATAAGTATTTTTAATATCCGCGAGAAGTTCTTAATTTTCCGAAACAAAAAATAGCCCATGTCACTCTCCAGGTCCTCGACTAAAAATCAAACCAATCCGTTGCTCCGTTGCGGCGTGATTGAAGGACAAACCAACAAACAAACACACTTTCGCATTTATATATATTTAGTTATTTAGAGATAGTTACCAATATCATTTCTGTAGACAGACCTAAATAATGCAAAACTATAAATACATATTTTGACTCGCTTATAATGACACAAAATTAAACAAGAAAATTTTACAGCAACCGAAAGCAAATATACTAATATTCGTACAGAATATCAATGATAAAACAATTTATTCAGCAATTCTCACTGCTCTGACGCAAGTTGTGTATACTAATAATACGTTGTCTTTGATGCTATTTTAAAACGAGTTTACATTCTTCTTACAAAAATAATGGGTACACACGATTCTTACCACAATTTAAACAAAATTGACCGATAAAAAAAAAATTGAATTCGCTTGTAAAACTAGTTTCTGTCAAATAAAAAACCAGTCAAGTGCCAGTTAGATTCGTGCACAAAGGGTTCCGTATCAATACACACTACAAATTCTTTTAATAAATATATAACAAGAAAGATGTCATAACAGCACGTAATGGACTGGGAAATAACTGGCAGCGCCTAGCAAACAATTGAACATCCTATGAATACGGAAGCCTAATTAACGATTTTAGTATTTTGTCCTATAAGTACTTGTGCTGTGAGACCTTGATTCTTGCCAAATTTCCTGATTCTAGGTCAACGGGAAGTTCTCTATAACTTAGGTTTTGATTTATTGGCGAGTGTCGAAATATGCGTCATAAATGGCCGTATTTGATTGCGTTGACTTAGAAGCTTGATTATTTTATAGCTGCAAGGGACCGTAGACTTTTAAGTATTTTTATTAATTCCAACTTGATACCTCCCACGCGTTCCCGAGATAAAGGGCGTTGAGAGACAGACAGACAGACGGATGGACAACGAAGTGATCCTGTAAGGGTGACTTTTTTCCTTTTGAAAAACGGAACCCTAAAAATAGACAACTAAACATAGATAAGAGGCTATCCGTGTCCTACGGCGTCAAGTGATTCTCGTTACATCGTCTGTCGAACTTTTAGCAATTTAGGAATGTTATGAGTAAAATAATAGTTTGGTACTTTTATTAGTGGACGGCCTCCAAAATATTTCGATGTAGGAATCGTTTGATAGTTCGTCAAAATCCAATTGTCTTTGTCCCAAATTTATATTACGGCCTCGCCAAAGGCCGTGAAAATATTACAAAATAAGCAGATAGAAATAAAATTACTTAGGTACACGGAATAGATCATCATCTTTTACCATCATTACTACTGCATTACCACTTAATCGCGTGAAATCGCAGTCAAGGGCTAACTTCTTGCGAAATTTAAAAAAATCGAAGTAATAATGATTTTAACAATGTGTCAGTTTTCAAATGTCCTTGTTTTTTTATTCCACTACAGGTGACGATGCAGTCTAAGATGGTAGTGGGCTATTAGGGACATGGCACTTGCATAGTAGGTATAATAAAACCATACAAATAATCGGTTTCCACACGACATCGTGGTAAATAGCCATGGCTGAGGCCTCCCACCAGACTAGAGAAAATTCAGAGATAATGTCCATATCCATACTTTACTGATATTATAAATGAAAAAGTGTGTCCGTCTACCTGCTAAACTCTCACAGCCCATCTGTTTAACAGATTTTGATGAAATTTGGTACAGGGATAGGTTGTATCCCGGAGAAGGACATAGGCTACTTATCCCGGAAAATCAAAGAGTCCCGGTGGGACAACTTCATCCATGTGGAATAACTTTCTTAAATTCCCACGGTAACTCCTTAATTTTCCAGGGTAAGAAGTATATTATGCCACTCTCCAGGTCCTCAACCAAGAATGTAAACCCTCGACCCTTTGCTCTGTTGTAACGTGATTAAGGGACAAACCAACAAACAAACACACTTTCGCATTTATAGTATGATTTCCAAATTGGCCTTGCCGTGGATCGAAACCAGGAATATCCATAAGGCAACCAGTGCGCCTAGGGGGTGTATTCATTGCAAGATATACATACGGCTCCATTATCTTCAATCTTGTGTCACTCTTGGTCTTTAACTATGAGCCTGATAAAAGCTCAGAGTCACTCCTCGAGCGATAGAGCGTGCTATGCTAGGAATACGTGACAAAAATTCAAGTCGCGTTTTCACAATATCACAGCGTTTTAACCCAGAATAGGTTATTATAGTACAGCGGTTTTAGTCTGTTTTAGCAACGCATGGCTCTTCTACACAAGACTTGCATTTTGCATGAAAATGGATTTCGATATAATATTTTAAAATGCGCCAATTCATAACGCATATAAACGCTTTTCCACTGAGACAATGGGCGACACAATGCTAGTTCCCAAGATAGAATCTCCCACTTTATCGTAATAGGTTTATGAAAATACGTAAGTAGTACCTACTCGTAGTGTATTTTAGTAAGTAAATGAGTAAAAAACTGAAAATGTTAATCTGGAAATAAATTGTGATGTTTTTTATACTTACCGTTCCTAGCGAAAGTATTGCACTGGATCAGAATGTCGTTAAATACATGTAAGTTAGCCGATTAGAACTTATGCCAATATTGTGGACTATATTTACCGCAATCTATTTCGATGATATTGGAACGGAGTTTTGGAACGGAGTTCCTTATCGCGACGATTATTTTTGTCAGACAGACAGACAGACAGACAGACTTTCGCATTTATATTATTAGTATGCATATGGATATGGATTCATTGTGTTATTAAATAATAAAGAAATAACTTTTATTTCAGGCAATAATTACAACCCATAAAACAATATTATGACCAAGTATGACAAATGAAACAGAGTAGTGCTAACGTTAAATGTGAGAAAAAAAAATTAACTTTAAAAATAAATTATATTCAAAAATATGTAAAGAAATAAAAAAAAATTAAGTGATTATTTTTGTCGTGCGTTGCGAAATTGTTGAGTGTTACAGGTTCAAGGGACACCTCAAGTTGTTTTTAAGTTTTGAAATCGTAAATTAAGGGAACAGAATAATCTTTGTTTTGTGCAAAAGCCCAAACAAAGCCAAATAATTCAAATTAAAAAAGCAAAAAAAAACGTTAATTTGTAGACTTCTTTTTTTTATTTCAGAGATATTTACAAGATATACGTACGATTTCCAAATTAACGGTTTTTTTAAGGGAAAATTCTTTAGAATCGTTGTTATTTGAAAATTTAATGAAACGAAAAAGCGACACCTAAAAGAGACGTAAACACATAACTATAGGATTTAGCCTGCGAGAGAATGAGATAGTAGAGATATGAGTAGAGAGAGAGAAGTTTAACTTCTGCCGTATGTGAATTGCACGCAAACACTTTTTTTTGGAATAACTAGGTACGGATTCGATTTCCATCTTTTTTCAAAGTTCCAATATCTAGATACTTTAATGAAAATCATATAAAACATATTAAAAACAAACGCATGATTGAAAATATATTATTTCCACCACAGACTTAACAATGATCTACTGAAGTAATACTTGTAGACTCGGTCGTAAATAACGATCTTGTCACATGAGCTTACTCCGTAGTACGTTCTACCATTTTTCCAATATTTTCCACGGTGTTTATTATACAGTATGACTAATATACCAACGGGTCATTAAACCTTAAATTATGTACGAGTAATAATAGCTTCGTATTTAACTTCGTAGCAATAATTAGTAAGTAACACACGCTTACTCCTACCTAATAGTATGGCATATCAATTTAAAACCGTACCAACTTAGAGAACAATACAATAAAATTCGTGTTTACGTCTTGCTTACATCCTGAGGGTTGCTGAAACTCTGGGGCATGCAGTAAACCTGCTAAGTATTTTGTAGTTTTTCATAATATTATCAAAGATGCGTAAAACCTGTCAATTCGCACTTGGTGGCCGTGGTGGACTATGTCATAAAGCCTTCACAGTCTTAGAGGAGACCCGTGCTTAGTGGTGGGTGGTGGGTGATTGAAATGACACAAATGTCGTTGGTATAACTCTATTTCATTTTCTCAGAGTTTTTTTGTCCCACTACCAGTTAATCCTTGACTACGATCTCACCTCATGGTAAGAGATGATGTACCATGAGGTGAGATCGTGAGCTTGCTATCATCTTAGACTGCAGCCTAAGATGATAGCAAGCTAACCTGTTAGGTGTATGGCAGTTATAAATGATAAATGATTTATTTATTTAATGAAGGACCACTTGTGTCACCTATGAAACGTTAAGACACTACCACCGGTTCGGAAAGCTGTTCTACTGGGAAGGGCCGGCAAGAAACTCAGCAGCTGCTCTTTTCATAGAAAAGAAAAGGTTATATTAAACCGATACCCCTATTCGGTTTCTACACGGCAGCGTACCGGAACGCTAAATCGCTTGGCGGTACGTCTTTGCTGGCAGGGTGGTAAGAAGCCTCCCCCAGACCAGACCAGAGAAAATTCAGAAATAATAAATTCCCACTCTGACCCTGCCGGGAATCGAACCCGGGACCTCCCACGTTAAGGAAACAGCGCTCACCACTGCGCCAGGGAGGTCTACAAATCTTACCTACTTGTTCGCTTAAACATTTTCACAAGTACGTAAGTTATGTCTTTCTGTTAAAGCGAAGTCATAACATAAAACGTTATTGTAGCTAGTTAACAAACCCGGAAGACACTTTGTCGTTTTACGTTTATCTATTTCAAGATAGCCAGAAATATCTTGAGTGCAGTACTAACATTAATACTGAATACAATACTGTAGGCCAGCTAAGGCTTTTTCCAGCTTTATTAAATAGAAATGAAATAAATTATAATGGCTCTTAACAATAAATATTCCATAATATCCTCCTATATTATACCTGTCACCGTAAAATTGTAAAAACCGTTAGATTATAATCTAAATCACGATATTGCAAACTGTCGAAAGATTACAATTTAACGTATTATTTTGCGTTAAATTGTAATCTGTTAGGTGTATTAACCCGATAGAACCTAAGTACGAACCTACCTAATTATTTCTGTCGAAACATACCCTAACCTACAAGAGACAGACAAGAAAACGTAAATACAATGAATATTTCAAAAATTTACTCTCGGAACATTGAACGGTTCACAATCTTTCGACAGTTTACAATTTCGCGAGTAAGATTATAATCTAACGGTTTTTACAAGCTTACGGTGACATATCCTCCAGACCGAATTTCGTGGCGGCGACCTATCTCCAGAGAGATTGGCCATCTATGCATGACACGACCGGAAAGAGATCAGGCGCAGAAACACCGCCAACTTCCTAACTCCGGGTTAGTACTGAGAATTTCTTGTCAGATAAAACCAACACTTGTTAAGGCCCGACCCGGGGCTCGAACCCGGGAGCTCGAACGGGAGCTCGTCGGCCAATCGAACATGCTAACCACTAGACCAAGGAAGCAGTCACAATAATGGCTCTTCGTCCACGTGGTTTAAGTTTTTTTTATTCCCGCGGGAACTCCTTAATTTTCCGGTATAAAAAGTAGCCTATGTCACTCTCCATGTCCTCAACTATACCCATGCCAAAAATCACGTTACGAAACCAATTGTGTATGGGAAAATCAAGGGAAAATGTTTTTTCTTTTATTTAATTTTTTTTGTCAATTTTCCAATGTTTTTAATAGTTATTCTGCTATTCGGGACGGAGACAAATACAACTGAATACAATCAAAACCATGAAATACAGTCCAGCCGTTCTAGAGTTATGTGTTCGAACAAACCCGACTTTATTTTATTTATATAGTATTATTAAGCTATAATTTTGATATAGGTACTTTACCAATGATCTTTACTTAAATTAATTGATAACAGCTGAACTTATCTCAGAACCTTTTCCTATCAAGTGAAATTTTAATCCAATGAGAATCGTAATAAATCGATTTCGAGTTAAGTTCTTTCTTTTACAAACAATTTACATAGTTATTTCGTCGTTGAATTGAACTAATTTACTATGGATCGAACTAATTTATCGTTGGTAGAGTCAAAACCCTCCTGAATGGCACAGTGGTCTAATTGTGGGAGGTCACGGGTTCGATTCCTGGCAGGATCAATTTGGGAATTTATAATTTCTGAATTTTCTATCTATCCGTTGTACTAAACGAGATTGTACTTAACTGCTGAAAGAAAAACTAGTTAATGATAAAATTATGAAGAGGAAATATCAAATAGCTCGAAAGGCATAAGAAAAGGCACAGAAAATTGTATATTTACGCAAATCGCATTGTACTTCACGGTCCACTGATTGCTGAGACCCATACCGAGTGTTTACCAAAACAAAAACGGGAAATATAATGAGAAATAACTTGTTTTTATGAGCTAGATACCTAGGTAAACGTATTCATTATACACGAGGAATAATAAGTTTTTTCTTTCAATCCGGACTTGGCACGCCTGGTAGACTAACCAATTAAGCTTAAGCCAATGTTCGGTCTAAAGGACCGTTAAGTGATGGAAATAATTGATAATTATAATTTATTGATAGCCAGTTAGAATTATAATTATTACAGTAATTATAATTATATAATTAGGCCATAAACTAATGACATTTAACGAGTATCACGCGTGATGGTCGCGATGATGTTTCGCGCACTGATTTATTGCTAAATTAAATGTAGTTTAGTGCTGATGGAGCAAATTGTACGGTTGGACTGTGGACCGCCAAATGATAGGAGACTGGCGATCAGCAGTGAGCCGGCAATGGATTGAAATAAATAATAAGTTTTACTTGCTACTAGACAATGCCCGCGATTTTACTGCGTGATTTAAGGTTGTCGGATTATCCCGTTGGAACTCCTTGATTTTCCCGGATAAAAGGTAATTAAGTAGCTTTCTATCTAACTATATGACCTTCCTCGGGAAGCAACCTACTTTTGTATCAAATTTCGACAAAATTAATTGAACAGATGGGCCGTGTAAAGTCCGATTCAAACTTTAGGGCTTCTCATCAACATCTACGAACAACGTGCATTTCGATGCGCAGAATACAATATTATGTATCAGCAGGACGGTTCATTTGACTTATACCTGCGCAAACCTACACTCGCGGCTAAATTTTGAGACGTTACCGAGACGTCATAAAGTTTGAATCGGCCTCGTGAACATAGAGAAACGTCTGTATATTTTTAACACTCAATTCGTTTATTTCATAGAGGACATTGGTGTCTCTTGACACGTCCTGTTTTGACTCTACCACCGGTTCAGAAAACAGTTCTACTGCGAACAACCGGCGATAAACTCTCTTTTCACAAATCAAAATAGGTATTATAGGTGTGTATATTCTATTTTTTTATTTATTAACAAAGAAATTTTACTTTTACATTGTTTCTTAGCTGCCCTTCAGCCTTGTGTCCTGTCTAGGGGCTGCATATTCCTCTTATATCTATTACTTAAATACTAGTATTATGTGGACAAATAAAATAACATTAAGACAACAATAAACAATAATAAACAGCAATACATCAAACAAGTAAGCGAAAAATAAGTAAAGGTAAATAAACATCATAAAGTAATAAATTAAAGTTAAAGTTAGTATAGTAAAATATCGTAGTAGTAAGTAACTCACTCTCCATCTACCGCTGAGTGATTCTAAACTTTTTCATGAGGCCCAAAGCTTGAACAATGTAAATTCGTAGGTAAGTATCAAAACCGTGAGTCATCACTGGCAACACGCACAAAGAGGTGAAACATACAACGAAAAAGTAGGTCAAAAATCAATGCGAAGTCCCACCAGTAGGGACATTTCCCCACGAGAAGGCCGAATCGCTGAACCCATTATGGCACCTAAGTTGTAGCACTGCAACGCCAAGGCCCCGTTTATACCGTTTTATACCATTTTATACCGTTTATACCAGGCCACGGTCACTCACGGCGGAAATTGGGAACCATTCGCTTTATACACAACCTTAATGGAAAAATTTGCCCGAATAGACACGTGTTTCACGTGTTTGTGTATTATTTATTCAATTTATTGATAACTGCCTCGTTCGACTGCGACCGACGAGGTCCCGGGTTCGAGTCCCGGGTCGGGTCATAACAAGTATTGTGCTTTTCTAATAAGAAATTCTCAGTACTAGCCCGGAGTAAGGAAGTTGGCGGTGTTTCACCCCCGTGCCTCGGAGATCATGTTAAGCCTTCGGTCCTGCGCCTAATCTCTCTGCGGTCGTGTCGAATTTTCCGTCCCATCGAGCTATGAGAGTAAAGGAACAGAGAGTGCATCTGTGTATGCACACACACTTGTGCACTCTAATATCTCCCACGTCGATGGCATATATCTCTGGAGATAGGCCGCCGTGGTGGAAACTCGGTCGTGAGAACATTAATATTATTATAACCGTTTATAGTGATTATGCCCGCAACTTTAGCCACAAAGTTTTTTTAATCCACTATAAGTTAGACCTTGAATGCGAACTTACCTGGTGCAGTTAATGATGATGTTGTTTATAATGGTAGCAGGTTGGGGTATGGCAGTTATATTAAACCCATACCCATGGTCGGTTTTTACACGGCATCGGAACCGTTAAATCGCTTGGCGTTACTTCTTTGCCTGTAGGGTAGTAGTTAGCCAAGGCCGATGCCTCCCATCAGACCAGACGAGAGAAAATTCAGAAATTATAAATGACCCTGCCGGGAATCGAACCCGGGACCTTCCAGCAAATGAAGACTAGATTCCTATTTCTGTAATAACTAGACTTTAAATTTAATAAGTTGCTTAGAAAATTAATTAATGTACTGTATAAAACTAATCACTGCTATCTGGACGTGGGTAGATCGAAATTTAACGAACGGACCGGATTTCCGGTGCCGCGCCCCGGCTACTATTGTATCTTACAAGCGTGGAATATTACCATATATTTAGTTGAGGTCAGAGTTCATTAGGACTCTACTATAACTATAGTTATTAATATCACAGTATTATAACTTCAATTATGGAACTAGACATCAAAATAGGAAATAATAAACAAGAAAATAATGCCCGAAACTTGACCTGCGTGGATTGTGGAATATTCGTCTATACACATTACAGAAAAAAATATCTCTGTCGTATGTGTCACCATAAGATTGTAAAAACCGTTAGATTATAATCTAACTCGCGAAATTCTAAACTGTCGAAAGATTGTAAACTGTTCAATGTTCTAAGTTAAAATACTACTTTAGTCTTTAATGCGGGACCATGGTCACCCCATCAATTATTTTTTAAATTTGACTAACCTATATCACCCGAAATAGGCTAGGGATTCTAACGATACCTCATTTATCAAAATCGGTTCAGGCGTATAGAAGTTATGGTGGAATATACAAACTCACATACATACATACATACATACATACATGAACCCTGAAAACAATATACTCCTTTTTTTCAGGCAGTCGTATAAAAATAGGAAATAATAAACAAGAAAATGATGCCCGAAACTTGACCTGCGTGGATTGTGGAATATTCGTCCATACACATTACAGAAAAAAAATATCTCTGTCATAGATGAATATAATGTGATGAAGTGACAACATTAACCAATATGTAACACTATGCAACTTATAAGTCTTCTGCCATAATAACGCAATATTAGAAGTGTAATCGCACCGTTACACTCCTAAATACGAGTAAATATTCTGATTTCTTTAGTCTTTTTGTTTTTTTATCGGCTACAAGTTAGCCCTTGATGGCGATCTCATGATGGTAAGTGAAGATACAGTCTAAGTAATAATAAAAATAAGTAATATTAAACACATACCCCTATTCGGTTTCTACACGGCATCGTACCGGAACGCTTAATCTCTTGTCACCACGGTCACCAACGCTTTCCTCGCATAAAATTGGAATGGCGCCCAACGTGGGAATTTACAATTTACTTAGAAAGGCAAATTTATGCGTACGCTAGACGATATTTCAGATCCAGTTCATTAAATTTCTTTGCAACGTGGGATACCTAAAAATATGATTCATGATTACCTATTCAACAATATGAAGACATTTTCTGAATTCTGTGTAAATGTGTTTGTTTATTTGTCCTTCAATCACGCTGCAACAGAGCAAAGGATCAACGTGATTAAGATAACACTAGCTGATGCCCGCGACTTCGTCCCCATCCATCCACACTTGGGAAGTATGAATAGACTACTTTTTATACACAGTTTCCACATGATTTTGAATAAACTAAATAAATGATTTTGATTTTGAATTTTCCATGCGGCAAAGAAACGCGTACTCATTTTATGTTAGTTACTTCGTATGTCTGTATACTTAATCAGTTTTCAAACAAAAATTATAATTTAGGTAAGTATGTAATTATTTAGTAACTATTTCTCTTATCAACCCCATCGCCGCCGGCTTTCTACCGATCACTAGTCTCCTCTCGGAATGAGAAGGGTTTGGCCATAGTCCACAACGCTAGCCAAGTGCGTATTGCGAACTCTCAGACGTGCAGGTTTCTTCACGATGTTTTCCTTCTTTATTTGAAGCAAGTGATAATTAATTTGTTAAAATGCACATGACTTCGAAAAGTTGAACCATTTTGAAGGCGGCGATTGGGGATTGGGAGGTGGCGGTCGGGTATCTTAACCACTGGGCTATCATTGTATTTAACTAGGTATTTAGATGTAATTTATTCTTCCGATACATGAGCATTGAGCTGAGTTACCTTGTAATAGTTTTATTTACCTAATAGTATCAAAGCCATTCTGTCAGGAAACCTTATTCCGCATTAAAAGTAAGTTTAACTGGTTTATAGGCGATGTTGCAGATCGCGTGTCGTGTCGGATCGCATGCATTTCATTGAATGGCCGACCGATAAGTCGCATATCAGAGATCACGAAAATACTATTTACTAAAATAACATTGGCATGTGTGTCTATTCTTCTGTTTTTTTCATTCCCCTACATAAATAAATAAATGTTTACCTAGCTTTACACGGACAACTACAGAGAAAAAGAAAAAAAAAATTTAAATTATAAAATAAATTGCGTGTATGACCTAAAAGGAGAGCAAAAGTCGTGATTTTCCGGGTATCACGTTTTTTGACAGAAGACGAAATCTCGCCAATGGAGAAGTCACAAGTAAGTAGGTACCTTTTTCATATAAATTCCCATACTATATACGCACGTTTGAAAAAAAATCTGATTTCACTAGCAGGCCCAGTGTTACTTTCTTACGTATTTGATCGTTCCACCATTCTTAGATATGGAATTGATGGAGCGCCAGCTGTCAATCGCTTGACAGTTCCATACAAATCGTAGTTAACGTTATCGCTATGGAATTAAAAGAAAATCTCCCACTAGACACGTAGTTGTCGAATACCCAATTAGCAAATTATAATGCGTGACCCAAAAACATATACGCAAAGTGGATCTCGCAGAGCAAAGATATTCCAGTTGCATGCATTCGGATTTGGACCAGTTCCAATCGACGACATGATCTACTGATGACAGCTTCGCACTCCCGTTTTACACCTAGGTAATTACCTTTCGTTTTATTTTATTTACTGGATTTGAAGGCGTTTATTTTCGTAAATCGAAGGAACATTATACTTAATCACTGCGGACGACCTTTTTGTAGATCTCCCTGTCGCAGTGTTGAGCGTTAACTGACAGGAAAAACCAATAATCTATACTACTATTATAGAGAGGTAATAATTACCTCTTCATAATATAAAACTCTTATTTAAGAATAATATAAAACTCACAAACTCACGTGAGTTGTAGGGGGTGATCTCTGGATCTACTGAACCGATTTTGAAAATTTTGGTACCAATAGAAAGCCTCATTATTTGTGAGTGTCATAGGCGCTATATTATCCCGAAAAAAAGGGAGTTCCCGTGCGAATTTAAAAACTTATTTCACACGAACGAAGTCGCGGGCAAGTCTGCTAGTACTTTGTAAAGAATAAACTTTTTAAACAAAATAGAAGTGTCAAAATAGATTGAGATTTGAGAGTTATGGAGCACAGCTATCTTTCAATAAAATATACCTGTAGAAATATATTTCAAGTAATAACAGTAAGCGGGCACAATACTGTATCTACCGGAGCTGCTTTTAATGAGAAACACCTTTTCATGAGTTGCTACAGCGTCCCTTCCACATTCTAAAAGGTTTTAAAATCGCCACCACGACAACTCTATAAAAACCGTCGTGTTCGTTTCGAACTGCGAAAATTGATGAAAATGTTCCTATATTTTCTACTTTCAAGTACATTTCTGACATGAAAACTAATTATAAGCGAAATTTATATGTAAAATACCACATTAACGGATTTCATATTCATTTATTTGCATTTCAATCCTCACAATGATACCTACATGATGTATAATAGTACCTAACATGATACATTATGATTATGCCTAATTAACAAAAATCATTGAGGTAGCGCATCTCTGATGGAAAGGCACCCTTAAACACATTAAATTGACATTATGTAATATCTACTTAATTTTAATATTTTATCGTTAATTTTATTTAATTTCATTATTGTATTGTTAGTTGTATTGTAGTGTTAATGCTAATATGTTTGTAATTAAAAATAAATGTATCCTGCAATTGCATTTGCAGCATTACAATGCCCTGACGGGGCCTCATGTAATAATAATTAAATAAAGAAAAAAAAACACAAACTGCCCTACATTTGTAGCTAATTGATATGCAGATAGCGACTGGCGTGACTTATACCAATCCATTATTGATTGCAATGCAATTAACGCTTTACTCGAACCTTCGTTGTAAGACATTTTATCTATCGTAATATTTAAGTAATACCACAGAATAGTTAGTACCTAACTTTATGTTTTGTCGAAGCAGTTCGTGGAATAGTCCCGTTCACATATGTACAGAAGCAGAGGCCCCGAAGCTCAGAGGCCCCCTAGCTCTGAAAAGAGAGAAACAGAGAGCTCCTAAGGCCAGAAAACTTTGAGCCTGCTGACAAGTCTTTTTTTAAGATATTGAATGAACATTAACAATAAAAGGACTCCCAATTTAAGACTTTCTACACAAGCTCCAAGCATCGCTGATAAGCATGTGCTATTCTTTACCGTTATTTCGTTCTTTTTTTTATCCACTACAAGTTAGCCCTTGACTGCGATCTCACCTGATGGTAAGTGATGATGCAGTCTAAGATGGTAGCGAGCTAACCTGTTAGGGGCATGGCTGTTATATTAAACCCATACCCCTATTCGGTTTCTACACGGCATCGTACCGGAACGCTAAATCGCTTGCCGGTACGGTGGTAACTAGCCACGGCCGAAGCCTCCCACCAGGCCAGACCAGGGAAAATTCAGAAATTATAAATTCCCAAATTGACCCTGCCGGGGATCGAACCCGGGACCTCCGCACATTAAGACAACAGCGCTACACACTATGCCACGGAGGTCGTCAAAAAGGTTCAGTACATCCGTAGCACATTGGATCAGCGATAAGCTGATCAGTGAGATCCATTCCACTGTATACAACAATGCTACTATTTCACATAATTCCTGTTACTTCTGCGATAGCAGAAATATCTTTCAGTGAGCTGAAGATTATAAAAAAATTATGAATATAAACCAGCCCTGGACCCACTCAAACACACACAAAAAATTCCATCTAAATCGGCCCAGCCGTTATGTGCCGATAGGTACTACACTATGTAAATAGATAATCCGTTCCGTGGGACATATTCATTTTCCGGAATAAAACGGATATATATGTCTTTCCTGGTATGCTAGGTATCTCTGCGTTAAATTTCGTCAAATTGGGCTGAACAGATAGGCGTAGCAGATAAACACTTTCGCATTTATAATATTATTATCATCATATTTATAGTAATATTGAAGGATATGGATACTTCGTCAGAATTTCCATAATTATAGGTTCTCCATCCAAATTAATTATTATAGTTATTAGAATAAGTATAAGTTATAATATAAATAGAATAAGTACATCAAGTCACTTTCTTTGTCTCAATATGTACCAGCTCTATGAACACGAATAAAATAACGCATGAATAAATCAGTTTCTTTGTTTTCATGACAAGGAAACTGGAGACTACGTTAATCTAAAGAATAGATACAAAAAGTAACTTTGTCTAGACCTTCTGAAAATTGAAAAGTATAGTTAAGTAATTAATAATCAATATTCAATTTGTTTATTTCATATTATATATGTCACCGTAAGATTGCAAAAACAGTTAGACTGTAATCTAACTAGCGAAATTGTAAACTGTCGACAGATTGTGAACCGTTCAATGTTCTGAGTGTCAATTTTTGAAATCTTCATTGTATTTACGTTTTCTTGTCTCTTTCTTTTAGGTTTAGGTTTGATCTGGTTAATATACCTAACAGATTACAATCTACCGACAAATAATGCGTTAAATTGTAATCTGTCAACAATTTACAATTTCGCTAGTTAGATTACAGTATAACGGTTTTTGCAATTTTACGGTGATATGTACATATAGATGACCTATACCTACAGGTGTCTCTCAAGCTACAAAACAAGAATCTTGATTTGACTCTAAAATTGTACGGTAGAATGTCTTTGGCTGGCTGATTTGATAAAATCATCAGCCTTCCTCTATAATATAGCTACTATACTATACGTTTTGCCTAATATAATAATATTAGTATTTTAAAGGGTATATAGCTACTATAAGCGAATACATAGCGTTTCAAAAACTAAGGTCGAAATCACTCTAAAGACAGGAAAGGACAAAATGTCAGTGCGAGCTGAACAGACCTGCGAGACACGATGAAACGTGTTTCTTATATAAAGCGGACGTTTTATTATGTCCTGTCCGTAGTGTTTTCGCCCCGTACTGAAAACAGTAGCATAAAAATGCTCGAATAGATTTATTATGACCGTACGCTTGGGGAGTTACGATCGGATAAGGTTTTAACCGGATTTTAACTCTCCACTGAACTCATCCGGATTTCATCTGAGAACGCTCTGGCTTTAGTGACTTTGTAGGTATTTTTCTTACTGCCTACAAACGTTGACACAAATTACTGAAAAAGCACTTTTTATTAATATATATTTCAATATAAAATATATTTTCTTTTATGTGTCATTTCGATTCCCGACTCTGGTAATCTTTAAAAAATAATTTGGATGCGGCTATCCTGAATTATACCTGATATACGGTTAATTTCACTCAAAGGAAACTTCTTTTTAAACAAAATAATGTTTACTTCCAGCGCGATTTGATAGATTTTAATATTTATTAATTGACTTTTCCTCCATATATGTTCTTTTTTCCATCCTGTATATTGTATTTAGTAAATACATAGCATCAGTGCAAAATCCAGTAAGTAAGTTCAATTAAAAATAAAAAGACTGCGAAAGCTGATCTTTAAAATCTCAGTCGGCTCAGTTGTCTTGCTTGACGCACGTGCAAACAAATAAACAGACAAACTACCGTTTAAGTTACTACGAGTATACTCCACCTGACCAAACTTAACCATGTTATCTTTACCCAGGCATTAAAAAATAGTAAAAAAATACATTTAAACATCATTAAAAGTTACAGAACTTTTAATCAAACGAACGGTGCCCCGTTAAAGTGTCGACCTGGAAAAATTTACTTCATGATATAAATTCTAACTTATTCAATCGCTGAAGTACCTGGTACTTAGCCTATAGAAGTAAAACGTGTTACGTGAGTTTCAATTAAGAGCAAATGAAAAGACTGAAACTAGGCAAACTACACCAATTCCACATACCAACCACGGTGGTGGAACCGTGGAAATATCAACACGTATTTATCTTTTCTTTTTAAAATTTCATCACGATTTATGAAGCGCAGTCAGATTAAAACCGGGTAGCAAAAATAAATACCTTCTTGTTATTGATAAACTAGGTACCTACCTACACACGCTCAAAAGGTAAACCAGATAACCAAACCAAATCAGGTAGATACTTACCTAAAAACCTAAACCAAGTAGGCTTAGCATGCTCACAACGAGGTATCTCGCAAAGAGGGAGAGAGAGATGCCGGAAAATAATACAAAAAAAATTGTCAGCATATAAGGGTTCGTAGAGAAAATACCACACATAAGAAATATTACTTTTATCTCTATTTTTGACGTAACGAGACAAGTAACCATGTTAGCTTCGGTAGACAAATAGAGATAACGGGTAGACGTAATTTTACTCCTGCGCATGCTAGCCATACTGAAAATGCTAAGGAAATTTAAATCAGATTAACAAAGGCAAATCATAGACAGTAGAATCACAAATTGATGCTTTTTTTATTATCATTGGATAATAATAAGCAATTGGATATACCTACCTTGGGTATACCTTCCATGGAAAACTTACGTTAAAAACTAGAGTACCTATTGCTAAAAGTTTTAAGATTCAATAAATTGAGTCATATTTTTGCAGGGAAGACTGATTTACCGAATCCCATCAGAATTGGGATGCAGCCAAACTTATCCGAAAAATTCATTATTACGAAAATAATTCCAAGGATAACTACCAAGAATAAATCAAAAACATACCTAATTTGAATCCTAATTTTTTGCATATACTGTTTCCTATATATTTTTTATTAGTGGCCTACGTTGGTAGGTCACGTGCAGGGTCAGCTACTGTTTGATAAAGTCGCGTCGCGTTGTATCGCGTCGCGGTATCGCGTTTGTCGCTCACGTAGGACAAGGGGTCAAGAGAGCTGGCTGTAGATGTTTGGTGGAGCTCGCTTTCGAGACTTTTTTTTGATATTTGTACTCTATCTGCAGTAAGTTTATATTTTAACTATAAGCACATGTTTTTGAGTGCGTCGAGTGTTGGAAGAAGGTCACTCCTTCGAGAAACTCCTCTCATTAAGCTTTCGCTGGCTTTATTGTCCACGGGGCAGTTCTTCAACTGTCGATCTTTTTAGTCTAGTGATACTGCTGTATTTGGTAAGTGATACTGCCAGACTATTCACATGGGATCCAAGCCTGGACCTATGTTTTCTAGCATTGCTATGTACCTATTTGTTCTCTAATTGTAGGCATTTCGAGGTTTTCGTGAATTTCACTTGTTTTGGTAAACCATGGGGCGTTGAGTATTGTGCGAAAAACTGTGTTTTGATATCTCCGAAATATTTCTATAATGGAGTTGCTGGCTGTGCCCCACAGCTCCAAATCATACGTCCATTATTCGAGAAACTAACGCTAGAGAAAAGCGGACAAGCACCACAGTCTGCATAATTCAACATTCGACCTCGGCTAATGATCGCCACACATGCAAGCGATAAATTAATTACTGGGAATGTGGTAAAATTTCAGAAGAGCTAACGTTAACCATGCTGCAAAATATATAATTTTGTAGGATTAATGTCCTTCTTACTGAATCGGCGGCCCATCTCCATATTAACCATCTGCGTGGCAGCGTGGGAGATGTTATATTGCACAAGTGAGTGCGCAAACACAGGTGCTCTTTTTATTCCCATACTTTTTCTTGGGACATGAAAGGATTTCTACGGGATTTTGGAAAACCTAAATCCACTTCCATCCAATTCAAATCCAGTTTTTTCAAAGTCCCAAATTGATCCTGCCGCAGGGATCGAAGTCGGAACCCCCACAATAAAGTAAAATGAAAAAATCGCCAACAAACTACACACGTAGTTTTTTCTCAGAGAGAATATTAGGAAAAAAATAGGATAGAGTCAAACATCAATTTTACAAAATAAACTGTATCACAATGACTCTACCATATTGTAAGGAAAAAAATATTTTAAGGACTCATTCAACTCTACCGCGTTGTCTCTATGATGTATGATATTGATACTATGAATTGTAGACCATATTATAGTGTTTACTATGAAGATAAGCTGGCAACAAGCCATGATATATTCGCCTATACACTACCTCTCGTTTCGGAAACTTGAATTGACTTGTTTCCATTGTAATCCTGAAATACTAGATGATGTCCGCGAATTTGTTCGCGTGGATTTAGCTTTCTTTAAGTCCTGTAGGAATTCAATGAATTTTTGGGATAAAAAGCCTTCAGGATACAAGCATTGTCATTTCTAAGACCATTATGGCTCCCATTGTGTTCCTAGAAATGTAGTTTTACCAAAATTGAACTAGTAGGTTCAATTTTGGCGGCATTCAAAGATTTAAGAAAAAAAATTTTTATGGCCAAAATCGATATACATTCACGGAAAAACAATAATGCACTTTACCTAACCCAACCAATGCGTTGTGTCGTTACTCGTTAAATTTTGCTCTCTAACGTAGTGACTTTTTTTCTCTACTCTCTAAAGTGACCCTCTAAGTGACTCTCTAAAGTGAAAGTTGTTTATTCCTCTATAAGTTTAACCCTCGACTACGACTGATGATGCAGTCTAAGATGGTAGCGGCCTAACTTGGTATGACAGTTATATTAAATCCATGCCACTAATCGGTTTCTACACAGCGTCGGTACCTGACCGCTACATTGTCGGTCGGAAGGTAACTAGCCACGGCTGAACAAGAATTATGAATAGGGATGATGACAACGCAATCAAATCAGATACTCTTTATCAAAATTAAAAACGCACTTCTAGTGTGGGAGTTGTATGAAATTCACAATTGTGAATCATCAAATCAAATTTCCACGCACTTTTTTTCTTTAAACTATATTTTAAAATGGTGATCAAACTTGAAACTAACCGAGGATGTGAATTTTAGGTCTTTTAGAAGACCCTCTATTTAATAATCAGTTCGAAATAATTTATTTTTATATAGGCATCATCCTAATTCCCGAATCGAACACGGCATCTCAAGCTTATAAAATCACAGCACTCAGAACTGCGCCAGAGAGGTCCTCTCAACGGGAGATTATGTTTATTCAGCCATATTACCCCAGGCAGTGGTCTATTAATAGCTAGATAACAACTAATTCTACCGATAATATAATGACTCCAAGGGCCATCAGTGCTAGTTTCGCGTGTTTTCAACAGCTCACAACATACACTATTAAACTGTGATAGTATACAACTTAACAGTAATAGTGCTTTGCATAATTAGTTCCATTAATTGCCATCGGTATATCTGTGCTTATCTAGATTAGTCTAGGACATAAACTTTTTGAATAGAATAGAATATTCTTTATTGGCATAGTGTGTAAGTATTTAAAATGTTAGGTCTAATAAAACACAGTCAAATACATTAGCCAAATCGGCGTAAAAATATTATAAACTAGATGATGCCCGTATGGATTAAGATTTTTTGATTCCCACGGGAATTCTTTAATTTTCCGGGATAAAAAATAGCCTATGACCTTGCCCTGAATAAAAACTATCCGTATACCAAAAAATAAAATCGGTTTAAGAGATACTTTTTTATGATTCCCACGGGAACTCTTGCATTTTCCGGAATACGACCTGCCCCTGTACCAAATTTCATTAAAATTGGTTGAACAGATGGGCCGTGAAAGCGTAGCAGACAGACAAACACTCTTTCGCATTTATTAGTATGGATACTTAGGTAATTGTGATTAAATTTATTTTAGTCAAAATTACACTAATAATATTACAACAGCCTTCAAACTATTTGGAAATCACACATAAAAAGACAATTATTTGAAATTAGTAAGTACTATTTAGGTTATCTTTTAGATTATACCTACTCAGATTAAATAAATCTGAATATTTAATTTAATTATACTTTAATAATTATACAATGTCAATAATAATCAAGAATATCAAAACTATATAAAAGTAAAAGAATGTAAAAATGTCAAGAGTGTTTTTATCATTTGGCAAAAATTCTTCCAAGGTGTAAATATATGGACGTTCCAATACCAAACGAAAAATCCATATTGCTAAAACTATACTTAAAAAACGGAACATACAAAGCTTTTTTAGTTAGCGTACAAAGAAGTAGAACATTAGTATATACTAGATGATTCCCGCGACTTCTTGCGCGTGGACTAAGTCTTTTCAATTCCCGCGGGAACTCCTTAATTTTCCGGGATAAAAAGTAGCCTATATCCTTCCCCGGGATATAAACTATCTCTGTACCACATTTCATTAAAATCGGTTGAATAGGTGGGCCGTGAAACCGTAGCAGACAGACAGATAGACAGAGAGACGGAAACACTTTCGCATTTATAATATTAAGTGGGTATGGATTTGTAAACTAGCCGATTGACTTGACTTGAATTGACTTGTTTCCATTGTAATCCTGAAATACTAGATGATTCCCGCGACTTCGTCCGCGTGGATCGAGGTTTTAGGTTCCCGCGGGAACTCTTTAATTTTCCCTCCTTCAATCAATTTACATTGACGGTGCAACAAAATCGGTGGATGGATTAACAGAGATGAGGCTTTAGGCAGGTAAATTCACGAGTTCTTTAGTGATCGAATTAATACGGAGAACGTGCTCTATCGAAATTTCAATGATCGAACCAACAAACTTAATTAGGTAATTATATCAAGAAAAAGATAACAAATCCTTGACTCCGACACGTATACAGTGTCTACATTAGTAGGTACTTTACATACTTTACACCGTAATTAATCAGCAGGTGTATAATGGAATCTGTATACTACCGGTAATATTACAAATGCGAAATGTGTCTTCTGTATGTCCGCTACGCTTCGACAGTCCATCTTTACAACCGATTCATTCTTCTTATATACCGAAACATGAAGGAGTTCCCGCGGGAAGAAACAACAAAGTCGTGAGTATCATCTATAGTAATTATACATCCGAAGAGACGTTTGTTTGTTGATTGGAACTTCGATCACGCGAGGATCGTAACATAAACTTCCAGCTCAAATCATTATTTTAATCAATTTTAGGAAAAAAAATGGAGTCGAATGTAGGAAGTATAGCGCACACAGGGCTAATAAACGAAAAAATAAATATGACGTATAGGTAGTTTTACAAGCCTTCTCAGCCTACCATCGACAGACGTTTTTAGATCAATAATCGAAATATTTCTGCATAAGCACCAGAGGTGCGATTGTGTAAGAATTGCCGATCAAATCGTCAAAGTTCGGCGTCAAAGTAAAGTAAACCATAACAGCATTGAATTAGAGCTCAATTTCGTGTATCCATTCATCCGTTTAGCGTAGCGTACATGCCTAAACGTATGAGAATGGATACACGAAATTGAGCACTTTACTTTTAGACAATCTGCCCCCCAATTGTGTAAGAATTGTCGATCAAATCGTCTAAGTTCGGTGTCAAAGTAAAATTAACCATATCATTATTGAGTTAGAGGTCCATTTCGTGTATCCATTGACGCTGAACCTTGACGATTGGATCGGCAATTCTTACTTATTCATACCTCTGTTGCTACTGATCAATTGTATGTAAATTATAGTTTGACTTAGTAATTTTTTTTATAAATTAGGTTACGTTGGGGCTGGCGTGTCCGTGTCGGACAAAGGACCCAAATAAGTTTAGATTAAAAAAAAATATGAGCTACGGCCTACGCAGATAGCAGTACTACTGTCATCTTTTATACTAACATTCTATACTAACATAATTGGGTATTTGACAACCAGTCAAACCAGCAACTTTTTTTCTAACATCAAAACGCGTACTTAGTATGGATTTTGTATGAAATTTTAAGTTATGACGTCATCAAAGTTCGACGCACATTTTTTACTTTAATCGATAGTTTAAAATGGTGATTCAAAATAAAACTAGCAGGGGACTTGGATATTACGGCTTTTGGGAGATCCTTTATTTAATAATCACTAAAATATAATTTATTTTACTAGTAGTCAAATACGCAACTGTTTTAGTGAATACTGTAGGTACTAACAAAATAATATGGTCTAAAGGGTCTGAAACAAACATTGTTTTTCTTTTTTTTATTCAGGTACCTTATAAGCTATCCTACAAATTAATCTTAGACACAATATTTATTATACTTACAGCTTACAATGTTTATGATAAACACTAAACACATATCTTATTACACATAAAATCTATCCTAACATAAAGTCTGGTGAAAATACGAGGGACGTAAAAGCGTAGTTACAAGGCGGGTAGACTGTACCCAATCCTGTTACAGATAACTTGGCTAATATTGTTACCACGCTTTCTTATTTTATTACGTAACTTATAAAACAAAATTGTTATTGTGGACGGTATTATATTTTGGTTGAGTACTATCCTACTAATACAATAAATGTGAAAGTTTTGATGTTTGTTACACCTTCCCGACACAACGATTGAATCAATTTGGCTTAAATTTGTAATGGATAGATAGCTTATAACGTGACTTAACACATAATTAAAGAGTTCCCGTAGGAACCAAAAACCTCAATACACGCGGATGAAGTCGCGGGCATCATTTAGTCACCTCATAAGGCAGTTATAACCTAGTGGTTTAGACGTTCGGATACATTGTGATCAGGTGGTCGCGGGTTCTTTCCTCGGTCTAATTTTAACTGAGTTATGTGTGTTATAAGCAATAAAATATCACTTGTTATAACGATAAAGGAAAAAATCGTGAGAATGCCCGAAAATTCTTCAAGTCTTCATAATTTTCTCAATGTCTACCAATCCGCACTTGGCCAGCGTGTCAGACTATGGCCAAACCCTTCTCCTTGAGAGGTGACTCGCGCATCAATAAATATGTTTTTTAACATCCCTCCATCCATACTAATATTATAAATGCGAAAGTGTAACTATCTGTCTGTCTATCTATTTGTGTGTCTATCTGACCGAATTTGATGAGATTTGGTATGGAGATATATTGCATGCCAGGAAAGGGCATAAGGCTTTTTATCCCTGAAAATAAAAGACTAAAGAACAACTTAATCAACGCGAACGAAGTCGCAGGCATTATCTAGTTTTTGATAAATTCACTAGCTAGCGAAAGTTAGAGTCAATATCACGGGCGCTTAATAAATTATTCAGGCAATAAACTATTCACTCGGTTACCAGTTCCTAGTAATCGGCAAACATCGACTAAAATTGTTGAAATCGATAATGAAAAATCGAAAACTTTAACCTTAAAACGACCTCCCTAGCACAGTGGTGATCGCTGTGGTCTTATAAATGAAAACCACCAAGTTCGATCTCTAGAAGGATCAATTTGAAAATTTGTAATTTCTGAATTTTGAAAAACATAAACTACCGGACAGGACGAAAATGTCCTCCTGAAACATCCTCGTTGGAGAAGAAGGATGATTGCTTTTGTCCTGTCGCGTTGTTTGACCGATTTTTAAATCTATATTTAATATAGAGGGTTTGTTTAATATTGAACATGCCACCCTCATAGGAACAAAATCGGTACCTACTTCACTGGCTTAACATGTTTTATTTGTCCGTTAAATATTTTACCCGACTACGACAAAGCCTAAGGGAAGGAAGGGTGTATTTGTATTTATGTAATTAATAGCTGATCCCCACGACTTCGCCCGCGTGGATTGAGGTTTTTCAGTTCCTGCGGGAACTGTTTAATTTTCTAGATAAAATGTATCAATCTAGACTATAAAAGACGTAAAAATGTGTTATTCTAGACTATTATTTTTCTCTGTGCCAAATTTCATCCAGATCCGTTCAGCCGTTCTGGCGTGATTGAGTAACAAACATCCATCCATACATCCATCCATCCAAACTTTCGCATTTATAATATTATTTAGTATAGAATGCTATAGATGATCAAATTGATTGATGATTTAAACGAACAAAATCGATATTACTTAATGTCTCTAATTTTTTTTCGTAGTTGGGTTACAGTTTTTAATTATTAATTATACGACTGCCTGAAAAAAGGAGTATATTGTTTTCAGGGTTCATGTATGTATATATGTATGTATGTATGTATGTATGTGAGTTTGTATATTCCACCATAACTTCTATACGCCTGAACCGATTTTGATAAATGAGGTATCGTTAGAATCCCTAGCTTATTCCGGGTGACATAGGCTAGTAAAATTTAAAAAATAATTATTGGGTGACGATGGTCCCGCGTTAAATACTAAATTTGACAAAAAATATTGAAAATAAGATTAACTATATAATCATAATCTAGAAAATGATGAGTAGATTCCAAAAATATGTAACACTATAGTTTAATATTAAGTGATTCACAAAAAAATATCATTTAATAAAAAATGTGAATAAGATTCCAAAGACTATGTAATATGCAAATCGCTTCTGATGGAGGTAAACTCCAAAAATAATATTGCAGGGCAGTCGTATTTTTTAATTCGTTAAATTAACTTCACTTGTATCTACTTGTTTATTCCTTGTGCTTGCGCTACCAACTGTCTTTCGTACAAAGACCTTTACATCGCCCTGAAGACTTGTAACTTTATTACCTCCTATGGTACCAATAAAGTGCTTAACTACCTTATTCAGCCGTATGGACCACTAACTTTATTGTTCCGTGTCATGAAAATGGTCGATTTCGGGCCTATTTATTGCCTACAAAATAAATAAGATGTTAAAGTGATTTGCTGCTTTAGTTTCTAGTTTATTGTGACGTTTTTACTATAGAGGTTTTTAGTTCATTTAATATTTCATTTCTAATTTCCTTTGAGATTTTCCCGCTGCAAAAGGCCTACTTATAGCGGCTATAGCATTGGCAGATTTTTATTATCTGAAACTAATAACCTGAGTCCCGATTTTCAAGTCTCTAATTTCAATCACATTGGATTATCATACATAATATGCAAATCGCTTCTGATGGAGGTAAACTCCAAAAATAATATTGCAGGGCAGTCGTATTTTTTAATTCGTTAAATTAACTTCACTTGTATCTGCTTGTTTATTCCTTGTGCTTGCGCTACCAACTGTCTTTCGTACAAAGACTTTTACATCGCCCTGAAGACTTGTAACTTTATTACCTCCTATGGTCCCAATAAACTGCTTAACTACCTTATTCAGCCGTATGGACCACTAACTTTATTGTTCCGTGTCATGAAAATGGCCGATTTCGGGCCTATTTATTGCCTACAAAATAAATAAGATGTTAAAGTGATTTGCTGCTTTAGTTTCTAGTTTATTGTAACGTTTTTACTATAGAGGTTTTTAGTTAATTTAATTATAATATTATTATATGTAAGTACGGAAATATCTTTCAGTGGCCTTTTTTTTAATTCCTCTCATTTGCAATCGTAAGTGATGATGCAGTCTAAGATGGTAGCTGGCTAACCTATTAGGGGTACGGGGTAATTGACCCGGGACCTCTCACTGTAAGACCGCAGCGCTCACCACTGCGTCAGGGAGGTTGTCGAAATCTTAACAGCTTTATCAGATCCGCGTCGATTCCACCATGTTTCAAAATTTATTATTAAAATATATACTTATAGCGCTTAGACATACGTTTAAAATACAGCAAGAATATCATAAATTCAATTTTTACAATTGCGATTATCGCTATGTGATTATGACAAGTTACTTGGTAGTCCCCAGGTGAGATTGCAGTCACTTGTTGCGAAAAGCTGTCTCGAAACATTTCCTTTGAAGATAAGTTAGCAAAGTTCCGTCAAAGGGACGAAAAGCAAAAGTTTTAAATGCATTCCTTATTCGGACAAGAATCTTCTAACTTGTAAGTTATGCAAAATATATAGGCACAGCTTCTATTTTAAACTAGATACTTCTACTACTACGTATTACTTACTAATACTTTCTTCTGGTTCTAGGTAGGAATGACTTTCCGGACCAGTGGTAGATTCGACGTTTCAAGACACTTTTTAAATTTTATTTGATTAAGAAAACATTTGAGTTTGGTTTGAGTTCATATTCTAGTAATCGACCTCGGATACCGGTGTGTAGTTGTTAGCTTCGACCCGTGGTGGGTCTAAGCTCTAATTCACTCTCTCCTATGAGAGTGGAGGCCTATGCCCAGCAGTGGGAATGGGCTGTAATGGTAAGGCAATAAAATACATAAAATTTAAAAAAAAACGGAACTAACTTTTACATCGAACTAAAAAAAAATATTAAAAAGATCCTTAAATTAGGTACTGATTACTAGTGTTATTATCAATTTCTTTAGTGATTACTTTAATCCTTGACATTACTTCGTTTTGTTTTAGTGTAAGCTCGTCAATCAGTAAGCTTTTACCAAAATTTTCAGAAGAATACTTGATTAAGTATGCTCCTGAAAAAAGCTTTTTAATATACTGGTGAAGATTATGTAAATGATAAAAGAACATGGATTTGACTCTCTCCAGCAATGCTTAGGACTGCGGTTACTTATGTATCTAAACATTGATGTAATCGTAAATAATTTTTTGTAAAGGGGAAACAACGAGATTCTTGCTGGTTCATCTCGGTAGGAATACCTTTCCGAACCAGTGGTAGATTCGACGTTTCAAAGCAATTGTAAAATTGTATTTGAAGAAGAAAACTTCTGAGTTTGAATTCATATTTTAGTAATCGACCTCGGACACCGGTGTGTAGTTGTTAGCTTCGTTTCAATGCCGCTACTGATCATCTTGCGTAGCGTACGCTTCAACCATGACCCGCTGGCTGAAATCACAGAATTCTCAATGGGAAATAGAAATGGTATCTGCTGTCTTTAATAATGGGAAAGTCCATCGAAGACTTTAATAACACCTAATAAATAGATTACTCGTCAAATCAACGTAAATTCTACTGTTACTGTAGGTAAATACATCTCTTTTTACAATCATTAAACTGTGTTAAACATCATTTGTTAATTCGAAGTTATTATACTAACGATGATTTTCTGAATGACAAAGTTGCATGGAAGCAACCGGCCTCGCATCCAGTGACAGTTAGTGTAATATATGTAATGTATTACCTATGTAGCGTATGTGTTGTATTGTTTGCTTATTGTTACCTTTTTGTTTTTTAAGAAAAGAGTAAGTACTGAGTGTCTTCCGGCTCTTCTCAATAGAATTTTCTTTCCGAACCGATGATAGAGTCTTAACGTATCATAAGTGACACAAGTAGTCCTACGTGAAATAAATAAATCATTTCCTTTAATTTCAATCACGCTTACTGATCAATGTTACTGAACAATGCTAAAATCTAAAAGAAGATAATGAGGTGGAAATATGATATTACTTTAAATATGTCTATACGGCAGAATTTGGTTGAAAACTTTTTTTTTCTAATTCAAAATTCTATATTGCGAACATGATTTATAAACTCATGTTCGCAATATAGAATTTTGAATTGAAGTAAACAGCTTACGAATTTTGAATTGAAGTAAACAGCTAAGCTAACGGGCTCACCACTTCTGTACAAAATCCGAATTCTGTGCCCAAAACCGATCTGCAGACTGCAGCCAAAACTAACCAGTGAGACAGAGACAGAACTGTTCCTAATATAAACCAACTAAATCTAAACTAATTAGTGATTTAATGAGTGCGAGCGAGACCCACGTGGCACGCATCCAAGATGAATTTAATGTTTCGGAAGAACTTCATGACGGAGAAGACTGTTTCGACGAGCAGTGGAGGGGGGAAGGCGAAGGGGGCGCTCGGAGCGGGCAGGAACGCGAAGCGACGCTCCGGGGAACGCTATTGCATGGAGGAACACCATTACAGAACCCACCTGTTCTTCTCCGCGCCCCGGGCCAGTACGCAATACAACGATGGCTCAGGTAACTCTGGAAGTATGTAGTTCCATATAGTTTAGTGCTTGTGCCAGTGGTGTGCGGCTTGCGACTTGCGACAGTCACAGGGGCGTAAGTGTTTGTTTACTATTTACGTAATGTGGCGAAAGGAAAAAGATAAACAGATGCATCATGAGAGAATTAATCATCAAATAGATGGTTACAAAGTGAGAGCCAAGAAGTAGGTACCTACTTCTAATTCTTCACGAAAGAACTAATCATTAAAGTTATCAAGATTCGCTATGTGACTTGACAGTATAACACGTCCTACATAATACAGTGACGATGGGTTTTGCATCAGTCATTGAGTGATGGATTGTAAAATGATTGGAAATAATGATGTAGGTAGCTAATATTATGTGTTGGATATTTCATTAAAACATCGCAACTAGAGAAAATCCTATCATCTATTACAAGGCGCACGCGACGGCTTTGGGACGTCAAAATTGTCATATTTACGCACAAGAACTGTCAAGTATGACGTCACAAATGACAAAGTCATAGCTATACTTATATTGAATACTAGTTATACTGTATAAAATTTAATAGTGTTATACTTAATACTAGGACTTAATAATAATTAATAGGTAATATAATATTACCTATTATAGTAAGTCTATAATGGTATCCAATACCCATAGTTATCATAATAATTTCCTCAATTTTTTACTCGACTACAAAGAATTAACTAACGGGATTCTCCGTATATTAGGTATGTGTCGTTAAGAATCCCTAATACTGACTGTCTATCTTTTTCTTAATGTCTGCGAATCCTTGTTATTATTAAACCCACTATCCTTTCTTCCCAAAATGAAGTTCTTAAAGTTTGGGATTCTTCGTGTGGTAACATGACGTATCTTTCTAACAATTACAATTACTTGCCTATCTATACTAATATTATAATTGTGAAAGTTTGGATTGATGTTTTTTACTCAATCACGCCCGATCGGCTGAACGGATCTGGCTGAAATTTGGCACAGAGATAGATAATAGTCAGGAATAGCACATAGGCTACTTTTTATCCCGGAAAATTAAAGATTTCCCGCGGGAACCAAAAAACCTCAAACCACGCAGAAGTCGCGGGTATTCGCTAGTAATAATATAATTCTGATACTTTGTTAATGAAGTTTCACGTTTTTTTAAATGAGAACAGACTCGAAAAGAAATCTACCTTTCTGAAAAACTATTTTTTCATATGTTGTTCAATCAATATTTCTTACATCTTGTATTTTCTCGCTGCTATGTTGAACAGTATTGTATGTATCACTCGATGGCAAAGATTTTTTTCTCGTGCATTTAAATCCTTCACTACACTCAGGATTCTAAGTTCTAACTTAGAATCCTTCGTCCGCTCGGAATTCAAACTAGGCACTTGCAACAAAAACGAACTTTGTTATCTTGTTGAAGTAACTATTTCTGTTTTAAATCTTATTTTTTTCTTTTGTTGTTGTTAACCTACTTTTGTTTAAAATTTTTCAGTGCTGAGTTGTGGTTGGCCTTTAACAGCTCTCGTAATGGTAATAAACGAGAGTTATCGTAAATAATCATAATTCCTATTGTACAAAAAAAAATTGTATAATTATGTAGTACTAATAATTATCTGTGAGTTTTTTTTGTGAGTTTTTCTATGATTTCTATGTTTTGAACATAAAGGACTTGACCGGTGGAACTATGGCAGCTTGCCTAGGTGTCAAAAATCAATGTTCAGCAATGATTTATTTATTATTGTAATTGTAATATTTCACTGTTTTCAGATAAAAAAGTTTCAGGAGTCTGAAGGCTCGGAAAACTGCGAAAATGAACAAAAAAAGTTTCACCAAAAGACTGCTTTCCCACACTAGATGGCGCTATTTATTGTGTTGAGCGAGTCTAAAAAAATATTTTCAAGTATTATTTCTTTATTATTGTAATTGTTATATTTTATAGTTTTCAGATAAAAAAGTTTCAGGAGTCTGAAGGCTCTGAAAACTGAGAAAATAAATAAAAAAAAGTTTCACCAAAAACTGCTTTCCCACACTAGATGGCGCTATGTATTGTGGTGAGTCTAGAAAATATTTTTAAGTATTGCTACTACTTTTGGTTAACAAGTTCAACTATTCGACCACAGATGGCAGCATATGCAATGTGAAAGGGCGTTCCAGTTCAACTATTCGACCACAGATGGCGGCATATGCAATGTGAAAGGGCGTTCCTTTAAACGCAGTATTTCAAAATGCTTTGTTCGATCTATTAGTTTGAGACTTGTCAAATAATAAAAATAATTATAAACAAAACATACATTTCCTTTTCATTGCTATTTAATTGATCAAAAATAAATCATTCATAATATAATGACTAAGGTACTTAAATGGTATTCATGTAGGGTTACAAGATTATTATTAGGCATGGATATAATGGAACGTCAAAATGGAGTAGTGCTTAAAGAGGAAAGCGGACGCTCAAGATTTAAACAATAAACGTACTGTTTTTTTTGTCATTTGAACCCTGACCTTATTTGGAATAATAAATCCATAATAATTTCGTTTTGAATTTTTAAACCTTACTGTAAAAACGGAAATCCTGTGCATTGTCCCGAATCGGAGGGCAATTACTGGTCATGTCCTTTAAAAAAGCTTTTTTTTATCCACTACAAGTTAGCCCTTGACTGCGATCTCACCTGATGGTAAGTGATGACGCAGTCTAAGATGGTAGCGGGTTAAATTAAACCCATACCCCTATTCGGTTTATACAGGCATCGTACCGGAACGCTAAATCGCTTGGCGGCACGTCTTTGCCGGTAGGGTTGTAACTAGCCACGGCCGAAACCTCCCACCAGGCCAAAGGCTTATTTATACATTCTAAGGCGTACCTATAAAAAAATACTGATGATGAAGATGATTCATGTATGGAATGAAGGAATGATGATGTTTCATGAATTGATATACCTACTTACCTACCAGCTACCTTTCAGCCGTGGCGTGCACAGGGTTTGAAGCTAGGGTAGGCATTGGTAGGTCAGAATGCCTATTTACTGACTTTCTTGATAAAAAATGAGAGTTGACGTATTTCCCCTTGGGTAAGCGGTGCTTTTATGCCTCTATGAACTGCACGCCACTGCCTTTCAGTAAAGTACCATGTACAGTCCGCGCGCAGCTCCGAGGAATCGGGGTCTGAAGAAACGACGGTTGTAAGCCACCCCCTATTGTCGCTCCATATCCAGCTCGCTCCCAGCACTAGTGTCCAGCTTGAAGCGTGTAATTTTGCGATAGCAGTATTGTTTTGCACTTTAAACAACTCTAGGTCATTACTTTAAGATTCCATAGGATTCCTCGGAGCTCGCGTGCGGTCTATACCTACTCATTTCAGTGTATTTTATATCTTTAAGAGGAATGCCAAACCAACTGATCGTTCTCGTAGGTACAACAGTTCACATACCTTGCGCCTTGATTTTGGGGGTCGACAAGGTCTAAAATCGACCCCTATTTTAATGGTTTTTTTCTTAAAAATAATTACCCACTTAAGTATTTTTACGTAATTTGTATTAATAATTATTAATTACACTTGATAAATACTAAATTTTATGTCTATTTAATTTGTTAAATTTTGATGAGAAAATGATGTCAACGACGATGACGCGTGTAATTTTGCGATAGCAGTATTGTTTTGCACTTTAAACAACTCTAGGTCATTACTTTAACATTCCATAGGATTCATCGGAGCTCGCGTGCGGTCTATACCTACTCATTTCAGTGTATTTTATATCTTTTAAGAGGAATGCCAAACCAACTGATCGTTCTCATAGGTACAACAGTTCACATACCTTGCGCCTTGATTTTGGGGGTCGACAAGGTCTAAAATCGACCCCTATTTTAATGGTTTTTTCCTAAAAAAAAAAAATTATTCACTTAAGTATTTTTACGTAATTTGTATTAATAATTATTAATTACACTTGATAATTACTACATTTTATGTCTATTTAATTTGTTAATTTTGATGAGAAAATGATGTCAACGACGATGACGCGTGTAATTTTGCGATAGCAGTATTGTTTTGCACTTTAAACAACTCTAGGTTATTACTTTAACATTCCATATAGGATTCATCGGAGCTCGCGTGCGGTCTATACCTACTCATTTCAGTGTATTTTATATCTTTTAAGAGGAATGCCAAACCAACTGATCGTTCTCGTAGGTACAACAGTTCACATACCTTGCGCCAGACGTATTTCGTCAAGAGCTATTAATAAAATAACCTAACGCAGATGTTTTCCTATAACTATTCCTGTCTTCATAATATTGACGTTCAAAGACACACATTGACGTTCACGACTTCCTTGATTCCTAAAAGTTTATTGAAAGCTAAAATAAAGAGCTAGGTATTAATAAAATAACCTAACGCACATCTGTTCCTTTACCTACCTAATAAGTACTTCATACTATTGACGTTGAAAGACACACATTTGACGACGTCCTTGATTCCTAAAAGCTTAAATAAAAGTTAAAATTGGAAGTTGAAATATTAATTCAATAATTTTCGCTATCGAAACGTTGAAGTCCTAGGTTCAGACCCTAGTTTGTTATTTTGTATTATTCTATATGAAATTTTTCTAGTAGTCAAAAAAGGCTAAAACCAATTTTCCACGCTATTTACATTCTTATTCATCAAAATATTACAAAGTAACTACTTCATAATAAACATTCAGAAAATGTATTTCCTTAATTGATCATTAAAATGACCATTACTGTCGTAAACCAGGCAAACTATTTCATCAAACGATACCGTAATATGCTACAGTGAAAAGAACATGATAATATGAAAAGTAGGTTGAAATTTTTTAACGAGTCCTCCCCTAGGTACATAAATAATTTTCCGTTTCCAACACGCGACATTTAGAAACACGACAGCTTTTATTTTGGGGTAATGGGATTTGGGAGTGTATTTTTAACGGTAGTTAATTTATACAAAGTCGCACCAAGCCAGATTTTATACCTATTCTCTTGTAGAGACTTCCACATGTCGTCGTTTTTTTTAATCAAGTTAGCCCTTGACTGCGATCTCACCTGATAGTAGCTGGTAAGTGATGATGCAGTCTAAGATGATAGCGGGCTAACCTGTTAGGGGCATGGCAGTAAAATTAAACCCAAACCCCTATTCGGTTTCTACACACTATCGTACCGGAACGCTAAATCACTTGGCGGCACGTCTTTGCCGGTACTGTGATAACTAGCCACGGCTAAAGCCTCCCACCAGGCCAGACCAGAAAAAAATCTGAATTTATAAATTCCCTAATTGACCCTGCCGGGGATCGAACCCGGGACTTGCGGAAAGAATCCTATGTCCGATATGATATCATGTGTCCTCTACTTAAGATTCTACCATAACTATTTCGAGTGCGTGGTCACTATACTAGCACCTTCTAAACTCTTCTCTATCTTCGTCTCAGACGTCTCTCTTTAGACTCTAAACTCTTCTCTATCTTCGTCTCAGACGTCTCTCTTTAGACGTCCACTGCTGGACTAAGGTCTCTTGCATGGATCGCCACAAAGCACGGTCTTGTACCGTTTGTTTCCTGCGGTTCCCAGCTACACGCCTGAGATCGTCCGCTATACTCTATACCAGGGATTCTCAAAGTGGTCAATATCGACCCCTTGGGGTCGATAACGGTTCCCCAGAGGTCGGCATAAACGAAAACTGATTTTGGGAGTCGACAAGGTCTTAAATGTACCCCTATTTTAATGTTTTTTTTTCTAAAAAATAATTACCCACTTAAGTATTATTTTGATGAGAAAATGATGTCAAGTTTATTCACTAAACCAACCGCAAAGTATTTTATATCAATAGGAAAAACAACTAGAGATAGGATTTTTAAAGTTATTTGGCTATGGGGTCTGAGATATCAGTCCATTTTGGAAAAGGGGTCTCTTGCCCTAAATAAATTGGGAATACCTGCTCTATAGTAGGACGAGGAGGTAACCATACGAGGAGACGTAGATGCTCCAGATCTTCATGCCCAACTGTGTCGCATCCGGGCCCCAAAAATTAGTAATCTTCGCCCACGGAGGAATAAGTTGTTCGTGGTCCCGTATTGTCGCACTGCTGCCCGAACTATGGCACCCATACCGCGTTCATTGGCGTCGTTCAACACGCTCTTGGACAATAATGCTCAATGGGACCCATTCAATGACAAGTGGAGATCCCTGGTTTTTGAATTGTTAAGGTACTCTGGAGAGCATAGAGAGCATATAACCTTGTTTATAATAACATTATTGTCGATGTTCTTCTTCTTCTTCTCTATTTTAACTTTTTTTTATTGCCTTGTTAATTGATCTAAACCAAGTTTAGTGTAAGTGGCATTGTCGCTCTGATTAGATGTAAATAAATAAATAAGCCTTTATGGTGGTTCCAGAACGATGTGGTCCAGTCATTGGCGGCGGTACGGGCCCGGAGTCGGAGCCCCCGCAGCCCCTCGTCACGCGGGAGCCGACGGTCTCCCTCATGCGATGGGAGAAGCCGACAGCGACGACAGAGCGTCGTCGCACGGAGCCGGTGTCTCTCGCAACCCTGGAGAGAGACTGCTTCGTGATTCCCGCGCATGCGCTGGACCGGTTCCTGCCTGAAGGTGTACCAGTAAGTATTGTGGTTCCCGCGGGAATTCCTAAATTTTCCAGGATAAAAAGTAGCCTATATGTTATCCCAGACTATAATCTGTCTCTGTGCCAAATTTCATCCAGATCCGTTCAGCCGTTCTGGCGTAATTTAGTAACAAACCATCCATCCAAATTAGTATAGAAATATAGATGATACCCGCGTGGAATTCGTCCGTGTGGATTAAGTTTTTTTAATTCCTGCGGGAACTCCATAATATTCCGAGATAAAATCCTATGTAGCCTATGACCTCCGGGATATAACCTATCTCTGTACCAAATTTTTTCAAAATTGTTTGAAATAATGGGTCGTGATAGCGTAGCAGACAGACACTTTCCCATAAACATAATAGGTATTCGTATTAGAATGGATTGTATGGGGATACTATCTCCCTCTGCGGTGCGAGAAACCGACAGATATGGAACTTCCTTATATTATGCCTCTCTTAAATAGAAATAAAGCTATACTGGCCTTTATTTTGTTTTATCTTGGTAAACAGAGGCTTACTACCATCACTCTAAGCAGTATTATTTTAATTTTGTTTTGACTAAACCTAAATAAGGATTATAATTCTGCAACAAGAGCATCTACGATGTAAAAATAATACTAAGTTTTTAGGTTTTAATTAATCACCATGATCAAAGGACGTGCTTAAAATAAGGATTATAATTCTGCAACAAGAGCGTCTACGATGTAAAAATAATACTAAGTTTTTAGGTTTTAAGTAATCACCTATTGACTACGGCTCTATTTCACAAAGTTAGCATGCCAGTCAATAGTGTTGGTAGCGACACACTGATTGTCAGTTTTAATATTTAGACTCACTTTTGCGTAAAAGCAACGAACTAATTTTGGTTTCATTACTTTCCAGCTGCCAATCCCACCGCCAACGCCAGAGAAGGGGATGCAAATAAAAACTGCCCAGAACTCCCTCAGCGTCCTCGAAGTGGCTGATCCGAAGCACTGCATTCTGGCGCATCTGATGAGCCCCTTAGAACCCATAGAGCCTATCCTAGAATCTCCGCTTGCCAAACCCATAATAAGACAAAAAACTGCCGCTGGGGAACTTTTAAACGATGTAGCTCACGCCAACACCGCTGTTGGGGGAATGTTATTAGCCAATATGGAAAAGAACGCGGAATTTCCATTCATATCATACTATGTGATAAACACAGCGCAGACTGACCCGTTGCTGTTCTATAATAACATGAGAAGTGCCTCCCTGTTGAAATTCGATCCGAAAACTATAAGGTATTCGGCCGCTCACACTTTGGATTTGTACAGCGAAGTAGCGATGATATGCCGACCGCCTTTCAGCGATCTAGCTGGTGGACCAAAGAAGTCGCATACGCCTACTACGGGTTTCATCATTAGTGTCTATAAGGTACTTAACTTCATTCCTTCATTCTTCTCTTAAGAAAAATAATTGTCAGTATGTATGTTCGTTACCAATCCGTTCGAGTACGGTCATTCGATTGAGTTGAAACTTTTTAGTTTTCTTGGCACGTGAAGGTTTCTGATATTAATGTAATAGAAAGTAGAAACTGTTAAGAAAGCTCACCAACTAAATTGGGTCTGTGGCTTCAGCATGGTATATATATTGGCTTTATAGTTGTCTAAAGCAACTAGCTACCCCCAAATATATCCTATTTTAGACCTACTTATAGGCTTATTACACTACACTTTCACAGGGACCCTTACACTTGAATCAGTGTAGTGTAATAAGATTTAGGGTGATAGGGTCCCTAAATTGGTCCTTATTGCTGTGTATTAAGCGGGCCCTGTAAAAATTGCAATGTAATAGGCTATTACTAGTACGTTGCCAAATTACCATCAGGTATATTTTTTGTAAGAAAACACAACCGCACAGTAATCTTTAGTATTCTGTGATTGCAACAAGATGGTCAAAATAAGGTATCTACTTTAAGGTGTATTTCTACGTTTTTTTTTTGTTTTCTACGAGTAGAATAATTATTGCCTTGCAAATAAGGACCACAAAAAGAATCATTCCAATACATTTTAATAATAACGCGCTCCACCTTGGGCTGCATCACCACATGCAAGAAAGTCTGATTGCAGCCAAAATAAAAAACAAAAATGCCAGTCATAGGGACTGCCGATAGAAGTGAAAACGAATATTTAATTATTATTTTTTTACTAAAAATTATTAGGTAAAATATAAACCGCACTAAGGCGTTCAAGTTTAATTTCGAATGTATTATATTTATATGTTCGCGAGCATGTCGGTCACGGTCACGCGAATCTACATTTTTACCCCCTACCAAAAAGTGCTCAACGCGGCTAAAGAAGTTTTACACTTTTCAATATAAATTTCCAAAAACTGCTCAACGCGCCCAAAGAAGGTTTCACTTGAAAAAAAAAATTATTTAATTTAACACTAAGGCACCGCGAAATTCAAATTTAATTTGGTTTTTCGCAATTTGTAAACTAATACGACAAAGTAGGCTTATGGCATTCAAATTGCGCCCCTAGGAATATAATCTTCACAGGTTTATATAAAAATCTTTACTTGAAAGTGTCCAGTTTAAGAAATTAGTCAAAATAATGAGTTTGACGTGAGTTACTCACAAATTAATCATTATTTTGACTAATTTCTTAAACTGGGCACTTTCAAGTAGAGATTTTTATATAAACCTGTGAAGATGATATTCCTAGGGGCGCAATTTGAATGCCATAAGCCTACTTTGTCGTATTCGTTTACAAATTGCGAAAAACCAAATTAAATTTGAATTTCGCGGGCAGACCCTTGTCTTCCACCTTAAAGTTTAATTTCGAATGTAGTATATTTATATGTTTGCGAGCATGTCGGTCACGCGAGCATTTCGGTCACGGTCACGCGAATCTACATTTTTACACTCTACCAAAAACTGCTCAACGCGCCTAAAGAAGTTTTCACTTCAAAAAAAATTGATTTAATATTTTACAGGTTTTCGAAGGCGACGACGGCGAGCGTTTCGAAAGAAACTGGCTGTACTGGACGGGAGCCAGGATGCTGTACCGCCATCTCCCGCACTCGGTGGGCTTGCGGAAGATCGCTTTGCACAAATCGGTCGCGTCCCACGGGGATAAGATGTATCTGTTGGTCTGTGAATGCGCCAACTTGTTAGACGACTTGTCGGGCGCAGCCATGTTGATAACTTCGCTGCGAGCTAGGTTGTGTGGTTACACGGGGCTTTATAGACCTATCCAGACTTTCTAGTAGCGGGAGTACCCGTAGGGGCCATATTTTAATGAATTTAATGTAAAAAGCGTTTAATTATCAAAAACAAATTTCAAATAACGCGCTTGCTGCGCTCGTGCTGTCTGACATTGTTGTTTAGTATTAATAACTATACATTTCCCGTACCGAAAAGCAGGATGTCGTACGATATTATTTTGACCAATAAAATCGCTCTATCGTGATAATAAATGGTGAAAGTCTTTATAGTATAGACCTAAAGCCGATAGTTTAGATGGTTATCAAGATTAAAACTGTCAGCCGCCAACTGTCAGCAAACGTGACGCAGTTTACTACCTTTTCATTCCTTCGACTTCACGTTCACACCGAACTGAAAATTCGTTTTTACCAGCTTTTACGCTATGCATAGTCCCTTGGCGGCCATTGTATGAAGAAATCGACCGCTCAGCGTTCGCATGTAGTGTGAACGTAAACCAGTCGACTCTTTTGTTTACACCAGTGGCGCATTGCACGCTATGGTATGGCATTTTTTTTTATCCACTACAAGTTAGCCCTTGATCTCACCTTATGGTAAGTGATGATGCAGTCTAAGATGGTAGCGAGCTAACCTGTTAGGGGCATGGCTGTTATATTAAACCCATACCCCTATTCGGTTTCTACACGGCATCGTACCCGAACGCTAAATCGTTTTGCCACGTCTTTGCCGGTAGGGTGGTAACTAGCCACGGCCGAAGCCTCCCACCAGGCCAGACCAAGGAAAATTGAGAAATTATAAATTCCCAAATTGACCCTGCCGGGGATCGAACCCGGAACCTCCGCGCATTAAGACAACAGCGCTACACACTATGCTACGGAGGTCGTCAAAATGTCAGCATAGTGTGAACACTGGGGCTCACAGTGAGCCTGCTCACAATCGGCGGCTGACTATCCGTTTGGTGTGAACTCAGCTTAACAAAGAATGTGGATCTAAAGACCTTCCCTTTATTTTTAATTTTGATCCATTATTGTGATGACATATATTATAGTTAAACTCTTTTTTATATAACAAAATATGAAAGCAATGGTTGATCTGCGATTGTGTATTTTGTAGTTTTACATAAAGGGAGCAGCCCACATTCATTTAAAGAGGATTGATGAGCTCCGGGAATGGAAGTGATTTGTTCAATATTATAATAGATTCGCTAAATAGTTGTTAGATATTTCTATAATTAATGAAAATAATTATTCTTCGGATAAAATTCGTTCACGACTGTACAAACTACAAAGCTTGCGTCGTATTCTTGTGAAAATAATTGAGACGAAAATATTTAAATAATCACTATGGGAAGAAAATCACTTTGACACGCTAACAAAAAAACCACTTAGTAGTAATACGAATTTTGCAACCGCTTAAGCTTAGTTAAACTTAGCGCGCATGATTGAATTTATGTTTTACCGATTTTAAAAACCGGTTGAATGTAATTTTTCAATTTATATTGCACACACTGTTAAAAAAAATTCAAGGAATCGCTATCTCGTCCCGCTCAAGTTATTTTGTTTTGTTTTATATAATATTGCATAGTTAACCCGTTATACTTGTCTGTTTTCTTACATATCTCCGAAGACATATCATAAAGCACGCGCTTTATTTTACGGTATCTACATTTTAACATATTTTATGTTTTATTTAAAATAATTATGTAAAGACAAATATACGATAACAACAAATCGAGTAAATGATTTATTTACATAGCAAAGATAAAATTGATTAATAGTACACCATTAATGGATGGTCGAAAATGTAAAATTAACTTTTTAGCTATTGTCGAAATTTATTTATTTCAATTAATTGAAATACCTACAAACCCAAGATAATACAAGTTGGAACCAATAAAATAATCTGATATTTTTTAATCTGTTTTTAACTTACCCTAAATAAATTCTATAAATAGGACATTTAATATCAAAACTGCGGAATGGGCAGGATTTGAACCGGATCTATTTATCATGAAGTAAATATTTATTTTAAAAACCCAAACAGTAATATAATTAAGTATTCGCTATGTTTAAAAGATAACATTTGTAAATAAGTTTAATTTATATTCATAAGTGAGAATGAATAAGTAAGACCAAAGTCAGGTATTAAGTATTAATAAAAATGTGATTCAGAAAAAAATTATATTAGATTATATTTATTAAAATAAATAAATTTGTACGCACATGATATAAATTGGCTTAAAATGTTTCAATGTTACAAAAATACGATTAAATTTTCATATGGTACTGGTACCTAATAAGAAAATAAAATAACTTTCAATAAATTACGTTTTTCATAATTATTTATAAATTTTAAAATAATGGAACAAAGCTTTTACTTAGTAACATTTAGGAATAAAACATAGGTTAAATTTAAAATTACAAATATTTTATTAAAAATCATTTTTATTTTGTTTGGGAAAGAGTTTGAACTCTCGTAAAAATATTTGCCAATACGAATTCTAAGAAATACTTAATGCAATCTGCAGTCTGCATATTCAAGTCACGGACCATAGATACACTTGTAAGGGTGTGCCTACAAAAGCGATGATTATAGAATAGATCGAAGATCTCTATCTAGGTACTATGATGTCTTAATGCAGGTAGGCATGATTATCTACCTACCTGTACTAGTACGATAGATGTACAAACGAAGTCGCATAAGGTTTCCTTTTTCACAATATTGGTACAGATACCTTGAGCTTTTTTATACCATTCGGTGCAATAATTTTATTCTATGCGTCACAATCCTCCCATACTGAGGGTTGTAACCCTTACATTGATTACATATTGGTGAGTTTTTGAGATAATAATACGATGGGCATTCAAAACTTCCGCATACGAATCGATCTAGAGTTCAAGCATTACAACAACGCTTTGTAGACTCGCCCAAAAATACAATCTAGATGTAATGTAGATTTTCTTTATATAAGATTAATATTTCTATCTACTTAGAAAAGCACTTGAAGTTCAAATTATGCAACGCGACATATTATTTTGCTGTGGTGCTACAACTAGTCAATTTATCAGGTAGCTAGAAAAAAAGGCTTGCTAGATTAATGAAATTCTAGTAAGTTTAAGATTTAAATGACGCGGAATGAACTAATGGTCAATTTAACGCTGAATCACAAAACGATTCTTAAAATCTAAGCGCACCTTAAATTTTAATGGACGGGACTAATTCTGTTAAATGCAATAACTACACTAAATTAACACATCTAAATCTAGTAGCATTTTTTGCTCCATATGGAGCATTTTCAAAGAGATAACGAAACATTCACACAAAACACAATCTCTAAATGGATAACACTAATTTTATTGCTATCCTTTCATGATACTCCCTGCGGAAAGGATAAACACACGAGCAAAAGGAACTACACTCGCCCTGACCATATGGTCCCGATATACTTAGTTTCGAGATCGTATGCAACATAATTAGCCACATTATTGCGTTTTTGGTCACTCAGGCAATCCTCAAAAATACTGTCTATTAATATTTAAGGTGTGCTCAAAAAGTTATTTATAAGTAATTATAATTAATGTATGAGTACTTAATTCGACCATTTGTAAACAAAGGTAATTTTCAGTATTTTTCAATAAACTATACCTAAGCAATCTAGGTTTGACTGTAGATAAGATAAGAAATCTAATTTAAGATTAAAAGTCTAAGGCTGATATCTTTATAGAGCACTACTATGACTTTGTTTAGTTATTTGTTTGTTTAGTTTGACTTAAATATTATTTTCTGCATAATTCTGTCTCATTTTAACTAAGTTTTAAGTGTTAGCAAAGCCAAAGTACCTACTCTCTAGCGATCTCAGCCTAAGAACACAGTCTCCTTATGCCAAAACTATTTTCACTTGTCTTTTAAAACACCGATTTTAAACTTATATGATGCCTAATTGCCTAAAAATTTCATAGTTAATGTGCAGATAGCCTAAAGTACCCTCCCTTTACATCTTCGACGATCGTTTCGCAAACATCTAACATAAATAAAATTAAAAATCGGCCTTTTCTATTTTATAAAACTGTGTGTGTCAGCTCCAACGCACAACTGGAGTTTACTCTTTACGAACGATTATAAAATATATAGATTAGTAAATAAAGGTAAATGAACGCATTTTATATATTACTGAAAGCATACTTGATACATTTATTTATATAATTTATATTCATCATAATACATTACATAGCCATGGAAACATGAAAAGTGTAACAAGAAACTTAAACATAACGTAACGTAACGTAACGGAGAAAGTTTGAATTTACTCCCGATAATTTTCACACCCCGGGCTTATATATGTCACCGTAAGATTGTAAAAACCGTTAGATTAAAATCTAACTCGCAAAATTCTAAACTGTCGAAAGATTGTAAGCTGTTCAATGTTCTGAGTGTCAATTTTTGAAATATTCATTTTATTTACGTTTTCTTGTCTCTTTCTTGTAGGTTAGGTTAGGGTTCGACATAAGTAATCAAGTAGTGTCCGTAAATAATCAATTAGTGTAGGCACTTAGGTTTTGTCGGGTTTAAAAACCTATCAGATTACAATCTACCGGAAAATAATGCGTTAAATTGTAATCTTTCGACAGTTTAGAATTTCACGAGTTAGATTATAATCTAACGGTTTTACAATCTTACGGTGACATAAATATGAAAATCGATTGTTAAGGTGTAAACTCCAAAAATCTAAATTTAGGTTTATACACTCTGATAACCGGTGAAAGCCGATATTTGGTAACATCGAAAAATCTATAATGCGCGCGAAGTTTTATTGCGTAAAAGTTTAACGATTGAGGGTGCTCAAAAATATTATTTGGCAATAATTTCGTCCCTGTATGAACCGCTAGCATCTAACTTCGAACTTGTGATTGCTAAATGATTGTAGAATTTACGACCTCCCTTGCGCAGCGGTCTTATTGTGGTAGGTCCTGGGTTCGAGTCCCGGAAGGGGATTGGAGCAATTTGGGGATTTGTAATTTCTAAATTTTCTCTGGTCTGGGTCTGGTTGGAGGCTTCGGCCGTGGCTTGTTACCACTTACCACCATGCAAAGACATAGCGCCAACCGTATGATACCGTGTAGAAACAAATAGGGGTATGGGTTTAATATAACTGCCGTACCCCTAACAAGTCAGCCCGCTACTATCTTAGACTGCATTATGACTTACGATCAGGTGAGATCGCACTCAAGGGCTTAGTTGTAGTGGAATAAAAAAATGGGGGATGTAATCATAGAACTTCAATTATGGTAGGTACTAGGTACCTATTCTACTATCACATCAATAAGTGACTTTAGTCAACACTGAAATAATAATTATTGTATTACCCAAAATGACTGTAAATATCACGATGATTCTAACATAGTTTGGTACTAGCGGTACTTTCAAGGGGGACTTGTACCAACTTAGACTATAAGAGCAAGTTAGATTTAAATTAATATTTTAGCTTCAAAAGCTAGTTTTAATTATGGGCGGAGCTACATTACATAGAATGTAAATTTGAATTATTTTTATAATAAAATTTTAAAGTGATCCGTTTATTTTATTTACCTATGTACCTAACCATGTTTTTGACAACATCTGATTAATTATTTACTCTTGGGTGATGAATGACGAAGAATCTTGAAGAACCTATGTGATTCTTGGTAGGGTCAAGTACCGTTTTTTATACGACTGCCTGAAAGGAGTATATTGTTTTCAGGATTCATGTATGTATGTATGTATGTATGTATGTGAGTTTGTATATTCCACCATAACTTCTATATGCCTGAACCGATTTTGATAAATGAGGTATCGTTAGAATCCCTAGCTTATTGCGGGTGACATAGGCTAGTAAAATTTAAAAACAAATTGATGGGGTAACCATGCTTCCGCATTAAAGACTGAAGTTGAAAAAAAAAATTCGAAATCATCATCTAGAAAATGAGTAGATTCAAAAAACATATAACATTATAGTTGAATATTCAGTGCTTCACAAAAAATATCATTTAATAAAAATGTGAATAAGATTCTAATTTAACTAGATTAATTTAGATTTTTAACTTTTTAGTTCGTTTTTTGGCAGGGCAGTCGTATTTTTTAATTTCTATAATTATGACTTGTTACCTATTATAATTGGTTGGGAATGGGAATTGCAATGAAGTTCAATATAAGTTCAATGAAGGGCAACATAAGAAATAAACTTGAAGTGACAGTTCTGAAGGTGAAATTGTTCACATGCTGCAGTGAACACTAACATCAGGTAACCATCCTTGTTTAGTCATTAACTCATCATTCTAGTATATCAATAGTCAGGATATAATTTAGAACTTTAAAATAACTACAATAATAATTATTATAATAATATTATCAACATTTTATTTATACTATTTATTTTTACAAAATAAACAAATACATACTTCCATGTTCTTATTTACCTATTCCTAAACTACTCTATTATATTTTTATTAGTAGCCCTTATGTCCTCTGAATCTTCTTCTGGCATCAAGCTGTAAATGAATAATAATTACATTTAAAAAAAGGCCTTATCCTGGTTAAAAGAGAGGATTGCATTCTGCAAACAATTGCATTCAAATGAATCAGTGAAATCATTCAGTACCTATCCATAGAAATATTAAAATGCCCAAGTGAATGTGGGTTTTTCAAAATACCTTGGGAACTGTTTGATTCCTGGGACAAAATATCGTAATATGTCACTCTCCTCTGTCATAGGTTTTAACTATACCCAGTGGCGTGCATGACATAAAGGCATAAAAGCATTGCTTACCCGAGTTAAAAAGCTCAAATTAAAGCAGCTAAATTTTTCACCATACCTTGCCTCTCTACCTTACCAATATGTGCACGCAAAACTGACTATACCCAGGCAAAACGACAAAAAACCACATAGATACAGTACACTGAAGCATGATTGAACAACAAACTTTCAAATTTTTTCACTTTCAATGCAAGAGCGAATAGCTAAGAGCCCTCCAACCTAGACATCATATTTTCTTTCTATAGGCCTGATTGTTGTCAAGCACATGCCTAGAATAGGCACTGGAAAAAGGGTTAATAATTTAATTTTTACAAAAGCCTACACTTACCAGGGAACGTTTACATTCAAAAAAGGTGTGTCTTAATTGCAAACATTCTGTAGGACAGCTGCTATCTTTTAAACACTCCCGAGGAGTCTTTTTATCCTGGAAATATATAAATCATGGCATATCAATGTCTCATCGATGGAGAAAAGGCTTTGCTTAATGGACAACTTTACTACTTAACTGCCTTTCAGCAATTTGTTCTTATGACCATCTCTTCAAATATAAAGATATCTACTTAACAGGCAATATTTCAAGAAAGCTTTTCTGTGAGTTCTTAACAACCAATTTTGCTGTTTGCCACATCAATATGTATACTTCCTTCGCAAAGGCTCTGAATTTGCTCACTAAAAATTACTAAAAACTATCTTTGAAATAGTTTTCACTCTGGAGGCTAACTGGTTACTTTGAACAGCGATATATAATATCTGAATAATAGATATTATGCAAAAAAATGCGTGTGTTTGTGTGTGTATAAGTGTACGTGCGTGTGTGTAATAGCCTGTAAGCAGAATAAACTTTTTACTACTGTGATAGGTACTAAAGGTGTGAATACTTCACAAAGATTCGCAAAATTAAGTACCCTTTAAAATTAAACTATAACGCTTTTAGATGTAGATTCAACTAAAAGCGTAATAGTGTAATTTTAATGTAGCTGCAATCTGCAGTACATTTCACGTGAAAAATTAAATCTTACAAACCTTTTTACAACAATCACTGTTTAGTAAACACATTTTTAAATCGGCGCGTATTGCGGCGCAAGGCGATGAGTCCTCTAAGCCCACTTCTTCGGGAGAATAAGTCAACATATTTGAAGATTTTTATATTCCTTCAATAAATCCTACTATTATATTTTTATTCTAAATATTTATTGTATTGACCCATCCCTTTGGCCGTTTCTTGTTGTTGTTGTTGTTTAGTTTATGGCTTTTAATAGTGCCACACCAGCACAATGTACTTTGCCAATTTCAGGTGGAGTTGGCCGTTTCTTTTTCTATCACGCAATTTTGACGTGAAATTGACATTGACATTAATTATCTAAAGGGCGATTGTGTAAAACCTGCATCAATCATTGTTACAGTCTGGTTACAGTCCCAATTGTTTTGATAATTTATTGGCTGAATTTATATGTTCGCTGCGTCAATGGATTTTGGCCAATAGAAGAATGACCCAATCAGAGGAGATTGGATCGTTACACTGTTATCATAGACAAGTTGCATTGACAACAAAAATTACGTTTCATTTTAAATTTTTACAAACCTGCATATTTTTTACTTAAAAATTAATTTATATAATCAAAAACTGGATTAAAAAATCCCCATATATATTAAACAGAAGAAGGAAAATTTATATTATAGTATTCTCTGCAAGTGATAAGCTTTGTGAAATTAAAATTAAATTATTTTTATCAAACCCAAGTGGAAATGGAAATACAAACGTCAAATTGACAGTCTATGTTGTATGATTTGTCAGTTGTCTCTGATTTCAAAGTCCAACAACAAAAATCAGCTGCTGGTGCAGTGCAGTTTTAAAATCAAGTTAAAAGAAAAAGCGAAAGATCTGTGAAGTGAGACACAGTGAACACAATGAGGATATTATTATTTCCAATCTTCACCAGAAAACTTAGCCACGTATGCAGTTTGAAACCTTACAAAGACACAAAATGGTTAATGCCGAACGGTAACCCCACAGGAGCTTATGTTTACAACTGTGTAGCGGAAGAAAAGGTTCCTATAATATTAAATGACCCGACTATTGCTACTTGGTATTCCTGCGGTCCCACAGTATACGATTCGGCGCATATTGGCCACGCGTGTTGCTACGTGAAACTAGACATTATACAAAGAATACTAAGGTCCTTTTTCAAAATTAAACTCGTTACTGCAATGGGCGTTACAGATATCGACGATAAAATCATTAAAAAGGGTCTCGAAACCAAAACTGATTTCAGAACGGTAGCTAAAAAGTATGAGCATGAATTTTGGTTGGATATGTCAAGCTTAAATGTTGAAAGACCAATGATTATAACTAGGGTATCAGATCACATGAGTTCTATCAGTCAATTTGTTAAGGACCTTATTGAGTCTGGTATAGGCTATGTTGCTAAAGATGGTTCGGTTTATTTTGACACATCAAGATATCCAGCTTATGGAAAGCTACAAAGAATGCAAGATGGAGGTGAACCTAGTAGTGAAGTGAAGAGGAATAAAATGGACTTTGCATTATGGAAAGGACATAAACCTGGGGAACCTAGCTGGCAAACTGATTGGGGCGAGGGTAGACCAGGTTGGCATATTGAATGTTCTGCTATGGTCAGTAAGATATTTGGTTCACAGTTAGACTTCCATGCAGGTGGGATTGACTTACAATTTCCACATCACGAGAATGAGGAAGCACAATCCTGTGCCTTTCACAATACCAGGCAATGGGCCAACTATTGGATACACGTTGGTCATCTAAATTTAAAAGACACAAAAATGTCAAAATCACTCCAAAACACTATATCAATACCTGATATAGTTGATAAATACAGTGCAGATACTTTTAGAATGGCTTGCCTTATGTCAAACTATCGGTATTCTATGGAATACAGTGATGAATTAATGTTGACTGCACAAGATGTTTTGCACAAATTCAAATTCTTTTTGAAAGATGTCAGTATTTATGCTAACAATAATAGCTCCTTGCATGCTGATTATAATAATCGTTTATTGAACGAATTACAGAAAATTGAGGAAAGTAATCTCAAATCCTTAAGGATGGACTTTGATACAGCTTCATGTATAAATTCATTACTTCATTTAGTTACTACAGCCAATAAAATAATCAAATCAAATACATCAGATTACTATCCAGTACCTATAATTTTAACTGCAGAGTATATTGTTCACATTTTGACTGGTTTTGGATTAAAATTGACCGAATCCACAAAGGATCAAGTTGCAAATTCTCTGATAGATACATTAGTAGAGTTCAGGCATACAGTTAGATTAAATGCTTTACAAAGAAAGGATAAAGAATTGTTGGCAGCTTGCGATGTAGTCAGGGACAAAATGAAGTCTATGAATGTACAAATTAATGATAGCAAAAAGACACCATCCTGGGTTCTAATTAAGTAATAAATGATCAAGATTATTTTATATATTGTTGTAACAAAGAAAAAAAATCAATAGTATTTTGTACCTAAACGTGTAATGCATTTTTTCAAAATAAAATAATGACGCCAATTCTGTTGTACATATGTTTGGTTACTGCGGAATTGCTTTAATTTTCCAGGATAAAAAGTAGCCTATGTGTTATTCCAGACTATAAACTATCTCTGTGCCAAATTTGACCCAGATCCGTTCAGCCGTTCTGGCGTGATTGAGTGACAACATCCATCCATCCAAACTTTCGCATTTATAATATTAGTATAGATTTTAATTTTTGAAAAGATTAAAGTTATTTATATGTCTGACTTTTACTTAGTTTAATTAATTATTATAGGTAGATATCGTTTGAAATACTAAAAGGCCAAATAAATAAATATGATTTACCAAATTCAATAGCCCAAAGACTAAGAAGGAATTAAAAATAAAAATCAGAAATATATGGCAAGTATGTAATATATTTTTTCACTCTTTCAGATTGTTTTCAATGTTTTGCTCTTATAGGAAATAATCTAGATCTCCGCACTATGAACAAATCATAATATAACCGGAAACTAAAACTACAACTTAGTTAACGTCAGTCTTAACGGTTTCCAATTACATGCGAGTCCTCTTAAATTAAAAATGGTTGTCATACCACCATCAACCAAACTGCCCTTAAATTACACAGTACAGAGTCATAGATGTATCTACAACTATAGTCCATTCAAATACTAACACTCGCTTTTGCGCTGTTAGCATTTAAATAGGGTAATAAAAGCACATATTTAAATATTTATTGGAAGAAGACTGATGAGTTGTGTGCTTTACACAACGCAAAACTAAAATGTTACTGTACAGCGTAAATCCGTAATGAGTTTATGACATTCATTTTCATAAAACACCCAAATGGGCGGATTGTAAACATTTAAGTACATCACAATTAACAGATCCAAATCTATTTTTTTAAACATTTATATATTGAGAATATTATAATGGCAACACGTTACTTTTCTATACACTATATTATACAAAGAAACTTTGTTCTCACAATACTGTGAGCAAAATTTTATGTTGTTTAGCAAATTAAAAATAAATAATTTAAAAACATATTTGTTTTATTTTTTATGTTTCTGTACAGTGGCCTGATTAACAATAAACCCATTGCATGTTTTTTACTTTAATAAGGCAGCCAATAACAATGTTTTTGCGAAATCTAGGGCCAATATTATATTCTCAACAAATTTAAACTGCGCTATAGAAAATGAGCATTTTGTTACAATTATTGGAAGTAAACTTTTATCAATAAATACTAATTATTACATATTAAACAAATCTGACTCCTTGTACTTAGACTAGAAATTTGTCAATTAAAAGTAAAATTCAGCATTTTTACAATCTATGGTCGACATAAAATTTGTGATACAGTTTGCAGAATCATTAGTTAACCAATTAAGGAAAAAGTTTTCGGCTTTTCAAATAATAATTGACAACTATGTATGTCACGCGCCTTTTTTATCTGCGAAGTTCAAACTTAACTATGTCATGTCCATACTTTTATCTGAACAAAACTAATCTCAAGTAATACCAATTTTCTAGCCATTATAATTATTGGATATTTGGCTACTATTCAAAGAAATTAGTTTTTAGTGATTATTATTAAATAGAGGATGTCCCAAAATTCGTGATATCCACGTCCCCTGTTTATTTTTATGTTCGATAACCATTTTAAACAATCCATTAAAGCAAAAATGTGCGTCGAACTTTAATGACGTCACATTTCAGAATTTTATATAAATCCCGTACTTATGAGGCGTTTTAACGTTTGAAAAAAAGTTGCTGATCTGACTATTTGTCAAATACCCAATTGTACACGTTTCTGGACATTAATTTTAATGTCCCACATTTATTATACTGCCGCAGTCTGAAAATGTTTACCACTTTAAGGTTCATAATCGCATGCACACATCTGTATCAGAAGGGCGATAAACGTGAATTATTTATTAGGCATTAATCTTAGATTTTTTTCACATGTACCTATGCCTTGTATGAGTATGGCTGTATAGGTTAAATGTAGAAAACACTTCTTTAATATTTTTAATTAATAATGTGCCTCAAACTTAAAATTAATTACGATTCTTGGATGAAATAAACACGGGATAGGAATAAAAAAAATATGAAATCACGTCCCACACTTGCCTTGCCACACTTGAGAGTGCCTTGCCATTTTTCTGTCCAATTATTGACACTAATGTAGGAAAAAGTTGATCACTATGAGATAAGACAACACAATGTCATAATTAATGGCGAAAGTGCACAGTTGGTGGTTTGAGGGGTAAGACGAATATAGCCAAAATCACGCGTCCCGTGGTTAATTCGTCCAAGTTACGATTAAAGTACAGAGAGAGAGGTAGAGTAGAGGAGTAACATCTCTGTATATAAAAAGTGTCCGTCGAAATGCATTAAATCGGGGGCGCCACTGTAGCATCAGGGTAAATTTAAAAGGAAGCGCCAAATATTATTAGAGTAAGTTTGAGAAATAAACAAGGGAAGGAAACATTCATCATTATTTTGTACAACGTAAGTTGTTGAAATTTTCAATAATTAGTTAATTATTGAAAATTTTAGTCGACAATAATATTAAAATTTTTAACTCGGCATACTTCACTTCAATCTACAATTGCTACATTCATAGCTTTGCTACACCAGCGCCACTGTGGAGGGTTTTTGAACGGGGTTTTTGACGGTTTTTATTTATAGCAACCAAAAGATAGAGATAGAGATATAGAATATTTTTAACTTTAACTTTTCTCCCGTAGATGTTACTCCTCTACTCTACCCTCCATAGATTAAAGCCTGCATGTTTACATAGTTGTCAATTTTTCAAATCACAGTTTACACGGTGTGAACAAAAATAAGGCAAAAAGGACAGTCAGCCAAAAAAAAAAACTTGTCCGTAAATGTGCGCGGGAGATACGTCAATGTACACTGCTTATCAGTTACTAGATTGTAGTGCGACATTTTTGTCTTGTATCAAATTTTCCGCTTTGTAAACCTTCCACGCGACTAAATAGTCGCGCGCCATCTTGAATAGTGTGTAGTAGTTGATGAATAGAAGTATGAGCACTGCTAAGAAGTAGTGCCACGCGAATGAGCTGAATAGAAGGCAAAGTTGCATCGCTACTAGCGTCAGCTGTAGACTGAGAAGAAGGCAGAGCAACTTAGACGGGTTGTTGAACACCGACTGTAAAGGAAAGTTTTATGACAACTAAAATAACAAGGCATAATTAAAAAAATTAAAAACACGACAGCCCTGCCAAAAAACGAACTAAAAAGTTAAATAGAATCTTATTCACATTTTTATTAATTGATATTTTTTTCCAAACTGCCCCGTTGGTCTAGTGGTTAGCACGTTTGACTGCGGCCGACGAGGTCCCGGGTCGGGCCATAATTAAGTATCGGGTTTTTCGGATTAGAAATTCCCAGCTACTACTACTAGCCCGGAGTTAGGAAGTTGGCGGTGTTTCACCGCCGTGCCTCGGAGAGCACGTTAAGCCGTCGGTCCCGGGTATTATCACTAACATGATAAGTCGTTAAAGCCCGCCAACCCGCATTGGAGCAGCGTGGTGGGTCTAAGCTCTAATTCCCTCTCTCCTATGAGAGTGGAGGCCTGTATCCAGCAGTGGGACGTTAATGGGCTGTAGTGATGATGATATTTTTTTGTGTAATAAATATATAGTGTTATATATTTTTGGAATTCACTCATCATTTTCTAGATGATGATTATATAGTTAATCTTATTATCGATTTTATTTTCAACTTGTCTTTAATGCGGGACCATGGTCACCACATCAATTTTTTTAAAAATTTTACACGCCTGTACCACCCGGAATAAGCTAGGGATTCTAACGATACCTCATTTATCAAAATCGGTTCAGGCGTATACAAGTTATGGTGGAATATACAAACTCACATACATACATACATGACCGTAAGATTGTAACGGTTTTTACAATCTTACGGTGACATTTATATTATTTATTTAATATTTCATTTGTATTGGTATGTTTTAGCGTGAAAATCAACATTATTTTCCCTATTCCTTCATAGTTGTAAATGTTTTGCATGGAAATTTAAAAAAAAACACTCACATAAAATCTTGTATGGTGCGCGTCAGTAGGGTGTGCGCACACTAGCGGCGCGCTCGCTTCATACACGCGGTCTCCAACGCGTACGCGCGCGCCCATACGCCACCATTTAGTGGCTGACCACTCTTCCACCTCGCTCATGTCTGATGATGACGCTAAAGTGAAAAAAAAATGACGCGTCCATCACTTCACTTTGGCCTTTTTCGACTGCAGCCATTTTTTTTTGTTATTATTCATAAGGCTCGCTAGCGACATTTAAATATGATAATCATTATAGTAGGCCTATTACACTGCACTTTTCACAAAGAGCCTTACACTTGTATAAGTGTAGTGCAATAAGAATTAGGGAGCAAGGGTCCCTAAATTGATCCTTATTGCTGTGTAATAAGCGACGCTCTTCCTAGCAGCCACGCCCACCCTTACCACAAGGCCCTGTGGAAAGTGCAGTGTAATAGGCCTCTTAGTTCTAGTCCAATCATTCGGTGCTCAAAACGGGGGTAACCTGAAAAGTTTCTCGGGAGTTTTGAAAATTGGTGTATTTTACGGATTTCTTTCCGAATTTTCACTTTGCCACCTCGTATCCGCACCATATTGGAAAAATAGCGTACAAAAACAGTTTTTTGACAATAACTTCTTTCGGACTGATTTCACGATGAAAGTAAATGTACCTAATAAATTAAACTAGAGAAAATTTACTACAATTTATAAAAGCAAAGGCTATCCAAATAGAGAGTGCACCTGTGTTCGCGCACACACTTGTAGCGGTTACCACAGTGCAAACTAGATGGCGCTAATTGTATCTTTATCGCAGAATAAGATAATCGACTGAAAACTTATAAGTTACCATACAAACCTGAATCACGATATCGAAGTTTTCTGAGAAAAGCGCTATATATAGGCCATTCCAACTTAGAAAGGTCCCCGGGCACAACACCGGCCCGGAGGAAGATCTTCCTATTGGTGCGGACGAGCACATATCACTCACTCGTCCTACACACTTGTGCACTATAATCACTACCGGCTAATCTCTCTGGAGATAGTCCCAACTTATAATGGTCGGACCAGAAAGGTCCCTGGGCACAACACCAGCCCGGAGGAAGATCTTCCTATTGGTACAGACGAGAACATATCACTCACTCGTCCTACACACTTGTGCACTATAATAACTCCCGGCTAATCTCTCTGGAGATAGTCCCAACTTATAATGGTCGGACCAGAAAGGTCCCTGGGCACAACACCAGCCCGGAGGAAGATCTTCCTATTGGTACAGACGAGAACATATCACTCACTCGTCCTACACACTTGTGCACTATAATAACTACCGGCTAATCTCTCTGGAGATAGTCCCAACTTATAATGGTCGGACCAGAAAGGTCCCCGGGCACAACACCAGCCCGGAGGAAGATCTTCCTATTGGTGCAGACGAGAACATATCACTCACTCATCCCACACACTGGTGCACTATAATAACTCCCGGCGTATCTCTCGAGAGAGAGTCGGCGTCGTAGTGGAGATACGACTGAACAATACGCTACCTATTGAATAGAATCAGGCATTACTTTGCGGAAGTTCATGATTTAGCAAGAAAAGATTACAATTATTTTGCTATAAACCGCCAACAGAAAAAAAAACTGTATGGTCAAGCATGCAGTTACAAGAGAAGCACCGTTTACCTTCCCAACCAAGCAAGAAAGCCAAGTACCCAAGCAAGCAATGCCTAGTGTGCCTGATTGTCTAGTGTGTCACTAGACAATCTTGCATTGTAAGGTCTACATCTCCTGAAGATGCTCCGATGTCGGTGCGAAACGTGCGAGATTAGTATAAAAGTCTTGTGTGGTGCATGTTAGTGTTGGTGGCATTGCTTGGTTGGGAAGGTAAACGGTGTTTCGCTTGTAACTGCATGCTTGACCATACAGATTATTTTTTTTATGTTGGCGGATTATAGCAAAATAATTGTAATCTTTTCTTGCTAATACGCTACCTGTAACCAGCGTCCACCGTCCCAGATGGCGCGCGGCTCGATGCGGCGCGTCGGTGTGCGTCGCGGGCAACAGATGCGCCGCGTAGCGACCGCACAGCGCGCCCCACACCAGCCCCACTTGTTGCGTCGTAGTGGAGATACGACTGAACAATACGCTACCTGTAACCAGCGTCCACCGTCCCAGATGGCGCGCGGCTCGATGCGGCGCGTCGGTGTGCGTCGCGGGCAACAGATGCGCCGCGTAGCGACCGCACAGCGCGCCCCACACCAGCCCCACTTGTTGCGCCGCGCCCGCTGCGTCGTAGTGGAGATACGACTGAACAATACGCTACCTGTAACCAGCGTCCACCGTCCCAGATGGCGCGCGGCTCGATGCGGCGCGTCGGTGTGCGTCGCGGGCAACAGATGCGCCGCGTAGCGACCGCACAGCGCGCCCCACACCAGCCCCACTTGTTGCGTCGTAGTGGAGATACGACTGAACAATACGCTACCTGTAACCAGCGTCCACCGTCCCAGATGGCGCGCGGCTCGATGCGGCGCGTCGGTGTGCGTCGCGGGCAACAGATGCGCCGCGTAGCGACCGCACAGCGCGCCCCACACCAGCCCCACTTGTTGCGTCGTAGTGGAGATACGACTGAACAATACGCTACCTGTAACCAGCGTCCACCGTCCCAGATGGCGCGCGGCTCGATGCGGCGCGTCGGTGTGCGTCGCGGGCAACAGATGCGCCGCGTAGCGACCGCACAGCGCGCCCCACACCAGCCCCACTTGTTGCGTCGTAGTGGAGATACGACTGAACAATACGCTACCTGTAACCAGCGTCCACCGTCCCAGATGGCGCGCGGCTCGATGCGGCGCGTCGGTGTGCGTCGCGGGCAACAGATGCGCCGCGTAGCGACCGCACAGCGCGCCCCACACCAGCCCCACTTGTTGCGTCGTAGTGGAGATACGACTGAACAATACGCTACCTGTAACCAGCGTCCACCGTCCCAGATGGCGCGCGGCTCGATGCGGCGCGTCGGTGTGCGTCGCGGGCAACAGATGCGCCGCGTAGCGACCGCACAGCGCGCCCCACACCAGCCCCACTTGTTGCGTCGTAGTGGAGATACGACTGAACAATACGCTACCTGTAACCAGCGTCCACCGTCCCAGATGGCGCGCGGCTCGATGCGGCGCGTCGGTGTGCGTCGCGGGCAACAGATGCGCCGCGTAGCGACCGCACAGCGCGCCCCACACCAGCCCCACTTGTTGCGTCGTAGTGGAGATACGACTGAACAATACGCTACCTGTAACCAGCGTCCACCGTCCCAGATGGCGCGCGGCTCGATGCGGCGCGTCGGTGTGCGTCGCGGGCAACAGATGCGCCGCGTAGCGACCGCACAGCGCGCCCCACACCAGCCCCACTTGTTGCGTCGTAGTGGAGATACGACTGAACAATACGCTACCTGTAACCAGCGTCCACCGTCCCAGATGGCGCGCGGCTCGATGCGGCGCGTCGGTGTGCGTCGCGGGCAACAGATGCGCCGCGTAGCGACCGCACAGCGCGCCCCACACCAGCCCCACTTGTTGCGTCGTAGTGGAGATACGACTGAACAATACGCTACCTGTAACCAGCGTCCACCGTCCCAGATGGCGCGCGGCTCGATGCGGCGCGTCGGTGTGCGTCGCGGACAACAGATGCGCCGCGTAGCGACCGCACAGCGCGCCCCACACCAGCCCCACTTGTTGCGTCGTAGTGGAGATACGACTGAACAATACGCTACCTGTAACCAGCGTCCACCGTCCCAGATGGCGCGCGGCTCGATGCGGCGCGTCGGTGTGCGTCGCGGACAACAGATGCGCCGCGTAGCGACCGCACAGCGCGCCCCACACCAGCCCCACTTGTTGCGTCGTAGTGGAGATACGACTGAACAATACGCTACCTGTAACCAGCGTCCACCGTCCCAGATGGCGCGCGGCTCGATGCGGCGCGTCGGTGTGCGTCGCGGGCAACAGATGCGCCGCGTAGCGACCGCACAGCGCGCCCCACACCAGCCCCACTTGTTGCGCCGCGCCCGCTGCGTCGTAGTGGAGATACGACTGGACACAATGAACACTGGTAACTAACTCTGCACTAACTACGCTCACGCTTATTGAATGGTTATTTTAATTTTCATTTGTGAAACCAAAGCGTGACAGGAAGTTAATATAAACTTAACCCTTCGTCTGGCGAGCCTATTTTATTAGAACAGGCGATAACTGCGGCGGCGCCGTTAGATCTCAAGTGGCGGTGTCGAATTTCGGTCCGCCGGCCGGCCGGGACATGTTTATTTAAATCATCTCGTATTACTTGTACGAGGTAAACACACAGTACGTCATTCAAATCGTTACGAAACATAGCTATAGATTAAAGTTAAAAAGGTAAAAGGTTATCGCACTTCATTATGGTTTACACAAAAAAATAACAAAAACAATAACAAAAAATTACCCCGTTTTTAAAAATGGAACCTCAGAAAAATAAACTATACATATAACCTGTATCTTTGTTTGTTTTAAAAACTTGTTTCACTCTATGGTTAGTCATTTCAGAGCAAAACAACAAGAAACAAAGATTCTTTTCCATTTGTCTATTTCTAGAACAAAAACCAAAAATAAAAATTATAGGGTATCACCTTACAGTTCGTGTTTCACTCGCACGAAATTTCTTTAGGTTGTATGGTCGATGTTTCTACCCATAAATGCATGTCATAGATTAAGTCGGATCTCTGTTTGGACGAAAGTTTAAATAGCCGCTAAACAGAACACCTGTTTTGAGGCCGCCATCTTTTATTGAGGTGTTATAAAGTACGACACCCGTTAAGTAACTAGGGACCACAGAATAAATGGCAGATTTCACACACATTATCAAGAACTCTCTGGCATGCAGATTTCGACACGATGTTATCGTTCACTGTTAAAGAAAGTTATTTAACAAGTAAATTTCTTAAAACACACATAAATCATTAAAGGAAATGGCCAACGGAACCATGGGAGCTTGCCTGGAGATCAAAAATCAATGCGCAGCAATGATTTCTTTATTATTGTAATTTTTATATTTTATAGTTTTCAGATAAAAAAGTTTCAGGAGTCTGAAGGCTCTGAAAACTGAGAAACTAAATAAAAATGTTACACCAAATAACTGCTTTCTCAGACTAGATGGCGCTTGTTGTTATGGTTAGCGAGCCTAAAAAAATATTTTCAAGTATTGCTAACCAGGTTTCTCAGGAAAATAAGTAAGCTTTGCATTATTTGAGGATGGATGAGGATAATACTTGAATAATGAAACTATATTTGCAAGAATTATGTAATTCCTTTAAAAATCACGCTACATTGTACTGCTGCCACACTAGATGGCGCTAAACGTTTTAGTTCGCAAGTCTTTTCAACTATTCAACAACAGATGGCGCTAAACGCTTTGGTTAGCGAGTTTTTTCAACTCGACCACAGATGGCAGACGATGCAATGCCAGAGGGCGTTATGTTCCTTTAAACGCAGTGGTTATTTGAGAATGCTTTGTACGATCAATTACACGTTTCATTGAGGCTTGTCAATTAACATACATTTCCTTTTCATTACTATTTAATTGATCAAAAATAAATCACTCATAATACTCGTATAGTGACTAAGGTACTTAAATGGTATTCATGTAGGGTTGCAAAATTATTATTAGGCATGGATAAAACGGAACGTGGAGTAGAACAAAATGGAGTTGTGCCTAAAAGAGGAAATCGGATGCTCAAGTTTTAAACAATAAACGTATTGTTTTTTTAGACATTTTAACCTTGACCTTATTTGGAATAATAAATCCATAGTAATTTCAGTTTTATTTTTTAAACCTTACTGTAAAAACGGAAATCCTGTGTCCCGAATTGGGGGGCAGTTACTGGTCATGTCATTTGTGGATAATCCATAAAACTCAAAATTGTGTGCGCCCAGTGATCAAACCTCAAACCAACCGAATGATAAAATAGTACCCGAACCCGAATAGATTAGGAAGGTCGAATGTCTCAAACACTTGGCTAACTGAAACTAAATAAAAAGAAAATGTACATATTTCAAGTTTTCGATACGTTTCCAAGATACCTTCAGCCATAGAGAAGGCAGCAGGCACGAAATGTATCAAATGTCATTTCTGACAGTCACTGTCAAAATAACGTGTTTTTCTTTTGAAAACGTCAAAAAATATGAATCCGCCATTGTTACCCACTCATGTTTAGTATTCCATAACTTGGAAAGATTAAATAATTTTACCACTGAAATTGCGACGAATTCGTAGATTTGACCAATAAAAACTGGTCTAGTATTTTATTTTCCTTCATTTCTCTGCTTGTACAAGACTTGGCCTAAATCTGAACCGTCTTTTCTCAACTCTTATATTGAAGTCCTGCCACAATCCTTTATCTTCTGTGCGAATCTGTTCCAGCTTGTGCTAATACCTGTGCATAGACATTGGACACAGTACCTATCTTGTGCAAATAATGAGAAATTTCTCATCTGTGCAACACAGCAAGGCAGAAAACTAATATAATATGCCCCCAACATAGAATTAAACAGGATTTTCTTGACTCTCATATTGAAGTAATTCTTAGGCTAGTACAAACAACTGTGCATGAACACAGTTTCTATCTTGTGCAAAAAATGAGAAATTTCTTACCTGTGCAAAACAGCAAGGCAGAAAACTACTATAATATGCCCCCAACATTGAATTGAACAGGATTTTCTTCACTCTCATATTGAAGTCCTGCCGCAACACCTCAACTTCTGTGCGAATTTGTTCCGGCTCGTGCGAACAGCTGTGCATGAGCGGAGCCTCTGTGTTGTGCAGCTCTAGGAACGGACTCGAATTGAATCCAAATAGTATGAAGTATATCAATGCTCTGTAAAAAAAATACTTTGGCTTGTTAAGTTTCTCTTTCACCATTATAAAGAAGACCTTTTCCACTTTCGGATGGTAAAATATAACTGCACATTTGTTAGCCTACAAAGCTGTGCAGTAATATCAATATTTGCACTAATAATAATATTCTTCATGATAATGAATGCCAATCACACAAAACATCAGTTGTTTGGATGCTGCCATATTTGTTGAGGTATTTTATAGTGCCAAGTATAGTCCGCGCGCCAGCTCTGAGGAATCGGGGGCTGGGGTCAGTGGCGTGCAGTTCATAGAGGCATAAAAGCACTGCTTACCCACATGGAAACACGTCAATGCTAATAATTTGAGCAAAACAGTTAGTAAATAGGTATTCTGACTATCTTATGCCTACCCTAGCTTCAAAACCTATGCACGCCACTGGCTGTGGTAGAGGGCGGGTGCGCCCCACGCCCGACCATCGCTTCATACCCCGCACACTCCCATACTAGTGCCGACCGTGACGCGAGAGTACGCTTTATCGAGTCCTGTTTTTAATTTTGCAATAGCAGGGTGATATTGTACTATAAATAGTACAGTACTTAAAAGTTTCTGCATCTGTGCAAATAGCTGTTTAATTTTTAAATTCCTTAAAGCACTGATTATTCTGATTGCGACAGATTAATTCGATTTTACGTTCAATTTGTAGGTACAGTTCGTTATAATTAAATTTTATGACACAATTTATTTTTTCTTCCTTTATCCTCATAGAATTATTATTTCATAATTAATTCAATGCACGCCCACAGATACTAAAGATGTGTGAGATCGGTAAAGTATTATTGACTAAATCACAACTCTGTCATTACGTCAAGATTCTTTAAGATTCCTCGGACCTCGCGCGCGAACTGTAGTTAGTACAATGAAACATTAAAAACTCTTTCCCTAATAACTACATGAAATATTAAAAGCCCTTTCTGACACATTTTCAAATCACAATTGTGTGAAAATTGTGCAATGAACTGAACCTGTTGGTACCCAGTTTATCCCAACTGATGTTGTTTTTTTTGGACCATCTCCTTTGTTAATTTCGCATAGAACATACAAGCCATGATTATGATACATCTTATTTGATTTTACAATCTCTCGGAAAGCAGATCTATTTAGAAGGGCCAATAAGAAACTCAGTAGAAGTTATTGAATATAATAATACTTACGGATAGCACAAGTAAAATATCTTGAGGAGTGGATATTTGACCATTATAAAGTATATACACCAAGAGAGTGCTCCCAGAACTACGCCTAGGATGAACATCCTGAAATAAAAATATCATTACCTATTTGTAATCACTGTCCTTACTTATTATCTCACTCACATAAAATTATATGGAAAAAATGCATAAATAATAAACTACATTATATTACAATACTATAATAGGTTGTCTGGAAGAGATCGCTGGTTAGCGATAAGACCGCCTTATTGTACCTACGTTTTAAGTTCTCATGTTTGTTATCTGTTTTTTTATATTTTGTGGTGTACAATAAAGAATATAAATACATACATACAATGTGTACTACTACAAGAGTGTTTGCATTAAATAATTTTAACGCTAAAATAGCATCGCTAATATAAATTGAAAATTAAATAAAAACTAAAGAGGCATAAAATAAAGCTCCAATTTTGGCCACCGGGCCAGATAAGTTTGTGGGACCATAATATGTCTGTGATCGGCCATTGGTGACCAGTTAGTTATAGTGATGAATTTGATACTTCACTTCAACTTGACTCTACCCTGAGGAATCAATCTATCAAATGGCTTACCTAGCTGCAATTGTAACATGTGGCATCTTCTTAGATGGCACTACACATCTGAGCAGTGCTACACTAACACATAAAAGCAGTCTGCGACTCAGGAGTGTCACTATGAATGCCACCAAATGTGGATCTATGAGGTAGAAGTTCTGAAACAAATTTTCAAATGCAGAAATTGTTTTATGATGCTAATAATTCAAAGTAATTAAAATAACTTAATTTATGTTAGAGCGATAGGCACATGGTTTATCAATAAGGGTACACTTATCAATAAGTGTGGTTGAGACTATGCACCAAAATAATAATAACAGGTCATTAAACAACAATTTACAAAACAGTAAATTATAAGTACAGCATTCATTTATTTTTTTATTTGACATGAGTTTCTATTTTCTCCCGGGTTCATAAGTAGAAAGGTCATTCCAAACTAGTGTTAAGAGTCACATGATGATTCAAAAGTAAAAACTTGAAGACAAAAGTGATTAAATTTCCAAAAACTGGTGAGGCCATATAAAAGAAAGGCCTACAGAAATCATATATAGTAGCAACTAGCAATGTGTGTATGTAACTAAACGCAAAATGAGCCTTTCATAACTAAATGCAAAATGAGCCTTTCAAGTTTATTATTTTGATTTGGTGCTAAAACAGCTTAAAACTCACCATAGCCTGTGTGGTGTAAGAGTGTGGCAACCACCACATGGTCCTGTAAAGATTCAAGAACTGCAATCCCATTGCAACAGTTGTAAACACAAAAGACATCATCTCAAACAGAACCTCCCCGTCATGTGGTATGTACGGGAATGGTATGTGTTTGGGAGGCAATGGGTTGTCTCCCATCTTGACGTCAGGCACTGGAGCAGTGGAAGATGGCGAAAGGCGTGGTCTGGTACGCTTTCCATTGATATCTTCATCGGAAACTTGGGGTGCTGTACCCTGAATAAATTGGAAAGCAATTAGTAACTGTACCAAAAGCATGATATGATGGGCCTTTTGACCCTCATGAAGTGTATTGACAATTTTGTTCAAAAGAACAATAACTACTGTACTTTATTGTCAACTAGCTGATGCCAGCGACTTCGTCCGCATGGTTTTTTAAATGGGAAAGTGTTTTTTCTTTTATTTCTTTTTCCTCAATTTTCCAATATTTTTATAGTTATCCTCTGCGGTGCCCGAGCGTCTATAATTGCAATGACCTTTAAGTGCCCCGCCCCTCGCCGCGCCGCCCGCTGTTTCCTACCTACTATCAGATTATCGCCTATTTCTTCGAATATTATTATTATAACTTGTTTTTAAATGATATATTTTTAGAAACTAGATGAAATTTCCTACCTACCTATAGTTATTTTATTTTATGTTAAAACAATCCTGGATGAAACCTGAAAGTTTCGTAATTTTTAAAATTTTTTTAATATAAAACCTATGTTAAAACCAAAATTGTACACCTACATGCTATAACTTACAATAATTTGCCTAGTTCGATACCTGGTCTACATGAATTAGTAACGGAAAGAAATCGTACACCGATAAAACTAAAATTATTGAACATATCCTACCACCCTCTGAAAGGGCAAACCGGTTCAACAAAAAAAATGACACCTACTTGACGCTCTTTCGCTCTTTGTTATCGCTACATCTGTATAACATCTGGTAATAATTTATGTGTTTACTAGCAGTTCTAGATAATAACTCACAATAACCAAGCACTTTATCAGGCTGCATGCTATCATCTCCTCCCTCTGCATTTATAAAAATCTAAATTAACACGGACAAAGTCACGGTCATCATTTATGTATACATAAAAAATAATATACACATTCAATCATGTTGCAACAGTGTGCCCAGTATGTGCCATCAACCTTACCACAAAATAGTTAAATATAATGGCATCCATTGTTAAGTTCAAGGTTAGATTGCTTTTTACATGAAAGTATGTTCAAGAAAAATTACTTGCAAATAAGTTCAGAATAATGAGCAGAAACTGGTGGTTATTGATAGTAGATACTCATAGTAAGTAGTTACTACTTAAGTTGTTTTACTTATGTTTCCTAACGTTGTTCACGACATATGGTGGTTAAAAGCGTGTATATTTGGAGCCTTTATATAGCATACCTTTTTGGCAGTTCCAGAGCTCTTTTTCGCTCCAGGAGCCACCATTTTAGTAGCAATCGGGGGCAGCGGTCGCTTCACAAGAGGATCTTTGATTATTTTCCGGCGTCGAGAGATCGCAGTAGACGACGTATTGCTAACTTGAGAGTACGCCCAGCGTCTTGCAAGGAGTATCGTCAGGCAGCCCACAACCGCTGGTAAGAAGAATACGACAAAGGGGCCACTTTCATTTTCGGTACAACTCATCACTTACATGATAAAATTTCACAATAAAAATATTTCGATTTTACAGTACACTGCACGCTCACAACAACACGAATTTATCAAAAAACAAATTTGACAATGACGACCATAGATAAATATGTACGACTGACAATTTGACAGCAATAAGAGCCACGTTTCTTTTCACTCACACTCACTGGTGTTATTAGAAAAAAAATGTTAAAATATATATCTAAATATATATTGTATCTAAATGTACTTCATGCAAACACACAGTTTTTTATTTTAGTGCAAGAGCCATTGAAATGTTCTTACATTCATGGTTTGAACGTAATCTATAGTAGTGAAAACCCACCTTATTGCAAGAATATTGCACTTTAAGTGAAATGAAATGAATTTTTTGACAGTTGACAACACAGGACAAAATAATGGCCAGAGACAAGTAACATCAAGTTTAGCCAGAGACAAGTTGAGTTTAGTCGGCTGGATCTCTGGACTGGATCCTAACTAAATGTTCAAAATAAAATCATCTTTATTATCTTCGCAATAAATACTAAATTGGCATAAATTGCATTTATATTTTTGCATTTTGCAATCGATTTTGTGGCGTACGCCGGTTTCCATTTTATTCAAAGGTGTGAAATGTTTTAAATAAAAGTGAATTTATTATTGTTAACTATGTCGTTTGCAGTTCTGTGCTCATTTGTCTTAACATTTTACGTTTTAATCTGGTTTTTCGACTCATTTTTCAAGGTGGGATTCGTTTCGCTATCTATGGATTTATATTCGATTTATTGTATCCCTAATATTATAAATAATATAATATAATATAAATAGGAAAGTGTGTCTGTCTGTCTGCTACGCTTTCACGGCCCATCTGTACATTCGTTTTGAGTAAATTGGTACAGCGATAGCTTGTATCCCGGGGAAGGGCATAGGCTACTTTTTATCACGGATAATTACGAGTTTTCGCGGGAATCAATAATCTTAATCCAGTAATCTTAGTCATTTAGTATAATATAATAATAATCCATGCTGATGCTAATATTATAAATGCTAAAGTGTATCTGCCTGCTACGCTGTAACGGCCCATCTTTTAAACCGATTTTGATGAAATTTGGTATGGAGGTCGGTTACGTCCCGTGGAAGGAAATAGACTGACTGCTCTTTATCCCAGAAAATTAACGAGTTCCCGCGGGAATAAAGAAAACTGAATCTACGCAGTTGCCAACTGCCTCGTTGGTCTAGTGGTTATCATGTTCGACTGCGGCTGATGAGGTCCCGGGTTCGAGTCCCGGGTCGGGCCATAATTAGGTGTTGGGTTTTCCTGATTGGAAATTCTCAGAACTAGCCTGGAGTTAGGAAGTTGGCGGTGTTCCCCCGTGCCTCGGAGAGCACGTTAAGCGGTAGGTCCCAGTTATTATCACTGTCATGATAATAGTCGTTAAAGCCCGCCAACCCGCATTGGAGCAGTGTGGTGGGTCTAAGCTCTAATTCCCTCTCTCCTATGAGAGTAGAGGCCTGCGCCCAGCAGTGGGACGTCAATGGGCTGTGGTGGAATCTACACAGACAAAGTTGCGGGCATCATCTATTATTAAATATTTTGTTTTTAAAGGCAAGTATGTAAAAATGTATTTCCTTTTACTTTACAGAGTTGTCTGCACTATCCGTATTATGCCTTTTTAGAAGGAACGGGGCTAAAAGTCGGAGTTTTCAACTTCTCATGGAAAACAACCGCATGCAACCGGTTCATATACAGATGGAGCAAGAACTTAACTCGTGTTTTACGAAAATGGTTCAACTTCGGCTTTATATTTGCTATCACGCTGTTCTTACCATTTGCTATGTGGACCTTGCTTAATTTTATTTTTGAGCATTTCCACGAGTCTATACAGATAAACAGTGTGCCTGAAGTGAAGGCGATGTTGCCTGGAGTCAACATACCTGCTTCAGACTTCTGGGTTTACTTCATGGCTATTGGTTTCAGCTCCATATTCCATGAGCTTGGACATGCTGCAGCGGCAGCCCAAGAAGATGTACAACTCCTTGCAGTTGGTGTTTATGTCTTTGCTATAATACCTATTGCTTTCGTAGAACTTAATACTGAACATTTAAATAGTCTCAGTATCACTAAAAGATTAAAAATATACTGTGCTGGTGTATGGCACAATGTTGCCCTTGCATTTTTAGCTTTGATACTGTTTTTCTCAGCCCCAGTTATATTTAGCATAGCATACAAAACTGATATAGGTGTTAGAGTAACAGGGTTCACTAGCGATTCTCCATTAAAAAATGCAAGAGGCCTTGAAAATGGTGATGTTATTTTATCTATCAATGATTGTCCAATAAAGAATGCCAAAGACTGGTCAAATTGTTTACATGTTGCACATGAACGATATGGTATATGCACAAGCGCAGAATATATTGCACAAAATGATGAAATAATGATGGAAACAATCAAAGAAAATGATGTTGTTGAATGCTGTAGAAAGGATGATTTGTTCAGCTTCTGTTTTGAATACATGGAACCCAAGACTGCAGTAGATACAGTGTTACCTGGTCAATATTCCTGCTTGAAACCTAGAGACATGGTCAAAAATAAACTTATCAAATGTACTGAAGCAAACGGGCATACCTGTCCACGAAACATGCACTGCTTAAAACCATCATTAAACAACTTAACATATCTTCTAATCATTGAAAGGGAAGACAATAATGCAGTTTTATATTTAGGACTACCATATGATTTGCACAAAACAGTTTTTGTTGATCAATACTTTCCAAGAAGTTCCATAATTTCATATTTCTCACCAATGCAATTTGAAAAGCTTTTACGTTATACTTTCATATTCTCTTTAGGTATAGGATTATTAAATGTACTGCCATGTTATGGTACTGACGGGCATCATATAGCTAGGAATATGATACAGTGGCTAGCACTTTATTTGAATAAGAATGGGGACTTTATAACATTCTTCACTGTGTTTACTGTGGTTGTAGGTACAGGTATAACTATACCAATATTGTTGTATTTGTTTTATAAAACAATATTTATTGATAATATTTATTAGAACAAGACTATATTATGTGTACTGTTTAGTATTACTAGTATGGTGTCTATGTAGAACTCTACATTTTAAATATGGCATATCCTACCTTTATTTGAATAAGAATGGGGACTGTATAACATTCTTCATTGTGTTTACTGTGGTTGTAGGTACAGGAATAACTGTACCAATATTGTTGTATTTGTTTTATAAAACAATATCTATTGATAATATTTATTAGAACAAGACTATATTATTATGTGTACTGTTTAGTATTACTAGTATGGTGTCTATGTATAACTCTACATTTTAAATAAGGCATATCCTACCTTCTTTATTTGAATAAGAATGGGGACTGTATAACATTTTTCACTGTGTTACTGTGGTTGTAGGTACAGGAATAACTGTACCAATTTTGTTGTATTTGTTTTATAAAACAATATCTATTGATAATATTTATTAGAACAAGACTATATTATTATGTGTACTGTTTAGTATTACTAGTATGGTGTCTATGTATAACTCTACATTTTAAATAAGTCATATCCTACCTACATTATTTGAAAAAGAATGGGGACTGAAATGAATGGGGAAACATTCTTACTGTGTTGACTGTGGTTGTAGGTACAGGTTTAACTGTGCCAATATTGTTTTATTTGTTTTATAAAACTATTATTTAGTTGATAATATTATTTTTACTGTTTAGTATTAGTAGTAGGTATGGTATTTATGTAGAACTCTGCATATTAAATAAGTCATATACCTACATTTCCAAAACATTTTAATTCCAAATAATATTATGGTTTATTGTTTTAAACATTTTAATATCACCTTGTAAATATATCATCAATTAGTTGATAATAAGTAGAACAAAGTAGTAAGTAGATATTTAATAAAAATTAAAATTATACTACTATTTGGCTGGGCAATATTATTTATTTTAAATCTAATAATAACTAAAGTTCACTCAGTAAATAATAAGTAAATATTTTTTTTATAACAGGTTCTAAACTTCTAATAAATTGTTAGACAATAATACATAACAAGTGTTCTCATCAAAACTAGCCATCAGTATTTACATAATTATTTAATCTAAAGATCTACACAGTATCACCTCATTGTTGATTGATCATACCAAAGCCAGATTTTTAGTCTGTCAGGCAGTCTACTATTTCTGGCAAGTTAAATTAAAACTAAAAAATCAAATATAAAGTTTCAACTAACTATAAAGTAATACTCTCTCTCTGTGTTGTATTCCTCATTGCTGACCCTTTCCATTAATCACAATGCAGTGGGTTTCCAGGATTAAATAATACTATCAACAAGTAATTCCTACACTCTACAGAAATCAAAGTGCTAGCTATCACTCAAGGCAAGTGACTTTTTTAAATCCTCTAATGATTTCCTTCCATAATGTAACATAGATTTGATTGTAGATTCATCACTATGATATTTGTTGTTCCTGAAATCTGCTCTAGCCCATTCCTTCAACTCCAAACGGGTACTTTCATCTGGAACTTTCTTTATTGTTCTGAAAACCTCTCTGTATAGTTTTAGGACTTCTTGCCGCAAAAGAAACTGTAAAATAAATATTTACCTAATCCAAGTATAAATATATATCATCACTCACAATATAAAGAGGGCAAAAGTGGTTGAGAAAGGCTGAGGATATGGATCAGTGGAGCTCACTTGGAAGTCAATTGTATAGCCATTTTTGAACAATAAGCGTTCGCAGGGTGATAAACAAATTGTGATGATTTTGTTTTATTGTTTATCAGCAGCTTCCCAATGTACAAACTGAAGGAATTAAACAAACAAGTAAGTACCACTATCACCACTACAGCCCATTAACGTCCCACTACTGGGCACAGGCCTCCACTCTCATAGGAGAGACGGAATTAGAGCTTAGACCCACCACGCTGCTCCAATGCGGGTTGGCGAGCTTTAACAACTATTATCATGTTAGTGATAATAACCGGGACCGACGGCTTAACGTGCTCTCCGAGGCACGGGGGTGAAACACCGCCAACTTCCAACTCCGGGCTGGTACTGAGAATTTCTTTGAAAAACCCAATACCTAACAATTTTTATGCTCGACCGGGAATCGAACCCAGGACCTCGTGATCCGCAGTCGACTACGCTAACCGCTAGACCAACGAGGCAGTTACAAGTAAGTACTTATTTATTAAATTATATATTATGACAAGTAAGTACTTATTTATTAAATTATAATAATTATATTGCCTGTCGATGATTGAATTATACAAAAGCAAGCAAGTACCTGTTTTAAATTTAGGATTTTCTTAGGTAATTTTGATGCCATCGCTTTGAGATTATTCTTTAATGAAGGGATAATGAAATCAAGTACATTAACATTAATGTATAAATATCACAGTCCTCAATTAGGAAAATCGACGAACACTTGAGTTTATTAGCTGGTCTGTGCCTAAGGTCTGTGCACTCTTAGCAAATCCAAAACCTCCGTCCAAAACCAAAACAAACAACTTATTTTCCTTTTTTTTTGACAAAGAAGGCAGCGGCAGTCAATGTTTGGTTGACATTGACGTAAGCTGTTTTTTTAAGATGATTTAATTAGCTCTAGCTTCTAGCTCTGGAGAATTTTTGGGTATCCGTGGGATCCTTACACAGACATAATATTAGACCACAGTATTAAACCATCCAACTCTATAGGTCTCTATACTCTTTGATCACAGCTTAACTGTCAAATAAACGTCTACCCTCCTTAACGTAAACGGAGCAGTATATATTATATGTTCTGTGTTTGGTTCTGTGAAACAGAATCACGGAACGCTACGTTAACATTGATTCATAGCAAAGTACGTTAGTACCTTATCAAGAAGATAATATAATAGGTCTAATAAATGTATGTGTTACCGTAAGATTGCAAAGACCGTTAGATTATAATCTAAATCGCGGTTCGACATAAATAATCGGGTAGGTTCTATCGGGTTAATATACCTAACAGATTACAATCTACCGAAAAATAATGCGTTAAATTGTAATCTTTCGATAGTTTGCAATTTCGCGAGTTAGATTATAATCTAACGGTTTTTACAATCTTACGGTGACTTAAGCTTCTTGGGATTTAGTTACACTAGCGGCACGCTATGATGGCCGGTTTGACACATTACAATAGTGATGTGGAATGTCAATTTATTCTCGAACAAAAAACAATTAAGTTTTGTTTTTGTACCTGATTAAATAGGTTTAATAAAACAAAAATGTATATGTTTATTTAATTTATTTGAACGAACTGAATATTTGAACGAAAATGAATATACATACTTTATATGCACACAAGAAACATATGAATACAAAAGATACCAAAAAAGGTGCCACAAAAGGCCATAATTAATCAGATTCGTCCATACTACTATTTTCACTGTCGTCACTGCTATCATCACATACATTAATAATTATATGTTCGTTTTCTATAATATTATCTATTTTCACATCTCTTTCATAATCTTCCCTTATTAATTTAACAGTTCTATTCACAACCTTTTCCCAGTCTCCTTTAGTCACATGTTCACAAGCTTCTTCTAATAATTTTAGCATTTTTTTTGTGGTAAATGGGGGTTCTGTATTGTGTCTTGCAGCATATCCCTTAATTTGAGCCCACACCAACTCAATCGCATTATACTCACAATGGTAAGGCGGTAACCGTATAACTCTGTGCCCATGTTCTAATGCTATTTCGTCAATGACGTATCGGATCTTGGTTGGTTTGTTTTCTTTTAAAAGACGTACTAATTCCGCTTTTAACATATTCATGTTTGCATCTACGCCATTTTTACGAAGCCATGCGACGATATCAGCTTTCTTTTGGGATTGGGCAGGTGGCTTGTCAATTTGCATCGAGTGGTATGGGGCGTTGTCCATAATTATAATAGATGGTTCAGGGAGGCTACACAACATTGAGGTAAACCATTCAGTAAACTTTTCTCCATTCATGTCTTCATGATAGTCTCCAGTGGTTTTTGACGCAAAAGCCATGAGAGAACCTTCGACAAACCCGTTGATAGTTCCGGCGTGACAAATTATAAGTCGCGATCCTTTTCCTACAGGAACTTTGGAAGTAGATGCTGCTGTGTCATCGTTCCAAGAACGGCCTACAGTATGGTTAGCATTAAGCCATGTTTCATCCAAGAACACAACATTTTGCCAATTTTTGATTTCTTTCACTTGCCGTAAAAAAGTATACCTTGCCATCGCTATATCAAATCTTTCCATCAATATTTTGCGTTTGTTACATTTTTTGTATCGAAATCCAATGGTCTTCAAAATCTTCGTTAAAGAACTTTCCCCACCGAAGAATAATCCAGCTTCCTTCAGTGAATGCACCAACTTTTTTCTTGTTGGATACTCCTTCTGTAAATAGTAGCCGTAAACATGTCTTCGGATAGCATCGGCATCAAAGCTATCGATGCCTACGACTGGTTTTGCTCGTTTTCTCTTTTTTGGTGTGTGAAGTTTATTTTCTTCTGTGCCAGTCTCGCCATATTTTTTTTTAGTTATCCGTCTAACAGTTCGTTGTCCAATATTAAGCGCATCAGCTACGCGTTCAACCACTGACGTTATAGGTAAAATTGGCCCTCCATTTTGAGCTTCACGATCGAAATAGTTACGAAGGCGTATTACGAACTCACGTGTCTGACTATTTAGAACAGTTCTCTGCGTACGTTCGGTCATATCGACGAAATCCACAACAAAGGGCTTGAACAGAGTCCAAATTAACGAGCAAGGGTCAACAGTAATGCAGTATCAATATTTGAAATCCAAAGCCAGGTCAAAACTATATCACAATCGCATTGCACTGACAGTTTATACTTTTCGAAGCAACGTCAATTCGAAACTGCTTTGTTTTGCATTGAGCATTGACGCGAGTTTGCCGGAGGTAGTAGTTGTGCTAGCCAGCGATCCTATGTGACGATCGTATTAGATTCCATTTTTAAAAAATTATTGATATTTTTTTGCGATTTCAGAGGTTTGTCCACATAGTGAAAATTGTTCATATTCACAAGTACATTCACCCCTTAAATGGTGCAAACTGATTTTTCTACACTTGTATACATTTAAGAAATCAATTTAATAAATAAATTTTGAGTCCTAAACCTAAAACTACATTCGATAAAATTTATGAATCTCTGCACATCACTATCGTCAATAAAGTAATACAATTATTTCCTTCAAAGTCGTTATCAATTAATACGGAACTTCATGAGAAACTACATTCGATAAAATTTATGAATCTCTGCACATCACTATCGTCAATAAAGTAATACAATTATTTCCTTCAAAGTCGTTATCAATTAATACGGAACTTCATGAGCGGACAAACGTCAAACCGGCCATCATAGCGTGCCGCTAGTTTAGTCGGTCGTTAATGTGACGTCGTCGATGTGACACGCTGGGGCGCCGCGTGAACGTAATTATTACCTATTCTTGCAAGCGCAACTTTAAAGTTTATTTTTAATTTGTTGTTGTTTGTAAAGTTTATTGTTGAGATATTTTCATGATTCGTTCATATTTTACCATATTTGACCGAGCAAAACGAAGGTCTCTCAGTCTACTTGAGTGAATTTGCACATGTCCGTCCGTAAGTCCGTCTGTCTGTCAGAGCCTTATAACTTCTGAATTTTTGAACGTTATTACTTCAAATTTTAATATAATATGTAAACCGATGGCCTCCAGCCGAATATGGCTTAAAAAGTTATAAAAATCTTTATTTTAAGGGGGCTCTCATAGAAGCGAATGTAAGAAGTAAAATATTTTTTATAGCATTTATAAATATTAATTATGTATCATTTTAAAGATAATTAGGAATAGAGCCCAAAAATATATTTTTTAATTTTTCCCCTAAAATTAACGAAATGGGGGGCTTTCAAAGTGGAGATTTTCTAACGCCCAAAATTGATCTCAGAACTCTCAATTTTCTGAAAGGCTGAGCCTGAAATTTGATCAATTTGAATTATATCCTGTACTTGAACAAAAAATACTAAAATTAGATAAATATTATAAGGAAATGAAATTATTTAATTTTTAATGAGCTTCAGTATTTTTAAGAGAACTTCACAATGATGTCGATAGATGGCGCTCGTTTGTCCAGTAACTCTTTATAGCTTTTGCGTGTAATGTTAAAAGTTAACTATTTTACAATAATATATAGTTAAAACTATCTTATGGATACCGCTAGGTCTCATTTCGGGGCGAACCACTAGTTTTAAATTTCAGATCCATCGGGCAACTCTTTATAACTCTGTGCCTTTCATTCAGCCGTTCCGGCGTGATTGAGTAACAAACATCCATCCATCCAAACATTCGCATTTATAATGTTAGTCGTTATAGATTATTACTAGCTCATGCCTGCGACTTCGTCCGCGAGGATTGAGGTTTTTTGTTTCCCCCAGGAACTCTTAATTTTACGGGATAAAAAGTAGCCTATGCTTTATTCCAGACTATATTTTATCTCTGTGCCAAATTTCATCCAAATCCGGCGCAGCACAGAGATAGATTATAGTCTGCATTAGCACGTAGGCTACTTTTTAGCCCGGAAAATGAAAGAGTTCCCGCGGGAACCAAAAAACCTCAAACCACGAAAGCGAAGTCGCGAGCATCAGCTAGTAAGTATACCTTTATGTAGTAAGTATGGGAAAAAAAATTAAACGTTATTAATTTTATAAAATTGACAAAAATTGTAAATTTAAAAAAAACCACCGTATAAACATAAAAGACAATAATATATACTTAGTACTACGATATTAAAACATTTACGTTTTTATACATTTTATTAATATTTTCAGCTATTTTTCTCGGCATAATAGAACTTAAAAAGCTAATCAGAAGTCAAAAGTTAGAAAAAAATATTAAGTTGATAAAATCTAATGAAATATCACCCGCCCAAAACTACACGAAAAGCTCCGCCCATACGTTTCATCGAGGGGAAGGACGTAAGCGCGGGAAAAGAGCTTTTGTCTATGAAAAAAAAGTACGACGAAATCATCAAGACCAAGTACGAAAATTACGAATAGTCGCGCAGCGAACGCCGCGCGAGTCGTACGTAACGTACCTAGTTTGGCTACCATTTGCCTCAAATGTTTACGCGAACGTAAAGTTGAAAGTTTATCCATTAAATTAAAACTTTATGGACCTACAATTTAATGGCCTTATTCAGTGTAAATAGTGAATGAATTTTTAATAATAACAAAATGGACAAAAATACTGTAAATAATACAAACCCTTCGTCTCCACCGAAGACCAAAGTGAAAAAGGAGAATGAAGAAGAAATCAAGGTAAACTTATAGCTAAGTTTAGAATTTAGAGTAGCATTCGCTGATACTTTTCATGACATTGACGCGAATTTCCGTATGAAAATCATCTTGTTTCAGCGTCGTTTGGCAACCGGCCTGTTTCATCTCGTAGTCTCTGTAACTCGTAACAGGAGACGGCGTGTCGTATTTATAAATTTGATCCGCTCGCAGCCGATCCGTGGGTCCCTTCAAAAGCTTCAAAGTCCCAACTCGCGGGGTTACGCCGAATAAATTATGCCGTATACGATTACAATATTAATTACGTTTTGCGATACACAATAAAATGCGTGTAATATCACGTTTTCGAGGCCTTTTCCAGCCATTAAAGTGTGTAACGCGATATCTGAAGCGCGCTCGGATCGCTGTAACCAGAGTCGGTGGATGTTTTGATAATAGATATAGGCGGCGGCTGTGTGTGCGTGTATACGGACTGGTGGAGCGCTGTATGTGTACGTGCGGGGTAATTTTAGACGTTCCTTTGCTCAAAACGTAATCCGAGACCGTCCCAGGCCACAAGCCGACGCTACAATTTATTGTTTTCATCTGATTATCGCATTCTACTCGTACCTATATGGTAATATCATGTAATAAAGTTTTTTTAATTGTACTACATAAGTCGCCCCCGCCGTTACACGCTTTTATTTTTGCACAGCGGAAATAGTTTGACATGTCAATAACCTCATTTGCAGTGTCCACGCGATTGTGACGTCAGGGGACAGCGCAATTTCTTTAGAAAGTTCGAGGTCGCTTTAAAATATGTAATATACGCGTCTAGCGCCCCAATTCATAATGGGTTTTTATTTTCGTGGTTTTAGCTGGGTGGAGGGCTTAATTCTGCACGAGATTAGTTATTTTATCTGAACTACTTTTTGAATGATTGTACGTTTTTTTATAGATTTAAAATTTAAATGATCTTACGGTAATCTCATTGTCAAATTTTACGATACTGATCACTTTTTGCTTTTTGAAAAGTTTATTTTAGGGGTAGAACGTTTTACACATATAGCAGATCAAATAGAGCGCAATTGGCTTGTGCAATTGGACCAAAAATTTGTCTTACAATCACATCGTCGTCGTCTCAACCTATAGACGTCCACAGGTGGACGAAGGTTTCCTCCATGGACCTCCAGAGAATACGGTCTTGTGCCGCTTGTTTCCAGTGGCTGCCAGCTACTCGCTTGAGATCGTCTGTCCTGTGTCCACCTACTGCGGGGCTGCGCTTTCCGGTACGAGGCCGCCAATCTAGCACCTTGGGAATTGGGACCCTAACGCCTATCGGTTCTACGAATTATGTGCCCCGCCCATTGCCACTTAAGCTTGGCGACTCTTCGACCTTTATCGCCTACTCTGATTCTCGTACGGATTTCCAAATTTCTGGTTTGATCACGTAAGGATACTCCAAGCACAGCTCTCTCCATCGCTCGCTGAGTGACCCCGAGCCTTCTTATCACATAACCACGCTGCTCCGCTCAAAAACGGGACAAAACATATTTTGCTATGGGACCATCCTGAGATAAAGTCTAGAACATTAAAAAATCTCCATCCTCACTTGGTAATTGGTATAATATTATGTTAATAGATATCCATGACTTGACATAGTATGCGCGTTCTCCTTGGCATTTCCTTAAATTTCAAATTCAAATACATATAAAAAACCCTCGAAGATGAATATCAAGGAATTTCACAAACTCGGAAGCTGGTGCTCGGAACTACATCGTAATTCGTAAACAAAGTCCAAATCTAAATCCCCATCCTTCCAATGCAGATTATTGTACAACTCGTAACTACTTCTACTGCACGTTTTTCTCTTATTTGCAGTAGGAAGAGAAAGTAAAACGTCCAGGTTAAATGAAAAATCTGCAATTATGATCAAATATATAGAATTCACGCATTATACCTTAGTACAATTATATTTATTAAATAACATTGTAGATACTATGATTCAACATACACATAATACTGTTTTTAATAGCTGAAATACCGAAATGAAATTCAATATCGCTAGTGTCTAATTAATTATACATAGACAGAAAGGGCAAACGAGCTACTCGTGTGACGCATTTTCTTTGTCGTATCAAATAACCAACCCGTAGCCTGTAGTTAACAAGTTTAATGAAATAAAACAGCATATAATTCATCTCGAACATTACTTTAGAAAGTACCTAAAGTTTACCTTACCTCATTTAGATTTAGATCCATATCATAATAAATCAATCAATTTTTGCGGGTTCTTCTCAGTAGAATCTTTCCGTACCACAAGTTGTTCTACGTGAAATAAATCATTTCATTTCAATGCGAAGCTCAAAACTAGGAAAGTGAGCCCCTTGTTTATTTAAAATTATTATATAATCAGTAAGTACTCAAATCTCAATTTCATAAAAGCATTTCAAAAATTTATTTTGTAGTTTTTACGTCTTATACCAGCGATCTTTTTTAGATCTTATACCAACCCATTACTTACAATTGAATCTTTTTTTTTCTTCGATATCATGTCAAGTTGAAATTATTGGCATAATCTGCATAAAGTTGATAACATTGCTAAATTTATGTGCAAGTATTTGAATTTTGAACAGTCTCAAATCCACTAGCATTTTTGTACAAAACTAAACAATACATTCGTAAAATAGTTATTATTATACAGTGTCAAAAATTACGTGTTTAAAATTTTGATATGTATGCAAAATCCTACCTATTACTGGTGAACCATTGCAGATGTTACGATGTTGTTTTCGATTTATATGCAAATTCATCGCGGTGCAATGATCTATTTCTTGTTGACGGCTATGTGGCATGTTATTTTAGATATCGTCAAGAACATGTACAATGCAAACGATATGAAAACCTTCATCACGTTATTGTCAAATTACACCTATTTTGGAAATCATGATACTTATGTGAGTACATACTTTTGGGCCATGGTATTGGGTTGGGGTTGTTCGTGTAGAAGATCACAATCTTGTTTCGTTGTAATAGATTTATCTCCATTTTGCGGTCCTTAGCAGATATTGTAAAGTTATTAATGCTTATCCTCCTCATATTTTGTATTTTATTGTATGTCCGAATTAATTATGTAAATTATGTGGCATAATATAACCGCAGATGTTTAGAACCACTCAGAATGAAACGTACGTTGAGAAAAATTTGGAAGATTCGTGTGGTGTGGTCAGTGGTGTTGTGCCGGTGCGAATTGCTGGCTTACTGGGCGGTGAATATCGCAAAATACACGTGAATGCTACGCACTGTACCACATAGATTTGTCTGCTTTGGCGGATTATAGCGAATTAAACTTCTATTGTCTTCATTATCATGGACTTCCGCATGCCTAGCCTAGCATGGGTTGTACAATGCATTCAAATGTCCGATAGAATGTTCAAATTGAAGAGAAATTAGACAATCATGTTCATGTAATGATTTCACCTAGAACGGGAAATTGCAAGCATTGAATTGCTGAAAATTAATACTCCGAGTCAGCAGATTATTATACGCTGTCATCGTATAAAGGGCAGGCCAGTCATAAACGTTAAGCTAATACAAGCAGATTAAATTATCAGATTGCGTTGCAACATTGGATCTAAATAGAATGTTTTCCGCATGCAAACTTCAGCGACATTGCAGCTGATGCGCGGGCGCAGTATTGGGCCAAGGTCGTCAGACGGTCGATATGTGGTGTAGGGGATAACTTCTCTGAAAGACATTGTAAGAAATTTCGTAAACATGGCTGTATGATTTGAAACCAAATGTTTAGTAATGATGATGTTACTTCCCAATTTGGGCAAGGTTGGTCAATATGTCGGTGAAGTTCGTTCATTCTCTGAATGCATACACTCTCAGTCTCAATGCATGTGAAATGTCAAAGGATTATGGCGATAGGGAGACAAAAAGAGATGAATGGATAAAGAGTTATGCGTAGGTATAAAATAAGTGAATAGTGCGTTGCGACTTGCGACTGCTAGAAGTGAGTGGAAAGCATGGAGGTAAGAAATTAATACCTTTGTTTCCTTTATCATTGGTGGAAAGTTGGTCGGAAAGAGACGAGTGAGTGACGAAGAGTGCATTTATGGCAAACTAAGGCAAACTTCCTAAAACTAGAGCTACTGTCCCCATTTATTTGCATAAATGAGGACTATTCCTATTTCCTGCTAAATATGATTGAACTCTCGAAAGGTTGAAATGATAATTAAAACTGTGCACAAGCTAACACATTCAAACATGAAAAGTTGCGCGGGTGTGATAGGTGTGACACCGGATAGCCAGTTGAAACCGACACCGCTTATGCGATGCATTGTACATCATTGAGCCAAAGAGGAGCCCAGGAAAAAGACACGGCAGACGGAAATGCATCTGTGCCTACTTATTGCAAACTCTCTAGCCCGCAAATAGACATTACTTAACAACAGTTAACATCACAATTGTCAGACAATCAATAGTAATTATGATCCTCACACTTTAGTTTAGAGTTTAGACCTCTTGGCTCATTACGTAATAACATAAGCTCATAACTGGAAATTGAATTTTTTCGTTCGTGTCATCTAATTTGATAGTTAGAGAAAAGCGCTTTTTTCGGTTGTAAATTAGTTAGTCCATAATTTTGGCTTCGAGTTCCAAAATTTCAACAAATTCCAATAATACTGATTAAACGAGGCATATTGGAAAATTGTCAAAAATTACGATTTTCGATAACATGCAGTACTAAACTTAAAAGAAAATAAGAATTTTGGAATGAAAATGTAAGATTACATTTTAAACCGATAGTGGAGTTCACTACAAACTAATAGACTTGCCGTTTCGAAAAACCCTGTACTTAAAGTAAGAAAACTTGTGGTAAGTAAAGTCTTTGTAATCGTTGTAAAAACGTAAAACCGGTTTCACTTACACTAATTGATTGATTTGATTTGATTATTATTATCGATATGAATTTATTATTACTATACATACTCTTTATTTATACCACAATAAAAATAACAAAAGAAAAGAAGAAAATGTAAGTAAGGATATGAGCTATGGCAGATAAATTAGGTATATGAAACCCATATCGTGAATCATGTCATATATCTGCTTTCATCCAACAACAGCAAAGATAAACACATAGGTTTTGTAATTTGTGTAACCTATCTGGTACGTCTATATTCTTTGTCTAGGGGGTGAATAAACACCACCTCGCAGGCACAGGAGGCGTGCGTGAGCGTATCATGTGTCCCACGGCCAGCTGTTTTCACTGCTTTGTGACTTATTTGCTTAGTTATAAGGTTCAAAGTTGAATCGACTCGTTGGAGGGATGAGCTAGATAAATCTAGCACAGTTTTAGATTTCAAAACGTTAGTCCGAGGATCGCTTACATTTATAGTCAGTACGGAATAGGTACTTGATTGCTAATTATCCACCCAGGTTAAATTATATGTAATGCACATTATTTAGTTAATGAATCGCGGTGTCAAAATACTTACTCAGAAACCGCAACTTACTTAGAAGAAAACCGCCAAAATTTAATGAAAAAATAGGTATAAAGTCAGGCTTCTCCAATAAGTATCATTCCGGTACCATATTTTAATGAATCAGGAGGTACAAATCATGCCTGATATCATGGTAAAAACTTACGTTACCTATCTTCTAATTTCTATTACTATCGTTGAAAATCACGATCGAATCGGGTTAGTTGCTACTTGTATTGGGTATTTGACAACTAGTCAAATCAGGATATTTTTTTCAAACGTCCAAACGCGTGCTTAGCATGGGTTTTTGTATGAAATATTGCATAGTGACGTCATCAAAGTTCGACGCACTCTTTTACTTGAATCGATACTTTAAAATAGTTATTCAACATAAAAATAATAGGGGACGTGGATATTACGACTTTTGGGAGATTCTCTATTTAATAATCACTAAAAAATAATTATTTGAATAGTTGGAAAATACCCAATTGTCAAGATAAGGTTTATGAATTGAAATATAGGTAGTTATTATTTATGAAGACACCAAGTATTTCTATTTTCAATTTAATTGTCACACCAGTAGTCTTATATAATTATAATCATATATAATATTATTAGCACCATACTTATTTCATTACATATTCATTGGATATATTAGAATATATTATATCTTTACTCTCCCAATTCCACTTTTGACGCTAGCCAAATAATTACTAATACTACCTATTTCGTCGGCTTGCTGAACTCGAATGATGTCTGCTCCAGCTATTCTATTCACAGTCTCTGTTTACAATACTCATTCACATAAATAGGCTATTGGGAAATTAAGCTACTTCGATACAATTAATTATATATTGAATTTAATAAAATCAAAATACGAATTAATTATTAGTAACGTCAACACTTGCTTGGTTCAAAATTTCTTAATTGTTGTGCTTATTTTCGTAATTTTGATCGATTTTCTTTTAAAATAAAATATACAGTAGTACTACTCGTGGTACTTTACCGATGACTTTCTCAATCTAAATGCCCATATATACTATCTGAAATCTCCTTCCAACGTCAATAAATCACCTAACGTAAAATAAACATAGGTAATAAATTGTTATTTTATTATATTTACCGAATATCGCATTCCGTTAAAAAAATATGTATAATGTTACCGTAACATGACACCGGCTGGCCGCGAGCATACCGAACCGAGTTTTATTTTACTGTTACTTATGTTCACAGTAAAACTAAATGATCGAAACAAGTGTTATAAAATATTTTTGGGTTATGATTGGGATTACCTATCATATTATTATTCAGATATATTATTATTATCGACTATCTGAAACCCTGTGCCAAATTTAATACAGATCCGTTCAGCCGTTCAGGCGTGATAGAGTAACAAACATCCATCCATCCACCCATCCATTCATCCAAACTTTCGCATTTATAATACTAAAAAGTATTGAGTATAGATTGATTGATAATTGATATACACATAGGTATACTATTATTATAGATTAGCCGTTAGCGGCGTACCTTGAACTATATTCGACACGTTGCCCGCCTAGCCCTGGAAACCTAGAAATATTGTTGAGCACGGGCCTGGCTAAAGGTTAGAATTTATCTGGTTGAAAGCTTCGGCAGTAGCTAGGTAGGTCTAGGTACAACCCTTCCAGTACCGGTGGTGTCATGGCGCTAACCAATCGGTTCCAGTAAAAAATAATACCGCGTGGATATTGGAAAATGCAATGGCTAAAACATTCTTAACTTATAATGTGTTTTTAAATTATTGCTACCGTTATCGCGGACTTCACCAAAATGTAACTTTTACCTATCTTAAGTATCTGTCAGCAATTCGGTATAAATACATAATAACAAAATTACGTAAAGAGTGTCAAAATTTATGGTTACCCTACTGTTACCGCCATATTATTATGACGAAATCGGATTTATCCTTTTTAATATAGAAGATTAATAGATATAACTGATTAATGTACCTAACTATTTTAATTTATAAATTCTGACCAAAACTTATCTTTTAAAAATTTTAATGAAGGGCAGTTAGAACTTGCAACCCTAGGCTAGAAACGCTAGGATACGTGGGAAAATTGCGCCAATCGCAGTGTTTGTGTGAATAGGCATGATGACTGATTTTGAAAAATGGTCAGATAATGTTCGGAAGTATCCACTATTTCGAAAAAATATCTTATTTCAGCAGAAAAATAAGGTTTGGTAGATAAGATTGGCATTTGAAATTTAAATTTTAAATTTCACGCCAAAACGCTCGCCGGTGTCATGGCGTCGTTTGTGACGTCACTATTGTTTTTACCAATGTACTCTGTGCAGTGTGCAGTAAACAATAGTGTGATTGTCAAAGCTCGAAACAAACTATTGTGACGTCATTCGCTTCACGGCGTTTAATCCAATATGGCGGATTGATGTATTTTATAGTTTTATTTTATCAAAATAAATAGCAATCTCACTCGAAATAGAAAAATAAATACGTTTTTTATAATCCATGAATCCTATTTCATTAGATAAATTCATTATTTCATTGATTCATGGTTACTGTCATCATCCCTATTGCTGCATTAAAGTACTTGTAATTAAACGGATAACCAGTGTTTCCTTTTAATCATACTATACTATTACTATCATACTAATTTAATATTACAAATGCGAAAGTGTGTTTATTTGTTAGTTTACTGGTTTGTTGGTTTGTTCTTCAATCACGCCGTAACGGAACAACGGATCGACATGATTTTTGCCATGAGTGTAGTTGAGGACCAGCCGAGCGACCGCGTATCTCTGACAGCTAGAGTGTAACGATCGCGATCACCTCTGATTGGATAACACTCTTCCACTATTGGACAAAATCCATTGACGTAGCAAGAATACCATAAATTCTGCCAATCACAACAATTGATACTTTAACAATGATTGATGCATAAGATACGCGGTCGCCCTGCTGGAGAGTGACATGGCTACTTTTTATCCCAGAAAATTAAGAAGTCCCCGCGGGAATCAAAAAACTTAAACCACGCGGACAAAGTCGCGGGCATCAGCTAGTACTACCTATAATAGGTAATGATTGCTAAACTGCATTGTCTTTAAGTAGTACTTCCAGTTGAAAGTTTCAAATGTCTTAAAGGCTGGTCGCAAACAAAGCAACCCTTCCTCCGTAAGCCGACACCGGCGGCCGATGACATTCGGTCTGCTTTTAGCACGGTGTCATTTGACGGCGGCTCACGTTACATGACCTGCTTTTTGGGTATTATTGGTGTATTGTGGAAGACCAGCACACGAATATACTGTTTTTGTTCTTTGTTTGGTAAGAAAATCGAACATGGCGTAAGCGGGCAAAAGCTTGTTTATTTATTTATTTATTTTTTATTTATTTATTTATTTGATATGCCAGCGATCCAAATACAGAGTCATTTTATAATAAGAAAAGGTTTACAATTATTGCTAGTGCTATTATATCTGTATCAATTATAGGCATATACAACATTGCCACGGTGTCTCCAGTCAAATTTTCAAAATATAAACAACAATTAAAACAGAGATGGGTACAATATGTCAATAAAGATGTCAATACTATTACAACTATTAATATTTACAATTTTAGTAAGATTAAAAATCAACAAAAATACATTAACTTAAATGATAGATAAGTGAACTTAAATTAGATTTAATTAATTAAAATTAAAATTAGATTAAATTAGGGATTACAATTAATTAGTTATTAGTGCAAATACAATTTTTTCTTAAAGCTAACAAAAGTGTCATGGAAGATGTCAAGGTCAGGGCATGTCGAATTGTTATAAGCATTTATGAATCGATTCAATGGGGCGAATTTACCTAGGTTACTTTTAGATGAATGAGGCTGAAAGATGTTTTTAATGGGATGTCTTGGAGGTCGACGAGGCACATGGATTTTTATGTGGCTTAATAAGTCGGGTGATTCCAGTGTGTTGTGGACAATTTTATACAAAGTTGTAAGGTCAGTCACCAGCCTACGTTTTTCGAGGGATTGAATTTTAAAGTGCTTCAAGCGGGTACAGTAATCAGCTCTATACGGACAGGAGTTATCTTTAAACGCCAGATACCTTGTGAAGGAACGTTGGACTCGCTCAATTCTCGCAACGTGGATTTTATACTGCGGGTTCCATGCCGAAACTGCGTATTCCAGGATACTGCGCGTCAGCGCGTTAAATATTATTATGATGCAGTCAGTGCTCCTGAAATCAATAGTATTGCGTTTGATAAAACCCAATGACTTCCACGCTCGAGAGACTATTTGGTCAATATGTTCCTTGAAACTGAGTTTACTATCTATCATAATACCGAGATCCCTGATGACTGAAACCTCTTCAAGCTGTTGCATTTGGACAGAGTAGCTAGTTCTTAGAATGTTCTTTTTGTTCGTTGATGAAAGTCCATGCATAATATTCTCTCTCTCTCTCTCTCTCTCTGCGTCGTATTCCTCATTACTGAGGGTAGTAAATAGTGACCCCTTTCTATTAATTACATGATGGTAGGAGTTTTCTTGGGATAATAATGCAGTGAGTTTCAAGTTCCCACGTCCTTCCGCATACGGCTCGACTAAGAGTATTTAAACTCTTTAGGTTTGTGTAAGGATTATTACCAGATTTTAGTGATAGTAATCGGGACCGACGTATTAACGTGCTCTTCGAGGCACGGAGGACACGAAAATACTAAAGAGCATCCAAATTCGCTCACCCATTGGTCAAGTTGCTTGGGTCAACGTTGCTTAACAATCGCAATCAACGTTGACCAGTAGGGCTAGCATGCGCACAATGAGTAAAATAATGTGTACCCGTTATTTCTATTTGTCTACCGGCGCTAACATGGTTACACATATTATTATGACTTGTCTCGTTACGTCAAAAGTAGGGATAAAAATGTGTGGTATTTTTCTCTACGAACCCGTACATGCCGGCTATTTTGTTCTTGTTAATTTAATCAGATTCTGTGCATTAGGGTAAACGGGAAATTAGTCGGCATCGACAACATTTCCCTCTCTCGTCGCGAGATGTCTCGTACGCAATGCGCATGGTAAGCCTGCCGATATGCGTTGTCAACAGATTCATAAAGGTAACAGAATAAAAGTGTAACAGAATCGAAGCTGTAACCCTTTTGAGTGTGTTTTTAATTCTGTTAACCCGAAACACTTATATTTCTGTAACAGAAATTAATCTGTACCAGAAATAAAGGGGTTTAAAGTGTTTTAAAGTGTAACCGAAATAGCGACGTTGCCAAATTTACTGTTGACGTGTATCCAAATTTGAACCTAAGGTGAAAGCACCGATGGTTGCAATTGTTTTGAGTAAAACATGGTCTTGATGTCTTAGTGTGTGTAAAGTCCAATGAAGTGAGAAGAACGCGTTGTCAAACCGCGCAGTTTGTTAGGGCATGTACCTATTAGGGCTACAGATAAAAACACTTATTAACAGAAATAAACGGTTACAGATTGATTGGGTTACAGTTTCGTTTCTATTTCCGTTATCTGTTAAGTGCTTCTGTTTTATAACAGTTTCAAAAAACAGTGTTTAAACCCCTTATTTCGGTTCCTGTTTCAGTCATTAGTTGTCACAACTCACAGCTAGGCATCTTGTCCCTCCAAATATCACCCAAGTAATAGAAGTAAATTATTACGGTTACAACTGATTGAAGATTTACGTCTGAGTAGATTGCAAATTTGTGTCTTTCACGGTTTATTAAGTAAACCAAATTCTGACGCAGCGTGCAGTCTGTTCAGATTATTTTTAATTAATAAATAATGCTTTTTGTTGATTTTAATATAATTTTGTAATTTGTGTTATAATTGGGTACGATAAGGCTGACATACAGCTAATAATGTAAAAGCCTTTAAAAAAAAAAGAAAAAAAAAGAGTTGTTTTGACGTCAGGCCGCTATGTCGGCGACCGGCACGGTGTTCTCGACTTACACTAAAATGAGCGATGCCCGTCTGGTGTCGGTTCTCTCAGCTACTGGGATAATTAAAACGCGATCGAAACCCACGGCTCGGATTATTATGCTTACTTAATTAAAAATCTTCTCCATTACATGACGAGTACAAAAACGGCGTTTAAAATAAAACTGCTTTCTTATCTCTACTATCTGAGCGGTCAGGGTTCGGAGATTTCAAAAGGCCGATGTTTCATACTTGGACTTCATATATGACGACTGCTGAGTTTCTTGCCGGCTCCTCTCAGTAGCATAATTTTTCCGAACCGGTGGAAGATATTTGCGACTTATCTAAGTGGCACATTTTTTTCAACTTTTTAAACTTTTGTCGTCCCCAAAATAAATAGGTACTCGAGATTCCTTTTTTAACTTTAATATGTATTGCATACTGCAGTAACTATACTCAATTGTACAGCTTTTTAAAATGCGTAAAAAAAACGCTGAAGTACACAGACAGATGGACAGTTGGACAGGACAAAACAGGTTTCTTGTCAAGCTATGGATAACGGAACACAAAAAGTCATAAATATATCTATTATAAATATACCAAATCCAAACATTCTGGTGCTACCGGTCCTAACAAATGACCATGTCATGATGATATCGGAGAGCTTGCAACCCGATACCCCGATATCCATCCAAAATGTCATCGCCCGGTACACGTATCTACTTACAATTTATAAATTATTGCCTGTTATTGGTATAGCTCTTTTATTTTCCACAAAAAAATGTTAATAACGATCAGTAATTTACATCCATACTTAATATTATAAATGCGTGCGAAAGTAACTCTACTACTGAACTGATTCAAATGAAATTTGGTACAGAGATTGTCTAGAGCCTGAGAAAGGACAAAGGATTTTTATCCTGGAAAATTCAAGAGTTACCGCGGGAATAAAAAAATTGTCTTTTCAACCGATTTTGATGAAAATTAGTAGTTTGTATCCAGGGGAAGGACATAGGCTACTTTTTATCTCGGAAAATTAGTTCGAGTTCCCGCGGGAATCAAAAAACCTTAGTCCACGCGGACGAAGTCGCGGGCATCATCTAGTATTATATATTATTATATTACATTTGCCCCCCGATTGTGTAAGAAAATCGTAATCGTAAACGTTTGTCAAATAGATAATTGGTGTTCATAGATACCTGCATACGTAGATGTAATCCTACATCTATGCCTGCATATCAAAAAGCATGTGTTTTACTTTTAGTTAGTTGTTTTAGTTGTCCACCCAGTGGGGCAGAGGGCGTTTACAGTGTTGCGTCATCTCGAGCGGTTAGAAGCTACACCCTTGACCTCATCCCAAGTCATCCCTATCCTCGCGAGTCACAACCTCCGCCAGATCCGAACGCGGCTAAGTTTGTTTTGGTCGGCCGCGCTTTCTTTTTGTTAAGAGAAAAGAATTGGATATTTGACAACTAGTCAAATCAGCAACTTTTTTTTTAAACGTCAAAACGCGTGCTTAGTGTGGATTTTCTATGAAATTTTAAGTTGTGACGTCATCAAAGTTCGACGCACTTTTTTTACTTTAATCGATAGTTTAAAATGGTTATTCAAAATAAAACTAGCAAGGGACGTGGATTTTACGACTATTAGGAGATCCTTTATTTAATAATGACTAAAAAATAATTTATTTGATTAGTAGTCAAATACCCAATTGTCAAAATCGCTTACGTTTGACGGAATTATCGAGTAAAGTCGACCAAAACCGTCACCCCCTATTCGGAAGGAATATTTTTCAGAGTGTTAACGAATCTAGGAATAGTTAATTCCTGTAAAATTTTCGCAAGTTGGTACTCCATCCACATCCACTCTCGACATCCATGAAAACATTTAATTCGGCGTATCATACCTATAAAATTTGTTAAAAACGTTTATCGTTTCACTTTGGACTATTCGGCATTTTAAAGCAAGCGGAAAATTTCGCGCATAGGTATTTTCTTGAAAGATCATTAGTGACTGATACTTTTTTATTGTGAGAATGGCTACAAAATTAGTTTCAAATCTCCCCGGCTCGTTTTCTATCGGAGCTGTAACGGAGAGGATTTTTAATTACAATAATCCGAGCCTGGGTTTAATGATCACAGCGGCGCAGACAGTCGACACCGTCGCTCGTTGTGAAACACGAGAAGACGCGCCCACAGCACTCTATGTAAAACTATACCACAAAATATTAAACTAGGAATATTAGTTTGGCTTTGTTTTGACTAGCTTTTGCCCGCGACTTCGTACGCGTGGATTTCAAACCCCTATTTTAGCCCTTAGAGGGATTGAATTTTCAAAAATTCTTTCTTAGCGGAAGCTTACGTCATTATATCTGTATGCTAAATTTCAGCCCGATCCGTCCTGTGGTTTGACCTATGTGTTGATAGATCAGTCAGTCAGTCAGTCACCTTTTCCTTTTATATATTTTGATATAAGAGCGGGTCAAAAATCTCGGTATGACCGGTCTCTATACGATCGACAAGCAGGACAACGCACACACACACAAACCAAGCACAGCGTCTTCGCTGGTGTAGACGAAGTCACCGATTTCTTAAGTACATGTTCTGAAGTGATGTTTTCAACTCGGGTACAGATTCTGAGGTTTCCAATTATAATGAGCTAAAGAAAGTACTTATCTAATACATCATTTCGCCCTGAAAAGTCTGTTTCTGGTGGGAGGCTTCGGACGTGACTAGTTACTGCCCTGCCGTGGAGAAACCGATTAGGACTGCCGTGTCCGTAACATGTTAGCCCGCTACCATCTGAGACTGCATCATCACGTACCACCAGGTGAAATCGCAGTCAAGGGCTAACTTGTAGTGGAATAAAAAAAGTTCCCGCTTCCCAGGAGCTCCCGTCCTCAGCAATCCGAGCTGTTCATAATGAACGCTCAGCTGGACGATACCGGACACCGCTTGCGTCATCGCCTGCCGAGAGCCCGAGACCTGACACTAAAATATCTTGCTTCCATCGGTGCCAGCTTTTAATTATTACGTCTACGTGTATTCTACAATGTTTTCCTTAAATATATGCTTACCTATTGTGTCTAAGTACATTAAAGTAATTGCTTGGAGCTGCAGCGTTGCATGAACGCGTTTTATGGTGTATTGGTGATCCTTGCAGTTGCTTGCAAGTTGCAACACTCTTATACCAATCATTTAGCTATACCATTAGCAAAACCCCGCCCGCTTTCACAGTGGGACGGCTTTAAAACGCAATACATGAGGAGTTACCGCGGGAAATTATTGTCTTGATGTCATGTTTGCGTGGAGATGAGCCCGAGGGTGAACGTGTGAGTATTTAATCTATTGAACAGACTCAAAGATGATACCTAGGAGTAAAATAGTTAGTTGGACTCCTCCCGGAGTACAACACTCGGGATCGTGGCTCGTGGATCTTGAGGAAACCTGCGTGCCCAAAAGCTGAATGTTCTCAAAGGTGTGTGAAGTCTGCCAGTCCGCACTGGGCCTTCGTGGTGGTCTATAGCCAATACCCTTCTTTACTGAGAGAAGATTCACGCTCTGTAGGTAGCCAGCGATGGATTAATACTTAAAAGTAGATACCACCCATGTTTGAAACGATGATGATTAATGATCATTGATCATACATAGGAATAGTAGGTACGCGCGTGATCTATACATACTTGGTTGAAAGTTTCCTTTTAAATCGCTCAAAATAACAAATCATTTTGAAAGTAACATCTAATTTCGTGTGTAATCGGAAGCTGCTTACGTCATTGGCATCCTGTAGCTATAATATAATGTGGTCGAATATGCAATATGCAACACCTTTCGTTAAATTATATCATGTTTCGTATTGTTTTGGCTAAGTTTTTGAGGTATATGTATAGGTACCACTACCAACTTCATGTACTAAGATCAACTATAAACTTGTAATGTTTATGCTTACTTAAGTACCTTGCGACATTTGTGTTCTATAATTGAAGACTTAATACCATAGAGTCTACTATAATATCTACTCTATGCTTAATACAGTGTCTTTGTTAAACCATGTAAGTATGTGGTTCTCCTTTGATCATATATATTTATGAGTGCTTCTCCATTCTTGGGTCTTTGGTCAATATGGATTATATGGTAGGTATATTGTGACAGAAATACGATGGCTACATTTTTCTCAATAAGTACAAATATTTTCCAAATAATGCAACAAAATCTTGGTTTTCTTTTGTTGTTTCGGAAACGGTAAAGAGAATTTCTGTGTATCTAGATCATTGAATGTTTTACTTTAGTAATTACCTATAATCTAAAAAGACAACTGTTTGTTACCAACAATTTGGCAAAATAAATTATCATTATCATTTTAAAGATAGTTAATTAAATTTAAAAACTTTGTTTTTCTTTCTGGAAGGTGGGTTTTAGTCCTTTAATGCCTTGTTTATTGGTCTTAGAGAGAAGGGCGCTAACTGCTAACGTACTATATACTTGCTTATATGGGCTTTTGATAATTTTCAACGCAAGCTTTTCATCTAATAGCGATTAGCCAGCCTGCCAACCCGCACTGGAGCAGCTAATAAGCTCAAATTCCCTCTCTCCTATGAGAGTGGAGGCCTGTGCCCAGCAGTGGGACATTAATGGGCTGTAGTGGTGGTGGTGGGGTGGACCAATACTATTATAGGTACTTTACTTTAATTTTGAGTATTGACCCCATGCTGTTCTATGTTCGAATATTGTAACTGATAACCCTCCACATTGTAACATGACACCTTGATGACGAATCCACGACTGCTACTTCTCTTTATGTAATTAGACACCCATTTTATAGGGATCTACAGTTACGTTTATGCCGACTTTAGGATTAAAATACATAATATACTACAAACGCACTAACCACATAATATAACTTCATAAAGATTGTTCTTAATATATATTTAATGAAGTCCCCAAACTGTTCGGAGTTTTTCGGTCTTCTTCTAAGGACCTTTCTTTTTTTTAATCTTGTTTTCACAGGCTTACTACACAAACCTTCAATAATCATTCACAAACTCAATCGTTGAGATTAGCGGAATTTCTGGTATTCTTGGTCACTCGCGTCATGATTAAAAGGTCTGATTAGCGAAACGTTTATATTTTATAACTTCATGAAAAGTCTAAGTGCCATACACGGACTGCTCGAGCAGTCGCAGAGCAGCAGTTGCGACTGCTTCGGGCGGTTGGCAGCAGTTATCAATGGTAGCTTCAAGTTGTTGAATATGACTGCAAGAGCGGTCCGTGTATGGCCGGCCTAATGGCCAAATATGTCGTAAAACGTCACTGAATTTTTGCCAATACGTAGCGACTAGCGTTAGAGTGTTCCAATCAGAGGTGTTTGCGATCCTAACACTGTAGCTAGATCCTAACACGCAAGCAAAAATATTTAGATTGTTATTGGAAACATTGCCTGAATTTAAGGCATTCTAGCAGCAACTGTGCATCAGGGATGTTATGGAGCTCCGTAACCGAAACTATCCGAAACTAACGGATAATCCGAAATGATTGCATATCAGTAACCGTATCTGAAATCGGTATACCTAATTAATATTCCTACATCCGTATCTGTATCCACTTTTTAATTTTCCGGGATAAAAAATAGCCTGTGTCCTTCCCCGGTGTATCAAACTATCCCTATACCAAATTTCATCAAAATCGGTTGAAGAGATAATTTTTTTTATTCCCGCGGGAACTCTTGAGTTTTCCGGGATAAAAAGGATTTTCGGTCGGGAGGTCAATTATTATTTACTAGATGATGCCCGCGACTTCGCCCGCATGGATTAAAGTTTTTTGATTCCCGCGAGAACTCTTGAATTTTATCGGGATAAAAAGTAGCCTATGTCCTTCCCCGGGATACAACCTATCCCTGTACCAAATTTCATCAAAATCGGTTGAACAGATGGGCCGTGAAAGCGTAGCAGACAGGCAGACAGACACACTTTCGCATTTATAATATTAGTATGGATAAGTGTGTACCTACTCCTATGTAGAACATCGCTGCAAGCGAAGCGCAAACCAAAGGGTGCGTTGCACTATCGATGGTTATCATCAGACTCAAACTCAAATGTTTTTTTATTCAAATAAACTTTTACGAGTGTTTTTGAATGGTCGATTGAACCTACCACTGGTTCGGAATTCCATCATTCATCATCATTTCCAATCAATGGGCGGCTCACTACTGAACACGACTGGCATATGATTTTTATTCAAACTCTCAGAAGGGTTGAGGCCATAGTCCACCGCGCTAGCCAAATGCCGATTGGCAAACTTCACATACCTTTAAGAACATTGTAGAAAACTTTCAGGCATGCAAGTATCCAGCCGATGTTTTCACCGATAAAGGAAGTGAAATGTTATTGCTTAAAACGCACAGATAAACGAAAAGTTAGAGGTGCGTTAAATACTAGTCTATCACCGCATTTGGTACAGGCAGGTGTTAAAATTTAAAAAAAAAACATAGTCTAGATTTTACAATGTAAAAGCCCCACCCCAAAGTCAGCCATCAAAGGTATCGTATATCAAGGCGAGGCAAATACATAACAATATTACCCGTACCCACTACCCAGTATAGTAGTACCCACTACCCACTGCTCTGCGGATTATGTAATTGTAACCGGTAACGCGCAAAACTGACTATTTGCACGTAGCTCACTGATACCCGTGCGAAAACCGAAGCGATCTGCTTATTTATTACTTCTATGTTTACTAATTACATTCCGCTCTTATTAGTAATCGACACAGGAGTCTTGTACCTGCTGATTATGGTCTTTTTACCCGACTGCGGAACGTACAGGGTTATGTGTTCATCAGTCTATGTTTGTATGTTCTTTTCAGGACAGAAGCCTAAACGCGTGGGCCGATTTTGATTTTGATCTTGCACCAGTATATGCTGAATATATCATTCGAGTGTCACTGTGGAAGCCGAATTTGAGAAAAAACAAAATGGCGCCCTCTAGACGCATAAATGTAACAAATTAAAAAACAAAAGTCGATAGACTATGGCAAATGGGGTATCGGTGAATAGGTCTTGTTAACTTTATAAATGTCTAACTTAATAAGTTTATTTTTACGTCACTACAAGTTAGCCCTTTATTGCAATCTCATCTGATGGTAGACCTAAGTGATGATGCATTCTAAAATGGTAAATAAATAAATAAATAAAATCTTTATTTGGAATTACCATACACAGTGAAAGGTACAAACACAAACTTAGTAGTAAAGAAATAAAAATAACTTACGAACTAGACGGTGACAAAATAATTCCACTTAATTAATGAATTACAAAATAATAATTTAAATAATGGTAGAGGGTTAATCTGTGGCAGTGCAGTTATATTAAATCCACACCCCCAATCGGCTTCATACGACATCTTAGCGGAACGCTTAATCGCTTGGCGGCACGTCATTGCCGTTAGGGTGGTAATTAGCCACGGCCGAAGCCTCCCACCAGGCCAGACCAGAGAAAATTCAGAAATTATAAATTCCCAAATTGACTCAGTTTGACGCAGTTATGTACTTGTAGTTGAACGCAACTCTTCGGGACTACCTAGGTACATACTTAGCTTCGTCGCTGTATCTTTACCATCATGATTCATGATGCATCTCAATCATTGCTTGTCAATCGTGAAATACCCAACTGACTGGGGGCTTTGTATTTCCCGGAATACATAACCCGGAAAAGTTATACGTGGGTGTCCGGGAATCCAAACCCCGACCATGAGAACCCCCTCACCTCCGACCACGCGACCACGGGGCCGGGCGCCTAAACCACTGTCTATCACAGTTTGGCCCAAATATCATGCGAGTGAAACCGAGTACAAAATCTAGCCAGAAATAAATCCGCAACATACCCGGAGACTATACAATTTCAGTTTACATTTACAAAGGACGTACAATACGCTCTCACATGGTTGAAAGTAGTGTTGCCAGCTAAAACGAGTCCTCCCCGAGTGTTGCCATCTCGCATGACCAAAACACTGCTCGGGTGAAGAGAAACTGGAGCCGAGCTTTGTTTCGCGCCAGACGTTATAATGAGAGGCATGTGAATCGATTGACGGATATCGGAGCTGAAACCGGAGATGGCGGTTTTTTTGTTGCATTCGCAGCACTATTCGAGGGTTGCGCTTTTGAAAATAACGTGAATCGAATGTTATGACTTATGATTTCTGCGTAACGAGTTTTATTTTTATTCTTACTTATTTATTGCATGACGCAATGAATGATTACTTTCAAATTTTATCCGTATTTAAAGTTTTATTTGCCTACCAGATGCTGCCCGTAACTACGGAGTTCGGACGCGTGGATTTTGTTTTTCTAATCCTGTGTTTATTTAAAATTCTAGGTCGATACTTTAAAATCATTCACTATAATATTATGAAGACTTTGATAGGTTTCAATCACCAACGCGTTCAGGCAGTGCCTGCCTTGATACTATTACGTTCAAATTACATCGTAGAATTAAAGTACAAATAGTTAGTATTATGGTAAAATATTGGCAAATTGCAATTATCTCTCAGTATTTGCGTCCACATTAGCGCGTGTCACCTTACAGGGGCCATACTGCCAACGCTTAAAGCAATACTTAAGCAATATTACTCATAATGACAGTTTGATGCCACGTGCCTTGACGTTCCTAAAATAAGGATTATATTTTTAAAACACGAAAGTCAACAATAATGAAACAATATGTCTTTAAGCGTTGGCAGTATGGCCCCAGCATTGGGTAAATCATCAGCTCAATAGGGATGATGCCTATATCAGAAATAAATTATTTCTAACTGATTTTTAAATAGAGGGTCTTCCAAAAGACCTAAAATTCACATCCTCGGTTAGTTTTAAGTTTGAAAACCATTTTAAAATATAGATTAAAGAAGTGCATTGAAAATTGATGACGTCACAATTGTGAATTTCATACAACTTCCATACTAGAAGTGCGTTTTTAAGTTGGATAAAGAGTTGCTGATTGGATTAAGTTGTCATCATCCCTATTGCTCGCGACATGCGACCTATTCGCCGTCTCACTTTCCCACCATCACCGTTTGCCGATCACAATTCACAACCCTATAATGTGTAAAGTATTTGATGCTCACTATTTCAGTGACATACTTTTTTATCCGGTGATTTTTAGGTTAAAATAACCCGGCAGTTTAGGGTTGCTGCAGTGGTGGAACCTGTTAGAGGCTAGTTAGAGGAAGGTAAAGTCTCGGTGGGGCTGGTAAAAGTATATTATTAACAACTTTACAATGCTCAAGCGAAGCAAGCCAATTTTTTGTTTCAACTTTATAGAAATGATGGTTAATCATAATTATATTAACTACCAGAATATTAAAATATTTAATAATTAATTTAGCATTGATCTCGCCATAAGTACCACGTTTTTTTTATTAGTCCTCAAACTGACTACAATTGTGAAGGCTAAAAAAAGCATGATAAATTAAAATATAAACTATACAATTGTGTTTTCTAGATGAGCGAAAAAGTATTAACAAAACAAAGAAAATAAAAACTTAAAAGTTAAAAAAAAAAATTATACTAACTAAACCTTACTAGCTTAATTTATGTGCATTGAGTTTATTTTTGACAGTAGTCATGCTGCCATCTGAGAAATTGCATCGTATACATCGGGCTATGTTGACCTAGGTTGCTTTTTTTTTTGAGCGGCTTGAGTGTAAGCGGCTACAGTCACGAGGCACGACAATCTATAATTGTTGTTGTGGTCAGATCTAGACTAAAATTTTGAAGATTACAAAGAACCGTAGCCAAAGATGCTCCGGGCGCGAATCCCAGAGAGACGCTCAAATCCTGCCGGTTTCGCAATTTTTGGTATGTATTTAAGAATTGTTTATGCTACACGTTTCAATACAAAATTTGACTTTGACTTTAAAGCGTAAAATTTCGATATTTTAGGTCGTAATTAGACGAAAAAAATATATAAGTATGACATGAAAAAGTTTGCTTTTGTATTTAGGAGATTTTGTATTTTATCAGCATCATATTTACAGGATATATACGACGACATTATAAGTTTTTCTAGACTTGTACAAAACACCCGTTGTTTATCACTCGAGTGCCATCTAGCGGCACTATGTGAACGTAAAAACCCCACTCTAATCGCGCGGTATCTTTGAATGTATTAAAATTAATAAAAAATATACATTTATAGGTATAATAAAAATAAAATTACAATGACGAGTATTATTACTATAACTATCACAAAAGTAAAATTTTATACCAAAATAAGGTAATTTCTTTTAGTTTATGTGCATACCTAATTAACCAAAAAATCATAAAATTAACTTTAGGACAAAGATCGTTTTTTTGTAGAGTCGTATTATTAGAGTTTAGCAACAGTTTAACAACCCAATACTGCACAATAAGTACCTAAGTGTTCTTGTAATGTTATTGGCATTACCAAGCGATCGCGTTACAGCATTAGGCAAATTATCAGCCCCGCTGCTTGCGACACGTGATCTGTTTACCGCTCGCTTCTATGCTCTACCACCTTATTTTATGTCTGTCCTTTTAGAAATGTCCGAGTACATAATCCATACTAATATTATTATTAATTGGAAAGTGTGTCCGTCTGCTACGCTGTCACGGCCCATCTGTTTAATCGATTTTGATGATGGTAGTGATAAGTTGTAAACTTGTATCCCGGGGAAGGGGACATAGGTTACTTTTTATCCCGCGATTTTGGTACAGGGATAAGTTGTAAACTTGTATCCCGGGGAAGAACATAGGTTACTTTTCATCCCGAGAAAATTCAAAAGTTCCCGCGGGTATCAAAAAACTTTAATCCATGCGACGAAGTCGCGGGTATCATCTAGTAAATAATAATGACCTTCCGACCGAATTTCGGCCAAGGCGGCCAATCTCCACTGAGATTAGCCATCTGTGCGGGAGTTATTATAGTGCACAAGGAACGACTTAATATCGCAATGCACAATTAGTGCGTAGACACAGGTTCACTCTCTGGTCCCTTACTCTCATAGCCTGATGAGACGGAAACTCCTACACGACCTGAGAGAGATCACTCGTAGGACCGACGGCTTTACGTGCTCTCCGAGGTATGGGGATATAACACCACCAACTCCCTAACTTTACGTCTCGCCTTTAGGTACCTAGCAACCCATTTAATTTTATACAAATGACCTAAATACGTGACCGTTTAAGATCTACCTCGTAAAGTATAGAATTACATAGTCGTCTGTAACATTAGCCGTGCAGTCTACAATCTACTTTGTTTATAGCGGCTACATACCCTAAAATAGGTATGTTGGTTATGCTTAATAAATTATTAGCTAGGATAGGTACCATGCTCGTACAATCCACCACCACTGCTGGGCACAGGCCTCCACTCTCATAGGAGAGAGGGAATTAGAGCTTAGACCCACCACGCTGCTCCAATGCGGGTTGGCGGGCTTTAACGACTATTATCATGTTAGTAATAATAACCGGGACCGACGGCGTAACGTGCTCTCCGAAGCACGGGAGCGAAACACCGCCAACTTCCTAACTCCGGGCTAGTACTGAGAATTTCTAGTCAGAAAACCCCAACACTTAATTATGGCCCGACCCGGGACTCGAACCCCGGACCTCGTCGGCCGCATTTAAACATAGCTAACCACTAGACTATAATAACTTAATAAGTCTATGCGTTCGCATTAATAAATCGACATGAGCTAATCAATCTACGCTAAAGACGATGATTGACCTAGATACTTGAAAACGCTGACTTATAGCTGATGTCGGTTTATTAATACGGGCCTTAGACTCGAGATTATCTCTGAGACTATCTCTGAGATTATCAGGCTCTTGAAAATCCAAAATTGAACATTAAAATATGGCATTACAATTTTCGATACTACGAGTTATGAGTTTATCCAGAAATTTCAAAATTGAATATTCAAATATGTTACTTAGTTATAATAATAAAATAATCAAATCCAGATTTCCAAAATCTTAGATCGCGATCCGCATGGAGATTTTTCAATCGTAAACGTGAACCGCTAAAAATTATTTCATTCAGTCCGCCCTTACGGTCATGATAGTGCATACGGTATATTTGAAGCTGTACAAATCAAGGGGCTATGAAAACAACATTGCAGAAATCAAATGATAAGGAACAAGCGAAGCCACTAGCTATAGCTAGTGCAACATATTAAATGCTTTTAGCTTGGCGCGCCGGCAGCGAAGGTAAATTTAGGAGCGGGGCAACCCGATACCCAACCTAGCGCAGTTTACACTGCAAATTATACACACGATATACGTAATACGTATGAGGAAACTTCTATGTCATCGAATTCTTGGCTTAGTTTTTGAAGAAAAGCTTCTTCGGGTGCAAATTGAGAATAACTTTTAATCCCAGCTGTAGCCCGTAAAAGACAAATCAATCATTGTTACAGTCTCAATAGTGTTGTGATTGACTAGCTAATAACGGCATTCTTATTGCGACTCATTGCGACTATGGATTTTGAACAAATATCGTAAGCGATGTGTTAATAAATCGGACGATCTTTACACTGTAGCAATCAGTTTACGTATTAAGTCCCCTGTATTCATTTCAAACACCATTTCCGCCAAAATGCCCATCAAACATAACAGCTGTTTTAAGACCGCCATATTTTATTGACGTGATACTCTGCTTTGCAATGCATGAGCGTAAATTCATTCATAGATTTAGAATTGGTCTCCGCGTAACGCAACGGAAACCAATCCTAAATTTATGAATTCATTCAATAAAGTTGACATCAACTTAAAAACAAATGTCGGAACTTGTAATATTGGTTGTCACAACAAGCTACACTAGCGGCACGCTATGATGGCCGGTTTGACACATTACAATAGTGATGTGGAATGTCAATTTATTCTCGAACAAAAAACAATTAAGTTTTGTTTTTGTACCTGATTAAATAGGTTTAATAAAACAAAAATGTATATGTTTATTTAATTTATTTGAACGAACTGAATATTTGAACGAAAATGAATATACATACTTTATATGCACACAAGAAACATATGAATACAAAAGATACCAAAAAAGGTGCCACAAAAGGCCATAATTAATCAGATTCGTCCATACTACTATTTTCACTGTCGTCACTGCTATCATCACATACATTAATAATTATATGTTCGTTTTCTATAATATTATCTATTTTCACATCTCTTTCATAATCTTCCCTTATTAATTTAACAGTTCTATTCACAACCTTTTCCCAGTCTCCTTTAGTCACATGTTCACAAGCTTCTTTTAATAATTTTAGCATTTTTTTTGTGGTAAATGGGGGTTCTGTATTGTGTCTTGCAGCATATCCCTTAATTTGAGCCCACACCAACTCAATCGCATTATACTCACAATGGTAAGGCGGTAACCGTATAACTCTGTGCCCATGTTCTAATGCTATTTCGTCAATGACGTATCGGATCTTGGTTGGTTTGTTTTCTTTTAAAAGACGTACTAATTCCGCTTTTAACATATTCATGTTTGCATCTACGCCATTTTTACGAAGCCATGCGACGATATCAGCTTTCTTTTGGGATTGGGCAGGTGGCTTGTCAATTTGCATCGAGTGGTATGGGGCGTTGTCCATAATTATAATAGATGGTTCAGGGAGGCTACACAACATTGAGGTAAACCATTCAGTAAACTTTTCTCCATTCATGTCTTCATGATAGTCTCCAGTGGTTTTTGACGCAAAAGCCATGAGAGAACCTTCGACAAACCCGTTGATGGTTCCGGCGTGACAAATTATAAGTCGCGATCCTTTTCCTACAGGAACTTTGGAAGTAGATGCTGCTGTGTCATCGTTCCAAGAACGGCCTACAGTATGGTTAGCATTAAGCCATGTTTCATCCAAGAACACAACATTTTGCCAATTTTTGATTTCTTTCACTTGCCGTAAAAAAGTATACCTTGCCATCGCTATATCAAATCTTTCCATCAATATTTTGCGTTTGTTACATTTTTTGTATCGAAATCCAATGGTCTTCAAAATCTTCGTTAAAGAACTTTCCCCACCGAAGAATAATCCAGCTTCCTTCAGTGAATGCACCAACTTTTTTCTTGTTGGATACTCCTTCTGTAAATAGTAGCCGTAAACATGTCTTCGGATAGCATCGGCATCAAAGCTATCGATGCCTACGACTGGTTTTGCTCGTTTTCTCTTTTTTGGTGTGTGAAGTTTATTTTCTTCTGTGCCAGTCTCGCCATATTTTTTTTTAGTTATCCGTCTAACAGTTCGTTGTCCAATATTAAGCGCATCAGCTACGCGTTCAACCACTGACGTTATAGGTAAAATTGGCCCTCCATTTTGAGCTTCACGATCGAAATAGTTACGAAGGCGTATTACGAACTCACGTGTCTGACTATTATGTTATCTGCGTACGTTCGGTCATATCGACGAAATCCACAACAAAGGGCTTGAACAGAGTCCAAATTAACGAGCAAGGGTCAACAGTAATGCAGTATCAATATTTGAAATCCAAAGCCAGGTCAAAACTATATCACAATCGCATTGCACTGACAGTTTATACTTTTCGAAGCAACGTCAATTCGAAACTGCTTTGTTTTGCATTGAGCATTGACGCGAGTTTGCCGGAGGTAGTAGTTGTGCTAGCCAGCGATCCTATGTGACGATCGTATTAGATTCCATTTTTAAAAATTTATTGATATTTTTTTGCGATTTCAGAGGTTTGTCCACATAGTGAAAATTGTTCATATTCACAAGTACATTCACCCCTTAAATGGTGCAAACTGATTTTTCTACACTTGTATACATTTAAGAAATCAATTTAATAAATAAATTTTGAGTCCTAAACCTAAAACTACATTCGATAAAATTTATGAATCTCTGCACATCACTATCGTCAATAAAGTAATACAATTATTTCCTTCAAAGTCGTTATCAATTAATACGGAACTTCATGAGAAACTACATTCGATAAAATTTATGAATCTCTGCACATCACTATCGTCAATAAAGTAATACAATTATTTCCTTCAAAGTCGTTATCAATTAATACGGAACTTCATGAGCGGACAAACGTCAAACCGGCCATCATAGCGTGCCGCTAGTTTAAGCCACTATTTGTCTTGGGCAGCCGTGTAAAAATCCTCATACAAATTCGCAGGCAAAATCAGTGCCCAAGTCTAGAGGTAGGTACTACCTATTTGCTAAATAATTACCTAGCCGCTTTGGGCTGTGGCTATGAAATAGTATGCGGGGGATTCTGTAATAATATGGAATAATTAAATCCGTTTCGGATAGGGTATCCCATTTGCGTTTACGCCTAAAAGCAAACCGGGAAGTTGTAAATAGGATTTTGAAATTGATATTGCACTTTGCGAAAATTATTACAACAGTGCATCAGATTCAAAATACACGCTAGATATTTCATCGAGCTTTCATTTATTACATTTAGTGGTGAGCTTTACTTTAAATAAAAGATTTCAATTTATTTACTGATCTCCTGAATATGTAAAAGAAAAAGGTGACTGACTGACATGAATAAGATGAAATAACTATACCTATTTTAGCTGTCATTTTGGTTTAGTTTAGAGACTGTGATAAACAGAATAGGGATGATGACAACTCAATCAAATCAGCAACTCTTTATCAAACTTAAAAACGCTCTTCTAGTATGATGTCATCAAATTTCAACGCACTTTTTTCTTTAATCTACATTATAAAATAGAACACAAACTTAAAACTAATCGAGGACGTGAAATTTAGATATTTTTGAAAACCCTCTATTTAATAATCAGTTAGTAATAATTTATTTTTGATATATGCATCATCCCTATTGGCCACAATGCCATGTAATTTACCTTATAGCTATCATAACAATTTTTGTAAAAATAGTATATATTATATTTAATATTTATACTGTTTTCTGGTATGAAATTATAAGCTGAGCCCTAAAACATCTTTTAGTCTATAATTTTTCTTTGAGACTCATCGCAAGGCGTCTTGGACCTCGGTTACTCCACTTATGAGAAAAAAATTATAAAGAATTTTCTTGTTCCTTCATAAATAACTTACAAACGAAAAGAAACATAATATGAACTAAACTTTTCAGGTGTTTCAACCGCATCATTTATAAATATGACTCCGCTTTGTGCTATTTTCTACCTACTCAGTGTAGTAGATACATATTACAGCAACTAGGTATTAGGTAGATCCCGTCGCGTCGTGTCCCTTCAAAAGTCTCAGTAACGGGAGACCAATTACCGGCTGGTCACCGTGTGAAAGCTAACCCAGCGTCACAGGCGCCTTTATTAATTACGCGCTCTCGTGTCAAAGGACGGAGCGTCTTCAGACGATCCGTCATTTGATGTGCGATACACTTTGTAATATAAACCTTTAATATACTAACCTTTGCATCGTCCAGGATAGAGTCTAGCGTTAGTTGTCGTACTCATAATTTTTTAATTTCGATGTACTTACCTACCTAATATATTCGGAGCTTCTAGGTCAGGGTAGGCGAACCTTAATGATTCTAGTTCTACGTGCCATCAAATAATTTTGACTTTGTGATTATTGGGAAAATAATAATAATCAATACTATCAACTCCAAACTCTTTATTTACTCAAAAAAATACATTTTGCAATGTCTCAATTATACGCGAAATTTAAAGTAAAATTAATTACACATAGCAACATAATATACGCGTAGGATCACTCGCGTTCGCTCGTCATATTATTATACCTACATCACACTTTTTTCTTAGTGCATAATGAATTTTGTGATCGGTGACGTGCCCAAAATATTGTGTCGCGTGTCATCAATGGCACGCGTGCCATTGGTTCACCATCCCTGTTCTAGGTTAATAACAGCTACCGATTGTCTGCCACTATGTCGTTGGCCGGTGGCACCAGCCACCAACGCTTTTGCTGTTGCCATAGATTAAAATGCAAATTGAGGGCTTGGATTTGATTTCTTGCCCAAATCCAGTGTTGCAACAAATAACCATAGATTCCGCCAATTACGAAAATGTTTTATTCTGTACATAGCTTTAATACGTTTCAAATTTTCTGGTCTTAAAGTAATACCGAAAAGTACATAGTGAAACTACATTATTCTGTCTTTTTAGTTTAGAGATGTTATTAGTAAACTAATGTCGGCTAATTTGCTGTCGTGTTACAATATTTTATACTCATGCGCACCTACTGAAAACATAATCTTTTTATAGTGGCACAGATATTTCTTGAATTACGCGATACCTACGTCCCGTTGTTTTCGGAAATTTATATTATTATTCTGGCGAATTTATTGCCGTGATCGTTCGCAATAAAATAACAACGTTAAAGAGGTCGTCGGCAACCATTCATTTCGTATTTAAATCTTGTTTTATTTATGCTTTATAAATAAAAATAACGATTTTATTTTTGGCATTACCGTGGACGTTTCATGATTGTTTAGGGTTGAATCCGACAGCCGTCCAAAATACAATGAAGAATGTGGTTACTTGACATCGGAAACTGCGTGTGGGACTGGGAACATACGAAAAAAATTGAAGAGTTTCATTGTTATTTCACTACAAGAGAGTCTGCAGTGGTCACCGGCATTGTCATTGACATTACCGAAAACCAAAACTTCGTCAACGATTACTCTCTGCGCGATTCAAGAATCATGGTTCATGACAGTTTCAGGTGCTAATCGTTCGCAATCTCGATCATATTGACAGCGGCGATCGCATTGGGTCTCAGAGGTTACCACTATCGTCAGCTTTGACCATGCTGTGACAATTGACATTGACAAAGCAGGGTTGTAACGGAACCTCGCCTCCTCGTCTGTAAGTGCGGAACTTTCGCAAGAAATCGTACCTCCGTTTCCGCATCCGCCTCCGCCGTTTTTTTGCGGAGATGTAACGGAGGTTTATTTACGTTGACGTTATTTACGTTACGTTACGTTATGCGAGAGGTACAAATCAAAGCAGTTGACGTCTCTTACACCATTACAACAAGCAAAAAGGCAACTGTCCTTGTGTTGTAGAAGAATCCTCAAGAAAAAATCAAATGTGGGATTCATCGCATCCTAAAGCACAGAAAATGGACGGTGTGATCGGAAAATTCACCTCCACCTCCGCCTCCGTTAACATCCGCATCCGCGGAGGCAAAGCCCCTTCACCTCCGCATCCGCCTCTGCTTCCGCTAAGAACGCATCCGTTACAATCCTATTTAAAAGTTATGAAGGAAGTTGGACGATGCAACAAGAGTTACACTGACTTGTGGGCTGCCGCAAAGCCAATTTCTTCCATGCAACTTTTTCATTAAGAAAGTCGTCAAAAGTATAGCTTCGGCTTCATAAATGCAGTTATAGAGTCTTTAAATGTATGCAATGGCAAATCTAAGAACTCTTTTGGTATTCATGTTATAAAAGCGTACTCGGCCCTAGAAAGGATTTCTGCACATTGCGCACACGATATGGCGCGGTTACAACTTACATCGATTTATGCTATATTTATGCTATCTATGGTTATGGTTGGCACCTAAAGGTTTCATCATGCATTTTGACTCCAGATTGGTGGGCGGTGGTAACCAAATGTATCGCTTGTTTCCAGGAGTTTGCAGAAACAGCGATGAACGAGCTGCTGGGATGGTACGGGTACGAAAGGCTGGAGCTGAGGCGCTGGGCGGCGTCTCGGGCGAAAGACGGCAGCCCGGAGCAAGCGGAACAAAAGGGCAAAGGTAGGCCACTACCACTACCACTACAGCCTATTAACGTCCCACTGCTGGGCACAGGCCTCCACTCTCATAGGAGAGAGGGAATTAGAGCTTAGACCCACCACGCAGCTCCAATGCGGGCTGGCGGGCTTTAACGACTATTATCATGTTAGTGATAATAACCGGGACCGACAGCTTAACGTGCTCTCCGAGGCACGGGGGTGAAACACCGCCAACTTCCAACTCCGGGCTGGCACTGAGAATTCCTTAATTGAAAACCCCAATACCTAACTTTTATGCCCAACCGAGCTAATTTTCCCTGGTCTGGCCTGGTGGGAGGCTTCGGCCGTGGCTAGTTACCACCCACCGGTAAAAGACGTGCTGCCAAGCGATTTAGCGTTCTGGTACGATGCCGTGTAGAAACCGAAAAGGGGTATGGGTTTAATATAACTGCCATGCACCTAACAGGTTAGCCCGCTACCATCTTAGACTGCATCGTCACTAACCATTAGGTGAGATCGCAGTCAAGGGCTAACTAAAAAATACTGGAGGATGCCTTCGACTTCGTCCTCGTGGATTAAGGGTTTGGGCCTGTGTCCTTCCCCGGGATACAACCTCTCTCTTTTTGCGTCGTATTCCTGATTACTGCGGGTTGTGACCCTTTCCATTAATCGCATAATGGTTGGCGTTTTCTTGGGATAGTGATGCGGAGGTATCCCAACTAGGTACCAGTACCTACCTTTAGACCAAATTTCATCAAAATTCGGTTGAAAAGATGGCCGTCAAGGCGTAGCATACAGACGAACGGACAAACAGACAGACACACTTTCACAATTATAATAGTTATTAGTATGGAATGGATCAGTAATGAAAATGATAGCAAGTAATAAGATAACAAAGTACGAATACTAGGAATAGAGTCCCCTGCGTGCAGCTTTCGTTCCCGGAAACTTTGTTTCAAATATGTTTACACTTAACGACTTGATACGTCAGATACGACTTCGATACGATATTTTAAATTTGCTGTGGCAGAATAGTGATTCTTCCTAATTATATTCGCCAGTGAGAACTATTTGTTTTAGTACGAGTTTCAATTGAATATTGAATTACATATACATATACTTGTATCAAATGTTTCTACCAGTGACAAATAAAATCATATGTAAGTAGCTATTTATATACCTACGAATAGTTAGGTATTTAACACGATGTTATATCAGCATTAAATTAAACCATATGCTGCTTGAGGCATTTAAATACGTGTGTCGCATGTTGTTTGCTTCGGCATAAAACATCCTCAATTCAAAACTACTCAACCCAGCGATCTTGTATTGTACATGATATTTAAACCTATCAAAAATTGATACCAAAACACCGTTCGAAATTCAAACGCACCCCAAAACTCTTTTACTAGGAAATGGCGCCAAATTATAAATAGGGAACCACAGATATGAATCTATTGTGTTTTATTGTAAACTAATGAATCCGTTCTAAGAATATGTGCCGCGGGCTTTTTTCTTTTATCAAGAATTACATATGGCGTAAACGAAAATCATAATTGTTTCATTAGTAATATGGAAAATAAATTATTTTGATATTATTTTAATCCACACACATTGTTAAAAACAGATAAGAATCGAAGCAAATAAAATATAAGAAATACAGCAATTATTTTTATTCTATCTACAGCATAATATTGGTTGAATTTTATTCTAAATTGATATGAAATCGAATATCGCAGAGTGAAAACTGTAAAATGAAGCGTAAAATTCAAAATAAAACACTCATTTATGCGGAGTTCCGAACCATATCGATGTAATATACGAACGTTATTTACGAATTTGATACCTCAAAGCGGGTTTACTATTCCTAATGAACGCTCGCGAAATTGTTTGCGTATCGTGTACCAAATACCACATTATATAAGGTGTTTCGTACGAATAAATGCGGAGCCTTGCGGTTAAAACGCGATGATTAACAGCGTGTAAGGTTACCTTTATAAAGTTACATGGAACACAGATAGCATATAAAGTTACATTACAGAGTGTTTTTGAAATTCGAATTGCGTACATGTGTTAACCATATTATTATAGACTAGCAGATTTGCCCGCGACTTCGTCCGGGTGAAATAAGTTTATTAAATTCCCACGGGAACTCCCATACATATACTATACTATAATATATACCTATAAGTGGCTTTCTATTTTTGGTACCAGAATTTTCAAAATCGGTTCATTAGATCCAGAGGATACCCCCTACAACATCACAAACGTTACCTCTTTATAATATTAGTATAGATGTGTTGCTATTACGTAATCTCTTGTGGGACAGGCAAAGGGCAAATATCTTTTGTGGAATCCAAGGATCTGATTAGGAGTGTGGGTAACTTTAGGATCCTTTGCTGCCCACTGGCCATTAACGGTAGACTCATTTGCATAAATCTACTCGCGATATAAATTAAATATTTGATTGTGAGAAATGTACCAAAATAACTAGATATTTAAATCCCAGTATTAAAATATTACCTAGGTTCTTTGCATTGGAGCTCTTTGATTTTCCGGAATGAAAAAAAACTTACTTCGTTGAAATAGGCCCCACATATTTTTGCATTTATTATTTAATATTAGTTTGGATCGAATTTAGATGGTTTGGTAATAAGATAGGCTCCGTTCATTAGTGATCTGATTAGGCACTTGCTCGTTTTACGCAAATAAAACAATGATATCTCGATATTATGGGCTTTATTAATGTCTCGAGGAAAGCTAACGACCGTATAACGATCTCGGATCGAATTCGATGGACATTTGATACAGTCGTTATTTCATTTCTAAATATTACACGGTTTTAATTTGATTTTTCTCTTTCGTATCAATTATTTTTGATTTTTGGTTTTTAATTTCCACGGTATTTGTATGTCGATTTTATTAGCTTTAGAAATAATGAACATTTAATTGGGTATAACGCCATTCGCTTCTATGAGCGTCCGCCTCAAAGAACCACAGGTATTTCAAGTTTCATCCATGTAAATTGGTTTATGCTTTCGGAAAGTGTCTCTCAAGTCTATATTCAAGATGTGAGCTTTAATTTCACATAAAAATAGGGTGTCAAGTTTAGGTGAACATTTACCTACCCATTTTGAGTTTACAATGTATTTTTTTGGATGTAACTTTTTACTCCATTTGGTTAGTTTTTATTTTCTGTGGTCTAGATTCGAAAGCATGGGAACTTGGCAATATTTATATGTATTTCATTTATTTGCATTAAGTTCTACATACAAGTACATTGGCATGAGACCCTGTCAGGGCATTGCAAATTTTAAATTAATTACACTAAATCACAAGTACACACAAGTAGGCAATTAAATCGTAGTCAATGGCTAAAATAATATTAAATAAGTTATTACAATAAAATTAAAATATTTGAATAATTATAAGTTTTAATATCTACACAACTTATTCTAAATACATCTAACTATCGTGCTATTGAGGTCTATGTAGTCAGAAATTCTTGAATGTTATAAAAACATTTTTGTATTAACCAATGTCTCAATTTTCTTTTAAAGGTAGCCACTATGTTTTCTTCTTTGTCTTTCAATGTACCGAGAAAGTGGCGTGCAGTTCATAGAGGCATAAAAGCACTGCTTACCCATATGGAAATACGTCAATTCAATTAAAAAAATTTCATTAAAACAGCTAGTAAATAGATATTTTGACTAACTAATGCCTACCCTAGCTTCAAAAGCTGTGCACGCCACTGTACCCAGAACGCTATTTACTATAATTAATGATGATTTGGAGTACTATGCTCTGTTTAAGTATTGTTTAATTTAAATAAGAATAATAAGTAGGAAATATGATGCAAGATGCTATAGTAATTGCACGCCATACTTAGTAGTACACTGTTTCCAAAAATATTGTAAGAGCTATATACGTCTATTTTGCAATAAATAAATATCTTATCTTATCTTATCTTGCTGCGTTACCCCGCTGAATAGCCGAGCTTATATTACATGTGTCGTTTTGTGCCTTTCCCAGAAGAATGTTCGTGGTGCAACAAGAGCGTCACCAGCGAGAGTGGAGCGTTACAGCAAGCTGGGGCGGTGTTCTGCTCTGAGCTGTGCTTCAGTCAGTCGCGACGCGCTAACTTCAAGCGCGCCAAGACTTGCGACTGGTGCAGACACGTGCGACACACTGTGGCCTATGTGGACTTTCAGGTAAGGTTATAAGCTACGTAAACACAGTCGATACTATTATGAACCATCTTGCAAACGAGCGTGGTCAGCGAGAGTTGCGCGCTACTTTAGTCAGTCGCGACGCCACAAGACGTGCGATTTTTTATGAACCATCTTGCAAACGAGCGTGGTCAGCGAGAGTTGCGCGCTACTTTAGTCAGTCGCGACGCACCAAGACTTGCGACAGGTGCAGACACGTGCGACACACTGTGGCCTATGTGGACTTTCAGGTAAGGTTATAAGCTACGTAAACACAGTCGATACTATTATGAACCATCTTGCAAACGAGCGTGGTCAGCGAGAGTTGCGCGCTACTTTAGTCAGTCGCGACGCCACAAGACGTGCGATTTTTTATGAACCATCTTGCAAACGAGCGTGGTCAGCGAGAGTTGCGCGCTACTTTAGTCAGTCGCGACGCCACAAGATGTGCGACTGGTGCAGACACGTGCGACACACTGTGGCCTTTGTGGACTTTCAGGTAAGGTTATAAGCTACGTAAACACAGTCGATACTATTATGAACCATCTTGTAAACGAGCGTGGTCAGCCAGAGTTGCGCGGTACTTGAGTCAGTCGCGACGCCACAAGACGTGCGACTGGTGCAGACACGTGCGACACACTGTGGCCTATGTGGACTTTCAGGTAAGGTTATAAGCTACGTAAACACAGTCGATACTATTATGAACCATCTTGCAAACGAGCGTGGTCAGCGAGAGTTGCGCGCTACTTTAGTCAGTCGCGACGCCACAAGACGTGCGATTTTTTATGAACCATCTTGCAAACGAGCGTGGTCAGCGAGAGTTGCGCGCTACTTTAGTCAGTCGCGACGCCACAAAACGTGCGACAGGTGCAGACACGTGCGACACACTGTGGCGTATGTGGACTTTCAGGTAAGGTTATAAGCTACGTAAACACAGTCGATACTATTATGAACCATCTTGCAAACGAGCGTGGTCAGCGAGAGTTGCGCGCTACTTTAGTCAGTCGCGACGCACCAAGACTTGCGACTGGTGCAAACACGTGCGACACACTGTGGCCTATTTGGACTTTCAGGTAAGGTACCTATAGTCGGTTAGGATATACACAGTCAATACCATTATGAACCTGCATGCCACAAACGAGCGCGGCCAGCAAGAGTGGCGCTCTACATATGGACTTATAGGTAGAAAAGATCTTCCCTAAGATGACCTCTTATTATTTATCAAGCATTTGCTCAAGTTTTTTTTAAATCACGAACGAATTCTTTGGTTTTACTTACTGGATAAAATTAACGTCGATCCGTTGAAACAAGGTTGCGAGATACGACGTGATTGAAAGATAAGGTTCTTGTTGAAAGACACAAACCCACAATAGCGGATCGTTTAGCTGACCTCTCCCGCATCCCACAAAGGGAGCCCTTTGATCAAAAACCACCAATTAAGAAAACTCTAGTAGTTTTAAAGATCAGCTGGCTTTAATGTAATTTAAATTTTAATAGATAAAATTCTAATCAACTTTGTTTCAATTCCAGGACGGAGCCACCCAACTACAGTTCTGCTCAGACAAATGCCTCAACCAGTACAAGATGCACATCTTCTGCCGCGAAACGCAGGCTCACCTCGACCTCAACCCTCACCTCGTGACCGCAGCTTCCTCCTCCAGCCTCATCACCCCTGACCTCTGGCTCAAGAACTGCAAGAGCAGGTCATCTTCCCCAAGATCCGAACGCTCTGGATCACCGAATCCCGAAAAAACCCAAAACCCAGACAAAACAGACCCACCAACAGCAGCTAACCAAAGAAAATCACCCCTACCGTTAATAACCATAGCACCACCAGCCAAACTAATGAACCCAAAACCATTAGAAGAGAGACAAAAATCCCCTGAAGCGAAAAAAGAGTCGAGGACAAAAATGAATTTGCGAAAACGCAGGACATCGAAATGTTCTGCTACCGTCACATCTCAAAGCATAAGACAGAATTCCACGCCCAAAGCACAGGATGTAAGGATGTGCAGTCCCTCCATAGATGGATCTTCCCCAGCTTCGACAGCCACTGTAGGGAACAGTGCAATACATTCTCCACCTCACCCCAACCCAATAAACCATGCACCTCCTTTTCCGAACCCAATGTTCGGAATGCCTCCCCCAAGTTTTATGGATAATGGCCATATAAACGACCACAGGCATCCAATGTTTGCGCCAAGACTTGGCTTCATGCCTCCACCCCCTGGTATGATGCACCAAGAAAGACCAAGAATGTTCCCCCCCATAAACTACCCGCCACAAATCAGCGCAATAGGGCAACCTCCCCCCGTTACAGTCCTCGTTCCTTACCCAGTAATATTACCAATACCTCTACCCATACCCATCCCTATACCTTTAACGTCATTCTTACAAGCGCACTGTGCGAATAAAGTCAAGACAGAAGTAAATAACGATGACACAGAAGGACCGTTAGACTTTACTATAAATAGTGATAAAAGAAAAAGTGAGCAAGTTGTGGAAACAAATGATGTCATAGAACAGAATGGTACTGAAGCTGATAAGAGTTTTGATCAAAATAAAGAAGTTAATGATAGAATAGAAGCCGATAAATCGCCCAGTCAAGTTACTCCCGAATCGGGCAATCCAGAACAGACTTTACCAAAATTCAAAATAACAAGATTAGGGAATAAAATGGCTAAAATTGTAACAAAACCCCGTGAACCAGCGGAATCGTCGAGACCTTTGAGGAAACGACGAAGACTCGTTGAAGTCTCTACTGACGATGACCCGCTTATGTCTAAAACTAGAAAGATTGTTCAGGTTTAAGAATAAATATAGAGCAACTAAAATAATTACAGAACTTATAAAGGGAACTCTATGGTATTATGTGGTAATTTTAATGGAGGTTATAAACGGTAGTCCTGATCCAAAAATGAAGGAGCCTCACTAAAGTCACTACGAGACTTTTATGTACATGTCAATGTAAGATTGTAAAAACCGTTAGATTATAATCTAACTCGCGAAATTGTAAACTGTCGACAGATTGTGAACCGTTCAATGTTCTGAGTGACAATTTTTGAAATTTACGTTTTCTTGTCTGTTTCTTGTAGGTTAGGTTAGGGTTCGACATAAATAATCAGGTAGTGTTACGAGAGGTTCTATCGGGTTAATATACCTACTACAGATTACAATCTATCGACAAATAATGTGTTAAATTGTAATCTTTCGACAGTTTACAATCGTAATTATTAGATTACAAGAGTCTAGCTAGATTGATTACAATCTAACAGTTTTCAAAATCTTACAGTGACATATAGAATACGGGTAGAATCGTGTGTCTGCGGGGAACGGTTCTGTTATATGAAATTGACACCTTCAGGTGCTCTGATCAGGGAACCTGACGAGAAAACCTGACTACACATCAGTTTTTCGTCAGTTAGTCAGGTTTCGGCGGCCCTAAATAGCCAGTGACTGAACAACCAATGACCTAATTTGTGTGTATTGATAAACGCTGACTTAGCATAGTGAGCGTTGGCACTATGGAGGCGCATTCATTTTTAAATAAGGCGACCTTTACCACCTGTTAAGTGATTTATAGGCCTATTACACTGCACTTTTCACCTTACACTAGAATCAGTGTAGTGTAATAAGATTTATGGGGAAAGGGTCCCTAAATTGGTCCTTAAATGCTGTGTAATAAGCGACGCTCTATCGAGCAGCCACGCCCACCCTTTTCCAGGGCCCTGTAAAAAGTGCAGTGTAATAGTCGTATAACATCTCGGTATAAAAAATGTGTCCGTCGAAATGCACCACATTGGGGGCGCCACATTTGCATCGAGGTAAATTTAAAAGTAAGCGCCAAACATTATTAGTGTGGGTTTGAGTAATAAACAAGGAAAGGAAACATTCATCATTATTTTGTACAACGTAAGTTGTTGAAATTTTCAGTAATGAACTATTTTAGTCGACAATAATAGAAATACTTCACTTCAATCTACAATTGCTACATTCATACCATACCCTTTGCTATACCAGCGCCACTGTGGAAGGTTTTTGAACGATTATTTACATATAGCAACCACTGGACACTTTTTCAACTTTTCTCCCTTATAGGCCTATTACACTGCACTTTTCACAGGGACCCTTGCAATTGAATCAGTGTAATGTAATCACATTCAGGGAGAAAGGGTCCCTAATTTGGTCTTTAATGCTGTGTAATAACGTAAGTAAGTACCACAGGGCCCTGGACAAAGTGCAGTGTAATAGGCCTATTAGAGAGATGTCACTCCAGATCTCAAACTTTTATTTTGGGCGCCATATTAGATACATATAAATTATAACAGCACATGTGCGAACCTCACGGTGCGGTAATTGTGTATTATACAGTTTTTAAAACGATGAAATTAAGAGCCAAATAACGTGCAAATGTGTAGAACTATAATCTTCATCCATACATATCACAGTATGATTAATATTAGAACAGAGTTCATTGAGTAAATAACTACCTATTCTTTCAAATTGCTAGTCCTAGATGTAAGATATTATTACGACTCCTTAAAATAATGTGTCAGTATATTTAAGAAACGCTGTAAATGTGATATTAGTAACAATATTATAATAATAATTCAATGTCAAAAAAATAAATTTTAAAATATGTATAATGATTATCTTGTTTTATTTGCTTTTTTACCCGAGTATGGCAGAGGCAAATTGAAGGGTTACGATTTTTGCAGCGTATGTATGTATGTTTGTTTCTTTGTATTTATGTATGTTCTGTCGTAATGCGATGTCAATATGTCAATCGATTCGTTACGTCCATAGGCGTCCTTGATTCATTAGGATTTCGTTGAACCATAGTAGTAGTATTTCTTTATTTATTTATTATTATTAATCTTATAAAATTATGTTAGAAAGATTCGACTCTCGGAGAGGACGCAAAAGCCGTTGATCCAACGCCTGATCTCCCTACAGTCCTGTCGGATTTTTCGTCCTATCGGGCTATGATTTGACGAGTGTCCTCACAGGCGTCTTAGGCTACCTGGACTAGTTGTTTCAGCCTTGCTACTCTAGGCTGCGGCCGCACATGTTTAAGGTTGGCCTTGGGGTTGGATCATATATTTAAGTATTGAATTTATAATTTCCGAATTTTCCCTGGTCTGGCCTGGTGGGCGGCTTCAGCCGTGGCTGACCGTGGCTGAATAATGCCGCTGAATGGGCCGCTGCTACCCGGCGTACCACGTGATCTACTGTGGGAGCCATACGCAGCTTCCGATCGATGTGACACCTCAGATACCGTACTAAGGTCTTCCACTCTACGTCCTGTCCTCGAAGTTTAAGCTGCGCAGTGGCCAACAGGTGGCATCGCTATTCGATAAGTTACGCCGCTACCCGCCGTCAGGTGGCGCATACCACTCGCCGATAGGTGGCGCCACTTCAAAAATTGGTCAGAAACTGTGACGTCAGCGCTTATAGGCCTATTACACTGCACTTTCCACAGGGCCCTAAAGTAAGTGGGCGTGGCCGCTAACGCTAGAACGTCGCTTGTTACACAGCAATAATAGGCCTATTACACTGAACTTTTCACAGAGACCCTTACACTGAATCAGTGTAGTGTAATCAATTTTATGGAGGAAGGGTCCCTAAATTGGTCCTTATTGCTCTACGTAGCGGCCACACCCACCCTTCCCACAGGGGCCTGTAAAAAGTGCAGTGTAGCAGGCCTATAAGGATCGATTTAGGGACCCTTTCTCTCTAAATATTGTTACACTACACTGATTTAAATGTAAGGGTCCTTGTGAAAAGTGCAGTGTAATATGCCTATTAGATATGCCACTCGCCAGCCACTACGAAAAGTGGTCCATAACCGCTAAAGTAATAAAGTAAGACCGCTGTTGTTTTTGGTGAGCTACAAACAGTATCTAACAGTATCTAGCGCCCCTTCAGTAGATACGTCTTTCATTATCTCTTGTCATTAAGGCGTGACATAGGGCTTCGCGTCACTTCTGTCGCTCACCAAGGACAACTTGCTGCAGAAGCGACGCGACGCGATACGACGCCAAAGAAAATTACAGACGTATGATCTATGTCTAGACGTATGATAACGTAGGCCACGTGAAGATATATTTATTATGATAATAAATATAGGTATTGTCTCTTTACCGCTTAAGATTACTCGAGAGAAAAGGATAGAATGCTAACTGTCATCCATTATACTAGGTATTTAAATCTCTTTCGAAAAACATTATCATCAGTTTAAATTTTTTATTTCGATTTTCCTTCGGTCTAACAACCTTGACTGTTCAGAATGAATCATTTATGAATACTTGGTATTTTTTCATGTACCTACTTAGGTATGTAACTATAACGCCATTTTGACCAAATCGTAGAATTTTTAAAATCGTCTGTGCTTCCATGGTTTAGTAATACTAGACCAATTTCATCTAAGTATGTAGATTGTAGACCAACGAGTCAGTCTAGTTAAACGAGTACTTACTATGCAAGTTTGACTGCAGCTGACCAGGGTCCTGGGTTCAATTTCCGGACCAAAAAAAGTACTGGAGTTTTCCTTACTTAACTTTTTTTGACAAAACTCAGTAAGTACTAGACTGGAGTTACGAAGTTGACGGTGTTTCACCCACATGTCTCTGCGGGCTCTTTCTCCGATTGTGTTAGATTGCCGTTCCATTGTAGGTGGCTAATCTCAGTTGAGATTGGCCGCTGTGACCGAAATCCAATTGGGAGGGCATCATCACTGCAAAAGCTTTTAATAGGCTAAAAAATCACAAAAATATAATTCATAGGCTTTTAATGTCTTCAAAAAAATTGCTATAATAATAAATCATTTTTACTGAACATAGTATTCACTATATTATCGTTCAACAATAATTACTCTTAGCTTCTATAGCTTTAGTAGCTTAAGTTTAGCTTGGCCACAACTGTGGATATGTGGTTTTAATGTTTTACCTATATATTTTGTACATATGAGATCCAATCGGTATTCAGGCACCATTGGCAAGGGTCAGACAGTCAATAAATTTTGCGATAATATAGTATCACATGGTAGGCTTACTACTATCGCTTAAAGCAGTATTATTTAATATTTGTTTGACAAATCGTGCCATGACATACCCCAAAATAAGGATTTTAATTCTGTAACAAGAGCATCAACAATATTAAAACAATATTGCTTTAAGCGATGTTAGCAAGACCCAATAAGTTGTCTAATCTAAAAAGGAACACGCCTCTAATGTGTAGTGTGTGTATTGCGAGACTTTGTGTATTGGCAGACTTTGCACACCTTTGAGAACATTATGAAGAAGTTGATAAAAACTAATGCTGCTTTTATCGCAATAAAAAATAACAAACTACAAATTTCGCTATACATATTGATTGTCTGAACTTGCCATACATAATCACAGCCTTACTAATTAAACGTTAGATATCAGAACATGAATTCAAAAATTCCAAAATCAATGATAACTGATTGCGATTAGCATAGAAATAACAAAAATAAAATGTCATGAATGATGAATGAATGAAGGAGATACCCAATATACCCGAGATACAAGTGTTTACCCACTGTGCACAAAACTAATGCACCTTTATAACTTTTTCTCTAGGACAACTTTTTATGACTTTAGGCATGATTAGTTTAATATTTCACATAATATAGGCAATGCTCCCTAAGAACTTTCAAGACGTGTTAAAGTGAGTATTCAAAATTACAATTTCAGTTTTTAGTATTAAAAAAAACCCCCGGCTGAGTTTATTGTGGGCTCTTCTCATACCAGGGCACGTTTGGAACCCTCGTAGCTTTAGTTTAAAGATACCGTAACTGTTATGACCATCATGTTTTATAAGTAATTGGACGTCAATAAGTGTAGTGTACCTAATTTGAATAAATAAATATTGATTGATCGAGTTTTTCAAATCCCCCCAACTTTCATCTTAGTTATAAGTGTGGGGCTGTAGCATTTAAACACAGATTTCTCATGCTCTGTATCAGAAATTTGAAATTCAAATGAGTAAGCATTTCTTTATCTAAACAAATTCTAATCAGCGTTTATTAGTAAGGCTGATAATCACAAACAATTAAAGCGTTTTCAATTAAAGGCAATATTGGCTTTACAACAATATGAAAATAATATTTTTTTTTCAAAGTCAAGCTATGAAGTCTAGACAGAATAAAGAAAAAACTCCATAATAAACTTGGAAGTTTAATTATACTCAGCGTGACATCAAATGTCCCTTCAAGTTTGATTGATCAAAAAATTTATACTTAATAACCTGGAAAAAGGCTTCTTAGCTTGACTTGGATACACATCACTCTATCTGATTAATCCAAAATATTATGATAAAAAATTGACATAAGTAAATTGCATGTGAAAATTATAAAAATATGAGATATGCAGGTCTCTTACTGAAAGACTGAAAACTGAGCATAATTCAAATAATTAATATTTTAATCAGGTTGTTAATTCACTGTAAATGCCTTTATAATCTGGCCATATTAGGATAAGTAAGTATTGCAAAAATAATACAAACTGATAGAAATGACAAACATCCTACTTTTGATGCTTTCATCAAAGAATTGCATTTTGGCTCAAAAAATCTTGCTGGAATTGTTTTTAGCTGTTAAAAATTCTAGCCATTGAGATGGTATAAAGATGCTGGAAGGTATGTTTTAACTCCTGATAAATGCTGTTATTTTTCTAAATACGATTTTATCATAAACTTTCATTATTAAGAATGACATGCTGCTATCGGTATTATTTTTTGTTATTATACAAATCCCAGAGAGTAATTGCACCATCGAGACCACCAGCTGCCAAAATATTAGCATTCCAATATGATACTTTCTGTGTCGAATAAACAACTTCTTGTACCGCCTGCCTATGTTCAGTTAACACAACCAAAGGCCGCAACGAGAACCAAGAGAAGATTCGGATATGCCCGTCCCAACCAGCAGAAGCAAATACCCTTCCGTCGTTTCTAGTGTTAACTTTGTTTATACCTGGATTCTTGATGTTAATATCCAATTTATGGGTCAACGAAAAGTCCTTTTTCCCTATGTTAAATATCTGTATCACATCAGATGCATTGCCGATTATGCCTCTTTGTTGTTCAAGGTGGAAATCCACGGTCATTGGACATTCTTTCGTCTGTAGCTTGCTTATGTATTGACTAGTGCTGAGATCCCACAGAAAGAGCCATCCTGCTTCGTAACCCACCAATAAGCAGGGTTTGTTGTTTGGAAATTCAATATACTTCAAACACATCGGATCGCCTAGCTTCGTTAAGTCGTTATCTGGTTTCAAAGACCCGATCTTTTCACCTTTGAAGTTGTATATGTATATTGTGGATTCCCTGTCAGGTACATAGAGTGTTTCGAGTTTTGTGTTGGCGTCAAAGCGGCAGAATCCTGGGTAATCTGTGTCGATGGTGTGCCCTTCCTTGTAGCCTGCGTTGGTGAGGTTGAAAATTTTGTAAATGCCACCCTTTTCTTGGGTTATCATTTGGCTGTCGGTGTGGATGAGATGGAGGATGGGAGCTTGACCCACTTTAATTTTTTGTTGAACCCGGTTAGTCTGGAAAATAAAAAATTTGCATTAATTATTTTTTTTCCATTAAAGTGTGCGATAGCACTAGAGGTGTGTGGAAATACCTTAGTCTTCTTTACTGGGGCTCTGGGATTGATCCCTGGGTAAGCACCTCTTACTTTTCGTTCATATTACGTTTTTGCCCATATTACAAAGTAGGCATTCGATTTGTTAATTAAAACAGACGCTTTGAACAGGTGCATGCTAACCAAACAGTTTGTTTGCACACTGGCACATTTTAAATACTATTTTGTAGGTCACAAAATGGGGGTACCAAACAAAGAGAATTGTGCATACTGAAGCCGTATCTCATCGAACAGAAACTGCGACGCAGTAAGTGTGAAGCCCAAGTTATTATACGCGGAATATCTGATCTCACCTGAAGGTTGTATGCATAAACATATCCATTTTTCGACCCGGCTAGTAACCTCTCGAGACCGCCGGGAAGAAAGCTGAACGCCAACGAGTATACAGGCGAATTGTCGACATTACGAATCGTGTAAACCGGGTCAGGAGGTAGCAAAGCCATTACTGGTCAAGCTCGAACCAAAATATGTGATTGGAATAGAAAAATAAAATGGTAATCAAATTAATCAAGCCATCAGAAACCGAACCACAACTACGCACAACACAAAACTGACATGAAAACAAGAAAGTTTACAAACGTCGTCACGGACGTATCGATGCGTTCAAGTTTGTTTTGTAAAGATAAATGTAATTACTTGAGTAATTCTGAATATTTCTACAATATTATTGTAACACAAATGAAATAAAATTCCGTGCTTAATGAACTTATTAGAAAAATACTTGAAAATAGAAATTAAAAAAAACATTTTGGCAAATTACATCTTCGCAAAAAATAGTTAATTCGAATGTTTCATTTAAAAAAATCTGTGGATTGATAGAGAAGATCTGTCATGTTACAGAGTAGCCAGCGGCAAGATATTCCATGTTTTTTGGTAATCGAGTGGGGAAAATAGGGATGATGACAGTAACCATGAACCAATGAAATTATGAATTTATCTAATGAAATAGGATTCATGGATTATAAAAAACGTCAGCCCCGGATCTTCAATTTTTTCGAGGCGGGTCAAAAACTGAAAAATGCCGCCCCCGCCTTTGATTCTCATGTTTACAATTTTTTTTATATTTGCTATTTTTTAATTAAAAAACTGATTTTCAGTTTATTTTTAATAAAAATTCAATTTTTTTTTCTATCTGGCCAATTTTTGTCCTTGTAGGTATATCAAATTATTGTTTTTTTGCTGAGTTACAGCTGCCTTTTGTTTATCAGCGCGCGGCCGAAATGCTCGCGTCAACACTTTTCTTATTTTTTTTCTGTTTCTAATAGGTCCTTTGAAATTGCCGTTTTAAGGGAGGGACATAAAGTCAATTTTTTTTAAATATAATATATTTATTTAATCAAAGTATGTACCATTGCTATCTATGTACTTTTGCCATCTCATAGGTTCATTGATCCCTTTGCTAAAAAAACCATTCGGACGGGAATCAATAAAACCTTTGAAGGCGCTTTGGACTGCCCCATCGGAGTTGAATTTTTTCCCTTGCAAGAAGTTATCCAAATTTAGAAAAAAATGGTAATCTGTTGGAGCAAAGTCCGGGGAGTACGGTGGATGTCTTAGACATTCCAATCGAAGCTCCTCTAATTTGGTAGCCGTCTGTTGTGCAGTGTGTGGTCTAGCGTTGTCCTGAAGCAGCAGTGTTTAGCAGCTAGCTTTTCCATCATGGTTTGCAGTTGCTGACAATAGACATCCGCCGTAATCGTCTGGTCAGATTTAAGAAAGCTGTAGTGAACGACACCGGCACTAGTCCACCAAACGCTCACAAGTAATTTTTTTTGAGTCAATTTTCGCTTGGGGCAGGATTTGGCTGATTCGCCAGGGTTCAATCATTGCTTTATTTGTTCTTCGTTTCGTTTCGTATCGTTTTCAATTATTGATTAGCGTTTCCGATTATCGTACAGGATCCACTTTTCATCACAGGTCGATTTAAATCCCTTCATTATTGTGCGGGTTGAGTAATGTAACGCAGCAGTCGTCGCGCGTTTCTCAGTTTGCTGCACTCAATTCATGAGGCCTACCTTTCAAGCTTTTTCACCTTCCCAATTTGCTTCAAGTGGATTAAAACAGTTTTATCACTAACACCGCAACCTGCCGCTAGCTCGGACGTGGTTTGCGATGGATCCGCTTCCACAATAGCCTTCAATTCTTCATTATCAACTTCCGCCGCCATCAATAAAATTGAAAAATATTGTTCTTTATCTGTATTTCATCTAGCGCTCCGCCCCAGCTGCGCACGTGTAGCACTAATCATCATAATAGTTCATCCCCAATAATAGCCAGTCGACATTAGGTAGCAGTCAGCACAACAGGCTTTACATTAGCACTGTGGTATGTCCGCCCGGCCGGCCGCCCCTATTTCTCTTGCGCGTGAATTTATTTCTATGATATCTTCTAAGATATTCAGCGGAATGAAATGGTGTATAGAGTGAATTTGATTAATATTAAATACTTGAGATGACCAACCATTTTATTTTGATAAGGATTAAAACAATGTCAGTAACATTATAAGTAAAGTAAAACACCTTCGAAAGTAAAGCTTTGTTGTAAATTATAAAATCTTAAAAATGGTTATTGTGAGGCAACCTTAAAAGATAGCTTAAAAGATGCTATCGGGGATATTTTTTGAACTTTTTAGGGGAACAATTTCACATTACATTGTTTTGGTGTAACTTTTACTATTTACGCAGCGCACGCCACAAAAGCTCTCAGATGCGAGGAGTTTTTCCGACTTCATTCATATTATTGCAATTTTCGTAAGGATCTCCAATTTTTTGTAAATAGAAGATAGCCTATGTTACTCGCTGATAAAGTAGCTATCTATAAGTGAAAGAATTTTTAAAATCGGTCGTGTAGTTTTTGAGTTTATCCATTACAAACAAACAAACAAATCTTTCCTCTTTATAGCCCCGCGAAAGCGAAAAATATTTTATTTTATATAACTTATTGTCCATAAAGTACCTACTGGTCGTCTCAGTGGTCAAAGTTAATGATGACTTGTGTGTGTTGAGCTGCCAAGTTTGAATTTGCCGCTCGGGGTATGGGTGCCGCCCGGGGTACGGGTGCCGCCCGGGGCATGGGCCCCGGCTTGCCCCCCCCTAGATCCGGGGCTGAAAAACGTATTTCTTTTTCTATTTCGAGTGAGATTGCTATTTATTTTGATAAAATAAAACTATGAAATACATCAATCCGCCATATTGGATTAAACGCCAAGAAGCGGATGACGTCACAATTGTTTGTTTCAAGCTTTGACAATCACACTTGTTTACTGCACACTGCACAGAGTACATTGGTAAAAACAATAGTGACGTCACAAACGACGCCATGACACCGGCGAGCGTTTTGGCGTGAAATTTAAAATTTAAATTTCAAATGCCAATCTTATCCACCAAACCTTATTTTTCTGCTGAAATAAGATATTTTTTCGAAACAGTGGATACTTCCGAACATAATCTGACCATTTTTCAAAATCAGTCATCATACCTATTATGGTTATTATATTAGTTATCAATAACTCACTGTTTTTTTTCATTTTTATTATTTTTGTACAAAATATTATATTAAAACTAATAGAAAAAAAAGTGAACAAAGCTAAAGCGTAGCTCTAAAATAGAAATTTCTCCATATTCATTTGTTTAAGTAAAAGTTGTTACACTTACTGTGAAAGTGGTTTTTGAATCTCAACTTTTCTTAGATCACTAGTCAGTTATTAGTCTTCCTGATTTATTTATTTTAATTTATATTTAACATTCTATTTCAATTAATATAAGAAATATATTAAAATCTAAATTAAAAACTAATTATATTTACAAAAAATACACGCCGTCCAAGTCATCGTTAGTGGGCATGGTGCCCAAAACACTGGCGCTATTACCTCGTTGAATGGCAAGGCTAAGCCGTTGGGCTAAATAAGTGCCAGCTCTTTGGTCACCAGAGGCGTGCATCAGCTTTTGGGACACGTCATTTATAAAATTCTTCGTGTCCGATGGCCATGGGCCCAGAATCTCAAAAGCAAGCGCCGCAAAAATCTAGTCCTTAGTAATAGCTGAGTATTTGTTATTAATTATAAGTGAAAAATTGCTAAGAAAAAAATAAGTAGGTATTAAAATTCAAAATTTAAAAGTAATAAACTATGGAGGAAATTAATTTGAGGCAATTTAGTGGTCTTAATCTGACAGCCCTGTTACTGAACTGTCAAATGACCGTCAGACACAGCGACAGGCAACAGTTCTCAAAAATTTATTGTGAAGCTTCAGTTTTTGTAGTGTTTTACAAATGTATGAAGTTTTGAATGAGAAATAAATAATCGAAGTACCTAATAATGGGTGCCATATGTAAACTAAGAATGCTAATATAATCGAAAATCACAAATGGCTGCGGAGACTCTGTTAAAAACGAGCAAGCATTCGAAGTATGTAACATCGTATAGAAAAATATTGTATCATAGATTCTTCGTGGGGCTGCTACTGTTTATTGTAGTGTCTCTAGTGTTGAGTTTTGTATGTAATATATATGTGGGAAGTGCGCCTCGTGTGGATATCCAGGAAGCTGTAAATCTGGATGCAGTGAGATTACCTCTCGTCACTGTTCCGAGAACTTCTCCTCTAGCGGTGCCTCGAGTTACTAACTGCACTTACTGGAACTGTTTTAACGTATACAAATGTGGGAGAGGCGGCCACGATAAGATAACAATATATATATATCCTTTAAAGGATTATAGAACAGAAGACGATGAAAACATATCCAGGTTTTCTAGGGAGTTTTATGAAATTTTACACACGATTAAGAGTAGTAAATATTATACTTCTAGTCCGGACGAGGCATGCTTGTTGGTGCCTAGCATTGATACTCTGAATCAGAATTATTTTAACAGTGAATATGTGTCAAAAGCTCTCCAATCGCTTGAGCAGTAAGTATGTTAAGTACTATGTTATTTAGTATAGATAACATTATACATTTACTCTAACAGTGCCCAAGCACCAAAGTACTACGATGTTTGCACTACTCACTAGCTACTTAATTAATAAAGAATACTATAAATTGCAACAATTTTAGTGCACCAGAAAAAGTGGAAACAAATGAATCAGCATATTAAAAAGTAGCATCCATACTAATCCATGGTAATATTATAAATGTGAAAATGTCTGTCTATCTGTCTGCTACACATGGCATCTGTTCAACCGATTTTAATGAAATTTAGTACAGTGATAGGTTGTATCCCTTGGAAGGACATAGTTATCATACACATCTACTTTTATCCCAGAAAATTTAGCAGGAATCGAAAAAACTGAATACACAGGGAAGAACTCACGGGCCTCATCCAGTTTATCTTAAATAAATATTCTATAACTATAATAACAAAATAATGAATTAATAAGTAATACAAAGTGTATAACATTATTTTTATAGTTTTTACTAGAATGAAACTTCCTACTTAATTATTAGTGGCAATTTCAATTAAGTATGTGCATAATTATAAGAAAAATACAGAAAAATGTAACATTAACACCATTACAGAGTGAAAGTATATATTATCAAGATTTAAATGTGATGATTGTAAAATATTTGTTAAGAGAAAATTGAATTCAAATCATATTTCTTATGCATTATAAATTAAGATTAAAGACCAATAAAGCACATATTGAAATATCAAAGTACTTGATGTATTGTATAGTTTCAAATAACAATTTTCAAATATAGGCAGGGTTCATAAATTAATATTATTTATTTATAACAACAGAGATAGTTGGTGTATAAATATTGTAACTAACTATTTCACAAAATGTTATATGAAGTCGTTATTTGCATGTCAATCGGCAATTTGTATTCATTGGCATACAAATTGCTTTTGTACACAGAAGCTTTGAATCTAATTAAAATACTACATGATGTATACTATCTTGTGTGGACTTTTATAAATTGTTTTATTAGAATAATAAAATATTTTAGTCATAGAAGCAATGTTATTATTTTATGTTTTTGAATTTGCAATTTTCTTTCGTATTAAAGATGTTCACATCTGTTGCTAATAAATAATTCTTACTTTTTACTTATTCTAAAATTTGTCTATTCAGTATATATGCCACCATAAGATTGTGAAAGCCAAGTTCTGAAAAATAATGTGTTAAATTGTAATCTTTCGACAGTTTACAATTTTGCTGGATAGATCACAATCTAACGGTTCTCGCATTTTTTTTAATAGGTGAATTGTTAATTTGTCATAATTCAAATTAAGTAAGTAATTTTAAAAATGAAGATAGATTTAAAGTAAAACTAGTGTTATGTTTTTAGTTTGTCTAGTCTAGAAAATTTTGAGAACAATCTTCTTCATAATAAAGACAACAGAAACCAGTGGTAGATACTTACTAGAATCACTAAGCCACAGTTTGCTAAAGTTATTTGTTAAAGACAAAAAACTATTCTATTCTAACTTGTAATACAGATGGTTATTAGTTATAAAAAACATAAAAAAAGTCAAGAAAATATTCTTTACTAGGTAGAAATAATGACAATAAATGTTTCTTTTAGTTGGAACAATGGTGAAAACCACCTCATATTCAACATGGTGGCTGGCATCGCACCAAACTACAACACAGTGGTTGATCTCAACACCAGCAAAGCGATTATAGCAGGAGCTGGATTCGACAATTGGACGTTCAGATATGGCTTTGACATATCTCTACCTCTGTACAGCCATATAGCACAAAACATAGATAACAGGCAACCAGAAGAGAAAAACTATATGATTATTTCCGCACAATTGAACATACCAGATGATTACTTAGCAGAATTACAAAGTATAGCATCATCGTCTAACGATTTGCTATTACTTGATAGATGTAAGATGTCTAGTGAATTAGATTATAAGAAACGTTGTGAATACACAACTGGAAGGGTATTTGACTATCCTGATGTATTGAAAGAGGGTATGTTTTGTCTAATAGTCCGTAGTGCGAGACTGGCGCAGAGTATATTGATGGATATTATTTCGTCTCAGTGTATACCTATTATTATAGCAGATACCATTGTGATGCCGTTCAATTCACATGTGGATTGGAATAAGATAGCTTTATTTGTACCTGAAGAAAATATTAAGAGTTTGGTGAAAATAGTTCATTCAGTTAGTAAGGTAAGTAATGATAAGGCACTTTTATATTACAGTAACCGAGTGTATGTTATGTGTGTATGGTAGGATCAAGGATGGATATGACAGCCTTTCCATTAAGTTTACTCTTACTTTTAGATTTACTTTAGTTATGAATTATTCATTTTTATTTCATAAACATACCTATCTATATATTGCATCCCAGAGAAGGAGATACTTGGGCTACTTTTTATTTGAGAAAGCCGCAATTTCACAGAATTTTTCAAAAACTAAATCCACCACCCGGGCATTCTATAGTATTTGATATACATATTATATTTAATGTTTTATTGTACCCAAAAACAGGACATACCTAGTTAGAATAGAAAATAAAACAGTTCAAACTTCAAAGATTTCCATGCAGAGGCAAAGGCAGTCTTCCGACCGATTTTAATGTTTTTTTCGCTACGTACGATAGACGTAGCTATAGGTTTTAGTTACAACTAGTTATCTATACTTATTCATTTATTTATTCATAATTAAAACTGGAAAAGTAACAGTAAAACCACATACACAAATAACAGTAACATAAAATAAAACAAAGTTGGACTTACATCATAATTTGGCCATTTGCGTGGGTGGTAGGTCTGACTCCTAACTAGATACCTGTGTTTAGGATATCATAATATTATAAATGCGAAAGTTTGGATGGATGGATGGATGTTTGTTACTCAATCACGCCCCAACAGCTGAACGGATCTGGATGAAATTTGGCACAGAGATAGATTATAGTCTGGAGTTCCAGAAAATTAAAGAGTTCCCGCGGGAACAAAAAACCTCAATCCACGCGGACGAAGCCGCGGGCATCAGCTAGTCTTTCTTATGTACGATGGTACGCAAGTGTACAGACATCATTAATATTTTTTATTTTACTTACTGAATATTTTATTTAGGAGCGTCGCGGTGAACTGTACTGGCAGCTGCGATGGGTGTATGAGAGATACTTCGCCAGCATAGAGAAGATCACTCTAACGACCCTGGAGATTATCAACGAGAAGGTGTTCCCTATGGCCGCTAGGATGTATGAGGAGTGGAATATGCCTGAACATTTGGTAAGTTTCTTACACTGCACTTCAATTAAGTATGGGCATATATTTAATCGACTTCAAAAAAAGGAGTTTATGACACGTATGTGTGTATATCGTTTAAACTGCAAAATATTCACATAATCTATGAGGGCTTCCAATCAAATATACAAAATTTCAGGAAAAAAATGGGAAGGAATTGAAATTTTACTTTTTATTAGCGAATTAAGATTTTTATTTCTTATGTAGACTGTATGTAAGAAAAAAAACGATTTCTTCAAAATGAGTGGGCCGATTGCTTTGAAATAAAAAAATATATACATACTTGGCGGTAAGGATTAAATAACAATTAGCTCGAAAAAGTGGCATCATGACCTAAACTTTGCTTTTTGTGAAATAAATCCATTGTTTATGACGGCTTTTTTCAATGATCTCTAAATTCTAACAATTTTTTCATATTTTTTTCAATTTTTTTTTGATAATTTATGGTCTAGTTTCAACCCCTTTGGGGGTTGCACTTTATCCAGGGGCATCCTGTATTATTGGTAAAATTTCGAATATGGCTGCGGCCGACGAGGTCCCGGATTCTAGTCCCGGGTTGAGCCATAACAAGTATTGGGTTTTGCTGACAGGATATTACTGACTGAGAGTGTACCCGTGTATGCGTACACACTTGTGTGACTATAATATCTTCCGCGCAGATGGTTAATCTCTCTGGAGATAGGCCGCCGTGGCCGAAATTCGGTCGGGAGGACATTTCATTATTATTATATTATTGGTAAAATAATTTGGTATTCATAATATCTAAAATGAATCCCTATCGGCTTTGTAAAGAACAAGTCACCATCTAATCCGACAGTACGTCGGAGCCCATTGGCAACGATAAGCCCCTTTATATACGGCAGAAGGCATTGTACCCAGATAAAAGCGTCAGCTGTCGCCTCTGTGACTAAGACTAAAAATAACTAGCCTATCTGAGTACTTCCTAGTACCTACGAGCCTTTGTAGGCCGGGAGTTGACTTAAAAGCGCAATTAAATACAGTAGCCTAATTATGTAAAACCTGCATCAATAGTTGTTGCAGTCTCAATTGTTGTGATTGACTGAATTTATGGTGTTCTTTTTCCGGGGTAAAAAGTAGGGTTGTAACGGAGGCGTTCTTAAAGGAAGCAGAGGCGGAGGTGGATTTCTCCGATCACATCGACCCTTTTTTGTGCTCTAGGATGCGATGAATCCCAAATTTGATTTATTTTGAGGATCCTTCTGAGGAAAGTTGTCTTTTTGCTTGTTTTAATGGTGTAACTGAGGTCCCCTGCTACGATTTGTACCTCTCGCATTGTAAGTCAACGTAAACAAACCTCTGTTCAACTCTGCAAAAAAAAATGGCTGATACTATTTCTTGCGAAAGTTCCGCACTTAAGGCTTTAAGAGATGACAAACTGCCTCAGTATTAGGATGTTTAAGTCAAATTGTCTTAATAACTGATAGTTGAATCCGTAAAGAAAAAATATGTAACGGAAGATATAGGCTTAATAAACATTTCTACTGTAAAAAAAATTTACTTTTTTCAAACCCTCTTTCAGAAAAAAATCCCCAAAGAGTATCTACTTTTGTCATACTTTGAAAATGTTCTGCAAAACGGCACAAGCTTTATAATTAGTTCTTGCACACAAAAATAGGTCTTAAAAATTACAATATTTTTAACGGAGAGTTTTATTTTTACTCCCTATAACATTCGTGTAAAGTAATTTTCCCCCGAAATTTAAGTATATTAGTGAGAACGTGGCTGCTCCGTCGCCCTGTAAACACCCGCGAGCCCTTCGGCAGTCCGTTTCGGGACATTGTCGAAGGTGGACTGCACGTCGGTGTCGGAGCGAATTTTTTAAAGTTAATTTTCGATTTTGAAGGGTTTATACTCATTTAAACATATTTAAAATTTTAGAAATACTTAGTTCAGTATTTATCTGTAAATTAGTAGGTGTAAATATATTTTTTTTAAGAATTTAACTTTTTAAGTGTGCAAAGTAGGTGCAAAGACTAAATAAGGTTCTGTAGTGACAAGTGATTGTAAAAATTCAAATCAAGATGATTTTGATGAGGAACAACCTACCTGCACTCGCTACTTAAATTTTGATTGTTTTTAAAGCTATTATGCTTAAATTTGATTTTTTTTCCTCCGACCCGACGGAATAGATTATAATATCTTTAATGCAAAATTACTTACTAATTAATGCTACTAATAACTAAAATACATACTAATAATAATTATAATGTATGCGTAAGTGTGTCTTTCTGTCTGTCTTTCTCAGATGTAAATGTGCCATTTTTGAATTCTAACAACTTTTGTTTTAGTAAATCGATTATGCTACCGCGACAAAATCATTTTGTCTGCGACTGAGAGACTGCGGAAAAGCAAGCATTATAATTTCAGCGTATATAATATGTATGTATGTATGTATGTATGTATGTATGTATGTATGTATGTATGTATGTATGTATGTATGTATGTATGTATGTATGTATGTATGTATGTATGTATGTATGTATGTATGTATGTATGTATGTATGTATGTATGTATGTATGTATGTATGTATGTATGTATGTATGTATGTATGTATGTATGTATGTATGTATGTATGTATGTATGTATGTATGTATGTATGTATGTATGTATGTATGTATGTATGTATGTATGTATGTATGTATGTATGTATGTATGTATGTATGTATGTATGTATGTATGTATGTATGTATGTATGTATGTATGTATGTATGTATGTATGTATGTATGTATGTATGTATGTATGTATGTATGTATGTATGTATGTATGTATGTATGTATGTATGTATGTATGTATGTATGTATGTATGTATGTATGTATGTATGTATGTATGTATGTATGTATGTATGTATGTATGTATGTATGTATGTATGTATGTATGTATGTATGTATGTATGTATGTATGTATGTATGTATGTATGTATGTATGTATGTATGTATGTATGTATGTATGTATGTATGTATGTATGTATGTATGTATGTATGTATGTATGTATGTATGTATGTATGTATGTATGTATGTATGTATGTATGTATGTATGTATGTATGTATGTATGTATGTATGTATGTATGTATGTATGTATGTATGTATGTATGTATGTATGTATGTATGTATGTATGTATGTATGTATGTATGTATGTATGTATGTATGTATGTATGTATGTATGTATGTATGTATGTATGTATGTATGTATGTATGTATGTATGTATGTATGTATGTATGTATGTATGTATGTATGTATGTATGTATGTATGTATGTATGTATGTATGTATGTATGTATGTATGTATGTATGTATGTATGTATGTATGTATGTATGTATGTATGTATGTATGTATGTATGTATGTATGTATGTATGTATGTATGTATGTATGTATGTATGTATGTATGTATGTATGTATGTATGTATGTATGTATGTATGTATGTATGTATGTATGTATGTATGTATGTATGTATGTATGTATGTATGTATGTATGTATGTATGTATGTATGTATGTATGTATGTATGTATGTATGTATGTATGTATGTATGTATGTATGTATGTATGTATGTATGTATGTATGTATGTATGTATGTATGTATGTATGTATGTATGTATGTATGTATGTATGTATGTATGTATGTATGTATGTATGTATGTATGTATGTATGTATGTATGTATGTATGTATGTATGTATGTATGTATGTATGTATGTATGTATGTATGTATGTATGTATGTATGTATGTATGTATGTATGTATGTATGTATGTATGTATGTATGTATGTATGTATGTATGTATGTATGTATGTATGTATGTATGTATGTATGTATGTATGTATGTATGTATGTATGTATGTATGTATGTATGTATGTATGTATGTATGTATGTATGTATGTATGTATGTATGTATGTATGTATGTATGTATGTATGTATGTATGTATGTATGTATGTATGTATGTATGTATGTATGTATGTATGTATGTATGTATGTATGTATGTATGTATGTATGTATGTATGTATGTATGTATGTATGTATGTATGTATGTATGTATGTATGTATGTATGTATGTATGTATGTATGTATGTATGTATGTATGTATGTATGTATGTATGTATGTATGTATGTATGTATGTATGTATGTATGTATGTATGTATGTATGTATGTATGTATGTATGTATGTATGTATGTATGTATGTATGTATGTATGTATGTATGTATGTATGTATGTATGTATGTATGTATGTATGTATGTATGTATGTATGTATGTATGTATGTATGTATGTATGTATGTATGTATGTATGTATGTATGTATGTATGTATGTATGTATGTATGTATGTATGTATGTATGTATGTATGTATGTATGTATGTATGTATGTATGTATGTATGTATGTATGTATGTATGTATGTATGTATGTATGTATGTATGTATGTATGTATGTATGTATGTATGTATGTATGTATGTATGTATGTATGTATGTATGTATGTATGTATGTATGTATGTATGTATGTATGTATGTATGTATGTATGTATGTATGTATGTATGTATGTATGTATGTATGTATGTATGTATGTATGTATGTATGTATGTATGTATGTATGTATGTATGTATGTATGTATGTATGTATGTATGTATGTATGTATGTATGTATGTATGTATGTATGTATGTATGTATGTATGTATGTATGTATGTATGTATGTATGTATGTATGTATGTATGTATGTATGTATGTATGTATGTATGTATGTATGTATGTATGTATGTATGTATGTATGTATGTATGTATGTATATTCTTTATTGTACACCACAAAAAAACAAAAAAAAAAGAACAAACATGAAAACTTAAAATGTAGGTACAATAAGGCGGTCTTATCGCTAACCAGCGATCTCTTCCAGACAACCTTATCGATAATATCATAATATGGAATCGAAATTCGTGATGACAAGCTGGGAACACCTGCACTCCTATTCTCTAACTCCGTGGCTATCATCATATATTAATTACCATATATTTTATATTCATCAAAATACATTACATATTCATGGAAACATAATAACAACATGAACTTCAAAATGGCGCTAACTTTGTTAAATTTTGGTAACAGTTTCCTGTTTTGTGATCCCAGTAGGTCTAGGATGTGCACAACGAGATTATCTCGCGACGAGAGAGAGAGATATTGTCGTTGCCGGCAAATTTTTCATTTATCCTAACATGCACAAAATGCAGTATATTACAAGAAAAAAGTAGTCGACATGTAAAGGCTCGTAGAGAAAAATACCACAGATTAGAAATATTACTTTTATCTCTACTTTTGACGTAACGAGACAAGTAACCATGTTAGCTTCGGTAGACAGAGAGAGATAACGGGTAGACATAATTTAACTCGTAGTGCGTATGCTATTTTGAACGAAATCGGTCAATTAACAAAGAATTTCAAAATGGCACCGACTTTTTAAAATTTTGGTAACAGTTTCCTGTTTTGTGATCCCAGAAAGCCGTAAATATCAATTTTGAACGAAATCGGTTATATAACAAAGAATTTCAAAATGGCGCAGACTTTTTTTTAAGTGACTCTGTGCTCAGAGCTGCGCATGACGTAGTACTGCACATAAATTTTCATACCACAGGCTCATACATATGAAAATTGATTCTAAAGGAGTAAACTCACAAAAAAACTATGCAGCTCCGGCAAAGTGGGGTTTATTGTGTGCAGTTAGTACCTGATTCTCTATCTCCTCTCCCTGTACCCCACTCATCCCTCGGTGGAGGTAGCACGTTTCAAAACTTTTAGCTTGATGTCAACTATCGATAGTTCTGCAACACTAACTTGAACTACCTACATTTTAGCATTGATCCAATACGAAATATTACTTGTACCTATACCTAAATCTGTGCCTACTACAAGCGCAAACAATATTTAGTATCGGATACGATATCGAACATTTCATGGCAAGGTCTCAAGGTAAAGCTAAAGGTAGGTATTAAAGAAAGTTTACGTATTTGTGACCTATGATATTTATGCGCAAACATAAATATAGGCATTATCCCATAAAATAGCACTTGTTCCCTCTGCAGTCTATAGTCTTTGGCCTAGTTTGCGTAGTTCCGGGCGTGGCCGCTATACGGCATTACCGTCGGCAAAAGTCCCGCTGGTCTGCGTTTCGTCAAGGTCATTCGGCCTTCTTAACCCCTTAAGGAGGCGAAAGCGTGGTTCCCTTACAACCCCAGTAAAAATTACCATATTATACGATACGATACCATATTATACGATACGATACGATATTTCATCAAAATCGCTTGAAAATATGGGCCGTAAAAGCGTAGCAAACAAAGTAACTCGCATTCGCATTTATAATATTAGTTATGATTTCCAAAAAATATGTATATAACATTAAGTAAAATAAAAAAATGGTAAAAGAATGTCATGTGGCTGGCGTAATGAGCAGGTTATTATTTACTAATGCATTAAAATTACATAGAATTTTTAAATTAAGAAAAACATTACTCCGCGCTACTTTCTCGTCAGAATACTATCTTGTAAGAATACAAGAGGCTTCAAAGTTTAAACGCTTTTTTTATCGGTCAGCTCTTCGCCAACAATGCTTACGTAAGGGAGAAACATTAAAAATGTATCGCGTGCGCTGTATGCAAGGAACACATCGTTAGACGTGCATGCGCTGAGAGAAATTGTATGACATCGTGCATCGTGTCACTCACTTGCATAGATTAAGAGTTTACTCGAGTGCGAATTCAGATGGGTTACTGATATTGTTTTCAAAACTCTATATGAGCTCTTTTATTATACTAGCTGCCTGAAAAAAGGAGTCTATTGTTTGTATATTCCACCATAACTTCTATACGCCTGAACCGATTTTGATAAATGAGGTATCGTTAAAATCCCTAGCTTATTCCAGGTGACAGCGAGTAAAATGTATAAAAAAATTGATGGGGTGACCATGGTCCCGCTTTAAAGACTAAATTTGAAAAAAAATATCTAAAATAAACTAAACTATATAATCATCATTTAGAAAATTATGAGTAGATTCCAAAAATATATAACACTATAGTTCAATATCCATTGAATCACAAAAAATATCATTTAATAAAAATAAAACTGTGAATAAGATTCTAATTTAGCTAGATTAATTTAGATTTTTAACGTTTTAGTTCGTTTTTTGGCAGGGCAGTCGTGTTTTTTTTTTTTAAATTCTGACTTGTTAACACAAGTGTTCATGAAACTTGTTGAGGTGTATTCTGGGGCCAAAGTGCCAACGCATAAAGCGATACTTTAGCTTTACCTTAATATGTAGGTAGGTCTTAGTCCTAAGAATGCCCACCAAGAATGCCCATGTGCCTATTTGTTATGCTATAAAATAAAATTCATAAATCAAAATCATTAGAAATATTACTCATTGTTACTGTTTTATAGCTAGTGTCACTTAGCTTAAGGACATAGACCGCAGAACAGAGAATCTCTGGGACTTGCTTGTGTTCGTATGTCAGGTAAATTTTTAGGCATTTTACGGCTACAGATATACCCGCCAATCAATTTAAACAGCATTCTTACTAATATTATAAATGCGAAAGTTTGGATGGATGTATGGATGTTTGTTACTCACTCACGCCCCAACGGCTGCATGGATCTGGCTGAAATTTGGCACAGAGATAGATTATAGTCTGGAATAGCACATGGGCTACTTTTTATCCCGGAAAATTAAAGAGTTCCCGCGGGAACCAAAAACCTCAAACCACGCAGACGAAGTCGCGGTCATTCGCTAGTAATTTAATATCTGAGAAAAATATTATGAAAAACAGTCGTGTGGGTTCTTAAATGTTAAGATTTTGCATGTGAAGCGAGCGAAACGGAGGCGGGTGCTGAGTAAAAAAGATGGAATTGGCGGTAAACACTTCCCATGCATGAAATTGACATTTATGAACCACCTACCACCAATTCCAGTGAAATTTTTTTACGCAAAAAGATTATTTATCATACCTACAAGCGAGGCTTTGAGTTTTATCTACTTTACTAGCTGATGTCCGCGACTTGGTCCGCGTGGATTGAGATTGTTTGGTTCTCTTAGGAACTCTAGCTATACTTACCTATAAGTACCAACTTAAACTAAAAAGTAAAAAAACATTATCTGGGTATATATTTTGTTTTTTGTTAATTTTCTCAACAAAGCGCAAAATAAAATTTTAATATGGGACCACCTCTGAAGTGTATATACCAAAAAAAAAAAGAATCATTAATATGAATCATGATAATTGGCGGAATGATCGCGTAACATACATACCAAAAAAACATACAGTCGAACTGAGAAACTCCTTGAAGTCGGTTAAAAAGTGTCAGAAAAGTGTCCCTTCCCTGGTGTTTTAGGCAGCACAAAAATGCTTAAATATGCATTGTCAAACTTAAATTATACTGATAATATTAACGTTAATATTCACGGTAGGTTATATGAGAAAAATATACGCCATATCGTAGGTATGAGCGTATATTTCCACGGATATTCTTTGTCGTCCGTGTCATCTCGTCAGCTCATCTTGTTCTTTTTCATCAAACTCATAAAACACCAGACACTAGAATATCTTGCAGGCAAAACCGTAAGAAATATGGAGTGTAGTTGAAAATTGGGCTTTAATCGTGTTAACCGACGGGTTTCTTGGGAAAATTCTTAATTGAGCATAATTTGTCTGAAGTTTTCTTGTTAAACTTCCAACAATGCTCCCGGGTGAGGCCCATGTTTTAGTCTCGACGCTAAAGTTTAAATATACCACTTGTATACTAGGTACCTATTGTATAATGAAAAAGGTGTGGTGTCGGAACGCTAAATTGGTCATCTTTGCCGGTAGCGTGGTCAAAACGTGGCTAGCCACACTGAATCCAACAAGCCCAATGATAATTTTGAATTTAGTTACGGTTCCAAATTGCCCCTGCTAGAAATTGAACCCGGGATCTCCCTTTTGTAAGCTCGTCCTCTTATCACTGCGCTAAAAACTAAGCAAGTTGTCAAAAAATGTCAAAGCTTACATAAACAAGCGATGCCTTGTAAAATTGCGAGTGTAGTAGAGAATTGGGTTTTAATCACGTTAACCGACGGTTTTCTTCGGGAAATTGTTAATCGAGCATAATTTGTATGAAGTTTTCTTGTTAAACTTCCAACAATGCTCCCGGGTGAGGCCCATGTTTTAGTCTCGGTGCTAAAGTTTAAATAGACCACTTGAACTATTGCATAACGGGGAAAGTCGGCCTCCGATCCGATCGGCCTTTATTTTTTCCCGAAGTTCTCTGTATTTTATTACGTGAACCGAACGCTTTGAAAAATTGAGTAGGCAAGATGAAATCGCTGGGAAAATGTGATTCACAGTTTAGTGTTTATGATATTGCGAGCACAAATTTATGTTCTGAGAAGTTTCTATACCTTTTCTTTTATTCCTCTAAATATAAGGCCTTGACTGCGATCCACCACTAGTAATTAAGACACTACTACCACCACTAGCGACTAGGTATGAGAGCCGGCAAGAAAATCAGCAGTTACTCTTTTCATAAAAAGAAAAATGTTACATCTTATTCTAAACGCCGTGCCAATTTTGGGCTGGACTTACCATCTGATCCCAATTCTCCTATATATATATATATATATATATATATATATATATATATATATATTTATATACAGGGTGGCCCAAATAGTGACGTCTAAAGAAAAAAATTAGATTCCTCGTACCTATCAGAAAATACCCCATGTATGTTCAACGATTTTTGGTAGTTTTAGAGTTATATTTTATTTTAATTAAGTTTTCTTGTGAGATTTCTGAGGCAGTGAATGTTAATTTTTTTTTCTTTTTATTTAGTGTTTTTTCCAATTTTTTTTTGTGAACATGCTTGCTATGAAGTTTGCTGCTTTGCATAAAATAATTACCATCATAACATTAACCCAAGTCGGAAATTGTTTGGTCGAAAGTGAAAAGTTTACGTTTGACAGAAGTAGAGACGAATTTTCAACTTAACCCATTAGAAGTCACTGTACTCAATTGACTACAGCCATTTAACTAAGTGTGAATTTTATACTTAAAACAATTGACGGTCATTTTCTTGTTATTTTATATCATTACAATATTGCTCTAAGCTGTAGATAAATCATATGTGGGTAATATGTTTTTATTTTTAATAAAAATATGACTTGAAGTCGTGTCACGAGAATACTGTGCAGGTAAGTAAATTATTTAGGAAATAATTTAATAATTACGGTATAATAATTGGTTTTCACATTCAATTTCCATACAATACGTGTCAGCGTATGTTATGAACAACAATATAATGAAATTGGGCTTTTGATTGTGTTGAACATGAACCATTGGTTAGAAAACTGCACCATTATGGAATTAGGGATGTAGCACTGAAGTTAATGAGATCCTACTTATTTAAAATATAGGATACAAAAGGTTGACGTCAAAGGTTAGCGGTCTTTCCGGTCTTTTGTAAAAATAGGGATTCTACAGGGTTCAATTTTAGGACCTTTTCTGTTCCTCATTTACATTAACGATCTTCCTTATCTCGCTAAGGATAGTGATGGGATAGTATTGTTTGCTGATGATACATCGTTATTATTTAAAATTAATCGATACGAAACAGCTCTTTATGAAGTAAACAAGTCTCTCTCTAAACTAGTGCGTAGTAAGTGGTTCGAAGCTAATAACCTGCTCGTTAATAGAAAAAAAACAAAGTGCATTAAATTTACATAACCAAATGTTAAACTGGTTAAAACCACAGTACAACTGGAGAATGAGGAATTAAATTTGGTGGAAACCGCTGTTTTTCTCGGAATAACGTTACATGCTAAACTCCAATGGGGCCATCACATAAATGACTTGTCGAACAGACTTAGTTCTGCTGCATATGCGGTTAAAAAGATTCGCCAGTTGACAGATGTAGAAACGGCGAGATTAGTTTATTTTGGTTATTTTCACAGCATTATGTCATATGGTATATTATTATGGGGTAATGCTTCTGATATTAATTCTGTTTTTGTGCTGCAAAAGAGGACTGTTCGAGCCATATATAATACTAGTATTTCGCTCTGTGCGCGAGCTGCTAAAGCAGCTCACGGGATGTGGTTAGACTTACAAGTAGTACAGACTTTGCTGTATGTAGACCCTATACTATTACACGCCTCACCCTTTCCTTCCGCCTCGCCATCGCTCTCGCCGTCCGCCTCGCCCTCTCCCTCCGCGTTGCCCTCGACCTCCGCCTCACCCTCGCCCTCACCCTCCGCCTAGCCCTCGCTCTCGCCCTCCGCCTCGCTCTCGCCCTCGCCCTGCGCCTCGTCCTCGCTCTTGCCGTCCGCCTCGCTCTCGCCCTCGCCCTCCGCCTCACCCTCACTCTCGCCCTCCGCCTCGCCCTCGTCTTCGCTCTCTCCCTCCGCCTCGTCCTCACCCTCGCTCTCACCGTCCGCCTCGCTCTCGCCTTCGCCCTCCGCCTCACCCTCGCCTTCGCTCTCGCCCTCCGCCTCGCCCTCGCCCTCAGCCTCGCCGTCTGCCGAGCGCACCGTCACCACAAGATTGTACCTGCAGCTTGCGGCGTATCGGGTGTGCCAGCCGCCGCCGTCGTCGTACGCCTCGCCCTCGCCCAGGCCCTCCGCCTCGCCCTCACTCTCGCCCTCCGCCTCGCCCTCGCTCTCGCCCTCGCCTTCCGCCTCGCCCTCGCTCTCGCCCTCGCCTTCCGCCTCGCCCTCGCTCTCGCCCTCGCCGTCCGCCTCGCCCTCGCTCTCGCCCTCGCCCTCCGCCTCACCCTCGCCTTCCGCCTCGCCCTCGCTCTCGCCCTCGCCTTCCGCCTCAACCTCGCTCTCACCCTCGCCTTCCGCCTCGCCCTCGCTCTCGCCCTCGCCGTCCGCCTCGCCCTCGCTCTCGCCCTCGCCGTCCGCCTCGCCCAAGCTCTCGCCCTTGCCCTCCGCCTCGCCCTCGCCCTCCACCCTCGCCCTCGCTCTCGTCCTCGCCGTCCGCCTCGCCCTCGCCTTCCGCCTCGCCCTCGCTCTCACCCTCGCCTTCCGCCTCGCGTTCGCTCTCGCCCTCGCCCTCCGCCACACCCTCGCCGTCCACCTCACCCTCGCCTTCCGCTTCGTCCACGCCCTCGCTCTCGTCCTCGCCGTAAGCCTCGCCCTCGCTCTCGCCCTCGCCCTCCACCTCACCCTCGCCCTCGCTCTCGCCCTCGCCTTCCGCCTCGCCCTCGCCCTCGCTCTCCGCCTCGCCCTCGCCCTCCACCTCACCCTCGCCTTCCGCCTCGCCCTCGCCCTCGCCCTCGCTCTCGTCCTCGCCGTCCGCCTCGCCCTCGCTCTCGTCCTCGCCGTCCGCCTCGCCCTCGCTCTCGCCCTCGCCTTCCGCCTCGCCCTCGCTCTCGCCTTCGCTCTCGCCCTTGCCGTCCGCCTCGCCCACGCTCTCGCCCTCGCCCACCGCCTCACCCTCGCCTTCCGCCTCACCCTCGCTCTCACCCTCGCCTTCCGCCTCGCCCTCGCTCTCGCCCTCGCCGTCCGCCTCGCCCTCGCTCTCGCCCTCGCCGTCCGCCTCGCCCTCGCTCTCGCCCTCGCCGTCCGCCTCGCCCTCGCCCTCGCCCTCCGCCTCACCCTCGCCTTCCGCCTCGCCCTCGCCTTCCGCCTCGCCCTCGCCCTCCGTCTCGCCCTCGTCTTCACTCTCGCCCTCCGCCTCGTCCTCGCCCTCGCTCTCACCGTCCGCCTCGCTCTCGCCCTTGCCCTCCGCCTCACCCTCGCCTTCGCTCTCGCCCTCCGCCTCGCCCTCGCCCTCAGCCTCGCCGTCCGCCGTGCTCACTGTCACCACAAGACTGTACCTGCAGCTTGCGGCGTATCGGGTGCGGCAGCTGCGCGAGCTGCGTGTGCCAGCCGCCGCCGTCGCCGTCCGCCTCGCCTTCGCTCTCACCTTCGCCCTCCGCCTCGCCCTCGCTCTCGCCGTCCGCCTCACCGTCGCTCTCGCCCTCGCCATCCGCCTCGCCCTCCGCCTCGCTCTCGCCCTCGCCCTCCGCCTCGCTTTTTTGGACAGTGTTCGCTTCTACAATAAGCTCCCAGAAGACATGTTGATGATGTCTCTGAATAAGTTCAAAGTTTATGTAAACTCATTGAAAAATGTTATTACCATGTATAGAACTACTTAAACGACAAGGATGCTTGGCAATAATTTGCTCTATGACTCTGATAGTTCCTTCGTTAAGATGATTTGTGAGATGGTGATAATAAAAAAATTAAAATACCCGGCTGAGATTGTTGTGGGCTCGTCTCAGACCAGGGCACGTTTGGAACCCTCGTAGCTTTAGCTTGAAGATACCGTAACCGATTATCATGTTTTATAAGTAATTTTTAACGTCAATAAGTGTACCTACACCTATACCTAGTACCTATACCTATATTGAATAAATTATATTAAGTATTGAGTATCATCAAATAGCTATAATTAAAACGAAACTTATAAATATTGCTGTACTCGATTGAGTACAGTGACATCATACATAGTTAAAATAATTTTTATTTCTTCAGTTTCCTAATAATGAGCAAACAAAAATAGCTACAAAGGATTTGAACAAGCGATTGATGTTATTATATGTGATAGTGACGATGATGAATTTGATATGGCTTTTATACCACCTGATCCAAGTGCATTGACTGATGAAGAAGAAGCGACTGATTGGCCTCGTCATTTATACCTACTATTGAGAATCACGAATCGTGAGGATGTTACCATTATTCTCACGATTCGTGATTCTGAGATAGTGGTTGTGATGATATTGACGATGAACCGCTGGCGTCGAAAAGAAAGAAGACAAGATGTTAACCTGCCGATCAATCCCAACCTTGCAAATGTCCCCCTTCATATATCTCAACTGTACCTCAATGTACCTCCGAAACCTGTGCTAAGACAAATGTCGTTCGTGAAGGACCAAGGGGCTTAAACCGTGTACAAACATTTGGAAAATTCTATGATGAAGATATTTTTCATAACTGATGAACTAGATCAGTCCATCTCGATATATAGAATTGTTATTAAATATATTATAATAAACGTTGGACATGGTTATTGCTAATTCCTGGCAATTGCATGCAATGGCTAATGATGCTCCCTTGGGTGAATTTTCTCAAAACCGTTTCTTAGCTGATGTCTACACCATAGGAGGAAGCTACTTTCCAAATTTCAAGTTTGTATGCTTTATAGGTCCAGATATCGTGATGAATCAGTGACTTTTCGCTTTTATATTATGTTCTTAGTTTGACACGTAAATGTAAAAAATGTTTGTACTTTTCATTTGACTTCTAATGGGTTAAGATTAAAAATATTTATACCTGTCTACGTCACTTCCGACTAATTTCATAAACTTTTGGGGTTCCTAAGCTTCCTTTATTAGTTAAAAATTTGGAACTTTAGGGGGCATTATTGTGAGAAATCGGACTTCAAGTGTGGTAAGGCGGAAATTTCTGAACTAAAAATTTGATTCCTAAAACGGAGTTTTCCTTATTTTTGGCAATTTTATGGCTAATTGCAGTAGATTCTTTTTTAATTAAGTATTCTCTACAAAAATAATCGATATTTTTCGATTAAGTGACATCAAGGTTACGTTAAAGTTATTTGGATTTTTTTAGTTTTTTACAATCAGTAGGACAAAAAAACCGAATTGCACTCGGTTAGGTACTAAAATAGCTTTTTCTTAGTATCCTTCGATCAATAAAGTATAACTTTTCCGCAACTACAAGCTTTTTTTCCTTTTTTTGTCGGCAGCATTGTTTAGTATACCTGTTTTTGCCAGCAAAACTTTATTATTATTTTTTGTAATTATTTTATGCAAAGTAGCACACTTCATAGCAAGCATGTTCACAAAAAAATGTTCGGAAAAAAACACTAAATAAAAAGAAAAAAAAATTAAAACCCTCAGAAATCTCACGAGAAAACTTAAAAATATTATAACTCAAAACTACCAAAAATCGCTGAACACATGAGGTATTTTCTGATAGGTTTAGGTACGAGGAATCTAAATTTTTTCTTTGGACGTCAATATTTGGGCCACCCTGTTTAGGGTAGCGCTTGGCTGCAATCAGACCTGTATGCAAGTGGTGATGCAGCCTAAGGTGGAGCGCGCTTGCGTAGAAGATGTCTTAAATCTCGTCTTCGAAGGCGACGCTTCCATGTCTCTTCATTACGTATTAATAGACTGACTCGTTGGTCAAGTGGTTAGCATGTTCGACTACGGCCAACGATGTCCCGGGTTCGAGTCCCAGGTCGCGCCATAAAAAGTGTTGGGTTTTTCTGACATGAAATTCTCAGCACTAGCCCGGAGTTATGAAGTTGGCGGTGTTTCACCCCCGTGCCTCGGAAAGTACGTAAAGCCGTCGGTCGTGCGCCTGATCTCTCTCCGGTCGTGTCGGATTTTCCGTCCGATCGGGCTATGAGAGTAAAGGATATGAGAGTGCGTATGCGTACACACTTGTGCACTATAATATCTCCCGCGCCGATGGCTAATCTCTCTGCAGATACGCCGCCGTGGCCGAAATTCGATCGGAAGGACATTAATAGTTGATATTGTTCGGCAGTACGGCCCAGTGAACCCGCTGTTCCTTCCGGTGACTGCGCCCAAGGCGCCTGGCTTCACGGCGGTCATCCTGACGTACGACCGCGTGGACAGCCTCTTTACACTGGTGAGACAGCTGGTGCGTACGCCGAGCCTCGCCAAGATACTCGTCGTGTGGAACAACCAGAAGAAACAGCCGCCACCATGTGAGTTCTCATTCTAACTTCGAGTTTAGTTCTTTTCCAGCAAATTGTTCATAAATACCTAGGGAGCAGCGAAGAAACAGCCGCCGTCAAGTGAGCTCTTACTGTAAAAAGAACACGGTCATCCTAACGTACGACCGTGTGGACAGCCTCTTCACACTGGTGAGGCAGCTGCCTCGCCAAGATATTCGTCGTGTGGAACGATCAGAAGAAAGTGTGACTTCTCCTTCTAACTTCGAGTTTAGTTATTTTCAATTAACTGTTTTACTAAATATTTAGGAACCAGCTACTGACTCCAAATGTTTTTGTCGGGTTGTACAATCAGAAGAAACAGCCGCCGTGATGAATGATGAATTTAAGATCTTTCATGTCTCAACATGAAAGCTCTTAAATCGTATTGATAACCATTTTAAACTATCTATATTAAAGAAAAAAAGTGCGTTGAAATTTGATGACGTCACAATTATGTATTTCATACCAACTCCAGCGTTTTTAAGTTTGATAAAGAGTTGCTAATTGGATTGAGTTGTCATCATCCCTATTAGCCGCCCATCACCACTTCAGATTCGCAACAAGTCGAGCTATATCGGCTACTTGAGTTCGCCTACGGACCTCTTAGGACTGATTTTTATCTGGCTCTTAGGTTTATTAAAATCGAATCTACAAAACTAAGACGCGGACCACTATATCCCATTTGTAAGAAGAATTTATGAATAGCAAAACAAGTCTATAAATCTCATACAAGAGTAAAGTCTCACAATTTGAGCTGTGGATTTGTTGGGGCGTTGCGTCGTAAGGCCAATATGTCATTAAGACACCATGGCGGCGCCACACATCAGGATCGTCAGTTTCACGTGCGAATGAAATTGTCACACAAGATAAATCAATGCAGTGTGAGACACCGCAACTCTGTAGGTAGTCTGTTCAATAAGTCAGTTTACATGGGTAAATTACAAGGTAATTGAAAAATAGTATAAAAACACTGTGAAAAAATCGTCAATGAATTAAACAAATGTGAGAAACATTCCAACTCGAAAGTAGTTTTGAGTACTTTCTTATACGTATTTCTTTCTTTCGTATATATATAGCGAGCAAAGAAGCAGACGGGTCACCGGACAGCAATTATTAGTGTCGTCAGAATGCGATTTTAATTTTTTCTAAAATTTCTATGGAACAGACTCCACAAATTAGTGGTTGCGCCACCACTGGGTGCGATACCGGCCGCCTGCCACCAAATTGGTTGCGCAATCAATTGGACACCAGGTGAGGTGTCCTCCATAGAGCTGTATATGTCACCATAAAATTGTAAAAACCGTTACATTATAATGTAACGGTTTTTTATCCCGCGAGATTGTAAACTGTCGAAATATTGTGAACCGTTCAATATTCTGAGTATTAATTTTTGAAATATTTATTGTATTTACGTTTTTTTGTCTCTTTCTTGTAAAGTTCGCGCGCGAGTTGAATGCAGAGCAAATGTATGGTGACACAAACATTTACTCTGCATTCAAATTTAGGTTAAGGTTTGACATTTAAATATTCAGCTAATGTCCGGCCGCCGCGGCCGCAGGCCGGGCATTTTTGTCTTATCGGGTTAATATACCTAATAGATTACAATTTACAGAAAAATAATGTGTTAAATTGTAAGCAGTATGTTACGGTTCACAATCTGTCGACAGTTTACAATATAGCGAGATAAAAAGCGTTATATTGCGATCTAACGGTTTTTACAATTTTACGGTACTATATACATTTTGTTGACAGCGACTGGTTGCACCACCACTCTTGTCCTAATGAGATAATGGGGCTGATTCTGTAGTGCACAATCTCTAAATTAAACTAAAATTAGAGCATTATAAATATTGCTAACCCTTACATAATACTCCCTACGGAAAGGGACAGAACTAGATTTAAAGCTGCCATTTTAGTTTAGTTTAGAGATGTTACATTACAGAATCGGCACCATTGCCCTAAGATTTGGTCTCAGGATTTCGCATGCTTTCCGTTTCAACGCGCTGATGTTGACGTTACTGTAAACAAATATGTTTATTATTTTACCTACTAACGCATTGCTTTTGTGTAATTTTAGCTTGCTATATGTGTAACGTTTTGTGTAACAGCTATATAGGGTTGCCAAAATACTTTGAAACTGATTTGAACAGATCGTGCGTGTCGAAAAAGTCTCTCTTTCTTTTTCTAGCTTTCTAGTATAGATGGAGAAAGACAGAGTACCTGTTTCTTCAGGTAGGTAGGTTTGTTACCATTTTCAGGTATATTGTAGTTGCTCAGCAGCATTTCGTTTTGCAAAATGTCATAATTTTTTGGATCCCTCACGAAATTCCCGACTTCACATTTTTTTTAAATAAAATTATAAATAATAGCAATACATCACACGGCTCGTTTGTGTGTCGTTAGGTTTTACTTCGGGGCAAACCACAGCCCTTAATTATGTATTTATGATGGAAACAGTGTAACGATCGCTGCAAATTACGTAACTTTATTTGAAATTTAATTATAAATATTGTTTAACTGCGAAAAACTTTATAGTTTCAGATAAAATAGAAAAAATACGATTAATAAGCATTGGTCTTCAGAATCAATCAATCAAATGCATTGCTTTTTTATACGACTGCCTGAAAAAAGGAGTATATTGTTTTCAGGGTTCATGTATGTAAGTATGTGAGTTTGATATTCCACCATAACTGCTATACACTACAGCCCATTAACGTCCCACAGCTGGGCACAGGCCTCCACTCTCATAGGAGAGAGGGAATTAGAGCTTAGACCCACCACGCTGCTCCAATGCGGATTGGCGGGCTTTAACGACTATTGTCATGTTAGTTAGTGATAATAACCGGGACCGACGGCTTAATGTGCTCTCCGAGGCACGGGGGTGAAACACCGCCAACTTCCTAACTCCGGGCTAGTACTGGGAATTTCTAATCCGAAAAACCCGATACTTAATTATGGCCCGACCCAGGATTCGAACCCGGGACCTCGTCGGCCGCCGTCAAACATGCTAACCACTAGACCAACGAGGCTGTTGCAGAGGCAACTGCTATACGCCTGAACCGATTTTGATAAATGGGGTATCGTTAGAATCCCTAGCTTATTCCGGGTGAAATAGGCTAATAAAATTTTCAAAAAATTGATGGGGTGACCATGGTTCCGCATTAAAGTTTCCTTTAAAGGAACCTTGGTCAGTTGAAAAAAAATATTTGAAAATAAGATTAACTAAGTATATAGTCATCATCTAGAAAATGATGAATAGATTACAATAATATATAACACTATAGTTAGTTCAATATCCAGTGATTCACAAAAAAATATCATTTAATAAAAATGTGAATAAGGTTCTAATTTAACTAGATTACTTTAGATTTTTAACTTTTTAGTTCGTTGTTTGGCAGGGCAGTCGTATTTTAATTTTTTAAATTATGACTTGTATTTAACTTCATTTGAGATTTAATAATAGTTCTTTAACATTTAGTTACAGATAAAGTAATAGAAAAAGAAATACAATTAGAAAGCAAACGTTTCAGTTCAGGGCGAACCGTTGCTTTTTATTTAACTTAACTGTTACCTAGTTAGATTTAATTATGGTTATAAACTCCGACAAACTTTATAGTTTCAGATGCAAATTGTAATAGAAAAAGGTTACGATTAAACTCAAAACTCAAACTCAAAGTAGGTATATTTATTCAAACTTGTACCTGTCACCGTAAGATTTTAAAAACCGTTATATTATAATCTAACTCGCGTAATTGCAAACTGTCGAAAGATTACAATTTAACGCATTATTTCCAGTAGATTGTAATCTGATTAAGGTATTTAAACCCGATAAAACCTAACCTACTTGTTTATTAACGTCGATCCCCACCCTAACCTACAAGAAAGAGACAAGAAAACGTAAATACAATGTATATTTCAAAAATTGACACTCCACACATTGAACAGTTCACAATCTTTCGACAGTTTACAGTTTCGCGAGTTAGATTATAATGTAACGGTTTTTACAATCTTACGGTGACATACCTACACAGTACACCTTCTGAATGTCATGTTTACAAAATATTATAACACGTGATGGTGATAATTAACCACGGTATCTTAAATCTAAAGCTATGAGGGTTAAAAAGCAAATGTATTAGTTCCGGGCAACGCCTGCTTTTCATTTAATTTACGTTACATTTATTGTCAACAAGTTTTAAAGTTATAAATAGGAAAAGCAAAAGTTCTGGTTCGGGGCGGCCCACTACTTTAAAATTAAAAGCTTTTTCGCCTTATTCGGGTCATACCGCGATCAATTTTTAGCCCTTATCGACGTTAGATGGTCACGAACGCCGATGAACACGGTTGAAACGGTTGGAATTGATAACTGTATGATACCTATACTCCCACAAATATATCTGACCCGGTTGCCAACATTGGAACAAATTTTTATGCCTGTTTAGTTTTTATTTTATTATTTTTTATATAGTTAAAAGTTTTATATTCTCTAGTTTATAAGTACCTATTCAGCTTTATCTATTTTTCACCATTCTCACATTCTAGGGCTGCTGGAAGAAATCTCTTCAAGATATAAGTTGTCCTTGTACATTTCCTTTAAATTTTTATGTTTAGTTTTTAAGTTTGGTACTAAATATATAAATAAAATAAATAAATAAATAGGTACACTAGAGACGCTTTCACCGTCAGCTAATTTTGTCGGGCTATACTTACAATTATGGGTACATGTATTTGATAATTTTGATGGCGTCACAGTTCGGTATTGCATACAACATCACATTACTAAGCGCGCGTTTTGACGTTAGAAAAATAGTTGCTCATTTGATTCTACGACAACTTACAAGTCAGCTTTTGACGGCGATCTAACCTGCTGGTAAGTGGTGATGCATTCTAAGATGGTGCCGCGTGCAGGTCATAGAGGCATTAAAGCATTTCTAACCCTTGTCTTTGGTAATTGGGATGTGGCTTAGCAAGATCACTGTTATACAGAGTGGGCTCTCGCAGATATTGTGATCTTTCCTAGTTGTAAGTTGTAGTATATCAATGTTTTTTTTTCATTGACTATTCCGTATCTGACTAATGCCTACCAAATTCCATGGCTTTAACGCTTGTGACGTGCAAGCTATTGACGACAATTATTTAGACTTATTTAGACTTCGGCAAGAAAGCTTGCCAGTGGACGTGGTGGACACATAGCCTTATGCCAGTAATTTAAAACGTTTATTAGATATTTAAAAATCAGCAATTAATACGCAATACCGCATACCACAGGTTCATTCGTTCATTTAAAAAAATCAGTAAATGTTAATGTAATAATTCGATTGACTCGATTATCAGCCTTGTGCTGACGAGTTAAAATCGATTTTAACTCGATTCAGCGTAATTTCACTCTCAGAACAATGGAAATTAACAAGTAGCATGTATAATATCGTTTATGAGATTAATTGAGCTCTCATTCAAAACTGTTTTAGTATTTCTCCACTATTATTTAACTTCGAGATCTGAGTAAGTGAGTAGGTACAGTGTACTAATTTACACTGTGTCCGTGCATGTCTGTCTGTCTGTCTGTCAAATAAAGTAGAAATTAAGTAGTCTTCGGCCGGGGCTATACTTACCACTAAGCGATTAAACGTTCCGGTACGATGCCGGACGGCACGATAAAAACTGATTAGGTGTATGGGTTTAATATAACTGCTACCAAGTAGCCCGTAAAGTTAGCTACCGTCTTAGACTGCATCATAGCATGTAATCAGTTGAGATCGCAGTCAAAGGCTACTTAACTCGTAGTGGATAAAAAAATTAAATCCACCATCCCTTTCATTAAAACTAGCTAATGCCCGCGACTTCGTCCGCGTGGATCGAGGTTTTTTGGTTCTCGCGGGAAATCCTTAATTTTCCAGGATAAAATGTAGCCTATGTGCTATTCCAGGCTATAAAATACCTAGTAGTGCCAAATTTCATGCAGATCTGTTCAGCCGTTAGGGCGTGATTGAGTAACAAACATCCATACATCCAGACATCCATCCAAACTTTCGCATTTATATTAGTAAGATTTGTAAGATAAGATTACCTAGGCCGTAATATTTTATGATATAAAAAATGAAAATTATTGAAATCTATTTTTAGTCTGGAAATTCAGAGAGGCACTTTAGTGCCAGTGTCTTGGACACCATGCCCATGAATTATCATTTTTATTTATTTATTTATTCATATAAAAACAAAATTTGGACGGTACATATTTTTTGTAAAAATAAATATAGATTAGTAGCTGATGCCCGCGACTACGTCCGCGTGGATTGAGGTTTTTGGGTTCCCGCGGGAACTCCTTATTTTTTCGGGAATAAAAGTAGCCTATATGTTATTCCAGACTATAAAATATCTTTGTGCCAAATTTCATCTAGATCTGTTCAGCCGTTAGGGCTAACAAACATCAATCTATTTGATATTTGATTGATTGATTTGATTTAATATTTGATTGATCAGCAGGTTACTTTTTGTAAATAACTAATTTTACAATAATATAAAAAATATATATATAAATAGTGATTATTGTAAATATAAGGTGTATACTTCGAGGATGTAAATAAAGTACATTTACTCAAGTGGTTAGCTTAGTCAACTTTCTATAGATATGTCACCGTAAGATTGTAAAAACCGTTAGATTATAATCTAACTCGCGAAATTCTAAACTGTCGAAAGATTACAAATTAACGCATTATTTTCTGGTAGATTGTAATCTGATAGGTATTTAAACCTGATAAAATGTCGAGCCCTAACCTAACCTACAAGAAAGAGACAAGAAAACGTAAATACAATGAATATTTCAAAAATTGACACTCAGAACATTGAACAGTTTACAATCTTTCGACAGTTTAGAATTTCGCGAGTTAGATTATAATCTAACGGTTTTTACAACCTTACGGTGACAGAGATAACAATTTTCTAACGACTAATAAATTTATATGATATGTGATAGGTATCTCCGCAGTGAGATCAGTCGAGTGCAAATCTGTCAGAGATAAATAATTAATCTGCCACTTTCTCTTCGTTTGTTGGTAACTGCTTACTTATTTGTCTTCGTCCGAGTGACCGGGGACTTTAATTACATATGACTAATTAATGACATAATCCGCGTAGCGTAAAATCACCTCGATCCGTTGCTTGTCCATTGTTTGTCCTTCAATTACGCCGCAACAGAGACAACAGAACACACTTTAGCATTAATTATAGATAAGTATGAATAATAAACTGCCTCGTTGGTCCAGTGGTTGGCTTGTTCGACTGCGACCGACGAGGTCCCGAGACATAATTAAGTACCTATTGGGTTTTTCTGACTAGAAATTCTCAGTACTAGCCCGGAGTTAGGAAGTTGGGGGTGTTTCACCCCCGTGCCTCGGTCCCGGTTATTATCACTAACATGATAATGGTCGTTAAAGCCCGCCAACCCGCATTGGAGCTCTAATTCCCTCTCTCCTATGAGAGTGGAGGCCTGTGTCTAGCAGTGGGACGTTATTGGGCTGTAGTGGTGGTGGTGGGATAAGTATGAATTAGTATGATTGCCACATTGCAACAATGGCTGCAATCACCTCATCAATCATAATGATAGATTCAGTTTGTACGGAATAGAGCTATATAGAGATAATAATTAGGCAAAAAAAACAGAATTGCACTCAGTTACTTAAATTACTATCCTATTATCCTTCTGGCAATATAGTATAGATTTTCCGCTCCCAAAAGTTTTTTTACCCGTTTTTGCCAACAATACTTTACAATGCTGCCGACAAAGGCAAACTCGAAAACTACCAAAAACCGCTGAACATACAATGGGTATTTTCTGATAGGTACTAGGGCCTAGTACTACGAGGTACAAGGAATCATTTTTTTTTCTTTGGACGTCACTATTTGGACCACTTTGTATGATGTCTTTTTCATTTTGTAAGATTTTTCTTATTGAAAAGAGCCACTGCGGAGTTTCTTAAAAGTTTGTTAATCAAGATACAAAGCAAAAAAAATTAAAAACATGACAGCCCTGCCGCGTTATAGCCAGTGTCTCTCGGGATGATGTAATTTCTACCCCATACATCCTTTGTTCAGACAATATATTATTTTGGAATTATTAAACTTTTGTACATACCTAAAAAACGTGACATTCTGAAAACGTTACATTTCTTTTTTTGGGCAGTCGTGTAAAAACTAGAACCCAGAACCGTTAAGTTAGTTTTAAAAAATCTGACCGGAATAGGCTTTGCCTTCATATAAAAATAATACCGAAAACAAACACGACTGAATAGGCTGTATGGTCTCAGATCTTTGCCTGTCCCGAAAGGGGACAATAAGAAAAACAAAAACAACATTAAATCTGACCGTTTCGCCTTCCAGCGTCCGAGTGGCCGGTAGTCAACAAGCCGTTGAAGGTGATCCAAACCAAAGAGAACAAGCTGTCCAACAGATTCTTCCCGTATGACGAGATCGAGACCGAGTGCCAGCTGACCATCGACGATGACATCGTTATGCTGACGCCCGACGAATTGGAGTTCGGGTGAGAAATAAGAATTGGGTATTTGACTATTAGTGAAATAAATTATTTTTTTGTGATTATTAAATAAAGGATCTACCCTGTTAGTTTTATGTTGAACAATTTACAGTAAAAAAGTTCGTCGAATTTCGATGACGTAACAACTCACAAGCAAGTATTTCATACGAAATCTTTTAATAAGCGCGCGTTTTGACGTTGAAAATAATATCCTGATTTGACATACCTATTTGTCAAATACCTACATAGGGTATTTGACAACGGATTGTCGGCACACTACTGAATACGTCTCTTCTCAGAATGAGAAGTGTTTGGCCATAATCCACCATGCTGGCCAAAGGCGGATAGACTTCACACACTTTCACATAAATTGGTATGTGATGATACAGTCGACAGTGACAGGTTAATTTTGGAAGGGCCTTCTTGGTTTCTCTACGTAATCGTACTGATATGTTTTATAGCTTGGCGGCATTTTAAAGTAACCACGGCCGAAGCCTCCAAGCAGATTAGCTCCGATAAATATTATATAAAAAAGTATAAATTTCAATTTTAATCTACCAAGAATCGTACCCGCCATAAACTGTACGCACGGTTTTTCGCCATACATTGAATATGTCAGCTTGTATGATTGATCGTTGCTCTGATTTGTCGCTCTAAACGATTTATTGGAGTTTTGATTTATTTACTTTTTTCCGTTTTATAGAATTAAGAGAAAACATGCGATATGGTCTCGAATTTATATTTTAGTTGAAGAGAAAATCTCCACCTAGATTATCACCTGCGCAATAGGTAGATAATATAGTGTGCTAGTGTGTGTACAAACACAGGTGCACTCTCTATTACCTCTCATAAACCGGTGGAACGGAGAATCTGACACAACCGGAAAGAGAAACAAGTGGGTGAAATATCACCTATTACCTAATTCCGGACTAGTATTGATACTATATTGAAAATTTCTTGCCAGAATAGCTCAATACTATGTTACGGCCCGACACAGAAATCTATACTAATATTATAAAGAGGTAAAGTTTGTGAGTTTGTGACGTTGTAGGGGGTAATCTCTGGATCTACTGAACCGATTTTGAAAATTCTGGTACTAATAGAAAGTTACATTATTTGTGTCATAGGCTACAATATATTATCCCCAAAAATTAGGGAGTTCCCGTGGGAATTGAAAAAATCTTGTTTCACGCGGACAAGTCTGCTAGTCGAATCTAAGACCTCGTTATCCACAGTCGAACATACAAACCACTAGAGTCTAGACTGTCGAGGCTGCAAAAAACAATAGTTAAACGGAATAAATAGAAAATTCAATATAAAGAAGCCATCAAGTAAAATATTCTCGTCTGTCACGACATCACTATAGAGCCGCGTTTTCCTCCTCACTTTAACTACTCCATGTCATTATTAGATTACGATAACACCAATGGAAACTCAACCGTAACACGCGAGGCTTTGGGGCTATTATTCTTTGACACTTTATCGCTTAACCTGCCGTGACATTTAATATCAATTTTTTTTTGTTATACCAGTTATTTAGTTAACTTGATGGATGTTGTTTTCGAACTTATCGTAATAACGGGTGTTATTGTTTCATTACCCGAAAGAATATACCCTATCATGTACTGTTGATGTTTTAGATTTAGACTTTAGAGCTTGTATTTTATGTCGTCGGTCGGTCCCGGTTATTAGGTATCACTAACATCTGATAATAATTGGGTATTTGACTACTATTAAAATAAATTATTTTTTAGTGATTATTAAATAGAGGATCTCCCAAAAGTCGTAATGTCCACGTCCCCTGATGGTTTTGTGTTGAATAACCATTTTAAACAATCTAAGTAAAAAAATGCTTCGAACTTTAATGACGTCACATTTCAAAATTTCATCTAACTCCCATACTTAGGACGCGTTTTGACGTTTGAAGAAAGTTGCAGGTTTGACTCTTTGTCAAATACCCAATTATTGTTAGAAACCTAAGAGTTGAAATAATAATCTTAGTCGAGTCGTATGCGGAAGGACTTGGGAACCCACCGCATTATTATCCCAAGAAAACTCCTACGATTAATAGAAATGTTATTAATAGAATCATTGTAGAGGGTCACGACCCTCAACAATGAGTAATACGACGCGGAGAGTTTAGACGACCTCCGTGGCGCAGTGTGTAGCGCTGTTGTCTTAACGTGCCGAGGTCCCGGGTTTGATCCCCGGCAGGCTCAATTTGGGAATTTATAATTTCCGAATTTTCCCTGGTCTGGCCTGGTGGGAGGCTTCGGCCGTGGCTAGTTAGTAGTACCGGCAAAGACGTGCCGCCAAGCGATTTAGTGTTCCGGTACGATGCCGTGTAGAAACCGAATAAAGGTATGGGTGTAATATAACTGCCATGCCCCTAACAGGTTAGCCCGCTACCATCTTAGACTGCATCATCACTTACCATCAGACGAGATCGCAGTCAGGGGCTAACTTGTAGTGGATAAAAAAAAAGGCTGATGGATGGATGTTAAAAAATGAAGCCAAAACTAGGAACTAAGTAAAAAAATTACTTTCTGTCTTGTTTTTGACTCCATAACATTTTTAAGAATTTAAGAATGATGGCAGTCAAGGGTTAACTTGTAGTGGATAAAAAAAAAAGGAAATCAGAAATTGTACGATGTAAAAAAATAAATAAAAATTGTGTGTTGTGTATGGTTCCAGGTTCGATGTGTGGCGGGAGTTCCCCGACCGGATAGTGGGATTTCCGTCGCGCTTGCACGTGTGGGACAACGTAACCCACGCGTGGAAGTACCACAGCGAGTGGACCAATCAGATATCCATGGTAAGTTATCCTAATATAACAGGTTAATTTAAATATACTAATAACACTTCTGTATGTAATACTGAACTACTTTTGTTTAACGATTTTTAGGGCTCCGTACCTCGAGAGGAAAAAAGGAACCCTTATAGGATCACTTCGTAATCCGTCCGTTCGTCTGTATGTCTGTCAGTTAACCACCTTTTTCCCGGGAACGCGTAGAGGTATCAAGTTGAAATTAATATCAAATACTAAGGTCTACGGTTCCTTGGAGCTGTAACAAAATCAAGCTTCTAAGTCAACACAGTTTAAAGGATACAGCGATCAAAAGATACAAATATTTTGACACTCGCCAATAAGAATATAATAGAATAGAATAGAATATATTTTATTTGCTGATACAACACATAGTAAACATAAAATACAAAAAGTCTAACTTAACTTACTTAAAATCTAACTTAACTTAATTACTCATCGTCTAGAATATGTTGTGCCAACAAAAGGGTCCTAACTCAGCTTGAAGTTATGGGTACAAAATGTAACCACAACGCTGTTATTCTGTTAGGGCCGAAACGAGGGAAGTCACACAAAAGAATATGTGACTGCAATATTAAAGTTATACAAAAGAACAAAAATATAAAAAGTAAAAATAATATAAAATAGTAAGACAATTAAAAATAACAAGAAAAACAGCACTTGTAATATCTAAATTATTAATCAGCTTAAAATGTACCAAATTATAAAAACAACCACCCGTGAACAATAAAAATTATTGAGATTAATATAATGTCATAGAATTTAATGCCACAAGCTAGTTTTCAGACTTTTGAGTGTCAAGTAAATACGCACGATATAATTTTTTAAAAGCAAATTTAGAGCTAATAGGACCTATTTAGGGACCCTTTCTCCCTAAATCTTTTTACACTACACTGATTCAAGTGTAATAGGCCTATTACACTGCAGTTATCACAGGGACCCTTCCGCTTGAATCATTGTAGTGTAATAAGATTTAGGTAGAAAGGGTCCCTTTTTTGATCCTTAGTGCTGTTTAATAAGCGACGCTCTCACTTGCGGCCGCGCCCACCCTTACCACAGGGCGCTGTGGAAAGTGCAGGGTAATAGGCCCGTCACCGTAACATTGTAAAAACCGTTAGATTATATTCTAACTCGCGAAATTGTAAACTGTCGAAAGATTGTGAACCGTTCAATGTTCTGAGTGTCAATTTTTGAAATATTCAATGTATTTACGTTTTCTTGTCTGTTTCTTGTAGGTTCGGTTAGGGTTCGACATGAATAATCAGGTAGTGTTAGGTTCTATCGGGTTAATAAACCTAACAGATTACAATCTACCGTAAAATAATGCGTTAAATTGTAATCTTTCGACACTTTGCAATTTCGCGAGTTATATTATAATCTAACGGTTTTTACAATCTTACGGTGACATAAATAACTATTCCGTGTCAGGTGCTAACGGGAGCCGCGTTCCACCACAAGATCTGGTCTTGGTACTACACTTACAAGATGCCGGCGGACATCCGCACGTGGGTCGACGACAACTTCAACTGTGAAGACATCGCTATGAACTTCCTCGTCGCCAATGTCACCAGGAAACCGCCCATCAAGGTGAATACCCCTTATTAATACTAGCTGATAGCCCGAGACATTGTCCGCGTACAATTTCTGATTTCCTTTTTATTTTTTATCCACTACAAGTTAGCGCTTGACTGCCATCATTCTTAAATTTGAATACTAGCTGATAGCCCGAGACTTTGTCCGCGTACAATTTCTGATTTCCTTTTTATTTTTTATCCACTACAAGTTAGCTTTTGACTGCCATCATTCTTACATTTGAATACTAGCTGATAGCCCGAGACTTTGTCCGCGTACAATTTCTGATTTCCTTTTTTTTTTATCCACTACAAGTTAGCGCTTGACTGCCATCATTCTTAAATTTGAATACTAGCTGATAGCCCGAGACTTTGTCCGCGTACAATTTCTGATTTCCTTTTTATTTTTTATCCACTACAAGTTAGCTTTTGACTGCCATCATTCTTACATTTGAATACTAGCTGATAGCCCGAGACTTTGTCCGCGTACAATTTCTGATTTCCTTTTTTTTTTATCCACTACAAGTTAGCGCTTGACTGCCATCATTCTTAAATTTGAATACTAGCTGATAGCCCGAGACTTTGTCCGCGTACAATTTCTGATTTCCTTTTTATTTTTTATCCACTACAAGTTAGCGCTTGACTGCCACCATTCTTAAATTTGAATACTAGCTGATAGCCCGAGACTTTGTCCGCGTACAATTTCTGATTTCCTTTTTTTTTATCCACTACAAGTTAGCGCTTGACTGCCACCATTCTTAAATTTGAATACTAGCTGATAGCCCGAGACTTTGTCCGCGTACAATTTCTGATTTCCTTTTTATTTTTTATCCACTACAAGTTAGCGCTTGACTGCCACCATTCTTAAATTTGAATACTAGCTGATAGCCCGAGACTTTGTCCGCGTACAATTTCTGATTTCCTTTTTTTTTTTATCCACTACAAGTTAGCGCTTGACTGCCATCATTCTTAAATTTGAATACTAGCTGATAGCCCGAGACTTTGTCCGCGTACAATTTCTGATTTCCTTTTTTTTTTATCCACTACAAGTTAGCTTTTGACTGCCATCATTCTTAAATTTGAATACTAGCTGATAGCCCGAGACTTTGTCCGCGTACAATTTCTGATTTCCTTTTTATTTTTTATCCACTACAAGTTAGCTTTTGACTGCCATCATTCTTAAATTTGAATACTAGCTGATAGCCCGAGACTTTGTCCGCGTACAATTTCTGATTTCCTTTTTTTTTTTTATCCACTACAAGTTAGCGCTTGACTGCCATCATTCTTAAGTTCTTAAAAATGTTATGGAGCCAAAAACAAGACAGGAAGTAAATTTTTTATTTATTTCCTAGTTTTGGCTTAATTTTTTAACATCCATCCATCCATCCATCAGCCTTTTTTTTATCTACTACAAGTTAGCCCTTGACTGCGATCTCACCTGATGGTAAGTGATGATGCAGTCTGAGACGGTAGCGGGCTAACCTGTTAGGGGCATGGCAGTTATATTAAACCCATACCCCTGTTCGGTTTCTGGACGGCATCGTACCGGAACGCGTAACGCCACGGCCGAAGCCTCCCACCAGGCCAGACCAGGGAAAAATGTCAATATGACGTCAAAATTAGCAATTCATTTGTTGGAAACAGTGTCCGCTTCTACAATAAGCTCCCAGAAGACGTGTTGATGATGTCTCTGAATAAGTTCAAAGTTAATGTAAAACGTAAACTCATTGAAAAATCTTATTACCATGACAAGGAGGCTTGGCAATAATTTGCTCTAATGGCTCTGATAGTTCCTTAGTTAAGATGATTTGTGAGATGGTGATAATGAAAAAAAACAACCCGGCTGAGTTTGTAGTGGGCTCTTCTCAGACCGGGGCGCGTTTGGAACCCCGTAGCTTTAGTTTCAAGATACCGTAAGTAATTATCACCATCATGTTTTATATGTAAGTAATGGACGTCAATATGTGTACCTATAGTGTACCTAAATTGAATGAATGAATTGAATTGATGGATTTTAAAAGGCCATTTGTAATAATCCGATTGCAGAAAGGAGCCATCCGTTCTATTTATAAACTCGGATCACGCGTATCACTTCGTGAAAAATTTAAAGAGAGTGGTGTTCTTACAGTGCCTTCGCAATACATATACATTAATATAGTCTTTGTTAGGTAGAACATTAATCTTTACAAGCAAATAGGTGATACTCACAATCGATACACTAGAAACCGCCATAAGCTAGTAACAGCGTCGTATCGTGTGCGCAAAGTGCAGAAATCCTTTGTGGGGTCGAGTGTACGCTTTTATAATATGGTTCCCAAAGAGTTTCTGGATTTGCCATTACATAGATTTAAATACTGTGTTGAACAGCATTTGTTAAGTCGACACTATCGATGATTTTGTTAACGGCAAAGTAGCATGGAAGCAACCGGCCTCGCATCCAGCGACCCACAAGTCAGTGTAATACTTGTAACGTATGTGTTGTGTTGTCTACATATTGTAACCGTTTCTTTTCTATGAAAAGAGCAACTGCTGAGTTTTTTGCCGGCTCTTCTCAATAGAAATTCCGAACCGGTTGTAGAGTCTTAATGTTTCATAAATGGCACAAGTTGTCCTACATACACCCCCCCCCCCCCCCCTCCCCCCGAATAGGAGGAGGTGTGTCCGGCTTGCACGGACTAAAATAACCTCCCCTTGGCTGCGAGATCAGCCCGGAACCGATTTACATTTCATCGTGCTGACCCTCAAGTTGTTCTCTCTTTCTTTTTCCTTGTTTTTCTCGCTCCTCTCTTCTCAAAATAATGGCCCTCAACATCTGGCTGTATCTATACCACTCGCGAAGTTGTCCTACATGAAATAAATAAATCATTTATCATTTATCATTATCATTTATCATTTATCGTTATCATTTATCATTATCATTTATCATTATCATTTATAATTATCATTTATCATTATCATTTATCGTTATCATTTATCATTATCATTTATCATTATCATTATCATTTATCATAATCCAGGTGACGCCGCGCAAAAAGTTCAAATGTCCGGAGTGTACGAACACGGAGATGCTGTCAGCGGACGCGCGTCACATGTCGCAGCGTTCCGCGTGCGTCGAGCGTTTCGCGCGCGTCTACGGACACATGGCGTTGAAGGCGGTCGAGTTCCGCGCGGATCCGCTGCAGTACCGCGAAACTTCCGCAGGAGTTCCGCACAGGTACCCCGACATCGGCGCGTTGTAAGGTAACGCGGTATGGGCCCTCCGGTAGACAAAATCGAGCATTTTTTGGTTTCTAATTCGAACCGCTAGGATTTATGTATGATATTTTTTATATGTCACTGTAAAATTGTAAAAACCGTTAGATTGTAACCTAACGCTTTTTATTTCGATAGATTGTAAACTGTCGACAGATTGTGAACCGTAACATACTGCTTAGAATTTAACGCACACATGTCTACGGACACATGGCGCTGAAGGCGGTCGAGTTCCGCGCGGATCCGCTGCAGTACCGCGGAACTTCCGCGGGAGTTCCGCACAGGTACCCCGACATCAGCGCGTTGTAAGGTAACGCGGTGTGGGCCTTCTGGTAGACAAATTCGAGACAAATTCGATTTATATATTATATAATATTTTAAATATGTCACTAAAATTGTAAAAACCGTTAGATTGTAACCTAACGCTTTATATTTCGATAGATTGTAAACTGTCGACAGATTGTGATTTTTGGCCTCAGAGAATTCCCAAATCTGGCCATCCGGAATTCACGTTGGCTTGAACATGAGTTTTAAATAGAGGTACCAAAACCAACTACGTTGTTTGAGCTTTAATGTTAATATCTGATCAGTTCAGAACAAAAATTCGATTTTCGGTTTATTTTTTCCCAAATTAAATAACTGCCATATATTAAACATAATTTTCGTATAACTTCGGTTTAGAATTTTGCCCAACATAAAAAACCCATGTAGTTTTTTTTGCGGAGGATCATGAGGAGGGCCCGTTATTTTTTTAGTTTATAATTTATTTTGAAGTTCGGACAATAAATAAATAATCGCATGAGAAGAATTCGTAAGGCTGTACGAAATAAAATGGGAAATCGTCCCCCAAAACCAGGGTATAAGTAGATGTAACTGCCAATTTGTTAGAGTTACTTTAAACATAAATAATTATTTGTGGTAAATCGGTTGTGTACAAATCTCCAAAATCAGAGAGATTCACGTAACGAAATATTGCTTGCGGAATTCCGCGTGCGTAAAACTACTAGCGGAAGTCCGCGCGTGGAATTTTCTTTGAAATTCTCTTGCAGCTATGGCGTTTTACTAACAATTCCAAATCTTATTCGAGAGAAGTTCCGCAAGCCCTGTCCCGCATGCGTTATTCCGCACGCGGATTTCTCCTGTCCTAATTAAATCGATTGTTTTTTAAAAGAAAAGGATAGGACTAATGTGATACTGGGTAACTTTGGAAACACAATAAAGATTGGCATTGGATTTAACATTGAATCCCAATTAAAATCGGGTCAATTATGATCTATGACGATTATTTTCACTAGTGTACTGGTCAAGGAACGCCAATTTTGGCAAGTTGTCGAAACTGACAACTTATTAATGGTAATTGTATTCTCCTCTCTCTGTGCAGAGTAGTGATGTGCCGGATCGTTAAAAATGTATATCCGCGGATACGGATCCGAATATGGATATTTGTTGTCAAGATCCGCGGATACGGATACGGATATTAACTTTCTTACTGAATCGGTGTCGATGCGCGTGACCTTGGAACTCACTACGATGAATGTCAAATATTTGAGTGTCAAATATTTGATTTTAAGATACAAAAATAATCTGAGTGGAATTTAATAGTTTTTCATTGTACCTACCTAATCACATATATACAAAATTTCATCTGTGTATTGAAAATTAATAAGGTAAAAGATTCGTCAAAAAAGTAACGGATACGAATACGGATACGGACCTATCATCTCCCTCGGATATCCGCGGATACGGATATGGATATCCGGAACATCACTAGTGCAGTGCATTCAATGTTAAGCCCGACAACAATGTTTCTAAACTCATCTGGTTTCATTTTAGTTTCAGTTTTACTTATTTAAGAGATCTGTGTACAAGCGAATTAACACCTTGATTATTTATTTGTATAATTGCGATTTTGCTTATTTTAATGCAAAACGATGTATCGAGAAATTCACGTCATCAATGTGGATAACATAATGCTAGTGTCGCGTTACTCATGAATCTAACCCGTTGTCCTGGGTGAGTGACAGAAGCGACGCGATGCAATGCGACTCGATATGACGCCATAGAAAATGACAGACGTATATACGCGACAACGTAGACGTAACGTCGTTTTCTATGGCGTCGCATCGTGTCGATTAACGTGGCGTCATCTCTATCGCTTACCTATGACAACGGGTATGGTTATCCGCTCAAGTAATCATTTATGTATCCATTTGTTATTTTATTTAACTGTAACTTGACACGTTTCGCATTAAAATTATAATAAATATTTAATATATTATTTATAATATTTATAATAAAAATAAATAATATAATAAATATTTAATAATTATAATAAAAATAAAAGCTATAAAATTATTTAAACTGTATTTTTTACTCTGTGCCATGGATACTAAGAAACTGTCATATCGTCTTATTTTTTTTATCGAGACAATAAAACTTATATAGGTTATTTTTGAAATTACATTACTTGTACATGTATTCATATTTTATAGAATATATTTTGTATTTTCTAAGTTTCATTGATTTTATGTTGTTTTAACGTTAAGTACAGTTTTTTTTTTAATTAGAAAAACATTTATAATATTATGTAAATATTTTGAAAGTTTATTTAGTCGTCGTAATTATTTTACGTAACAAGGAACAATCGATAAAGATATTTTTTAATTTACTAACATTTTACATTCATTAATTATATTTTGAATAAAAGATCGAATGATGATGGTGAATTAAATAAATTTTCCATTAATTCGATTGTAGGTAAATCAGATTGTATATAGTTATTGTACCTAAGTTTTATTTTATTAAAATTTACTTTTTATTCTTAATTGTACAACTTAAAAAGTACATACTTTTTAAATCTATAGCTGTATTTTTATCCGCGAACAAAGATTTATTTAAAAGTCTAAATCTGACATTTGGACAGATTAAACATGATATAAAACCACAGAGTAAAAACTTTTGTGTTCTTATAATATCGTATAGTATATCGTATCGTATATCTTATAATAGTCGTCTATTTTGAACAAACCTCATAGCTTGCCATTCCTTTTTTAGAGTTCTGTTAGATAATAATAATTTTAAGACAATAAACTATAATTAATACTCTCGTATTAATTTGATGTCAATTTTTAACTATCGAGTGGGAAAAATATAATAATTATTATATATTAAAATACTATATATTATGTTAAATCACTATAAATTAATTATACATACAAAATTACGTCTATTCCGACTAAAGCCGGCGGCGTAAGTTTTTCAAGATGTCTATCGCCAAAAACGGTTTTTTCGGAGGACTTTTTTTTAGGAATGAGATTTTAGTTCCACTTTGGCAATAAAGTTATAATTAATTTTTAATCACCACTTGATATAACGATAAATCTCATATTGTATTGTTATTTGTAATTGCCAAAATGAATTGGTAAGTAACTAAGTACTGTACTAGGAAAGGAAATTGATTGGATGATCATTTTTTGCACCACTTTTAATAATTTATTTCTATTGGAATTAACTATTTTAATAGTATGGCAGCTATAAAACTCTCCAAATAAATATTAAACATAATTTAATAATTTTGGACTATTGACAACAAGTGAAAATTCTCCTAAATTATATTTTAAATGTCAATAATACCAATTGTATTTTAAAAAAATGTTAGAGTGGTATCTGATTATAATAGTTTTAATTGTAAATAATAAAAAATACTGAAAAAATATTGAATTGGACTATTCTAATTACATGATCAATTCTGATTCCAATATTTAAAAAAGTGGTGCAAACGCGATCTAAATAATTCTTTTGTCCTTAGGAACGTATGAAAATGATATTCTAAAGATAATAGGAGTGTTAGTTGTTTAGGAGAATTTTAGTCCATCTCGACATATCGGTGCTTGTGTGAAGGATTATTCCTAATTATGTAGATATGATTATTATATATATATTTAATTATATTACGTAGTGTTTTGTATTGGCATGATGAAATGTAGTGAATTGTAGGATATAATGCGTAATTTTTGCGACGAATATGTCTACATATTTTTAGTATTATATATGCGAATTGGCGGTGATTATTCTTTGATATTTGGTTTCTATCGCACTACAGCGTTCCCACATTTTCATAAACCGTCAAAAGACGAAATTTATGCGGAGACAAGAGTTATTCGTGTGCTCGTACCCTGGATTTATTATGCCTCTAGATTAAAATAATCACCGCCATTTTGTATAGAATAGAGCAAATTATTTTATAATTTTCTGAAATATCAAAATATTTTATTTCTGATTAAATCAATTAATGTTTTATATAATTTTTTTTTCATGTTAGTTGTATTTATATCCTTTCATAAATTATGATGTCGATTTTTATTATTATTTTCTACAATACGAGTGATTTCTTAAGTGTTAAGACGCCATTCGTTAGTTAAATTGTATAAAGCTCTTATTTTAAGCATAATAAAATCTATAATTATTATACAAACGCCTCTAAGTCTAAGGCTGTCAATTATAGACAAATTTGTTTCTTTTAAATATAAAAATCGCAGCCAAAGACCTTGTCGACTAGTCTCGGAAGATTTATTTATAGTTTCGCATTTAATTGATGTATTTTTAATTGTGTTTCTCTATCGAAAAGTAGTGGTTACCATCGCTATATCAAAAAGGACAGACTGAATTATTTCCTTTTAAAATTAGATATATTGCTAGGTAGTAAATGTGTATGTACATTGTATGTTGTAGATTAAAGTGCGGAAACACTCTTGTATGGGTCTCGCCATATTTATCGACACGGAATCGTATTAAGCTATACATCTCATAAACTATACGTCTATACAACTAATAGTTCAGTTAGTTTTTAATACGCACTACACATATGATAAATGCACACGCAAGTATTATAAATATTGCCTTTTCCTCAAACATGCTTGGAAATTTGAGCATTATTTTGATAACTACATGCGAGCAGCGGCCGGCTAAAGTTGTATGAAAATCCATATCTGTCGTGGTTTAGCGGCCAAATAAATTACATAGTAAATTCATATCTGTCGTGTAATTTAAAAATGGAACGATCTTTTACTCCGTAACATGGCAACCAAGGAGGTCACTTTTCGAAGGTTTGATTTAAATTTCGAACTAGCTTGCAAATAGAAAGCTGTTTAGTTATTGAAAAAAAAAAACAAATGAAACGCGGGAAAAATTATTGTTGTTCGTTGTTCGTCATTGATTTTGAAATGTATTTGACAAAATGAGTTCAAGCGAAGACAATGAGTGTGATGAACTTACTTTAACGCCATCTGAAATTCAAGAGGCGGCAAGAGCCGTAATAGAAAACTTGTTACCGCCAAAATCGAAAGAAAAATATTTTTTCTATAAACTATGGTTTTACTTATTTTGGATGATAATTTTGACAGCTGAGAGGTGTATAGCAATGGTGAAGGACGAGAGTGAGACAGACTGAAGCAGTACTATGCCATCTGCCAAAATTATCGTCCTAAATTTGACAAACCATAGTTTATAGAAAAAATATTTTTCTTTATACATCTGATAGCATCGAGTCGCATTTTGTCAAAATGAGAATTAACCTGCAGAATGTTATACGCAATACCATTTTCAATAAACTAAATTCTAATCGCTGCTAAGACAAGTGTGATATGTGCGACGTATGAAATAACTGTAAAATCACAATTTTTCAGATTTTTTTCCTATTCGAACGCATTAAAGTTAGTCACGGAATTCAAGGTCAAGCGCTTGATGACAGATGACAACTGGCGCTCGATCAATTCCATACAAAATCTAGAGGTTTGACACGATCGAATAGGTAAATAATCTCCCATTAGACCTGCCGATTTTGTCGTCGTCGTCATCGTCCCTTCGTCAAAGGTGAGCGACGTCGTTTTCTCCTTTAATATCGTCAACATTTAGCCGGCTCAAGCAGATTCCGAGTCGTTATAATATAAAGAGACTATAACAGGATGCGCCTCCTAGTGTGTAGCTGTATGGTGCACGTTAAGTCAAATTGTAGGTTTGTCTATGATCAAAAAACACTTCAAACACTATTGTGTGCTTTTATAATTCTGCACGTCAATGTTATCGTGGACGTTGACGTCTTCGATTTAACCGTTGACGTCAACGTCCGCCGTAACATTTTTCCGGAACATGGATGGACGTGCACATTACGACGTTATCGTAGATGGAAATTTAAGAATGTCTTCATACATTTTATTTCCCTGTGTTATTGTGATAACGTGGACGTCCACAGTAATATCGTCAAGTTAGGATGTATAAGAGCACATTGACGCGTCTTGGTGTTGGGATTGTAAGTAGGAGGTTGGTCGCTTATTATAAGTATCTTTGTACCCTTATTGTTTGTATACTAATACTTAACGGGATTTTAACAAATTCTTGCAAGTACAAGCCGAACTATTTTTAAAAATATTCATAATTTCTCCTTGGTCTCAATTTCGAATATTAGTCGAAAAATAATTTTGATGTTGTGCGTATAAAATTAATTAAAATAATTTTCATTATCATTAAGTGTGTTAATCATAATATTTTACTATTAACTCCGACCTAATTTAGAAATATTTTTCAATTATGAACAAAATTTAATATTTAAAGTGGTCATGACAAGCTAATTGTTGTATTGAAATCTATAAAATAATTTGACACCTTAAAGCTCTTTATAAAGTTTTAAAATTAAATTTTAACAACAGAGCTTCCGCATTTTTGCAAAAATTTCTATTGAATTGGTTCTAAAATAAAGTAAAGTCGGCCTAGAATTAGAAAGCAAGATAGAATGAGCTTCTGGTAAAATAGATTTTTGAAAACCTTTTTAGGTAATGATGAATTTAAATAAACCATTTTTTGTATTACAACCTTATCAGTCCAATATTTCATTCGATTAACAATGTTTGATCGAATAGTCCCTTTAATATAATAAACGATGTCAGTTACCAGTGGCAGCTATATTCATGTCGAGCGGTTTGAAATTAAAGCAAATTTTATGCTTCTTTTTTTAATTATATTAATTTTGGACATATCTAGGGCGAAAACTTTGCTTGCATTGATTAGTTTTTCACATCGAGTCTAAAAAGTGATTTTATAGAATCCTAGTAAACAGTCTACCGAAGACGTGAAATTTCGCTACTTTGAGTAAGAAAAGACTGTGGCAAACATAACTGCAGCTATAAAAACGATCCGCCTTCATGTGTGCACGCCCTTATAGATTTTTTTCTCATTTTAACCTTTTTGAATATTTTTTTCGTGTTACGATTGTATTTTGTTAATTTTTTTGGATGGCTTTTCATTTTGATTCGGCGATCTTATTAAATCTATTTGCTTTTCTAGCTAATTCATAAGGTAAATACACACTATACGTATATTCAACCGCAAATCTTGAACGCACAAATGACGAATTGGACTATTCAAATAAAAACGCGATAACTGCTAATACAACTGCCTCTGGTATAATTTTATAATTTTTAACAATATCACTATACTATTGAACAATTTATACACATTGAAATAATAATATTATTAAGTATAATTATTATTATTACCATAATAATTCTATGATATTATTTATTTGTATGTAATCTTCATAAATCTGTCAGAAACAAGTTCTTTTAAAATAATACACAATGAAAGAAACAGTGAATTGAATAATAAGATTAAGTAGTTAGTGTAAATAAATATTATGTAACTGTACTCTGTAGTGGCATCTAGAAAATCTATCTTTAAGAAAAATGTTTATTTGTACAGAGTTTAGAGTTTTATGAAAAGTACTCGTTTTGATTGCATTGCATAGGAAATTAAAACTATTAAAATTTATTATATACTACTAGCTGATGCCCGCGACTCCGTCCGCGTTGATTGAGGTGTTTTAGGGGAATGAAAATTAGTTATAAACCTATTCTCATACCTACTGAATATACATATTATGAAATTTCATCAAAATCGGTCAATCCGTTTCGGAGGAGTATAAACACTAAAATTGTGACACAAGAATTTTATATATTAGAAATAAATTAAAAATATTAAAATCCGGTACGGGGTCGCTATCCAAGCATTTTGGGACCCCAACGTCTATTTGTTCTTTCCATGTGGCCCTGTCCATTGCCATTGCTTCGCGAATCATTGCTGTGTCTTATGTTATTATGTGTGTTTATATATACTTTGGTTGGCAAATCAAAAAGTTTTTTGAATTTTTAATTCCAAAGAATTTTTCAAAATCTTAAATCCCTGCAACGAAGTCGCGGGCATCACCTAGTTTATCATAATTTTTTTCATATTTCCATTCTTTTTTTATTTTTTCATATTATATCATTCTTTTGCAATGAAAATTGAATAAAGATTTTTAAACGCAATATGTTCTAAATTCTGAACTCTGTACAGTTAAAATATAATAAAAATAAGGTCGCAACCGGACTGACGGGGCGCCATACGGTTATTTTTAGTTTAATAAAATAATAGAGCCCAAATATTTCCTTTTATACTGTTATAGATGTTTTGTATAGGGTACGCCCGCACTCCGAAATTTCACCGAATGTCCCTACCCGTAATATTCTTCGACGTAGGTTATATGGAAATATTATGAAGCCGTACGCACTCAATTTTCATATGAGAAAGAATTATTGTACACGCGGAAAAATTTCACAGTGCGTACATACCTTTAGTTCATTCTTTTGTATTTTCAAAATTCTATGTTTAAATATTTTTAGTAGGTACCATTAAAGTTTGAAACAATGGTTCTTTCCAAAACATATGATTCTAGATGACATTCTTATTAAATATTTTTAATATGATAGAAGTTTGAAATCATCGTTCTTTCCAAAAAAATATGATTCAAGATGGCCTACCAGTCCAGGCACGGTCTAAGTCAAATGTGTTTGTAAAAAGTTTACTTTCTATTTTATTTTTATGTAGATAAAATGTTTTATGTATAGGTATTATGTGTAAGTATGGTACTTAATAGAGAAGAATATTTGTTGCGATGATGTACAGCGTGTATATAGTACATTATACATATATATTGTGAATAAAGCGATACATATCAATTTGTAAGCGTAGTTTTCTTGTTACGTTTGTTTTCTCCCTGCATTTATCCTGTCCTGCTTCCTGTAGTAAGTCCCGGATTCTTGGTACAAGCAATGTCACCTACATTGCTTGTACCACCGTAAGATTGTGATAACCGTTAGATTGTAATCTATCTAGCGAAATTGTAAACTGTCGACAGATTGTGAACCGTTCAATGTTCTGAGTGTAAATTTTTGAAATATTCATTGTATTTACGTTTTCTTGTCTCTTTATTGTAGGTTAGGTTAGGTTTTAGGTATGATAACCATTTTAAAATATAGATTTAAGAAAAAAAGTGCGTTGAAATTTTATGACGTCACAACTGTGAATTTCATACAACTTCCATACTAGAAGTGCGTTTTTAATTTTGATAAAAAGTTGCTGATTTGATTGAGTTGTCATCATCCCTATTGTCATCTCGGGACAACAGGTAGTTGTACCTGTTGCCTATGTCACCGTAAGATTGTGAAAACCGTCAGATTGTAATCTAGCGTAAGTGTAAACTATCGAAAGATTACAATTTAACGCATTATTTTTCGGTAGATTGTAATCTGTTAGGTATATTGAACCGATAAAACCTACCAGATTGTTTATGTCGAACCCTAACCTACAAGAAACAGGCAAGAAAATGTAAATACAATGAATATTCCAAAAATTGATACTCAGAACATTGAACGGTTCACAATCTTTCGACAGTTTACAATTTCGCGAGTTATATTATAATCTAACGGTTTTTACAATCTTACGGTGGCATATCGATAAAATTAAAACTGCCGATTACTAGAGATAAAGTTTAGGTACTTTTAAGGGGTAGACGTTGAGGTATCTTATGCAATATAGGTAGGTATACGTTATTGGCCTACGAGTAGGTAGGTATATAAAAAAATTGTAGATATTAAGTAGGACTTATAGTAATTTCCTTTCTCTAGTTTACTTAGAGTTTAGTACAACTGCATTGAAATAATTTATGAGCAAATTTAATACTATTTACGGGACAATGCATTTGGCAGCCGCCCACTCGCCATCGAGCAAATGGGGACAAACTGGAGCCCCTTTGTAGTGCCGACTCAGGTACGCGCCACAGAATACTAAATTAAGCAATACAATAGGCATGATGACTGATTTTGAGAAATGGTCAGATTATGTTCGGAAGTATCTACTGTTTCTAATAAATATATTATTTCTGCAGAAAAATAAGGTTTGGTAGAATAAAATTGGCATTTGAAATTTAAATTTTAAAATTCACGCCAAAACGCTCGCGAGTGTCATGGCGTCGTTTGTGACGTCACTATTGTTTTTACCAATGTACTCTGTGCAGTGTGCAGTAAACAATAGTGTGATTGTCAAAGCTCGAAAACAAACAATTGTGACGTCATTCGCTTCTTGTAATCCATTGTGGCGGATTGCTGTATTTTATAGTTTTATTTTATCAAAATAAATAGCAATCTCATTCGAAATAGAAAAATAAATACGTTTTTTATAATCCATGAATCCTATTTCATTAGATAAATTCATAATTTCATTGATTCTTGTTTACTGTCATCATGCCTATTGGCATCTGTTCCCGTTAATACCGGAACAGCGTGGTGTTTCAAGGCACTCAATATTTTAGATAGATGAGTAGATAGATGATTCATTTGTTCACGAAAACAATGCACAATATCTGGTTACAGAAGTAAGCCAATTGTATTGTTAATTAATGATTGCCTATTACAATCATTCGTGAACAAATAAGGCTCCCCACTCAGCTCAAATAATTAGTGCTTGTGCAAATGAATTAGTGCTTCAAGTGCTACTTATGTAGGTCACAAAAACGTAGTAAACATTAAGTAAATTATAATAAACTAAGGATTATTGGACTGTAAATTAGATGTGGAAATTAGTTATAAGTAGAAGTTTAAACTATAATAATATTATTTATTAGGCTAGATGGTAGTCAGGCAATATATATAAAACAGGCAGCCATAGTAGCGAGAGCAGAGTAGTCTGGGGTCACACCCCAGACTACTCTGCACTGGGATGAGCCCAAAGGGCATTGCGCAAGGGAGGCACCGATGCGTTCTTTATAGAGATCTCGGAGCCTCCCAATATGCAGAGGGTGGCCACCGAGGGGGTTTTAGTAGGTACAAATCCTACATAACCCGACTTCTCCCCCAGAAGTTGGGTATCTTAGGAAGATTTTCCCCTCGAAAAAAAAAAAAAAAAAAAAGGCTAGATGGTAGTAGACAATAAAGTTGTCATTATAATATAGTAACGGAGCCGCAGCAAGCTGCATCGCTGGTTTTCAGGAGCCTTAAAGTGTCTATAGACGTGTTTCCGACCTTATAACTAAAACAAATTAATTACAATTCAATTTAACTATAAGTAAGATTTACTGCACTATTATTTACTTTTTTTTTATCCACTACAAGTTAGTTAGTGATGATGCAGTCTAAGATGGTAGCGGGCTAACCTGTTAGGGGCTTGGCAGTTATATTAAACCCATACCCCTATTTCTACACGGCATCGTGCTGGAACGCTAAATCGCTTGGCGGCACGTCTTAACGGTAGGGTGGTAAGCCTCCCACCAGGCCAGACCAGGGAAAATTCAGAAATTATAAAATCCCAAATTGACCCTGCCGGGATCGAACCCGGGACCTCCACACGTTGAGACAACAGCGCTACAAACTGCGCCACGGAGTTCGTCAAAATTATATATCATATTTAACAATATTTTATTTTGTATGCTGTGTAAATTAGAATAGGATAGACCGAATCTGTTATTTGGAGTCTCTTGAAAATTGCTGCTATTGTATTTACTGAACTATTACGAAAACAATTTCCAGTAGTTTGATAATAAATGGAGTGGAGTGGGATAATAAACGCCAGTAGTTCTGTCCAAGTGTGTGCTTCTTTAGTCAAAGAACTTGAGAGAAAAAGAAACTCAGTACTTAGAATAAACGGTTATGCATGTACTTACAACTGTACAGTTTCTGCCGTATGCTTAGCGAATCTGTCTAATACCGAATCTGCATAATCGCGAATCCAAAATCTGGCCAATACCGAGTAAAGGACGAATGCGTATAATTTCAAATCTGGGCCATACTGCCAACGCTTAAAACCATAGTGTTTCATTATTGTTGACTTTCGTGTTGTATAATTATAATCCTCATTTTAAGAAGGTCAAGGTACGTGACATCAAACGGTCATGTTAAGTAATGCTTTAAGCGTTGGCAGCATGGCCCCTGTGTAGAAGCGAGAGTCTTTACCATTTCTATACGTCTTTTGAAGTCTGAGGCAGATATTCACTTATTGTTACCCACAAATAATTGCAAACCAGTGAACTATAAAGCGAAATGTTGGAAACTGTTTCGACCGTGCTTTATCAATATCGCGATTAAATCAATTTAAATAACATTCAGAGATATTAATTAATCTCTTTGGTAAGATCACACCAACTAACGGCAATTTACCCACTGATATAAAATTACTTTGTGAAATTGTGACACATAAAGTAAGTATATAGGTACGTCATTTCAACCCATCACTGGCTCATCTCATCAGAATGAGAAGGCTTTGGCTGTGGTCCACCACGCTGGCGAAGTGTGGATTAACAGTTTACACGCCTTTGAGAATATTATGAAGAACTCTTGAATGCTTAAAGTTTTCCTTCACTGTTAAAGCAAGTGGCTCGTTATTCAAAAAAGGTCAGGAGTGCGTTACTGCGTGGCCAAGGATCGAACCCGGGCTAGAATAGTAGGCCAAACGTTTTAAGCACTAGCCTATAAAAACACTAGTAATGAACCTACGTATCTACCTATTTATCTCATAATAATAATAATAAAAAAATCCGACACGACCGGAGAGATATCAGGCTGAGGACCGACGGCTTAACGTGCTCTCCGAGACACAGAAAGAATAAGTACTCAGTAATTAGCCCACCATGATTAACAAAAATTTCACCGTCAGTGTTCAGACCAAGTATAATGACCTATTAGATGCAACATTGTAGTTGCTTTAAGACTACGTTCCGGACACATTCCCCTGAACGGATTTGCATACCTCGTAGGTAAATCTGACTCGCCCAAATGTACTGAATGCGACGTAATTGAGGATGTATACCATGTCTTGGTCGAATGTGTCCGAAACGAGTTGGAAAGATTTCATTTTAAGACTAGGTTTAATATTGATTTGCTGGATTTGTCTGTATGTAACAGTGTCCTGGCTTACCCCTTATCAGAGGAGGCCAGGGCGCTGTACGAGATTTATAAAACATATGTTAAGCGTAGGCAGTGAAGTAATGATTTTGTTCCTATGAGGGTGTCATGTTCAATATTGAACAAACCCTCTTTAATAAAAAGAGATAAAAAAAATGACCTATTAGGCATGACCCATTAGAATTGTAGTAGATATGTGAGCTTGACAATGTAATTTATAGACGCACTTGATTGCTTGTCGCTATTTTTTGCTGTCTCTTTTATGGAGTTATCAAGTTACGACGGTTTTAGAGAAACAGGAAGAACCGAGCTGTGTTCAATTCTTACATCTGCTTGTAAATATAAATGGCTGTAGTCTCTGTAGGGCACTGCAGATATCACATCCTAAACATTAGCAGCTACTGTTGCAAATGGTTGCAAATATATATTACTGGATGACTAGATGATTGATGATGATTAAGATGTTTGATTACCGCGGGGAAAAAGTAGCCTATGTCCTTCCCCGGGATACAATCTACCCCTGTACCAAATTTTATCAAAATCGGTTGAGCAGCTATGGGCCGTGAAGGCGTACCTAGCAGACAGACAGACACACTTTCGCATTTATAATTAATATAGATCCTGAAGGAGGTGTGACGACAACGACAGTTTTATACCTAGTTGGGTTGGACAAGTAGCTATACTTGTTACCTAATCGGATATGCAGCTTAAGTATCGATTGAACCATGGATGGTTAGTGTTAAATTGGAGCACCTAAAACAAACTTTGGGTTGCAAATGTCAGGATCCATTTAATTACGTAAATTTGATCTAAGTAATTATATTAATTTGAGGACCTAATAACTAGTAGACGGTTCGAAAATATTACGACGGAACGCTTCCAGAAAAGGTACGTTGTGCCCCGTTCGTTTCGCTCGTCTTGGAACAAAAATTAAGTATTTATAAAAAAACAGCATTTATTATGAACCAGAACAGACTAGTGCCACTCAGTCTCGTTACGAGTTGCAAATAATTATTACGTGTCCGTGGAATTTCGAACAATTATAAATGTCACCGTAAGATTGTAATAACCGTTAGATTATAATCTAACTCGCGAAATTGTAAACTGTCGAAAGATTGCGAACTGTTCTGAGTGTCAATTTTTGAAATATTCATTGTATTTACGTTTTCTTGTCTCTTTCTTGTCTGTTCTTGTTCGACATAAATAATCAAGTACACCTAGGTTTTATCGGGTTTAAATACCTATCAGATTACAGTCTACCGGAAAATAATGCGTTAAATTGTAATCTTTCGACAGTTTGCAATTATGCGAGTTAGATTATAATGTAACGGTTTTCACAATCTTACGGTGACATATACATAGGTACGGATGACGCTACTCTGACGATAGTAGAAAAGTGAAGGAGGAACAAACAATATTACAAATATTGTTTGATCAAAATAAAAGTTCTTGGGCACACACTTGGAAATATATCCTGACTGTAGAGTAACCGATGGAGAGGCAAAATTCCACTGATGTTCTTATTCTTAGCTTAGAATTGACCAGCACTTTGTCACCAATGAGACGATCCACCAAATAGGTACAATACAAGCTGAATATTCACGCAGATACGTAATAAGAACAGCTTTATGTAGATACTCGTACACATCGCTAAGGAAGCGTTTACCTGTTACCGAAATATACCTAAATAACCTACAGTACATTAATAAACTAACTTAATTTACATTACCAATTAAAATTAATTAGCAATCGAATTATAATATTACAAATTCAAGACGTAAGTAACTGTACTAATTACTTGCACGTCTCAAAATTGAGAAAGTTGAATACTTCGCAATATAAAGGTAAGGAGACCCTGCGGCTAATCGGTGCCTATCGAGAAGTGTAAATAATCGATTTTATGCCCCGATTATTCAGTTTCATCACTCGATATGATAAAATTTTTATTAGCCTAAATGTTAATAGCATTAAAGTAAAAAATCTCGTTGCTAAGTACTCGTATGTTAACCAATTAATTAGATATCATTTTTCTACTTGCCTTAACGGTGAAGGAAAACATCGTTAGGAAACAAGAATTGTCGATCAAATCGCAAAATTCGGCGTCAAAGTAAAATAAACCATAACAGCATTGAATTAGAGCTCCATTTCGTGTATCCATTCTTATACGTTTAGGTATGTACGATACCATAAACGTATAAGAATGGATACACGAAATTGAGTTCTAATTCAATCCTGTGATGGTTTATTTTACTTTGACGCCGAACTTTGACGATTGGATGGACAATTCTTACATAATTGCACCTCTGGATCATTATTATACCTAGGTAGAGGTAGATACCTACTATTATTAATCATCATCATTCCAATTCTCAACGCATCGCATTCATTCTTAAAGTAGGGCCTACTTTAAAAATGAAAAGGGTTGGCCGTAGCTGTTCACCACGCTGGCAAAGTTCGAATTGGCAGACTTCACACACTTTTAAGAACATTATGTAGTAGGTACTTTCGGGCATGCAGCTTTCGTCACGATGTTTAATGATGTCTCTTAATTTTTTAAGACGTGCATAACTCCGAAAAGTTAGAGGTTAATTGACGCGGAGATGGAACCCCCAACCACCCGAATAGGAAGTCGGGCAGATTTCATCTATCACCGCTTATAACATGTACGTACTTTCCCTCAAAAGTAAACACCGTTTACAAACTTTTCACATAAATCATGAAGAAATAAACCAAAAATTAATCACAGCATCCAGACAACAGCCGGAAAAGATGGAATCTGAGCCCAAACAAAGCTCTCCCGCGTCCATATATCGGTCGTTACTTACGGAGTTACGACTCCACTATCGTATTGTCGCGTATAAAGCCGCCGCTACACCTTCCGACACGGTCGCCGGAATTATGGGGACCTCACTGACTTATAATGCTGGTCATTTCACTGACTTGTATTGCTGGCAGAAATCGATCAGGGGTATGGGTTTAATCCAACTGCCATGCCCCTAGCACCGCTACCATCTTAGATTGTATCATCTTTTACCATCAGGTGAGATCGCAATCAAGGGTTATTTTGTAGTGGATTAAAAAAACCTTGAAAATCCTGTTTGTTTTCTAAGTTTTCTCCTAATGAATCAAAAGATGAGTAAAATTTTTCAAATGCTGATCTTGATAGATCCAGACCGGTGTATTAAACCCGGATATCACCGCTATTTGGTCAGAAAGTAAAGCAAGAAGTTACTGATGCGACTCTACCGGAGTCTGATGTAATGTAGCGGCTACCTACGTAGCGGTATGGTGAACTTACGTTATCAAGTTACGACGGTTTTAGAGAAACAGGAAGAAACGAGCTGTGTTCAATTCTTACACCTGCTTGTAAATATAAATGACTGTGGTCTCTGTAGGGTCCTGCAGATATCACATCCTAAACAGTGGTAGCTACTGTTGCATATATATATTACTGGATGACTAGATGATTCCCGCAACATCGCCCGCGTGGATTAAGATTTTTTGATTCCCGCGGGAACTCTGTCCCGGGGAAGAAGTAGCCTATGTCCTTCCCCGGGATCGGGCAGAATCGGAACGTGTAGCGAGACCTTATTCCTTGGTCGGTTGGCCGTCGCCCGCAAATCGTTCTCCCGCCCCTTTGCGGCACCGACTGCCGACACGCATTGTACCCGCTTACGTAAACAAGTTATATATATACGACGGTTTTAGAGAAACAGGAAGAACCGAGCTGTGTTCAATTCTTACATCTGCTTGTAAATATAAATGACCGTGGTCTCTGTAGGGCACTGCAGATATCGCATCCTAAACAATGGTAGCTACTGTTGCAAATATATATTACTGGATGGCTAAATGATTCCCGCAACTTCGCCCGCGTGGATTAAGATTTTTTGATTCCTGCACGAACTCTTTCCCGGGGAAAAAGAAGCCTGTGTCCTTCCCCGGGATCGGGCAGAATCGGAACGTGTAGCGAGACCTTATTCCCTGGTCGGTTGGCCGTCGCCCGCAAATCGTTCTCCCGCCCCTTTGCGGCACCGACTGCCGACACGCATTGTACCCGCTTACGTAAACAAATTATATATATACGACGGTTTTAGAGAAACAGGAAGAACCGAGCTGTGTTCAATTCTTATATCTGCTTGTAAATATAAATGACTGTGGTCTCTGTAGGGCACTGCAGATATCACATCCTAAACAGTGATAGCTACTGTTGCAAATATATATTACTGGATGACTAGATGATTCCTCAGCGAAGGGCGAAGTCCCGCAACTTCGCCCGAGTGGATTAAGATTTTTTGATTCCCGCGGGAACTCGTTCCCGGGGAAAAAGTAGCCTGTGTCCTTCCCCGGGATCGGACAGAATCGGAACGTGTAGCGAGACCTTATTCCCTGGTCGGTTGGCCGTCGCCCGCAAATCGTTCTCCCGCCCCTTTGCGGCACCGACTGCCGACACGCATTGTACCCGCTAACACGGTAGGTGTTAATGTCTGCCCGCAAATATGTAGCACGCGAGAAACAAAAGTAAAAAGGTAACCAGCGGGGACCACTAAGTCCGGTGACTGGGAACATGCGCCTGCGCACAATTTATTGGCGCGTAACACGGCAAGAGTAATTTTAATTAGAATGGCCTTTTAATGAATGAAGACATAAAGCATGTTCCGAGATTCCGGGAGTTTTCCCCCTCTGAGATTTGTAATTGGCGACTAGACGAGGGTGTGGTAAGAATGCTAAGTGTGAAGTATTATGGAATTCCAAAGGCATAAATAGCTGGGGGTAATCAAAGTATGCAGATTGCAGGAGCTATCAAATACCTACCTTCTTTAGCTCGCTCAAGATATTAGACAGGGGCTTACTTAATAGTATCTGAATTTATCTTCTTATATTATATAAAATTCTCGTGTCACAATGTTAGTTACCATACTCCTCCGAAACGGTTTGACAGATTTTTATGAAATTTTATATGCATATTCGGTAGGTCTGAGAATAGGCTACTATCTATTTTTCATACCCCTAAAACACCTCAATCCACGCGGATGGAGTCGCGGGTATCAGTTAGTGTAAGTATAAAAAGGGAATCGCCAAAATTTTAAAGATACCTAGATGTACCTATACCTATTCAACCATTTCCCACCTGTCTCTTGAGATAAAAAATTAAACTAAGTAGATCTAAAGTATTTTCTGGGATAAAAAGTAGCCTATGTGTCATAAGTTATTCCATACTATAATCTATCTATGTGCCAAATTCCATCCAGATCCGTTAAGCCGTTCTGGCGTGATCGAGTAACAAATATCCATCCGTCCATCCAATCTTATAATATTAGTATAGATGTTATTTTAAATACATATCTGTGTTCCAGACTATTATCAGCCTTGATTCAAGATAGGTATTCCTGCGATGTGAACAGCGGAATACCTACCTAATATGAAGTTCAAACAATAGACCGATCCAGGAGTTAATATCGCCAATTTACGCGCCGATGTACGGTGTACCTAATTGGTTACTAGATAAAGATGCGACTATGGATGCGATGCGGTGTTGGATAGCTGTTCATCCAGATAGAGACAGGTATGCAGAGGCTGCGATAATCCCAGCCTATCTAGGTATAGGTATACTGGTTAGTGTTCTAAACTTCTCAAAAAATCATACTAATATTATACATATACTTATGCGAAAGTGTGTTTGTTTGGTGGTTTGTACTTCAATCACGTTGCAAAAGAGCAACGGATCGACATGATTTTTGGCATGTGTATAATTGAGGACCTGGGAGAGTTACCTAGGTATATAGGCTACTTTTTATCCTGGAAAAATAAGAAATTCCTGCGGGAATAAAAAAAAATTATACCACGCGGACGAAGCGGGTACCTATCAGCTACTTTTCTGTATGGATCAGAAATACATAGGTACAATTATCTAGAAAATTTTTGTTGATTTTTCTTTCTTATTTCTAGCTACCTGCCACTTAAGTTTGCACTTGCATCTACTAGGTATATTTCCTTTAAAAAAAACAGTGTATATGTCACCGTTAAATTGTAAAAACCGTTAGATTGTAATCTAACTAGCGAAATTGTAAACTGTCGGCAGATTACAATTTAACGCATTATTTTTCGTTAGATTGTAATCTGTTAGGTATATTAACCCAATAAAACCGCCCGGCCTGGCACTACCTAATTATTTATGTCGAACCCTAACCTAACCTACAAGAAAGAGACAAGAAAACGTAAATACAACGAATAGGTATTTCAAAAATTTACACTCAGAACACGGTTCACAATCTGTCGACAGTTTACAATTTCGCTAGTTAGATTACAATCTAACGGATTTTGCAATTTAACGGTGACATATAGGTATATATGAGTTTTCATGAATAAATAAATTACAATTACAAATTTGAGAAGAGGGCTCTGGCAAACAAAACGGTTAACTTTATTTCTTTTAATTCACTACAAGTTATAAGTATAAGTAAGTATTCACTAAGTATTCATAAGTTAATTCACTACGATAAGTATCTTACCTGGTAAATAGTAAGTTATGATGCAGTCTAAGATGGTAGCGGGCTAACCTGTTGCGGTTATGGCAGTTATATTAAACCCATACCCCCAAACGGTTTCTACACGGCATCGTACCGAAACGCTTAATTGCTAGGCGGTATGTCTTTGCCGGTAGGGTGGTAACTAGCCACGGCCGAAGCTTTCCACTTGGCTAAACAAGAGAAAATTCAGACATTATAAGTTCCCAAATTGACCCTGCCCGGGGATCTAACCCGTGACCTCCAATTTTTAAGACCACGCTTACCACTGCGCCAGGGAGGTCGTCAAAATATTTATTGCATGCATGGTGATTAGTGATGATGTAATGAGATGAGACACTAGTTTTTTTCAATACACCACATTCTGGCAATATATATTATATGTCACCGTAAGATTGTAAAAACCGTTAGATTATAATCTAACTCGCGATATTGTAAACTGTCGACAGATTACAATTTAACGCAATCTGCTATCAATCTGTATCTGCAATCTGTTAATGTCCTAAGTGCCCGGCCGCAATTTATCGAACCCTAACCTAATCTAGAAGAAAGACACAAGAAAACGTAAATACAATTAATATTTCAAAAATTGACACTCAGAACATTGAACGTTTCACAATCTGTCGACAGTTTACAATTTCGCGAGTTAGATTATAATCTAAGGGTTTTTTACAATCTTACGGTGACATATAGATAAGCATATTGTATCCAAGGCTATAATTACAAAGACGAAGCAAAACACTTGGAGAAAAAGATATGTGGGATATCGTATGACACTAAATCGTGCAGCCAATCAAATTTATATTCATATACACGCAAATCAGTTAAGATGAGAACAATGCTGATGGCTACTCGATCTGATGACGCGGTGTTTTGAATATAATGCGAGCTTCTGCCATTTTCAGCGCGAGCCACCTAACACCGGTTCATCGACACGGGTTGACGAATAGATTGATTTGTGGTGACCACGAGTTGTGGGAAACGTTGGACGCATATTAATAATTTTATTCTGGTTTTTTTATAGGACTTTGGGTGATTAACGTCAGTGGTCTAGAGATTTTTTACCGTGTTAATGGAAACAAAATACTGTTTAATAAATATTATGGATGTTTTTTGGAATTTAATGATATAAATATTTTTATACTTCTACCATACCTTTACTACTTTTTTAATCATATTTTTGCGGGTCTAAAGTCAGTCTTCATGCCCTAGGGCCGTAATCTAGTCGATCGATCGCCCAACTAGTTGACCAACCCCATACTGTGAATATGCACAACAGAGTCTAGGCTCCAGACTGGTCGACCAAACGATCGTACCATTTGACATAAAAGTTTTTAAACCAAGGAGTATGTGTACCTGCATAAACACTGGCATCATGAAAAGCAAAAAGTTTGATTACTATGATTACTTACTATGATTTGCAATAAATATCTAACCGTTACAGTTTGTTTTACTGTTATGGTAGAAGTATGAAGTAGAGTATACACCACCGGGATAAAGCAGTTTTTTTTCTTGGGCACTTGAATCCCTCATTGCACTCAGGACTCAATCTTAATTCCCTCCCTTTGGTCGGGAATTAACTTATAACACTCTCGCTGCGCTCGGCAGTTAAATTTGGAGTCCTTCGTTACGTTCAGGATTCAATGTAGCGCCCGTGACATAAAACAGTGCTTTATCCCCTTGGTGTATAATCTACTATTCGAGTACATTGAACTTTTCAATGGAAATACTGCTTTGAAAGGTGTGTTTGAATTTTGAAGTACTTCTTATCAGAGTGAATTTTTTCTTTACAAACCTCCCTTTTTAAGCGCCTTAAGTCTGCAACGTGGAGTACTACAACCGGTGGTAGAGTCTTGACTTATCACTTATCATGACATAAGTTGTCCTACGTGAAATAAATAAATCATTTAATTTCGTTTGATATTTTTGTACAGATCTTTGCGTGATCGACGTGTGATCGCGTGATCGTGTGGAGATTTTTTACCTTGTTAATGGTAAAAAATCTCCACACCATTTGTACAACTGGGAGATATCCCCGGCAGGGTCAATTTGAGAATTTATAATTTCTGGATTTTCTAACTCTGAATTTAAACAAACCGGCAAAGACGTGCCGCCAAGAGATTTAGCGTTACGATGCCGTGTAGCAACCGATTAGGGCTAGGTATGGGTTAAATACAACTGTCATGCCCCTAATAAGTTAGCCCACTACCATCTTAGACTGCATCATCACTCACAATCAGGTGAGATCGCAGTCAAGGGCCAACTTGTTGTAGAAAAAAAGAGACTTGTATAGAAATGATGCGGGCCCTAAAGCGGTACGCTGAATGACGTTGCGTCAACAGCCATCTCTGGTACACGCCGGTGTTGGTGTGGAATCTTAAAAGAACTTACTCTCAGATGATGAATAATAGCTAAAATCAAAGTAAAGAAACATTAACTTGTATCGAAATGATGCGGGCCCTACAGCAGTACGCTGAATGGCGTTGCGTCAGCAGCCATTTCTGGCACACGCCGATTTTGGTATGGAATCTAAAAAGAACTTACTCTCAGATGATGAATAATAGCTAAAATCAAAGTAAAGAAACATTAACTTGTATCGAAATGATGCGGGCCCTACAGCAGTACGCTGAATGGCGTTGCGTCAACAGCCATCTCTGGCACACGCCGTTTTTGGCGAGGAATGTGTCCAGCTGCGGCGCACCGTTTAGAAAGTCTAAATACTGACGGAAATCGGTTTTGGGAACACATTTCACGTCAAATGAAATATAGATCGTGGTGTAACGATATTATTTGTCTCTATTGCGGAGTGTGGACTGATCATAGATATTGCATTGGCTATTGAACTTAATTGAGACTTTTGATTCGAACATGAGACGTGTTTTTACTTTACATCGTTCCCAAAATCAAAGGTTTTTTATTTTTAACTGACCAGTTTCACACCTAACAATGATTTTCATACGGGAGGGGCGTTAGTAACGCACAACTTCCGAAATGCTGGAGTTAAACCAATCTGCAGGGTTAAACACCAAGAGAGAATTATTGGGTGAAGCAAACTTATGCACCATAGGAAAATGCATTGTTGGACGCCCAGGTATCGCTGGTTTGATGAAGTATGCAAAGACCTACAAGTCATCGAAAGACTCGATATAAAAGTGGCGCAGAATAGGAAAAAGTGTCAGATTCTAGTGTCGTATGCGAAGATAGGTACCCTTATGGTCACTGAGCCAGCGTAAGCCTTAAGTAAGTGTAGCTAACCGGCCCGGGCTTCGCTTGGATTCACCATCACCACCACTACAGCCCATTAACGTCTCACTGCTGGGCACAGGCCTCCACCCTCATAGGAGAGAGGGAATTAGAGCTTACACCCACCATGTTGCTCCAACGACGGCTTTAACGACTGTTATCATGTTAGTGATAATAACCGGGACCGACGGCTTAACGTGCTCTCCGAGGCACGGGGGTGAAACACCGCCAACTTCCTAACTCCGGGCTAGTACTGGGAATTCCTAATCAGAAAAACCCGATATTTAATCATGGCCAGACCCGGGACTCGAACCCGGGACCTCGTCGGCCGCAGTCAATCATGCTAACCACTAGACCAACGAGGCTGGATGATACTGATTAACATTTCCTCTTCTTCGAAATCCAGGTGGACGAAGTTGCGGGCATCGTCTAGTAAGCAAATAAAATAATAAAGGGGTTCCTTCGATGTTTTAAGATATTCGGCCTCAGATTTGAAATAATTTAATGCCTGTTTAGTTCTTGTTTTTAGTTTATTTTTAATATCTACTAGCGAGTTAGCGAAGCTGTCACCGGGTCAGATAAGTTTGCGGGACTAATTAACTATAACAGAAATTGACAGAGAGTAGGCGGAAGGAAGGAAAATGTATTAATTATTGTTAAATTAAGTCAATAGTCATTGCGCGTGATGAATATTGAGTACTAATGAGTAATGGCGTTTTTATCACTCTGTAGATATTTAATTACTTACGATAATTATTTTAAATACCATTAATTATCACTTGCTTTATTCCGTAACGGTGAAGGAAAACATCGTGAGGAAACCCGTATGCCCGAGAGTTCTTCATGTTTGTAGGTAATTTTCTCATAAGCGTCTGAAGCTTGCCAATCCATACTCTGGCAACGTGGTGGACTATGGCCAAATCCTTCTCCTTCTGGGGGGAGACCTTGTGCTCCGTAGTTCACAAAAACTTTATTCCACGTGGACGTAGTCGCGGGCGAAAGAAACGAATGTAATAAGGTCAAGAATCGTTTTATTAAGTAGGTATAGGTAGGTACTAGCTGATATACTTAATAAAACGATTCTTGACCTTATTACATTCGTTTCTTTATAGTTACCTAAATTACAACAATTATGATTATATAATAGGTAGGTATTCCGTATCTCATACATTCACTGTGCACTCTGTGAACAAGACTTGTCTTTTCAACTATGCAAATACAAATACAAAACTTTTTTATTCAAATTGACTTTGACAAATGCTTTTGAATAGTCGAGTGAATCTACCACTGGTGCGGAATGAATTTCCTACCGAGCAGAACCAGCCAACACTTTGTGGTTGGTCTTTTGAAAAAAGACATTCACAATGACCTAGCTACATCTATTACATCTCTTACTCTCTCTCCATATGAAGAGTTATACAATTAAGTAGGTATATGACTCATAAGGAAATTGCTGTCTGACGATTTGGAAACTGTAATTAATTAATGAATAATTATAACATCGCAGTCATCCTTATACATTATGCCACGGCAACACATGACAGTAGTAATATTATGGGGAAAATTCAGAAATAAACGTTTTCTTACCTTCCTATTAGATTATTATTATTAGGGCGGTATCTTACTTGATGAAAGCTACCTTAGCTAGGTATGTATCTACCCTTATCTACTTAACATTATTTTACCATTAAATTACCATATATAATGTATATGGTACATATATAACCCTCGTAGCTTTAGTTTTAAGATAGGTACCGTAACCAATTATCACCATCATGTTTTATAAGTAATTTTTAACGTCAATAAGTGTACCTATAGTGTACCTATATTGAATAAATGATATTGAGTATTGAGTATACATCCATCCATACTAATATTATAAATGCGAAAGTGTGTCTGTCTGTCTGTCGGTCTGCTACGTTTTCACGGTCCAACTACAAAACAACCGATTTTGATGAAATTTGGTACAGATAGTTTACATCTCGGGGAAGGACATTGGCTACTTTTTATCCCGGAAAATTGAAGAGTTCCCGCGGGAATTAAAAAATCTCAATCCACGCGGACATCATATAGTATGTATTACCAATTATCTACTCACTTAAATACTTTATTAAGTACTTAAAAACTTCTTGACACCAATAAAAATCTTATTCCAAATTTTTGCTTATTGATTGAATTTCATTTTCACTAACTATATACCTACCTACTAATGAAGCTAGGTATGTATAAAACTTGTGGAAGAGGGCCGTTTATGTTGAAAATAGGTAAGCACTTTTTTCTATGTAATCTTTTAAAATCTATAAAAGGGATTAAGTAGGTAGATCCTGGCTAGGTATAATAATAATACTCGTACACGTAGAATTGACCATTCTCAAATAGATTTAGAAATACAGAAAACGAGGTCAAGAACCTTTGATTTGTAATAAAATAGCCTTAAAATGGAAAATCGCGAATTAATTGTGTTGGTGGGCGATTGACTAAAGGTTTTAACGAACAGATTTTCGCTAACAACACCATAAAACACCTAAAAACGAAAAACACGAATAAATTTCCATTGGTTTTGTTTGCTAAGCCTAATTTTCTTCCTACGCCGCCGTCTGGGTAACATGGGTGATGCGGCCTATGTTTACTGATATCTAAACTTACCAAAAAATGTTTTGCGCTTTAGCAATAGCTCATCTTAGTGGAAATCTCCAACTTATTAATATCGTATTTCTCCATAACGGTATAAAAACAACTAAAATTCCTATACGGGAAATTGAAACTAATAATATACTTACCTACGGTAGGTAAGTAAGTAACTTAGTCTTAGATCTCTTTGATGCAGCGGTAAGTTATATGTTTCTATAGGTTTCTATGTATAGGTACATAAAAATATATATAGAGCCATAATATGTTAGCGCATAAGTATGTAATGCACAATGAGGAACGTGACAAAGTTTTTAATTATTAGACGTGAAAATCGCCAGCTGCGAGTAGGAGGGATTTCAGTGGCCCCCATTTGACCGCCATTGCCATATTTGGCACGGCTCGCGTCTAAATATGGCTCGGGGCCAGCCCACCGCGATCCGCCGCGCTCGCGCCGCTAGCTTCCGACTCTATTATTTCTATTTACGAAATAAACTCAAAATAAAAGCTCTATTTTAATACAGATTTCGGGCACTGAAACGTTCGCGGGTTCCCGGTTTCCTACGGATGTGTCGGGTTACGCGGTACTCGATATCTCCGTCCCTATCTCGTAGTGAATGCGAGTTTCGCGTGTAAAAGAGACGGCTAGAGGTCGAGGTGCGCGGGACGCAACCGCGCGAAGTCAGTCGCGGTCCGAGCGGCCGAGTCGTCAGTCCCGCCCTCGGTTCTTTCGCGTTTTCGGTCAGTCTCCGTTCGACGTTCGAACGGCGAGGTGTGTATAGCGCATGTGCGCACCGGTTACTGTGGCGTACTGCGAGGTTATCATGGAACCGCCCGGCGGAGCGCGGGAGCCCCGCTTCGGGTCGCCTTACGGGATGGGACTGCTGGGAGAAGTGCCGGACATGTACGGTGGAAGGCCGCCCAGCGCGATGGGGCACCGGCCCGGCATGCAGGCCTGCCCAGGGCAGCGCGGCGTCAAGCGTCCCTCGGAGCAGTGCTACGACGAGCGACCTTCACCTGGCCTGGGGCTAGAGCATTGTGCCTTGCCGGACATGGCTGACGACGGCTATGCCTCGCTCCAGCCCAAGAAATCCCCTCCGAGCAACGGCAAGAAGACCAAGGGTCGCGTCAAGATCAAGATGGAGTACATCGACAACAAACTACGCCGGTACACCACCTTCTCCAAGCGGAAGACCGGCATCATGAAGAAGGTGGGTGCGGAACGGCTCTTGGCAATATTCCATAACGCTGGCCTATCAGAACGACATGTGTGAAAGTGCATTTTATTACCTCTATAACAGACTGTGAAGAGATTTAAAAATAGTGATTGATTTATTAAGTCAAAGAAAATATAGTTTATCCAGTGCGAGCAAACTGTCTAGGAAACCTATCTTTAACTTAATATTTGTCATTATTAGGGCATTCTGATTAAAATTGCTGAATCTATATGTAATAATGTTCTAGAACATGAATATTATTGTATTCAATTTAGTAAAAGAAGATTTAAAAATAACTTTATACATAAATATTCAAAATTCATCATGAGTTGATGAACGGCATAATTTGATGCTGTATTTAATTTTTGATAGAAAATCAGTTTCTAGACTTATTTTACATTTTATAAATAAATTTTGTGTAATTTTTACCTTTAAAATGTGTTTAAAATAGTTAAATTGCACTAAAATAACCCATTGTTTACTATCAACTGTCAAAGATTCAACTATTTAAAAATTCACTTAGAAATCAATTTTCCGCCTTTAACGAATTTATCAATTAAATACAAGTTTAATAAAGATAATCAATCTCGTGGTAATGATAAAAATGGGATTCTATAGGTTTTAAATAATGAAGATTAAGTTTTATTGTTGACATTAGAGGTTATGTTGCATTCTGAGAGGTTATCGAATGGAATATTGCTAAAAGTGCTCCGAAATGCATGATTTTACTACTTATTAAGCATATTTTCGGCCCGGAGAAGATGAAAATGTGATTTCCGATTGTTTTTTACGTGTTTTTGTGAGCATATGTGATGAAAGTTTTGACAGATGTCAGCTGATAACTACACTATCGTAAGTAAACAATATACACAGCATTTAACTCAAATAAAACTTATTTGAATAATAATTAAGCAGCATTAAAGTAATGCACGTTTCATAATAGTTAGTTGAATAAAAAAGCTTATTATTTTAATCTTAATTTTGGTTTGAGTCAGTCATCTGGTGCAACGTTTATAAGGTGGTTGCATAGATGGCGCTACTTGTATCGAAATGAAACAAAAATTATTAAAGATTGAGAGAAGTTGCAGTTTGCACTCTCATAACTATTATTATCGCAATAGATAATATTTAATTGATCCCTTTCAGGATATAATTAATTAAGATTTTCTTGAGTATAATAATTTAACACGGATTCTAAAGTATAAAAATCCAATCACACAGATAGGTATTTTAGCGTATGGATAAAGGTAATAATATTTATGTGGGTATATTGTACCAACTTAAGTACCTACATATTAAGTATATTAAAACTATTGTCTTGGATAGATACATATTTCTATGTTTAAAGAATGAAGGAAGAGTCAACCAAGAGTTAACACTCACTTAACCTAATCAATTTTTCTCATCAAAATGAAAAAGTGAGATACAGTCGATTAAGTACATCAGTGGGGCAATTTGGAGCATTGTAAAAATTACTAAATGTTAAAAATTACCAGTTAAATTATCCCCATAGTTAATACGTAAACATGACAGCTTCAGTGTAACGATCACCTCGGATTGGTTAGCTTTTCCGTTATTGGCCAAAATCCATTGACACAGCAACAATACCATAAATTGAGCCAAAAAATGATTAATGCTAGTTTTACAATATACCTACCTAATTAGGCTACTACTGATCATAAAAAAACCAAAGGGCCACGCGGTTAAAAACGCTATTTGGCGATAAAAATAATTTATATGTACCTATTTACTCAGTTAATTAAACTAAGTTTGATAATTTGTTGATGCATTTATAATATTACCTAATCAGATGATTATTATTTTTTATCTACTTGACACTTCGTACTGTCGCGTTGTCGTCGATAGCCAATGTTTGGCAGAAAAGCAGGATTCTAAAGTTATCCGTCGCGACTGCATTCATATTGACGAAAAATATGAAGGAAGAAACAAGACGAGAAACGTAAACTAAACGCTTTCGACTTTTGGAAAACCACACCCGTCCCTTCAACTGACGTGTCCACATCCAGTAATTTTAATTAACAAAACATCTTATTCGCGTAGGAAGGTGTCTGTTACAAACAGGCTTTTTTACTCTAGTCGAAAGAGGAATTTTAAAGACGCGATGCCTGCGAAAGTTATCTTGTACCTTGACATATTTCGCATTAAGTAATAAACTGGCAACACCATTACACCCATTCAGATTTTTGAAAAAACTACATTTCGTCGTGTCTATGAATTTTTGTTGGTTTTAAATGCAAAACAATTGAAATATGTAACGGAACAGTAACAGCTGGTGTATACTAATCTCTGTCCAATCATTTATTTTACTTTTGGCAGATGGGGTCAATCTTAGTAGTCAATGATGTTCTAACGCGTTACTGATTCGATTTTTGTTAACAATCGACTTTCTTTAAGAAGAAGTTTTAATTTTAATCGATTTGACACATTGATTGATTGACCTTTGCTCAACATTTTTTATTATTTTATAAACATACCCAAGCGTTCAAATGACTAAGTACATTAATGTATGTATTAAAATAAATTATTTATTTATAACAGTACACTAAATGTACATGAATCCGTCAGGTCATAGACACAATCCATCGCCAAAGATATTTATGGTGCTTAAAAGACAAAAGGAAAGCTAGTGTTGAAGCTCCGTGACTATTTTTAAAAGGAAAGTCGTACTTGTAATAGGTAACTGGATAAGTATACGAATTACGAAATATCTGATAAAAAGGCACGTCGCTTTACTATTAGAAAAAACGATATGCGTCTATGGATTGGCAAATTTTTTTCAAACTACTTATTAAACTACAGTAACTATTTAGTAACTTAGCGTAAGTAACTACCTCGACTAACTAAGTACTAAATTCTATATTTAGTTGCTTAGACGAACAATAATATTTGCATCACTATTCTGCGCATTCTTTTTTTTTTCTTTACGGCTCTGGGCACTTGCCCCATTTGAGCCAGTAGTTTATTTATGCATTCTCTTTGTATGTGGATTGCAAGCTTATCAGCATGTCGGTTTCGTCCAGGCTCCAATCTAACACGCAGTCACGGACGCTTTTGATGTCTGATTGTATGACTTACAACATCTCATGCGCTAAATCTGCAAAGCCTTCAGGTTTTGCGTTTAACTGTCGTATTACTACACTAGCGGCACGCTATGATGGCCGGTTTGACACATTACAATAGTGATGTGGAATGTCAATTTATTCTCGAACAAAAAACAATTAAGTTTTGTTTTTGTACCTGATTAAATAGGTTTAATAAAACAAAAATGTATATGTTTATTTAATTTATTTGAACGAACTGAATATTTGAACGAAAATGAATATACATACTTTATATGCACACAAGAAACATATGAATACAAAAGATACCAAAAAAGGTGCCACAAAAGGCCATAATTAATCAGATTCGTCCATACTACTATTTTCACTGTCGTCACTGCTATCATCACATACATTAATAATTATATGTTCGTTTTCTATAATATTATCTATTTTCACATCTCTTTCATAATCTTCCCTTATTAATTTAACAGTTCTATTCACAACCTTTTCCCAGTCTCCTTTAGTCACATGTTCACAAGCTTCTTCTAATAATTTTAGCATTTTTTTTGTGGTAAATGGGGGTTCTGTATTGTGTCTTGCAGCATATCCCTTAATTTGAGCCCACACCAACTCAATCGCATTATACTCACAATGGTAAGGCGGTAACCGTATAACTCTGTGCCCATGTTCTAATGCTATTTCGTCAATGACGTATCGGATCTTGGTTGGTTTGTTTTCTTTTAAAAGACGTACTAATTCCGCTTTTAACATATTCATGTTTGCATCTACGCCATTTTTACGAAGCCATGCGACGATATCAGCTTTCTTTTGGGATTGGGCAGGTGGCTTGTCAATTTGCATCGAGTGGTATGGGGCGTTGTCCATAATTATAATAGATGGTAATACAATGCAGCATCTTAACAATAACAAAGATGCTGCAGCAAAAATTTCGAACTCCTTTGATGCGCCGATATAGAACTTTTCAAAAGGTATCTTGCGTTCTAGATCTATAATCCCTATGGGATTTTGCGTAACTCCTCTAGATTTGTCTTAATAAGCAATCTGATTTGTTGTATCCTTTAAGGTACATCACGACATTGCAATTTTACAGCTAATGTACCTACTTAGTTGAAAGCTTTTCAGTAGACAACTTCCTTCATTTGTGTAACTACAATAATCAGATTTGATGTAACTATGCCTTTAGCTCATAACTATACTATTGCTTTTACGTATACATTTAGTATAAGAACCATTAAATTTAAAAATAACTGCATAGTTATAATTGCTATGATCACGTAGTTATTTTTTATATTGAGCACCTTTAATATTATTATATTACAATAGGTAATATAATCTGTCTGTCTGCGTCGTATTCCTCATTACTGAGGATCGTGACCCCTTTCAAATAATGGTAGGAGTTTTCTTGGGATAATGCGCTTACGACTCGACTAAGAGTATATTTTAACCTCTTAGGTTTTCTTAAGGATTATAATCATCAGATGTTAGCACAGAGCATAGTTTTAATACTTGGTGGATGTTAGTTATAATAACCGTGACCGACGGCTTAACGTGCTCTCCGAGGCACGGAGGAATCGATTCAACCTCCAAATTTGGTCACCCATCCAGTTACCGACTTGGGTCAACGTTGCTTAACAATCGCAATCGACTGATTCGCGTTGTCACAACTAGGTCCCTCGAACAATGGTTCTACTTAACTAAATATACTTACTTATATTAAATTAGGTGCCGCTACCACCGCCAGTAATCTTTTAGCTAGCGCTAGTAGCTTTTTCGGGAAGGACAACCACGGTTTTGCTACCATGTATTGCCCCGGCTATAATAAAAAAAAGTTTCAGTAGCCTAGTCTTCTAATAAATGTACATTTCATGCACGTGTTTAAATACTTATTTACATCAGATAAACGTACAAATAATGTTTTTTTTTTGAATTCTAGAAAAATAAACTGCTATTCGAAATAGTCAAATGATTTTTTTGTCCTTGTCACGGATCGTTTCAGTAATATTTAATTTTCTGATCATTAGCTAGTTTGTTTTTTGCTCCATGGAAAGCTGCACGCGATACGCAGCGGGCATCGGACGTTACTTGTTAGCGATGCGTTGGTATCCGCTTGTTATTCGATTCGTAGATATCGATAAGAACATCGATTGATCCGAATCGTGTGGGAACGAATACCCATTTAGTGAAATCATAGGTCATCTCAGCTGATCTGAAATCTGAATGTGTCTGAGGCTGATTTCGAATGTTTATTTACATAGAGAAGATTGTGTGGATTATTCGATTTTTCGCTACTGCTAAGAGCATTCATTGATCTGAAATCTGAATGGTGTGGGAATCTATTTAACACAAGTCATAATTAAAAAAAAATAAAAAACACGACTGTCCTGCCAAAAAACGAACTAAAATGTTAAAAATCCAAATTTATAATCTAATTAAATAGAATCTTATTCACATTATTATTAAATGATATTATTTTTTTGAGAATCACTGGATATTGAACTATAGTGTCAATTATATTTTTGGAATCTACTCATCATTTTCTAGATGATGATTATACTATAGATAATCTTATTTTCGATTTTTATTTTCAATTTTAGTATTTAATGCGGGACCATGATCATCCAATTTTTTTAAAATTTTACTAGCCTATGTCACCCGGAATAAGCTAGGGATTGTAACGATACCTCATTTATCATCAATCGGTTCAGACGTACAGAAGTTATGGTGGAATATACAAACTCACATACATACATCCATACATGAACTCTGAAAACAATATACTTTTTCTCAGGCAGTCGTATAAAAATAGGTAGTTTGTCTGAGACTTATTTCGTTGTTGCACGGCTTAAAAGCTGGTTTTGATGAAATTTGACGCAAAGATCTATCATTTGGGCGGACATACTTAATATACTGTAGACTCAATTTTTTTTAAGCAAAACAAAATGTCTACCAGTTAGGCAGAAACGGTTTTAGTATATTTTTTTACAAAATATTGTCTTAAAACTAATAGGAAAAAAGGGGGCCAAGGTAAAGCTAATCCTTAGCTTATTACTCAGTATCTACAAAGTACAGATATTGGAAATCACTGAAAAAACAATTTTAAAAACAAACTCATGGAAAAGGCGATATTTGGATTATTTCATCAAACGTCAGAATTAATATTATTTCAAGAGACATTTCCCTTAATATCTTCATATTATATAAGTTATTATCATAGAATATGAATGAGCATATGCGAATAAAATAGGAAGAAGAAACAAGAAACCAAATGATCGATTCGTTGCACCGAACAACGCAAGCAACATGACAGTGTAAATTACGTTCCCTGCGCCAACGTCCCGGCGTCCACAGTTGCTACAGCAGACATTAATGTAGGTCCAGACTCCAGCCTAGAGGTATGTTCGTCAGCGATTACAAGACACCCACTACAATACATCGCCGGATCCGATAGCTAGTTGCAAAATTTAGTCAAGACTTGGAAGTAGATTGGATTTATCGATAAATAAATGAATTATGCTACCTGGAATATTAGCGGATATTGAGTTAGACTTCATGAGTAGAAGAAGATTGGATTATGTTGCATAACTTTCCTGTAGTAGGAAAAATCAAACGCTTTGGCATCCATTTGCTACAGCAGACATTATTGTAGGTCCAGCGTAGAGGTATGTTCGTCAGCGGTCACAAGACACCCACTACAATACATCGCCGGATTAATGCCGACATCCGATAGCTAAGCAGTTGCAAAATTTAGTTGACTGCTATTCTAAAGTTGGATATAGATTGTATTTATCGATAACAAAAGGAATGACTTAAAACATTCTCCATAAAGGACTCGAATCCAGGGCCGTAAAATTAAGTTTGAAAAAAAAACATTCAGTAGCTACAGCCATTGAACAGGCAATGCGCTTAACTCAGTGGCTACATTCGCCTTTCAATGATCAAGCCGTCATTAGATAGTTAGGCAATAGCATTTTTTTAAATAACCAGTTAAAGTTTTGAATTATAAGAAAAATAATATTTAAACTTTAATATACTTTGTGGAGTGCACTTTGGGGTCAGACAGCACATTATGTTTCACTATATCGATTTCTACAATTAATGTAGTTCCAATCCAAGACTGTTTCTTTCAATCCATCAAATGTCATTTACAGTGCCCAGTGGTCAGCGAAACGCTAGTGGTAAAGAATCCCAAATATCTCTTCTGATATTCCCGTAATTTTATTTCTTCATCTCACATCTCGCTTTGATACAAGGAGTCTCTTGTATACCAAAGCCACTGCAAATAGTCTTTATGGTATTTGACAGGGATTACACCCGAGACGTAGCCGTACAATCTGCTGACGTAATAATCCTCAGACAATATTGGTATGAAGCGTCGGAGCTGAAACCTTTGACGCCTTAGTACCCGCTAAATCGAGCAATACTCCTTTGCAGTGTGTAGTGGACTACGTATACGCCATATTATGCTTTCGTTCAAGTACAGGCATTTCATGTGCTAGAAAATTGCACCCATAGTTACTTCTTTTTGTCAAAGCTTTTTAGAAGCCTGGAACAAACATGCTTAGTTGCTTATTAGTAAAGATTGTGTGTCGATTACTGTATCAAATAACGTAGAGTCAGCCCGTTGCACCAATCTGTCTAAAAGCCCAAATATTTTCCGGAACTTTCTCTTTATAGTGACTGTTTGAAAAAGAGACCTACAAGTATTTAAATTTCTGTTGGACCTCTCTTGGCCACCCTTACAAAGTCACGACAGTTTAAGAATGCCCTTCCGGCATTTTACCCTCACTCCACCCAAGGCTGCATCACCTCTTGTAATTGTAAGAAGATCTGATTATAGCCAAGCGCTAGCCTAAAAATAAAAAATAAAGGTTTCATATAAATTCCTCATGGACGTTTTCTAAGTTTTTAAACTTAAAGTTCTCAATTACCACGATGAGATGTCCGATGATCGAATGCGTTCATACAATTCTCGCTGGACAGGTATTAGATATTCAGCCCCATTATAAGCATCGCTGCGATCGGCAACTCGTTGAGATAGTTCATTTTTAATTGACCGTCAAAAGGCTGAGATCACGATCGGAACCGGTCACAGAGAGAGCTAAATGAGTCAACAATGTGGACTCAAATGAAACCTAGAATAAGACCTTAGTGCCTTCTAGGCGCACATTAGGCGGGGCGGCTAGCGTTTGTTTCAGTCATATGCTCATATTAAATACGTAAGTGTCCCGAGCGGCAATGGCCAGACCGTACATGCTTTAACGACAGACCTTACTATAAGTTACTTTTAATCGACTACCATCGACTCAGAAAGCAGTTACCTACTACTGAGACGGGCTGTTGCTCTACAGTTATAAACACAAGCGTCATGAGTAGCAGTAGTATCCAAACTCTCCATACTTTCCTGCTGTTCGCCACCACTCAGAAACATCTTATCATATTCTGCATCATGGTCGTATTTCTCTCTTTGTATTGTAAGCCGACAAAACCTCAGCAGTTACTCTTTTCAAAAAATAGTTAATGAAGTATGTGTCCTAAAATTTTTTAAAGCTGCGTTAGACACGTCATTGCGCCGTGCTATGGAAGGTAGCTTACCTTTGTGTATGTCCAAGTCTCGTAAGGCAATGATGTCTCATTTAAAGAGCTTTTGTCCGCTCCGGGAATAAATTATACAGTCCGATATAAGAGACCCGATATAGTCCTTAAGGAGGACATTTTAATAAATTTAAAATAACGATTATCGTTGTCTGGCAGAGTCGTGATTTCGTTAGGTTCGTGGTTCGGTCTAGGCCCGGAATAAGTCGTCACGAGCGATTACTAAATTAATTAGGAACTAGCTCCGATGTAGATTGCGGCTTAGATTATTTTCCCACACGCTGGAGGGACATTTAGATCATTAGATTTCGCAACTATTTGTTACTCGCGAAAATTGATGATTCTATAACCCAGTCCTACCCTCAGTCCCTACGATACTATATTACTTACCTCAGTCCTTACTGATCCTATCTCGGTTACCAAAGTTAGCATCAAAATGTTTATTCCATCTAGTTCTATAGCTCTATGAGTCTTCCAGTTCTTTTTCTAAGGTTCCAATGCAATTTGTTACTGTTATCCAATATGTTTTCTGATATGACTTTAGGGTATTAGGGAATCGATAAAGAGTTTCTTCTCTTTTACCATTTGGAGCCTTCCTGCGATTTAGGTACTTAAATTAAAGGAGAATTCTCCAATGTTGTTCAGCATTGGACAGCTAAGTACGTATTTAACTTGTTCGAATATGCACAGACGGCGGTCAAGATTTCAATATTTCAGAATGCGGGTTTTTTTCACTGTAATTAGTAAGATATAGCACACATAAAAGTAATTAGCAGACCGCGATGGGCAAAAAGCTAATATTTTAAGACTTTGATTGGTCTGCAAGTTTTAATAACTCGGCAAATTGAAATGGTTTAGCTTAGGGTATTAGATCATCACGCTGGCCGAGTTAACAGACATTACTACTTTGTGGAGAACTCTAAGCCTTGCAGCTTTCCTCACGATGTTTTCCTTCAACGTTAAAGCAAATACAATTTATATTGTTGAAATATTACAGTTCAAACTTAAGTCGTTTCAAAGACATTAATTTAGATGTCGAAGCGGTAATTACAAAGTCAAAGAGAGAATTTACTGTGTCGACATGTAACTTATTTAAAATTTGAAAAATATTGCTTGTAGAGAATTGAACATAGTTTTTAATAGTAGCGATATTAAAATTCTACTCGTACGCTACGCTAAGTGGCTACGGCGCGATGTCCGCAATAAAGATGAAGCAGTCAAACGTTCGGGAAACCTCTTCCCTTGCTCTGGAAGCCTGGTACTTTTGGGTCCATATTTGGCACTTTCGATTGTTAAGCCACAAAATGGACGACGACTCCGTTTAAACGCATCAACAGTTTTAACTAACTAACTGTCTTGGTCAGTTAGTTAAGTCAGTGGTTGGTTTTTTTAAATTTACAATGTGACTTTTTGTAAAGTGTTACTTTATAAAACTAGCAACTAGCTAGCCTTAATCCTAAACCTTTATGCCTTTTTGTAAGATTTTTGGAAAGATGATGTTGATGATGAATAAATACTCAGTTGTCGAGGCTTCAGGCTCCTAATTATATGATTTAAAAGAGTTTTTGTTAGAATGGCGCTCCAAGTAGTTAGTTAAGCTTATTCTTTCTGGAATCTGCATTAATAAAATAGTATACGAAAATGCAAAACAGCCACACAGTCTTCTATTAGCATTACAAAACGCGGGGCGTGAGATATGGGTCGCCGACGCGGTCGCCATGCAATTACGCTACGCAACAGTAATTATTGTTTAATTTCGGCAAATCCTTCTCGCTAAGCCTTTCCACGAAGAGTAAGTTGAATAAATTCTACCATGTTTGAGTCCGATTTAGGACCTCAGAAAAAAAAAATACATTTAAGTAAGTAAGATATTTGTTAAAAATACATTCCTTAGAAAAAAATAAAGTTGGCCTTTCTTGGGAATTCATTCAATTCAAAATCATCTTTTAATTCATATACAAAACTGATTGCGAAACAGTTCTAATTAAATGCAAAGGTGTTGTTAGTTAGCCAAACACCAAGAGATACCGCCTAAACAAGCCCGCTACTAGGAGTTCACGACTTCCAAAGAGGTAATGTACCGCCACTGTACGCAGAACTCCGGTCCGACTACCGTATCCTCTTGTGACTAGAGTGTAGAACTGTAGACTGTAGAGCGTAGTACGAGTTTGAGTGTGTGCGGGCGGCAGGGGAGTTCAAAGATTGATCGGTCGGTGGGAAGGGAATGTCTGGCGTGGCGGTCCGCCTCCCAGCGACACCTAGCGTGAACGCCTTGTTGTTATGAGCGCCTAGTACCTCGTGCCTTTGCTTAGCCAACTGTGTCTTCACCTCCGATAAACCACCAAATAAATCCAAACAAAGTAAGTCCGGTTAATATTTTATTAATCATAGTTAGTGGGTTTGTTAATGTTGCGCAAAAAAGTTGATTGATGTGAAAGACAGCTCTATAGTGCAAGCAAATGGTATAAAATCGATTTTAATTTATTTAAAAATCGATTCGAACATCAATCTTGCGCAAGCTTACACAGACATGTGACAGTCTGCCGGTCTTTTTAGCGTGGAGGATGGACGGTTTGTCGACTAATCGGCGAACTTATCGGTCAGACACTAGTTCGTTAGTCGTCGGTGATATCAAAGGGTTCGGGGATCACGACTAAATGTTCACGAGGCGGGTTTTCGAGAAAATTGCTCATAAGAGCGCACGATTATGAAGGACCATTGTCCGAAAGTGTAGATATTGTGTATCTGTATTTGTCTTCCTAACAGCTTTCTTAACGAATGCGCAAAAAACAAAGAAATACATCTTTTGAAATTAAGAAAATGAAATAGTTTAATTTGAAGAAACTCGTGATAGCTTAAACTGGCATAGTTAAAGAACGTTGGTCTGGAATTTTAAGCGTTTTTTGGTCTGAGACCAAAAAACGCTTTAAAATTCTGAATCACTTGAAAAACAGAACTTTGTTTAAAAAGCAACGACCTAAATTTTTCATAGACGGGCCCTGTCAAACAAAGAATGTGGACTTATTTTTAGTAACGCCATCTAGTCCTTGCTAGCAACGTATGATTCGGTTCATAGATATTATAGGCCCTCCCTTACTCTCGTAAACCTCGAGGCCAGTACCTCGACAGACTTCGGCCTGTCGAAAAGACACCACAACAAAATATAGAATGACTATGACAGTCATAGAAGCCGTAAGGCCAGTTAGTACGAGTAGAAGTGATACTAAATAGTATACAGTGCCAAACTAATTAGACTTTAGATGTTACTTAACATAAGAATAAAAAAAATATCTACACGACGAGCGACCGTGACAGCGCTACGACGGGGACAAAGACAGGCTTATGACAGGTGTAGAACGTGCTCTACAAGTCGGACACCGAACTTTTTTCTATGAAAAGGCCCATCCACCTATATAAATATCGATGTTAAAAAGTAATGAAACTACCTATATAAATATAAGTATTTATAGTAAGTAATTCGAGTACAGAAATTATCTTTGAAGTTTAAACGCGAAGTATCCGAAAATTTTAATTAAAGACGTTCTCTGTTAATTACCCCAAAGGCATTACGGTGGGCGACGCAGCTAAACTGATACATTTCAACAAATTTAGTTCTTATTCTTTGTGCAATAAGGTATTGTTTAATCTTGAGCACTGTACAAGTATATATTTTCAGACTAAAGCTCTGCGAAGCGCCTTTATAAGTTTCCATAATTTACCAAATGAGAACATAAATAATTCTGAAAACCGTGTAAATGGTTTCTTTTTGTTTATTAATATAATTATTAAGGAATCGTACGTTGATCCCTTCAGGATCACAGTTACTGTACAAGTTTTATTCATAAAGTACAATACTATTTAGTAACAAATGATTCTCTAACATTATACAAATTTCAAGTCACTAAATAAGCCCAATTTTCAAATGAATTTAAATGAATACAGCTTTAGTACCTATAAATGGTTTCTTTTTGTTTATTAATGTATTTATCGCGTTGATCCCTTCATGATCACATTTACTGAACACGTTTTATTCACAAAGTACTAACTGATTCCTTAAAGTATTATAATATAAATTGTAAGTCACTAAATAGGCCCAATTCATAAATGAATTTAAATGCAAAATTAATATTATAAGTGGAGTTTTAAAAGAATAATTAAAAAAGTTAAACAAGCATAAAGTAAAGGCACGTGACGACTTACGACCTAGTATTAAATTGCCTGTGTATGTCAACATGATCAACTTTGTAATAGGGCTCGCTGAAAAACACCTGCGAAGCTAAAACTTGACAAACGTCATTAAATGTATTAGAAACTTTTTAGGCGAAGACATTTTAAAACGAATCGCGTTCGAGATTCGAATGGGCAGCGTGTGACAGCTAATAAAAGGGCACAGATAAAAAATTGCTTATCCTTTTTCCGAGTGGCAACTCGATCGAATTACACTTGCAGATAGATCCAGTCATTATCGCTTGTAATGAGCCTGATGGACAAACAACTTTAACGGTTCGTAAGGTCGGAGATTGAGCGGGTTGATAAAATTTATTTGTATCTGGCGATAAAATATCTTGTATATTCCTAATTTACTGTATTTCTTGACGTTCTCGCTTAATTTAGCATGTATTATTTATGAATAGGTTCTTTAATGTGTCAACGGAGTGATTTAAAGTAATATTTAGGGGCAGTTGGAAATACCGTCAAAGAAAAAGCAGACCACACAAAGCGAAGTCATTAGTGTTCATGCTGATAGATGATTCATAAAAAAACCTTACAGCTGTCTAGATATTATTAAAAAAAAACAACTTACTAATTATTTAATCTTATTAGTTATCTGATATCTGAATTAAATTAGTTTTACTAGCAATTTTATTAAATACTAGCTGATGCCCGCCACTTCGTCCGCGTGGATTGAAGTTTTTTGGTTTCCGCGAGATAAAAAATGGATGGATGGATGTTTGTTACTCAATCACGCCAGAGCGGCTGAACGGATCTAGATGAAATTTGGCACAGAGATAGATTCGAGTCTGGATTTCTGGAATGGCTTATATGCTACTTTTTTCCCGTAAATTTAAAAAGTTCCCGCGGGAACCAAAAAACCTCAATCCACGCGGACGAAGTCGCGGGCATTAGCTAGTAATATTATAGAGTTAGAAGTAAGTCCAAAATCCGAAAGGTTTTAGATAAAATGGTAAAATTAACACGCTCGAGCTTTTACATTGGAACTCGCGAGTTGACCAGCGAGGCGTAAGTGTGACACAGCAGAAGCCGGTTCTCGGGTACGGGATCGATTCCGCGGGATTTATTTACGGCAGTGTGCCTCCGATGAATTTCTGCAATGTCTTGCCCAATAAATAATTGCAAGGAACCGTACTGGATAACTTAACTATTTCACATGCCGTAATGGCCTGAAATGAATCTTGGCCTGTACAACTCCAGTTTGTCGACTGCATCAATCATTGTTGCAATCTCATTTACTGTGAGTGGTTGAATATAAGGTACCTACAATGGGGAGTGCTCTGAGGAGTTATTCAATCTAATACCACCCTCCGTGTTCTCCAGTCGCACCCTACGTCGCAGAAACAAATTTCATCCTCACCGCCTGGATGCCTGGTCCTCTTCCACCACCGTTATTCCAGGTCATTTCTGCCACGTATCCATAAATTGTGGAACCAGCTTCCATCGTCTGTGTTTCCTCATGATTTTAATATGGGGCTCTTCAAAGGGCGGATCAACAAATATCTCAAAAGCCAGCAAAGCATTGGCGGTTCTTCTGGTGCTGCAAATGTTCATGGGCGGCGGTAATCACTTACCATCAGGTGACCCGCCTGCTCTTTTGCTCGCTCTAAATATTAAAAAAAACCTATTAGTAAAAAACATTATTAATATCTATTCTTGCTGCAATAAAAATCTTGGCTTTCACCAAAAGTTTCTACTCTTGATAATCCAACTTTTGCAATTTTCCAACTTTTCCAATGGCAATTTTTGCCTGCAAATTTATCCTAGGGCTAACTTACTATACCTTTTTCTCCAAAGATACCTAAGATGAAAAAAAAAATTACAATAGGGATTATGCATATATAAAAATTTTCTAACTGACTATTAAATAGAGGGCCTTCCAAAAGACCTAATATTCACATCCTCGGTTAGTTTTAAGTTTCATAACCATTTCAAAATATAGATTAAAGAAAAAAGTGAGCTGAATTTGTTCACAACTGTGAATTCCATACACCTTCAATACTAGAAGTGCGTTTTTAAGTTTGTTAAAGAGTTGCTGATTTGATTGAGTTGTCATCATCCCTATAAGATAGTAGTATGTAGATAGTAGATACATAAGTTACATCATTGCTGAAGCGAGCCAAATCCATGCTCTTTTATCATTTACATAATTTACAATAAGCAATGGGGGCTACCGCGTTTAAAATTCGCCGCTAGGCGGCGCTACTGTAGAGTGAGGTCTCCGAAATGTCAAATAAGTATTATCACTGGGCCTTTATCGCGTGTCTAATTATTTCATTAATGTATTTAGCAATACCGGATTAATTAATGAAGATGTAAGAAACGTGTCAATGAATGTCAGTGCTCTGAAAAAAAGTGTAAAATGAAGCGGGTTGAAAGAAGAAGAATTCAGAAGTTAGTACATTATGTCCCTGGTTACTATGTGCTTACTATTTAGAAAAGCTGTAAATTCGGTGAACAAGCATACTTTTGAAAAAAAATATTTCAAAAGTATGCTTGTTCACAGAATTTACAGCTATACTAAGGAGCTTACTCGCCAGTGGCGACAACTAGTGAGCATATAAACGGTAGCCCTCATTAGAAGAGCCAAATCTTAAGCACGCCTGCAGAGTGGGGTTTTTTTTTATCGCGTCAACACATTTTTCTAAAAAATGATATGAAATGTGCACATTTCATACCCTGTAAATGAGTTCGAAAGTTAAACTTCCCGGCCTAGGCCAGTAAAGAATGTATGTATTTTCATTACATATCATAAGTTTGAATTTGGAATCTTTCTTCCTGAATATCTTGTAACTTGTTATAATGTTCTTTGGCCTCAATAGTTTAAATTCGGAACTCTACCGTATTACGCGTTCAGCACTCACAGCGCAAAAAAATATATTTAAAAAAAAGTCACTTGTTTCATTTTTTAGAAAAGCACTATACACACCTCAACCGGGAGAGCATTTCTGGTCTCGTATAAAGCCGTCGTATATAGTCTAACTAACACTCGACCAGAAAACGCGTACTTCCCGGTCTCGCGATGTAATGTACTATTACGTTAGCGTGTAACGTTAATGAATATTGATTGAATAAAAATTGTTCAGGCTCCGCGAAACTGTGCGGTTTAAATAAAGCGATAATTTTATTAAATTATTTCGTATAGATATTAAGAGTGCGGTTTGATAATGTTAATGCACGCGAGAGGGCTATGCGATCGCAATAACTCTTTCGTACCATATGTTTTACGTCCAAGCGAGAAATTTATTCGCGTTACTGCGAAAGAGTACATAATTACTGTAATCCCTTAATGTGTGAGATAAATTACGTTTAGCACGTAAGCTTTATGAGCGTCCTAGTCGAGGGCACCTGCAAGGACCAGTCGGATCAAATTGGTTGTAAGGGTGGGACATAAATATGTTGTCCTCGACATTGATATCGCAAATTGAATTTTTTAATTTAAAATAAAATATTCCATTGAAATAGGCACCTGACAACACCCAACATCATGGTCATTTACTAACATATTAATTTGTTTCTCGTATTTGTAGCGAAAAATCGACTTGCAAGTTGCAACTTTGTAAAAGACCTGCACCACATAGTTTCACCTTACTTACTTAATTTCGAAGGAAGCTGGAAGACGCATTTTGTCCAAAAATAATTACGTAATATAAACTGTCTACTTTGTGTTACAAAATGCTGTTCCAAGTTACATGAGATAGTTAAAATGTTTGCCATAATTAATGCGTGTTTTTCGCGTAAATTAGGCAAGTTTATTTAAATCGGAATCATGGAAACAGCTAAAGCACGGTCGTTATTCGGCAGCAGATCTTATCAGTGGACGTCGTCACGAAAAAACACCAAGAGCTTCGCTCGCATAGTGCCCCCCGATATCTGGCGTTCCGTCAAAATATCCGAACGTAGCCAGCGGGGCCCCATACATAATGCATGTCCGTGAATGTCATACATAAAACATTAACGAGTAGGTTTTTATTTGATTGCGGCTCGGGCACAGCAGCCCTGCGGTTTTTTCGTCAATTAAAAAATCCACGAAACATCCAGATTTCGGTGGGAAAGCTCGCGTTTCGCCGGTATCGTTATGCAATTGAACTACCGAAGCGTTTTTACCGTCATTGTTTCCTTGAATACGCTGCGAATCGACGTGTAACTGGAATCCGCCGCGGACGTCGCGTGCTACAGTCCGCAGCCCCTTCAAACGTTCCCGTTTTTTTTATCACAGCCTTGATCGATAATTCAAGGCTGACAGTTGTATGTTCTGCTCAAATTATACGATTGGCAGCGGTGTAAACTTCCAAAAAATATGTCTCCTCGCCGCCCTTTGAAGTCGAAACGGTATAGACGAAATCGACAGATTGTTTTGCAGGCTGTATTACGAGTCACGGAATCAGTGTTGCGATGGTCGCCCACGCGAGCGGTCGTGTAGTTTTGTCCTACAAAGTCACAAAGTCATCACGTGCGCGCCCACGTGACGCCTACCAACGCATTGCGTTGCGAAAAAAACCAAATCTCTTTACATAATTCTCATTATAACCTTGAAAATTAATGCCTCTATTAAATAACTACACGTGGGCTCCCTAGGAGGTTTCCTTTAGATTCTTTTGTTCATTGTTTTCGATGGCACTTAAGTTCTTTAAATTGTCGTGCGTTTGCATGAAAACACGACAAGCCGGTGCTATTAAAAGGCGCTCTAATGGAATCTTTCCAGAAATCGCTCGTTATCAAACGTTCATTAAATGTACAGAGAGGAAAAAATCTAGAGCGACCTACTTACGCTTATAACGAGCATAAAACTGGTTGTAATTGTGCATAATAAACTGTGCGCTGCAAGCTCAGTAATGAACCATTCGGATAATCCCAATAATTCCCGTGTCGCGTGTTAGCCGTTAATTAAGCTATTTGTCAGGTGCCAGGACAATTTACATTTCTCCCGGAGTCCCGAGGGTCCGCCGTGGGTCGCGAGCATGGAAACGACGTATTATTATCCTTTTAGGGAGGGCGGCATCTCTTAGAGGCGCTGGGTCTCAACAGAACCTTTTATTGGGGCCACTTGTGTTTATTTGCATGGACGTCTGAATTGTCCAGTAAATAAGGTTAGCGAAATATCTGTTTGATGGTCCCTTAGTACTGTATTATCCTATTTGCATAGGATCAATGTGAGGGAAGCACTTAATGAAATAAACTATCCATTTAAAATACAAAACGCGTTGTATTTCAGAAAGTACGACTACTTTGAACAATGGAAGAGGGATGATCCCTCCTGGACATAATCCAGGAATCTAAAGCAGATAAATTAACATGTACGTAACACGCACTGGTACATCTTGTTGGACAGAGGAATAAAAATGTCGTAGAAGCAACACAATTCATGGAAACTCGTTCTGGGTCTCCGACAGGCCATCAAGTTAGTTCAGTTGCAGGTGAAATGTATTGACAACTGGTCTTCCTTGATGCATATCGGCGTGATGCTATCGTTCCCGCGGCGCTTCAGTCGGCTCCTGCTTTCCTCGAACCCGTTGCTTTGTGCAGATCACCGATAAAGCTTGTTTATTTAGCACTAAAATTTATTCAGCCCTGAGAGGCCATTATGAAAAGAATTATTACCAAATCGACAGGTTTACGTTCACAAGTTCAAGCAATAACTGTGAGTTATGCTTGTCCTTTTTTACATGTTCCAATAATGAATTGAATGTAAATATATTTAATAAATCCATCTCTGCGTCGCAGCTACCTACACTCGCATCGCCCGTGGCGATGACTTTGATCTCGGCTTGAGGCCATGTTCCTAGGTAATTGGACGTAGTTTAACACCCAGTAATGTTTCTCAATGAACTTCATAAATCAAGGTCAAGTTAGCGCCCACAAAATGATAGTCTGCATGAACAACATTCGATAAATGGTAATAGGCGAACAGGAAACTTATGGAAGTCGTTCGGCTGACACAATAAATTAAGGGCATAGCTGGACGGCCATTCATAAAGTAATCTCGCTTGTTTATGAATGAAACGGTAACTAGCCTTAAACGTGCAATTATTGCCACCAGTGCTATTGATAGCAATTCGATCACATTAAATTTGCATTTGACATAGGTTTTAGATTATAATTATTCATTGCACACGTAGAATCGCTTTATAGAATCAATTTAGTACCTATTGTTCCACGGATAGAGCATTGTTGGTTGCTGATTTTAATGACGTCATTAGTTTTAATTCTAATTCAATCTCCTTAAGTATCCGTTTCAAAATTTTTTCATTTACCTTGTTTCAATTAAGAACTACAGATTAACGTGCAGTCGGTGATACTTAATTCAAACAAGGTTAATATTACACGTATATTGTTAATTTTTTATGCATTTTATTATGCTTTTTATCAATTTTAATTTCGCTCAAGTCTTAAGTGTCCATTTCTTTCATACATTTTTAATTAGGTACATATGCTGCAACGTATAATGCTGCCATAATAATATAATTAATCGATACTTTTTCGCATACCTTCAAAACAGTGTTGGGCCACATATATTTTTAAACATAATGTACGTAATTAAGTTATCGTATGTGCAATTTAATTACATTTTGCAAACCCTTTCACAAATTCCCTGTTTTATCTTATAAGCTGTACCTTTCACAAAACACTTTTGTATATAAAATACACTAAAGTTGTTATTCTTGGACGCAATTCACTCGCTAGTCGCTACCGAGTTACGATTATACTCCGGTTCCAGTGGTCGCTAATTATTATTTAAGTGTCGTTTAAATTAATAGTTCTAGTGCTCAGTCGCGCTACTACCTCAGCGCCTAATATCTTATTAGTTTTAATTACGCACTGTAGTTTAATGGCGTTTGTTATGATCTCGAATGAATTTTAATCTAATAACACCCACCGGTTTACTTATCATACTCGTGATGTTGTGTATCAAATGCATTCGTTGGGTCAGACCTCAGAATTCGGTTGAATATCATTGCGTATAATTTACATATTGTACCGCTATTCAAGGAAAGATCTGCCGACGGGTTCATACTGAATTATTGCCTTTTTTTGGGTAATCAAGTTTTCGGCCGCTTCTGACGAGCTCAAAACAAACAAGCTGAATACGTCCTGGCTATTTTAACTTTGCCGCTTCTGAAGAACATTTTGGACCTTAAGTATGAGAATTCGGTGAATTGGGCTTTATTCTGTTCGGTGTCACTGATACCTTTTCCATGTAGTTTTAATCGTGATCAAGCGTGTGGCTCCCAATCTTGTAGTAAGAGATAATGAAGCCTGACGAGTGCTTTCACTTTTTGATCATTACGGGTAAGTATCTCGATTGATTTACAGAGAATGATGGCTTGGCGACCTCTTACAAGATTCTTTACTTAATTATTGGAGAGTATACCTTAGAGAGATCGTTCCATGGAATGATGGGTATTAGCCGTCGACGGGCTTCCGATCAATGAAGACATTTATATTTAATAACTATTGAGTGCTCTATTTTCAACTATTGATTTTGTTCATGTTACAAATTAGTTGTAAGGCTTTGTAAATTGAGTAGCTAGTAACGTCTGGCGAACTAATAGCTTGTTAATAATTTATTGTGAGATAGGCGTTTTACTTTTAATAACATACTTCATATGTAACTCGTCTTAATCATCAGTTATCTTTCAGCTTATTATCTAATTTTCCAATAAAACTGAGCTCTTCTTCAAAGCTTAGCGTTAGCTCTTCTTTAAAGTAATATGTGTCTAATGAATCATGTCCACGACATAATAACCCACCGACCTTTAATCGAATACCGGTGCATCCTTGCCTTCCGAATAACATGACGTAAAGATAGCTACTGGCGGACAAAGCCACGTGGCAAGTCCGCTTGGCCGAGCAGAAGGCCCGTTTAGACCATTTACGATTAATCCGCCGACAACCACTCACAAATATGGCAACCTGGCCTTTCATAACCTGTTTTTGGGGTTTCCTCGGACCCTGATGCTATAATATTTAGTACTACTATTACTACACGTGCTCTGTCAGTCTTTAAATCTTATTTGTTTACCGAATGCGATTGAAAATAACGATCAATCGTTATTTATTGTTGATTTCAATGATTATATCGATCATTTTACAGATTTTCGTTTACATTATTCATTATGTGTTGAATATGGTTATCATGTTCTTTTATAGCAGTGATTATAATAGAAAATATTTCATGTTGCACATCTGGTTGGCTAGCTTTGTTTGATAAATATACAATTAGGATTGTTTTTTATATATGACATGCAAGTTTTTATATCGCTCCAGTATAAGGTAGGAACAAGGAAATTTATGCGTATATGTGGAAGTCGAAGGTCTGCACAAAAGCTTGTTATTCTGTTAATAGAAGTCGTAATAAATGCTACATATTATCTCATTGGCGTGACTACAAAATTACACTAATTTATTGTTTCTTCGTAGCGCACGTAATTATATTGTTAATTTATTAGACCTAGTTACTAAAGATATTAGTTTAGTATATATCTTAAGATTTCTCTTAATCATTACTTAAGTGTATTATTTTTAGTAACCTTACAGTGTTTTTATATAATTCATGGAAACTTCATCAACCTAAATTATTTCATTCTACTTTGAATATTTTTGTTTTGTCTCTTTTTTTTCTTTGGGCAAGTAAGTATGTTAATTCGTTTTGATCGATAGGAAACAAGTGTGTTCTAATAACCCTAACTTTAGGTAAATACTTATTCCACATAGTTTAGTTACAATGTAACTGAAACTGGTCTACATTAGCTCATTATCATAGAAATGGCGCCCTGCAAGTCGATGATAATAGTCTCACACCTGAGGCGTCAGTGAAAGTAGATAAGGGCCATGAGAATTATGGAAATTCAATGCTGTTTAAATTTTTTTCAAGATTATTGAGACAATATTATTGGTATGAGTGTTTTACTTAATGTTACGCAATTAAAAATAATTTGTATGCGTCAAAAACATATATTTTTAACAAAGTGAACAAACGATTAAAGTAGGTACTTACCTAGACATACAAAACAAATCTACACAAAATGACAAGACTATAACTTTGTTATTTATATACGAAGTTCCTCAACCTGATCCCAAAAAAGAAAAGAATCATGTGCCATGCACATTAGATTTGCAATACATAACAAAGCATGTTTTTATGAGAAGGATAATATAAAAAATATAATAAGTAATAAGCTATTTACATATTTATTAGATGTTATTAATTTAACCGCCCGCACCGCACATGGATTTATAAACAAACGAATAACTCGTCAATTATTATTGAAAATGTTTTTTATTTAAGTAAATACATAAACACTAGCTGATGCCCGCGACTCCGTCCGCGTGGATTAAGATGTTTTAGGGGTATGAAAAATAAATTTCATAAAAATCAGTCAAGCCGTTTCCGAGGAGGTAACTAACATTGTGACACGAGAATTTAATATATAAGATTTATAGAAAACAATACAATAGAACTTAAAGCTAGCTAACCTAACCGAATTACTACATAAAAATCATGCCCGCGTAGAATGGTGGCATGAATGATAGCTGCATTCCCGCGTTGAACAGCCACGCTGATCCTTTGCGTAAAAAATGAGCCAGCCATTCTGTCACCAGATTAGGCAATTAACCGCGGTTAATTAATTAATCTCAAATAAAATAAATATTAATTTAAATATTTTGTGTTCACGTGGTTTATACTTTAATCGTTTTATTAAAATAACTACTCAAAATAATCACCCAGTAGCAATTGGCGATAACTATGCACAGTTACACAGTAAATTAACCTGTGTTGAACGACTTTAATTCAACGCCTCGAGTGTAATTTGCATATCATTAGTGTTCACTACTTAAATACTTTGCTGTAATGGGTGTTTGCTACTCAAATTAAATTCACAGAAGTAACTAAATCAATGCACCGAAATCAATTAGGTATATCAATGGACTTTATTTTATTACTTTCATATACTTATTACATTCTTATTCGTCAGTCAAAATCAAAACTGTATTCATTCAATTTAGGTACACTGTACACTTATTGACGTCCAGTAACTTATCTAATACTAGCGGACCTGACAGACGTTGTCCTGCATGATATAGGTATATTGTGACGTTGTCCTGCATGATATAGGTATATTGTGACGTTGTCTTGCATGATACCGACTGCAGCGCCATCTTCCGGGCTGATTTGTGAATCTAAACCATCCAGGGCGCCATCCAAACGCATACAAAAAAAAAACATTCAAATCGGTCCAGCTGTTTAGGAGTTCAGTGACATACACATGTACAGTAGAATTATATATATAAAGACTAGCGGACCCGACAGACGTTGTCCTGCATGATATAGGTATATTGTGACGTTGTCCTGCATGATACCGACTGCAGCGCCATCTTCCGGGCTGATTTGTGAATCTAAACCATCCAGGGCGCCATCCAAACGAATACAAAAAAAAACATTCAAATCGGTCCAGCCGCTTAGGAGGAGTTCAGTGACATACACACGTACAGTAGAATTATATGTATAAAGAGATGATGGTGATAAATCTGTTAAGGTATCTTAAAACTAAAGCTAAATGGGATCCAAACGCGCCCTAGTCTTAGAAGAGCCCACAACAAACTCAGCCAATTAAAGCCCGTGTTAATATTAATTATTTTTATAATTTTTCTTGTCACCTGCTTGACGTGTCGCATCCTGTTTTAGATAGACATTGTTGTACCTTTTTCTTTATTTTTTGTTTTTTTATCATAAGTAGTAATAATAATTATGGACCCAAAAGATGGACCCAAATGTTGTCTATGAAAATGGACCCGAATGTTATCTATGAAAATAGCTAGCAGAAGCTAAACTTCTGAATCTATCACATAAGGGTTTTTGTATAACATAAGTAAGTGTTTCAAGCTCATAAAATAAAGGAAAAAGCTCTCTTGAAAAAATTCACTAGACTTTCCTAATTTATATTTTAGTCGATTTGTTTTGACTGTCATTTACTCAAATATTTTTTACTTAATTTTTGCAATCCCTATTTCATGTATAAAATAAAAGATCTGTCCCAAATCAAACTGATGATGTTATAAATTGCTGTAGGCATAAAGTCGTTATAGCGAGCGTTGCGAAGCTACACAGTCGTTACATGAAATTGCGCAACTCGTAACACGAAAACGGTGAAATTCGACATTTACGAATATAATTAAAACGCCGTAGTTACAGAGAGGATTCGACACCAATCCTTGTAAAATTATAGGCCGTTTTGTTCTCTGTCATTATTTAGTACTAGCTGATGCCAGCGACTTCGTCCGCGTGGTTTAAGTTGTTTGGATTCTCTCGGGAACGCTAATTTTCCGAGATAAAATGTAGCCTATGTTACTCTCCAGATCCTCAAATATACCCATGCCAAAAATCACGTCGACCCGTTTCTCCGTTGCAACGTGATTGAAGGACAAACCAGCGACCAAAAACTTTTGCATTTATAATATTAGTATGAGGTATGATGAATCATACTAGATGTTAATAACAATATCTAAATATTATATAAAAGGAAAAGGTGACTGACTGACTGATCTATCAACGCACAGCTCAAACCAATGGACGGATCGGGCTGATATTTGGTAAACGGATAGCTATTATGACGTCCGCTATCCGCTAAGAAAGGATTTTTGAAAATTTAACCCTAAGAGGGTAAATAGGAATTTGAAATTTGTATGAAAATCTAACGTGAACGAGGCCGCTGGCAAAAGTTATTTAGAGGATAAAAGGTTATCTGACTTAGCGTAGTTACTTACCTCCGTGAAAAATCATCATGTCGATATAAAAAGGATGGCCAAACTTAATATTTAGCCAAGGTCACCCTCTTTGAAAGTTCATAAATATATAAAGGTAAATATGGATTAAATAATCCATGGATTATCTCCTTTCTTTTCCATATTTTGATGTAGATTACAGATTCGTGTTAAATACTATGACATACGACCTTAGACGAATTAACCAAGGGACGCGTGATATCGGCCACATTCGCCTTAGCCACCAACTGATTATTATGATATTGTATTGTCATAGTGATCGACTTTTTCATACACTAGTTTCAATAATTGGACAGAAAAATTACAAGGCACTCTGGCATCGCTCCGAAAAAGTTAGTCGAACGTGATTTCATACATTTTTCTTACTTTTCCTATCCTGTGTTTCTTTCATCCAAGCCTCCGACTTGATATTTTACATTCAAGAACAGAACACGCTATTTTAAAAATCTCCAAAATCTGTTGCACAAAATGATGTTTTATAATTCTTAGTACGTGAACTCAGATTTTTTACACGTACACATGGGGTTACAAGATGGTGGTGCATTAGTGTTGATATATTTTCATAAAGCAGATACAATTATAGCAATTTCGTTATTTCAGTTTGGTTTTTTCGGTAAAATGGCATTCCCTGCGACCGCTGTCAGGCCGGCGCTTCGTGTTTCAGTTTGAGTTAAACAAGTGACTTGCAATTAAGGCCTGTTTACCGGGCATTAATTTTTGGCAATAAAAGACAAGCACCCTTAAAATGTACGGCACGCACGCGCTGTGATGTGCCGTGGGAAGCGCGGTGCGTTTGTGCTCCATTGTAGTTGCAATTAGCGATTTTTTCCTGACCCTTGTCGCAAGACTCACTTGTCGGAGAAATGTCGCATCTCTTAATGCGATGTCCCAAATCGTTTTTTTAATCATATCTGACTCTCTGTACGGGTGCGTTTTCATTGAAGCAGGGACGGCTAGAGAATCATTATCATCAATGGTAATTTCTCCATCTGCGCCTATGATTGGCACTCGTTCTCTTATTCCATGTGTCTAATTTAAATATTGGATAGAAGCAAGCGTTATTTTGCGGAAATCCATAATAATTAAATAACTTAAAGTTTAATTGGCTATAATCCGCCAGTAGTAGACTAATTTTATAAAAGTTGTGTAAGTTGATTAAGTTGAAAGTTAGACAAGCTTTGGCGGATTATAGGGATTTAAAATTCAAGTTCTTTTATTTTAACCCTGAACTGCCCGTCTTCACTGTATACCTAAATGGAACCACGACCACTATGATGTCGATTATGAGGATGGACCTTATTGTAAGAAATGGAGACAAGACATGCAGCAGTCGACCAAGATATTTGAAAACCGCATCTAAGCTCTGCTCTGCTTTTGAAATTAGGACACTGACTGGCTGACCCATTTCTGTTAAGTTATGCAGTAAAGTAAGTGTCCACTCTTTAATCACGTCAGATTCCCCATTTCGCCAATGCATTGATGGAAACGTACCCTATTTCTTGGACCACAGCGGTTCTTCATTGCATTACGGAGACAAATTTTGCAACGATTATTATATTATTATAACATTTCGCGATGATCAAATTATATTTTTTAAGACCATTCTTAAGTGGTTATTCGCGCATGAAAGATTTGACTGACATTTTTCATCGTCAGATGTCCGTTTTAAATTTCTTTCGGCTAAAATGTATTTATTGGGTGATGACACGCTTTGTGTTCTTTAACCTCGATTTGTGTTCGAATAATGTTTCTGTTATGGCTAAATTATTGAATGTCTTCATACTGAAGCGACTCCCTCCAAACTTTCTTTTTTAAGCATATTATGTTGTAAGTAAACTGGCATGGATTATATGTGATTACCGCCGATCAAGAAACATGTACATTCTCCAGAGAACCAGCTCTACTTTTGAAACTGTAGTCTGTACTATCAATTCGTTGAAGTTTATTTTTGTTTGGTTGGCGTCTGGAGTCGCCCTGTGTAGTAATATTTGAGTAAGTAATTCATTGTAATTTGCAACCATGAATTTACACAAGAATATTATTTATTGACTTATTAAAACAATATCCTCGATAAGCAGCAATACCAAAACGCATACCGAGTCAGAAATAACAAAATTCACAAAAATCATTAAGACTAATCCATACTTAATATCCAAACTTAATAGTGAAATAACTGCAGTGTGTATGTCTGCTACGCTATAACGGCCCATATTTTCGACGGATTTTGATGAAATTTGGTACAGGGATAGGTTATATCCCGGGGAAGGACTATATATATAGGCTTTTTACCTCGTGAATCGAAAAAACTTAGTCCACGCGTCCAATACGTCAAGCTGTTGGCGCTGAGCAAGCACTTCGTTGAGCAGAGTAAGTGCTCGTAGTTATTGAATCAATCAATTGAAAATTCTCTCGCTTTCACGAATATATTAAAAGGTATTTCAGAATATGACTGATGTAAAAATGTGAAAATATTTGCACTTGCAATCAATGTCACCACTTCGAAACGGGCTTAAAATCAGGTTCGGCTTTATTAAAATTAAAACGGTCCTTTATTTTTCGGATTTTTATACTCAATTATTGAAAACACTGCAAAACATTTAAGTAGATCTTAATAAGGCCATAAAAACTGACGTTTTGCATGCGAATTGCAAATTTTATTCTTTTTTGTTTGTTTAACTTTTATAGGTTTTACGGTATCACTTAAAGCATGATACTTATTATTATAATTATGATTTATGTTATAGTAGTAAGTATTTAAGTTAATTTTTGCGAACATTTCTGCCTTAGTGCTTCTTAATTAATCTGTATCATAATCAGTTATATTTCTATTTACCTATATCAAGCTTTCTTTTAATTCAAACATTGTTCAACTCGCCAATAAACATTTAAGTATCTACATGAAACACAGATTTTTATTATTTTATAAATATATAAGGATTTTAAATTGGGATTTTATTTTCGAAATGATCATTAGTTATTACACTCTGTTTTTTGTTTCTTATTAGATCTAAGATCACTTACAGGTTTATAAAAGATCATTATCATTAGAATTATCTTATTATTGTCAACATTCAGTTACTTTAGTTCCGAGAAAATTTAACATTTTTATTCGAAGACGTTTTATCTCGGTTCCCAGCTAACTAGATGATTATCTTGTTTATAGAGCTATTAGCTATCTCGCTATCGGTTTCTGTATCTCATCTCGGGCAAAAACTGCCGTTTTCATCGCCCGCTCAGTTACGGGCCTTGCGCAAACGCCGGCCATAACTTTGAAGTGTTTGACTATTTACTGGGACTTCTCTGATGCCTCTTGTACCTCTGATCTACGGTCTCTTGCATATTTTGAAGTATCTATTTGCACCCTATGAATTGCCGCATTTAACGTCGATTTTCATGTTACAAGCCCGGGGTATGAAAATTTATGGGGAGTAAAATCAAACTTTTTCCGTTACGTTATTTACTACGTTTCCATGGTAACACTTTTCGTTCGTAATGAGTAAACTCCAGTCGTGCGTGGAACTCGCACACAATTTTTTTAATTTGCAACCTATATGTTGCCTATTTAACGTGACAGTTATTATTATAGAAATAAAGATTATTGTTTTATAATAATTACATTTACAAGGCAATGCAATTTTTTTATTTGTAATACACAATTTTATTGTTGATTCCATTTATTATTTGAATATAGTTGAATTTGACCTGAAATTCTTTACTCACGCGAAGCTCATGTTTTGTTACATTAATCTATACTAATATTATAAATGCGAGTGTGTGTCCGTCTGTCTGTCTCCGTCTGTCTGTCTGTCTGTCTGCTACGTTTTCACGGCCCATCTATTCAACCGATTTCGATGAAATTTGGTATAGCGGTAGGTTACATCCCGGGGATGGACATATGGTACTTTTATCCTGGAAAATTATGGAGTTCCCCCAGGAATTAAAAAAAACTTAATCCACGCGGTCGAAGTCGCGCGCATCATTAAAATTACCTATTTGTTTAATCTCTATTACTCTCTTATTGATGTACAGTGTTGTTTTTTAAATAACCATTGAAGAATATAGCATTTATTATTTACATTCGAACTGAATCAATATTATAATTGCTCAAATAGTATTCATAATCTCGTTTAAAATAATTAAGTATGTCTGTATTCGATAACTGCAGTGTTACATGTTCTGTAATCGATTTTAATACAAGTTTTGACATAATCAGCGTACGATATAGATTATGACAGGCATATCTTAAGGACCTACTTAAGTCGTAAGTTGATGATTAAATTTGTAAAAGTGATTGCGCATGCGGCTATAATAATAAGTTTTATCAAGCGCTGATTGACGTGCGGTACTTTTCGAATGCTACTTATCGATTGTCTTACTCTACACTACACACGATATACTGGTAGCTCGAAAATTGTTTAATTATACGACTGCCTGAAAAAAGGAGTATATTGTTTTCAGGGTTCATGTATGTATGTGAGTTTGTATATTCCTCCATAACTTCTATAAACCTGAACCGATTTTGACAAATGAGGTATCGTTAGAATCCCTAGCTTATTCCGGGTGACAAAGGCTAGTAAAATTATGGGGTGACCATGGACCCGCATTAAAGTTTAAATTTGAAAATAAATATTCGAAAATAAGATTAACTATATATATCTTCATCTAGAAAATGAAGAGTAGATTCCAAAAATATAAATAACTATAGTTCAATATCCAGTGATTCACAAAAAATATCATTTAATATAAATGTGAATAACTTTCTAATTTAACTAGATTAATTTACATTTTTAGTTTTTTGGCAGGGCAATCGTGATTTATTAAATGTTGTTTAAAAAAAAATATGATTTGTTAAAGTTTCCCTAGCCTAATGTTTTGTGGGATTTGTGTTAGGCTGCATGCAAATGAGGCTTTACGAGACGAGGTTAATTAATGCAACTTTGGTTTTATGCCAGTTTGAAAATTTTGATCATTTATGCTGTTCTCTCCTTTTATTGCCCTTAAACAGTTCGCTGTTTGCGTTATAATAAATTAATATCGAAGGTGTGATTTTTACTACTCTATAGGCGAATATAAAGTAAAAATCACAGCTTCGATATTTATTACTGGCAGTTATTCCGAATTTTTGCGATTCCGATTTATCACCGAGTTGTTGTATTTTACGGCTTGTATAATCTTTATGGGTGTTATTATATTTGCCGACACGCAGGAGCACGTTAAAATAGCACCACATAAAGACCTCGCTGTTAACTTAACGCGGGAGGTCCCAGGTTCGATTCCAGGCTGAAGCAATTTGGGAATTTATAATTTCCTTTATATGTGCAATTTTTCCTTCTTATAAGTCGTTGCTTCGTACCAAATTTCATGATTCTGAGTTCACGGGAAGTACCCTGTAGGTTTTGATTCCCTTGCGAGTGTCGAAAATTTGCAGCATAAACTGCTGTATCTTTTGATTGCGTTGGCTTAGAAGTTTGATTTTTTCACAGCTCCAAGGGACAGTAGACCTGAGTATTTGATATGAATTTCAGCTTCATACCTCCATGCGTTCCTGGGATAAAGGGTCTTGACAGACAGACGGACGGACAACAGATTGATCCTATAAGGGTCCGTTTTTTCCTTTTGAGGTACGGAATCCTAAAAACCATTAAGTAACATGCAAATTTGCGAGTGGCGCTCGCGGTAATACTTAATTTATCCAAATTGATTGACAGATGCAGTAAAAATAAACAAATTACTTTATTACTTGCCCGTACCCTCGAGATAAGTTGTCAATTTGTCACGTGCGTAAGAGTACTCAGTTATGCGAGTGATAACATCTGCGCGCAGCCTTAATAGGTCAGTGGTAAAAAGTGCTAATTTATGGGATGGTTGATTCATATTCGAAAATTTGGTACTCAATATTTTTTCGATATGTTTACCTACGTGATCTAATTTTCGTCAATAAACGTTAGTCATCTTCGCGAATTTAGGTTTTTTAAAATTTTCGAGGGGAACTTTTTACTGGGATAAAAAGGCTATGTTTGATCTTGGGATACAACCTTTCGCCCAAATCGGTTGAACTGATAGGCCATGGAAGCATAGCAGACAGACCGTTGGACATACAGACAGACTTTTACATCTCATAACATAGAAAGAAAAGTCCTGACTGACTCATCAACGCTCAGCCCCAGTCCTTGGACTTAGAAAGTTGGTGGAGATTCCTAACACAAGACAAGGAATTAGATTGTTTTTTTTTGGAAATTCCCACTTGAGGGTCGATAGTCTAAATATACAAAAGGAAAAGGTGACTGACTGATCTATCAAAGCACAGCTCAAACCACGGGACGGATCAGTGTGAAATTTGACATACAGATAGCTATTATGACGTAGGCTTCCGCTAATCCTGTCCTTGATGCTGCAGCTGATATTTGAAAATTTAACCCCTAAAGGGGTAAAATAGGACTTTGAATTTGGTATTTAAATGGAACCTGACGTGAGCGAAGACGTGGGAGTAAGCTAGTTAATAATATTATTAGAACGGATTATCACGATGTACCGAGATTACAATATGAAGTTTTGACGACCTCCCTGGCGCAGTGATGAGCGCTGTTGTCTTAACGTGCGGAGGTCCCGGGTTCGAATTTATAAATTCTGTATTTTCCCTGGCTTTGGCCGTGGCTACTTACCACCCTACCGGCAAAGACGTGCCCTCAAGCGATTTACCGTTCCGATACGATGCCGTGTAGAAACCGATTAGGAGTATGAGTTTTTAATAAAGCTGCCATACCCCCAACAGGTTAGCTCGCTACCATCTTAGCCTGCGTCATCACTTACCATCAGATGAGATCGCTGTCAAGGGCTAGCTTATAGTGGATTGAAAAAAAAGCTGAACTGTGTCAGGAAGGTATGCGATATGAAGTGTTGCAAAAGAAACGTTCCCACAACAATCGAGGGCTTCAGTAATTGGATGCCATTTCAAGCATTCAATCAAGGCAGATCAGGAGATGCCGTGTAGCGGTAAAACGTAAAAAGTATTATGCGTCGCAATTTTTTAATGTCCGCCGAGAGAGTATCCTCGTTAATCATATTAACAACTAAACTCATTAACGCTGAATTTGTAATTCACATATTTCGGTATTGCTCGGGAATTTGTACAGTGGGCGGCCGATATCACTATCAAAGCTCAAAGGAACTATATTTCAATTCAATTCAATTCATTTATTCAATTTAGGTACACTATAGGTACACAACGTCCATTACTTATATATAAAACATGATGGTGATAATTAGTTACGTGTCTTAACATTAAAGCTACGAGGGTTCCAAACGCTCCCTGGTCTGAGCCTACAACAAACTCAGCCGGGTTTTTTTTTTCATTATCACGTCACTATAGGTACTCAGTTTCTAAGTTAGGTGTCAAAATGCAAGACTTTTGCTCAAAAACTCGTTGAGCTTCATCTTTTGAGTGATAACAGTTTTTATGAGCAGTTTGTCTTACGACTTTTACCGTCTTTTTTACCGGACTATTATAACAACTTTTGTACCTATGACCAAATTTATAGCTGTCCTTTGAAACTTATTCAAGAAATTAAACTTATAACTTTTTAAGTTGTAGGTTTTAATTTCGATTTTAATGTATTTCATTCCTCAAATTTGATATTTTTATTATAATATGATTGATACAAGTTATAAATGAAATTAAAACATATTTATCAAGACGGTTATTAATTAAATATAGTAAATAGGAATCTAAAACTACGATATACTCAAGTAAATAAAGTTTTTGATCGCAAAAATGTTTGCAATGGTCCTATTGAGTAAGTACGGTTAGCGGTAAATTGATTGCTATTATCACCTCAATTATCACTTCCTGATCGATAATCACCCCTGATTGGCGATCACTCTCTTGCTATTGGCCAAAATCCATTGTCACATTAAGAATAGCATATATTAAACCAATCACAACAATTGAGATTTGCAATAATGATTGATGCAACTTTTTTGGATAACGGTTATAATATATTTCTGAAGTCGACTGTACTACTACCCAAAATGAAGACTTATTTCATTCTTCATAAGGTTTCATTCGCTCACAAGTCACCATCGTTGCTATCACGGACACAATCACTAATTACTGTTTTATCATCCATCATCGCATTGATCGGTGACAAGTGCGGACTGGGACCTTAAGTACGAGTTGCTACAGCTGTAATTTCAATGCACTTAGTTCTATCACGTTACATCGAACCACAACTCGACATGATACTCAATGTTTTTGTGGTTCTACATTGTTTCAACTCGCAAGTGTAGAGCTAGGTACTATGAAGCTTTTACTTACGTGCAGAATGCAGATCTAAGGACATAATTACTTTCAAATGAAACTTGTTACGCCAAATTGTAACCTGTTCATTGTATATTTGATAACCATTTTAAACTATCGATTAAAATAAAAGTGTGTTGAATTTTCATGACATACGAGTATTTCATGCAAAATTCCATACTAAGTGCGCGTTTTGGCGTTTGAAAAAAAGTTGCTGATTTGACTAGCTGTTAAATACCCAATTAACATCAGAGCAACAGATTGATGTGACGTGTGATTTTGAATGGGATCGTTGAGGACCTGGAGAGTGACCTGGGCTATGTTTTTGCAAATGTTATTACTTAGTGATAGGTTAGATTTAATTTGTTTTATTTGTTTTTCTGTTTTTAATCACACCCATTATATCTCCTTTCTTTTTCTGCGACCATCAAATCTCTATTTAATTCTCTTTAGAAGATAGAGTCCATAATATAACATTAAATAAGTACCAAACAAGAAACCTTGAATCTAATATTGTTCGCACATTCGTAGATTTAATCTCAGTTTCTTATCAAAACCAACTTGTTCAAACACAATTGGGATAAATAATGATTGATCGGCGGATTTTTGTTTAGCATCTGACATTTGTTATGAGTATTGTAAGTTATAATCGGTCAAATCTAGTATTTTAACAATTGTTTGATATATGACCCGTTACTGCCATAATCGTGAACTCTATAGTCTGCAGTCTACACAGATAAAAACGTACCGCTTGCTTATTATCAAAAAGCTTTCGCTCACGAAAGTTAGTAAATTCTTAGTGCACTAGTTCGAGTTTCTATTTAATTTTTAACCCTCGTTAATCATTTAGGTATGTATAATTTACTTAAAATATTTGTATAGAATAGAAAACAAAATGTAGTTTTATTTATTTAATCGGCGTAGCTAAACAGGAAACGCCTGATTGCTATCGGAATTACATTGGTTTTACCTGCTTAATTTAACGGTCATTTTATTAAAATCATTGTGATTCAGTGCACTATACCATTAATGCTAATGTTTAAGAGAATACCTATGTATTGCAGAAAATACGATCTTTAATTTATTTACTTTGAGTGTTACATTTTCCGACATTCCATCGTTCTAATTCTGTATGTACATACACAATTATCGTCCCCCTAGTTAAATAAAATTCCTACATATACTTACTTAATTAAAAATGTACATAAACTGTTAAGTAAAGTGTGTGGTGTTAAACTACTTAAATATTACTATAACTAACTTTTACACACGGTTTCGCTCATGTCAGATTCGAATTCGAAAATTCATGAACATTTCAAAACCCTTAGGGGTTGAATTTTCAAAAATCCTATCTTAGCGGATGCCTACGTCATTCAAGCTATCTGTATGCCAGATTTCAACCCGATCCGTGGTTTAAGCTGTGCTTTGGTAGATCAGTAAGTCAGTCAGTAAGGCACCTTTTTCTTTTATTTATTTAGATAAATCATTAACTTCTTATTACTTGTAGGTATATGTTCTATCAGTTATATCAGAACTTAAGCTGAAGATTCTATCTCCAACTTATGTTAATAACTAGCCTAATAGAGTCGAATCGGCAAAATTGGAAAGACTCGTCCTAACTGATACTCCATGTAGTTATAGGTAAATTAAAAACATTTTCGATTCCCAAATAGTATAATAATAGTTCCAATCCTAAGCTACCGACTGTATTGTATCTTTGATCGAAGTGCGTAAAAATTGGTGACAAATTCGCAAGCTTTTAAATAGTTTTGAATTTTTTAGGCGCTCTCATTAAAGTAGTTATTATGGATTAAAAAAAAACTTTTGCATGGTATACCTAGTACCAACTACAGTCGCTTTTATTGGTCAATCCTTAAAATAGACTATGCTTAAATAAATTCAGTGGTTATTATGCAACAGTAAACAAATCCATGTCACGAATGATGCAACGCTTAAAATGAGCAACAACGACAAAAAGCTTAACCCAACCTCCGTTAACCAGGGCCATGACCTTGCCGTGTGAGCGATAGCTTCGCGGGGAGTGACAGAATACAATTTTTTATACGATGACAAGTTGATTGCGATATCATCTGATGGCAATGTCGCTGTTGTCTGACCCGTGGTCTTAGGTGAGCGACAAACGCAGCAACGCGACGCGATGCGACGCGACGACACAGTATCAAACTGTAACTGTGTCAGTAGCTGACACGTGCCCTACGATGTCGCATAGATACGTCTGTCATTATCTATGGCGTTGCATCGCGGATTGTAAGAGCTGTTTATTAAATCCATATTCCTTAAAGATTCTGCTAACGCATCAATCTTACAGTACGCTATTTCGCCTGTAAACGCTGCGAAATAATACCACTACTAATTATTCTGTGATAATAGCCAGTGGCGTGCACGACATAGGGGCATAAAAGCATTGTTTACCCTAGTTGAAAAAGCTCAATGCTTACTTTTCAGCATGCCCTGCCTGAAAATAGGTATCTACCTAACTAATGCATACTCTGACTCCGAATACTGTACACGCCACTGTAATACCGCAGTATTATTTCGCGGCGTTTTTGGACTGTTATACGTATGAAGGAGCGCTAAGTGCGTTCTCAAATACCCGCTACTTAATTGATCGTCAAAATTATATTTTTTAGGGTCGGAGGACCCCGCGGACGTATCCGTTGGTTAGACCAGCAGCCCGATTCAGTACTCAGTGGTTATCAAAAAATGAAAGCCACTGACTTATATTTTTTATTCATTGAAGATTTACTATGAAATGTTCTTTCATTTTTTCATAGTAAACCTTCAATGGACAAAATATATATGTCAGTGGCTTTCATTTTTCGATAGCCACTGAGTTACAAAATAGGGGAGCAGATAAGAGAGGCAGGGGATACGTCTATCTGTAATTCTATTTGGACGGCCTCCGATATAAAAAAAAATTAAGTAAAATCATCAAGGGCGTGTTACCTAAAAGGAAGGATTCGAACGCGAAGAAAAACACTTAACAAGAAAAACACTAAGCATTTAACAGCCGCTTATCTGAAGTCGTGGCCCAGTCACTTATATCCCAATGTTTACTTTTTGCTTAACATTAATTTAGGCGCCAAGTTACTAAGGCTACCGAATTTTGTCAAACGTTTTCGAAGTAGACTGAACTGTAATACGATCCTTCTTACAGGGGAATAGAGTTTAAAATGGTCGCTTGATATTGTATGTAAATTGGTCTAAATTGTGTAGGTGGCGCTAGTGGGTGTGATAATTCCCGGTGTAAATACAAAGAGTACCGTGAGAGTGATACAAGTCGTTTGGCTCCCGAAATTGTGCAGAGGTTTACTTAGTAGCTAGGTACACGGCGTGGGAGAGGTGAAAGGTCGTTGGATACAACTTTACGGGACCCATTTGATTCTATTACGTATTTAAAGCGTATAATTAGGGACCACTGTTTGTGCTAAAACACGACGGTTTTATATGTGACTCGTCGACATCCTTATATCTTCAACAGCGCAAAGGATCAGCCTTTCTGTCCAACGCGGAAATGATCTTAAATTCGTTCCCATTTTGTACTTAAACTTCAATCGATTTTAGGACGATATTCCTATCGATAAATCATGGAAACTGATACAAGGTTATTTAAATGGTTACTTTGATACTTGTTTTTCTAAAAGCATAGTCATTCTGCATTAAACATCTCTTTGATGTTGCTATCAATCTCCTTAATGTTACTTAGAATCGTAATAGGTTACTATCTAAAAAAAATGACCTACTAAAACGAGATAATGATCCTGAATGTAAATTAACGCAAACGTGTCATTTTAAATGTTAACCAGTCTTAGGTATGCAAATATATTGAAACTGGAACAGGTTTCGCACAAATGCTCACAAAAACAACTTATAACAATGATTTCACTGTGACATAATACGTAAGCTCCCCACGCAAGTTGAATGTTCGACGAGCAAAGTTTTGAAAGAGAATGCTCATGAAGTATTTTGATCATTCAAAACTTATGCTGCAGCAAATGCGCTGCATCTACAACTTAGAATTTCCCTTAAACGAACTTGAGAACCTCGAGAATATACGCATGGGGAGACCTAACGAAATAAATCAGATTTACTAACCTAGCTTTCTCTTTTCAGGCATACGAACTGTCAACTCTGACCGGTACACAAGTGATGCTATTGGTTGCGTCGGAGACTGGCCACGTATACACATTCGCGACGCGGAAACTACAGCCTATGATCACCTCAGATTCGGGCAAGAGGCTCATACAGACATGCCTCAACTCCCCCGATCCACCGACTACCAGTGAGCAAAGAATGGCGGCCACCGGGTTCGAAGAAACGGAGCTGACATATAACGTAGTAGACGACGATATGAAGGTGAGGCAATTGGCGTACGCTAACGCCGCTCAGTATCCCATAGAACACCACCCGGGGCTGGCCCCGTCGCCATTGCAGCAGTACCACCAGCACCCGCCATGTCCGTCGCCTTTACCCCTCGGTTCGTTAGGGCAACCGTACTCACACGCACATCTATCTCATCCACACATGTCTCACCACCCGCAACGGTAGTTTCTGCCGTAGTAAATCCCGTACAAGGTCCTGGATCTCTATGACATTCGTATCCTAATATGGAGGTTACATGTTTGGTTTGTCACCAGTTACAACTTACATCGATGATTGTCGTTAGAATGGCGTTAGATAAACCGCGTCTGTCGTTGACTGATACACTGACGATCCTGACTTGCTGGTTAAAAAAGGAAAATTTAACAATTATGTTGCTATAATAAATGTCTTACATTAACACATCAGTCTTAGTTCAATTTGCCATTAGTATCTCTAATAGACTGAACTGTTGCCAAAATGAATTTGTAACTGCGTTTAACAAAGTCGTAACTGCAATTTGTTAAATCAAATGGACAGTTCTTGTATAAAGACATGCCAGATTTGACGTCTTAAAATGCATTGTGCGGGTAGATACAACTTTAATGTCATAGATAATCAGGATCCTACTATACAATTGGCGTTAGTAGAACTCTTTAAAATAAAAGAGACACCGAATATCTATCGGGATAGTCACGTTCTAGATAAGGTTTTGTATAATAAATTAATAGAAAGAGTTTAATATACAAGTATTCAAGACAATAATAGCCTTCGTTAGATATATTTGTAAATAGGTATTTACTTACTTAAGTTTTTTTTTACTGAAATTCGGTTACGAGGATTTGAGTTGTACGAATACGCAAGTAATTTGCACCGTTCGACTTTCGAGAAATTATTTTTAATGATAATAATGAGCGATTGCGGATTGGAATTGACAGATGAATTTTGATTTTGTGCGATATATTATAATGAACATGAAAATGAATGATTAACTATCGGAAATAACTTACTGATTTCGAAAGAACGTTTTGTGATAAATATTTCAATAACTAGGTTTTGGCATCGCGTAAAATACTGGCTTAGCTGCTTGACTAGTATGATGTTTAACTTGATCAAAGTTAGAGCATAGTATTCAAGTGTCAGTAAATGTTTGAGAACTGCTTTAGTTTTGTCCTAGTCGTTAGACTCGTAGCTATGGCCTTCAATACTTATTTACCTTGCAAGGCAAGCCCCGTGGCTCATAAGTCAGAGGAGATCTTGGACTCCGACCCAAGATGACTGATGCTTGTCCTGCTAACGGCATCTGATTTTCGAATTCTTTCGTAGTATCTTGGCGATGGATAAAGTATCCAAAAGGGCATTAGAATGCCTAATTATGCATTTCTCGTGCATATCTGATCCCATCTTCTATAGTAAGATGCTTAGACAAACCATTTCATCTGTATAATACTTGAGAAGATTTATTGTAACATTTAGGTACATTCACCCGAATGTAATTTGACTACGATCTTTAATCAATCATTCGAAAGAATCTATCAATGAACATGTCAATGAAACGCAATGATGGAGATTGAGGCGGTGTCGAAAGCGTCAGATCAGTTCGGTAGCTTACTAGTAATCTCGTCTTAAATCGGCCCGTAATTAACGTTGAAAACCGGTTGTTGGTTTCCGAACGACGCCTTGGAAGTAGGGCTGCCAGGCCAAAAAAAATAGAAAGCCATTCTTGGTATTAAAATTGGTTTTGTATTTGTCTGTAAAAGCCGGAAAATCACAACACTTGCAAGCATCTATTTTTGGCAATAAAAACAGTCCAATAGAAGTTCAAGATTGAAGTCAAGAAGAAGATTTGACAATTATTATTATTCTGAATTTTATTATTATTCTTTGTAAATTTGGCACTAATAAAACAATTTTTGAATTTAAGTTACGTCATTAGAGGTTGTTCAGAACTTAAACTTACATGCAAACGCGAGCCAACCCTATTCGGTCGTAAAATAGGAGCCGTTTGGTGGGCAACTATTGATTCGTTATTATGAATGAATCGGCCTTTCATTCTAGATGCGGCGGTAGTAATCGAGATGGTACAAGCTTTTTAATGAGCGACTTCTGAATAACGTGCAGCCATAATTGAAAATCTTTAACGTGTTGATTCGTATCAAACGGTTACTTAATGATATTGTAGAATGTCAGAATTTTCTTCACATCAAACGTTATCTCTATCGAATCTCTATAAAAGTTTAGTATTCCAAACATTTACAGAATTCTGTTCTCCGCGACATTGATCTTGTCAGAACTATTCCAAGCTTTAATTATTCTGGTAAAATAGATAACATTAATGGTTTCCTTCAGTTATTATTTGTGATCTATGTCTGATCTATATGTTGATTTCAATTTGTCTTGTACTATTGCATGTGGTTCTAATCTGATGATTTAGTTCTCGTAATATTGACTGATTTATAAAAGGAAAATTAAGTTATACAAATGGATATCTAGAGAATACCTAGTTAGATTAAATGCTCATTATATTCAATTCAATGCAATCGTTCATTTGCAAGAAACATTGTAAAATTAAGATGACAAACTAATTAAAGAACAAACATGTTTCGTCATAGCTGAGGTGCAAATTTATTAAGTAACTAGGTAATCATTACAATTTTCGAATCATTAAGTCATTAACATAATCCACAACCATGAAAAGTTATATAATTATTTCTAAGACAGCATTAATTTAGTCCAAAAGTACCTATTATATGTTAGGATCGCATAAATCATACATTAGTAAATATGTCAGATCTCTATCTCTATTAACAATCTAACCAAGACCTTCATTGCTTTCCATTTTCCAAAATATATGATTTTCTAAAGAGTAAAGATTAGGTAAAGAATATTTCATTGCATTCATTGTCATCAAGTGGAAGCTTTTGCAAAAGAAAAGTAGAAATCTTTGATTGTAAAAGTTAACAGAAAAATATCACATAATTTTGCGTTGAATTAGGTTCATTAACATAGCGATGTGTTTTATAACCACCTTCTGCAAGAAGACTGTGACGTCCACTTAGCTGTACCGTATTATAAAGACGTTGAGCGTTTTCCCATTATTTCTCACATAAACGCAAACAAAATAAAAAGAGCCTGTCAGTAGCAGGTGTTTGAAGTAGCTGGTCTCAAAGGGGCTTTGTCGCTCGGAGCCCTCGTTGGGACGTGTGATACGGATTATAAAATAGATTGAAAATTACTTTCGGCTAGCTTACTTTTTGTAATGTCTTTCTCAGTATATCTTGACTCGAATACAAAAAGAGCTTATTAATTAAATATTTCTTAGTTCTTAAAATGTCATCTATTCAGTTAGTTACATTTAGGACTAAATATCTTTGGAGTTAGAGGATGGAATTCGAAAAAACTTAATAGTTATCAGTGCATTACGATTAAATAAGCTAACCATAGAATTTGAAATATTAATGAGTAACCGACCATTTATTTGAGACTCGCTGATGCCTGCGACTTCATCCACGTGGAATAAGTTTTTCTGATTCCCACGGGAATTCCTTCATTTTCCGGGATAAAAAGTAGCCTATATTACTCTCCAGAACCTCAACTATACCCATGTAAAAATCACTTTACACATCGATCCGTTGTTCTGTTGCAGCGAGATTAAAAAACAAAAACACTTTTGCGTTTATAATATTATTATGATTTACTGATTGCGGGGATTGAACTAAAATAATTTTGAACTAATTAAGCAATCGTATCCTTTCATCGCTCATTACCGATCTTATTAATATTAATAAACAATATAAAACGACACCACCGCAATTGATTTTCTAACTTAATCCGAATATGTCGATCAATCAGATCATTAATCAATTGAATTGATTGATGGATTGATTGACATAAAAAGTTTAGAAAAACTACAGTCCACTGTCCAAGCGTTTGACTTGGTTGATGTGTTGGTTTTATTTGTACCTTTGAGCTTTGAGCATCAATTAGGCAACTGAGCAAATTTCGCTTCACTTATTAAGCACTATTTGTTTATTCATCGATTTGTAGTAGCTGCTCATCGATTGCACCGAGCATTTAATACTCGTTCATTTGCATAGCTTTTTTTATTTCGAAGCCATCCGGCGCCCACAGCTTCGCATCCGACCTCAAATATCACTTGTCAGCTTTGATATGTTGAAATCGATTACGTCGGTTCTCTCGATTCGGGCTCGCACCGATAAAAATCTCTCTTATTCAGGTGGGTCGTTTTGACGCACGAGAATAACATGTCCATGGGAACATGAATGCTTATTGTTCACTCATTGACCATTGTCGATAAGTCTATCCGATTGAAATATTCACGCAGTAGGTAATTATGATCTCTATCGATAAGACGCTGGACCCTTCCGTGACTTTGATTTTTTGACTGTTTCTAACCAAACATCTATGTAGGTCGTGTTCTTTGCAAACGCCATTATTTCTTCACTTTCCGCGCGCTCGTTTTCTCCTGTCATAATACTTAAGTTAGTCGCATAAATTTGATTGTTTAGATATTCTTCTCGTGCCATGTCCGCAATCTGGTGTGAATATAAATGGTATTAGTCGACTCCAGGCATGTAGCGCAACTCGGCCACATAGGATGCAGATACTCTTGTGCATGAATTAGCGGTTTAAATGCGGAATTCGGTCAGTGCCCTCGCTCAGATCTAATCTCACATTCTTCCCTCTGACCATATTTCGTAAGCACTTTTAAAGTTTCACTTTCATCTTGAACCGTCTTTACTTGTGTGTCGCGTATTATATTTTTGTCATTCAGAGCACGTATGGATCAATTAAAAAAAGCGTCGCCAGTATACGTCTTATCGATGCGAGTAGTAAATTTTTCCTTTTTTCAGTTGTCTACAATGCACTGGCGTTTCCATCGAATGACTCACGCTCGCTATAACCTATAACGTATTCCGCTCGGCTCGTACGCGACGCAGCTATTCTAGACATCGCTCGTTATGTGTCTCGCACCTCCTCTATTAACTTATCAATACCATTGTTTTGATAAACGCCCGGGCAATTTTTGTTGACTCATCTTATTGTGTGGCATAATTGTCGGTGCATAAGCCGATTGCTCAAGTCTCGCGTGATTTAACAATAAAGCTAATTTGACTAATAGGTGCGTTGTAATCGTCACCGCGTGTGGTTTCAGGATTAACTACAACATCATCGTCCGCTCCGCCGTTCCTTGGATCGGTTAATGAGCGCCTCTCTAAAGCTATTGTTCTAGTTTTTGTTTCTCCATCGGCATCGTATCTTGATTTTGAAATTGTATACTTGTTATTGTTTTGAGATTTATAGAAATTTATGTAACGTAACATCTTTTAGTGATCTCGTCGAAAATATCAAAAAGTGTTGCGTCAGTCGCGTGTAACATTTAATGCATTTAAGTGAAATAATTTATGATTAACACCCATTCAATAAACTCTCTCTGAATAAACGATTTAATTCGGCGTGAAGCGGTTTTGATTTGATCGTTAATTCCTGATTCTAAACATGAGTGCACCGATATTTTTTTATTTCACGTTTGCAAAATTTGCTTAAAATACTGGCTTAACCCGTAATTAGCTTGGTCGTCGTTCAGAGGTATAGGATTATCAAGCTTAGGTAGTGCTTCGTAAGGGCATTATTCGTAAAATCGGCATCAGTGTATCGCTATTTGCTGAACAAATTAAGAGATTTTAAGGTGACTCCATTTGGAAATTTCTTATGCGCGACTTGCGCTGTCATCTCGTGTAGGTTTCCGGGAATTAATCGTTGTTGAAAGAATTTAATGAGACTAGCCGCGAGGAAAATGAAAAATGTGAACTTTTTGATATATCGGATCGCATAAAATACCAAAAAAGTAATATGACCTTGATAAAGTTTTTGAATAAATCGCTATAAATTACGTGAAAAATATAAAATGTAAAGTAAAATTAAATTACATCATTAATGTACCACAAAAAATTTCTTTTTTGTGATGTAATTTTATTTATTAGGTTTACTAACAATCACTTGCACATTATTAAATATAAAATCTATCATATAAATACATTCTAAGTGAAGTGATTACTTATAAATTAACACAGCAAAACTAAAACAAAAGCAATAACTATAAACGTCAAAGATTAAATATCAGTTATATAATAGCATTTCATACTACGTTTAAGATCAAAGATCCCTATTTAGCGGCGCCTCGTGCGTTTAAACGCGTAGTATATTTAGAAAATTACACAATAATGCCATATATAGGTCATCGAGTGTGGTGAACACGCCAGCACTGTTTGATGCGCCATTCCGCATCGGCGTTATTTCGAGTTGGCCAGTGGGCTTCAAGTATTATTTTAGGAGCTTTCGTCCACTCCTTGCACTATTACGGCACTGAGACCTGCGCCCGAGTTTCTGTTGCATAATTCAGACACGAGCTCCGCCGTTTGCATTCCGATACTTGATATGTGCTTTCACATGTATTTATGTACGAGATTTTGTGTCTTCGTAATGTTTGTCGAATAAATAAATTGTGTAGGCACAAATACAATGGGCAGGCCGGCGTCCCTCGTTACGTCGGCGAATGTAAAGTCCGAGTTTGCTTCTTGGGTCGCCAGCTTGTCAGTTGTTGAGATATTTCGCGGCAGATGATGGGGCCGCTTATATCGTTGTTTAGGGGCTTCGTTACATCAGCGGTTCATGCCGCTCTTTACAAATTGTCATGAGCTTTCGCCTATCTCTTTCGCGATTTATTCGCCAATTTCATTGTGTTTCTTAACAATCACATAAATCCTCTACAGTTACGTTAACTTGTAGCACAATGCCCTTTGTATTATTTGTTGCAACCTCGTTTTTTTGTATAATTACAGCTTTGAGCGTAATCAAGCCCACAGAGCATCAGTGTAGCTTTTATAATCCTAAATGTTCAATCCAAACATCATTATCTTGCGCCTCTATCAAGCACAATTCCACTCACATCTCGGTTACCGCAATTGTAATGATTTGCGGCGGAGGTCCTCCTTTGTATGCACTGGGCATGACGTGTTTTGTATGCAAGGTGCACCTCCGCTATCCCGTGCCCATCGGATCCAGTAACTTCCGCGACCGACCGTCCTGATTGCTCTAATTGAAATTTATTCGCTGCTTCCAACGAACGCGTACCGATTCCTAAAGCTAAGCTTGATTCGATGAAATTAACGAATCAGCTTATCTAATTGTGCGTAATAAAGGAAAGGATGTCGACATAATTCCTTTCTTTAGTTGTAGGCAATAATACAATTAAATCCATTATACTCCTCCAATAAATGGTAGCATCTAGCGAGCTTGATGTATCTCAAAAAATCCCCCGAAATGGATCATAATATAATGTAGATTTCCTCACGATGTTTTCTTTCACCGACCTCCGTGATGCGCGTTACAAATTGTTATTTACAACATGAAAGTAGAGGACTCCTAGAAACCTCACTGGGGTTGGATTTCCTACTTCTTGGTGAGGATTTAAGAGGCTTAGGATTTATTAAATGATTAAAAAAATACTGGTTTCTCCTTTATAAAGGGCATTGGACGGGAAAATATTCCACAGCGTGATTTAAAGTTTAAACCAACCACCATCCTGATTTCACTCCGTCTCCTTAAATGTTGGTTAGTTATCATAGATATTGATCTAATTGTCATAGAATTCTATAAATACATTCAAGTTTGCATTCAGTTCGTTTATTAGATCGACTAGACTCGTCTCATCCATTATAGATTTCCCGGGTATCGTCCCTGGACGCTGACGTTTTGTGTCATTTCGATAATTGGACCTGCGATTATATAATAGCCCCTTGGACAATTTAAAGCCAAACCACACAGTATCGTCACATCTCAACCGTGAGACATCCACAACCGTACGCATAGGCATTAGAACAAACGCTGCGTTATGCGGGTCATAGTTTAACTGTGTTATTTTTCCTGTGCACATTTAAAACTTCTTGATTAGCAGATTTCGTAGATGCCAGCAGTCAGTTCGCAAAGCGCAAATGCTAGAAGTATCGTGTTTGCTTTGGCCCTTACTGACATCTGTGATAGATCCAATGATTGGCATTTGGCATCCGATGATTGCGTCACCGGCTGGATCTTATTCGTTTCCAATTAAAACTTTTTAGTTCGTAACACTATCCTGTAAGGAAATCATTGTGATTGGTTTAATGAAAGATCTCGTAATGTTGATTGCTTTAAATATTTCGGTAATGTTACTCGTACATGTATGTGATTGATGAGACAGATCAACTGAAAAGGTCGATCTGTTTTGTCCGATTTTATAACGAAACATTAGTTGTAATTATTTCTGGTGAATAGTGGAATTGTAACATTCTTAAAAAAAGAAATTTAAAAACTGTGGTAAACATAAAATTCTTCTTAATTTTTCAAAACACAAATACCAAGTTTCAGGGATATAATTTGAACCGCCTATTTAACCTCCTTGTGGGGAAGAATTTCGTAAATTCCATCCTTAAAACTCCGGTATGGTGCTCAATTCTCTCAAATATCTACGTCTAGGCGTTTGGGCTGTAGGCTGTCAGTAAGTCAGGACAAAGCCTTTTATAGTTATGGACGATATAGAATATCACTCAAGACAGTTTAATGGCTGGAATCATAGTCGAGTATGGATGCGAGATGTGGTTTTACTTTTGATTATCCGAAACTGTGTCGGCCCACTTCCTAAAACTAGACTGGGAGACGCAGATGGTTAAAATTAGGCTCGCCCGGAATAGCGTAATCTGAACGTGCCCCGCGTCTCGTCATCGGCTGACCGCCCGGCCTCATATTGTGTTACAGCGTTACCGATCAAAGATAGATATAGACAGATACATATAGATAACTGGCTGATGCCCGCGACTTCGTCCGCGTGGATTGAGGTGTTTTAGGGGTATGAAAGATAGATAGTAGCCGATTCTCAGACCTACTGAATATGCGTATAAAATTTCATAAAAATCGATCAAGTTTCGGAGGAGTAACTAACATTGTGACACGAGAATTTTATATATAAGATATATTACATATTTTGAAGTGAATACTTCTTTAGCCGCGTTGAGCATTTTTTGGTAGGGGGTAAATTTGTGGATTCCCGAAGAAGACCTTAGTCTTTAATAGAAATATACGACTTCCGTAATTAAAATTGAATGCCTTAGTGTTAAAGTTTGTTTTAATTTATTTTTTTATAAAAACAAAGAAAGTTTACTAGTCTTCACTTCTATCGGCACCCGGCAGTCCCTATGAATTTTATGTTTTATTTTTTATTAGGTAGGAACTAAGAACTGAGATATGTTGAATAAGGTAAGGTCATAGGTTTGAATCCACGCAGCCCCATCGGGGGTCCCATCTAACTAGTAGATAATATTTTGATTGATTTTGCTCTATCGAATTTTTTTCAAGGAAATATAATATACAGACGTAACGTTATCGGAAAACAAGTATACAGTCAACGATGTTCTGTTCAGAATAAAAATTCAGACGTTTACAGAAAATATATGCAGGAAAAAGCAGCAAATAACCTTTAGTCCGAAATTTTTTGGAAAGATAACATAAAAATTTTGCATAACCAATATCCATATTACAAATGCTGTGTCAAAATCATAATAATTCAATTCATAAATGAACAATCCCATAGCACCATGACTAGATATTTTGGTACTGTGTTCCGAATGCGCAAACAATGTTTTCCTGTCATCGCTTGAGTATACAAGTTGTTTATCGGTCATCCTTTTGTTGTCGCTATCGCCAACTTGTGGGGCTTACTAGCATCGCTTAAATCAGTATTGTTTTGAAATTGACGTGTTATATGACGTACCTTGACGTCCCTAAAATAAGGGTTATAATTCTGAAACAAGATCGTCAACAAGATTAAAACTATACTGCTTTAAGCGATGGTAGTGAGCCCCCTGACCAATAGCATAACTCCGAGACACGAGGCGATTTGTTGGTATTGTTTCCACTCCACCTCTGATTGGTTGAACGACGTTATTTTTTCATAGCGGCCTCGTATTGGTCGACACTCGACAGTTACTGCGAATAGACATATACTAGCGATTAAGGCTTGGACAAATAGGTAGCGCGACCGAAACGTGTGCAACACTATTCCTAGTTTCTAAATAAAAATTATAATGAAATGATGTGATGATTTAAATTTATTATATATCATAAAAGTACACAATTAAATTGATTTTTTCACGATACTGGCAGCTTGTTTGAGTTTTAAACAGTGTTCATTCCCCTATAAAAAGTACTAATGTAGTAATGTATTGTAGGGACCGCTTCTATGCCTTCTGTACTACAGATGTCAGAATAACGCCGATCATTTATGACAAACCGTATATAACCGATTAAATTTTAGATTTGCATTCTGTCGTGCCGCTTCCGATGCGCGTTGTTACTGTCCAAGCCATAAGCAGGTTGGCATCGCAGTTGAGCTTTGACTGCTATCAAGTGAGAAATGATTGTATGCGATGTACACAGTACGATAACTATTAAGAGTCAGAAAGCAGATAATAATTGTAATATTAGGATTTAACTATCGCAATTTTTACATGACTAAAGCCACTGTAATGTCAATGTAATGTTCTGATGTGCCGCTGTAGCCGCGCATTGTGTTTTTCTAGACCTTTAGCCAGCCTGGTATCGCGTTTGAGCTCCTCTAACCGTTACCTGATGATTGTCCACTACACAGAAAACAAACTGTCAGCTCGGCGTGACGCTCTACCGTGCCGCTGTAGTCCCGCGTTGTGTTTTTCCAGACCTTTAGCTACGCTGGTATCGCGTTAGAGCTCTGACCGTTACCTCGTGGAACGCGGCCGGCGGTGCTTTGTTTGGATGATTGTCCCTACACAGAAAACAAACTGTCAGCTCGGTGTGTCGCTCGACCGCGCCGCTGTAGTCCCGCGTCGTGTCTTTCCAGACCTTTACCAAGGCTGGTATCGCGTTTGAGCTTTGACCGTTATCTCATAGGAAGCGGCCGGCGCGGCGGTGCTTTGTTAGGATGATTGTCCACAACACAGAAAACAAACTGTCAGCTCGGTGTGTCGCTCAACCGCGCCGCTGTAGTCCCGCGTCGTGTCTTGCCAGACCTTTACAAAGGCTGGTATCGCGTTTGAGCTTTGACCGTTATCTCGTGGGAAGCGGCCGGCGGTGCTTTGTTAGGATGATTGTCCCTACACAGAAAACAAACTGTCAGCTCGGTGTGACGCTCTACCGCGCCGCTGTAGTCCCGCGTCGTGTCTTGCCAGACCTTTACCAAGGCTGGTAACGCGTTTGAGCTTTGACCGTTATCTCGTGGGAAGCGGCCGGCGGTGCTTTGTTAGGATGATTGTCCACAACGGCGGCGTAGATGCGGCGATAGCCGGCGAGCGCGTGACAGCTATGGGAACCACGCAGTATGCATGCTTGTTTAGATGATATTGTTCTACAAAGGTGCCCCGTTGTTTACTTCGAATAGGCATGATGACTGATTTTGAAAAATGGTCAGATTATGTTCGGAAGTATCCACTATTTCGAAAAAATATCTTATTTCAACAGAAAAATAAGGTTTGGTTGATAAAATTGGCATGTGAAATTTAAAATTTAAAATTCACGCCAAAACGCTCGCGGTGTCATGGCGTCGTTTGTGACGTCAATATTGTTATTACCAATGCACTCTGTGCAGTGTGCAGTAAGCAATAGTGTGATTGTTAAAGCTCGAAACAAACAATTGTGACGTCATTCGCTTCTTGGCGTTTAAGCCAATATGGCGGATTGATGTATTTTATAGTTTTATTTTATCAAAATAAATAGCAATCTCACTCGAAATAGAAAAATAAATACGTTTTTTATAATCCATAAATCCTATTTCGTTAGATAAATTCATAATTTCATTGATTCATGGTTACTGTCATCATGCCTATTGGACCTATCTTACATAATACTCAATGCCTTAACTGCCTCGTTGGTCTAATGGTTAGCGTGTTTGACTGCGGCCGACGAGGTCCCGGGTTCGAGTCCCGGGTCGGGCCATAATTAAGTATCGGGATTTTCTGATAAGAAATTCTCAGTACTAGCCCGGAGTTAGGGAGTTGACGGTGTTTCACCCCCGTGCCTCGGAGAGCACGTTAAGCCGTCGGTCCCGGTTATTATCACTAACATGATAATAGTCGTTAAAGCCCGCCTACCCGCATTGGAGCAGCGTGGTGGGTCAAAGCTCTAATTCCCTGTCTCCTATGAGAGTGGAGGCCTGTGCCCAGCAGTGGGACGTTAATGGGCTGTAGAGGTGGTGGTACATAATACTTAATATTATAAATGCGAATGCGATGTTTGTTAATCAATCAGGTCCCAACGGCTGAACGGATCTGGCTGAAATTTTGCAAATAGATAGATTATAGTCGGGAATAGCATATAAGCTACTTTTTATCCCGGAAAATTAAAGAGTTCCCGCAGGATCCAAAAACCTCAAACCACGCAGACGAAGTCGCGGGCATTCGCTAGTAGTTTATAACGAGCTACAGGTTAGCCCACTACCATCTTGGACTGCATTATCACTTACCACTAGGTAGTATGTATGATCGAAGTCGAGTTCTAAGTTGTTCGTACGTAAAGAGAATACGTTCGGTAGGATAAAGAAAATTTCGCTCGCAGCGCTGTGCGAGCTGAATTGCACCTTACAATTTCCCAGCAAAAGTCGCTATTTATTTAAACGTCTTCGTGGAGTGAATTTTCTGTACCTAAAATGTACTGATAAGTATTCTGCGGTATAACCTACGCCTCTTCTAATGTATTACACAAACTTTCGCCGCTAACTCGAGCTCTATTCAGCACTGAAAACAGATAGTTGTAAACACCATCGATCCATCTTACTTTTTCTATTAATCTTCACTCAGGTTAATATCAGCTCTACCGAGACATATCTCTTTGGCGGTTAACCCGAGTATCTCTCACAAGAGACCTACGTCGGTGCGACCCTCCGACGGCACTCAAATCAGTTGTGAGCCACGCGCGGACTCAAAAATACGTTTGACTTTTCATGTTTTTTTCACTCATGGATGAACAAAGATAATACAATAAGCAATATTGTATCGTATATGGTTGTTTAAACTCAAATAAAGAATACTGAACTTATAACTCCAATGAACTTATTTATTTCAAGAATTTAGAAGACAGCTTTACACGCCGCGTAAGAAGGGTTAAGATTTAGCTATAGAAAGAGAAACGTTCGATAGGTTATTGAGTAATTTCGCTCGCAGCGCTGTGCGAGCTGAATTGAGCTTTACAATGTCGTAGTAAGAGTCGCTATTTATTTACGTCTTTGTGAAGTGATTCCTTCTGTACCTAAAAGGTACTAATGTGTATTCTGTTGTGTAACCTACCCCTCTTCTAATGTATTCCACACGCGTTCGCCGCTAACTCGGCTCTATTCAGCACTGAAAACAGATAGTTGTAAACACCATCGATCCATCATACTTTTTCTATTGATCTTCACTCTGGCTAACACAAACAAAACGCGTTCAAATGGTAATCCCCGGAACGTGCCGTGAATTGGTTCCGCCGGACTTCGTGGGAATCGCCAGTCGTCACTATCCTATGCAGAGTGTTAAAGTTTCCACGTTTTACATCAAACTGATGTGAATTCAAAATGACTGGCTCAGTATTTGTGAGTTTTAGTTCATTACCTGTTTTTATATCTTCTAGGAAACTGATTTCCCTACAATTTATTAGTCGAAAAAACAGTGAGAAACTGATAGCGCTCGCATCATACAAATATAGGATAGAAGCAAAAATTTCTTGATCTATCATAAAGAAGCGTTCTTTACGTACTTACCAACACTATGCCTCTGTTACCGTATAGAAAATACCCCCTATATTCCTTATTCTTTTCATAGGAAATCATGATATCAATATCTTTGTTTATTGTTTGCCAATCCATATTAAATTGTCTTGTACCAGAACTTGTCACTGTCGTTCAATCTATCATGTCTTTGTTGTGTTCAGTGGCTTCTGGTTCTACAAGTAGTTCACTAATCCATTGTGCTTTTAGTTTATGATAAACTAGCTAATGCTTGCTATTTCATCCGCGTGGATCAAGGTTTTTCGGTTCCCGCGGAAACTCTAACTTTTCGGGATAAAAGTAGCCTATGTGTTATTACAGACTATAATCTATCTCTGTGCCAAATTTCATCCAGATCCGTTAGGCCGTTGGGACGTGATTGAGTAACAAACATCCATCCATCCAAACTTTCGCATTTATTATATTAGTATAGATAGAAGAATTAAATTTAGTTTTTTAACAGACTATATTTGCTATTCGTAGGCTAATAATTTTTATTCGATTGACATCTTCTTTATATCCATTCCATACAATACAATGTTATCATAAATTCCGAATTTGAAAGTATCTTTCTAGGAGTGCTGTATATAAAATATATTTTTAATATAACAACTTGTCCAAAGAGTGACATTCTAACACAATTCTATTTAAATATAGGTATAATAATTCAATATCAAATATTTAAGTGGAATGTTTTCCTGCATAATATTAGAGACATAACATTTGATCTACATAAACCGTTGATCTATTATTTCCAAATTCTCTAACCTAACCTACATAAAAGAAATAAATAATATTTCATTTTATAATAAGTTAACAGGTTTGTAAAAATAAGCCATTTCATTATGTGAATAAACTCTATAAATAATACTCAAAAAAAGATAAGAAAATAATAGACGATAATATGACAGAATAAATGGCTTTACAAAAAATAAAGGTGATACAGGGAAATGTTAACAGGTATAAAAAAGTGTTAGTAGGTAAATGCGAAAGAACTCCTTAAAAAAGAAATAAAGCCAATACGAAAAATGATAGCAGGTTTAAAGAAAAAAAATTAGGTCACACAGTATCTATTAGTGAAAAAATAAGTCACACCGTTTGTGTGAATAAACTCTATAAATAATACTCAAAAAAAGAGAAGTAAATAACAGATGATAATATGATAGAAAAAAACCAGAATAAATGGCTTTACAAAAAATAAAGGTGATACAGGGAAATGTTAACAGGTATAAAAAAGTGTTAGTAGGTAAATGCGAAAGAACTCCTTAAAAAAGAAATATAGCCAATACGAAAAATGATAGCAGGTTTAAAGAAAAAAAATTAGGTCACACAGTATATATTAGTGAAAAAATAAGCCACACCGTTTGTGTGAATAAACTCTATAAATAATACTCAAAAAAAGATAAGTAAATAATAGACGATAATATGATAGAAAAAACCAGAATAAATGTGATACAAAAAATAAAGGTGATATGGGAAAATGTTATAAAAAAGTGTTAGTAGGTAAATGCGAAAAAACTCCTTAAAAAAGAAATAAAGCCAATACGAAAAATGTTAGCAGGTTTAAAGAAAAAAAAAATTAGGTCACACAGTATCTATTGGTGTTGTTTTAAACAATTGACCTTATATGGCCACCTACGGTCGGTGATATAATCGATTTCGTCTGACGTCACGCGTGGGCCGCGTCCTTCCGAGCGCTGGCGCCGACTCTAATGCCTTTCCCATAGACAAGTAGATTTGGCTCATTACATACATATTAGGCTTTACTTTACATGTTGTTGCTTGTGTTTACTATTTTATCTACTAATAGGGATGATGCCTATATTTAAAAAATAGATTTTTCTAACTAATTTTTAAATTGACCTCAAAAAGTCTTCAAACAGTCTCCAGATGTCGTCGTCAAATAGTCTTCAAAAAGACCTAAAATTCACATCCTCGGTTAATTTTAAGTTAGATAACCATTTTATAATATAGATTAAGCTTTGCTTTTCATTTTGTTGCTTGTTTTTACTATTTTATCTACTAAGGATGATGTCTATATCAAAAATAAATTATTTCTAACTGATTATTAAATAGAATCTTCAAAAAGACCTAAAATTCACTGTATGTATGTATGTATGTGAGTTTGTATATTCCAACATAGCTTCTCTACGGCTGAACCGATTTTGATAAATGAGTTATCTTTAGAATCCCTAGCTTATTCCGGGTGACATAGGCTAGTAAAATTAAAAAAAAAAATGATGGGGTGACCATATTCCCGCATTAAAGACTAAAGTTGAAAAAAATATTCGAAAATAAGATTAACTATATAATCATCATCTAGAAAATGATGAGTAGATTCCAAAAATATATAACACTATAGTTCAATATCCAGTGATTCACAAAAAAATATCATTTAATAAAAATGTGAATAAGATTCTAATTTAACTAGACTAATTTAGATTTTTAACTTTTTAGTTCGTTTTATGGCAGGGCAGTCGTGTTTTTAAATTTTTTAAATTATGACTTGTCATGTTGTTGCTTGTGTTTACTATTAGGGATGACGCCTATATCAAAAATAAATTATTTCTAACTGATTATTAAATATAGGGTCTTCAAAAAGGCCTAAAATTCACATCCTCGGTTAGTTTCAAGTGAGATAACCATTTTATAATATAGATTAAAGAAAAAAAGTGCGTTGACATTTGATGACGTCACAATTGCAAATTTCATACATTTTTCATACTAGAAGGGCGTTTTAAAGTTTGATAAAGAGTTGCTGATTTGATTGAGTTGTCATCCTCACTATTGGGTTATTTTGATAACGCCTTCGTAGATCTGCCTCAATAGTGTTGTTGTTACTTGTACAATTTATGTTCTGCTATTTTGGCCTCGGATTTGGGTTTGACCAAAACTATTTGATTTTCCGGGATAAACTATAAACATCCAAACTTTCCCATAATATATTACTAGGATATAGTTTATGTTGGAAATTGGAACATTATTTACAGTCAGTTATAACTTTCCGTACTGAATTGTTTACAGTGATTTAAGGATTTCCTTATTGAAAATCTGGTAGGTTCTGTTGAATTTAAACAAAAGTTTAATTATAGAGCCAACGCTGAACTGTTATTGTTTAATAGTGACTTTGTATATAATGTTTAAATTACTTACCATGTTATTTACGTTGCATTGTAATTTGTAATATTTGTAAAATAGTTGCAACTACATCATTATAATTATCAGCCTTTAAGCATCCATTGTTGGGCATCTCTCTCTCTCTCTCTCTTTCTCTCTCTCTCGTATTACTCGTTTCTGAGGGTCGTCCATTAATCGCATAATGGTAGGGGGGTTCTTGGGATAATAATGCGGTGGGTCCCAGGTCCTTCCGCATTGTTCCTACTGCTGGACATAGACCTCTTTTAAATAGCGCCAATGTACCAACCAAATTATAAGAATCGAATAATGAATCGATACCTACTGTTTGTCTATTTCTTTTTTCTAGATATTTCACATCGTAGTAGAATTCTGATCAGATAAGATAAGATATAATTATTGCAAAAATACACGTGAAGAGTTTTTACAATATTTTTGAAAACAGAGTACCTAGTACCAAATTTGGCGTGCAATTATTAGTAGTTAACAGCATAATAATCTACTAATTATTCTTATTTCTTCTGAATAATTCGATTATGATGTAAATCACCAGTGACATTTTCAACTTCAACTGTTTCATATTAGAGTATATTGTTTGACCCTAGGTCACAAATTATTGTTATTTGCTTTTAAATGCTATGAGCTACTGATTCATGTTCAAGGGTCATGGAGTTCAAATGGAACTACTTGCAAAAACAAGTTTATGCATTAATAAGTATATTGTTTTCTTTTTGGGTCATTCTGTTCGTGAGATAGTATAGATAAAATTTAATGTAGCCGGTTTAAAAAAAAAAACAAGAGTCATTCATTTCATGTAGACGCCTCATACAATACTTTTTGGTCACCCATAACACCAATTATTTTTTCTGCATAATATGCCAATGTTAAAGTACTTAGCACTCTTCTTAATTGCTTACATTTATGCTAAAAAAATCCTCATAGTCGGAAATACTTAGAGTAGCCTAGTTTCATATTTCGAAAACAGAAAATAAGCAGAATTACTTACATGCAGAACTAAGTTGAGTCCCATAAACTCATATGACCCGGTGACAGCGTCGCTAGTAGGTGAATATGGAAATTAAAATTTAAAAAAAAACGTGTGGTGTCGTGGGACACCAGATAGGAACAAAATTCCTTATTACATAAATATTAATTTCAAGTTCTACAGGGTAAAAATAAAATAATTATTCAGGTATAAATTTTTTAATATGATTTTTTTATCGATAAAAATCAAATACTACTTTACAAAATCATCATAACACTTTTATTTTATTCACAATGATTCATTAAAATATATATAATAATAATTAGACACAGTATAGCGAACATATTAACATACATAAAAAAATTGGCAGTCACCGAATTACCGATAGAAGACCGATATTAAATTTTTATTATTTTTTATTAAAAATAATTATTAAAATATAAACCTTAACCCTAACGCATTAAAGTTTAATTTTGAATGTAGTATATTTATATTTAAGACTTTTTGTCGTCGTAACAACGCGAACATGTTTTCACTTTTTTCACAGCATTTTCGGGTCGGACGTTTTTTTTGCAAATGACACATTTTCGTTACGGACGTTTTTTGCCGGCTAGGGTACCCCTCCGCATCGTCCCATAAGGAAAATTCCCATAAGTTTTCGTTTCAAAAACAAAAAGTAAACAGGCATAAAAATTTGTTCCAATTTTTGTCACCGGGCCAAGTTTGACGTACTTACTATAAAAAGCGATTTAGTGGACCAGGGTAACTATCGCTGAAAGCAGTATTATTCATAACGACAGTTTTATGAGACGTACCTTGACGCCCCTAAAACAAGATTTACAATTCTGAAACAAGAGCAACAATATCAAAATAATACTACTTTGAGCGATGATAAAACCTAAAGATATAAAAAAAACTGTCATTTTCCACGCACATAACATTAGTGTCGTGAAGCAGTTAATAAGGTTATTTATGATGAAAACATAAGTGTCCTGCGGTTATTTATGTGACGCTTCCATGCCCCCCATATCATTATAATTGAATCTTAAATATCGATGGGATGCAGGAAGAATCCTCTACATAGTTAATGTCTGATTGATTCGGAAGATTGGATCGTAAAGTTGCGGAGTTAAACTGCCCCTCTCAGTGCGGATAACGGAAAAGGTTCTACCACAATGTTTTCTTTCAACTTTATGATCTGTGAATATGAAAATTTTATAATCTGTGAATTGTAAATCTTTATAAAATACCGATGACACCACAAATACAAGTTCAAAATTTAAATCTAAAAACGTACAAATATAATTTAACATATTTCAAATATACACGGGAGGAACTCGTTAATATATGACATCAACTATAAATTATTAGGAATGTAGTTATGCCATTGATGTAGAATTTTAGTAGTTATTTCATACCTATCGAATTTTTATGACGTTATATTTTGACAACTCCTACAAAATATCTCAATATACCTATCTATAATAATAACCATAGATCAGATTAACGTTGACCTCCATACTTACTAACAGACTTATCGTTATTAGAACTGCTAAAATCATACGCCATCGGCAGTGGCGTGCAGTTCATAGAGGCATAAAAGCACTGCTTACCCAAATGGAACTACGTCAATGCTCATTTTTCATCAAAACAGTTAATAAATAGGTATTTTGACTAACTAATGCCTACTCTCGCTGCAAAAGCTGTGCACGCCACTGGGCCCATCGGTTAAAAATTAAATCATAATCATTAAAAAATTAAAAATAACTGATGCGTTTACGTATAATAATTTCATTGGGCCTGCCCATTGAGAAGTATATAATCACCCACTTATATGCGTGTTGATTTCGGAACAATTTGTTGCTTGAATGGTGCTTACGACTTCCTCACCAATTTTTCGAAGACGTGACTTGAATGTTCCTTCATTCCGCGTGAAATTCGGGGCTAACTGTATCTCGAGCTTCTACTTAAACGATCTGATCATATTAAGTGCATGATGTCTGAATACTTTTTACAAAGTTGTACACCTCCCTGGTGCAGTTGAGCGCTGTTATCTTAACCTGCGGAGGTCCCGAGTTATATCCATCGGGGTCAGTTTGGGAATTCATAATTTCTGAATTTTCCCTGGTCTGGCCTTAGCGTTTCGGTACGATGCCGTATAGAAACTGAATATCGGTTTAATATAACTGCCATGCCCCCAACAGGTTAGCCCGCTACCATCTTAGACTGCATCATCACATACCATCAGGTGAGATCGCAGTCAACGGCTTACTGTAGTGGATAAAAAATACTTAAACGGCAGATCAAATAAGTACTTTTCACAATGTTCCCTTTGAAAATTTAGTGATTTTAGTGAACTTTTTTAGCCTTATTTCTATAGAAATAGCTGTTGTATGACTGAAATAAATAGCATGTCTGTTTTTAAATACCAAAAATAAAAATTGTGTAGGGATCGAAAACTTCTCAACAAATTATTTGAATCAGTATTTCAACAAAATCTTTAATATACACGACCCAGTTTTAGTTTAATAGTGTTGCTTTTCCCATATGCTCGTGTGGTAGAGTTTACAAAAGAATTTCGATCTCCTATTGCGTCATTTTAAATCGAAAGTGGTCATAAACTAAAAAGCCTTGGCAGTGTTGTATCAAGTTTTGTTGATCTGTGACATTGTAGATACTGTGTCTATTTCACCTCGCCTAGTGGTGATTTCGCTTTGTTAGATAAAGACGCGAGATGCTCAATCTCGAGCTCTCACTTCCGTCCGCCTACGGCAGCGCAAACGCCGCCCACGCGGTTAACTTAAATTTTGCAATCTTGTTTTTTTTTTTTAATTTTTTTGTTAGTCTATCAACAATACGAGAACATAAATCTAGGATTTAGACTACGCGATATTGTTGTAAAGTGTTTGTTTAGGTACTAAAATAGTCTACGTTTTTCTGATTCGAACCGATAAGAAAAGACGTCTTTGAGGCATCCATGACTCCAATTTAAAGCAAGAGTGAATAGGCGTCTTCTAGGATAGTGCGTTCCATCATATACCTTATCGCTGTTCTCTAACAAGTAGGATTTTAAGAAGCTCATAAAGCTTTAAAGACTTCCCCAATCGTACTTTAAACCTTTATGCAGAATGCAATATACTAATATTATAAATGCGAAAGTTTGAATGGATGGATGTTTGTTACTCAATCACGCCAGAACGGCTGAACGGATGTGTATTAAATTCGGCACAGAGACAGATGTGTTAATCCAGATTATAATCTGGAATAACCCATAGGCTACTTTTTATCCAAGAAAATTAAAGAGTTCCCGCGTGAACAAAAAAAACTCAATCCACGTAGCTAGTATTAAATATGATCCCCATATCAAATTGATATCGATGACTTAGCAAATATTTTGAGGCTAAGTTATGGGGCCTTTTCAGTTTTATGTTAGGACCTTTCTGAGTTCACCTTAGCTAACTGTTGTTGCAAGGATGACATCAACACGTAGGTGGTGGTCGTAAAACGCGTTTTCGACCACTTTGCGTTACAGAATCTTGCGAAATTACTTTTCTCCTTAAATTATGGCTTAATTCAGTACGCTTAGCACGAGGTTGTACATCTTGACAGTGCTAAGCGATTTCGACAATCGAAATACTTTGAACTTTGAGCGAAAAACCATAGCGTATAGACCCTCTTATTTTTTATCCTCGAACACTAAAATTTGGCAAAGTTAGAGCTTGTCGCATGAATTCAAATGCTTTTTATTCAAATAAACCTCTACTAGTACTTTTGAGTTCGTGATTTAGTGAATCTACCACTGATATGTAAAACTATCTTCCTACCAAAAAACACTAGCAAGAAACTCGGCAGTTGCAAAGTCCACATAGGGTTCTGGCTGTAGTTGTACTACGGACGAACTCGTGACTAAGCAAGGCAGTTGTCCCTTCTCTGTTTGAAGTTGATAGTTTAGATACACGCAATCTATCAACATTTTCATTATTTGCTTTGTTGAATTGTTTCAATGCACGATATTTGTCAACATTTTCGAGTTGTCAAAGCTCGTACCAAGCTGCTTCTCCGTTGTTTCGATATCCGATCTGCATTTTGCAATAACGGTACCGCACTGCCCACTTTAAAAAGTCACGGTCATCATCGATAACATTTTCGCTTAATGACAGGCGATGGGGTCGCATCAAGCTTGTAATTCATTGTAGTTACGATTTCGGAATAACTTGAAGCGTCGTTTTAATTTGCGTGCCCTTTGCACCATCATCATCGCACGCGTTAAACGTTGTTTTTAATTAAGGCGATATTGTGGCGGTATCTTCAAGTATAAGGGCCAATGCACGTGTGATATTTAAAGCATTACCTAAATTAAATTCAACGTCATCTATATTTACATGCATCTTCAATTGAATTTGATCGATTTTAGGTACGATTGACCCATCATCTTAATTTATGATCTAGCGTGCATCTGCTGTTAAAGCTGATTATGGCCATCGTTGTACTTAAGTCTAGCTTGACCATCCTCAGCTTTTTGTATTCATTCGAAGCTAGACACTTTCTGAATGTCATCGCTCCACCTAGCTGGAAGGGTGCCATATATTGCGGTTTTCGAGGACCTTACGACTCCAGTGGTTATTGGTCTTCCGACAAACATACCAGACCACGGGTATTTAAACTTTAGTCTTTGACTCTGTCGATCACTCTAGTTCTTTGGCGAATTACTTGGTTTCGGACTTTATCTCTCACAGAACGGATACATTGTGGCATTCAACATCTAAGACGTTTCACTCCAGCCAAAATTCTGCGCCATATGTGACTATCATTCCGTCATGCTCTGACATCTTCCATTTTAATACCACGTTCAAACGCAAAACGGTACCCAAACTCGCTTCTAATCGCGTGTGTTTTGGCCCTAAAAGTTTTTTTAAGTACAGCAATATCTTCAAGCATAATATTTGTGTATCATAATATTTACAAGGCTTTATTATACCATTCTAGTCCTAAATAACTTCATTTTCATTTTTACGATTTTATTATTAGATTTTTTTTACAAAAGCTCTTTAATTATCTACCCTTAAGTACTTAAATATTTACTGACTCAAATCCTCGTAATTGTTATAGTGCTCTCACAGTGGAAGGTAGAAATTTTTTATAACATGATAAAACAGTTATATAACACCTACTACATTTTGTTAGAATTAACGCTATAACTTCTAGTTGTAGATATAGCGTTCATTGATTCCAATTTACAGGTGACAGTAATATTTTGTTATAAAATGTTATATAGCAGATGTTATATAAACTTTTTTAAATTATGTGGGAACAAATTAACTACTCTTTGTGGGTTTATATAAATAAAGCACCATAAACGGTCGACTTCAGAAGACAACAATACACAGTAGTTAGACAATGAGCTAGTGGGGCTAGACAAACAAAATATATCTATGTAATGAACGTGACTCGGTTTACCAAATCAGAAGAGACGCGAGGCTTAGCAAGGTAAAAAAATAGTGCGTGGTAACCTTTATGCACGGTTGAAGTAAAACTTCTTTGACGTTGTTGCAGATCTGTTGTTGTTGTTGTAAATAAAAAGTAGAACTTTGAACATAATAGGTAGTTAAGATACTTTATAAACATTGGTAAAAGATGGCGTCATCAAAATAACTGTTCTGTTTGGCGAACATTTTAAGTAACCTTCGCGTTGCTTCCACTGAAGAAAGATCTGAGTTATTCGTCGCGCCTAAAGAAGTTTTACCTCAAAAATCATTTTTCCGTACGCTATGTAAATTTTGTTTATAATATAATTCGCGTTAATATTTTAACTGTAAGATTTTACTCTAATGCATTTTACTCGGATAATTTTCAGGCCATTAATAAAGTGCCATCGTCTGTATAGTTTTTTAAGTACAACGACGTTGATATTTCAAAGCATCGATTTATCGATTAGGTTTTAGGCTTATTTGCACCCTCATTTTCACCCACACCAACCTTAGATGTAACTTAAGTCATTACCCTATCATTTAGAGATAAAAGCAACATAGGTGCTGATGCGTCAAGTACTGCTGCAGTGGTTGTTATTCAATCATGTTCTATTAGGTGATCTCTTTACATTAAATTTGTTCTGAGTTATTAAGTATATATTTAATTTTAAATCTTAATATATTTTATACTGTAGTTAATTTTAGCGGGGTAACCTCTCAGGACACAGTCCTGTTAAGGCGATCGCATATGGCTACAAGACCCACAGGAGGTGCAAAAGACAAGACTTTTCAGTACTGAAAGATGACGTCAGAAGCGTCGGTTGTAAAGATTTACGCATATTATGGCGGGCCGCTACGAATAAACCGCCTGAAACGCTTATATGCGGGTATTTTTAAAAGCCATCCTCTTCTGACGTGTTCTTTTTCGATGCACTTAATGCCAGTGACTTTTGCTGGTAGATTTTGTGCCTCTTGAGAGTCTCGTGGTCTACGATAACCTTCAATATTGATACCTGTATTAAAGTAACGTAACATTCCCAGCGTGCGCTTTAGTGTCCATAACTGTGTTTGTGATCCATCCAACAACGTAACGTATTTAGTGTTAAGGCATGATGTGTGTTTTTTGAGCGAATGACTCTTTAAATCTGTTAAAGTATCGATTGACTCTTTTTTTAAAAAATTGGTGCTAAATGCTAGGTCTCCACGAATGTACACCACTACTGAACACTAGTATATCCGCTCAGAATAAGAAGGGACCTTAGATCACCATGATGGTCAAGCTCGGATTGGCAGTCTCCAACCATGAATCCTTGAGAATATCATGAAGAACTATCCGGCATGTAGATTTCTTCATGATGTTTCCCTTCTCCGTTAAAGCAATTGATTTGTTGCTGATAGTATGTACTGTCACGTCAAGCATACTAACGCTCTATTAGGAGCTTGCATGTATTTGCGTGTAGATCCAGCTTAACTGTCGAAATCGACAATATTTTTTAAAACATTTTTGGAGTGTCAATCGATCTATGTACAATCAATCGTATCTAGTATTTTCGAGGTATTTCCAAGAACATATTTCTCAAGTACTAGTATGGTTATGGCAAAGGATTTGACGTTAAAACATAATAATAAATTAATATTGTAGTTGCTAAGTAATTAATGATGTATCCTAACATTGCGGCGTAAATGAAAAAGACTGTGGACAAGTGTCTTCTTAGTGCCTTACAAAATATAATGAGACCTGAATTCCTTCTGCTCTCATGTCTTTTTTTTATTAACTGGCTTTACGGCTCTGGGTTCCAGCTCTTCTGAGCCTGGTCTTATGTCGTTACGTACGTACGTTAGTTGAACGTAGGAGGACATTTTGTGTATAGACAACATCGTAGAAGAAATTCAGGCCTAAAGGAGTTCGTACTTAAAATAGTCCGAACCAGTATTATTTTACATCTTTACAAAGAAAAATCTCTACAAAAATTTTCGAAGTATTTATAGTAGCTAGGCTATAAGAAATGAATCTCACTTGTATTGGTCGGCACCAAGGTAACTGTACTTAAGTTAACCAATCGCTAGTCCGCAAGATTAAATAGAATACTCAAACACGAAAACTCAGTGGAACCTAGATATCATTTTAAATCTACTCTAGGAGACTTCACTTTTTTATTTAAAGAAAATATTGAAAGAGAACGTATTAAAAATAAGTGCTAGAATGTACCATGTTTTTTCCACGTGCGGTTGGGACTGACAACCGTATAACCGCTTACAGCACACGCATTGGCGATTTGAAACCGCTTATTGATTCAATACAAATTCTAGTGTGGTTGTAAGTAGCATGAGAGCAAGTTGCGCTTTCGGAATGCCATGTGCGTTTATATTGTGAAAATAATTGTTTAAATATTGAAAATACGCATGTGATTATTCGTACTGAATTCTAACACGTAAGTGAATACAATACTTGTGGTGTGGTAAACTCACACTTTTGGTGCGTTTCCCCACACTTGTCGATTGACCATTATCTTTCTCGAAATCTTGTTGTGGTCATCAATATGAACCTTTTATGTGTGCGAAATTTGTATATTGTAAGTCATTAATGCGTGTGATATGTTTTTTGTAAAATTTTATTGGGAAATCTTTTAAATGATAAAATTTAATAAAACAATGTTTTGTTTAAAATATGTCATCACTTTTGTTAACTTTTTAAATAATTATAAAAGCACATTTTAGTACGAATATTTGAACGCAACAAACGCATTAAGCACTGCGATAAAAAATTCGCGCCCGTGTTAAAGCCAGATAAGCGTACAGGATTACACTTTGTTGATATTACGAGTAATAACGTAATAATACGTTAACGTATAAAGCGCTCTTGCATAAATGATGAAATAATCTGGAGTGTGTATTTAAATGGGAAATTAAGTTTTCGACGAGCTTTCAATGCTTTTGAGCCGATTATTCATCGAGTGTTGATAAATGTGCGACGTGAAATAATTAAATTTTTCATTTAAAAGGTTGGCCCTGTCCGAGTTTCGAGTGTTTTTTGCGTGATATATTATCACTGGGGTTTGCGAAAAGTGACAATATCGGCACCTGCAATGAAAAACTTTGTTTCTCAGATTTTGGTAATATTGAATTGCAATCATTGATAAAACTCAATATCGCCGAAAACTGACATAGAATGTTCTTCCTAGCAGGTGAAAATATGTATGGGAAAACTAATAGTATTCCTAGCGAACTATTCAATGAAATTCTGGTTAGTTATACAATCTGAAAAAGCAAAGCAAACACCAGTGATGATATTTGCAAAAACTTGCCCAATAGTGTTGACTGCTGTCATTGCGGTCATCGCATATTGTTGTCATTTGCTTTATTTGGATACTCAAGCTCAAATTTTGTCCTCTAACCTATATGTATAAGGGAGACCTGTTAGCCTATTACGACAACTGCGATTATGGCAATGATCAGTCAAACTTTGGTCTTCAGCTCCTCTATTAGAGTATCTTGATCATGAAATCAGAATGTAATTTAAAACTCAGCAGTTTTTGTTAAATATTTATAACATATTATTGATTTTGATAATGGTATGGTCAGATGCTGCGAGATTATTGTATATCACTGAAATTATTAGAAATATTATCTCCTTTTTGAGAAATCACATTTGAATTGGTTGCAACATGTTTCAAGTTATGATACAAAATGTCAATTTTCGTCGACTATAAATAAATAATTGGATATTCTTCATTTTGAAGTTATCGGAATGATATTATTACGAATACACTGGGCATAATATTTGTATAAATTTATTAGATACTTAAAAGTGGTTGTGAGAAACAACTTGTAGTATTAATTACTTCGTCCACGACTTTATTTACTAAAGTATATAAAAAGTCTCTTTTTGAGGATCGTTGTTGATTTTTATGGCGCTCCTATACAAAAGTTATATAACAAGATACAATTGATTTAGATAGAATAATCATTAGATGTTATATTCACTACCACACCGGTATAAAACTTAAATTTAGCACTACACAAAGTGACATTTTTTAAAATTGTTATATAACAAATGTTGTTTCAAACTTTATAATTGTTGTGAGGGAACATCAGTATACTCTAGAAGTGACTTTTGAAGGCAATGTGATAGAAATAATACCTAGAGACGCTAGATCATTGTTACTGTAAATTACATTATGTAAATATGTACAATAAAGTAACGGAATAAGCGAAAGAGTAATTTTAATAACTAGATGCAATGTTGTACATTTTTTTCTATTTAAATATTTTTTTGAAAGATTTAATCTACTCTATTTTTAATAATGACCTATTTTATCGTTTCGATATTAATTTATACTATGCGTTTTGTACAATGTCGAAGACAAAAGGAAGGGAGAGACATTAAAGAAATTATAAAAAATAATAAAACGTTAAAAAAATACCCAGGTTTTGTATTGTCATTAGTGTTAAGATACCTTACCTCTTCAACCGCCATCGGATCATCGGCTCCTGTGCTGTCCTATGCCAATAATTTATGCTTCATTTGTGATTTTAGAACATCTAGTCATTCAAATTTTTCACTATTACTATTATCATTTTGGCGAAAAATGAATCCTAATTTATGGCATCGTACATAATCTGTGAGTAGGGGTGGCGTCCGAGGGGCCCCAGTTAAGGTACATCACTATTTTATCGATATGCGTCACTTGGCTTAAAGGCCTAAAGTCATGTGATTGGATTCGATGAAATTTTGCTGTATCTTAATTTCGAACGCCACCGAACCGACCGCACAGGACATTTTATTAAGTTTTTCAATTCGCATACATATTATGCAATAACCATTTTGATGATTTAAACTGACGTGTCCGATGGTGTTTGGTTTATGAAGATCGCACATGAATTAGTGCGAACCGTACGCGCCGCATAACCACGACGATATCAATAGCATATTGTGCGTTTTCATTGTTGGCGAATCTGATCTTATTACAAGTTGCAAGCACTGATTAAAGCGGCACTTATAGAAGACATCATTCGCATTTCTTTAAGAGCGAAATTAAGGTTGTATACGACTATTCAGTATAAGCAAATTCGTGGCGTTGGGCACGTACGGAAAGCGCTGATTGATATGCGATTAGCTTTTATCGATAATCAACTGTTTCGACTTCTCCGTCGGCATGTCCCTCGGAGGGATATAATCGAGGCAGTCGTTTAATAGTTTTTTAAGTACGTCGACGCCAAAAGTCGTGTTGGCTGCCCCTATAATTACTTTCGCCCCGTTCGAGGTGAATATTGCAATCATAAACATGCTATAATTGCTCAATGATCCACCTACGGGTTGTCTGTCGCGAGGAAATGCGGCTAAAACAACTTTCTTTTGGCGTCGACTTTATTCGCTTTAACGTTGGCCAATCTTTTCGTCCGAAAGAAAAAACAAGTGTTAAGAAGATACAGAGAAAATTCAACATGGAGCTTATAATAAGGTAAGTTAATTTTTATATTAATATTCAAGGTTGAAACGATCTGTTAAATATAAGGTTTACTAGAAAAATATTAACCATCATGACCCTGATCATGATAACAGCTGAGGATTTGGAACCGATATATATTTATTGATCGTCTGAACCTTGCAATAGACTAAAGATTCTTAACGATTAACAATATTAAACTTTGTTTTTGGTGATGTGTGTTTTTTCGATGTGCTTTTTCAGATTTACTGCGTACAGGTATCAATTGGTATAAATTTCAATAAAGAAGAGTATAAAGTTAAATACTTAATGTCACCCGATATTGAAAATGAAAATATTTCGCAAAAGAAAAAGAATGCCAACTTTTTTTATGGCATACTAAATTGAGTACGTCCTGAGAATACACACTTTATTTGTAAGTTTTCGACAGTTATTTAAAATAAATAGGCACTTAATCTTGATAAAGGTTTCGTATAAGTTTACCAGGACACTGAAGTTTGGAATTATTGAATAAAAAAAGCTTTTTAAGTTAGACAAAGTTATTGTTTAGAAAAGTTTCTTTACTTTTTATATTACAGTTCCTATTTTCATAGATTATTTGGCAGTTATTGATAAGGTGAGTCTAGCTTTAGTTTCCATGCTTTGAATTACGAACTTAAAGAAACATTGTCGAAATCTAATAGTTCGCCAATAAAGATTGGCACGGAGACATAAAAGGAAATTTAGCTTATAGGTGTTAAAACGTAGAGTCCAGTTCTTCCAAGTAAGGGTTTCTATATAAAATTCAAAACCTATTGATATTTTTGGCTTATTCTTCATTCTTAAATTCCCCCAAACTATTGTCTTATTTTTAGATTTATTTATTCTCACACAGTATATCATCACTTAAACAAGATTTTTAAATACTATCTACCGTTAAGTTAGTAAATTACGTATGCATTTTTTTAATGGATCTCGGAACGACATCTTTACCTAACTATTATTTATTAAAGTGGTAAACATCAGGTTAAAGAGCAAGGCTTTTTTCATTTTTTCTCTCTATATAAGCACGATTGCATCTTGAAAATCCAATCCATTTAAAAGATAATGTGTAACTTCATCGCTGGCACTTGTATTTAAAACGAACAACGCCGCTCGCTTATTTTTACACATTCGTTTTAACCGTATATTAAAGCCGACACCAATATTATCAGTAGAGGTCAGACCTTAAAGTATCCGTTTAAAATATTGTGACGCCTCGTGAATAATCTCTACTACGTGCGCCTACTATATTATGCAAACCATTATCGAAAGACCTTTCGTTGCCTTTACTTTGTTCTTCATGCTTAATAAATCTTCGGGTAGTACGCAGGTCTTCTGTTGTTGGTCCAGTAATTTCTCTAGATGATAGTCATTTCAATGGTGCCGATTTACGACGAAACGTGGTGTAGTAGTTCATCTGTTTACAGTCTTTATTTGACCGTCCGGCGGTTTGTTCTAACGCTTATAATATGCATATTGGGACCACAATTCACGATCGCGTTTATATCGCATGCGAGTATTAATTCTGTTCGCGAGACAGCTTGACGTGCGACTTGCTCGCTAGAATGATTAATATTAGAAAATATGTCACCAGTGATATAAACAATGAGCCACCTACTTAACTTGGATCGGTTGAAATTTATTGTATTTCCATGACACCTGGCTTTACTGTTTATGCCGTTCATATATCTATTAGTTTTTGCTCCTCAATAGGTTCACTAACGGACACGTTCAGGCGGAAAGCATACATTTTAATTTTATGAAATGTAATTATCTTCATTTTCCTAGGTTTTCTAAATAAAAAAAATCTCTTATTTATGCCTTTTGATTAGTTAACATTGAAGCTAAGCCGTTTATGCGTTAAATGTTAGCATTAATTGGAAATTATTCCGCTGTAAAGTGTTATTCAATTGAATCGATATCGTAATTATATGCATTTTCTAATTGGGTATGTTGGACTTCTAAATCAATTTATTTAATCATTAGCTTCAATTCATTAACTTTTCCATTATTCTTGCAATTAAGTAACAAGTGAAGTTAATTAAACGAATTAAAAACTACGACTGCCCTGCCATATTATTTTTGGAGTTTACCCCCTTAAGAAGCGATTTGCATATATAGCCTTTGGAATCTTATTCACATTTTTTATTAAATGATATTTTTTGTGAATCACTAAATATTAAACTATAGTGTTATATATTTTTGGAATCTACTCATCACTTTCTAAATGATGATTATATAGTTAATCTTATTTTAGATTTTTGTTTTCAATTTTGGTCTTTAATGCGGGATAATTAAAGGCTAGTAAAATTTAATTTAAATTTTACTAGCCTATGTCACCCGGAATAAGCTAGGGATTCTAGCGATACCTCATTTATCAAAATCGGTTCAGGCGTATAGAAGTTATGGTGGAATATACAAACTCACATACATACATACATGAACCCTGAAAACAATAATAATTATACTCCTTTTTTCAGGCAGTCGTATAAAAAAGTATAAAATTCTTTGGAGATTTATTTTTTATATTTTATGTTAGATCTGCTATGATGATTGAGAGGTTTGCCCATTTTAATTGGGTTTGAGCATTAACACTGTACAACAATATCCATAGGTAAAATATACAAATAATATAAATGCGAGAGTGTGTCTGTCAGTCTGTGGCCTTTTCGCGGCCCAGACGGCACAGCTTTTCGACCAAATTTTTGAAAAATAAAAAAAATTTGAATTTAGAATTTTGACTGATTTAGAAATTTGGTTGATCCTACACGAATAGCCTAGCATTGCTACTGTTTATTTCGAAAAATATAATTGTTCCCATGGAATTAAAAAAAAACTTAAATCCACGCAGAAGAAGTCCAAAGCGTCATGATTTGGGTATCAACAAGTTCTAGTTTGGGTAGGTTTAGGTGGGCAATAATCCTGAAGCATCAGGATTGACGAGTTGCAAGCCGGAGCTAATCACCAGCATCATCATTTGAAACCGAACACAAGTCTCCTCTTAATAAGGTTTTAAATAGTAAGTACATACCTACTTATTTGTATTTCTAATCCAATTGACCTTAGAAAATTGGCTGAAAAAATCTTTAATTTATTTTTATCCACTACAAGTTATCCCTTGAATGCGATAAGTAAGTGATGATGCAGTCAAAAATGGTAGCCGGCTAACCTGTTCGAGCCATGGGAATTATATTATTAAACCCTTACCCTTAGTCGGTTTCTACACGGCATCGTACGGAACGCTAAATCGCTTGGCGTTACGTCTGCCGGTAGGGTGGTAACTAGCCTCGGCCGAAGCCTCCCACCAGGCCAGACCAGAAAAAATTTAGAAATTATAAATTCCAAAATTGACCCAGCCGGGATCAAACCCGGGACCTCCCATGTTAAGACAACAGCGTTCAACAATAGCCAGGGAGGTCACCAAATTTATTAATTATGTATTACTACTATTCTTTGACTCCCACAGCCTGAGTTGAAATAGTTTGCTGGCTGGTAATCTTAATCTTAATAATTAATATGTCTAAATTTTTCCTACTATTAGTTTACTCTGGTTCTTCTCTTGTATTAATTCATCTTCCTAACTATAAGCTTTTTTTTTTTAAATTACTTCCTATGTAGTATATATTAATATTTATTTTTCCACCTTTGCGAGCTATTTTTAACTCATGTAAATTCTATCTGTGAAAACTTGTAATTGGCATTATACTTATACAATTAAGTATCCATTTCTGTTGTAGCTGTAAGTTTTCTGTACAAAAAAAATTACGATTTCCTTACACAATCGTTGGACAGGACTGTAAAAAAGCCAACATCAAATTGATCGGTGTAACAGCTATTGAAAACCAACCGTTACCTCAGAAACAATATAATCGCCCAGCATCCAACGTCCCAGCGATTAGAGGGGTCAAGTGCTTTGATCGGAAGATCAACGCGATGCATCGCCTTTCAAAATAATGGCAATTTGTTTACCCGGGACAAGTAGGTATTATAACAATCTCTTCTTATCATTCTGGTGGTTAGAGCTGTGGTCTTGCAGGTTTGGGTCTGGGTTCAGTTCCTGTCAGATCTACTCACTGTAACGTGCATGCAGTTACAGTGAGTAGATCAAATTATACCGTTGACAATTTAGGAAATATTTTGATTTATATATTACTAGATGACGTCCACGTTGTCTAGGATTTTAAGATTCCGCGGGAACTTATTAAAGAGTAGCTTTTGTCCTTCCCCGGAATGAAACTTACCTTGTATCAAATTTCATCAAAATCGGTTGAATAAATGGGCCGGAAAGGCGAAGCAGACAGACAGACAGACACGCTTTCACATATTTTATAATATTAATATGGAAATCCCTTTGATTATCACTGTAGGTAATCAACTCAAAACGTCTAAGTACGCAACTATATTACTCATTAGGAGCTATAAAAACATGAAATATAGTTCCTGAATGATCCCTTGGTGTTTCTTTTACGCGCGTTTCACAGTCGACATCACCGTTAAACTCTACAATATTATTCCTAGAAGCCACGTAATGAATCTCTTCGTAATCCGGAATTTTTCTAATCACACTTTCAACAAATTACGACACCGACTGCGGAATTCCGTGGAGTTTTCTAGGACGAGTCGTCCATGAGAAAAACGTCCAGGCCTTGCGATTTTATGCCTTCTTGGAACCGCGGACTCGTTTGACCGTTTTGATGAAACAAGTTGACGCTTATTTACGAGTATACTGGATCGTATTGAAACTCTATCTCAGAGAGGCCGTGCTTCTATCAATGTTGAATAAACTACTAATATATGATTTTGTTTTCTAAAATCTAAAGACAAAACAAGACAAAATTACAAGAGTAACTTATTGAAGTGAAACTTGAGAATCGTTGTGATTTGAAAACTCGATGAAACGAAAAAACTAACACTATAGAATTTAACCAGCGAGAGAATGAGATGGAATACAAGTTATATCAATCTCATTCTCTCGTAGGCTACTTTTCTGAAGTTTCACGTCTGCCGTGTGTGTATTGCACACACACAATTTTTTACGCCACTACAAGTTAGCCCTTGACTGCAATCTCACCTGGTGGTAAGTGATGATGCAGTCGAAGATGGTAGCGAGCTAACCTGCTGGGGGAATGGCAGTCTACTAAACTCATACTCCCATCGGTTTCTGCAAGGCATCGTACTGGAACGCTAAATCGCGTGGCGGTACGTCTTTGCCGGTAGTGTGGTGACTAGCCACGGCTGAAGCCTCTAGACCAGAGAAAATTCAGAAATTATAAATTCCCGAATTGACCCTGCCGGGGATCGAAGCCGGGGCCTCCCACTTATAAGACCACCGCGTTCACCACTGCGCCAGTGAGGTCGTCAAAGGTCTTGACATAAAGTTTATCCATGTTATTGAAAATCTGGATCATTGAAAATTTGGAACCGAGACGGTTACGTTTGATGCGTTTGACTGTTTTTATGAAACAAGCTGTTTCCAAGATACGACCAGAGATCGGCAAATACATCAGCCCCCCCGATTGTGTAAGGAAATCTCATAATTAATCATCATTAATATTAATCGTAATCGTTTGTCAAAGGGATAATTCGACCTATTCAATTTTTTTTTTGTTTTTTTAAGGAGTTCAGAGATGCCTGCACGACAAAAAGCATGTATGAACTCCCTAATCAGTTCGAGTAATACGTTTTAAGCTGTCAAATGATTATGATTTGCTTAGACAATTGGGCCTCTGGTGTGGACCCACCCTAATCATACTTCATACATTATAAATGCGAAAGTGTGTTTGTTTGTTGGTTTATTGGTTGGTTGGTTTGTCCTTCAATCACGCCGCAACGGAGCAACGGATCGACCGTGATTTTTGGCATGGGTATAGTTGAGGACCTGGAGAGTGACATCTACTACTACTACAAGCAAAAATTTAGTATACGTGCATAAACACATTGATAAATTCAAGAAAAAAGTGATTGTCATTATGTCAATACTAGAAATGCCTGCTTCTAGGCTTAGTAAAACTAGCAATTAATTTGTTAGAAACAGTATCCCTTTCTACAATAAGCTCCCAGAAGACATGTTGAAGATGTCTCTGAACAAGTTCAAAGTTATTGTAAAACGTAAACTCATTGAAAAATCTTATTACAATGTAAAAGATTACTTAAATGACAAGGAGGCTTGGCAAAAACCCGGCTGAGTTTGTTGTGGGTTCTACTCAGACCAGGACACGTTTGGAACCCTCGTAGCTTTAGTTTTAAGATACCGTAACTAATTATCACCATCATGTTTTATATGTAAATAATGAATGTCAATATGTGTACCTATAGTGTACCAAAATTGAATAAATGATTTTTATTCCGGAAAATTAAGGAGTTCCTGCGGGAATAAACAAAAACTTAAACCACGCGGACGAAGTCACGGGCATCAGCTAGTGCTTAATACGTTTAATCAACTTGTCACCCTCATATCATCCTATGATAAAGTAACAGGTGTTGGCGTGAAATGGGCATGATACTAAGTTGCCATATAAATTAACTTGTATTGTCTCATACGTTGAATGTTTCTTTTGATAAGAAAATAATAAATGCGTGGCATGAGTAAGTACATAATACATAAGTGATGGTATAAATTAGAAAGTGACTCAAATTAATAAAAACATTTTACTAGCGATTAATTCAAAGTGAGTCGGCACTGTGTATTAATTTTTCAGCTGTAGGTAATATTTTTATTGAGTGCTCCAAGGCTCAATTATATAGAATTTCATTATTATAAATAGTCGTTCCTCGTTAATTTTTTATTTTATATAATTTATTTGTTTTTAAATTTACTTAAACCTAACTTAACTTTTTAATTTATTTAATTCAATTCAATTCTTCAATTTAATGTTTTTCTTTTTTTCATTGTTTTTATGTATACAATGTCAGTACACCCCTCCTGCTTTCTTTTAAAAGTTTCCTCTGCCCTGAGGTTGCCTGGAAGAGATCGCTGTTTAAGCGATAAGGCCGCCTGTTGTGCCGTATCTTCTATTAATATTATTTTTTTTGTCTTTTAAATTCTTTGTGTACAATAAAGTATATTTTACTTACTTTACTTTACTTTACCTTTAAACTTTTTTACTAATACTGGTGAAAAAATTAAATAAGTACTCATTGGTCAATAATTAGGCCAAAATACTTATGGTAAAAAAGTTAATAGTTTACTTATGAAAATAATTTTATTAGACCCAAATACAGTCAAAACAATTTTATGGACATTCTTATAATCAAAGACTTAGACTAACCATAGATACTAGATAGACGTTTAAAACTAATAAAATTTTTAAACCATAGAGCTAGGATAGTGTAACAGTTAGGTTTAAAAAAAATCGCATATCACACTTAATTATAACACGGTTCATTAGTGATCAAGTTCTTTTTCTTTAATAGTGGCAGCTGACTCAAATGATGCTTTAGATATCATACATTATAGCGCTGTTATTCGTAGCGATGACTCTATTAAAAATATTGCGTTCGCAGTTTTTATTTCAATTACATTGTGTTAAAATTATTTTTTATCATAAGTATGTAATGCAATAACACCTATGTTTCATGAATTTAATGCGGCAGTTTGGCGATTGACTGATGATCTTATCTTTATATAAAAAGCATTTTATTTCAATGGGTTTAGCTATAAATTCAGGCTCTATTTATATATTGCAGTCAGTATTTACTATTTAATTCTCTACTTTTTGTTGTTGCTTTTTTATTTGGAATGAAACTTAAGACATCATCATTTCATTCCATACAGCCTGTTTTACAGATTGTATAAGGAAATTGTAATAATCGTTTGTCAATCGTATAATTCGAGCAGTATAAAGAGTTTAATAGATGCCTACATGTCAAAAAGCATGTATGAACTCCCTAAACAGTTCGAGTAATACGTTTCAAGCTGTCCAATGATTACGATTTGCTTAGACAATTGGGCCTCTGATAAGGTTTTTCGAGATTCCTCTAAGAATGATAAGCTAAGGTTAGGTAGGTTGTTTTCATGCACCGCTTGAAAACAAGCGATATTTAACTGCTTCAAACGCTCATAACCACTCATTGACCACCAGTGGCGTGCAGTTCATAGAAGCATAAAAGCACTGCTCACATAAATGGAACTATGTCAATGCTAATTTTTCATCAAAACAGCTAATAAATAGGTATTTTGACTAACTAATGCCTATCCTAGCTGCAAAAGCTGTGCACGCCACTGTTGACCACCTAAACAAAAGCCTAGTCTTAACCACAAGGTTGTCATCGCTACATTTTCACCATAGATATAATAAACTTAGTTGTTGTTTTTCGAAATATACAATGTTGTTTCCGTTACGGCGTGCCACAGGTACCGCTGTTGTTAGAGCGCTAGAGAATTTTGTATTTTTGAACCATAGTGTTCCGCAGACTGTAATTGTGGACAATGGGTCACAATTTACAGGAACTGAATTCCGTAATCTCATTAAGCGCTATAATATTCCGAAATTACACTATACACCGTTGTAGTACACTCCGCAAGTTAACCTTGTCGAGAGGTACAACAAGGTAATTATGACTGCTGCAGCCGCTTATGTCAAAGATAACCACAGGTCCTGGGATGAAAATCTATATAAAGTCCAGTTCGCCATAGTGAATGAACTAGAAGTTTAATTCGCTATAATCCGCTACAGTAGACAAATCTGTGTGGTACAGTGCGTGTCTTCCATCTACCAGTATGTGACACCCACTACCCAGCAATCCGCACAGGCACAACACCACACCACACAAATCCTCCAAATCACTCTCAACGTACGTTTCACTCCGACACCGGAGCATCTTCAGGATTCTTCAGGATTAAGATGCTCCGGTGTCGGAGTGAAACGTACGTTGAGAGTGATTTGGAAGATTTGTGTGGTGTGGTGTTGTGCCTGTGCGAATTGCTGGGTGGTGGGTGTCACATACTGGTAGATGGAAGACACGCACTGTACCACACAGATTTGTGTACTGTAGCGGATTATAGCGAATTAAACTTCTAGTTCATTCACTATCATGGACTTCCGCAAAGTAACGCCTGCTTCTATTCAATACAGTTCGCCATAAACAGTGCGGTTAATGAATCCACTGGATTCTCCTAGCATTCTAGCATTTCGTAATTAACAAACAAATCCACACCCACAAGGATCAGCGAATTTGCAATCGTATAAATTATGTTGTAACGTGATCGAGAAGAAACCGGCGAAATTGCTAAAACGGCATTCGTCACGCGGGTTTTTTGTGTTTCCTCGCCCACTTGCCGTATTAAATCACTTCTGAATCTATCGACACCTGTGACCTGTCCAAGTGATAAGAGAGAACGTTATGAAACGTTGATTTCCACACCACTACAGGGAGTATAATGAAACGGATAGCAATATAAACATAAGAGCTGCCATTTAAGTTCAGAGTTGGTGTACAACAAAATTTGCCTCTATCTTCAGCTGTAGCTGAGACAAAGACAGAATGGCTTTAGTATTTGAATCAAAACTACTTATAATAGGTGTTATTATAACTATTGGAGATTATTATGCACCACTACAGCCCAATAACGTCCCACTGCTGGGCACAGGCCTCCACTCTCATAGGAGAGAGGGAATTAGAGCTTAGACCCATCACGCTGCTCAAATACGAATTGGAGGGCTTTAAATACTATTATCATGTCAGTGATAATAACCGGGACCGACGGCTTAACGTGCTCTCCGAGGCACGGGGGGGGGGGGGGGACACTGCCAACTTCCTAACTCCGGGCTAGTACTGAGTCGGAAAACCCAATCCTTAATATTATGGCCCGACCCGGGACTCGAACTCGTGTTAACCACTAATTATTCAAGACATTATTTACTTATTCAATGTAATACCTATGAAGTGTTATCCTAATACTAGGACATACTTGTACTATGCTATTTAAATATCTAACTACAAAAAAAATTGTACGTCAGGGTTGCCTGACTGGATATGCTTCAACTTTTCATACTGTAATCATCATTGTAACACATATTCAGACAAATAAATTTATTCTATTCTATTCTTTTCATAGACCAACGAGGCAGAGGCAGAAACGTTGATTTGCCTAACAGTTAAAAATTATCCATCAGGTGGCAAGTGTCATTGAATAAAAAATGAAGACCTTGGGGTATGGGGTCGCATACCTCCTATATTAGGTTATCTCCTAAGCAATCTAAACAATAAATTACATGTAAAGTAGGCAGGTTAAGTATGATTTTGAATATAATCAGTCATCTGTGAATAATCAAGTTTGTTTGATTTATAACATGAGGACGCCATGTACCAGTATTAGATATGTCACCGTAAGATTGTAAAAGCCGTTAGATTATAATCTAACTCGCGAAATTCTAAACTGTCGAAAGATTAGAATTTAACGCATTATTTTCCGGTAGATTGCAATCCGTTAGGTATATTAACCCTGATAATTTATGTCGAACCCTAACCTAACCTACAAGGAACACACAAGAAAACGAAAATACGATGGATATTTCAAAAATTGACACTCATAATATTGAACGGTTCACAATCTGTCGACAGTTTACAATTTCGCGAGTTAGATTACAATCTAACGGTTTTTACAATCTTACGGTGACAGATATAACACAATTCCTGACTACATATTATCTGTGTAAGGTTATGTTCGCACTGCGAAAACATTCGCGCGAATTTTATTCTCGCTATTTAGTTCGTCGCCCTCGTAGCTTTAGTTTTAAGATACCGTTACTGATTATCACCATTATATTTTATAAATAACTAGACGTCAATAAGTGTAGTATACCTACCTAAATTGAATAAAGATTATTTGACTTTGACTTTGACTATATTTCGCGTACGGATTTAACGTAGTCCGCACTGCGAATGCGGTGACCGTCATACAACTCCGTAGGTACTGCACAAAATATTCGTGCGAATATAATTCTTACCGCACCGGGTGGAATTATATCAAAACAGCGATTTTATTTTCGCGCGAATTTTATTATTGACTAGGTACGACTATTAAATCACTTCTGAATCTATCGACACCTGTGACCCGTGTTTCTCTGAGTTTTAATTCGATTGATCGTATAAGAATTCGATGACATTAGCGTCACAGTAAAATGGACCCAAAAGCGCTTGATTTAAAGTCATAATTTCATTACAACAGATTTAGATTTGGATTCGTGCGAATATTATTCTTACCGCACCGCGTGGAATTATATCAAAACAGCGATTTTATTTTCGCGCGAATTTTATTATTGACTAGGTACGACTATTAAATCACTTCTGAATCTATCGACACCTGTGACCCGTGTTTCTCTGAGTTTTAATTCGATTGATCGTATAAGAATTCGATGACATTAGCGTCACAGTAAAATGGACCCAAAAGCGCTTGATTTAAAGTCATAATTTCATTACAACAGATTTAGATTTGGATTCGTGCGAATATTATTCTTACCGCACCGCGTGGAATTATATCAAAACAGCGATTTTATTTTCGCGCGAATTTTATTATTGACTAGCGAATTCCCGCGCGACTTCGTCTGCGTGGTTTGAGGTTTTTTGGTTCTCGCGGGAGCTCTTTAATATTCCGGGATAAAAAGTAGCTTATGTGCTATTCCAGAATATAATTTATCTCTGTGCCAAATTTCAGCCAGATCCGTTTAGCCGTTGGGGTGTGATTGAGTAACAAACATCCATACATTTATACATCCATCCAAACTTTCGGATTTATAATATTAGTAAGATTTTTAGTGTTACAAAATTGAAGTGAAAATTTTTCGGAGTGCGAACGTAGGTAGCCTTATAAATTACAGATTCTGATACAATGTCAGTGTTTACGTACCTTACCGTACTTATTTGTACCTAGGTACTATTGCCGATCTTTGCCTTCAGCTCAAGAAGGTACCTTACCTTACTTATTTGTACCTAGGTACTATTGCCGATCTTCGCCTCCAGCTCAAGATTTTACTAGATGATTTAATTCCCGCGGGAACTTTGATTTTCCGGAATAAAAAATAACCTTTATCTGTCCCCGGATTTAAGCTATGTCTATACCAAATCTCATCAAAATCGGTCAAAAGATGGACCGTGTAAACATAACAAACTCATTTTCGCATTTACGAGTATATTCATTAGTATCTTCCAATTGTTTGACAATGCGTTGTGAGTTTAGACGGTTTTGGTTTTGTTTATCATTTCAGCTTATTTTCTTTTTCAAAAAATAATGATGCAATTATTATTTTTTAAAAAAATTAGATCAAATGTCTTGTCAAACTTTTCATGGGTAAATTACATGTACCAAAATGAGAAGATGTGTATGTAAAGAGTCCCGTAATGGCGGGCGTCTCTGGAAACAATTTCCCCGCGTCTGGCAACACTTCGCGCGATCAACCTGACATCTATGATTTAGCAGCAGCTGTGGTCTGTGGACACTTTATTACTGCAAGACGACCGGCAAAAAATGACAGCTACAGTGTAAAGATCGCAATCACCTCTGATTGGTTAACACTCTTCCCCTATTGGACAAAATCTATTGACGCAGCAAGAATACCATAAATTCAGCCAATCACAACAATTGATACTGTAACAATGATTGATGCAGAAGTTACGCAATCGCGGTGCTGATACATGCTATCTTTAATGGACGCATGTTTTTATTTGCATAATTCATATTGACTGTGTTCTCTATCTTCTTATCTTCGCTTTTTAACTAAGTCAGAAAATTGAGAAGAAAAAAACTTAAAGCATGCGGACATAATCAAGTAATACGAATAAAACATACAACCAATAAAGATAAAATCAATTTGAAAATTGTATCAGTAACAAAGTGTCCCATTCGCACCTGCTGCTTTATCATAGATGACAGGTTGATTGCGCGCAGGGTTGCCAGACGCGGGGAAATTGTTTAGACACTCCCGCCATTACGGGACTCTTTACTGATTCACTTTAAACACTTTTTAGGGTTCCGAACAATTTTTTCAGCGTTTTATCCTGCCTAAAAGAAATACTAAAAAGCGAATAAAGAAAAATAGAAAACAAATTTAACATGAATAAAAACCCACGACCAATAAAGATAGCATGTATCAGTAACAAAGTGTCCCATCCGCACCTGCTGCTTTATCATAGATGACAGGTTGATTGCGCGGAGGGTTGCCAGACGCGGGGAAATTGTTCACAGACACGCCCGCCATTACGGGACTCTTTACTGATTCACTTTATACACTTTTTAGGGTTCCGTACAATTTTTTCAGTGTTTTATCCTGCCACAAAGAAATTCTAAATAGCGAAGATAGAAAACAAATTTAATATGAATAAAAACACACGACCAATAAAGATAGCATGTATCAGTAACAGAGTGTCCCATCCGCACCTGCTGCTTTATCATAGATGACAGGTTGATTGCGCGGAGGGTTGCCAGACGCGGGGAAATTGTTTCTAGACACGCCCGCCATTACGGGACTCTTTACTGATTCACTTTATACACTTTTTAGGGTTCCGTACAATTTTTTCAGCGTTTTATCCTGCCATAAAGAAATTCTAAATAGCGAAGATAGAAAACAAATTTAATATGAATAAAAACACACGACCAATAAAGATAGCATGTATCAGTAATGAAGTGTCCACAGCTGCTGCATAGATGACAGGTTGATTGCGCACAGTGTTGCCAGACGCGGGGAAATTGTTTCCAGACACGTCCGCCATTACGGGACTCTTTACTGATTCACTTCATACACTTTTTAGGGGTCCTTACCAAAATGTTATACAAGCCGTGTGGTGTCGCTAGACACCCCGTAAGTATATTTAAAAGTTCGTTTCACTCGAGTTTTCGCTATTCTATACATCTAAAAAAACAATTCTTACAAATTTACAATTAATACTGAGTGGGACTAGAACCTGCAACATCTTGCTTACGACGCAGCTCCTTTCCAACTAGTCAATATGTTCAACTCTAAAAAAAGATACTTTTTCTCCTCTATCTATACTAGAAAGAGAGAGAGACAGATACTAATGTTTTGCTGATATGTACAATTTTTTCAGCGTTTTATCCTGCCATAAAGAAATTCTAAAAAGCGAGGATAGAAAAATAGAAAACAAATAGAATATGAATAAAAACATACGACCAATAAGAGACTCTTTACTGATTCACGTTATACACTTTTTAGGGCTCCGTATCAAAATAGTAAAAAGGAACCCTTTTCGTGCGACCACCACACACGTGCGACACCATCTTATTTTGTTAACTATTCTAATGTTATCCATTTGAAAGGAATAGTTTTAAACAAGGCTAGCCCAGTCTTATTGCAAATGAAAGTTTATTTTAAAGGGAAATTTGTTTATTATTATGCAAAGAAGTTCGAAATGTTGCAGGAATAGATAGGTGGTAGATAGGAAGGTATAAGATAAAGTGGGGTGTCATAAAAAGGGGCTTCATTTGTACATTGTAAAACAGATTTTTTTCAAGTTATGTTGAAAAATTTAAAACAACATGTTCAAGTCCAAAATATTTCATATTATTTAACTACGTATTATGTAATGTAATTGAAGTTTACCTAATATTTACGGGAGAAATAAAACTTAGCTTCTGACATAATCCGAAAAGAACCTAGCAAGTAATAACAAAATAAAAGCGTTGTTTTGAGACGGTAATGTATAATGTAACTAAATAATAATGTACCTAATATAGTGTTTCTTGCCAAGCCACAGAACCCTCAGTACGCAGTCTTACTCGCACTTGGTTGTTTTTTTTTTTTACTTTACTCCCCGTAATTTCCTCTGTCACTTGTCAGTGTCGCTAGAGCTTGTTAGTATAAATGTACATGCAGATAAGATGGCTGATTAATTAGGGTTCCGTGACTAACCCTTTTGCAAACTGGGTTGGATTTAAATTGTATTGTAATTTTGAGGTTAGTTTCACACCACGCTTGACCGTTTTTGTCGCTTTCTTGTTTGTTTGTAAATTGTAACCGATATTTGCACATTGAATGATCTAACTATTTATTTCATGTAGGACAACTTGTGCCACTTATGAAACGTTAAGTCTCTACTACCGATTCGGAAAACTGATTCTACTGAGAAGAGCCGGCAAGAAACTCAGCAGTTGCTCTTTTCATAGAAAAGAAAAGGTTACAGTATGTAGACAACACAACACATATGTTACAAGTATTACACTGACTTTTATTTTCATTCATTACTAAACACGGGTCTCCTCTTAGAGCAATAACCACCACACTGTACTCTTGCGGATTGGCAGACTTCGTACACCATTGAGAAAATTATCGAGAACTTTGACACGCACGGTGTTATTCACTAAGTTAAATGTTAGGTAAGTAATAGATTAAAATCCATACTAATGTTATAAATGCGAAAGTGTGTCTGTGCTTTCACGGCCCACCTTTTCAACCGATTTTGATGAACTTGTATAGCGGTAGATTACATCCCGGGAAACGACATAGGCTTCTATTTATCCCGGAAAATTAAGGAGCTCCCCCGGGAATCTAAAATCTTAACCCACGCGGATGAAGTCGCGGCCATTTTGTATAATATAACTCCGAAAACTGAACAGAGAGGTTACTATAATCACTTAAAGCAGTATCATTTCGAATAAGTTCCTAGCAGTTGTATGCCACGTACCTTGACGTGTCTTAAAATAAGGATTATAATTCTAAAACAACGCTAATGCACGCGACTTCGTCCGCGTTAAATAATTTTTTAAAATCTCCACTTGAACTCCTTAATTTTACGGTATAAAAAGTTGTACACGTTTTAACAATTTACTCGTGCAAGTTTCAATGAGAGTACAAAAATATTGAAAGTGTTAAATAAGTACTTTTACGTTCTAAAAGTACTTATTTAACACTTTCAATATTTTTATAATTATCTGCCTAAAATTGGAGTGTAGGTAAATATTTCCGCCTGTCTTTCCTCATTTAAACCGCGATGAGGTAATTAATATCTCGCCCACGCACTATATGACGTGTGATCATGATATACTGGTGTTATTAACACGTAAGAACAAATCTTTCTATATTTATATAATATTTAAATACAGGAAATTACCTATAATACTGTAGGTCATGGCACCTATTACCTATCTAGGTACCGGAGTACGGCCTACCTTCGTTAATTCAACCCACCGCCACGATCTCGCAGGATAAGAAGGGTTTGGCCATAGTCCACCGCGCTGGTCAACGTCCCATTATTTATAAGTTAGAGTAATAGAGTACTATTGGAAACCAGCCAAGCTTTAGAAAATTTTCTTAGGCAGTTAGACAATAAATAAATCCGTTTAATACTTTATTGACAAAGATTCTTGTTTGAATGACAAATCCTCTATCAATTAGGATTTTTTTGTGTTACAAGATAGAGTTAGATGCAGTCTAAGTTGGTAGCAGGCTAATCTGTTAGGGGCATGGCTGTTATATTAAACCATACCCTTAATCGTTTTCTAAACGGCATCGTAACGGCATGCTAAATCGCTTGGCGGCACATCTTTGCCGGTTGGTAACTAGCCACGGCCGAAGTCTCCCTAGGCCAGAACAGGGAAAATTCTGGAATTATAAATTCTCAAATGGACCCTGCCGGGTTGAACCCGGGACAATCGCACGTTAAGACTACAGCGCTCAACACTGCGCCAGGGAGGTCGTCAAACAAGCATAATCCTGGAGTTTCAAGGTAGAGAATATGTGTATTAGATGAAACATATCGCTCATTATCTAAATAAGGTTAATTATAGCAAACAAAATACTCCTCGCGACTTCGTCTGCGTGGATTTCGTTTTTTTTATGTTCCCGCGGGGAATTCCTTACATTTCCGTGTTAAAAAGTCCTTGCCCTGGATGTAACCTATTTCTGTACCAATACCATTGATTAAAATCGAAAGCGTAGGCGACAGACGGACACACTTTTGCATTTGTAATATTTGTATGGGTAAGTATGTATTGAATGATGAAAATGATTGTACAGTACAGTTGTGATGTTACAGTGTTATGATCGCAATCACTGTCATCGAAAAATATAATGACGTCACACTAAATTCAATATGGCGCACGTTAGAAGCTTGTTCTTAAAAAAGGTTTTATAATGATTTGAGACAATTATTACTTAACTAGCTGATGCCTGCGACTTCGTCCGTGTGGATTGAGGTTTTTTTTATTCCAGACTATCTATTTCTGTGCCGAATTTCATCCAGATCCGTTCGGCCATTGTGGCGTGATTGAGTAACAAACATCCATCCATCCATCCATCCAAACTTGCGCTTATAATACCAGTATATTTTCTTAATGTTTTTTAGTGATTTAAGATTTTATTACTCAAAAGGTAAAGCCACAAAATAACTCACATTGACACACATTCTTGAATGAATGACAAATCCCCCTTCAATCTGCATACTCCGGGAGTTGCAAGGTGGAAAACATCATGTATATATGGTAGATTTATCAATATTCACGTCACTTGTCTCATTTAAATCTATTCACATAAATAATGTATGGTGTGCAGGCATTAGATGTACGCGGGGTGATGCGTTTGGCATTTTTATTGATTGCAATTAGAATCTCGGTCGTAAATAACTCGCGATCGAATGTTTTAGAGACAAGTGGGAGGAACAACGCTGGGCCTTGTGTTTGATAGATTGGAACGATACACAGTAATTGGTATGACTAAGACATCTAATCGGGGTCTTGATGGCCTAGTATCCTCAGAGCTATGGGTTTTGTGCGGTTTCCGGTTGCAGTAGGAGAAGTGAAATGAAATGAAATGAAGTTTATTTGCTAGATATGGGTTAACAGGGTTCTTAAAATTAAAGAGGCCCTGCATATTTTACTGACACTTCAGCATGCAAATATTTGTAACACACAATAGGGATGATGACAACTCAATCAAATCAGCAACTCTTCATCAAACTTAAAAACGCTCTTCTAGTATGGAAGTTGTATGAAATTTGCAATTGTAACGTCATCAAATTTCAACGCACTTTTTTTCTTTAATCTATATTATAAAATGGTTATCAAACTTAAAACTAACCGAGGATATGATTTAGGTCTTTTTGAAGACCCTCTATTTCATAATCAGTTATAAATAATTTATTTTTGATACAGGCATCATCCCTATTACAAGAGAGTGTGTAGTTATAAAATGTCAATTATTATAAAGTTATGAAATTCTAAAATTCTCAAGTTCTATGTTAAATATATAATATTACAACTTCCATGGTAGGTTATTAAGGTAATCTGAAACAGAGTAAAATGATTTATCGTACAACCACTTATAGAGCTTCCTTTTAAACAGATTCGTCGGTAGATTTTTTATATTTATGTCCAGGAATGCTCATGTTACACAAATATGAAAAGAACGCTAGAGAAAAAATTGCAGTCGCCAGCCCCTCTATTCTCTAACTCTCTCTCTGCGTCGTAATTCCTCATTACTGAGGGTCGTGATCCCTTTCCATTAATCACATAATGGTAGGAGTTTTCTTGGGATAATAATGCGGTTGGTTCCCACGTCCTTCCGCATACGACTCGACTAAGAGTGTTTAACTCTTAAGGTTTTATTACGATTATTATCAGATGTTAGTGATAATAACCAGGACCGACGGCCTTAACCCGCTCTCCGAGGCACGGAGGAAACGAAAAGGCCAAATTTGAACGTCCAAATTCGGTCACCCATCCAGTTATCGACTTGGGTCAACGTTGCTTAACAATCGCAATCAACTATTGTTGCGTTGTCATGTCAACTTGGCTATTCGTGACCTCTCTAACCTCTCTTAAATGAAAACCGCTGACATATAGTTTTTATCCATTGTAGGTTTACTATGAAACAAAAATAACATTTATTCATAGCAATGAATAAAATCTAAGTGATAGTATTTCATCCATAGAGCTAATTAATGCCTAAAGGAATAATTAAAGTGTAATTGAACTTGGATATCTTTGCGGATATCTATATTTAAGGCTGGTGTTGATGGTGTGTAGGCGTTTGTCACTCAAATAACAGCGTTTGAAATTTCAACTTCTTATGTAGAAAATCACGCTACCTTAAATCAGTGGCGTGCAGTTCATAGAGGCGTAAAAGCAATGCTTCCCCAAATGGGCTCATTTTTCATCAAAACAGCTAGTAAATTGGTATTTTAACTAACGAATGCCTACCCTAGCCTCAAAACCTGTGCACGCAACTGCCTTAAATATTAGATTGAACCTGCTGTGTTTTATAATGCTGCCTCGGTGGTCTAGTGGTTAGCATATTCGACTGCGGCCGACGAGGTTCCTGGTTCGAGTCCTGGGTCGGGCCATAATTGAGTATTGGGTTTTTCTAACTACAAATTCTCAGTACTAGTCCGGAGTTAGGAAGTTGGCGGTGTTTCACCCCCGTGCCTCGGAGAGCACGTTAAGCCGTCGGTCCTGGTTATTATCAACAGCCCGTTAAAACCGCCAACCCGCATTGGAGCAGCCAAGTGGGTGTAAGCTCTAATTCCATCTCTCCTATGAGAGTGGAGGCCTTTGCCCAGCAGTGGCACTTTAATGGGCTTTAGTGGTGGTAGTGTTTATAATTATAAAATATTGATAAAAAATACCAGTCAGCGCAGTGTAGGACGACTTCCAGCTCTCTGGTCCGATGACCTAAAGAAGATGGCGGGTGGATGAGGAAGGTGGAGGGCCGTGTTTGGTGGTCCAGCAGTGGATTCATATACAGGCTGATGGATTGATGGATCTTAAAAAATTAAGCCAAAACATAAACAAGGAAATAAATAAAAAAATGCCAGTCATACAGACCGCTGATTTATGTGAAAACGAATATTTAAAATAATTAAAATATAAACATCAAAACTAAAGCATTAAAGTTTAATAACGAATGTAGTATATTTATATTTAAGACCTTTTGTCTTCGTAACAACGTGAGCATGTCGGAGCGAGGTTGTCGGTGACGCGAATTTTACCCCTACCATAAAGTGCTCAAAGCGGCTAATGAATTTTTCACTTCAAAAATTTACTCATTGTCTTTGTTTTTGTCTCCATAACATTTGTAAGAACTAAAGCATGTTGGTAATGATACCTACTCAAAATTATGAAATGCAATAAATAGCGGATTTATCTTAAGTAGGCACTAATGATCGATTTTGTGTTTAAATCGATTCGATATAAAAAATAAGGAACCGATATATCGATGCAATCGTGATATAAATATCGCATGAAACTTTAAACGGACTCCTTATCACTTGAAATTGTGATCTTATCAGTCCCAGCTGACTTAACGAGTCCGTCAGGAGACCTCAATAAATACGTCAAACACTGACGAACCGGGATAAAATGAGCAGGAAAACAATGCCTCTAAATGTCATATCGCTATAAAATGGCCGACGAAGCGGTGAATTTTGAAGCCCATGTAATAAAGATCTAAGATCCATCCCGCGGGTCGATCGAGCGATAAGAGATTTCAGATCATCACTATAGATAAGGCACAGCGTATTTGAAAGTATAAAATGTTTGGACAGCTCTCGTATGGAATCTTTCACGTCTACGAACGCACGATTATGACGCGTATTCGTCGGTTATACCAAAATAATTTTTATTTTTATTCGGATACAGTTGATATTGGGTCGTGGGGCTGTCCAGAACGAGGTTGTTCGTCACGGTTCATTGGAGTTTGTGTTCTATTTGTAAGGTCGTAGAGTTGGAATTAGCTTGTAGGTCGAGGTATCGTTTTCCATCACTTGACTTTCGCACGATTGATCGATAGTATTTTTTGCGGGGGCTTTATTTATAAAACAATTGAACGTCGTCGATGCGATAAATGCGAGCGCCCCTACCATTGGTCGCGTCATTCTCAGAAAAACTGGTGGAAAGCATTAAGTATGAAAAAGCGAACGCATTGCTAGGCAATCGTAATTAATTTTTATTCTAGAGAGAACTGTTTGTTTTTACTTTTATTTGTAACGTTAATATTGCGATCGATTGGATGTAATTGCATATAAAATCGATTAAATATGTTTACTATGCACGCGGTGAATGATTCCATCTGGTAATGAGAAAGGTTTTTTTCAAATTGTCGATACCTACCGGATTATAAAAACTGTTTTGTTTTTTTTTAAATGTATGTTTTTAATGACGGAGAAATCTTGAAATGGATGCGTAGGTACTTATGAATAAAAAGCAATTCAAGTATCCTGTAGATAGGCATTTGAATATAAACAGGTTAACTGGGTACGGTATGGAGATATTTATCGTGACGAAATTATTCGCGGCCCGATATTTCAATCAAGATAATGTCTCTTCTAAAGAATGAGCTATAAAAATACTATATACTTCCAATATATCGTTCTTCGATTAAAGTGTATTTGGTGATGAAATTAAAGATTTGCCCTGAGAAAATGACTCAACTTTTCTATTTTAATTGCCAAATTATTAAGTTAGAAGACTTTTAAAGTTATGACAGTTTAGAATAGAATATCTGTAACCTTGTAGTCAAATCATCAAATTATTTTGCGATAAAAAAATCAGTCCTTCGTGTTAGCATCATTACTGTTTGTCATTATATCTCATGAAACAAGAAGTATAATATCAGTCAATTTTACTCGTTCCATCATGTCATATGATTTAATCTGCGGATACCGACGCCATATTGAAAATAGTTAGTATAAATACGAGTGTTTTGACAGTGATTATTCAGTCTCCTGCAGGCAGACTCAGCGATTATTGAATACTGTTGTGTTTAGATCGCAATTTGGTTTAGAGCTTAACTATAGCCATCGTGGCCAGACCAAATGAATATATTGTCTTAAGTTTAGCTAAATTGTATCTTATTACAGTAAATCTCTCGTGGTACCACTAGACTTTGTGACCATTAGCTCGTGCAAGTTCCAAATGAGAGTACAAATATATTAAAAGTGTTTATTAATACCCACTTCTGGATTGTCCCTTACATTCGACTGGTATACAAAGACACAATCTCAGTGACATTGTTCCAAAACATTTCACTAAAGACACAATCTCAGTGAGATTGTTCCAAAACATTTTGCTTAGTCAAAAAGTCAAAAACTGGTCGCGATCGTGGTAGGGGTATCAGGGCTTGGATTCCCGATTGCGTAATGTGGAGAGGAATGCTCGGGCCCCTGGGTAATTGTCATTTCATTATCCAGGTATTCGCGGGCCTCGACAGACACGCAGACTGTTTTTAACTAACCATCCATACATTACCAGTTGAAATCATTTTTAAGTTGTGAAATTGGGACACATGACAAGAAAGTCGCTTTAACATTAAATAAATGAATAGGCCTTTTATTTTTCTTATCTTCCACTACAGCCCATTAACGTCCCACTGCTGGGCACAGGCCTCCACTCTCATAGGAGAGAGGGAATTAGAGATTAGACCCACCACGCCTTTAACGACTATTGCATAGATGTAGAATTAGACGAGGATTAGACGAGCGAGACCAATCCTACATCTATGTTATCATGTTAGTGATAATAACCGGGACCGACGGCTTAACGTGCTCTCCGAGGCACGGGGGTGAAACACCACCAACTTCCTAACTCCGGGCTAGTACTGAGAATTTCTAGTCAGAAAAACCCAATATTAATAATGGCCCGACACGGGACTCGTACCCGGGACGTCGTCGGCCGCGGTCAAACATGCTAACCACTATAGACCAACGAGGCAGTTTTTTAACCAACCTAATTACAATAAATAAATTTACTCAATTTAGTTTAGAGAAATTCTTATCAATACATTTTCATATTTGTCAATTATTACCTATCATGTCGCTTTAACATTAATAATTATTACCTATTATGTCGCTTTAACCGCCAAGAAATTTTTCATAGTTTAGTTTATTCTTCGTAACGGGCATCATCTAATTCTAGTACTTACGTAATGTTACTTTCAACTGGCTGATGCCCGCAACTTTGCCCGCGTGAAATAAGTTTTTAAAATTCTCATTGTAACTCTTTAATTTTCGGGGATATAAAGAAGCCTATGCCATACTCCAGGTCCTCAACTATACCCATGCAAAAAATTACGTCGACCAAGGACGAACCAAAGATCAAACACACTTTCGCATTTATAATATTAAAATTATAGAACAGAACAGAAGAGCTCCTAAGCATCATAAAGTCGTCTTCATCGTCAAAGTTAATTAAGCATTCCCACCCTGTGTACTCTTTACGGATTATAGCAACGTAAATACATTATTTATTGGAGTTGGACTTAAGAGGGGTTTCCACCGCGAGGGATCGAGCTCCGTAAACGTTTGACTTATCTATACTAATATTATAAATGCGAAAGTTTGTATGGATGTATGGATGTCTGGATGTATGGGTGTAGGGATGTTTGTTACTCAATCACGCCCCAACCGCTAAACGGATCTGGCTGAAATTTGGCACAGCGATAGATTATAGTCTGATATAGCACATAGGCTACTTTTTATCTCGGAAAATTAAAGAGTTCCTGCGGGAAAACTCAAACCACGCAGACGAAGTCGCGGGCATTCGCTAGTACTTTCATCAACAAAGAGCTTGAGGGACCTCCCTTTTTGACGACCTCCCTGGTGCAGTGTTGATCGCTGTTGTCTTAATGTGGAAGGCACCAGGTTCCCCGGGGATCACCCCGGCAGGGTCAATTTGGGAATTTATAATTTCTGAATTTTTTATGGTCTGACCTGGTGGGGGGCTTCTGCTCTGGCTAGTTCCCCTCCGGCAAAGACGTGCCGCCAAGCGATTTAGCGTTCCGGTACGACGCTGTAGTGTAGAAACCAATAAGGGTTGCCATACCCCTAACAGGTTAGCGCGCTGCCATCTAAGACTGCATCATCATTTACCATCAGGTGAGATGGCAGTCAAGGGCTAACTTGTAGTGGATAAAAAAAAGCAAGTGGAAGGGACTGAGCAAGCCAAAAGAGTTCAAAAAGAGTCAAACTGAGCTCGCTCATTGAAGTAACTGTCAAATTTAGACGACCTCCGTGGCGAAGTGTGTAGCGCTGTTGTTTTAACATCCGGAGGTCCCGGGTTCAATCCCCGGCAAGGTCAATTTGGGAATTTATAATTTCTGAATTTTCCCTGGTCTGGCCTGGTGGGAGGCTTCGGCCGTGGTTAGTTACCACCCTACCGGCAAAGACGTGCCGCCAAGCGATTTAGCGTTCCGGTACGATGCTGTGTAGAAACCGACTAGGGGTATGGGTTAAATATAACTGCCTTGCCCCTAACAGGTTAGCCCGCTACCATCTTAGACTGCATCATCATTTACCATCAGGTGGGATCGCAGTCAAGGGCTAACTTGTAGTGGACAAAAAAAAACAGACAAATCTCTTTGTAAATGGAAGTGTAAACCCATTTTGTCCACACAGTCCGTTCCGCCTAGCAATTTCCCGCTCACTAAGTACCTTTTTCCAGTGGAAACCCTGCTTTACATTGACAAGATAGATTCATGTGTGTCTGTAAGTAATATAAGTTTAATGCCTCAAGATTGAAAACCCCCATCGAAGTCAAGTACAATCGCCAGTCAATATTAGGTCATTTAGCATTTTTATTGCTCCCCTCCCAGAAGCCCTCTGATGTCATAACCCAGCGTTATGACTGAAGCGATTCATTACAGAAACATGAGGTGAAATATTTATTGGCCTGATGATTTAATATCGCTTGTGTCGTGATGGTAAAATATTAGTTAGGTAAGTATGACATTTGTAATGCTGAGGATGATTTAACGAAGCTGCTGTCTTCAGATCTCTCTTTGATGTCTTTTTTTCGTACTTATAGTTTGTCATTGAGAGACCGATGCAGGATTTGCATTCATTTCATTTGGGACAAATCGTGTCACTTATGAGTTGTGCTAGTAAGACTGTGATTCTACCACTCCGTTTAAAAAGAAGATTCTATTGAAAAGAGTCGGTTTCTACAGATTTCAGCAGCAGCATCCACTGAGTTTATGAAATAAAAAGTTACAATTCCCAAACTCAATAGTATATTGTGTGCTTTGGGGTGAAACAAGACGATTTGAGACGAGGGTGAAGTTTGTAGCTTTCTATCCGCTGAAAATCGTCTGAAATTTTGGATAGAAGCAGGCGTTACTTTGCGGAAGTTCATGACAATGAAGAAACTAGAAGTTTAATTCGCTATAATCCGCCACAGAAGGCAAATATATGTGGTACAGTGCTTATCTTGAACTTGATGCCCTAGATTTTCACCACTCCACATATAAACCCTCAAAAATACCCTCAACGTAAGTTTCACTCCGTACGTTCTATGTCCGTACCACATAGATTTGCCTTCTGTGGGGGATTATAGCGAATTAAACTTCTGGTTTCTTCGTCGTCTGAAATTTACTAGTTTCGGGTGGCTCAGCAGGCATTAAAACTCCCATTTTCAATGCAGGTTATATGAAAAATTTATTTCATGTAGGACAAATCGTGTCACTTATGAGTGGTGCTAATTAGACTGTGATTCTACCACAGTTTAAAAACCAAATTCTATTGAAAAGAGCCGGCAAGAAATTCAACAGGTTTCAGCATTGAGATTAATTTTAGAACACAAAAGTTACAATTCCCAAACTCAAACTCAAATGTTTGTTTATTAGCTTTTACAAGTGCTTTTGAATCGTCGAGTGAATCTACCACCTATTTTATTAGGTTTATATTATCAAAACTAGAATTTCTACGAAATCCCGTGGAGTTTCCTTCCCCCCTTGTTATACGACTGGCTGAAAAAAAGTGTATATTGTTTTCAGGGTTCATGTATGTATGTTTGTATGTGAGTTTGTATATTCCACCATAACTTCTATACGCCTGAACCGATTTTGATAAATGAGGTATCGTTAGAATCCCTAGCTTATTCCGGGTGACATTGGCTAGTAAAATTTGAGAAAAAAATTGATGGGGTGACCGTGGCCTTTAAAGTGGCATTAAAGACTAAATTTGAAAAAAAAAATTGAAAATATGATTAACTAATCATCATCTAGAAAATGATGAGTAGATTCCAAAAATATATAACACTATAGTTCAATATCCAGTAATTAAAATGTGAATAAGATTCTAATTTAGATTTTTAACTTTTTAGTTCGTTTTTTGGCAGGGCAGTCGTGTTTTTTAATTCTTTTTAATTCTGACTTGTCCAGTATACGAGCTAGTCCTGTATCAAATTTGTGAGGATTTAAGATACCCACTTGTCAAAATTTATTAATCACAAGGGCCGTCAAAGCGCAACAGATAAACTGGCACACGTTCTGGTTTATAATATGAGTATCTATGCATATGGATTGCGGAAATATGGATGCAAAAATTAACTCTTTATTACTGTTTCGCGGTTTACTCTTTGCAGCTATATCAGAGGTCCAATTGCCTCAGCAATTCGTAATCATTTGAGAGCTCAAAACGTATTACTCGAACAGTTTAAGGAGTTCATACATGCTTTATGACGAGTAGGTTATCTATGAACTCCTTAAATACTTCGAATTGTACGTTTGACAAACGATTACAATTACGATTCGATTTCTACGTTTTTACTAACTGATACAGAAGAGAGTAAATCGCGATCATCGATTTAGTGAACGTCTCTAGATAAGCATCGGGAATATTTCATGAAATAAACAAAAGCGGCGGCAACCAGCCCGTAACAGCGGGGTATTGCTACTGGATGTACTCATACCACATATAGACGTACCAACTTACTATTCCAGTTAAACCATCTATAGATATGCCAATTTGTCGGCGCCCATCTTATTGCCACATGGATTGGATGATGTGGTGCAGTTTTTTAATTATTTGATGGGCATTGAAATTGTTTAACTAAAAACTTTCTATCTCAGGGTTTTTGATAGTAGGTATTATCTACCCATACGTGACGGCGTGGATTTAGATTAGTTTAAAAACTTAGCGTGACCCTTTAATTTTCCGGGATAAAAAGTAGTGTTCTCCAAGTCTAATTATATTCATGCAAAAATCACCACTTTATGTAATTGAAGGACAAATTAATAAACAAACACACATACTTCCGAATTTATAATCTGGGGTGTGAGTAGGGTTGGCTCAGACTAAATTGGATAGTGTGGAGCAGACTTGTTGGCACGTCTACAGAGGTTAATAACAACAATAAAAACCACGCCGGTGCCTTCTGTAATGTAAAGGTTTAATTAATTTCGCCATTTATACTAATTTCTTGCCCTACCAGCAAGAAATAGGGTTTCTTGTGTCGCGCCGTCGGCGGTCGCGTGGCGGCTCTTACCTACAGGAGAGTTATTACTTATTGCGATTTTGGACTTCGTTAACTTTATCATTGCGATCTTGTTTTAAAGGATTTTTTTGCTGTGTGTAAGTTTTAGTATTGCTTCATAATTATACCGATCAGAGATCGTTACACATTATCCAAGCAATGATTTGGAAATGTCACCGTAAGATTGTAAAAACCGTTAGATTATAATCTAAATCGCGAAATTCTAAACTGTCGAAATATTACAATTTAACGTATTATTTTCCGGTAGATTGTAATCTGATAGGTTTTTAAACCCGATAAAATCCATGTGCTAAGTCACTACTTGATTATTTATGTCGAACCCTAACCTAACCTACAAGAAAGAGATAAGAAAACGTAAATAAAATGAATATTTCAAAAATTCACACTCAGAACATTGAACAGTTTACAATCTTTCGACAGTTTAGAATTTCGCGAGTTAGATTATAATCTATCGGTTTTTACAATTCTACGGTGACAGAAACATTGAATGATTTAAGAAAAAGAATAAAAAAGCATAGTCATACCTATTAAAGATTTTTGGGCTGATACCTGTCCCATACAGAAAAGGTGGACCGAGATTGGATAAAAGCTAGGCAGACGGGCAGACAAGAAATCATGGTGGACGAAATTTTAATTTTTTATAAAATTATATTTTTGTGCAGTATTGGAAAACGTGTGTAATACATTTTCATCTGATAATATCAGATGAAAATATATTTCATGGATTATAATAATTTTTTTTAAACAATCCAAATATTTTCTATTTTAATTTTTTTATGCCTACCAAACCAAACTCATAATAAAGTAAATAAACATTCTTTCCAAATAACCAACTTCCAAAGCCGCTGTAAAGTAAAAAATAATTTTGATTTCTACACACTATGTTGAAGTCGGGCGAGCCTGATGCGTCAACTTTGCTTATCCTTGTTATACCCTGGCTTTGAAAATCGGTTTTTTGGAAATAATTTATATTTTTTACTTTTTAGTGTCAGGGTTGAGGATTTGGAGACAGATTTTTTATGGGACCACCTCGAGCGATTCCTCTAACGACTGAAAAATTTTTTTTCAAATCGGTTCAGAAACCACGGAGATATAAAAAAAAATCCGCGCTGATTTGAAAACCTCCTTTTTGTCCGGTTTCGAACGTTCAAACATTTTTTCATGAAGTTCCGTACAAGGTAACACAAACAATTTTAGGTTTTACTTGTACCACAGAATTGGTAATAGTAACCTATTCCTATATCCAATCCTATGACTATATATTCAACTCAACAATCACAGTGTAACCCTAAAAAATAAGATATTTTCAGCCCTCTTGGACCCCGATAAAGCAAGGATCCAACGTGGTATGGAACCATATTCATCTCCTTTGGCTTCAGGTCTTAATTCCCTTACTCTCCATTACTTTCAGAATACCATTGCCAAAACTTTGAAATTTGATAGTTAAAACGTTGAATATGAATAAAAATATTAAATTAAAGAGCATAGAAAAATAAAAATAAGGCTTACAAGGAAAACTGGTGGAGCGTAAAATAATTATTACATCTGATACAACGGCGCTCGTAAACCAGGCTCATTGTAAGACAGAAGCTATAGATAATATTTCACGGGGAACAAAGCCTACGTTTCCACCGACAAAGCATCGCAAATCTCATTTACAACAACAGATAACTATCTCATTCTTTCAACAATGGCCGGCTCATAAGCTGGGGCCTAATTAGTAATATTCAAAGTGCATTGTGGGGGCTATCTGCAAACGTACAATAAGATGGAAATGCGTTTATCTAGGGCGATACGCTTACGACCGCCTGCGACAATTATCAGAGAGATGACGGGGCTTTCTTTAAGGCTTGGGTCGTATATATCGCATTGTGTGGTATACATTGCTGGCTGCAGGACAGTTCTGTGCAGCGTTATGAAGATCCCCACCAATATTATAAATGCGAAAGAGTGTTTTTCAATTCGTTTTTTGGTTCATCCCTCAATCATACCAAACATATAAATAAATGTACGCAATTTTGCAAAACACACTTTGCATTCACAGTTTGAATTTCGATCGAATACTGCATGTTCTGCTAATTTAAAGAGAAATATATATATATGGCTATTGTTTGAGGGAGCGCTGATGTACGTGCAGTCTCAGTCCAATTTGAAAGTAAATTATTGAATAATTCGTAGTATTCAGAGAGAATAATTTTCTTGTTACTCATACATCGCTCTAAATGAGTAGCTTTAAGCGCTCAGCTTTCTGCAGTCATTCAGCAATGGATGTGGATCAGTTACGACGCTCGTGATAATTTTATCTCAGCTGCGGGATCGTGGTAGGAACTCATAATGCGCGGTAGTGCGCGTCCGTGTACGCGGTATTGCCTCAGTTCCAATGTAAATTGAATACATCCTGTCTTCGTGCTAATTTAGAGAGAATTAAGCGCTCAGCTTTCTTCCATCATGCAGCAATGGATGTGGTTTACTTACTACGCTCGTGATCATTTTACTTCAGCTGCGGGATCGTGTAAGGAATGCGTAATGCGCGGTAGTGAGCGCCCGTGTACGCGGTATTGTCTCAGTGGAGTTCCAACGTAAATTGAATACATCCTGTCTTCGTGCTAATTTAAAGAGAATTAAGCGCTCAGCTTTCTTCCATCATGCAGCAATGGATGTGGTTTACTTACTACGCCCGTGATCATTTTACCTCAGCTGCGGGATCGTGTAAGGAATGCGTAATGCGCGGTAGTGAGCGCCCGTGTACGCGGTATTGTCTCAGTGGAGTTCCAACGTAAATTGAATACACTCTGTCTTAGTGCTAATTTAGACAGAATAATTTTACTGTTACTCATACATCGCTCCAAATGAGTAGCTTTAAGCACTCAGCTTTCTTCCATCATGCAGCAATGGATGTGGTTTAGTTACTACGCCCGTGTTCATTTTACCTCAGCTGCGGGATCGTGTAAGGAATGCGTAATGCGCGGTAGTGAGCGCCCGTGTACGCGGTATTGTCTCAGTGGAGTTCCAACGTAAATTGAATACACTCTGTCTTAGTGCTAATTTAGACAGAATAATTTTACTGTTACTCATACATCGCTCCAAATGAGTAGCTTTAAGCACTCAGCTTTCTTCCATCATGCAGCAATGGATGTGGTTTAGTTACTACGCCCGTGATCATTTTACCTCAGCTGCGGGATCGTGTAAGGAATGCGTAATGCGCGGTAGTGAGCGCCCGTGTACGCGGTATTGTCTCAGTGGAGTTCCAACGTAAATTGAATACACTCTGTCTTAGTGCTAATTTAGACAGAATCATTTTGCTGTTACTCATACATTTCTCCAAATGAGTAGCTTTAAGCGTTCAGCGTTCTTCCATCATGCAGCAATGGATGTGGTTTACTTACTACACTCGTGATCATTTTACCTCAGCTGCGGGATAGTGTAAGGAATGCGTAATGCGCGGTAGTGAGCGCCCGTGTACGCGGTATTGTCTCAGTGGAGTTCCAACGTAAATTGAATACACTCTGTCTTAGTGCTAATTTAGACAGAATCATTTTGCTGTTACTCATACATTTTTCCAAATGAGTAGCTTTAAGCGCTCAGCGTTCTTCCATCATGCAGCAATGGATGTGGTTTACTTACTACACTCGTGATCATTTTACCTCAGCTGCGGGATAGTGTAAGGAATGCGTAATGCGCGGTAGTGAGCGCCCGTGTACGCGGTATTGTCTCAGTTCCAATGTAAATTGAATACATCCTGTCTTCGTGCTAATTTAGAGAGAATAATTTTGCTGTTACTCATACATTTCTCCAAATGAGTAGCTTTAAGCGCTCAGCTTTCTTCTATCATGCAGCAATGGATGTGGTTTAGTTACTACGCTCGTGTTCATTTCACCTCAGCTGCGGGATCGTGTAAGGAATGCGTAATGTGCGGTAGTGAGGGCCCGTGTACGCGGTATTGTCTCAGTGCAGTTCCAACGTAAATTGAATACACTCTGTCTTAGTGCTAATTTAGAGAGAATAATTTTGCTGTTACTCATACATTTCTCCAAATGAGTAGCTTTAAGCGCTCAGCGTTCTTCCATCATGCAGCAATGGATGTGGTTTAGTTACTACGCTCGTGTTCATTTCACCTCAGCTGCGGGATCGTGTAAGGAATGCGTAATGTGCGGTAGTGAGCGCCCGTGTACGCGGTATTATCTTAGTTCCAATGTAAATTGAATACATCCTGTCTTCGTGCTAATTTAGAGAGAATAATTTTGCTGTTACTCATACATTTCTCCAAATGAGTAGCTTTAAGCGCTCAGCGTTCTTCCATCATGCAGCAATGGATGTGGTTTAGTTACTACGCCCGTGATCATTCTACCTCAGCTGCGGGATCGTGTAAGGAATGCGTAATGCGCGGTAGTGAGCGCCCGTGTACGCGGTATTGTCTCAGTTCCAATGTAAATTGAATACATCCTGTCTTCGTGCTAATTTAGAGAGAATAATTTTGCTGTTACTCATACATTTCTCCAAATGAGTAGCTTTAAGCGCTCAGCGTTCTTCCATCATGCAGCAATGGATGTGGTTTAGTTACTACGCCCGTGATCATTCTACCTCAGCTGCGGGATCGTGTAAGGAATGCGTAATGCGCGGTAGTGAGCGCCCGTGTACGCGGTATTGTCTTAGTTCCAATGTAAATTGAATACATCCTGTCTTCGTGCTAATTTAGAGAGAATAATTTTGCTGTTACTCATACATTTCTCCAAATGAGTAGCTTTAAGCGCTCAGCGTTCTTCCATCATGCAGCAATGGATGTGGTTTAGTTACTACGCCCGTGATCATTCTACCTCAGCTGCGGGATCGTGTAAGGAATGCGTAATGCGCGGTAGTGAGCGCCCGTGTACGCGGTATTGTCTCAGTTCCAATGTAAATTGAATACATCCTGTCTTCGTGCTAATTTAGAGAGAATAATTTTGCTGTTACTCATACATTTCTCCAAATGAGTAGCTTTAAGCGCTCAGCTTTCTTCTATCATGCAGCAATGGATGTGGTTTAGTTACTACGCTCGTGTTCATTTCACCTCAGCTGCGGGATCGTGTAAGGAATGCGTAATGTGCGGTAGTGAGCGCCCGTGTACGCGGTATTGTCTTAGTTCCAATGTAAATTGAATACATCCTGTCTTCGTGCTAATTTAGAGAGAATAATTTTGCTGTTACTCATACATTTCTCCAAATGAGTAGCTTTAAGCGCTCAGCGTTCTTCCATCATGCAGCAATGGATGTGGTTTAGTTACTACGCCCGTGATCATTCTACCTCAGCTGCGGGATCGTGTAAGGAATGCGTAATGCGCGGTAGTGAGCGCCCGTGTACGCGGTATTGTCTCAGTTCCAATGTAAATTGAATACATCCTGTCTTCGTGCTAATTTAGAGAGAATAATTTTGCTGTTACTCATACATTTCTCCAAATGAGTAGCTTTAAGCGCTCAGCTTTCTTCTATCATGCAGCAATGGATGTGGTTTACTTACTACGCCCGTGATCATTCTACCTCAGCTGCGGGATCGTGTAAGGAATGCGTAATGCGCGGTAGTGAGCGCCCGTGTACGCGGTATTGTCTCAGTGCAGTTCCAACGTAAATTTAATGCGCTCTGTCTTAACGCTAATTTGGAGAGAATTATTTTGCTGTTTGTTGAAATTATTGCTTTTGCCAGCGTTCGATTTGGAGATTTCGACTTTAAGGGTTATAATAGGAAATGTGAGTTAGATTCTATTCATGAATGATGTAGGTTAGATATCGTTGGATTGTGTCTCGAAAGGGCTCTGGTTTCAAATGGAACTGGAGTTCAATCTAAGGATTACTCATTACAGTGTCTCTACCATCAGATGAGAATTGATGTCGCATTAGGTAATAATCTGCAAAGTTGCCAACGAAAAAAAATATCATAATAGTTATAATATCAAAATAATAAATTAAAATACATACATACATAGACATATTTTATTAACTCTTAAATCTGCATTTTAGAAATTCTGCCTGTATGTAATTAAAAAAAAATACCTATCATAGTCCAGCCATTCCAATTTGAAATGAGGTTGTTCCCAAAAGTTGCATTATAATAATCTAATAATTAACTATTTTATATTTGCTCTATTGTTGTTTTATTAAGTATTTACCTACTACTTCATTTAATTTTTTGTACTAACTAAGTACTGACTTATTTATCTACCAAAGTATCCAGAAGCTTTTACCACAACTATATTTTATGGAACCAATGTAACGTAAACAATACACAAACAAGAGCAATAAAAGAATTGTGCAACATAATTGCCGTGTTACGGATAAACAATAAACTACACATCGTATTGAACACGGATCATCGAGCCCTGCGAGTGAGTAGCAAGTATACGAGAAGACATACAAACGTCTAAGTCACTTTCTTTGGCTTGGACGTGTTAAAAGAACGAGTGAGATGTGTCTGAAGGATGGCTTCGGCCGTGAATGACCGGTAAAGACGTGACACCAAGCGATTCAGCATTAAGGTACAATGTCGTGCAGAAATCGATTAGGAGTTTAATAAAACTGCCATATCTCTAACAGGTTAGCCCGTTACCATCTAAGACTGCACCATCATTTAGGTATCACCAGGTGAAATAGCAGTCAAGGTCTAACTTGTAGTGAGACAAAACAGTATAAAACAATATAACAATAATAATACCAAACAAAAAGAAGAGATGCTTTAAGCCCTGCTAATTCAATATACAAATAAAAATCTCCGCTAGCGCATCACCTATGAACAGGTGTTTTCGATTCATTTATTTTGAGTAGAGACACCAAAACATTGTGTAGTTGCAATGTTTTACAGTATGTATGTAGGATGTAATGTAGTGTTGAATTTTACAGTGTATTGAGCCGTTGAATAAGTTTGACGACCCACTGGTCCAGAAATTATATCAAACGGTTAAACGGTGCGTATAGCGCGTCTCCTTCAAATAGAAAGTCCGTAGTTTTTTACGGTGTAAATCTTGCGAATAAAAAATTCAAAACAGTGCCACTAGGGGAGATATTGTAACGAAAAAGCCATAAAAATCCACCTTGAAAGCTGTAAATGTACAATAACCTCGCCATCACAAATATATTGTTCCGTTTTATTGTTGAATTGTTATCTCACAAGGAGCCGAGTTGGTGCAAAGATCTGTTAAGAAACGGCCAATGTTTGGACCAATGTATGTAATGGTATGTAAGAATATCGCTATGATATATTATTATTATTTATATAATTTGCAACATTATTTGCAATTTTTTAATTCCACTACAAGTTAGTCCTTGGCTGCGATGGTAAATGATGATACAGTCAAAGATGGTAGCGGGCTAACCTGTTAAGGATACGGCACTACATGTACATATGCTTTCAAATGGTCCAATCATACGTCTATTTAGGAGCGTTGATTTCGAATCACGGTGGCTGCATAGAAGAAATCAAGCGACGCATGCCTATGGCTGTCTGCCATGGACAAACTGTGGAAGATTTGGAGGAACCGAAACATCACCAAGGCCACTAACACCCGGCTTGTGAGAGCTCTTTTATTCACCATATTTTTCTACGCTTGAAACCCATGGACACTGCGAGAAAGGGAGAAGAAGAGGATAGACACTCTTGAGATGTGGTGCTGTAGAAGAATATTGAGAGTGTCTTGGGCCGAATTCCGAACAAACAAGTCCATTATTGAAGAAATCGGCATCAAGCAGCGTCTCTCCTCCATTGTACAGGCTCGCATTCTCACTTTCTTTGGTCACGTAACTAAACGCGATGATAACATCTCCATTGAGCGTCTGGTTGTTCAAGGAAGAGTAGAGGGCACCAGGGCACGTGGCAGATCACCTATGTGGTGGACAGACCAAGTGAGGGCTGCGGTGGACGTCCCTTTACACGAGTGTACTCGCAATGCTGCTATCAGAGAAGAGTGGAGACTGATAGTTAAGCGTGCCACAACACCAAAGTGACGACCACGACCGCTAACGACAATAGCGATACGAAGGAGAAGAATAAGAAAATTCATTTATTTGAATAGGCAGTTGTCAAATACCCAATTACCGTGGTATCACATGTACATTGATGACGCTGCTCGTTTTTAAATCGCGCTGCAAGTTTGTAGTATTTGAAGTATAGATACTAAGATCACTCCTAGTCCAGTCAGTCCAGATAGTGCAAATAATATCTTATTTTTTTTGTAGTGCTTACAGTTCATAAAGGATCTGAAGCTATGTTAGTTGATTATTTCATTAATATTTATATTATCTAGGTCCTAAGTGCCTATTTTATCCGTTACTGGTAGTTGTGTGTTCCAAGTTCCATTTGCCAACCCGTGCTTAATTATAATTTTCTGTCAGTCCTTGGAGAATATTCTTACTCCACATCCTCAATCCTGGCACTAAAAAGTTAAAAATAAAAATTCTTTCCAAAAATCCGACTTCCAAAGTAAAAAATAATTTAGATTTCTACACACTGTGTTGAAGTCGGATGGGTATAACAAAGATAAGCAAAGTTGACGCATCAGGCTCGCCCGACTTCAACATAGTGTGACACCAAAATTATTTTTTTGCTTTACAGTGGCTTTAGAAGTCGGTTTTTTGGAAAGAATTTTTATGAAATACATTGATTGTAGTACCCCAGTCATTTCAGTTTAGTGTAGAGATATTATAGAACAGGATTGGCCTCATTATTGGCCAAACATTGGCCGCAGAAAAATAACGTAGTGCACCTTACTTTTGTAGCTAGATAAAATCGCATTTCGCGTTTATTGCGCAGTGAATTGTGTCGTTTTATGTTAATAACGGGCCGCGTGGGCGTTGTATGTCGAAACACTGACTAACCCGGCCGTGGGCTGTGGCGAAAAAATGCCAATTTCAAATTATACGCGCTACCCACATCGGGATCTAAAACCTCCTAAAACACTTTTTTAGCCATATTTTTTCATTGATTAAAAGAAAAATATAGATTGATTTAACGAATTAAAAATACGACTGCCCTGCTATATTATTTTCGGAGTTTACCTCCTTGAAGCGATTTGCATATTAAGCCTTTGGAATCATATTCACATTTTTGTTAAATGATATTTGTTTGTGAATCACTGGATATTGAACTATAGTGTTATATCTTTTTGGAATCTACTCATCATTTTCTAGATGATGATAATATAGTTAATCTTATTTTCGAATTATTTTTTTTTACTTCAGTCTTTAATGCGGGACCATGGTCACCCCATGAATTTTTTTTAAATTTTACTAGCCTATCTCACCCGGAATAAGCTAGGGATTCTAACAATACCTCATTTATCAAAATCGGTTCAGGCGTATAGAAGTTATGGTGGAATATACAAACTCACATACATACATACATACATACATACATACATGAACCCTGAAAACAATATACTCCTTTTTTCAGGCAGTCGTATAATAAATAATGGGCGGTCAATAAATTAGCACTGATGTGCTAACTGGTGTGCGTATACGACATAGATGGATAGATTATGGGTTTATTTACCAAATTGTGGGACAAAACGTAACCTTCGCGTGACCGAATTTCATATAACCAAGTAACTGATGTCCGCGTGGATCGAGTTTATTTTGGTTCCCGGGATAAAAAAGTAGCCTATGTCCTATTCCAGACTATAATCCATCTCTGTGCCAAAATTCATCCAGATCAGTTCAGTGGATCCTGCGTCATTGAGTAACAAACATCCATCCATCCATCCAAACATTTGCATTTATAATATTAGTATTAGTATAGATCTGAAGTGAGACTATTCAACTATGCATTAGATATTATAGTGCACAAATGTGTACTCAAACACAGCTGTACCCTCTATTCCCTCACTCTCATATTCCGGTGGTATGGCAATCTAATAAGACAGGAGAAAATGACGTTCCTGAGGCCGATTGCGATACTGGAATACTAATAAAACTTCCCAAATCCGGGTAGTTGTTTTGTTTCGAATACAGGACCTTATAAATATAAGATCGGCAGTCGCATATTCATAGCCAGTAGACTTTTGATTTAGTCCACCATTACAGTCCATTAATGTCCCTCAGCTGGGCACAGGCCTTCACTCTCATACGAGAGAGGGAATTAGAGCTTACACCCACCACGCTGCTCCAATGCGGGTTGGCGGGCTTTAAAGACTGTTATCATGCTAGTGATAATAACCGGGACCGACGGCTTAACGTGCTCTCCGAGGCACGGCGGTGAAACACCGCCAAATTCCTAACTCCGGGCTAGTACTGGGAATTTCTAATCCGAAAAATCCGATACTTAATTATGCCCCGACTCGGGACTCGAACCCGGGACCTCGTCGGCCGCAGTCAAACATGCTAACCACTAGACCAACGAGGCAGTTTTGGCATTGATTTAGTCAATGCATAGATATTATTTTTAAACATATTCTGTAGTAACCGGAATAAAACAGCCCACTGTTTAACGATATGTCTCTAGTCATAAAATTTTGTTTGAACACTCCATCTACTGTTTTCGTTTAGTCTATGACTTCCTACATCAGGATAGAAATCTCTTTTTTTATGGATATTTTTAAATTTTTATGCTTCTAGATTGTTAATTACTTAATTATTATGAGGTATCGGTTTCATGTTCCTCTCGCCCACATAGCGGATTTTAGCAATTTCTAGGGTTCACAAGGCGAATCGTCTAAACCTTAGCTCAAGTTCGATATGATGAAGAATTGGCATACTGCAAGCAACTGTAAACATTTTAAAAAACAACATTAAGCTTAAAATCGGTCATAAAATATTACAAAGTACCTACTTAACTGAAAGTCTAACTGTCTTTCTAACCTTTCCGGCCCAACTTTGATACAACGTGGTATAGAGATAAACTTCATTTGGGAGCGGACATAGGCTCTGGTTATTATCCTGGTAAATCATAGAGTTCACACGGTATTTAAAATAAAACTTCAAAAATTCACGCAAATGAAAGATTTAGTCTAGGAAATGAAATTAATTTAACGAATAAAAAAATACGACTGTCCTGCCATATTATTTTTGGAGTTTACCTCCATAAGAAGCGATTTGCTTAAAGGTAAGTCTTTGTAATCTTATTCACATTTTTTATTAAATGATATTTTTTTGTGAATCACTAAGTATTGAACTATAGTGTTATATATTTTTGGAATCTACTCATCATTTTCTAGATGATGATTATATAGTAAATCTTATTTTCGATTCTATTTTTCAATTTTGGTCTTTAATGCGGGACCATAGTCACCCCATCAATTTTTAAAAAAAAATTACTAGCCTATGTCACCCGGAATAAGCTAAGGATTCTAACGATACCTCATTTATCAAAATCGGTTCAGGCGTATAGAAGTTATGGTGGAATATACAAACTCACATACATACATACATGCATACATACATGAACCCTGAAAACAATATACTCCTTTTTTCAGGCAGTCGTATAAAAAATAAAAGAAATTAAATTGACATAACTATTAGGAAATATTTAAAAAGTTTCTGGTCATTTATATTCTAAGAATTTCAGTAGGTATCTACTTCATGTATTGTATTTTATTAAAACTTCTAATGCTCTAGTAATATTACCTACAGGAAACTCTATTTTACTGGAACATGCCGACCTACTTAGCGCAGTGTTGAGCGCTGTGGTCTTAATTAACGTGGGAGGTCCTGGGTTCGATTTCTGGCAGGGTCAATTGGGGAATTTATGATTTCTGAATTGTCTCTGGTTTGGTCTGGAGGCTTCGGCCGTGGATAGTTACGACCCTAGTGGCAAAGACGTACCGCCAACCGATTTCGCGTTCCTGTACGATGTGTAGAAACAGACTAGGGGTATGGGTTTAATAATACCACTGCCATACCCCTTACAGATAAGCCCGCTTCTATCTTAGACTTCATCATCACTTAACATCAGCAGCCCGATTCTGTAACTCAGTGGTTATCAAAAAATTAAAGCCACTGACTTATATTTTTTATCCATTGAAGATTTACTATGAAATGTTCTTTCATTTTTTCATAGTAAACCTTCAATGGACCAAATATATATAAATAAATAAATAAATAAATAAAAGTTTATTGACCAGCACTACAATACTTAGCAATAACTAAAGTTATACAGATACAAATTAAACTTAAATTATTAAACGTGCGGTCAATGGGCCACCTCCTCAGCCCGTGCCACAGCATGAGAGATAGGTATATATCTACCTAACATACTGCAACGCTGATTTTCAGGAGGGGCCCAAGGGTCACGACGTCACGGACCATCACTTACACTTAATAAAATTAAAATAAAATTAAAAATAAAATCAAAATAAACTTAGGTACTTAATTTAACTTCTATTACACCCACAGATTACACTAGTGCGTATCGTTACGGTTTTACGATACTAAATTCCTACCTCCATAACCAAAGTATCTGTGTATAGTCTGTGGTGATTCTTTTTAAATGTCATTGTTATTGTCTACAGACCAAGGGCCTTGTCTCTGTTTTTTGTTTGTCCTAGACACGATTGTCCTAGACAATCTTGCATTGTAAAGTCTACATCTCCTGAAGATGCTCCGGTGTCGGGGCGAAACGTGCGTCGAGATCAGTATAAAAGTCTTGTGTGGTGCATGTGAGTGGCGCCTCCCCCGATGTCATCGAGCCCTAGGGCTCTTTTCTCGGCGACGCTTAGCGCTCGCCCATCCCCCCGGTGACGCTGTAGCGGCCAGTAGGGCCTATGCAGCATACTCAATCCGAAAAAAAAAAAAAAAAAAATGTGAGTGGTGGTGGCATTGCTTGCTTGGGAACTTGGCTGTCTTGCTTGGTTGGGAAGGTAAACGGTGCTTCGCTTGTAACTGCATGCTTGACCATACAGAATTTTTTCTGTTGGCGGATTATAGCAAAATAATTGTAATCTTTTCTTGCTAAGGGCTAACTTGTAAATAAATAAACATAAGTATAAGGCTAATAAGGAACCTACGGAACTGGGACTGTTTAATATCAACTCGCGCTAACTATCGCCATTAACACTGGTCCAAGATTATACAAACAACGGAATCAGTTATTTTTAATGTTACTCTTATGTCTTGAGAGCTCCTTAGCGGCTGTGTAGCGATATTTCAATTCGACGTTTACACAGTTTCGAAACTCCTTCATCATTAATTATGGTTGAAAGACTATTCATTTCTCAATTTAATATCTTTATGGAATCTTGTTCCTATTAAATATCTTGTCTCTTTGGTGTTTTGTCATTTCTTTTTTTTTTACTGGTGACAGGTTTTTCTGCTAGGTTGCTAGTTTTTACTCGCGGTTTTGCCCGCAATTTTACGTACGAGCATTCTGAGCTGATGGCCGTTCGTTGTTAGACTTACTAGAGTACAGTTATTACTACACTTAGATCTTAAAGGTTTTTTTTAGTTAGTCCTTGAATGCGATTTCACCTGATGGTAATTGGTAAGTGATGACGCAGTCTAAGATGGTAGCGGGCTAACATGTTAGGAGTAGTCGGTTAGCACTAATCGGTTTCTACACGGCATCGTACCGGAACGCTAAATCGCTTGACGGTACGTTTTTGCCGGTAGGGAGGTAACTAGCCACGGCCGACGCCTACAACCAGACTAGACTAGAGAAAATTCGGAAACTATAAATTTCCTGCCGGGAATCGAACCCGGGACCTCCCACTGTCAGGCCACAGCGTTTGCCAATGCTCTTGCGTCCAGCTGTTCCTTGTTACTCGTAGTTTGTACCTACTCGTTGATGTATTTCCACCTAAGGGATGAGTAATGTGTAGCGTCCATAAGCAATTTACCACTACAACCCATTTACGTCCCACTGCTGGGCACAGGCCTCCACTCTCATGAGAGAGGGAATTAGAGGTGCGATTGTGTAAGAATTGCCGCTCAAATCGTCAAAGTTCGGCGTCAAGGTATGCACGATACCCAAAATGGATGAGAATGGATACACGAAATTGAGCTCTAATTCACTGCTGTTATGGTTTATTTTACTTTGACGCCGAACTTTGACGATTAGATCGGCAATTCTTACACAATCGCACCTCAGTTTTGCGGATGGGCCGTGAAAACGTGACATACAGATATCCAGACTTTCGTTTTCATCATATTAAGTATGGATTCATAATATTTGGCTATTTACAAATTGCTTTACAAACTGCCTCGTTGGTCTAGTGGTTGGCATATTCGACTGCGGCCGACGAGGTCCGGGTTCCTTCCGGGCCATTATAAGTATTGGGGTTTTCTGACTAGAAATTCTCAGTACTAGCCCTAACTAAGAACTAGTTAGGAGTTAGGAAGTTGGCGGTGTTTCACCCCCGTGCCTCGGAGAGCACGTTAAGCCATCGGTCCCGGTTATTATCACTAACGTAATAGTCGTTAAAGCACCCGCATTGGAGCAGCGTGGTGGGTCTAAGCTCTAATCAATCTTCCTTTGAGAGTGGAGGCCTGTAGTGGCGCAATACGGGGCTTTATATTTTAAAAAAAAATTCGATATAGAAAGTCGAGCGCATTAAGGATCGAAGCCCTCTAGGAATTCTTCGCAAATCTGTCACCCGCTGTCAATTGTTTTCATACACATACAACCACAGTCTACCCAGGCACACATAGAAAGGATTCAGCCCCTACCACGGGTGCACACAATATGCGATCAATTATCTCACTATGGCAGAGATAATATTATTATTTATTGATTGATAGATAGATGATACGTACGATTTCGTCTGCATTCGTTTTTATTTCGGCGGGAATTTCTCAATTTTTCGGGATAAAGTTAACTTATGTCCTTCCTCGGGATGTAATCTTACTCTATACCAACTCGGTTGAAAAAATAGGCCGTTCAAATACAGGTCTTTCGCATTTATAATATCATAGTATGGATAATGGAGGTGCTTCTTGATAATATACCAATTACCAACCGACTAATTCCTGCTAACTGATTTATAGCTATAAGACTGTATAGGTAGGTAGGTAGGTAGGCCTTTATCATATAAACACCTATCTATAGGTGTTTATATGATAAAGGTTGAAAGAAAAGTAAATTAAATTAATAATTAAAATAATCATGGCGCTTAGTATTAGAAGTAGTTCTGCATAAATAGTTTAAAAACGGTGTAAGACAGCACTAGGAGATTCCATTTCCATCTGGGATGTGCCATGTAGACGTAGTGGTTTTAGAAGTAGTCGGCTTCTGTGTTCCATACTTCAACTAGTAATATCTGGATGACCGAGCTTTGCTCGGTATATTCTTTTTTTTACTGCCTCGTTGGTCTAGTGGTTAGCATATTCGACTGCGACCTATGAGGTCCCGGGTTCGAGTCCCGAGTCGGGCCACAGGTATTGGGTTTTTCTTGCAAGAAATTCTCACTACTAGCCCGGAGTTAGGAAGTTGGCGGTGCTTCACCCCCGTGCCTCGGAGAGCACGTAAAGCCGTCGGTCCTGCGCCTGATCTCTCTCCGGTCGTGTCGGATTTCCGTCCCATCGGGCTATGAGAGTAAAGGAACAGAGAGTGCACCTGTGTATGCGCACACACTTTTGCACTATAATATCTCCTGCGCAGTTGGCTAATCTCTCTGGAGATTGGCCGCCGTGGCCGAAATTCGGTCGGGAGGGACATTATTTTTTTTTTAATCGTGTTTTTTGGAAAATAAATTTAAATTATAAATTATATTTTATTTTTAAAATAAAACATTGTATTATATTTAAAAAAAGGGGAAAAATAATCAGATTCAAGACTCTGGACTCGAACCGGGGTCTTCGGGTTTTGGTACAGCCCGCTTTTCCACCTGAGCTATTATAACCTTCTAAATGGTGGCGAAATATAATGTAGCAGTTTTTCATCGCCCCTAAACCCCCTGCATTTCCTATCCTCATTATGTAAAAAAACTTCGTTGCTTAGTTGAACTCCTTTCCACTAAAGCTAAGCTAGGTACATTATTGTATTTTTTTTTCTTTTTATTAACTGCCGAGTTATTGTCATATGTTCTCAGTAGAATCTTCTTTTCAAGCTGGTGGTAAAGTCCCGTTGATTCATCATAAATGACACAATTAATCCTAAAAAAACCTATTTCCATTCTTTATTTAGTTTTTGGTGTGAAACTTTTATAGCACTTTGGAATGGGAAATAAAACCGATATTTATTAGTATAAACTATAAAGTAATTATATTTTTGATATAAAATAAATAAAAATTGTCCTTGTAACATTTTGCCAAATTGGTGTTTATATATAACGAAATAGTTTTATGACAGCAAAAAACGTATATAATAATATCATGACTATGAGATAGCTGCACTTTTGGTAACTATCGCCAGGAAGGCTGATTCAGTATTAGGTGGGTGTAGGGCTCTCCACTGATGATCTCTCCGATCTCCGATAGTGAAGGTCTGCCCAGAAGTCGCAGGCATCAGCTAGTTTTTCATATAATCTGCATTGAGTGCGAGTTTTATGTATTTCTTAGTGGCCAGGTTGTTGTTTCCAAATATGATATCTGTCACTTTAGTTGATGGTAAAATGACAAATATTAAGGTTTGAAATAAACAATAGATACTCTGACAGGATTGCAAGAAGGGCTGCTACGTCATTCAGCAGGTACAAAACCAGCACTTTGATGATTTACGGACGTATTCGTCTGAAATTGACTAGTTTCGGGTGGCTCAATTTTTTTCAATTTTGTATATTCTATTTTATTTTATATTTTATTTAGGATTTTTCAATTAGTTTACTATTTACAAAATATTTGAACTTGTTGAGACACATCTCCTATATTTCTTCTGTGAGTTTATTATAAAACTAGTTTTTTGCTCTGTGCGTGAGCTGCTTTAGCAGCTCACGGGTTGTGATTAAAAAAAAAACAAAATGGCGCTGATTTTTTAAAACTTTGGTATCAGTTTCCTGTTTTGTAATCCCAGGGATCCTCAGATATCGATTCGGAAAAAAATCGGTAATTTAAAAAAGAATTTTAAAATGGCGCTGATTTTTTAAAACTTTGGTATCAGTTTCCTGTTTTGTAATCCCTGAGAACACTAAATATCGATTTTGAACGAAATCGGTCAAGTAACAAAGAATTTCAAAATGGCGCTGATTTTTTAAAATTTTGATACCAGTTTCCTGTTTTGTAATCCCAGGGAGCCCTAAATATCGATTTTAAACGAAATCGGTCAATTTACAAAGAATTTCAAAATGGCGCTGATTTTTTAAAATTTTGATACCAGTTTCCTGTTTTGTAATCCTAAGGAGCCCCAAATATCGATTTTGAACGGAATCGGTCAATTAACAAAGAATTTCAAAATAGCACTGATTTTTTAAAATTTGGTTCCAGTTTCCTGTTTTGCAATCCCAGGAAGCACTAAACATCGATTTTGAACGAAATCGGTCACTTAACAAAGAATTTCAAAATGGCGCTGCTATTTTAAACCTTTGGTATCAGTTTCCTGTTTTGTGATCCCAGGGAGTCCTAAATATCAATTATGAGTGAAACCGGTCAATTAACAAAGAATTTCAAAATAGCGCTGGTTTTTTTTAAATTTTGGTAACCGTTTCCTATTTTGTAATCCCAGGGATCCTCAGATATCGATTTTGAACGAAATCTGTTAATTAACAAAGAATTTCAAAATGGCGCTGATTTTGTAAAATTTTGGTACCAGTTTCCTGTCTTGTAATCCCATGGAGTACTAAATATCGATTTTTAACGAAATCGATCAATTAACAAAGAATTTCAAAATGGCGCTGATTTTTTAAAACTTTGGTATCGGTTTCCTGTTTTGTAATCCCAGGGATCCTCAGATATCGATTTTGAACTAAATCTGTAAATTAACAAAGATTTTCAAAATGGCGCTGATTTTTTAAAACTTTGGTATCGGTTTCCTGTTTTGTAATCCCAGGGATCCTCAGATATCGATTTTGAACGAAATCGATCAATTAACAAATAATTTCAAAATGGCGCTGATTTTTTAAAACTTTGGTATCGGTTTCCTGTTTTGTAATCCCAGGGATCCTCAGATATCGATTTTGAACGAAATCTGTTAATTAACAAAGAATTAAAAATGGCGCTGATTTTTTAAAACTTTGGTATCGGTTTCCTGTTTTGTAATCCCAGGGATCCTCAGATATCGATTTTGAACGAAATCGATCAATTAACAAATAATTTCAAAATGGCGCTGATTTTTTAAAACTTTGGTATCGGTTTCCTGTTTTGTAATCCCAGGGATCCTCAGATATCGATTTTGAACGAAATCTGTTAATTAACAAAGAATTAAAAATGGCGCTGATTTTGTAAAATTTTGGTACCAGTTTCCTGTCTTGTAATCCCATGGAGTACTAAATATCGATTTTTAACGAAATCGATCAATTAACAAAGAATTTCAAAATGGCGCTGATTTTTTAAAACTTTGGTATCGGTTTCCTGTTTTGTAATCCCAGGGATCCTCAGATATCGATTTTGAACTAAATCTGTAAATTAACAAAGATTTTCAAAATGGCGCTGATTTTTTAAAATTTGGTATCAGTTTCCTGTGTTTTAATCCCAGGGATCCTCAGATATCGATTTTGAACTAAATCTGTAAATTAACAAAGATTTTCAAAATGGCGCTGATTTTTTAAAATTTGGTATCAGTTTCCTGTGTTTTAATCCCAGGGATCCTCAGATATCGATTTTGAACGAAATCTGTCAATTAACAAAGAATTTCAAAATGGCGTTGATTTTTTAAATTCTGGTACCAGTTTCCTGTTTTGTGATCCCAGGGAGCCCTAAATATCGATTTTGAACGGAATCGGTCAATTAACAAAGAATTTCAAAATAGCACTGATTTTTTAAAATTTTGATACCAGTTTCCTGTTTTGTAATCCTAAGGAGCCCCAAATATCGATTTTGAACGGAATCGGTCAATTAACAAAGAATTTCAAAATAGCACTGATTTTTTAAAATTTGGTTCCAGTTTCCTGTTTTGCAATCCCAGGAAGCACTAAACATCGATTTTGAACGAAATCGGTCACTTAACAAAGAATTTCAAAATGGCGCTGCTATTTTAAACCTTTGGTATCAGTTTCCTGTTTTGTGATCCCAGGGAGTCCTAAATATCAATTATGAGTGAAACCGGTCAATTAACAAAGAATTTCAAAATAGCGCTGGTTTTTTTTAAATTTTGGTAACCGTTTCCTATTTTGTAATCCCAGGGATCCTCAGATATCGATTTTGAACGAAATCTGTTAATTAACAAAGAATTTCAAAATGGCGCTGATTTTTTAAAACTTTGGTATCGGTTTCCTGTTTTGTAATCCCAGGGATCCTCAGATATCGATTTTGAACTAAATCTGTAAATTAACAAAGATTTTCAAAATGGCGCTGATTTTTTAAAACTTTGGTATCGGTTTCCTGTTTTGTAATCCCAGGGATCCTCAGATATCGATTTTGAACTAAATCTGTAAATTAACAAAGATTTTCAAAATGGCGCTGATTTTTTAAAATTTGGTATCAGTTTCCTGTGTTTTAATCCCAGGGATCCTCAGATATCGATTTTGAACTAAATCTGTAAATTAACAAAGATTTTCAAAATGGCGCTGATTTTTTAAAATTTGGTATCAGTTTCCTGTGTTTTAATCCCAGGGATCCTCAGATATCGATTTTGAACGAAATCTGTCAATTAACAAAGAATTTCAAAATGGCGTTGATTTTTTAAATTCTGGTACCAGTTTCCTGTTTTGTGATCCCAGGGAGCCCTAAATATCGATTTTGAACGGAATCGGTCAATTAACAAAGAATTTCAAAATGGCGCTGGTTTTTTTTTATTTTGGTAACAGTTTCCTGTTTTGTATCCCCAGGGAGTCCTAAATATCGATTTTGAACGAAATCGGTCAATTAACAAAGAATTTCAAAATGGCGCTGTAATTTCTTTATTTTGATAACAGTTTCCTGTTTTGTATCCCCAGGGAGTCCTAAATATCGATTTTGAACGAAATCGGTCAATTAACAAAGAATTTCAAAATGGCGCTGATTTTTTAAAATTTTGGTACCAGTTTCCTGTTTTGTAATCCCAGGAAGTCCTAAATATTGATTTTGAACGAAATCGCTACAAGAAAAAAGAATTTCAAAAGTGCGCTGATTTTTTAAAATTTTGGTACCAGTTTCGTGTTTTGTGATTCCAGGGAGTCCCAAATATCGATTTTGAACGAAATCTGTCAATTAACAAAGAATTTCAAAATGGCGTTGATTTTTTAAATTCTGGTACCAGTTTCCTGTTTTGTGATCCCAGGGAGCCCTAAATATCGATTTTGAACGGAATCGGTCAATTAACAAAGAATTTCAAAATGGCGCTGGTTTTTTTTTATTTTGGTAACAGTTTCCTGTTTTGTATCCCCAGGGAGTCCTAAATATCGATTTTGAACGAAATCGGTCAATTAACAAAGAATTTCAAAATGGCGCTGTATTTTCTTTATTTTGATAACAGTTTCCTGTTTTGTATCCCCAGGGAGTCCTAAATATCGATTTTAATTGAAATCGGTCAATTAAAAAATAATTCCAAAATGACGCTGATTTTTTAAAACTTTAGTAAAAGTTTCCTGTTTTGCGATCTCAGGGAGCCCTAAATATCGATTTTGAACGAAATCGGTAAATTAGCAAAGAATTTCAAAATGGCGCTGGTTTTTTAAATTTTGGTAACTGTTTCCTGTTTTGTAATCCCAAGAAGTGATAAATATCGATTTTCAACGAAATCGCTACAATAACAAAGAATTTCAAAATGGTGCTGATTTTTTGAAACTTTGGTGTCAGTTTTCTGTTTTGTAATCCTAGGGAACCCTAAATATCGACTTTTAACGAAATCGGTAAACTAACAAAGTAATTCAAAATGGCGCTGTTTTTTTTTTTATTTTAGTTTCAGTTTTCTGTTTTGTAATCCCAGGGAGTCCTACATATCGATTTTGAACGAAATCGGTCAATTAACAAAGAATTTAAAAATGGCGCTGATTTATTAAAACTTTGATATCAGTTTACTATTTCGTAATCCCAGGGAGCCTCGTCGTGGGTGAGACGGAACCGTATCAAAATCTTACATAGTTCTACACTTGTAGTCTCTTCAATATTCGCCATATAATTTGGTATGAAAAAAAAATTCCGCCATCTTGTTTTTTTTTTTATTTCACTTAATAGACCTCCTCGTCCTGATCATTTCTTGCCATGGAACCACACTTCCATCTCTTATACTCTCCGAGATAGACACTAACGAAATTTGTATGGCAGCCATCTTGAATCCACAATTTTTGAGTTTTTTTAAACTTTCTGCCAATTGGATGAGGTTTCGAATGACATTTGTTCGAGCACCCCCTACCTATCTTCAATACCTTGGCCGTGCTCTTTACCCGTCTCCGAAATCTTCAATCATCAGCTGTCTCCATATTTTTCTTCAAGTTATATTTTCTGACTTCTATACGAAGCCATCGGTGAAAAAAAAATTTTTCATACAAAATTTTACAGGAGGAAGTTTTTGGGGAAAATCTCAAACTACCCCAAATGTGGCAACACTGTTTTGATATCTCGATTCTGCCCGTCGACTCACACAATCGATCCATACATGTCAACTTTCCCAAATGTTGCCAACCGCCTCTAAGACGTGATTGAAATTTTCAAAAACACAAAAAGAATACAAAATGGCCGCCACCTCGTTTCACAAAAACTTTTTGCATAGCTTTATAATTTTCCTGTGAACTACAGGATACAGCGCTCCTGATGACGTTACAATATTTCATCTCGCTCGCACCCAGTCGAAATGATAGCCCCTGAAAAAAGACCATGTCGAAAATCACTTTTTCTTTGATAAATTCCAGTGTTGCCAGACCTCGGCGACGAAATTACCCAAATGTCATTCGTACAAGTGGGACACGTGGTTGCTCGTACTCGAATTTTTAAAAAAGTTTGTATTTCGATTTTTTAGTTTTTGGGGTAAATCTTGAAATTTTCCCGAGAAATGGGGTAATTTTTTTTCCCCAATCCCTACCTCGAGTCTGTACCCACAATCTCCCAGTAGAAGTCGAAACGCTCCGACGTTGCCAACTGTGAGAAATTTGAATTTTAAAATTGCGTTTTTTCGTAACTCGAACCGAAGGGCCACCGTGACAGCCGCCATTTTGAATTCTTAAAAACGTCCCCCATTCTGTCAAAATACAGGAAAATTGTAGGCGGGAATAGAAAAAAAAATTATACTCGACCACGCTGTTTCGGATCTGTGGCGCCGCGGTTCGAGGTCGAAAAATCAAAAATTTTAAAGCACTACAGCTCGGCCGCCATCTTGTTTTCCCAATTTTTTCCACTTTTTCTATAGATCTTTTCCTAATTTCTTTAATCACTGCGAGTTGTAACGGAATCGGTTGGAAAACAAAAGAGTTGCAAAAAGCTCGTTGGCCGCCATCTTGTTTTTCCGAAATGTCATAATTTTTCCTTACTCCCATCCCGCACTCGAACACATCTCCCTTACATTATTGTATCGTTTTCTGTCTCTTTCTAGGAGAACAATTATGTCAATGAGTCAGTCAGTCAGTCAGTCAGTGAGTGGTAATTGAGCTATATATAGTATAATAATAATAATAATATAATATAATAATAATAATAATATATTTATATATAATAATAATAAAATAATATAATAATTATAAAGGCATACTGTTACCGACAACTGAATAACTAATTTTACAAAGTCAGGAAGCGGGTCTAAATTCTCATATTTTCTTGTATGGTCATTTTTTTCTTTCTTGAATTTATTGATGTTTTTATGCACATACCTATACTAAATCCATACTATCCGTAATCCATACTAATATTATAAATTAATACGTGAAAATATTACGTGAAATTATGATTGTTAGTCTGCTATGCTTTCACGACTCATCCGTTCATCCGATTTTAATGACATTTAGTACAGGAGTAAGTTGTATCCCGGGCAAGGACATAGGTTAGGTACTAATTTTTATCCTGGAAAATTAAAGAGTTTCCGCGGGAATCAAAAATCCACGCGGACGAAATCGCGGGCATCATCTAGTTTTCAATTATGTATTGGTCGATAAAAAATTATAACAATTATTAATTTATTAGTAATTTAGCCGAATAATTATTTTATTAAAATGGCAATAAAAGAAAAATTATGTATTGATCGTGGACCGTCATAATTTCAACTTCTTTGAATTTAGTTTTGTATATGGCACGAACAGTCCTTTCTGCAAGACGAAAACAGAATGACAGACATAATACTGTGAAAGTAACCAAAATATACCACTCTCGCAGTTTCTAAATCTGTCAAGTGGCGAATCTTTCTAAAATGCAGCAGAACTGAGTCTGTTCGATAAGTCATCTATATGATGGCCCCATTGGAGTTTCTTACGTTTTTCCGAGAAAAACATCTGTATCCACTAAATCTAATTCCTCATGATCAAGTTGTACAGTGGGTTTTACCTGTTTTATCATTATATTAATATCATTTGTAGGTAGAGTGTCCATAAGTGGATGTAAAAGGATGCTCTACGCAAAACATTCAATAAAGGTCGAGTATAGATGAATTGAATGAAGGGGCGACGCTTCATTCAATTCATCTATACTCGACCTTTATTTCGCTGCCTAAAATCGATATTTCGCCAGTTACCTCCTTCGGATGACTGTTTTAATAGAAAAAAATCTACAGAACCAAAATACCTATTCAAAGTTAGTTCAATCTGTAGTAGTGGAGTGTGTGCACAGAACAGGCAAAATAAGACAAGAGAATAAAATACCGTTTTGGGTTCAGTAAATAATAAAATAACCACCAATTACAAATATAATAAATTGAAATATTTTCAAAATAAATATTTTATATACAGAAATCGTCCAGTTACATTTTTTTATACGTATATTGATCGATGATTAGTTTTGTTCGATGGTAGTGGATTCATTAACGTTTGTGTACGGATACTAACAGTGACAGACGTCATTTCAGAAGCAAGGGAACGCAACCTCCCGCTTTGAGAGCCCGGAGGCGTATGGAATCTGACTGCCGAATTTCATGAATATATAACAAAATTTTGAGATGCGCGCCCGTACTAAATCTGTATGAAAAATTCGTGCTGTAAAAATGAGGAATGTTTGGAACCAGATTGTAAAAAAACTAAGTTGTATTGAAAATATTATTTATTTAAAGTGTTCTTTGATCTTTTACGATTAATTTGAAATAACTTTTGTTTAAATCATGTCTCAAATTAAATCACAATAGTCGTAAAGTGATAACGCCTTTTTTGAGATTTCCATGAATTTCCCGATAATTTTCTGCTGTTACTATACGACTTTTTGACCACTTTTTTTAATTACGTCATACTCCATTTATCTGAGTAGCGAATGGTATTTATTTGGTAATGAAATTTTAATTTTTACTATCCTAAAAAGTGGTAGAAGAAAACCATGTTTTGAGTACATCCAGCCTTAAAAAAAACATGTACGCGTCTTTAATTTGACGATGTCCGACAGACGTCACTTTAATGAAGCTCTGAGCAATGATATATGACATAAAATAATTGTTTTAAAATTTACAACCGTTGATCCAACACCGAAGATACACAGCTGTCGAAAAAATACTTGACACTTCAAAACTGAGAACTGTGAATGTACATATTGCCCTGCTTTATATTCTAACTAGCGGCCCGCCCCGCTACTCTCGGGTGAAATTTCTAAAAATTCCTTGGACTCCAGAGAAACACGTGTTTCTTCATTTTTAATCGAAATCCCAAATACCAATTTTCATGCGTGTAACTTGAAAAATTACGGACTTTCATACAAACTTTCGTCCCCTGTTTAAGAGTAGAATTTCCAAAAATCCTCTCTTAGTGAGTGTCTAGTCATAAAAGTAACCTGCTGTCAAAATTTCCAATTTCTAACCAGCGGTTTAGGCTTTGCCATATAACGTTACATACTTTATATGGCACAGCATAAACCGCTAACTAAAAATAAAAGTGAAAGTGAAAGTAAAAGTAAAAATGAAAACTATGACAGTTTTCACTTTATTATTTTTAAGACATTATTTAATTAATTTTAAGACATTACGAGAACATTCTATTCCGGGACACTATTGAACGGATAGCTGTGTAAAGTTTAAGACATTATTTAATAAATTTTAAGACATTACGAGAATATTTTATTCCGGGACATTATAGAACGGATAGCTGTGTATCCTTAGTGAAAGTGATATCAGTGGTGGCAAGTGATTATAATGACTAGCACCGCGTACAGATGTTCGGCGTAACTTTCCAACGATCCGAAGTTTCGTGGAAATGAAATTTGGCGGCAATTATCGCTTCTGTTTGTGATATGCGCCAATATCTGTCGACTCTACACGCAGTAAACAGACGAACTGATTTTGTCGGGCCCAACTATGTTGTTATACACTACCTGTAGTTTTTTCGGGTCTAGTGAGCGAACGAAACTACCAAATATAGGTGTTGATAGGTGATGCAAAGTGAAAAATGACGTAGGTGAGCCTAACAAAACAATTAATTCTTTCTTTGTTGTCAACCTTCACTACTATTGACGATCGCTTGTGTCTCGATATTCCTTAGTAATTTTCCTGTTTTATTTTTCTCGGTCTTGACAATTCTTGGAATTGCATTGTTATTACCGATTCTGTTCAAAACCTGTGCCCGCGCTAAACTTGTCGACACCATACACCTAACTTAACAATAACCCGCTGTCATGAAGATTCACCATGTTCAGCATTTGGTAAGAGTAATACGGTAACAATATAGATCGATGGCAGTCAATAGACGTGCGAACAAGAAAGCTCCCATCCTAATTGTAACTAACACTACCGACAATGCACCCTACTTAGGGCTACACACTACCGACAATGCACCCTACTTAGGGCTACACACCAACACATGTCAAACACAGCGTCTTCGCCGGCGAAGACGAGGACCCCGATATCTTACGTCACCCGGACGTGGTCTTAACCCACGGCCTCGGGGGCGTGTGGACTAACCTAGTCCAACCGACCTCCCATTCGTCCCAACGTCATCCTAAGCCGTGGTCCGAGCCTCATAGGAGGCGCCCTTAGGAAGACGTTGCCTCCCCCGATGTCATCGAGCCCTAGGGCTCTTTTCTCGGCGACGCTTAGCGCTCGCCCATCCCCCCGGTGACGCTGTAGCGGCCAGTAGGGCCTATGCAGCATAATCAATCCGAAAAAAAAAAAAAAAACCTAATTGTCTGTAGATGCTAGAGATGTAGTCACAGGTTCACAGCAGATAACGATTGATAGCAGCCCATAGACGTGCGAATAAGTCAATAAGTAAGCTGCCGACCTAGTTGGTATGTCTGTAGATGCTACGAGCATTTCTCGGAAGTGTGTAGTAATTATCGCTTCAGCTCGTGACGTGCGTCCGCGCTAAACGTGTCGTCGCCATAACTCACCGCTTAATAACATACCGCCTTGATGCGGATGCATCTTGGGATGCGCAACTATTGATATTTTAGCATTTGCCGCAAGTTAAAAGCTGCTAGCGAGAAAAACGACGATTTTTAAGTCCCTTTGGGTACACTGCGGAGATAGCCTACGTGAATTATCTAAGGTTCCTAGACCTAGCAAGTTGCTTTTTGAGGTTGAGCTGTTAGTTTATGATCTATACTAGAGATTCCCAAAGTGGTCACCCCAAGGGATCGATATTGGTTTCCCAGGGGTCGACATAAACGAAAACTGATTCTGGGGGTCGACGAGACCCCCAAAATCAGTTTAAAAATCGACCATATTTTAATGTTTAAAAAAAATTAATTATATAAATTATACTACACTTGATATAATTACTGAGTTTTATGTCTATTTATTTTTTTACATTTTGATGAGAAAATGATGTCAAGTTTACTCACTTAACCAAGCAAAGCAAAGTTTTTAAATTTGTAATTATGTTGTATCTATAGGAACAAAACTAGAGATAGGATTTTTAAAGTAATTTGGCTATGGGGGTCTGAGGTATAAGTTCATTGAAAAAGGGGTCTCTCGCCCATAATAGTTTGGGAATCCTTGACCTATACTAATATTATAAATGCGAAAGTTTGGATAGATGGAGGGATGTATGGATGGGTGGATGTTTGTTACTCAATCACGCCAGAACGGCTATTTGGCACAGAGATAAGTTTTAAAACGATTTAAGTTAGTTTAGTTAGATTTGAAACTATTACCAACTGTTGCGTATAAATACCCGCTTACCGACACTGACAGTTTAAATATCCTGCCCTACTTTAGCAAATCGAAAGGATAGTTAGTTAGATAGTTAGATAGTTCCACAAACTTATCTGAACCGGTGTCAGCGTCGCTAGTATCTCTGAGAAATAAAATAAAAACAAAAACTAAACAAGCATAAAGATTAGTTCCAATTTTGGCCACCGGGTCAGATTAGTTCGTAGTACTGTAACGGATTACGGAACACTGTGGAATACCGCTACATCTTATAACTCGCATCATCAAATCCCACAACCGTTCATTAAGGTGCGCGTTTCGGATAATTACGTGCTGATAAAGCAAGCAAATTGTCCACGAATTACCATCCCGTGATGGATATCAGTTCTGACCCAAATGCCGGGTTTTACTGACGCTTTAATATTCTTACACATTCTTGCCAGACAAATGTATTACTATCTTAAGTTATGGTCAGCTAGATTATATCTAAAGAATTATATTATGCAGTTTAAGCGGCGTTAGCTCAGTGGTTTTGATGCCTGGCTATATACTCGGGGGTACTATCCGGGGGCACGCACCTCTAAATTTTCGGAGCTAAGCACAGGGGCCATATTAAAGCGATACATAAGCAATATTACTCAAAACGACAGTTTGATGTCACGTCCCTTGACGTTCCTAAATCAAGGATTGCAATTTCAAAAACACGAAAGACAACAATAATGACTATGTCCAAACCCTTCTCATTCCCAGATGCGACCCGTGCTCAGTTGTGAGCCGGCAATGGGTTGCAAAGATGAAAAAGATGCAGCCATGGTCCACCATGCTAATCGAGTACGGATTTCCAGACTTAAGGGTGAATTGCCCATACAAACGTAATACCAAAATAATTTGTAATTCGAGAATATTTCCACCATATTAAATTTAAGCGCATTGCGTTTTGCATGTTTTTACGACATAAATGACATGTTTTCCCCTTATTTGTTTCATATTAATACGAACGATATCTTACGTACTAATTGAGCAGGAACATAGCCTATATTGTCAAGTTACAGAATAACAACACGAAGTGAAAAACACAACAAGTTTTCATTCATCATTTTTGGTATTTACGGAACAAGACTAAATGTATAACAAATTCTGAATGCTCATATTGCTATTGCGCTTGCACGCGATCATGTGTCATCAGTCAAATAGAGATAGCAATATACCGGCAAATTTATATTTGCGGGTTCGCCGGCCTCATAAACTTCGAGAACATTAGGAAGAACTCTCAAGTGTGTATATTCCCTGACTCTACTCGGTGGGAACGGTATTCCGAACCAGTGGTAGAATCACTCAACTATTCAAAAATATTAGATTTGATGTTTTCCCTAAAGTGGCAAAAGCAAGCGATATTTAATTGCGTAAAACATTTGCCAGATCAAAATATCTATGCAGAGAAATGTCTCTGTCCGTCTGTCTCTGAGTCGAGAGGGGTTCACAAAGGGGTTTTTAATTAAAACCCGGCTTCCGAGTGCTGTCTTGTCGGAAAATAATTAGTCTTTTCATATCCCCGGCTCACTGACCCACTTTCTGACTGTAAGCTTGACCTCCGTGGCGCAGTGTGTAGCGCTGTTGTCTCAACGTGCGGAGGCCCCGGGTTCGATCCCCGGCAGGGTCGATTTAGGAATTTATAATTTCCGAATTTTCCCTGGTCTGGCCTGGTGGGAGGCTTCGGCCGTGGCTAGTTACCACCCTACCGGCAAAGACGTGCCGCCAAGCGATTACGCATTCCGGTACGATGCCGTGTAGAAACCGAATAGGGGTATGGGTTTAATATAACTACCATGCCCCTAACAGGTTAGCCCGCTACCATCTTAGACTGCATCATCACTTACCATCAGGTGAGATCGCAGTCAAGGGCTAACTTGTAGTGGATAAAAAACAAAATTGTAAGGTTAAAATAATGTTCTATTTTGATAAAATATGGTATTAAGGAATATGCACTTAATTTTTATTCTATGTATACAAGGTGAGACCTGCGGCTTCGTCCGCGTTGATTGAGGTTTTTGGTTCCCGCGGGAACTCTTAAATTTTCCGGGATAAAAAGTACCCTGATGTGATATTCCAGATTACTACAGAAATTTATACAACTCTATACCAAATTTCATCTAGATCCGTTCAGTCTTTCTGGCGTGATTGAGTAACAAACATCCATACATCTATCCATCCATCCATCCATCCAAACTTTCGCATTTATAATATTATTATTATATTTTATTTAATCCACTACAAGTTAGCCCTTGACTGCGATCTCACCTGATGGTAAGTGATGATGCAGTCTAAGATGGTAGCGGACTAACCTGTTAGGGGCATGGCAGTTATATTAAACCCATACCCCTATTTGGTTTCTACATGTTATCGTACCGGAACGCGTAATCGCTTGGCGGCACGTCTTTGCCGGTAGGGTAACTAGTCACGGCCGAAGCCTCCCACTAGGCCAGACCAGGGCAGATTCAGAAATTATAAATTCCCAAATTGACCCTGCCGGGGATCGAACCCGGAGCCTCCGCACGTTAAGACAACAGCGCTACACACTACGCCACGGAGGTCGTCAAATATTAGTATAGATAGACTAGGTGATGCCTACGACTTCGTTCGCGTGAATTTCAATTTTAAATTCCGGAATAAAAAGTAGCCTATACGTCCCTTCCTGGGGTTTATACCACATACTTTGTACCATATTTCATAAAAATCGGTTGAACAGATAAGCCGTGAAAGCGTAGCAGACAGACACTCTTTCGCATTTATAATAGTTAAATATTACTTCCATATTTAACCCAAGTAATTAACTATGGAATATGGATTCAATATATTGTACAAAATAACAGCTATAACTTCTTATTAACCAATATTTACTTCTACTTAACCGCCGCTAATTCCCATACTCAACGGAAATCCACGGTTACCAGAACTATTCACATCCATCCTTGTCTTTCATAAATTAAATCTTACAGGAGTGATAGAGACGGAGTACGATGAAATGATCCACATAAATCGGCAGTGTAAAATTTTACGATATAATCGCCGCTTGGAATGGTGAGAAAACAGTCTTATGCAAATATTATTTCTTGAAATTAAACTTAATTCCGTTTCGCCGAAAAGTAAGTGATTTTTTTTGTCCCTGGCAGTTGGCAAATGTCATTAATTTTACTCTCTTACCTAATATTAAATAAGAATATAATTATAAGTTTTTTTTTATTGAAAATACCTACAATAGAACTTAATGCTAGCTAGCCTAACCTAATTACTATATAAATCATGCCCACGTGGAATGGTGGCAAGAATGCTGACTGCATTTCCGCGCTGGACAGCCAGGCTGATCCTTTGCGCAATAAATGAGCCAGCCCTTCTGTCACCAGATGAGGCAATTAACCGCGGTGAAATATTTCGCAAAAAATTGTTGGCACTAAGACTCCACGGCCCAAGGGTCTCCACGGCAAACGGAGATTAATTATAAGTTAAATAATGTATAAACTAGTACATCGCATTCACTTATTAAAATGCTGATACTATTAAAATTATCGCGCTTGCTGCGCTCGTGTTTTTTTTTTTCTTAAAGTCAAATTTACTTCACAGTTTAAGTAATATTCAATATACTACCTTAATATCTTTGGTTTCATAATTTAAGAAATAGCTGTTGCTTTCTTACTTCGTAAGTAGGTATATAACAATAATAATAATGTCCTCCCGACCGAATTTCGGCCACGGCGGCCAATCTCCGGAGAGATTAGCCACCTGCGCGGGAGATATTATAGTGCACAAGTGTGTGCGCATACACAGGTGAACTCTCTGTTCCTTTACTCCCATAGCCCGATGGGACGGAAATCCGACACGACCGGAGAGAGATCAGGCGCAGGACCGACGGCTTTACGTGCTCTCCGAGGCACGGGGGTGAAACACCGCCAACTTCCTACTCCGGGCTAGTACTGAGAATTTCTTGCCAGAAAAACCCTAATACTTGTTATCGCCCGACCCGGGACTTGAACCCGGGACCTCGTCGGTCGCAGTCGAACATGCTAACCACTAGACCAAAAGTAGGTATATAGTCGGTAAATGAAAAACAAGTCATAATTAACAAAATTAAAAAACACGACTGCTCTGCCAATAAAAAATTAATCTAGTTAAATAGAATCTTATTCTCTTTTATCTTATTTTTTGTGAATTACTGGATATTGAAATATAGTGTTGTATATTTTTGGAATCCACTCATCATTTTCTAGACGATGATTATATAGTTAATCTTAATTTCGTCTTTAATGCGGGACCATGGTCACCCCATCAATTTTTTTTTAAATTTTACTAGCCTATGTCACCCGGGATAAGCTAGGGATTCTAACGGTACCTCATTTATCAAAATCGGTTCAGGCGTATAGAAGTTATGGTGGATTATACAGACTCACATACATACATACATACATACATACATGAACCCTGAAAACAATCCTTTTTTTCAGGTATAACGAGTGATTAGTTAAAATTCAATGTAGCTCTTTCTACTATCAGTAATTGGACATTCGATAGAAGAAGACAACACATTTTGTAACTAAACAACCGCTAATCAACGTTTAATAGTAAGGCCGTAAATCCAAACTTGCACTAACAAAGGTTCGACCGCAGTCCAGTGACTAGCCAGTGTACTATATAGTCACAGTATAAGCAGACACGTTCTATCCTACCAGTCGTTCGACGGAAAGACGAAGCAACGCTGCAGAGTGACAGGGACGAAATGGAGGAAACTGGCAGAATAGGGATGATGCCTACATCAAAAACAAATTATTTCTAACTGATTATTAAATAGAGAGTCTACCAAAAGCCTAAAATTCACGTCCTCGGTTAGTTTTAAGTTTGAAAACCATTTTATAATATAGTCCCACAAACTATTATGACCCGGAGACTGTGCCAGTGAAAAATAAATTATTTCTAACTGATTATTAAATAGAGAGTCTATCATAAGACCTAAAATTCACGTCCTCGGTTAGTTTTAAGTTTGAAAACCATTTTATAATATAGTCCCACAAACTATTATGACCCGGAGACTGTGCCAGTGAAAAATAAATTATTTCTAACTGATTATTAAATAGAGAGTCTATCATAAGACCTAAAATTCACGTCCTCGGTTAGTTTTAAGTTTGAAAACCATTTTATAATATAGTCCCACAAACTATTATGACCCGGAGACAGCGTCGCTGTTATCCCATTACGTGTTCCTATTAACAAAAACTAAGCAGTCATAAAAATAAGTTCCAATTTTGGCCACCGGGCGAGTTGAGTTTGTGGAGCTGCACCTCTAGGTATAACACCTATCATGATGGACGGGTCTGTCATTTGTACGGTCGTGGACCTACTGTCTCGTCTGTCTGTCTGTAACTGTCTCTTTGGTCTAGCGGTTAGCGTAGTCGTCTGCTGATCACGAGGTCCTGGGTTTGATTCCCGCGGTCGGGCATAAAAATTTTTAGGTACCTATTGGGCTTTTTAATTAAGAAATTGTCAGTGGGGCTTTTCAATTAAAAAATTCACAATGCCAGCCCGGAGTTGGAAGTTGGTGGTGTTTCACCCCCGTGCCTCGGAGAGCACGTTAAGCCGTCGGTCCCGGTTATTATCACTAACATGATAATAGTCGTTAAAGCCCGCCAACCCGCATTGGTGGGTTTTTTTAATTCCTTTTTTTAATCCACTACAAGTTAGCCCTTGACTGCGATCTCACCTGATAGTAAATGATGATGCAGTCTAAGATGGTAGCGGGCTAACCTGTTAGGGGCATGGTAGTTATATTAAACCCATACCACTATTCGGTTTCTACGCGGCATCGTACCGGAACGCTAAATCGCTCGGCGGAACGTCTTTGCCGGTAGGGTGGTACCTAGCCACAGCCGAAGCCTCGCACCAGGCCAGACCAGGGAAAGAAGGTCTAAGCTCTAATTCCCTTTCTCCTATGAGATTTGAAGCCTGTGCCCAGCAGTGGGACGTTAATAGGCTGTAGTGGACTTAGTGTATGAATATATTCTTACGCTGTACTATTGTAATATATGTGTTCGACCGGGTCTGGCATGAAAGCCTTTTGAGCAAGCTTCCAGCCTATGGGATACCTGCTGGCTTCTGCGACTGGATATCGGACTTCCTGAGTGGACGATCGTTTCGAGTAGTCGTTGATGGCTCCTCATCTGATCTTATGGCGATCAATGCCGGTGTCCCTCAGGGATCAGTTCTCTCTGCAACGCTTTTTTTGCTGCACGTAAACGACATGCTAAAACCCGGTATCTTTGGGTATGCTGATGACAGCACCGTTACAGAGAGATACATATCCGGTCCCCGTGCCAGTGGAGCTGATATTCTTAAGCACAGAGAAGCTTTGGTAGAACGAGTCAACTTGACCTTGAGGGAGGTGTCCGACTGGGGTGACGCCAATCTCGTCAAGTTTAACGCTACCAAAACGCAAGCGTGTCTATTCACCGCGAAACGGAGTTCATTCCCACTTACTCTGACTTTCCGAAATATATCCGTTCCAATTACCGACAGTGTCGAGCTCCTTGGTATCAACATATCGTCCAACCTCAACTTTGGACAATGCATCGAATCTAAAGCAAAAACAGCTGGCAAGAAACTTGGCATCCTCAACAAAGTCAAGCGGTACTTCACGCCGGAACAGCTTCTTATCCTGTACCAAGCACAAGTTCGATCGTGCATGGAGTACTGCAGCCATTTATGGGATGGCTCTGCCAAGTACCAGCTTGATGCATTGGATTCGGTGGATCGTCGCGCCAGGAGACTTATTGGTAACAAAGCGCTGGTCAGTTCGAAGCTGCAAAGCTTAGAACATCGGCGAAAAGTTGCCTGTCTGTCGGTATTCTACAGGATATATTTCGGAGAGTGTGCTCAGGAACTATTCGATCTGGTTCCTCCATCACCTTTTTATTATCGAACCGCAAGGCATCGACAAGGTCTGCACCCTTACGCAGTTGAAATTCCGCGGGCTCGTACGAAGCGATTTGCTTCCTCGTTTCTAATTAGAACCGCTAGGATATGGAATGCCCTTACGGCTTCCGTTTTCCCCTCCTCTTTTAATATAGGTACCTTCAAATCAAGAGTGAATAGGCATCTTCTAGGAAAGCGCGCTCCACCTTAGGCTGCATCACTACTTTAAGCAAGACTGATTGCAGCCAAGCGCTGGCCTATATAATTAAAAAAAAAAAATATATAGTTGTTTAATAGCGGTTCGTTCATTTCTGTTGTGTCATTAGAGGACCTGTGCCCAGCAGTGGGACGTTAATAGGCTGTAGTGGACTTAGTGTATGAATATATTCTTACGCTGTACTATTGTACTATATAGTTGTTTAATGGCGGTTCGTTCATTTCTGTTGTGTCATTAGAGGACCTGTGCCCAGCAGTGGGACGTTAATACGCTATAGTGGACCTACTGTATAAATATATTCTTAGGCTGTGCTATTGTACTATATAGTTGTTTAATGGCGGTTCATTCATTTCTGTTGTGTCATTAGAGAACCTGTGCCCAGCAGTGGCACGTTAATAGGCTATAGTGGACCTACTGTATGAATATATTCTTACGCTGTGCTATTGTACTATATAGTTGTTTAATAGCGGTTCGTTCATTTCTGTTGTGTCATTAGAGCATTTCTGTTGTGTCATTAGAGGACCTGTGCCCAGCAGTGGGACGTTAATACGCTATAGTGGACCTACTGTATAAATATATTCTTAGGCTGTGCTATTGTACTATACAGTTGTTTAATGGCGGTTCGTTCTGTTGTGTCATTAGAGGCGAGCAAAGCCGCGGGGCACAATGCAGGCTAGCGGCCGATGCGACAATGTTAATACAACTCTCATGATGATAAATGCATACGTTTTGTCGCTCGAGTCGCTGAGGTACCGTCAGCAGAAAAAAAAGTTATTTATTTCAGTGTCAGCAACATATGCACGAAATTCTATGATAACTCTTTCACGAGGAATTGTGTCAGGTTGTGGAATAGGCATGATGACAGTAACCATGAATCAATGAAATTATGAATTTGTCTAATGAAATAGGATACATGGATTATAAAAAACGTATTTATTTGTCTATTTCGAGCGAGATTGCTATTTATTTTGATAAAATGAAACTATAAAATACATCAATCCGCCATATTGGATTAAACGCCAAGAAGCGAATGACGTCACAATTGTTTGTTTCGAGCTTTGACAATCACACTATTGTTTACTGCACACTGCACAGAGTACATTGGTAAAAACAATAGTGACGTCACAAACGACGCCATGACACTCGCGAGCGTTTTGGCGTGAATTTTAAAATTTAAATTTCAAATGCCAATTTTATCTACCAAACCTTATTTTTCTGCTGAAATAAGATATTTTTTCGAAATAGTGGATACTTCCGAACATAATCTGACCATTTTTCAAAATCAGTCATCATGCCTGTTGTCTCCCCGCTGACATACGTCAGGCAAAATCCCTACATATCTTCAAACGTTGTCTGAAAAACTACTATCTATCTATGTAATGGAGTAGAATGTAGTATATTATATGATAAGTATAAATAGTTATATATGGTAGATATTTATATGTGTATTATTAGTATGTAGTGTTTATGCAGTATCTTATTCTAGAAAACTAAATTGCTTGCCATGCAACCCGTGATTTCGCCAATCCAATCACCAAAGGTTGTCTGGGAGAGATCGCTTTAGCGATAAGGCCGCCTTTGCACGCTTCACTACGATTAAGCTTCTCTTTTTTTGTAATTAATGTTTCTATTTATTTCTTGTGTGCAATAAAGAATACAATAATCATAATAATAATACATCCACTGTTGGATGAACCCTTGAAAGTACCTAGCACCTGCCTTTACATATTAAAGACTAGATGATGCCCGCGACTTCGTCCGTGTGGGTTAAGGTTTTTTGATTCCCGCGGGAACTCTTTATTTTTTCGGGATACAAAGTAGCCTATGTCCTTCCCCTGGATATAAACTTTTCCTATACCAAATTTCATCAAAATCGGTTGAACACATGGGCCGTGCATGAAAGCGTAGCAGACAGACTGACCCACTTTCGCATTTATAATATTAGATAGGCACTAAAACAATCTTCATTCTTAAAATAAATTCAATGTGCACTATACCACAAAAGTACACTTGTAAAATAAAAAGACAATGCATCGAAAATGGGTTTAATACGTCATAGGTTCAATACAAACGTATTCTTTTTGACTTCTAAGAAGAAGTATGAAAAGTGATTAATTAAGTACGCGTGAGTCATGGCGTATTATTATAACAGCAGACCGCGATTTAAACTCAAATTGTGCCATAATTATGGTTGTTTTTTTAACCAACTTAAAATCAATACAATAACTATGATGTAAGAGACACGTTGATGCCTGGCTTTTAGCTCTGGGTTGAGACTATCATTCGGGCTTTAGTTTAAGTAATACTAGCGAATGCCCGCGACTTCGTCTGCGTGGTTTGAGGTGTTTTGGTTCCCGCGGGAACTCTTTAATTTTCCGGGATAAAAAGCCTATGTGCTATTCCAGACTATAGTCTATCTCTGTGCCAAATTTCAGCCAGATCCGTTCAACCGTTGGGGCGTGATTGTGTAACAAACGTTCATGCATCCACACATCCATACATCCATACATCCATACATCCGTACATCCGTACATCCGTACATCCATACATCCATACATCCATACATCCATCCAAACTTTCGCATTTATAATATTAGTAAGAAGTAATATATGCTGTCGGTACAAATGTTTAGTTACTCTGTAATTCTGTATAGACACAATATGATTTCGGTGACCACACTGCTCATGTGCGTCCATCATATTGTCCCGGGGATGGTGTCATGCAACACCAATGTACGTATATTGAGGTTAATACTTATAAAATGAATAGAAAAACAAAAACAGTGTCTAGCTAAGTTCCTGGACCCCAAACTAGGATTCCCTGTGCTATGGGAAGCACGTCCTTCGCCCGAACACAACAAAAATAGGATTTATGTTTAGTAAAAAAATGGAATCGAATAATAAAAAGTTATACACAATACATGATCTAAAAGTTACTTTCTTTTGTGTTGGTGGGTAGTCGTACAAAAAGATAATAATAACGTCTCGGTATATGTCTAGCGATGATAGGTACCACGGACTTGATGAGAGCGATACTATATCCAAAAATATCAGAAACTGTAAGACAATATTAACATTTTGTAATTCAACGTTTGCAAGTTATAATTTATGGAAATAATCATTTTTCAAGAGTTATTTAGTTAAGGATTTAGGAGAATGTCATATAAGTATATTTATTTATATTTTTTAAGATATAGAACAATTACTTTAAGTAATGTTATAATTACTTAGTTTTTGAGTTTATTTGAATTATCTGTATTCTGTGCATTTATTGATCTATATTTTATTTGTATATATAATATAATGTGTATTTAAATTACTAAATAATAGGGGTATGGGTTTAATATAACTGCCATGCCCCTTACAGGTTAGCCCGCTACCATCTTAGATTGCATCATCATTTACCATCAGGTGAGATCGCAGTCAAGGGCTAACTTTGACGACCTCCGTGGCGCAGTGTGTAGCGCTGTTGTCATAACGTGCGGAGGTCCCGGGTTCGATCACCGGCAGGGTCAATTTGGTAATTTATAATTTCTGAATTTTCCCCGCTCTGGCCTGGTGGGAGGCTTCGGCCGTGGGTAGTTACCACCCTACCGGCAAAGACGTGCCGCCAAGCGATGCCCGTGTAGAAACCGAATAGGGGTATGGGTTTAATATATCTGCTTAATAAAAAATTAAAAAAAATTATAAGCTAAAAAAATTGTTTTAATTTATTTAATTCACATCTAAATAACCTAATTCGCCTTTTATTATATTAAATCTTTAGGTGCCCTTCATATTTTAATTTCTTATTTTATTATTTAACGTAGAAGCTTGGTATGTTTAAATTACGTCTGAAAACATTCGTGTAAAATTTTATACGACCTCAAAATATAATTTAAAGTAGGTATATCGCGTCATACTGAACTCTTATTTTAACCAACTTCATATAAAGGAGGTATAAATAGCCACAGAAGAACAGGACAGGACAGCTACCAGAATGGGCTGCCAAATCGGGCTTCAAAACATTACATTGTCGGAAGTAACTCTGCCACCGACAACCGTCTTCTTGACTTTTCAATAGATCTAGTTAGTAACGTTTAAAAAATTATTTCCAAAAAACCGACTTCCAAAGCCACTGTAAAGTAAAAAATAATTTTGATTTCTACACACTATATTGAAGTTGGGCGAGCCTAACGCGTCAACTTTGCCTGTCTTTGTTATATTCGCCCGACTTCAACATAGTGTGGAGAAATCAAAATTATGTTTTACTTTACAGTGGCTTTGGAAGTCTGTTTTTTGGAAAGAATTTTTATTTTTATCTTTTTAGTGTACTCTAAATACCCACGGCTTAGGAGTGCAGTACCCTGCAGCATCAGGGTTGAGGAGTTGGGACTCAGAGTTGAATTGTATACACGTGAATTGATACCTGCCTGAACTCCCTAGTTTTGAAGATTTCATGTTCACCTCAATCCTGATGCTGTAGTATGTCATGTACTACAGCATCAGGATTGAGGTTTTGGAGTCAGAATTTTTTATGGGATAACCTCGCGAGCTTCCTCTAACCACTTAAAAAAATAATTTCAAATCGGTTTAGAAACCACGGAGATATGCACCGACATACACTAAAAAACAAAAATACGCGCCGAATTCAGAACCTCCTCCTTTTTTGGAAGTGGGTTAAAAATACAACTTTTTTCAACCTTTCCTTCTTCTTTCGAAGCACTTTTTGATACAGGTAATGGCGTACGCCCCGATGGAGGTAAAGATTTACGTCTTGTTGTAGTTTTATTCACTTTTGGTTGTAATTTCGAAGATACAGAAACATTCCATTCCGTCAGTGGAATTCTCGGCTAGATTTGTACTCGGTAACATTTAATAACGGCAATGTAATCATCCATGGGCCATGGCGTTTCAAACATCTGCATCGTTAGTAAAATAATGGTATAAAACTAAGTCATTTACCAGCTACGGCAATTATAAAACTATTAGGTTTATAAAAAGCAGAATAAATCGCTCGTTACAGACGATTGAGTTGGTAGAGCGCACATATTTTCCATTAGCCCACATGATTATGCGGAATTATTCAAATCGAAGGCAGTCCACACTTGCCAGCTGCAGTGTATTTGCTTATGTTGCCTCTAAATACTTCTCAACCACGCCTATGCACTAATAAAAATGACATAGATAGTAATACTACAAATGCAAAACTGTGTCTGTTTGTTAACTTTTCAATGCCCATCATTTTAACCGATTTTAACGAAACTTGATACAGAAATAGATAGGTAGATAAATTCTTTATTGCCACACAAACATATAAAGTAAACAAGTCATAATTAAAAAAAATTAAAAGACACGACTGCCCTGCAAAAAAACGAACTAAAAAGTTAAAAATCTTAATTTATCTAGTTAAATTAGAATCTTACTCACATTTTTATTGAATGATATTTTTTTGTGAATCACTGGATATTGATAGTGTTTCACCCCATCAATTTTTTTTTAAATTTTACTATCTCATGTCACCCGGAATAAGCTAAGGATTCTAACGATACCTCATTTATCAAAATCGGTTCAGGCGTATAGAAGTTATGGTGGAATATACAAACTCACATACATACATACATTCATACATGAACCCTGAAAACAATGTACGCAAGGGAGGTCTTATCATTAAAAGTGTCAATAATCTCCTCCAGACAACCCATCCATAGTACCGGAGATGGACATTGACTACTTTTTTTCCGAACAGATTGCGAAACATTAATGAGATCCTGCGAGATTTTTAAAACTTAAATCCACGCAAAAGAAGTTACGGGCATATTTATCCATGTTGATATTACAAATCCGAAAGCGTGCCTGTCTGTATGTTACCAACTCACAAAATAATTATAACGAAATTTGGTTCAGAGATAGTTTGCAAGTCGGAGATGGACAGGGTCGAAAAAAAAATCTATGCAGACTAAGTCGCGAGTATCGTGTTGTTACTTCAGGGCCTCAACGGTTGGATACCTACTTCAAAGAAATCAATTTATTTATTCTAAACACCTAAATAGTTCAAGCTAAAACGACTTCCTTTTATAGATATCATCAGACTATGAAAAAACTAGAAGTTTAATTCGCTATGATCCGCCACAGAAGGCAAGTCCATGTGGTACAGTGCGTATCTTGAACTTGATGCCCTCGATATTCACCACACCACATAAACCCTCAAAAATACCCTCAACGTACGTTTCACTCCGATACCGGACCATCTTCAGGAGATGTTGACTCTACAATGCACGATTGTAAAGTGACGATTTTGTCGCAAAATCTGGCTTGAGATCTCCTCATTAGATCTTTTGACCTATATCTGAGTACATTGCCAAGATGCTCAGATCTCATGAGGTGCATGTCGCATTCAGGACAAATAATACACTTCGGGGGATTTGTAATGGGAAAGATAAATTAAAGAATCATCAAAAATCGGGTATTTATAAACTTGAGTGTCCTGAAATGTTGGTCAAACTGGGCGCAACTTTGAGACGCGTTCCTTATGAACATATTTCTGCATATAGGAACAACCAACCACAAAGATCCCACTTCGCTAAACATCTTTTAGACAGTGGACATGAAGTGGGCAATAGTTATTCATATAAAACTCTACATACATGTAATAAGGGAGTCCGACTGTGCGTATGGGAGCAATTAGAAATAATTAAACACAATAATAAAGGATTTGAGCTGCTAAATGTACAAATAAACGTACCAAATTCACATTTACTCAATTTATATAGTAGTAGTAGAGGGGGCGGGGCGGTGCTATAGTTTGAGTCATGCCAAAAAGGTATAAAATCACGTGCATCAAGTTCAAGATACGCACTGTACAACATATATTTGCCTTCTGTAGCTCTATATTTGCCGTCTGTGCTTCTGTGCCTAAGCTTACAAATTATTTCTATTATCACGTTTTTCACTTAAAAAGTTAAACCGCGACGTTTGCGTTCTGGCGAAATATCTTGGAAAAAGGAACTGAGAACTGGAGGATAAATATAATTAATTGCAGTATATTTCTTTGTTTCTAAATTCGAGTCATATCATTTTTATGAAGCTATCAAAATACAAAATGATGCGCCAATTTTAACATTAGTTTCCTTACAATGTTATGCCAACTACCAAATTAAGAAATGTCTAAAATAAATTCGCTTGCTCAAAATATATTCGAGTTAACTCAACTTAAAATTCCCTAGAAGCAAAAACCATTCGTATATTTTTATATCTAAGCAAAAAACCTATTGTCAGGAATGTGAAGGAATTCGGAAAAGGGCATATTTCCTATGAATACCATAACCCATATAGGGAAATAGATTGAGGGTGGTCGTGACATGCACCTGCGAACGTCTAACGGTTTTATTAGTTAGGCAAAGTTGAATATATTTACATTATTACCGTCCTGGGACCCTTGTTCGTTCCTTCCTATTTTATAATGGTGGATTTTATTAGGAAAATGCTCATTTAGTTAACTTAGATAGACATAAGCTTTTAAACCCTCGGAGCTTTAGTTTTAAGATACCGTTACTGATTATTATATATATGGTGATATATCACCATTATATTTTATAAATAACTAGACGTCAATAAGTGTAGTATACCTACCTAAATTGAATAAACATTATTTGATTTTGATTTTGACTTTGAAACATTTTTGTCGTCTGTAAAATTGTAAGATCGCTTTTATCCAATATGAAAACTAATTTTGTCAAAATGTATGTTTGAATATATTGTAAAATATAGCAGGACGAATAAAGAAATAAAGATAGTACTTAGAAACTTTTGGCCAATTATACGTCCAAGTCATTTGATGCTTTAAGTTTTATAAATTTCATTGAACTTTAAAACGGACGTCAGTATTATGAGAATAAAATAGTTCAAGTAGTTACTACAAAAATTGAAAATCAGACAGACAGAGATCAGAAGATATACAAATGAGGTTTGGAAATTTGATGAAGTAAATTTTCAGATAAACAAAAATAACAAACAAAATTTTGCTACTATAATTATTAAAAAAAAAACGGCTAAGTGCGAGTCGGACTCGAGCACTGAGGGTTCTGTACAAACCTTTAGTAAGTGGTGGTGGTTTTAGTAACCTTTATTAAAAATATTTTTATTATATGATGTAACTAAAAATTTATGCTTTTCGCAATTTTTCCTTTATCTATACTATAAGATGTTGATTCGTACCAAATTTCAAGATTCTGAGTTCACGGGAAGTACCCTGTAGGTTTTGATTCCCTTGCGAGTGTCGAAAATTTGCAGCATAAACGGCTGTATCTTGTGATTGCGTTGGCTTAGAAGTTTGATTTTTTTCACAGCTCCAAGGGACAGTAGACCTGAGTATTTGATATGAATTTCAGCTTCATACCTCCATGCATTCCTGAGAAGAAGGGTCTTGACAGACAGGCAGACGGACAACAAAGTGATCCTATAAGGGTTCCGTTTTTTCCTTTTGAGGTACGGAACTCTAAAAATAAGAGTAACAAGAACCATCTCGCATATATTTACCAAACGAAAGAGCTTTGGCTGAGTACTCAATAGAGCTTATTAAGTCAATTTGAATACCGCATAATAGGTTATATTTGAATTAGATATATATGCATATTGAACAAGCTACCACGAGAGCTGCTGAAGGTTTATTGCACGCCGTTCTTAAAGTTACAATCGCTTTCAATTTAATTACTAAAATTTAATATTTAAATTAACAATAGCCAAAAGCTTTTTACGTGCAGTAAGCATAAAATATCAAATGTTACACACATAAAAAAATTACATTGCTAATAAGTTAAGGTACACTCTTGAATTATAATAATTCTAAATTTAGTATTCTGTGTCTATTCATTCTTGATTTAAAGATATCCTATCCAAGCCAGTAATTTGTAGGAGTAAAACGGAAGGCGGAAAGGCATTCAATATAATAGCGGTTCTCAATGATTCTACAACCAATAACTTTATTTTTGTTATAATTCCTTCGCGTGACATAAATTTTCAATTCCCTCAGGCACTCCTTAATTTTCCGGGATAAAAAGTAGCCTATGTCACTGCCCAGGTCATCATCTATACCCATGCAAAAATCACGTCGATCCGTTGCTCTGTTGTGGCGCGAGTGAAGGACAAACTCTCTATTTAATGTCCTTGGGGACAGAATTTTCAAAAATTAACTTTCATACAAACTTTCAACCCATTTATCCCTTTGGGGGTAGAATTTTGAAAAATACTTTCTTAGTGGATAACAAATCTTCACAAAGAACACACCCTTCAAATTTCATGTCTCTAGGACCAGCGGTTTAGACTGTGCGTTGATATATATAAGTCAGTCAGGACTTTGAATTTTATATATGTCACCGTAAGATTGTAAAAACCGTTAGATTATAATCTAACTCGCGAAATTCTAAACTGTTGAAAGATTAGAATTTAACGTATTATTTTCCGGTAGATTGTAATCTGATAGCTATTTAAACCCGATTAAACCTAAGGGCACTACCTGATTATTTATGTCGAACCCTAACCTAACCTACAAGAAAGAGACAAGATGAATATTTCAAAACTTGACACTTAGAACATTGAACAGTTTACAATCTTTCGACAGTTTAGAATTTCGCGAGTTAGATTATAATCTAACGGTTTTAACAATCTTACCGTGACAGATATATAGCTTATTTTTGATTATGGCATTTTCTTTACCTTGCTTGGACATGAATACCAGACTTTTTCTGTTGGCACATGTGTTCGTATTAGACGGCTTTCCGCAATAACTCATTAGTCCCATATAGAAGCAATCTCGGTTGTAAACAAATCATTAGGTGTCTAGTTAATGTTAATGGGTGTTAATATGCATGGATTTGTATTTGCTTTCCTGTTTGCTTGTCACTATACCTTACTGTGGTTAATGTATGTGCGGGTACACGAATGAATTACTTAGTGTACATTAGCGTCTGTGTTCCGGTCTTATAAAGCCATATTAATATATATTTTGACGACCTCCGAGGTGCAGTTTTGAGAGCTGTTGTCTTAACATGCGGAGGTCCTGGGTCCGATTCCCGGTAGGGTTTATTTGGGAATTTATAAGTTCTGAATTTTCCCTGGTCTGGCCTGGTGGGAGGCTTCGGCTGTGGCTAGTTATCACCCTACCGGCTAAGACGTGCCAAGCGATTTAGTGTTCCGGTACAATGCCGTGTAGAAACCGAATAAGGGATAGCTCTCTACCATCTTAGATCGTCACTTACCATCCGGTGATATAGCAGTAAAGGGCTAAACTTGTGGTTGATTAAAAAAATACTAGCTGCTAAGTCCTGGCTTCGTTCGAATGGAATTTTTGAAAATCGATGATTTGGAATTCCCAAAAATCCTGAAATAACGGGCTTTCTGCTTTGGGCTGGTTCGCAATCATAGATATTACTACATGGTCATAGATATTACTTAAAAATTACTAAGTTTTACACAAATTTATATCTCTTGTTTATCCCTTTGGAGTGGGTTTTTTAAAAATCATGTAACAGGTTTTTTTTAATTTTTAACCAAAATAGTACATACAGTACTTAATGTTCGAGAGTATCTTGAAAAATTATTACGAACTCTTCTTGAAACCACTTTAGGGCTAAATGAAAGAAATTGAAATTGCTCAATTAAGTATCCATACTAATATAATAAATGCGAAAGTGTGTCTGTCTGTCTGCTACACTTTCACAGCCCAACTACTCAACGATTGTGATGAAATTTGGTACAGTTTGGTACAGAGATAGTTTACATCCCGGGGAAGGACACAAACTACTTTTTATCACGGAAAATTTAAGATTTCCCGCGGGAATAAAAAAAAGAAAATCTTTTTATGTTAATAAGTTAAGGCCTAACTAAATACGTTAATAAATAAAATCTTTATTTGGGATTTAAACACAAAAAACAGACAAAAATTTCAAAAACAATATAAATAATTAATACATATTATATTCCAAATTTTATCTTTTCCATTACGCTGTTTAGGTAATATATTGCATAATTATAATCCTTATTCTAGATCAGTCTGTCAGGGAAGAATTTTTTAATGGATAATGGCTGCTTATATTTTGCATCAAGTGCATAAATATGGATCCAGTTTAGAATTAGCTAGCTCAGATTGCGTATGCGCTTAGAAAAATAAATGAATAGTATTTAGTTAGTGTCATTCTTGAAATTACTTAACGTCCTTGCATGTGTATTTAAGATCTAAGCAAAATAGATATATGTTATAATATTTTAATATAAGTATGAAGAAAGAGACTCCGTCATTTTTCAATTCAGTATCAGGGACTGAAAAACAGATTCATAAAGGTTACAGAAATATAACTGTAATAGAATCGAAGCTGTAACCCTTTTGAGTGTGTTTTTAATTCTGTTAACGCGAAACACTTATATTTCTGTAACAGAAACGAATCTGTACCAGAAATAAAGGGTTTTAAAGTGTAACCGAAATAGCGACGTTGCCAAATTTACTGTTGGCACGTATTCAAATTTGAACCTAAGGTGAAAGCACCGATGGTTGCAATTTTTCAACAAAAACATAGCCATGTTGTGTCTGTGTGTGTAAAGTCCAATGTAGAGAGAATGACGTGTTTTCACTTCGTCCAGTTTGTTAGGGCATGTACATATTAGGGTTACAGATAAAACACTTATTAACAGAAATAAACGAGACTGTTACAAAAAACACTTATTAACAGAAATAACTGTTTGGGTTACAGTATCTTTTCTGTTTTCGTTATAAGTGTTTCTGTTTTATTCAAAAAACAGTGTTTAAACCCCTTATTTCGGTTACTGTTTCAGTCCTTACTCAGTATAGTCCCACAAACTTATCTGATCCAGTGTCCAAAATTGGAAATAATTTTAATGCGTGTTTAGTTTTTGTTTTCATTTTATTATTCATATATATACTAGCGATGCTGACACCGGGTGCAGATAAGTTTGTTGGACTTATGCATATAAATATGAAATGAAGACGTTTGCTATTTTACGTCAACGCACAATGCACATATTCCACTACAGCCCATTAACGTCCCACTGCTGGGCACAGGCCTCCACTCTCATAGGAGAGAGGGTATTAGAGCGTAGACCCACCACGCTGCTCCAATGCGGGTTGGCGGGCTTTTACGACTATTATCATGTTAGTGATAACAACCGGGACCGACGGCTTAACGTGCTCTCCGAGGCAACTCCGACCAACTTCCTAACTCCGGGCTAGTACTGAGAATTTCTAGTTAGAAAAACCCAACACTTATTATGCCCTGACCCAGGACTCGAACCCGGGACCTCGACCTATGTCGGCCGCAGTCGAATATGCTAACCACTAGACCAACGGCCGAATACTGAAATAATTTGAGAGCGTTTCAAATGGACAATTACTATTTAGGATTTGGCGGGTAGGACTCTGTACCAATCGTTAATGGCATCGTACATACGTAAACGTATGAGAATGGATACACGAAATTGAGCTCTAATTCAATGCTCTTATGGTTTATTTTACTTTGACGCCGAACTTTGACGATTTGATCGACAATTCTTACACAATCGGGGGGCAGGGGCCCAGTTATCGAAGCAAATCGTAACAATTTGATAGCTTAAAACGTATTACTCCAACTGATTATGGAGTTCATCGAATTATCCGTTTGATAAACGATTTCCCTAAATAATCTTGGGCCTATTGGAGTTTATCGAACTAGAAAGCTATGTAATTATTTGTAGCAAACTAATTAATTTTGCCCTTCATTGCAGGTCAGTATTTGCTACAACGTCGTTAAGAGGTCAGTCGTGCATGTGTGTGGGTGTGTGTTTAAAAGAAATTACCAAATCCCAATTCCAATTATTATTAATTAATTATTAATAAAATGTATATCCCATTAGCTACTAGCGAATGCCCGCGACTTCGTCTGCGTGTTTTGAGGTTTTTTGGTTCCCGCGGGAACTCTTTAATTTTCCGGGATAAAATCTATCTCTGTGCCAAATTTCAGCCAGATCTGTTCAGCCATTGGGGCGTGATTGAGTAACAAACGTCATACATCCATCCAAACTTTCGCATTTATAATATTAGTAAGATTAGAAATGTACTTGTGAGGCTAACTTTAACCCGAGGCCCAATTGTCTAAGCCCATCGTATTCATTTGACAGCTCATAACGTGTAGGGACACACAATACCTACATGATGACGTAAACATGACGCGGCCACGTTAGCCAATCACGTGCCGCCGCCTGAATCACGCTAACGAAGTTCTTTCGGAATTGTACTATATATGGAAATATCAACCTACAACAGTTGGCCCAGCTGGGATCCCCGAGCATGACACCGGCTCGGAGGAAGATCTTCCTATTGCATCGGTCGAGCATATCACTCGCTCCCGACATAACGTATAACTCGAACTTTTTAAGGAGTACATAGATGCGTTTTGACGTGCAAGCTTCTATGACTTCCATAAACAGGTCGAATTGTACGTTTGACAGACGATTACGATTACGATTTCCTTACATAATCGTGGGGCCGGAATATCAAAAAGTTTCCACGGGACATAAAGATATTATCGCGTAATGTTTTTTTTTAAATGCGCGGCTCTTTTGATAAATATTTTTTCTGTCTATTTTTTTTTTAAGAATAAAAACGTCTCTGGCTGTCTGCTGCATAGCATAGTCCAAGTTTGACACTTTTTTGAGTTCGCCCACGTGGACAGCGCGTGGCCTTTGTGTTGGAATTGGGATAAATTGTGTCATTTGTTACAATTTCTACTCATTGTTGGGTATATTCGGAGAAAACACGTTGCTAAATAGCGAAGTTGTTATTAAACTTTTTAATATATGTATGTTTGAGGAAGTATATTTTATACTTTTGTTATTTTTTATTTTTCCACACGAGCTCCTAGACCCAGTGTCATCAGCTTTGTACGCTCGGGTTGCCATTGCGCATTACCACAGTTTCCTGTTGTCTGTATTGTCTGCATAATTTTGTACCTACGTGTTAAGATGCAATAAAGACTTATACTCAAAGGCGTGCAGTTCATAGAGATAAAAGAACTGCTTATCCTAATTGTACGTCAACGCTCATTTCTCATCAATACAGCTAGTAAGTAAATGGGTATTCAGACTAACTAATGCCTACCCCAGCTTCAAACCCTGTGCACGCCGCTACTACTACTACTACTACTACTACTACTACTATGTACCGTGCCGCTTTAGTGATGACTCTATTTTTACTGGCGCTTTTCGGTTAAAAATCTGATATATCACCTTTTATACCATACCATAATATAACTGCCATGCCCCTAACAGATTAGCCCGCTACCATCTTGGACTGTATCATCACTTACCATCAGGTGAGATCTCAGTCAAGGCCTAACTTTTAGTGGATTAGAATAAAATGTACTTATTTACCTTTTTACAATGTGAAATTCATTTTATTTGAAATTAAAACTGAAACTACGAGTATTATTTTGCTAGCCTCTAACTTATTCTTGTAATTATTATTAATCTTCTATTTAATTTTAATTTGTTAACAATTAAGTACAATAAGTGTCTGTCAAATGGAACAAATTTATTAATATTCCAGAATAATTAATTAATTTATACATATAACGCGTATTTGTAATAGCTGTGATTAAATAAATGCCTTGAACTAATATTTTATAATTGGATGGATCGCAAAAATAACTCTAATGCATTGAAAAATAGAAATTAATATTGAGCGCCGCTTGCACAAGGCCAGTTACTGATTTTGTTAAATTTTGTAATGCTGTCCCTTTTTGGCAAATGCATATTGTAGTTGCCAGAAAGGGACAGCATTAAAATATTAAACTAAATCAATTTAAAACTCCTTGTACAAGTGGGCCTTATTGCTTGTTACTAAATTGTTTTATTACTAACATTTTAACGTTTTGTTTGTGTTTCTCTTAAACAGGACCCGGAAGATAATATTGGAAGCAGAACTAATAGCAAGGTAAGTGAATCTACCAATTATACCTCAATCTACCAATGAACTGCCTCGTTGGTCTAGTGGTTGGCATGTTCGACTGCGGCCGACACGGAGGTGCGATTATAAGAATGGCTCATCAAATCGTCAAAGTTCGGCGCCAAAGTAAAATAAACCATAACACCATTGAATTAGAGCTCAATTTCGTGTATCCATTCTCATACGTTTAGGTATGTACGATACCCTAACTTTGACGATTTGATCGACAATTATTACACAATCGGGGGGCGGGTTCGAGTCCCGGGTCGGGCTATAATTGAGTATTGTTTTAGCCCGGTTTTTCTGACTAGAAATTCTCAGTACTAGCCCGGATATAGGAAGTTGGTGGTGTTTCACCCCCGTGCCTCGGAGAGCACGTTAAGCCGTCGGTCCCGGTTATTATCACTAACATGATATAATAGTCGTTAAAGCCGCCAATTGGAGCAGCGTGGTGGGTCTAAGCTCTAATTCCCCTTCTCCTATGAGAGTAGAGGCCTGTGTCCAGCAGTGGGACGTTAATGGGCTGTAGTGGTGGTGGTGGCGGTGGCTACCAATTATATCTACTAATTATACTTTTATAAAATTTAGCAAGGAACGTATATTATACTTCTTAATACCTACTTATTATTGCATTTTTATAATCTTCATTCCAATCAATTACCGGCTCACTACTGACCATGAGTCTCCTCTCAGAATTTGAAGGGTTTGGCCACAGTCCACCACGCTGGCCAAGTGCTGATTGGCAGATGTCAAACACCTTTCAGAAATTATTTAAAGAGTGACACCACCGCTCTTAGTGCTCTGTCTCAAACTTCAAAGCTCTTTTATAGATATGCCGTGTCTATTTTAAGACAGATAGCAATAATTAGAAAAATAACTAGAAGATTAGACCCTAATGGAGGTTGAAATTAATTAAGTAATTAAATTGTCTCAATAAACATCATATTATTGCATAGAGAGGTAGCCCGGTAGCAAAGTATTGGATTTCTGAAGCCATGCGGGGCCCTGAAATTGCCGGGAGCAAAATTTTAGCCGACCTTTAGATAGGCTATGAGTTTAGCAGTCTATTAATGTGTATGTTTGTATGTTCCTTGGTCTAACATGTTTTACATCCATAAGAATGTCACCGTCTAAGATAATACGTACTTTCGACTTACTACGTTGCTTTCTCCATGAGCATATGTGAGTATATATGTGTGCTATAATGTGTATATTATAGGTAACATAACCCATAGCCTTGCTGTTGTCGAGTAAAAATAGAACAAAGGATATTTTCTCCGCGACCCAAAGTTTTCACCGGATTTTCACCGATCTCAAAGAGGATGCAAATCACAAGGAAAATCTTACTAATAAAACAAATTATAAATGTGAAAGATGAACGTGTCACGCCACAATGAATTTTCTGTGGAATGGAAAAGCGTAGATACTGAATCAACACATATTTTAGGAATTAATGTATTTAGGCTTTATTTTATCTACTAGATGATGCCCGCGACTTCAACCGCCTGGACTGATGTTTTTGGATTCCCGCTGGAACTCTTCAAATTTCCGGGATAAAAAGTAGCATATGTCCTTCCCCGGGATACAACCTATCTCTGTACCAAATTTCATCAAATGAGTAGTTGGGCCGTGAAAGCGTAGCAGACAGGCAGACAGACAGACACACAGACAGACAGACACACTTTCGCATTTTTTTAAATATTCTATGATATGATCTTCGTTTTTTTTTATCAACTATAAGTTAGCCCTTGACTGCGATCTCACCTGATGGTAAGTGAAGATGCAGTCTAAGATGGTAGCGGGCTAACCTGTTAGGGGCATGGCAGTTATATTAAAGTCATACCCCTATTCAACACGGCATCGTACCGGAACGCTTAATCGCTTGGCGGCACGTCTTTTATCGGTAGGGTGGTAACTAGCCACGGCCGAAGCCTCCAACGAAAAAGGCTACAGTGTAGTAGTAGTGGTAGTAATTGACATAATTTTTCTCCTAGAAAGAGACAGAAAACGATATAATGATGCACGAGAGATGTGTTCGAGTGCGGGATGGGAGTAAGGAAAAATTATGACATTTCGGAAAAACAAGATGGCGGCCGCCGTGATTCTTGTAACTCTTTTGTTTTCCAACCGATTTCGTTTCGTTCCAGGGAAAATTCAGAATTTATAAATTTCCAAACCCTGCCGGGGATCGCACCCGGGACCTCCGCACGTTAAGGCAACAGCGCTCAACACTGCGCCACGGAGGTCGTCGAAAGCCGTCGCTGTTTGCGCGGCCGCACAGCCATTTCGGCGTCAGCTGGGTTCGCTCGGGCCATTTGATCAATTTACGACGATGTTTATATTGTTTATTGCTAGAGTGAGAACACATTGCGCCGATCGGATTATCGTGATTGAGTGGGATTTGAGCTGTCTTGCCAAATGACACGGACTGCGGACCACGAGGTCCTGGGTTCGATTCCCGGTCGGCCATAAAAATTGTTAGGTATTGGGTTTTTCAATTAAGAAATTCTCAGTGCCAGCCCGGAGTTGGAAGTTGGCGGTGTTCCACCCTTGTGCCTCGGAGAGCACGTTAAGCCGTCGGTCCCGGTTATTATCACTAACATGATAATAGTCGTTAAAGCCCGCCAGCCCGCATTGGAGCTGCGTGGTGGGTCTAAGCTCCTAATTCCCACTCTCCTATGAGAGTGGAGGCCTGTGCCCAGCAGTGGGACGTTAATAGGCTGTAGTGGTGGTGGTGGAGACAACCTCTCAACCGACCGCGTCTATACGAGATAAGATCACTGGTAGAGTTGTAATATTGATTACCTTTAAATAACAAGTCATAATTAAAAAAAATTAAAAACACGATTGCCCTGCCAAAAAAAGTTAAAAATCTAAATTAATCTAGTTAAACAGAATCTTATTCACATTTTTATTAAATGATATTTTTTGTGAATCACTGGATATTGAAGTATAGTGTTATATATTTTTGGAATCTACTCATCATTTTCTAGATGATGATAGTTAACCTTATTTTCGATTTTTTTTCAACTTTAGTCTTTAATGCAGGTCCATGGTCATCGCATCAATTTTCATTTTTAAATTTTACTAGCCTATGTCACCCGGAATAAGCTAGGGATTCTAACGATACCTCTTTTATCAAAATCGGTTCAGGCGTATAGAAGTTATGGTGGAATATACAAACTCACATGCATACATACATGAACCCTGAAAACAATATACTCCTTTTTTCAGGCAGTCGTATAAAAAAAGCTTGGAAGAGGCCTAAACCTAAACTTAGAGTACATACTACCAAATAAAAAGACTAATATGTAATAACAAGTATAATGTACCCTAGTGCAGTGGTGAGCACTGTTTTTTCATACGGAGGTCCGGGGTCCGATCCCCGGTATGGTCTATTTAGGAATTTATAATTAGTAAATTTCGTCTGGTCTGGTCTGGTGGGAGGCTATGACCATGACTAGTTACCCTACCGGCAAAGATGTACCGCCAAGTCAATTGGCGTTCTGGTATGAAGCCATGTAGCAACCGATTGGGGGTATGGGTTATAATTGCCATACCCCTAACGGGTTAGCTTCTACCATCTTGGACTACATCATCACTCACCATCAGGCGAGATCGCAGTACCTTGTTTGTATTGGAATAAAAAACTTCTTCAAAAGTTCTTTTTGACGACCTCCGTGGCGCAGTGAGTAGCGCTGTTGCCTCAACGTGCGGAGGTCCCGGGTTCGATCCCCGGCAGGGTTTGGAAATTTATAATTTCTGAATTTCCCTGGTCTGGCCTGGTGACCCTACCAGCAAAGACGTGCCGCCAAGCGATTGAGCGTACCGGTACGATGTCGTGTAGAAACCGAATAGGGGTATGGGTTTAATATTACTGCCATGCCCGTAACAGGTTAGCCCGCTACCATCTCAGACTGCATCATCACTTACCATCAGGTGAGATCGCAGTCAAGGGCTAACTTGTAGTGGATAAAAAAAAAAGTCGAATTTAGCGACCAGAAACACACTACAGACAACACCTGTTTCTAGTCTGCTCGGGTGGCGTGTTAAGTGTGTTTCCGGACTAATTGCAGCTAATAGGTACCATCGCTGATGTATGGGCCATTGTGGATCTGCCAATCCGTTACCGTCCGTTATCGCGCGTCTGTTCCATTGATCAACTCAAAACACCATTACTATCTGTACCAAGTCGACACGTGTACCCTTTTTGTGCTGTTACAGTTTGTTAGATTTTAGGTTACCACACGAGCTGTTTTTGCAGGACATTTTTTTTAAAATCCACTACAAGTTAGCTCTTGACTGCGATCTCACGTGATGGTAAGTGATGATGCAGTTTAAGATGGTAGCGGGCTAACCTGTTAGGGGCATGGCAGTTATATTAAACCCATACCCCTATTCGGATTCCACACTTCATCGTACCGGAACGTTTAATCGCTTGGCGGCACGTCTTTGCCGGTAGGGTGGTAACTGGTAACTAGCCACGGCCGAAGCCGGGATCGCACCCGGGACCTCCGTACGTTAAGACAACAGCGTTTAACACTGCGTCACGGAGGTCGTCAGGCACCAAATATAAGATCATTTTAACCTACTAGAAATAGAAAGACTAAGAATAGGGGCCAAGCCCGCTTTCACCAAAAATGCAAATGGCTAAATTTTAGGGATCCTACGCCCTTAAGGTGACAGTCGCTGTAATGAAAACTATCACCTGTAGGTCTCAGTTGTTCCCTTAATTTTAGGCATTATTGTTGAAAGCGGTCGTTTTCCATTTTTGCAAAAAATGCCCGAATTTTAGTGAAGACCTAAGACCAATTAGGTGACAGTTTTCACGTTTAACCGTCCGTTAATGGACGAGGTGGCTACGTGTTACCTAAAATTAAGGTATTGTTAGTGAAAACGGGCACAACTGCTCAAGTTTTTAGTCCGATAAAAGTTAGCAACTGAACGATAGCGAAAAAGTGACAGCAGATTTATCTGTTAGAACTCAGAAGACTAGGTAATTGAGAAAATCGTAATTTTCTTTCTTTTTTTAATTCAGAGGCTAGATTTCACTGCTGCATTTAGTTCGTACAACATGCTCCTTGGACTTCCACAGTAAATTACCGTAATATTGAAGAAAAAGAAAACAACTCAGAATTAAAAACAATTAAAAAAACACTACTGCTCTGCCAAAAAACGAACTAAAAAGTTAAAAATCTAAATTAATCTAGTTAAATTAGAATCTTATTCACATTTTTATTAAATGATATTTTTTGTGAATCACTGGATATTGAACTATAGAGTTATATATTTTTAGAATCTACTCATCATTTTCTAAATGATGATTGTATAGTTAATCTTATTTTCGAATTATTTTTTCAAATTTTTTCTTTAATGGTCCATGGTCCATGGTCACCCCGGAATATACATACATGAACCCTGTAAACAATATACTTCTTTTTTCAGGCAGTCGTATAATAAAAAAAGAAAATCTTTAATTGTTATATTATTTTAAATCGACGACATAATTCTATAGACCAAAAGCATGCCTTCCAAAAATGCCTATGCCTCTATAAGATAAATTTCGCCTCGCAGAGCGTTCCAAATAAAACAAGACAGGGCTTTGCAGGACTCTGTCCTCATTCACCAAATTAGGTGGCAACCCTACCGCAATAAAAACTACCTTGCAGGCTGTCGCGGCTAATTGCATAAATAATTCACAGTGACGCCGACGTCGCCGCGTCATCAGCGACAATAACAGAGCCGCACCAATGTGTCGATACCTTTACACTTGCGAAATTATTATACGTACCTTATTTTGTTAGCAGGGGCAAATGTAGTGAAAAATCTTTGTTGAATTTTTTTTTTTTTTTTTTATCCACTACAAGTTAGCCCTTGACTGCGATCTCACCTGATGGTGTAGTGATGATGATGTCTAAGATGGTAGCGGGCTGACATGTTAGAGGCATGGCGGTTATATTAAACACATACCCCTATTCGGTTTCTACACGGCTTCGTACCGGAACGCGTAATCGCTTGGCGGCACGTCTTTGCCGGTAGGGTGGTAACTAGCCACGGCCGAAGCCTCGAACCAGGCCAGACCAGGGAAAATTCAGAAATTATAAATTCCTGAATTGACCCTGCCGGGGATCGAACCCGGGACCTCCGCACGTTAAGACAACAGCGCTACACACTGCGCCACGGAGGTCGTCAAAAATACGGAGTGAGTAGCCAAAATTATAACTAACTAGCGAATGTCTGCGTGGTTTGAGGATTTTTGGTTCCCGCGGGAGCTCTTTAATTTTCCGGGATAAAAAGTCTTTACACTTTCGAAATTATTTTACGTAGATCCTTATTTTGTTAGCAGGGACAAATGTAGTGAAAAATCTTTGTTGAAAATACGGAGTGAGTAGCCAAAATTATAACTAACTAGCGAATGTCTGCGTGGTTTGAGGTTTTTTGGTTCCCGCGGGAACTCTTTAATTTTCCGGGATAAAAAGTAGCCTATGTGCTATTCCAGACTATAATCTATCTCTATATATTATCTCTATGTGCCAAATTTCAGCCAGATCCGTTCAGCTGTTGGGGCGTGATTGAGTAACAAACATCCATACATCCAGACATCCATACATCCATACATCCATACATCCATACATCCATCCAAGCTTTCGCATGTATAATATTAGTATAGATGGATTAGTACGGAGTTAAAATTGAACAACATTTCGAACCAGTGATAGATTCACTCGACGATTCAAAAACACTTGTAAGCGTTTGTTTGTACAAAAACATTTGAGTTTGAGTTTAAAATAGATGACGTCCGGAGTTCGTACGCGTGGATTGAGAGTTTTTGATTCCAGCAGGAACTCTTTTATTTTCTGGGATAAAAAGTCTTTACACTTTCGAAATTATTTTACGTAGATCCTTATTTTGTTAGCAGGGACAAATGTAGTGAAAAATCTTTGTTGAAAATACGGAGTGAGTAGCCAAAATTATAACTAACTAGCGAATGTCTGCGTGGTTTGAGGTTTTTTGGTTCCCGCGGGAACTCTTTAATTTTCCGGGATAAAAAGCCTATGTGCTATTCCAGACTATAATCTATATTTGTGCCAAATTTCAGCCAGATCCGTTCAGCCGTTGGGGCGTGATTGCGTAACAAACATCCATACGTCCATCCAAACTTTCGCATTTATATTATTAGTAAGATAAGAAGTAAGATAGCCGTACTTTTGGTTGCTATCGCTAGGAAGTCTGATTCTGTAATTGATAGTCCTTAGTCCTCAACTCCTCACCAACTTATGTGGGCCGGTGGCCAAAATTGGAACAATGTATTTTTTTCACAGGAGTAAAGATCGTTTACTTCCGTTAACCGCTATGCCCATGCTCTACGGGTGGATAAAACTGAGTGAGGAGATAAAAATTTTATCCTTTCCCCGTGGATAAAATCTCGCCCATGCTCGCCCTGCAGGTGAGAGGCCGGAACTCTAAAAGAATACTGTACCCGACAGTGATTGACACAAATTCATGTCTTCTCACGCCTCTTCCACGATGATAAGCCTTGATTAATCGGTGTGATGAATCTCGCGACCAGCTACCGCTATACTGCCGCCGAAATATACGCGATATTACACTGAGGGCTTTCTGCCGTCTCTTGAAACAGTATTATTTCAAAATTGCATTTTTTATACGATTGCCTGAAAAAAGGAGTAAATTGTTTTCAGGACTGACATTTATACAAATGAGGGCACGTCGAAGAGGTTTTAGTTTTTTGTAAACATCGTCATTCGAAAGAGTTCAACGGGTGCGCGGAAAGGAAGCCCGATGTCTAGACTATAGGCGATCTAGATTCCCTTGAGACAAATTTTAATTCGATCTCCTCAATCATGTTAGTCATCACTTATCATCAATGGTGCTGCGCTGATAGTCTCTAGGTTCAGATGTTTATGATAAATAAATGATAAATGATTTATTTATTTCATGTAGGACAACTTGTGTCACTTATGAAACGTTAATACTGTATCACCGGTTCGCAAAGCTGATTATACTGAGAAGAGCCGGCAAGAAACTCAGCAGTAATTGCTCTTTTCATAGAAAAGAAAAGGTTACAATATGTAGACAACACAACACATACGTTACAAGTATTACACTGACTTGTGGGTCACTGGATGCGAGGCCGGTTGCTTCCATACAACTTTGTCATAAATAAAATCATCAATAGTGTAATAACCACGACTTAACACTCATGTTTTATTATACGACTGCCTGAAAAAAGGAGTATATTGTTTTCAGGGTTCATGTATGTATGTATATATGTATGTATGTATGTGAGTTTGTATATTCCGCCATAACTTCTATACGCCTGAACCGATTTGATAAATGAGGCATCGTTAGAATCCCTAGCTACGTTCGTTTTTTGACAGGGCAGTCGTGTGTTTTAATTTTTTAATTATGACTTGTATATGACGTTTAACTATAAATATCCCGATTGTACTCACGTGCAAGTAGCTAGTAGATAATAAAATAATAAGTTTGTAGCCTTAACACAGTGTCGTCGTCGCATGAGCGATCAAGCTCTTAAAATAAAGACTTAAAAAAATATTAAAATAATACTCCTTCAAGCGATGGTAGTAAGACACGCGAAACGGCCATCATACGTTACGGTGTCGTTGGTGAGACAATCTTCCGGCACTCAAATAAATTCAATAGCCACCGAGATGGTAATTTGGGTGTGATTGAATTTTTAAAACCGAGTTTCACAGGAGGTTCATAAATGGTGCGTTTTTTTTAAAAACAATAGTTGAAATTGATCTTGTCGAAAAGCCGGATTTTAAAACTATTTTTACCATTGAAAATGGTTCTCAGATGCAAATCGCCTGAGTATTTTTGGCCATAGCTCCAAGGATTTTGGAAGAATCGAGATGGGAATAGTACCAAGAGTTGAGGAATTTATCGTGACACGTGTAAGCGTTTGGATTTTGAAAATCGGCTGGTAACTCTTTTTGAAATTTTGAAAAATATAAAAGAAATCGGGGTTTTTGGGGCGTGTTTGTTTACTAAATTGTAAATATTTCGTAAAAAAACCGACTTAAGAAAAAAAATAAAAAAAGGTCATAGGGTAGGTATTAGTGTAGCTACAAAATAGCGAAACATTTTTGAAAATTGGTTAATAATTGTGACCTGTATGTAGGTGGTCCCTTTAGATCTGGAATTGTAGAAAAACGGGTATTCCCGTATATAAAAAGTGATGTAGCTTCTATAGTTATTGACCTATCGTCATAGTAATGGTGTTAAAAGATGCGGACGCAGACGAGAAGTGCATTCGAGTTAGAATTTTGTACATCAGTTAATACATTTTTGAATTTGTTTGGAAAAAGTAGGACTTGTAAGTAATGTAGTTGTATAATTTTAGGGTAGTAAATCTCAATAAAAAATTCTTATTATTCAACTTGTAATGTGTTTAAAAAAAAAAACTAAATTTTTGTATTAATTTTTAAAGCTCCGATTCTTGCAGGGACTGCGAAATCTGTCAATTTTTCATTATTAAAGGTCCCATTTTTACAAGCTTAGACTGCAATATTACTTCCAGGTAAGATCGAAGTCAGACTTGCAGCCTAAAAATACAGGGGCATAAAAATACCTAAGATTAAGTTCATACCTAATTATACATTTCTGTGACTAGCTAATGATTGAGGTTATTCGGTTCCCGCGAGTAATCATTAATTTTCCGGGATAAAAGCCTATGTGTTATTCCAGGCTATGATCTATCTCTGTGCCAAATTTTATCCAGATTCGTTCAGCCTTTGGGGCGTAATTGAGTAACATCCATCCATCCATCCAAACTTTCGCGTTTATAATTAGTGTATGATCATACTTAAATGATTTATTTATTTCACGCAGGTCTTGTCCCACTATTATGAAATGTCAAGACTCTACCACCGGTTCAGAAAGCATATTCTTCTGTTACAATGTTGTACATACATATGGAGGTACATGGATAATTTTTCTATCGTGAAAAATTATATCCCCCTCGAATGTACTTAATATCCGACAATTATGGTATCAAGTTTATTTGTTTATAGTTGGCATATTATCTGCTCAATTTATTCATCCATAACGTGCAGCTTGCATACCGATCGACTAAATAAAAAAAATAAAAAAGTGATATATTGGCTAAGGTGCGCTTGCGCTTAGAAAAAGCCTAATGAGGTTCTAAAACTATAAATGATTTATTTATTTCACATACGACAACTTGTGCCACTTATGAAATGTCAAGACTCTACCACCGGTTCGGAAAGGATATTCTTCTGTTACAATGTTGTACATACTTATGGAGGTACATGGATATTTTTTTTATCGTGAAAAATTATATCCCCCTCGAATGTATTTAATATCCGACAATTATGGTATCAAGTTTATTTGTTTATAGTTGGCATATTATCTGCTCAATTTATTCATCCATAACGCGCAGCTTGCATACCGATCGACTAAATAAAAAAAGAAAAAAAAGTGATATATTGGCTAAGGTGCGCTTGCGCTTAGAAAAAGCCTAATGAGGTTCTAAAACTATAAATGATTTATTTATTTCACGTACTACAACTTGTGCCACTTATGAAATGTCAAGACTCTACCACCGGTTCGGAAAGGATATTCTTCTGTTACAATGTTGTACATACTTAGGGAGGTCCATGAATATTTTTTTTATTGTGAAAAATTATATCCCCCTCGAATGTATTTAATATCCGACAATTATGGTATCAAGTTTATTTGTTTATAGTTGGCATATTATCTGCTCAATTTATTCATCCATAACGCGCAGCTTGCATACCGATCGACTAAATAAAAAAAGAAAAAAAGTGATATATTGGCTAAGGTGCGTTTGCGCTTAGAAAAAGCTATCCTAATGAGGTTCTAAAACTATAAATGATTTATTTATTTCACATACGACAACTTGTGCCACTTATGAAATGTCAAGACTCTACCACCGGTTCGGAAAGGATATTCTTCTGTTACAATGTTGTACATACTTAGGGAGGTACATGGATAATTCTTCTATCGTGAAAAATTATATCCCCCTCGAATGTATTTAATATCCGACAATTATGGTATCAAGTTTATTTGTTTATAGTTGGCATATTATCTGCTCAATTTATTCATCCATAACGCGCAGCTTGCATACCGATCGACTAAATAAAAAAAATAAAAAAGTGATATATTGGCTATGGTGCGTTTGCGCTTAGAAAAAGCTATCCTAATGAGGTTCTAAAACTATAAATGATTTATTTATTTCACGTACGACAACTTGTGCCACTTATGAAATGTCAAGACTCTACCACCGGTTCAGAAAGCATATTCTTCTGTTACAATGTTGTACATACTTATGAAGGTCCATGGATATTTTTTTTATCGTGAAAAATTATATCCTCCTCGAATGTATTTAATATCCGACAATTATGGTATCAAGTTTATTTGTTTATAGTTGGCATATTATCTGCTCAATTTATTCATCCATAACGCGCAGCTTGCATACCGATCGATTAAAAAAAAAAATAAAAAAAAGTGATATATTGGCTAAGGTGCGCTTGCGCTTAGAAAAAGCTATCCGACGTAGTACCTAATGAGGTTCTAAAACTATTTATCTTCTTATACAGTTTCGAATTACCATACGACATAAATTTTAATAATATGTTTTTAACGAATACAATGTTTTTTATTAGGATAAAAATTGTCGTAGGAAGTCCTTATTTATGAAGATGGATAAAGCACATGTTTTAAAAATAAAATAATGTGGCATGAAATCGCGCAAAATACTAGCTATAATATACATATAATAGCTATATATATATATATATCTCAATTTAGCTACTGGATAATGTTTGTGGGTTTTTTTTAATCCACTACAAGTTAGCCCATGACTGCGATCTCACCTGATGGTTAGTGATAATACTGCCTAAGATGGTAGCGGGCTAACCTGTTAAGGCCAGGGGTATGGCAGTTATATTAAACTCAGACATCTAACGGCATCATAGAGGAACGCTAAATCGCTAGACAGCACGTCTTTGCCGGTAGGGTGGTAACTAGCCACGGCCGAAGCCTCCCACCAGGTCAGGCCAGAGAAAATTCAGAAATTATAAATATCCAAATCGAACCCGGGACCTCCCACGTTAAGCGCTCAACACTGCGCCAGGGAGGCCAAAAACTAAATTTTGAAAAAAAAAAATTTTTTGAATGGTATACCATAGCGTAAGGTCCAGAACGATTAATAACAGAGTACTTACAGTTCGTGCACGAGTTGAATGCAGTGTTGTTGATACATACATTTACTCTGCATTCAACTCGCGCGCGAACAGTACCTTATCTAGCCGCAATCATGCTGCCCTTTTTCTGCAGGGAGTATAATGAAAGGGATAGCAATATAAACATAAGAGCTGTCATTTGAGTTCAGAGTTGGCTTACAACAGAGTTTGCCTCTATCTTCAGCTGTAGCTGAGACAAAGACAGAATGACTTTAGTATTTGAATCAAAACTACTTATAATAGGTGTTATTTTAACTATTGGAGATTATTATGCACTACTACAGCCCATTAACGCCCCACTGCTGGGCACAGGCCTCCACTCTCATAGGAGAGAGGGCTTCGATCCCCCACGCTGCTCCAATCGGCGGGCTTTAACGACTATTATCATGTTATTTATAATAACCGGGACCGACGGCTTGACGTGCTCTCCGAGGCACGGGGGTGAAACACCGCCAACTTCCTAACCCCGGGCTAGTACTGAGAATTTCTAGTCATAAAACCCCAACACTTATTATGGCCCGACTTGGGACTCGAACCCGGGACTTCGTCAGCCGCAGTCAAACATGCTAACCACTAGACCAACGAGGCATTATTATGCACGGTTGATTAAGATTACTATGAAGTCTGGCCCAGGCATTATTATGCACGATTGATTTAAATTACTATGAAGTCTGGCCTATTACCTATTCTGTGGTCTGGCTATGAAATTTTAATTAAGTTTAACACATTATCACAGAATATAGCACAAATTTTAATCAAGCTTAAAACATTATCACATTAAAACACGTATTCTTGGAATTAACACGTTAGTATCACGCTGGGATGTTCGCGGCTTCTTGCAACTAATGATGCGTGTGGGTCTTAATGTCTTTATCATATTGATATCATATGTAGGCTCACTATCACCATCCATCATCATTTCAACTAGTAGAAGGAAACACTGTTGGCCTGGAAATTGAAACCACGACCACCCGAATAGATGAGGGCATAGTTGAGGACCTGGAGAGTGACATAGGCTACTTTTTGTCCCGTAAAATTAAGGCGTTCCTGCGGTTATAAAAAAACTTATTAAACCCGAACAAAGTCGCGGACGTCGCTAGTTTTTAATATTAATACAGATATCGTTAAATATAAAATATAATATGAGAGAAGTAGATACCTATAGCCTTGGTTGCTGAACATGTCTTCTTTTGAAAATTATAACCTCGCACCTCCAACAGATTAATAGCCTACTTTCAAAAGCTTCCCATTCCTTAAATAGGTGTATAGATGTATCAAAATGGCAGAACTTTTTGCTTCTACCGCACCTTATAGCGAGTTATAGGCATTTGAAAAATGTTTCAAAAAGGCAATATTATATCCCTTGACATACCCCTGTACATACAGAACCAAAGTTAATGAGAACTATGTACGTTTAAATCCAAATCAGAGAAGATACTTTTCTAATATGGGGTTCGAAATCGAATGAAGAAAAGTATATGGATTAAGTGCTTTATGTAGTTAATTGATTCCTGATTTGGGTAAATCCATTCTAATCCAAACTTAATGTTATAAATGCGAAAGTGTGTCTTTCTGTCTGTTATGCTTTAACGTCCCTTCTTTACAACCTATTTTGATGAAATTTGGTATAGAGGTAGGTTACATTACAATCCGGGGACGGATAAAAACTAGATAATTAAAGAGTTGCTGCGAGAATAATAAACTTAATCCACGTGGACGCAGTCACGGGCATCACGTGTTTAATTTATGATGTGTTTTAAAGGCCATTAGATTGTCTTAATGAAATGTAATACAACACTGTTTAAGGAATATTAGTGGCCTTACTTTCATTCCTGCTTGCTATATTCAAGTATGCGTTATTTTTATTGAAAAATTGCAATAAAACTTATATAATTTGGTATTAGATTATGGATGCCAATTATGGATGGGGATTCCGAGACAAATTAAACTGCCTTTTCACGAATAAACTAAACTTTTCACGGATCCACACTTCGTAACCATTAGTGTATTAATGTTTCTTTGATTTATGCACGTTAAATTTGTATGATTTTCATGTCCGTCCACTGACCACATTAAAAACTTCCTTCCTGAGTGACAAAACATGCATAAAATACTTAACACATTAAGCTGCACTCGACGAACTACCGTTGTATGACGTCACCAGACAGAGACAGACGAATTTACCAACCGGTCAGAGCAAGACAGGTGTACTCCACAAACAACATGCCAAATAGGGTGGTCACATGTAACTAAATATCGCAATAAAAGTTCATCGGATGCAGTTATAGGAACGCCACTTACACGGGCGATTTGATTTTCGAACACATTTTTGTTTTCAACATGCCGGTGTATTCTAATGCGCTTGCGCATCCTGGAATAAGCTATTTTCATGACATGTGGCGTGAAGGCGATGCGTAATGGTCTGACAGCGAAATGTCACGAGAGCTCCTTGCTTTTTTACAGACTCGTTGCAAATTGACGTTTGTTAGAGCGAAAGAAAAGCGCAAAAAGTGTTGTAAAAACGGCGTCGGAGTGCAAAGATCGTTACTATTTTAAGTCTCCGGTGTTGATATTGACAGGACAAACGGGAGGCAAAGAATGTTGTTCAATTTGATATTCGATACAAAAAATTAACCTACTAATTTTCTTGCACGTTCAGACTTAATTCAGCTTAATTGATATACTGAATTTTTGCGCCTCAGGTTAGCTCCAGAATAATAATTTTAATATCTACTTAATTATAAATCTAAATAAGAATAATTAATTAATATAGAAATAAATTAAAAGCGAGATTAAAAGGGATATTTCTATAAATTTAACGTTTGGCGCCGACAGAGCCATATCTCTATGGATCTACGCATGCGCAATGTTTATTACTGGGATTTCAAATCGGCGCTTGATTTCTCTTAATAATTTAATGTGTACAGAAAATCCTACTCTATTTCATAGAATTTAAAATAGGGAATTTACTGTATGAAAAGTTAAAGTTAGGTCGTTATTCAAGTGAGTAAATGCGGTGTTGATTTAAGCGGATACAGAGAAATGTACTTATCTCTCTCTTATGTACTATTGTTATATGCATACATCCCTCTCTATTTATCTAGTTGAAGGTGTGGAAAATGTAATTTACGTCTCAATTATGGTGGGTCAAATAAAATAATTACGTTAAATTGACGGCGCGTATTCAAACAATTTGTGTTCGGCGTTGTTTGATGTTTAACTTGATATTGAGTGATTAATTTGACCTTTAAGTTCAGTATAGTAATGATGAGATGGGTAACTTTTGTAAGTAACGTTTGAAGGTTTACTTTGAGGTGCAATCTTACTACCTGAGGTTTTTTAGTGTAAAAGACCCGTTATCTACATTTTGAGGTAGGCTATTGGCTAGCTACTTCAAAATGGAGGCCTCAAAATAGGCTTTCTTTATCCACTAAGTACAAGTTAGCCCTTGACTGCGATCACACTTGATGGTAAGTAATGATGCAGTCTAAGATGTAGGCTAACCTGTGAAGGGCATTTATATTAATCTCAAACCCCTAATCGGTTTCTACACGGCTTCGTATCGGAACGCTAAATTGCTTGATGGCACGTCTTTGTCGGTAACTAGCCTCCCAAGTCCCATCAGGCTATAAAAGAAACGAAAAGGCCAAAGGAGACGGTTCAGATTTGTATGTGGCGTAGGCCAAGTCATGTACAAGCAGAGAAATTAATGTAAATAAAATACTAGACCAGTTTTTATTGGTCAAATCTACGAATTCGTCGTAATTTCAGTGGTAAAATTATTTAATCTTTCCGAGTTATGGAACACTAAACATGAGTGGGTAACAATGGCGGATTCATATTTTTTGACGTTTTCAAAAGAAAAACACGTTATTTTGTCAGTGACTGTCAGAAATGACTTTTGATACAATTCGCGCCTGCTGCCTTCTCTATGGCTGAAGGTTACCATCTTGGAAACGTATCGAAAACTTGAAATATATTTATTATTTTTTTGCTCGTTATTTACTTTACTGTTCTAAATTATTATATTTTTAATACAATCTATGTATTTTCCTCTATTCATGGTAGAGTGTACAAGAGCAGGCCTAAAATGTACCTTTTCCTTTAAACCTCCAATTCGGTTACCCATCTAGTTACCGACTTGGGTCAACGTTGCTAAAGAATCGCAATCGACTGATATGCGTTGTCACAGCTAAGCCACTCGTCCCTCACCAGTGGCGTGCAGTTTATAGAGGCATAAAAGCACTGCTTGCCCAAATGGAAATACGTCAATGCTAACTTTTCATCATGACAGTGTAAATAGGTATTCTGACTAACTAATGCCTACCCTAGCTTCAAATCCTGTGCACGCTACTGTCCCTTACGGCACACGGCAGTTATCGTTTCCATTTGTATTCAGGAGTGTAACCGAAAACCGGACATGTCCGGGCAAGTCCATAAACATGTTCATCTGTCCGTCCCGACGTAACTGGACAACGGCCCCGGGTTTTTGCATGAATTTCAATATTGCTACAATGCGAATGCGAAATGATAGACTACCGGCATACGGCTGGCATGAATGTCAACAGTATCAATTTACATATCATTTGCTACGGAAAATATGATGGTTTTTATCTCATAAATGTTTTGGGTTGCATCGAAAAAAATATTGACAGAAATCAAATTCAAAATACTTTATTTGCATGCTATTACGCTTATTTATTGGCGACTGGCGTAGAATGAGGCCAATTCTGTATATCACAATCTCTTAACTATACTAAAGTGATAGTTTTAAATCTAATTATTTCTATGTTATGTGTAAATTTATCTATCTATTTAGTTATGTCCCTTTTAGTCCAGTCATTTGGTAGTTTTACCTGGAAAGTTAAACGCGCCACACACCTCATGGTGGTGTGGAAATCAGTTATTTGGGCCCTAAGAAATAGTCAAGCACCCTTCCCTGCGCAGCCTTAAGAGTAGTTTCTAAATTAAACCGCTAGGATTTTTCCCGAACACTGTCCACAAACATAAGGCCGAACTTCTTAACCTAGGTGCTACCTAAACCTACTATCAGTGCTATCATCACCATTGATGATAAGTGATGACTAACATGATTGAGGAAATCGAATTAAAATTTCTCTCAAGGGAATCTAGATCGCCTATAGTCTAGACATCGGACTTCCTTTCCGCGCACCCGTTGAACTCTTTCGAATGACGATGTTTACAAAAAACTAAAACCTCTTCGACGTGCCCTCATTTGTAGAGATGTCAATCTTAGGTAAAAGGATTAAGGCTGGAAGTTGAGTGCGTAAGGTTTATTTAGATGACGGAAGCGGTGCGGCCTCGTCATGGTGTTTGGTACAAGTGAAGTACAAGTAGAGAGACAATATATTTTCTTGGAATTAAACATCAAAATTTAGTTGAAGGAAGAAGTTATTATTTACACGTACTCACATTATAAATGCGAAAGTTTGCTTAGAAGATAGATAAAGACACGTGGTGGTGGAGTGAGGATGTACAAAAAGTTCTGAAAGAAAAGAAGGATGCTTTTAAAGATTGGAAAAGTGTGAGTGATAGAGACACCGTGATAAAACAGAATAAAAGGGAAGTATATATGGAGAGTAAAAGGAAAGCTAAGAAAGTTGTTGCTTTTGCAAGGGAAAATATCCAAGAAAAGTTGTATCAGTCCCTGGAAAGCCCCCAAGGGCAAAAAAGATTTGTACCGGCTAGCGAGAACGAGAGAAAAGAATGCAAGGGATATCATACATATCAAAGGTTTTAATGAATGATGATGAAATAAAAGTACGTTGGAAGGAATATTTCAGAAGGTTGATGAATGAAGAAAATGCAGTAATTTTCTTCATACACCACATCGTCTTCATACACTATATTGTCTAGCCTTCTGCTCCAGTGAGCAGAGGGCTAGACGATGTACCACCCAACTTGGGTGTCGTGAAAGAGGTGATTGTAGATGAAGTAAGAATGGCAGTGTAGAATATGAAAAATGGTAGAGCGACAAGGCCAGATAGTATACCAGCTGAAGTATGGAAGTTTCTAAAAGCGGATGGATGGAGTTGGCTGACTTTATTCTTCAATAAGTTGTTACTCGAGGAGGCGATCCCAGAAGAATGTTGCAACAGTACGCTGGTGCCCATTTATAAAAACAAGGGTGATGTACAGGACTGTAATAACTACCGAGAAATAAAGCTCATGTCACATAGCATGTAAATTTGGGAAAAAGTGATAGATAGAAAGAAGAATGAGAGAGGAGAGTGAGATCACAGAAAATCAATTTGGTTTTATGCCGGGACGAGGAACGACTAATGCAATATTTGCACTTCGAACACTATGCGAGAAATACAGGAGTGCACATAGAAACTTGCATACGGTGTTTGTCGATCTTGAGAAGGCATACAACAGTTACAACAGTTTCTATGATATTGCCTTAGATGGTGTATCACTACCGGTCTGTTCCGATTTCCAGTACCTCGATTCGCTCTTTCAAAACGACGGCAATATTGAACGAGATGTGAACAAAAGAATGAATGCAGGATGGATGAAATGGCGACAGGTGTTGGTCAGGTGTTATATGCGACCCACGAATTAAAAAGAAAGTAAAAGGGAAAATATACATAACAGTCGTTAGACCTGTCGTATTATATGGTTCAGAATGTTGGGCGATGAAAGGGATGGATGAAAGAAAAGTACATGCGACCGATAAGCGAATGTTGAGATGGATGTGTGGTGTGACTAGAATGGATAAGATTAAGAATGAATATATAAGGGGAAGTTTGGAAGTAGCGCCAGTGATACAAAAGATGAGGAGTAATAGGTTAGCATGGTGGAAAAAGAAAACATGTTGTGCCGACCCCACATAACGTGGGAAAAGGGCAAGAAGAAGAAGACTCTGATTTAATCGCAAGATAGCGCTATGCTTCGTGTTACAGATAGGCAAAGTTTTTTTTATCCGCTATTTTATATATATATTATCCGCCTTCGCTGATCGCTAGCGCTCGTTTCAACGGCTCGTTTTCCCTCTGTCGCTTCTAACTGGCACTGGTACGGTTGGTTAGGTTGCACGCGCCGCACAGAAAGGGTGTGCTGCGCTATCTCGCCCGACTGGTCTAGTTATCGAAACCCATCCGGCTTTACCTGGCTATCTAGTCACTAAGGTTGGTTTCGTAACTCGTCACAGTTGTAATTTTTTGACATCGGATATTAATACTTATTCCTTTTTTAAAGAAAATTACTCTGATTTAATCGCTAGATAGCGCTTTCCTTCGTGTTATAGATAGACAAAGTTTTTTAATTATATATTATCCGCCTTCGCCGATCGCTAGCGCTCGTTACAACGGCTCGTTTTCCCTCTGTCGCTTCTAACTTGCACTGGTACGGTTGGTAAGTAACTAAAGTTAACACTAAAGTTGGTTTCGTAACTCGTCACAGTTGTAATTCTTGACATCAGATATTAATTTTCCTTTTTTTGGAGAAAATACTCTGATTTGATCGCAAGATAGCGCTATCCTTCGTGTTATAAGATAGACAAAGTTTTTTAATTATATATTATCCGCCTTCGCTGATTGCTAGCGCTCGTTTCAGCGGCTGGTTTGCCCTCTGTCGCTTCTAACTGGCACTGGTACGGCTGGTTAGTAACTAAAGTTAACACTAAAGTTGGTTTCGTAACTCGTCACAGTTGTAATTTTTTCATACCAGATATTAATACTTACCTATTCCTTTTTAGAGGAAATTACTCTGATTTAATCGCTAGATAGCGCTATGCTTCGTGTTATAGAAAGACAAAGTATTTTTTATTTTATATTATCCGCCTTCACTGATCGCTAGCGCTCGTTACAACGGCTCGTTTTCCCTCTGTCGCTTCTAACTGGCACTGGTACGGTTGGTCAGGTCGCACGCGCCGCACAGAAAGGGTGTGCCGCGCTATCTCGTCCGACTGGTCTAGTTATCGAAACCCATCCGGCTTTACCACGCTATCTAGTCACTAAGGTTGGTTTCGTAACTCGTCACAGTTGTAATTTTATTAATAAGTATTTATTATTAATACTTATTCCTTTTTTAGAGAAGAATGGAATAAGTATTAATACCTATCTGATGTCAAAAAATGACTGGTCTAGTTATCGAAATCCATCCGGCTTTACCTCGCTATCTAGTCACTAAGGTTGGTTTCGTAACTCGTCACAGTTGTAATTTTATTAATACTTATTATTAATACTTATTCCTTTTTTTTAGAGAAAAAAGGAATAAGTAATAATACCTATCTGGTGTCAAATAATGATTGGTCTAGTTATCGAAATCCATCCGGCTTTACCTCCCTGTCAAGTCACTAAGGTTGGTTTCGTAACTCGTCACAGTTGTAATTTTATTAATTTACTTTTTATTCCTTTTTTTAGAGGAAAAAGGAATAAGTATTTATACGTCTATCTGATGTCAAAAAATGACTGGTCTAGTTATCGAAATCCATCCGGCTTTACCTCGCTATCTAGTCACTAAGGTTGGTTTCGTAACTCGTCACAGTTGTAATTTTATTAATTTACTTTTTATTCCTTTTTTTAGAGGAAAAAGGAATAAGTATTTATACGTCTATCTGATGTCAAAAAATGACTGGTCTAGTTATCGAAATCCATCCGGCTTTACCTCGCTATCTAGTCACTAAGGTTGGTTTCGTAACTCGTCACAGTTGTAATTTTTGACATCAGATAGGTATTGATACTTATTCATTCTTTCTCTAAACAAAGGAATAAGTATTAATACCTATCTGATGTCAAAAAATTACTGGTCTAGTTATCGAAATCCATCCGACTTTACCTCGCTGTCTAGTCACTAAAGTTGGTTTCGTAACTCGTCACAGTTGTAATTTTATTAATACTTATTATTAATACTAATTCCTTTTTTTTCAGAGAAAAAAGGAATAAGTAATAATACCTATCTGGTATCAAATAATTATTGGTCTAGTTATCGAAATCCATCCGGCTTTACCTCCCTGTCAAGTCACTAAGGTTGGTTTCGTAACTCGTCACAGTTGTAATTTTTAGATAAGTATTAATACTTATTCCTTTTTTCTCAAAAAAAAAAGGAATAAGTATTAATACCTATCTGATGTCAAAAAATTACAACGGTGACGAGTTACGAAACCAACTTTAGTGACTAGACAGCGAGGTAAAGCCGGATGGATTTCGATAACTAGACCAGTAATTTTTTGACATCAGATAGGTATTAATACTTATTCCTTTTTTCTCTAAAAATAGGAATAAGTGCTATTCCAGACTATAATCTATCTCTGTGCCAAATTTCAGCCAGATCCGTTCAGCCGTTGGGGCGTGATTGAGTAACAAACATCCATACATCCATACATCACTCCAAACTTGCGCATTTATAATATTAGTAAGACAAGATGGCCTGTACGCCACTGCCTTTCTTACTTACCTACCCTAATTATAATTGAGATAATTTGATTAGATACTTTAAAAATTATAATAATCGTGTAACGGGCGTCGGCCGCGAATCCTCAAAGAGAAAGAGTCGTAAATATGAGAGATCAAACTTTTATATCAGCCGCTTCGTAGAAACCCCCGTGACTCCGACGAGCCGCGTGACGTTAAGCCCACCGCACACTACGCGATGGAAACATCTATCCCTCTCACTAATATTATAAACGCGAAAGTTTGGATGGATGTATGGATGTATGGATGTTTGTTACTCAATCACGCCGCAACGGCTGAACGGATCTGCCCCCCGATTATGTAAGGAAATCGTAATCGTAATCGTCTGTCAAACGTATAATTCGACCTGTTTAAGAAGGTCATGGATGCTTGCACGTCAAAACGCATGTATGTATTTCCTTTATAAGTTCGAGTTATAATCTAAATTAATCTACGTTAAATTAGAATCTTATTCACATTTTTATTGAATGATATTTTTTGTGAATCACTTGATATTGAACTTTAGGGTTAGAACTTGAGGGTTATATATTTTTGGAATCTGCTAATGATTTTCTACATGATGATTATATAGTTCATCTTATTTTCGTTTTTTTTTCAACTTTAGTCTAATGCGGGACCATGGTCACCCCATAATTTTTTTTTAAATTTTATTAGCCTATGCCACCCGGAATAAGCGAAGGATTCTAACGATACCTCTATTATCACATACATACATACAGATGCATATACATACATACATACATACATACATACATACATACATACATACGTACGTACATGAACCCTGAAAACTAAATACTCCTTTTTTCAAGCAGTCGTTTTTTGTTTACCCCGGAACTCCTTAATTTTCCGGAATTAAAGGAGCCCATGTACCAAATTTCACTTTAATAAGTTTTTTTTATCAAAATAAAAATCGATACAATTTTGTTGGGTAGCACTGCGAAAAACCACGTAGGTAAAATACAGCTGCGTAAAATGACAGTTACAGTGACAGATAGCAATCATCTCTGATTGGTTAACACTCATAAGCTATTGGCCAAAATCCCTTGACGCAGCGAAAATACCATAAATTCAGCCAATCACAACAATTGAGACTGATAAAAACTGATGCAAGTTTACATAATTAGGCTACAGTTTCTCTCGTTATAGGCTATAGTGAAGTAGCTGATTTACGTAATGCGCGCTACCCTTAACAGCCGAAACCCTATACCAGGGATGGCGAACCAATTGCACACGTGCCATTAATGGCACGCCACACAATATTTTGGGCACGTCATGGATCACAAAATTCATTATGCAATAAGAAAAAAAGTGTGAAGTGGGTAGGTATTATATTATGACGAGCGAACCTACGTTATGGTGTGTTCGGGTCATTATTTTCAGAGATGAATAACATTAAAGACTCAGTTAGAAACCGTTTGACAGATGACTCCAGTTCAGCATGCATTCTGCTAAAAGTATTGTCTTACAACCCTAATACAAGTTATTTATCATCTAATCTACAACAACAAAAGTCGCACTAATTTTACTTTAATTCAAGTTACGCGTATAATAGGCATGATGACAGTAAACAAGAATCAATGAAATTATAAATTTATCTAATGAAATAGGATTCATGGATTATAAAAAACGTATTTATTTTTCTATTTCGAGTGAGATTGCTATTTATTTTGATAAAATAAAACTATAAAATACAGCAATCCGCCATAATGGATTAAACACCAAGAAGCGAATGACGTCACAATTGTTTGTTTTCGAGCTTTGACAATCACACTATTGTTTACTGCACACTGCACAGAGTACATTGGTAAAAACAATAGTGACGTCACAAACGACGCCATGACACCTGCGAGCGTTTTGGCGTGAATTTAAAAATTTAAATTTCAAATGCCAATTTTATCTACCATACCTTAATTTTCTGCTGAAATAATATATTTTTTCGAAATAGTAGATACTTCCGAACATGATCTGACCATTTTTCAAAATCAGTCATCATGCCTATTGAGACATTGCAAAGTGTATTTTCACAAAGTGAAATTTATTTGATGGCACGACTGTGACCTCATTAAATATTTATTTAGAAAAAATGGCACGTTGATACATAAAGGTTGGCCTACCCTGCCCTATACAATGAGATCTTGATATTATTTAATAGTTAGTTCATAAAGAATTAATAATGTAAACAGCAGCCGGACCAAGTAATGGCTTTTTAATGACTTACACTGAAATTCTTCATGTAACTTTCTTCCTGCTTTATCTGTGCTCAATATGGGGCTAAAGAGATTTTATTTGTTTTTAACCGGATCAATAAACTTATTTCGTTACGAGCTAACTGATGTCCGCGACTTCATTTACCCAATAAGATTTAGATTCCTCTCTATAATATTGGAGTAAATTATTTATGTATATATAGATAGATACATAGATAGATTCTTTGTTGTCACAAAAACATAAAGATATCTTACTAATATTATAAATGCGAAAGTTTGGATTGGATGTGTGGATGTATGGATGTATGAATGTATGGATGTATGGATGTTTGTTACTCAATCACGCCCCAACGGCTGAACGGATCGGGCTGAAATTTGGCACAGAGATAGATTATAGTCTGGAATAGCACAAGCTACTTTATGGCGGAAAATTAAAGAGTTCCCGTGGGAACCAAAAACCTCAAACCACGCAGCGAAGTCGCGGACATTAGCTAGTAGCTTATATGTTATAACCTGAATTAATAGACTACATTAATTTATCTGCGATCTCACCGGATGGTAAGTGATGATGCAGTCTAGACTAACCTGTAGGGGCATGGCAGTTATATTACATCCATACCCCTATTCGGTTTCTACACGGCATCGTACCGGAACGCTAAATCGCTTGGCGGCACGTCTTTGCCGGTAGGGTGGTAACTAGCCACGGCCGAAGCCTCCCACCAGGCCAGACCAGGGAAAATTCAGAAATTATAAATTCCCAAATTGACCCCGCCAGGGATCGAACCCGGGACCTCCGCACGTTAAGACAACAGCGACTGCGCCACGGAGGTCGTCAAACTGCGCCGCTGTAGTGGGGCTAGAATATAAACCCACCCGTGCGAATACAGGGCGGGTTACCTTGTTTGACAGTGGGGCTGATTCTGTAGTGCACAATCTCTGAACTAAACTAAAATTAGAGCATTATAAATATTGCTAACCCTTTCATAATACTCCGTACGGGAAGGGACAGAACTAGATTTAAAGCTGCCATTTTAGTTTAGTTTAGAGATGTTACATTACAGAATCGGCACCAGTAATTTGTTATTAATTACAAGCACGTAATAAAATAGTTCCAATAATTACATCTTATGTCCAATGTATGGATTCTTGGAATAAACCTACAAAGTTACCAACACAGATGACAGCTTATTATGGTTAACATAGATCGTTGAAGATACTTCACAAATTCAGGGATTGCAAACATTTTCTACTACAGAAGTTTTGTTTTATTCGTTTTAAACTTGATGATGCCCACTACTTTTACATCGTGGATTAATTTTGATTACCGCGGGAACTCTTTAATTTTCCGGAATAAAATACAGACTAGCATAATAGCCTAGTTAACTCAGGCTATGCAATTGGCGGGAAGGAGTAATAAACATCCAAAAAATACAAACTTAAAAACAAACATCCCAACTTTATCCATCACAATATTCCGAACTTTATTAATCCCAATATTCTATACCTATTCATTATAAAATATTTTTATTGCGATATTTATTTTTGGGTGAATAATATAGGTAATATTACTTATTAATGATAATTGAATCGGTCCATGTTAAAAGGGCGCCAGTCCAGATACCCTAATTTTCAGAAAAGAGGAAAAACTTTGGCCTTGAAAATTAATCAAAGGAGCTTTTCTTTTTTTATATTTTGGTACATAAATATGCTTTAACCCTATAGTTTCCTGTATTTTTTTTACTTTTATATAATATCGTTTTTTAGTTATACCTGTTTTAAGTTGGTGGACTAACGCCTTTTTAACATCTAATAGAGATTTTCATGGAATAAAAACAAACTTCGCAAAATATTATTTAAAAAAAAAAAAACACAAAGCCTATGTATAATAATTAATAATATACATAGGCTTTGTGTTTTTTTAATTAATACTTTTCGCTACATTTTTTACCTAAAATGACGCCAGGAACATGCCAATCTGGGCTTATTTTTACGTGAGGTCGTATTTTGAAGCATACAATAATTAACTTTTAAGAAAGGTTTACAACCTCTGCAGTATCGATGCGAAATAGAGCTGTATCAGATAGCGATCAGATCTAAGATGGTAATCTGTCAACAATATTTTGCCCATGCGACATAATCCGACCCTGATGCGATGACTATATATGTCACCGTAAGATTGTAAAAACCGTTAGATTATAATCTAACTCGCGAAATTGTGAACTGTCGAAAGATTACAATTTAACGAATTATTTTCCGGTAGATTGTAATCTGATAGGTATTTAAACCCGATAAAACCTTAGTTGATTGTACTTGATTATTTATGTCGAACCCATAACTAACCTACAAGAAACAGACAAGAAAACGTAAAGACAATGAATATTTCAAAAATTGACACTCACAACATTGAACGGTTCACAATCTGTCGACAGTTTACAATATCGCGAGTTAGATATATATAATCTAACGGTTTTTACAATCTTACGGTGACAGATGCATGCAGGCTGATGGATGAAGGGATGATGGAAGTAACGTAAGAAAAATGTAACTTTTGCGGGGCGAGGGTGGAGTTGCCTTGTCATTTTTCTGCCCAATTATTGACACTAGTGCATGAAAAAGTCGATCACTATGACAAAACAATCATAATTAATGGTGAAACTGCACAGTTCGCGTCTATAGAGGGGTAAGGCGAATAATTATGGCCGATATCACGCGTCCCATGGTTAATTCGTCCAAGGTGTATAAGTTTTTAACCACTATAATTGTATAGTGGTTAAAAAACCAGCAAATTTTACGGAATATTCAATTACTATACTATATACGTGCGATTATGTTAGCAAGTCTGCCGGTCCACACATGGCCAGCGTGGTGGACTATGGCTCTATATATATCTCTATAAACTCTTCCCATTCTGAGAGGACTCTCGTGTTCAGCAGTTAGCCGACAAGTTGAAGTGATGATTTAGCGATTGAGACGCTGGAAAACCTCAAGAGACTTCATATCACTTCCTTTTACGGATTTCTAGAGAAAAGTTTTTTTAAAAAGTAAATATTGTAGTTTTTTGTGTACAATAAAATATTTTATTTTTGTACCTATACCACTTAACAATTTCACCTCAATACTCACTTTCAAGGAAGGCTGGAAGAGAATTCTTTTTAAAGATAAGCTTTACCTTTGTCCACTTTATTCTGTACAAAAATAATAAAAATAAAATAAATAAATAAATAAAAGTTGGATTGATCAAAAAATAATAAGTTCGAATAACTCCGAAAAGTTAGAGTGTGTGCCCGGGGATCGGACCCGCGACCCCGTATCAAGAGGTCATCAGGTGTCTAAGGTGATATAAGTTTAAATTAATTTTATATTATTCTATATTTAGGGATTTTTGAATTCCAACTAATATTTTAATACAGTAAGCACTGAGGAACTGTTCTCACTGAATACTTTTACGCCAAAGTTTTTGTCTCACCGAGGCTAGGGCTCGTGACGTATCGTGTAGTAAATAAATTACACATCTTACATAAGGCCGGGATGTGCAGGGACGAATAAATCTGCACTTTCTCTCGTGACAGCCACGCTTATTAAGTTTGGCGACCACAGCGTAGATAATACAGTCAATTAAAAAAAAAATGTGTGTGCTATTCACACACGGCAGAAGTGAAACTTCAGAAGTGTAGCCTACGAGTGAATGAGATAAATATAACTTGTATTCTATTGTCCAATTACAGAAAAGTAGCGTACGAGTGAATGAGATAAATATAACTTGTATTCTATTGTCCAATTACAGAAAAGTAGCGTACGAGTGAATGAGATAAATATAACTTGTATTCTATTGTCGTGATTTCCAATTATTAATAAGATGTCAGTATCTTATTAACAACTAGCGAATGCCCGCGACTTCGTCTGCGTGGTTTGAGGTTTATTGGTTCCCGCGGGAATTCTTTAATTTTCCGGGATAAAAAGTCTTTACACTTTCTAAATTATTTTACGTAGATCCTTATCTTTTCCGGGATAAAAAGAAGCCTATGTACTATTCCAGACTATAATCTATCTCAGTGCCAAATTTCAGCCAGATCCGTTCAGCCGTTGGGCTGTGATTGAGTAACAAACATCCATACATCCATACATCCAGACATCCATACATCCATCCCAACTTTCACATTTATGATATGAGTATAGAAGTATAAATATAGATATAGATTGGAAATCATGACACTATCTCATTCTCTCGAAGGCTAAATCCTATTATGAATATGTATGTCTCTTTTTGGTGTCGCCTTTTCAAATCGCAACGATTCCAAAGAAGTTTCACTTCAACAAACAGTTTGAATTGAATGATGTGAGTCGGAACACAAAGCTGCGACTACGCACAAGTCACGAAGCTTCGCAAAATCTTATTTAAAATTAAAATAAAATAACTTGTCGTCACTGCCAGTCTGATTTTCTGATGAGATTCTGAAGGTATGTTTGATGACATCCTAAATTATAAACGCTATCTACATACATGCCGTTTGTCTATTTGACTGTCTGTCTAGCTGATACCATTTACCTGTATCTGTTTGAGCAATTAAAAAAAAATTGGTAGGAATAGAGTGCAATGAGGTTGGCCCCACTCTCCCCATTAAGTCCCACAAATCTGAGAGGACTGTATTCTGTACATTTCTTCATTCATTTCATTTTATCATTTATTCAATTTAGGTACACATATTAACGTCAATTATTATTTACATATAAAACAAGATGGTGATAATTAGTTACGGTATCTTAAAACTAAAGCTACGAGGATTCCAAACGCGCCCTGGTCTGAGAAGACCCAACAACAAACTCAGCAGCCAGGTTTTTTTTTCATTATCACCATCTCACAGATCATCTTAACTAAGGAACTATCAGAGCCATTAGAGCAAATTATTGCGAAGCCTCCTTGTCATTTAAGTAATATTTTGCATGGTAATAAGAATTTTCAATGAGTTTCAGTTTTACATTAACTTTGAACTTATACAGAGACATCTTCAATGTCTCTTCTGGGAGCTTATTGTAGAAGCGGGCACTGTTTCCAACAAATGAATTGCTAGTTTTACTAAGCCTAGAAGCAGGCATTACAAGTTAATTTTTATTTCTAGTATCGACATTATAACAATCATTTCATTTCATTTATTATTATTTTTGCTTTCATGTACAGCGTTCTTATTACAAATACAGAGACATGAGGCCCCGTCAGGACATTTGCAATATTGAATATTCTAAATTAAGGATACTCTATACAATCAATTAAATATATATGTGTACCTAATAAACAATGACAACATAATTAAACAATCTTTCACTTTAACATAAAATTGATTAACATAATAGGAATCGGTTTTGGTAAATTTAAATTTAAACATGTCATGGCTGTTATTATATATCATTACCACTACCCAACCATTACAGCCTATTAACGTCCCACTGCTGGGCACAGGCCTCGACTCTCATAGGAGAAAGGGAATTAGAGCTTAGACCCATCACGCTGCTCCAATGCGGGTCGGCGGGCTTTAACGACTATTATCATGTTAGTGATAATAACCGGGACCGACGGCTTAACGTGCTCTCCGAGGCACGGGGGTGAAACACCACCAACTTCATATCTCCGGGCTGGTACTGAGAATTTCTAGTCAGCAAACCCCAACACTTAATTATGACCCGACTATGACACTTAGTTCGGTAACCTCGTCGGCCGCAGTCAGACATGCTAACCACTAGACCAACGAGGCAGTTTTATATATCTTTATATCATTAAGTCATTATAATAGTATTTAAAAGCCATTTCCAATCACTTTTCTTCTTGTAAACTACACTGTGTCGTATGCACGCTGTCACTGTATTTCGGAACACAGTTTTTTGCTCGGTGCTCGTTACAGAGCGCCCAATCGATAAGATTACCGTAAATTTATAATAACAAACTAGTGGACATAATGACCTGTTTCATGTTTCACAATAACCGATTGTTTCTTTTACTGTGCATTTTGTTAGGATGTCTTGCTGATTCTTCTTTAATTACAATTCTTTTTTTTTTTTTTAATAATAATAGCTTTATTTCACTTTTCTTCTTGTAAACTACACTGTGTCGTATGCAGGCTGTCACTGTATTTCGGAACACAGTTTTTTGCTCGGTGCTCGTTACAGAGCGCCCAATCGATAAGATTACCGTAAATTTATAATAACAAACTAGTGGACATAATGACCTGTTTCATGTTTCACAATAGCTGAATGTTTCTTTTAATGTGCATTTTGCTTGGATGTCTTACTGATTCTTCTTTAATTACAATTCTTTTTTTTTTTAATAATAATAGCTTTATTTCACTTTTCTTCTTGTAAACTACACTGTGTCGTATGCACGCTGTCACTGTATTTCGGAACACAGTTTTTTGCTTGGTGCTCGTTACAGAGCGCCCAATCGATAAGATTACCGTAAATTTATAATAACAAACTAGTGGACATAATAACCTGTTTCATGTTTCACAATAACCGATTGTTTCTTTTACTGTGCATTTTGTTAGGATGTCTTGCTGATTCTTCTTTAATTACATTTCTTTTTTTTTTTTTAATAATAATAGCTTTATTTCACTTTTCTTCTTGTAAACTACACTGTGTCGTATGCACGCTGTCACTGTATTTCGGAACACAGTTTTTTGCTTGGTGCTCGTTACAGAGCGCCCAATCGATAAGATTACCGTAAATTTATAATAACAAACTAGTGGACATAATGACCTGTTTCATGTTTCACAATAGCTGAATGTTTCTTTTACTGTGTATTTTGCTTGGATGTCTTGCTGATTCTTTTTTAATTACAATTCTTTTTTTTTTTAATAATAATAGCTTTATTTCACCTTTCTTCTTGTAAACTACACTGTGTCGTATGCACGCTGTCACTGTATTTCGGAACACAGTTTTTTGCTCGGTGCTCGTTACAGAGCGCCCGATCGATAAGATTACCGTAAATTTATAATAACAAACTAGTGGACATAATGACCTGTTTCATGTTTCACAATAGCTGAATGTTTCTTTTAATGTGCATTTTGCTTGGATGTCTTACTGATTCTTCTTTAATTACAATTCTTTTTTTTTTTTAATAATAATAGCTTTATTTCACCTTTCTTCTTGTAAACTACACTGTGTCGTATGCACGCTGTCACTGTATTTCGGAACACAGTTTTTTGCTCGGTGCTCGTTACAGAGCGCCCAATCGATAAGATTACCGTAAATTTATAATAACAAACTAGTGGACATAATGACCTGTTTCATGTTTCACAATAGCTGAATGTTTCTTTTAATGTGCATTTTGCTTGGATGTCTTACTGATTCTTCTTTAATTACAATTCTTTTTTTTTTTTAATAATAATAGCTTTATTTCACCTTTCTTCTTGTAAACTACACTGTGTCGTATGCACGCTGTCACTGTATTTCGGAACACAGTTTTTTGCTCGGTGCTCGTTACAGAGCGCCCAATCGATAAGATTACCGTAAATTTATAATAACAAACTAGTGGACATAATGACCTGTTTCATGTTTCACAATAGCTGAATGTTTCTTTTAATGTGCATTTTGCTTGGATGTCTTACTGATTCTTCTTTAATTACAATTCTTTTTTTTTTTTAATAATAATAGCTTTATTTCACCTTTCTTCTTGTAAACTACACTGTGTCGTATGCACGCTGTCACTGTATTTCGGAACACAGTTTTTTGCTCGGTGCTCGTTACAGAGCGCCCGATCGATAAGATTACCGTAAATTTATAATAACAAACTAGTGGACATAATAACCTGTTTCATGTTTCACAATAACCGATTGTTTCTTTTACTGTGTATTTTGCTTGGATGTCTTGCTGATTCTTTTTTAATTACAATTCTTTTTTTTTTTCCCCTACAATATTAAAATTAAATTAAAGTTAACTCATTAAACAATTAGTAGATCAGTGAACTATGTTTCTTAAACTATGTTAGTAATAAGTATCATTAAAGGACCGGTAAAGTGTGGTAAAAGCCTTTTTTTTATCCACTACAAGTTAGCCCTTGACTGCGATCTCACTTGATGGTAAGTGATGATGCAGTCTAAGATGGTAGCGGGCTAAACTGTTAGGGGCATGGCAGTTATATTAAACCCATACCCCTATTCGGTTTCTACACGGCATCGTACCAGAACACGTAATCGCTTGGCGGCACGTCTTTGCCGGTAGGGTAACTAGCCATGGCCGAAGCCTCCCACCAGGCCAGACCAGGGAAAATTCGGAAATTATAAATTACCAAATTAGGGTCAATTTGGGAATTTATAATTTCGAACCCGATCGAACCCGGGACCTCCGCACGTTAAGACAACAGCGCTGCACACTGCGCCACGGAGGTCGTCATTTCCCTACAATATTAAAATTAAATTAAAGTTAACTCATTAAACAATTAGTAGATTAGTGAACTATGTTTCTTAAACTATGTTAGTAATAAGTATCATTAAAGGACCACCTAGTGCGGTAAAAACCTCCTCCACTAGCAACCATTGCTTTATGTCTTTTGCTTCTCTTGACCATGTATTTCCTGCCACTCTGACTATGTTGTCACACCATCTTTCTCTTTGCGTCGTATTACTTACTGAGGGTCGTGACCCCTTTCCATATAATGGAAGGAGTTTTCTTGGGATAATAATGCGGTGGGTTCCCACGCCCTTCCGCATACAATTTGACTAAGAGTATTAAACTCTTAGGTTTTTGTAACGAATATTTTCAGATGTTAGTGATGATAACCGGGACTGACGGCTTAACGTGCTCTTCGAGGCACGGAGGGAACGAAAAGACCAAATTTGAACCTTCAAATTCGGTCACCCATTCGGACGAAGTCTTTTTCTTTTAATAAATGTTCTAATAAATAATAGACGTTACAATACCTGTCAATGACCCATAGCACAACTCCCAATCGAGAATAAAACAAAATAACTGGAAATAATATAATTTACATTCTAAGCATCGCTGCCCTCCATTATCGTTCCATTATTAACGTCAAGTTGTAGAAATCGTGAATATAAATATGCATAAGCCATAAGCGGGTCCCGATACATTTTTGCCGTGCGAAATCTCCGAAACTCTTTAATTGCATCGTTAGCCTGTGCCGCCATTGTTCTGGGCCAGATAAAAAGCCTTATTGAAATTTTTACTCCGAACGCCTCTAGCTTCCAGCCCTTTGCGTTTAAAACATTTTTGATGTATCTTTATTCAGTCTTAAACGCCGATATTTTAACCGAATTTCCATCTCTCATCCTAGTGTAATTTTTTGATATCCTTCAAAAATTGATTTGGTTAAATTAATCTACCGCCTCAAAAATCTCGGTTAAAGATATGATAATTTAAGTTAGTCAAAGCTTTAACTATGCTGTTTTCCTATTATACTTAAACTCTATCTACTAATTCGCTTTGCAAACTTTGGGGTTAAGTCGTTTTTTATTAAAAGTGGAACTCAATGTGGCTTAAAAATATATAGATATTATTGTAATTTATTTGTGAGAAGGAAGAGCGGGTTCCCCGAAATACAGGTTTTTTCAAACTTACTTCAAGGTTCTCGACTAAATTGTGAAACCACGAATATTTTACTTAATCAATACATTATCATTTTCATATAAAAATCTATTTTAGAATGTGGAAATTAAGCCCTTTCAGATTACGATACCTCACGCACAAGCTAACTTTTTCAGTTCCCGATTTCGGCCCTTTTGAATGAAAATGAAGATAATTTTAAAATTCTTTCATAAATAGCGATAAACTTGGGCAAACATTTCGTTAAAGAGTTATTTTCGTATGGGATCCTTTTAACGATGCCGTGTAAAAAGCAACTAGGGGGATGGATTTTATATAACTGCTATACCCCTAACAGCTTAGCCCGCTGCCATCTTCAATTGCATCATCACTGGCCAGCAGGTGAGATTGCAGTCAAGGGCTAACATGTAGTTGCGAAAAAGAGATCTTAAAAGAATTACTTAAAATTGTAAATTACTCAAGTAATTACCCAAGTAATTTCACTCTAATTGTGTAGCGCCTATCATTTATAAACGCTGTGAGTAGTATAAATGATAGTAAAAACTAAAAACACTAAGTATCTACATCGTAAAGTTAACAATTAAAAATTGGTCTGAAAACCCCGCCCAGCGGGACGCCCGCAACGAATGTTTCTCGTGTCGTGACTAAATGTCGGAACACACAAACATACATCACTACATTATCTAGTTTTTGCGCACTTGTGCCGATCAACACATTTTTTATAATCAACATTTTTCCGACCTGAAAGAATGTTCGCTCAGGCAATTAAGTGGAATTCTCGCAGAGGCTCTTTTTTGGATTTTTTGACAGATGTGAAGTATTTTTTTAACAGAATTATGAATATTTTTGAAAAAAAAAAACATAATTCTATTATAGGTAATTTTTGTCAGTTTTTATTATCGTATGCATAGTTTTTAAAATAAAATATATGGAACATATTTTTTTCTCTATCAAGATTCTACACGAGTATTTTTGGGTAGGTAACTCTAGATACAAAAACGTTTAAATTTTGAATAATAAAATATGTAGTACTTTATTATTACCGATTAAATAATGCCTTAAATATTACAAAATAATTTTTCTTAGCAGACGAAAAGTAGGTTAAATGCCATTTTTTATTTGATGAAACGATTGCAATTAATGCAAAACTATTATGAAGTATCATTACTATTATTTTTTAACTAATATGAAGTTGTTTGTTTATAAAAAAAGTTAGTGACAAGTTAGTTACAAGTAATTGGCATTTAACTAAGCTAACGTGGTAATGATAAACAGTGTTGGTCATCTTTTTACTGTAACCGGCAATTCCTAACGTCACCGGATGGCACCCCGCGGCCTCATGAATTGCTAAATCGATTTTAATTGAACTCCATGAAATTGCAAGTGCGATCCGGTAGGAAAAATGTTAATATTCGCTATATTATTGCGTTAAATGAATATAAGAATGTTTATGGTATTTTTTTAAATAACATTTATAATATATATGTAACAATCACCTTCAGTTGTTCATTTTATTTTAATGAACTTCTATATCTATACTAATATGCATGTTGGATGGATGTTTGTTACTCAATCACGCCAGAACGGCTGTACGGATCTGGATGAAATTTGGCACAGAGATAGACTATACCTACTCTGGAAATAATACATGACTTTTATCTCGGAAAATTAAATAGTTCCCGCCGAAACCAAAAACCTCAATCTGGACGAAGTCGTGAGCAAGTAAAATAATAAGCATGCTCTACTTATTTTCATGATCAAAACACTTCATCGTCTGTACTGTACTGTCCCTTACGATACATTTAAACCTAGATATTATTTCCCTATTTAGTGCCAGTCCAGTTCAAAGGCCATACCGTAATATTACCTATTCTGTGGTCATATTATTAAAGCTGTATTGCGTCCTTTAAACTATCTCGTTCTTATTACGCTGTCGGCTCACAGAATTGATCGCACACTTTCCTAATATTTTGAGGCAACATTATCAGCCTCGTACCGAGCTTTACTCGGAAGGTAACCCGATACTCTTTATCCCAACTGACTGACTCACTATTTACTATAGTGTCACGTATGGTATGCCGTTTGTGATAGTTCTGTGTTAATAGATAGTTTGTTATTATTCTATTGTTTGATTTATTATTGCTCAGTAATGTTTTTTGAACCGTTAACCGCTTTTGAAGCTTGGACTGCCTCGTTGGTCTAGTGGTTAGTATGTTCGACTGCGGCCGACGAGGTCCCTGTTTCAAGTCCAGGGTCGGGTTTATTTTCTGACTAGAAATTCTCACTAGTCCGGAGTCAGGAAGTTGGCGGTGTTACAACGTGCTCTCCAAGGCACGGGGCCTTGGAGAGCACGTTAAGCCGTCGGTCCCGGTTATTATCACTAACATAATAAAAGCCCGCCAACCCGCATTGGAGCAGCGTGGTGGGTTTAAGATCTAATTACCTTTCTCCTATGAGAGTAGAGGCCTGTGCCCAGCAGTGGGACGTTAATGGGTATTGGGCTGTAGTGGTGAAATGCTTTTTTTGTTGAGTGACTGTGATATATTTATCAATAGTTTGATGCCTGCGACTTCCACCGCGTGGTTTTTTCTTAACCAAATTTCTCTCTCTGAACCAAATTTCATGAAAATCGGCTAAATTAATAGGCCGTGAAAGCGTAGTAGACAGACAGACAAACAGACGGACGGACCGACAGACAGACTTTCGCATTTATAATATTGGTTAGTTCACTTGAAGTTGGTCCAATATTGGAAAATCACCAATATTCTCAATGCCAAAGTGTCATCTACTTTTTCACGCGGATAAAGTACGTATGCGAGTGTCATTCTGTTCAACCGATTTTGTATAAACAATAGGTTGCATTTGCATAATGGAAAAGGGCATAGGATATTTTTGTCTCGGAAAATTGAAGAGTACCCGAGATTTTAATCAATATACAATAGTAAGTATAATAATTGACTGTTTGTGTGTGACACCATCGAAGAATATAGTTTCTTTCTAATCAAAATTCTCAAACATCATCTACTTTTTCACGCGGATAAAGTTGCGAGTGTCATTCAGTTTTACACTCCAAAAAAGTAGTAAGGAGGTTCTCAATTCGGCGCGTATCTTTTTAGGGTTCCGTACCTCAAAAGGAAAAAACGGAACCCTTATTGGATCACTTTGTTGTCAGTCCATCTGTCTGTCAAAACCCTTCTTCTCAGGAACGCATGGACGTATCAAGCTGAAATTCATATCAAATACTCAGGTCTACTGTCCCTTGGAGCCGTGAAAAAATGAAACTTCTACCTAAACCAACGCAATCAAAAGATACAGCCGTTTATGCTGCAAATTTTCGACACTCGCAAGGGAATCAAAATCTATAGGGTACTTCCCGTGAACTCAGAATCTTGAAATTTGGTACGAAGCAACGTCTTATAGCACAGATAAAGGAGAAATTGCGAAAAGCATACATTTTTAGTTACATCATATAATAAAAATCTTGCTATATAACATTATAAATGCGAAAGTTTGGATGCATGTATGGATGTCTGGATGTTTGGATGTTTGTTACTCAATCACGCCCCAACGGCTGAACGGATCTGGCTGAAATTTGGCACAGAGATAGATTATAGTCTGGAATAGCACATAGGCTACTTTTTATCCCGGAAAATTAAGGAGTTCCCGCGGGAACCATAAAACCTTGATCCACGTAGACGAAGTCGCGGGCATTAGCTAGTATTTTTAATAATTTTAAACTTACTACAAGTTTGTACGGAACCCTCGGTGCGCGAGTCCGACTCGCACTTGGCCGGTTTTTTGGATAAGAAGTGGCGAGAAAGTTCTAGTACCTACTTACGAAATATCTTGTGTGGCATTTGGTGTTACTTGTTAGTGACGTCACACTATAACTGGCAGGCCACACTGATTGGTTAAGGGGCTGTCGACAATTAGAACCGCACACAAGTCCCCACTGTGGGCGGGGCAGTGCCTGGGAACCTGGGTATTTGAACCAACGATATTTTGTCGTTCTACAAGTCACACGCTAGTAGCGTTTTCAATCATGTAGAAAACGTGTAGAAACCGAATGGGGGTATGGGTTTAATATATCTGCCATGCTCTTAACAGGGTAGCCCGTTACCATCTTAGACTGAATCATCACTTATCAGGTGAGATTGCAGTCAAGGGCTGACTTGTAGTGGATAAAAAAATCATACTTAATTGCCATCTTATATAAATATTTTATCCATGATTAAGATGTGACAACCCATTATAATGGAACTCTTTATCAAACTTAAAAACGCGCTTCTAGTATGGAAGTTGTATGAAATTCACAATAGTGGCTTCAACAAATTTCAACGCACTCTTTTTCTTTAATCTTTTTAAAAAGATTCTAGAAAAACTAGAATCTGCTGATATTTTTGCCGGTTCTTCTCAGTAGAATTTGTTTTCCGAACCGGTGGTAGAGTCATGACATTTCATAAATGGCACCATTTGTCCTACGTGAAATAAATCATTTCATTTCATAAATGATTTGAAAATTTTGATTTGTGTACACTTAATCTTACGTGTGCTTGTTAATAGTGTAGATATAAAGACCAGGACTTTGATGATACAATGAAATGTACACACTTTATTTAAAAAAAATATTCCAATCCATACAATTAAATGCACTGAAACGCTAGTATATGGAATGCTCTTCCGGCTTCCGTTTTCCCGTTCGCTTTTAATATTGGTATCTTCAAATCAAAAGTGAATAGCAATCTTCTATAGTCTAGGCAATAAAGCTAGTCGACCCCAACAATAATTCCTCAGGCGACGAAACTTTACAGTATGATAAAGTATCATGAGTTAAACGTATATTACAAATATCCAATAAAAAATCGGAATTGAAGTAGGGGTTTTATGCTATACCTAATTGTTAAAACAGGAAGGTACATTATCGCGTAATTGCAGTTTAGGTTTGATAGTAAAATCGGTTTAAATATCGATGTTCTGCACGATTATTTCGGTGTTGAGTGTAAATATACTATCTACTATTGTTTTAGAGAGAAATCGATAAAATATTCAGACATAAATATTAAGTTTTAGATATAAATACCTAACTTCCGGATGTATTTTTGTTGGATATTTTTGTATAAGTATTGGTTCATACCATACTATAACCCTGCCAAGTTTCAACGACTGAGGATTACCTAGACTACTAGGCAAGCGTGCTCCATCTTGAGTTACACCCCCACTTGCCAGCAGGTCTTATTGCAATTTGCAGCCAAGTGCTAGTCTATAAAAAAAAAAGTTGGTCGTCGCTTATAACTTGCATCACAACCAACGTATTAGTCGCTAACTCGGCAGTAAACTAAGGTGTAATTGTTTTATGTGCAACAAAAGGCCCCATTGAAGCGATTGCCCTGCGTTTAGTGCCCGACTTAATTTGTTAACACCTCTCACTGTGTGACCAATACTTTACAAGTTTACAAGCATACATTAGCCCTTTAGAGGGTAGGTATTTGTTCTTGTATATTACCGGAAGTGATCCTTTTTGTTTCAGTCCAATTTGAAACTAAGAAAATGTGTTTGTCTGTGTATAAAAGCTTGTAACGTCAACCTATCTGTATATCGTGTAAATATTTTTTGTCCTACTTACTTGCTCGGAAATTGCTTCAATATTTTTTTTAAAAAAGATACGTACGTTGCTCCTTTTTGACCGGTAATACTTAAATATGAAATCAGATCATTTCCATATAACACAAAGTTTTAGCTTTACCTATTTCCTCGCAAATTAGAGAAATGTTCTGAACCGAAATAGCTATAAAATCATTTCAATGTTAATCAGCCGTCAATTGTTTTATTTCCGGCGTGGGCAGTAATGTAGTAACTATTATTAGCGTCCACTGCTGGACATAAATCTTTTCGAGAAAGCGGCACCAAACGCTTTCTGATGTCTCCGAGTTCCTTATCCATATTTCTTTTAATTTTGTTTTTCTGAGTTGCCTGCTGGCTCTTCTCAGTAGAATTTTTCCGAACTTACCGGACCGGTTAGTTACACCCTACCGATTTTTTTAACAGTTAGGGTGTAACTAGCCACGACGGAAGCTTTCCTACAGGCCAGACCAGAGTAAATTCATCAACAACAAATTCGATTTCCAAATTGACCCTGGCGGGAATCCAACCCTTGCCCTCCCGCTTATAAGACCACAGAGCCACCACTGCGCCATGGAGGTCGTCGTAATTCCTCGTGGACGCTCTCCCTGTAAAAAATATATAATAGCCCAGTTTACTGCATTTCTGACCCCTTGATATTGCCGAATGCTGTAATTTGGTATTAATTAATGTAGCTACTCAATCAATTTCTCGTATAAGTGATTTAAAAATCAATATCAGATTACAGGCGTAATTTGTACTCTCATGAGAGAAAGTGATCATAATACAAATTGGATGGAGACAATATAATTTTATTACATCCATAAAACATGCGGGCTAGGGTTAAGGGGCCATAACGAATAAAATATGATTTATTCACTGCAGTGAAACAAGCATGAGATGGCAATAAAGCAGTGTTGGCGTGATGGAAGCAAAAACTCAAATTACCTAAGTAGGTTTTAAAAATAAACTATGTTATTGAACGAAAATCGATTTAATGACGATTTTGATTTGCAACTATCCAAATTAAGTAAGGTTAGTGATGATGCAGTCTAAGATGGTAGCGGGCTAACGTGTCATATAGGTTCTTGAAATTCACGAGCGCGCGTGAACTTTACTTGTAGTTATACACATTTACTGGTTTAAGATGTTTATTGATTCAAAAATAATTTTACAATTCACGTAGATGAAACTTACAGGCTGACATAAAATACTTAATGTAAACAAGATTTAGCATTTTGAACGGAGAGGATTACACGTATACAAATGTAACTATACACATAGGACCTCACAAGTCATCTACAGTCTAATGATATCACGAGAGAAGATTAAAAAAATACCATTTATATTCAAGACGATGCCACCATGAGTATAACCATAAGCCACGCGCACTCGTGAATTCCAAGAACTATACAAGAAAAAATCACAATATTACCAAGTTTTGAGATAAAAAAAAGTGTGTGTCTGCAATTCACACACGGCACACGTGAAAATGCAGAAACGAGAGACTGAGATAAAAATAACTTGTATTCTATCTCATCCTCTCGCTGACTAATAAGCCTATTACACTGCACACAATACACTTCTCACAGGGACCCTTACAATTGAATCAGTGTAGTGTAAAAAGATTTAGGGAGAAAGGGTCCCTATATTGGTCCTTATTGCTGTGAAATAGCGACGCTCAACTAGTGTAATAGGCCTAATAATCATATATATGTTTGTCTCTTTTTGGTGTCGCTTTTTCGTTTCATTTTTGAAGTGTAACCTCTTTAGAATCGTTGTGATTTCATGAAAATTCGATGAATACATACAAACTTTTTTTTCGTTTCGTTGTATTTTCAAATCACAACGATTATAAAGAAGTTTCACTTAAAAAATCTTCTAGAACTCGCATATCATCAGTACGGGCCCTTAAGGCCTTGACCGCAGCGCTGCGTCATCGGACGAGACGCGATGATGTATGTTGCTTGGGAATGACACAAAATGTCATCCCTTGTGGGTCAAAGGCTACTTGTGCGGACTCGTTTCTTGCGGCATCGTTGAATGTAAATGGTATTTTTTTTAATCTTAAAAGGTTTTAACTTGGCTCGTGATATCATTAGACTGTAGATGACTTCTTTGTTATGTAAATAAGGTGACCTGAGCGGCTTGTCTTTTGGAATAGTTATAAATTCCCAAACATCGAACCGGGGAAATCCCACTGCGCTACTCGTAATTTTTTTCCTATATATTTCTCACAGTGATAGCTTAGTGTTTAAAACTTTTCCCTCCTATTCAAGGGATCTGGGGCTCAATTTTTCAAGATTTAAGATACACCTGCCTTATTTATGACATTACTAGCTTATGTCTGCGTTGATGAAGTTATTTTTCGTTCCAGCGAGAACTCATTGATTCCCCGGGATAAAAAGTATGTGTTATGTGTTATTCCAGACTATAATCTATAATCTGATGCCCGCGACTTCGTCCATGTGGATTAAGGTTTTCTGGTTCCCGCGGCAACTCTTTAATTTTCCGGCATAAAAAGTAGTCTATGTGTTATTCCAGACAATAATCTATTTTTGTACAAAATTTCATCCAGAACCCTTCAGCCGTTCTGGCGTGATTGAGAAGCAAACAGTGGCGTGCACAGTATTCGGAGCCCGGGTAGGCATTGGCCTAGATCAGGCAGAAAATTATGAAAATTATGCATTGAGGTTTTTTAACTAGAGTAAGCAGTACCTTTATGCCTCTATGTCGTGCACGCCACTGGAAGCAAACATCCATCCATTCAATATTTGTAATATTATAGTACATAGTATAGATATGTCACCGTAAGATTGTAAAAACCTTTAGATTATAATCTAACTCGCGAAATTCTAAACTGTCGAAAGATTGGAATTTAACGCATTATTTTCAGGTAGATTGTAATCTGATAGGTATTTAAACCCGATAAAACCTAAGTGCTTGATTATTTATGTCGAACCCTAACCTAACCTACAAGAGAGAGACAAGAAAACGTAAATAAAATGAATATTTCAAAAATTTACACTCAGAACATTGAACAGTTTACAATCTTTCGACAGTTTAGAATTTCGCGAGTTAGATTATAATCTAACGGTTTTTACAATCTTACGGTGACATATAAAGACAGTTTAGATATATTATATAGATAAATTAGTATGTATTTATCTCACAATTTGTTCCCGGGCGATACGCAGCAATCATAAGCGATACGAGCGCGATACGAAGTCACAATTCATCGCAGATCGTATCTCTCGCTGTCCACGCGATGTCGCGTCCATTGTACTGTCATCATAACAGTAACTGTGTGCTATAATATTGAGAACATTTGTGCTGTGCGGTTATATTGTTTTCATATAACCTGCATTGAAAATGCGAGTTTCAATGCCTGTTGAGCCACGTGAAACTAGTAAATAGGCATGATGACAGTAACCAAGAATCAATTAAATTATGAATTTATCTAATGAAATAGGATTCACGGATTATAAAAAACGTATTTATTTCTCTATTTCGAGTGAGATTGGTATTTATTTTGATAAAATACAGCAATCCGCCATAATGGATTAAACACCAAGAAGCGAATGACGTCACAATTGTTTGGTTTCGAGCTTTGACAATCTGATATTGTTTACTGCACACTGCACAGAGTATATTGGTAAAAACAATAGTGACGTCACAAACGACGCCGAAACGTGGACACTGACAGCGAGGCTAGTACAGCAGGTTGCTCAGCGTGCTATGGAAAGAGCTATGCTCGGAATTTCTTTGAGGGATAAAGTCCGGAACGAAGTGATTCGCCAAAGAACAAAAGTGACCGACATAGCTCTTAGGGCTGGCACGCTGAAGTGGCAGTGGGCTGGTCACGTGTGTCGGAGGACCGATGGACGTTGGAGTCGAAAGGTCCTCGAGTGGAGACCGCGTCTTGGTAAACGGAGCGTAGGGCGCCCCCCAGCAAGGTGGAGCGATGATATCCGGAGGGTGGCTGGCATCGATGGGATGCGGAAAGCCGAGGATAGAGCACGTTGGCGCTACTTAAAAGAGGCCTATGTCCAACAGTGGATGCATAATGGCCGTTGATGATGATGATTGATGATGAAACGACGCCATGACACTCGCGAGCGTTTCGGTGTGAATTATAAAACTTATATTTCACATGCCAATTTTATCTTCCAAACCTTATTTTTCTGCTGAAATAAGATATTTTTTCGAAATAGTAGATACTTCCGAACATAATCTGACCATTTTTCAAAATCAGTCATCATGCCTATTCCAGACGAATACATCATTCAACGGGCATTCAGATGGTTTTCTACCCGCTGAGTGACGTAGCAGCCCTCCTTCCAATCCTGTCAGAGTATCTTTGGTTTATTTCAAACCTTTTCGATTGTCATTTTACCAATATAATAAGCACACAATATACTATTTCATATAACCTGTATTGAAAATGCGAGTTTTAATGCCTGTTGAGCCACGTGAAACTAGTAAATTCCAGACGAATACATCATTCAGCGGGTAGACGGGCATTCAGGTGGTTTTCTACCCGCTGAGTGACGTAGCAGCCCTCCTTTCAATCCTGTCAGAGTATTTTTGGTTTATTTCAAACCTTTTTGATTGTCATTTTACCAATATAATAAGCACACAATATACTATTTCATAAAACCTCCATTGAAAATGCGAGTTTCAATGCTTGTTGAGCCACGTGAAACTAGTCAATTTCAGACGAATACGTCATTCAGCGGGTAGACGGGCATTCAGATGGTTTTCTACCCGCTGAGTGACGTAGCAGCCCTCCTTTCAATCCTGTCAGAGTATTTTTGGTTTATTTCAAACCTTTTTGATTGTCATTTTACCAATATAATAAGCACACAATATACTATTTCATATAACCTCCATTGAAAATGCGAGTTTCAATGCTTGTTGAGCCACGTGAAACTAGTCAATTTCAGACGAATACGTCACTCAACGGGTAGAAAACCTTCACTTTCGTAATTTTCACATCGTGTTTACAATTTCGCGAGTTAGATTATAATCTAACGGTTTTTACAATCTCACGGTGACATATCCATTCTCATCCGTTTATGGTATCGTACATACCTAAACGTATGAGAATGGATACACGAAATTGAGCTCTACTTCAATGTTATAGTTTATTTTACTTTGACGCCGAACTTTGACGATTTGATCGACAATTCTTACACAATCGGGGGGCAGGTCTGTTGTTTGCATGGCGTCGACCCACTGTACGCTGTGGTCACATCGTGGGCAAAAAGAAAGCTCTTTGCGAGGCGCGTAAAGTTAAATGTCCTTATTTATATAATTTCACAAATGAAACGCATAAAGGGGCACATTCAAATCACGGAGCGGGTTTTTTTTGGACATTGTTATAAGCAAGCGTAGGAGGGCGTGGGTCGAGCTTTAAATTACTGTTTTTGTTATAAATCAACAGAACCTCAACCTCTTATTTTGCTTTTGTGCAGCTTTGTTAGGTTACCTACGAGTACGTTGAGATTTAACGTAGTCTTCGGGGTTTTATTCGACGACAAGACACATTTAGTTCGACGCGTTCAGTAAACACTTACTGGCCAATTTGTACTCAAACACTTCTTCTAATTTTTTTTTAATCCACTACAAGTTAGCCCTTGATTGCGATCTCGCCTGATGGTAATTGTTGATGCAGTCTAAGATGGTAGCGGGCTAACCTGTTAGGGGCATGGCAGTTATATTAAACCCATACCCCTTTTCGGTTTCTACACGGCGGCACGTCTTTGCCGGTAGGGTGGTAACTAGCCACAGCCGAAGCCTCCCACCAGGCCAGACCAGGGAGAGTTCAGAAATTATAAATTCCCAAATCGACCGTGCCGGGGATCGAACCCGGGATCTCGTTGAGACAACAGCGCTACTCACTGCGCCACGGAGGTCGTCAAAATCGGAATTGTGCTAAACTCTTTAAATTACCATATCATCCATCCTTTGATACTATCTATATTATTAATACGAAAGTTTGGATGGATTGATGGATAGATGTTTTTTACTCAATCACGTCAGAACGGATCGGGATGAAATTTGGCACAGAGAAGGATTATAGTCTGGAATAACACATAGGATAATTATTCCCGGAAAAATAAAGAGTTCCCGAGGGAATTAAAACCTTAGTCCACGCGGATGAAGTCGCGGGCATAAGCTAGCAATATATATTATAAATGCAAACCTGTGTTTGTCTATTTGTCTTTCTGCTACGCTTTAACGGCTCATCTTTTCAACCGATTTTTATGAAATCTGGTATGGAGATAGATTGCATCCCGGGGAAGGATATTGTAGGCTACTTTTTTACTTTTATCCAGGAAAATTCGCGCAGCAATAAAAAAACTTATTGAACGCGGACGAATTAACGGGCATCATTTTGTACTCTAATAATTTAATAATCTGTACTTCAATCACGTCGAAACAGAGCAACGGGTCCATTTTTGCAACGGGATTTTTGCATGGGTTTAGTTGAGGACCTGGAGTGTGATATAGGCTACTTTTTATCCCGGAAAATTAAGGAGTTCCTCTGGAAATTAAAAAAAAACCACACGAACAAAGTCGCGGGCTAACAGCTAGTGGAAAAATACAAAACATCTGGGGCCATTTTGTTTTTTGTGTAGCTAATTTTGCAAATTATTAATTGAATCTCGTTAACCCCGGCCTAACAGCATTACCTTATACGCGAACCGGTTTAATCAAATTGTATCCTAATCATATGATTTGGTGCCGTCGTGATTCATTATGCTCAAACAAAAAGATTAACACAAAAAATTAAGTTGTAAAGTTTTTTATAGGACAAAACACTCAATTTAGATAGTAATATTTGGTGTTCTCGTATTTGTGAAACCGATTAGGGGTATGAGTTATTAAATACCACTATGCTCCTAACATCAGGTGAGATCGCAGTCAAGGGCTAATTTGTAGTGGAAAAGAAAAATAAAAAAGACACAACCCTCTACGGTCGCACAGCGGGCAATATAACGCATCTAACTTATTCACAAGTTGCAAAATAAATGAATGCTTTGGGTTTTCATTAGGTCAGAGAAGCAATGACCGCTAACCGTTGTGATATTGAGTTATAGTAGATGACCGTGCGAAGCGAAGGTCTCTGAGTCTACTTGAGTGAATTTGCACTTGTCCGTTTGTCCGTCCGTCCGTCTGTCAGAGCCTTATAACTTCTGAATTACTAAACGTTATCACTCCAAATTTAATATGTAAACCTATAGCCTCCAGTCGAATATGGCTTAAAAATTTATAAAAATATTTCAGAGGGGCTCTCATAGAAGCGAATGCGAAGTAAAATATTTTTATAGCGTTACATAGGATTGCGGAATATGATTTTAAAGATAATTAGGAATAGAATCCGAAAATAATTAATTTAAAATTTTCCTAAAATTGACTAAATGGGGGGCTTTCAAAATGGAGATTATCTAACGTCCAAAGTTGACCTCAGAACTCTCAATTTTCTGAAAGGTTGAGCCCGAAACTTGATCAATTATTTGAATTATCCTGTACTTGAACAACAAATACTAAAATTAGATAAATATTATAAGGATACGAAATTATTTAATTTTTAGTGAGCTTCACAATGATGTCAATAAATGGCGCTCTGAAAAAGTTTATTCGTTTATTGCTTACAAATAATAGACGTTAGTGCCATATTTACGTGGAATAAAAAAAAGTGTACTGATAGTACTAATGTCTATGAACGATTGACGTCATCAAATCAGATTCGGCGCGTCTCAGTTCGGGGCGAACCACTAGATCATTGTGTAAAGTGGAGGCGCCAATGCCACGGCAAAACACGGTACAACGTCATGGTAAAACACACCATGAGTAAGAGGATGTGTGGCGGGAAGAGAGACGCGGATGTCAAATATTTGCTGACGCGGTGCGCCGCCGCAATGTAACCAACGCATCTACCTACAATTGAAAAGATATTGTATTTTTTCGAGCTATTTTTAGGTTCTAACGGACTTAAAAAGACATGTCTGATGATGTGGGCACGCATTCAAGCACCTTGGCTTAGTTGGAAAATGCACCAAAGAGACGGACGTTATGAGATTGCTGGGTACAAGGTCGTGTTCTGAGGATAGGTAACCGTCCAAGTCATCTTTGCTCAGCACTCAGCAGTCTATGATTGAGTTGAAAAAACTATTTAACCTATAATATGTCAAAGCCCTAAGAGTCATACCAGTCATACCTACTAAAGTGAAAGTGTGTTTGTTTGTTGGTTTGTCCGTCAATCACGTCGCAATGGAGTAACGGATCGACCTGATTTTTAGCATGGGTATAGTTGAGTACCTGGAGTACCTACATGGGCATTTTTGTCCCGAAAAATTTGTTCCCGCGGGAATAAAACAATAAACCACGTGGACGAAGCCGCGAGCGTCGGCTACTTTATTGACCGAGCGAAGCGAAGTTCTCTGAGTCTACTTGAGTTAATTTGCTCTTGCCCGTCCGTCCGTCCGTCCGTCCGTCTGTCAGACCCTTATAACTTCTGAATTACTAATCAAATTTAAATTTGAAGCAATTACGTTCATTTAAATGTTATATGTAAACTGATGGCCTGCAGCCGAATATGGCTTAAAAAGTTATAAAAATCTTTATTTCAAGGGGCTCTCATAGAAGCGAATGCGAAGTAAAATATTTTTTATAGCGTTACATAGGCTTGCGGTCATTTTAAATATAGTTTTTTTCCCCTAAAAGTTTTTTTCCCCGTTTTTACCCCTTTGGGCTTTCAAAGTGGAGATTTTCTAACGTTCAAAGTTGACCTCAGAACTTTCAACTTTCTGGAAGGCTGAGCCTGAAACTTGATCAATTATTTGAATTATATCCTGTACTTAAACAACAAATACTAAATTAGATAAATATCATAAGGGAACGAAATTATTTAGTTTTTAATTAGCTTCAGTATTTTTAATAGAACTTCACAAAGATGTAAATAGATGGCGCTCTGTAAAAGTTTATTATTTTCTCCAATAACTCTTTAGATTTAACATTAGACGCAAAAGATTGCGTCTAATGTTAAATTTAACTATTACAATATATAGTTAAAAAACTATCTTAGGGATACCGCTAGGTCTCAGTTCGGGGCGAACCACTAGTTATAAAAACGTATACAGTTACTGATAAGGATTTAAAAAAAAATTAAAAATCCGATTACGAGGACCCCACAAAAAAAAAATGTGAACCGGACACAAACCAGCTCAAGATTGTTCGTAGGTACACGTGAAATATTTACCGCCGCGGCCGGGGCGTGCGGTGACAAGTGATCTTATAAGGGTTCCGTTTTTTCCTTTTGAGGTACGGAACCCTAAAAAACGTATACAGTTACCGACAAATGAATGATAAGGGTTCAAAAAAAAAATTAATAATCAGATTACGAGGACTCCACAAAAAAAAAATGTGAACCGGACACAAACCAGCTCAAGATAAGAGCGTAGGTACACGTGAAATATTTACATTTAACGTTCAACTGTATCGGCCGCGGCCGGAGCGTGCGGTGACAACAAACGCGCGGCGGCTTTGCGACAATCGCTCGATCGCACGAGCGCGCGATAGCATCGCTTTCACTAGCGCGGGTCGAGGGCGAACGGGTGCCCTTATCCAGTTGTGAGCTGCATTGCTGAGTGATACAGATTCTGAGAGCTGCAGATGAGTTAGCAAAGCTTTTACTGAGATATTTTACCACTAATACGACGTATAGATGTCACGGTTAGATTAAAATCGGTCGCGGGTGAACGGGCGAACGGGTGCCCTTATCCAGTTATGAGCTGCATTGCTGAGTGATACAGATTCTGAGAGCTGCAGATGAGTTACCAAAGCTTTTACCGAGATATTTTACCACTAATACGACGTATAGATGTCACGGTTAGATTATAATCGGTCGCGGGTGAACGGGCGAACGGGTGCCCTTATCCAGTTGTGAGCTGCATTGCTGAGTGATACAGATTCTGAGAGCTGCAGATGAGTTAGCAAAGCTTTTACCGAGATATTTTACCACTAATACGACGTATAGATGTCACGGTTAGATTATAATCGGTCGCGGGTGAACGGGCGAACGGGTGCCCTTATCCAGTTGTGAGCTGCATTGCTGAGTGATACAGATTCTGAGAGCTGCAGATGAGTTAGCAAAGCTTTTACCGAGATATTTTACCACTAATACGACGTATAGATGTCACGGTTAGATTATAATCGGTCGCGGGTGAACGGGCGAACGGGTGCCCTTATCCAGTTGTGTGCATTGCTGAGTGATACAGATTCTGAGAGCTGCAGATGAGTTAGCAAAGCTTTTACCGAGATATTTTACCACTAATACGACGTATAGATGTCACGGTTAGATTATTATAATCGGTCGCGGGTGAACGGGCGAACGGGTGCCCTTATCCAGTTGTGAGCTGCATTGCTGAGTGATACAGATTCTGAGAGCTGCAGATGAGTTACCAAAGCTTTTACCGAGATATTTTACCACTAATACGACGTATAGATGTCACGGTTAGATTATAATCGGTCGCGGGTGAACGGGCGAACGGGTGCCCTTATCCAGTTGTGAGCTGCATTGCTGAGTGATACAGATTCTGAGAGCTGCAGATGAGTTAGCAAAGCTTTTACCGAGATATTTTACCACTAATACGACGTATAGATGTCACGGTTAGATTATAATCGGTCGCGGGTGAACGGGCGAACGGGTGCCCTTATCCAGTTGTGAGCTGCATTGCTGAGTGATACAGATTCTGAGAGCTGCAGATGAGTTAGCAAAGCTTTTACCGAGATATTTTACCACTAATACGACGTATAGATGTCACGGTTAGATTATAATCGGTCGCGGGTGAACGGGCGAACGGGTGCCCTTATCCAGTTGTGTGCATTGCTGAGTGATACAGATTCTGAGAGCTGCAGATGAGTTAGCAAAGCTTTTACCGAGATATTTTACCACTAATACGACGTATAGATGTCACGGTTAGATTATTATAATCGGTCGCGGGTGAACGGGCGAACGGGTGCCCTTATCCAGTTGTGAGCTGCATTGCTGAGTGATACAGATTCTGAGAGCTGCAGATGAGTTAGCAAAGCTTTTACTGAGATATTTTACCACTAATACGACTTCTAGAGAACCCATGGACGTTCCCAAGGTGCTGGAATGGTGATGCCGCAGTGGAAAGCGTGGTGGACAGACGACATTAAGCGTGTTGCAGGGAGTCTCTGGATCCAGGCGGCTCAAGACTGGCTTGTGGAGGACCTTACAAGAGACTATGCCCAACGGTCGACATTTTTTTTTATCCACTACAAGTTAGCCCTTGACTGCGATCTCACCTGATGGTAAGTGATGATGCAGTCTAAGATGGTAGCGGGCTAACCTGTTAGGGGCATGGCATAGTTATATTAAACCCATACCCCTATTCGGTTTCTACACGGGATCGTACCCTAAATCGCTTGGCGGCACGTCTTTGCCGATAGGGTGGTAACTAGCCACGGCCGAAGCCAGACCAGACCAGGGAAAATTCAGAAATTATAAATTCCCAAATTGACCCTGCCGGGGATCGAACCCGAGACCTGCACACGTTAAGACAACAGCGCTACACACTGTTCAAGGAAGGCTGGAAGAGGTTTTTTTTAGAGATACTTTTTTAAAATTAGTTTTAAGACAATATTTTGTACAAAAATAATAAAAATAAATAAATAACCTGGGGGAAAGTGTGGATTAAAAAAAAAAGACACTCGCGTAACCACTTTGCAACAATCGCTCGATCGCACGACCCAATCGGTGAGATAGCATCGCTTTCACTGGCGATGGTCGCGGGTGAACAGGGGGGTCACTGTCAAATTCAAATTCAATTTTTTTTAATTCAAATAAACTTTTACAAGTACTTTTGAATCGTCAAGTGAATCTACCACTGGTTCGGAATGCCATTCCTACCGAGAAGAACCAGCAAGAAACTCGGTGGTTGCTCTTTTTAAATAAATATTTCATTTACAACTAATAAATCAATGTATACATAAGTAACCGCTGTCCTTAGCATTGCTGGAGTGATCAAATCCATGCTCCTCTATCATTTACATAATCTTCAACAGTATAATAAGCTTTTTTTCAAGAGCATACTTTTAATGGATTTCTTAAATTTGCGTATAGGCATCGCTTCAAGCAGTATTGTTTCAATTTAAAATTGTTAAAATGTCAGTTCTATGGCACGTACCTTGACGTCCCTAAAATAAGGATTAGTATTCTAAATCACGAACGTCAACAATATCAAATCAATACGACTTTAAGCAATAGTAGTATGCTTCAGGCCCATATCGAATTGTTTGAAAAATCTGTACCACTCAACAATACAGCTTTTATTGATGAGTGAATAGTGATACAGAACTTTTGACTATGGTGTTTAGTAATTTTTTTTAACTCCACATCCACAGGCTATAATGATATTATGACAGTACACAACCAATATATATTTGAAAATTTAGTATACGTGCCTAAGCACATTGATAAATTCAAGAAGAAAAGTGATTGTCATAATGTCAATACTAGAAATAAAAACAAACTTGTAATGCCTGCTTCTGGGCTTAGTAAAATTAGCAATGCATTTGTTGGAAACAGTGTCCGCTTCTACAATAAGCTCACAGAAGACATGTTAAAGATGTCTCTGAATAAGTTCAAAGTTAATGTAAAACGTAAATTCATTGAAAAGTCTTATTACCATGTAAAGGATTACTTATATGACAGGAGGCTTGGCAATAATTTGCTCTAATGTCTCTGATAGTTCCTTAGTTAAGATGATTTGTGAGATGGTGATAATGAATAAAAAAAACCGGCTGAGTTTGTTGTGGGCTCTTCTCAGACCAGGGCGCGTTTGGAACCCTAGTAGCTTTACTTTTAAGATACCGAAACTAACTATCACCATCATGTGTAAGTAATGGACGTCAGTATGTGTACCTATAGTGTGCCTAAATTGAATAAATAAATGATTGATTGATTGATTGACAGCGTAGTTGTGAGGCGCCCTCCGACATAATAGACTGATAAATGTTTATATTAAATGTATTTTTATTAGTGTGTATAACGCAATATATATATTACTATAATATAATAGTGTGCTGTATAATAAATATATAATACTAAATCGTTGAGCGCGTGCCTTTATTAATAACCAATTAGACATACTTTATTGTTAACAAATAAGTTACCTGCATAACTTATTAGCGAGGGAGCTTGCTTGTATACAAAACTGCATCCTGAAGACAATAAACCAGGGCAGCACCAGGTGTGGTCCAATGAGCATGCTCTAGCATGCCACCCGGCCGCGCGCGATTTATAAGCGGGCACCCGCCCACACTTTAGGCTAGGACCTCACTAAGCAGGTAATAACACTTAATGGGGCTGATTCTGTAGTGCACAATCTCTAAACTAAACTAAAATTAGAGCATTATAAATATTGCTAACCTTTTCATAATACTCCCTACGGAAAGGGACAGAACTAGATTTAAAGCTGCCATTTTAGTTTTGTTTAGAGATGTTACATTACAGAATCGGCACCAATGGCTAATTTGAAGTTATTAAGAGCACGTTTTCAGTAGAGAACTAGGTGTCAGGTTCAGTGAGTATGGGTCTATTTATAAGCGCACACCCACCCAGACCTTAGGCTAGGATCTCACTAAGCAGGAGAAATACTTAATGGGTAATTTGAAGTTAAATAGATCACTGCATTGGATTTCATAGTATTTTTAAGAGCACGTTTTCAGTAGAGAACTAGGTATTTGAAGTTAAATAGATCACTGCATTGGATTTCATAGTATTTTTAAGAGCACGTTTTCAGTAGAGAACTAGGTGTCAGGTTCAGTGAGTATGGGTATATTTATAAGCGCACACCCACCCAGACCTTAGGCTAGGATCTCACTAAGCAGGAGAAATACTTAATGGGTAATTTGAAGTTAAATAGATCACTGCATTGGATTTCATAGTATTTTCAAGAGCACGTTTTCAGTAGAGAACTAGGTGTCAGGTTCAGTGAGTATGGGTATATTTATAAGCGCACACCCACCCAGACCTTAGGCTAGGATCTCACTAAGCAGGAGAAACACTTAATGGCTAATTTGAAGTTATTAAGAGCACGTTTTCAGTAGAGAACTAGGTGTCAGGTTCAGTGAGTCTAGCATGCCACCCGGCCGCGCGCGATTTATAAGCGGGCACCCGCCCACATCTAAGGCTAGGACCTCACTAAGCAGGAGAAACAATGGCTAATTTGAAGTTATTACGTGCGCGTTTTCAGTAGAGAACTAGGTGTCAGGTTCAGTGAGTATGGGTCTAGCATGCCACTCGGCCGCGTGCTATATATAAGCGCACACCCGTCCACACCTTAAGCTAGGACCTCACTAAGCAGGAGAAACACTTAATGGCTAATTTGAAGTTATTAAGAGCACGTTTTCAGTAGAGAACTAGGTGTCAGGTTCAGTGAGTCTAGCATGCCACCCGGCCGCGCGCGATTTATAAGCGGGCACCCGCCCACATCTAAGGCTAGGACCTCACTAAGCAGGAGATACACTTAATGGCTAATTTGAAGTTAAATAGATCACTGCATTGGTTAGTTTATCGGATTTCATAGTATTTTTAAGAGCACGTTTTCAGTAGAGAACTAGGTTTCAGGTTCAGTGAGTATGGAGTTATAGGCGGTTATAAATCCTGATCATCCTTCTTTCGCACATTCTAACATTTTCAATGATTGTGAAAGACTCAGTACACTTTTGACTAAAGTAGCCCGAGCAGGTCCTAAGCAAGAATATTTCGTTAATTTTAGACATATTTTTGTTGGCATAAAGAATAGCAGAAATTGTAGAATTTTACAGAAAAATATGGCGAAAACATTCCGTATTTTTCATTACCATTTTTCACTACTTGTTTGTAATATTCTAGACTCTGGAGTCTAGACTATCTAATATTACAAAAAACTAAGCACTAGAGTCTAGTTAGTTACTTTAACACTGATATCCTTTTATGCTAGCAATAATAAGCAATTTAAAAGAAAAATAGACATCACAGGATTTGACCTTATCATAAAATTTAAATTTCGATAGAAACCTAATAAAGAAAAAATAATTTTCTATACCTACTTAATATAGACTTGTCTTCTTTAGATATATAAATCTCTTTGACTTAGCTCATGTTTAATACTTATTTACTAAGCTACTATATAAAACACGCGTTTCTTCGCCCAATGAACTTAAAGCCTTAATTATTACAGGGTGGCATTAGGGATTAAGCGAGGTCCGATCCAATTCGTTAAACACTCGCAATACATCGCTCGTAATGAACTCAAACTACAATCATTTTAATACACAGCAAGCAATAAACAATGCTCGTGTATATATTGTCGTGTCCATACTTCTATATCACGAGCTACGATTTAAAGTCTTTAAATATTTTATGGTACACGACGACAGTGGTACGTACCATCGTAATTTAAAGAGTGCCGAAGCAATCTGTATTCTGTACCGCGTATTTTTGTTTTTTATTTTATTTATAAAAAGGGCTTTCTTTATCTTAGCGTTTTATGATTTTTTGGCGACATCTTTAATATTATTATAAATAAAAATGAAAAAAACCGTTTATTGCCTTATATCTTTAGTTGTTTTTTTTTAAATTGTGACAGTTTTGCGCTTGACAACAATCATGCTTAGTGCAAAGCAATGATGAGGTAGAAATCCATTAATATAATTATAATCTTACTTCTTTTTTCTTACATATTATTATTTATATTATAAGTGCGAAAATTTGGATGGATGTATTTATGTATGGAAGTTTGTTACTCAATCACGCCCCAATGGCTGAACCGATCTGGCTGAAATTTGGCACACAGATAGATTATAGTCTGGAATAGCACATAGAGTTCCCGCGGGAACCAAAAAACCTCAAAGCACGCAGACGAAGTCGCGGGCATTCGATAGTATCTATAATATAATACAATCATTGGTGATAATTAAATTACAATCCCTTGGAACATATTTTGTGATAATTAAAATATTACAATGTTCTCCTAAGTTAAAAAAGTGAGAGATTACAATTAATATTATGTTAGTATTAAAATCCCAAAAGGGCCCAAATCTCGTAGAAACGAGATTTGGGCCCTTTCTTGGGTAAAGGGCAAAGGCCTCCCCCAACCTCTTCCACCCTTTCCTAATCTCACCCAATTTTTCCCCGCTGTTTTTATGATTTCTACTCTGTCTTTAATATGATATTGATTAAAAAATGGGCTTGGATTGGGAAAAAATTTGAAGTATTTAAAGTAGTTTTAGTAACATAATAGCCAAAAAAAGAACTTTTAAGAAGAGAGACAGCTCTATTTACAAAATAAAAGCCTCATTTTCCTGTAATATTTGTTTTTATCTCGCCACAGAATTACTTCAATTCAAAGTTCAAACCATAGTCTAAATATAACCATAACTTCTTATGTGACTCATCCGAGCTCGTTGCATTCATAATGCCAATTAAATCACTTTATTTCATAACAAAGTGCACCCAAAAACATGCCTTAATGCACTGACATAAAAGGCATTTATTTAATTCCGCAGGTACAATACTCGAACTACCTCAAGTATCAAGTACTGTTGTTTTTCGTTGAACAAGGTCGTAAGTGCACTTGCGACGGTATTTATTTTGAACTTTATATATTGTAGTGTAGTGTTGCTTTTTGTTTATCTGTAAATGCATGGTCAGTCAACGGATATAACCAGCTAGTTGTTGCTCCCGGGGTGGCTTGTACAATGTACGCGCGTGACACTGCTCTATTTACGAGAGAGTCGGTCTCTTAGACCCATAAAGATACAGTCCGGTACATTAGTGGAAATATTTGACCATAATTTTTTTCGATGGTTATATTTATTTTTACTTTATTTTGATAAACATTCAGTAAAATTAATTACAATAGGTAAAACAAATATAGTATTACACTTAAACCATAACAGTTTTCAAAGTTTTTTTGCACATATTGTCTAAAAATTTTCGAAAGGAATACGATGGTTTTTGACAACGTAGCCATGACATATGTCCAGCATTGGACATAAGTCCTCGATATCCTCGGCCAATCAGTTCTTGGACATAGGACCTATGTCCAGCATTGAACATTGGTCCTCCTACGTTATTTCATATCCCACGATCTCGTGTCGCTTGAGTTCAGCAGTATGTCATAATACGAGTATGTCCACTTCGCACTTAGGGTTTCTAGCAAGACTGCGGTTTTCAGTGTGTTGACACATAGTTACATCAACTTTATATATTGTTGTGTAGTGTTGCTTTTTGTTTATCTGTAAATGCATGGTCAGTCAACGGATATAACCAGCTAGTTGTTGCTCCCGGGGTGGCTTGTACAATGTACGCGCGTGACACTGCTCTATTTACGAGAGAGTCGGTCTCTTAGACCCATAAAGATACAGTCCGGTACAGTAATAGTGGAAATATTTGACATAATTTTTTTCGATGGTAATATTTAACTTAATTAATTTAAGATTTAACTTAAATTAAAATGTTTAGAGCGTCAACTTGCCAACAAACTGGCCCACCAGTTTGGCGAAATTTATATTTTGTAAAATAAGTTTGTATCTATTTTGAAATAAATAAGTATTTAAAAAAAAAATATTTTTACTTTATTTTGAAAAACATAGAGTAACATAAAATACAATAGTTAAAACAAATATAGTATTACACTTAAACCATAACAGTTTTCAATGTTTTTTTGCACATATTGTCTAAAAATTTTCGAAAGGAATACGATGGTTTTTGACAACGTAGCCATGACATATGTCCAGCATTGGACATAAGTCCTCGATATCCTCGGCCAATCAGTTCTTGGACATAGGACCTATGTCCAGCATTGAACATTGGTCCTCCTACGTTATTTCATATCCCACGATCTCGTGTCGCTTGAGTTCAGCAGTATGTCATAATACGAGTATGTCCACTTAGCACTTAGGGTTTCTAGCAAGACTGCGGTTTTCAGTGTGTGGTTACCATGAACACATAGTTACATACATACAGTTCGTCGTCTCAACCAGTGTACGCCCACTGCTGGACAAAGGCCTCCTTCATGGATCTTCTCAGGATACGGATTTGTGCCGCTTGCTTCCAGCGGCTCCCAGTTTTTTTTTATCCACTACAAGCTATCCCTTGACTGCGATCTCACCTGATAGTATGATGCAGTCGAAGATGGTATAAGATGGCTAACCTGTTAGGGACAAGGCAGTTATATTAAACCCATACCCCCGATTCGGTTCTACGCGGCATCGGACCGGAACGCTAAATTTTTTTTCATTTTTTTTTTCTCCAGAGAAAGGAAAATTCAGAAATTATATACTTATTCCCACATTGACACTGCCGAGGATCGAACCAGGGACCTCTGCACGTTAAGGCAACAGAGCTCAACACTGCGCCACGGAGGTCGTCTCAACCGGTGTAAGACCATTGCTAGACGAAGGTCTCCTTCATGGATCTTCTGGGGACACGGATCTGTTGCTTCAAGCTCAGTTACTCGTTACCCATAGTAAAAAATAATTTTCATTTCGAAATTTCCATGTAACTATTTCATGTGAAAGTTTGGGCGTAGGTATAAGTCAATAAATTTCAAGCAGTACTCAAGATATCGACCTAAAGACCACCGGAATTAAATTGACAATATAATACGCACCGACTGACGTACAATTATTAAATTAGTGTCCCCTTTAAGAATTCAAAGTGAAAAGCTTCCAAACTTCCGACATGTGAAAAAGTTGTGTGCCCGTGTCAAATCCGCTTTAATTGGCTTTACTTTAACATGCCTATTTCTGGCTCAGTTTTAATTTTGAGTAAAAAAAGTATGTCTAGAAATGTCAGCATAAATGTTTTGAAAAAAAAAAAGAAAAACGCTTCGAAATAGACCGTAAGTCGTAACTCAGTGAACGTTTTTCGTACGATGTGATAAAGCAAGTCATGATGTAGTCTTGTTAAGTGGCAATGATGTTCTATGATACCTATATAAAAAAAAAAAATTAGCGCTGAAGAAGCCTAACAGCGGTGTGATTTTTTTACTTTATTTACTTCAAATTTACTAATCAATAATCATAATAATATTATGTTGAGGTCTGTAGGACCTTATTACGTAAAGAGGATTGCTACAGTGTAACTATCCTCTTCCGATTTCCGCCGATTTTGCCCAAATGGCCAAAATCAACAGGGATGATGCCTATATCAAAAATAAATTATTTCTAACTCATTATTAAATAGAGGGCCTTCCAAAAGACCTAAAATTCACATCCTCGGTTAGTTTTAAGTTTGATAACCATTTTAAAATTAGATTAAAGAAAAAAAGTGCGTTGAAATTTGATGACGACGATGACGATGGTCTGCGTCAATGGATTTTGTCCAATAGTTGAAGAGTGGTAACCAATCAGAGGTGATTGTTACACTGTAGCTGTCATTTTTAGCCGGTAGCCCTGCTGGATTTTAAATGTATGTCAATTTCAAGGAAGTTTATTTTCAAAGTTTATTTCTGTGTTGATAACCATTTTAATATATACATTTTAAAAAAAAGTGCGTTGAAATTTGATGACGACGATGACGATGGTCTGCATCAATGGATTTGGTCCAATAGCTGAAGAGTGGTAACCAATCAGAGGTGATTGCGATCGTTACACTTTAGCTGTCAGTTTTAGCCGGTAGCCCTGCTGGATTTTAAATGCATGTCAATTTCAAGGAAGTTTATTTTCAAAGTTTATTTCTGTGCAGTGCGTCAAATAAAGATTTTTCTTTCTTTCAATTTCAAGGAACTGTTTGTGTACCGCACAGTACGTGTATCTCGCTATACTCGTAATATGCGCAGGCGGTGGCACTGGTCCTTGTCCGCGCTATTAACGCACCGATTTATGCTCCTTAATAGCGCGCCGCCGGATTTTGAATAATTATAAAGGATCCCGCAAACTTCTTATACGAGTGACCCCACGACTACGCTCTATACTGTGCATTATTATACCTTTGATTCCTTTTTGCTAACGATATCTAACTAAAACGTTATAAAAATTAAGTATTTGTCACATACTTGTTACACACTTGACTTATTAGCTAAGTCAAGAGAGCCCTTTACACTGTGCCACCATACTGTTGCACTGCTGTACAATACAGTTGATTTTGTATGTGTTTAGTTCAAGTTAATTTTTGTGCAGTGCGTCAAATAAAGATTTTTCTCTCTTTCTTTAAATTTAAATAAATAAAATCTTTATTTGGAATTACCATACACAGTGAAGGTACAAACACAAACTTACTAGTAATAAATAATAAAATTAAATTTCGGCATATATAATTCAGCATATATGTCGAACCCTAACCTAACCTACAATAGAGACACAAGAAAACGTTAATACAATTAATATTTCAAAAATTGACACTCAGAACATTGAACGATTTTAAACTAACGTTTTTTACAATCTTACAGTGACAGATACACCATAACTAATTATATATAATTATTCAAATTTTTATTATTTTAATTTTTAATAAAGTATTATTTTTATTAATTTTAATTTGTGTTACACTATTTGTATTTTTTAATTAATTATTACTGTTATTAATTGTGAGTTGTGCTGTGTAATTCTTAATTAATTAGTGTAATTGGCCTGTCCGTACTAATTAAATTAAATAAATAAATAAATAAAATAACAGCGCTGATTTTCAGCCGATCCCTAAAGAGAGAATTTCAAGGAACTGTTTGTGTACCGCACAGTACGTGTATCTCGCTATACTCGTAATATGCGCACGCGGTGGCACTGGTCCTTGTCCGCGCTATTAACGCACCGATTTATGCGCCTTAATAGCGCGCCACCGGATTTTGAATAATTATAAAGGATCCCGCAAACTCCTTATACACTGTGCATTATTATACCTTTGATTCCTTTTTGTTAACGATGTCTAACAAAAACGTTATAAAAGATTTTTCTTTCTTTCAATTTCAAGGAACTGTTTGTGTACCGCACAGTACGCGTATCTCGCTATTCTCGTAATATGCGCACGCGCTGGCACTGGTCCTTGTCCGCGCTATTAACGCACCGATTTATGCTCCTCAATAGCGCGCCGCCGGATTTTGAATAATTATAAAGGATCCCGCAAACTCCTTATACGAGTGACCCCACGACTACGCTCTACACTGTGCATTATTATACCTTTGATTTCTTTTAATACAATAGAACTTAATGCTAGCTGACCTAACCTAATTAATATATAAATCATGCCCACGTGGAATGGTGGCAAGAATGCTGGCTGCATTTCCGCGCTGGACAGCCAGGCTGATCCTTTGCGCAAAAAATGAGCCAGCCCTTCTTTCACCAGATGAGACAGTTAACCGCGGTGAAATATCTCGCAAAAATTTTTTGCCACTAAGACTCCACGGCCCAAGGGTCTCCACGGCAAACGGAACAAATATGTAACTCTGTTTCAGCCTTTTCTGCTCTGATTCCTTTTTGCTAACGATATGTAACAACGAGTCTTAATCAAAAAATTTAAAAAACACGACTGCCCTGTCAATAAACTAACTAAAAAGTTAAAAATCTAAGTTAATCTACTTAAATTGGAATCCTATTCACATTTTTATTAATTAAGTAAATTTTATTAGTTAAAGTGATATTGAACTATCGTGTTATGGTGTATATTTTTGGAATCTACTCATCATTTTCTAGATGATAATTATATAGGTAATCTTATTTTCGTATTTTTTTTTCAATTTTAGTCTTTAATGCGGGACCATGGTCACCCCATCAATTTTTTTTTAATTGTACTAGCCCATATCACCCGTAATGAGCTAGGGATTCTAACGATACCTCATTTATCAAAATCGGTTCAGGCGTATAGAAGTCATGGTGGAATATACAAACTCAAATACATACATACATACATGAACCCTGAAAACAATATACTCCTTTTTTCAGGCAGTCGTATAAAAAAGTTATAAAAATTAAGTATTTGTCAAATACTTGTCACACACTACACTGTGCCTCCACCGCCACTAGAGTACATTAACGTCCCACTGCTGGGCACAAGCCTCCACTCTCATAGGAGAGATGAAATCAGAGCTTAGACCCACCATGGTACTCCTGATGCCCGCTACACTTCGTCCGTGTGGAATAAGTTTTTTTTTAATTCCCGCGGGAACCCCTCAATTTGTCATCTTACAGGTCCTCAACTATACCTATGCGAAAAATCACATCGATCCGCTGCTCCGTTGCGAACCACTACGCTACCCACAATGTAACTTATCGAAATCCTGAAATATCACACTAACACATGTGTTAAATATTACTTTTAAAATTCATCGGATAGTAAATATTTAATGGATAATAAACTGGAACGATATAACAAATGGACTCACGGCATTTCAGCTATCATCTCGCACACACTTTACTTTCCAATATCACGTCCGAACTAACATCTTTCATTCCCCACTCAACTCCCTGCCTCGTCTATTTTAATCTTTGCCCCACCACTAATGACGCCATCTTGTAAAAAATACCCGCATTCGTTCGCCATTGGTCCAATTATGCATGTCTACCAACTCTCGATACAATAATAATGCAATACCAACACGAAATCAGTATTGCCATTCTATAAATAATATATAAATGTTGCCAGTCGAACACACGATCACGACACATTCGCATTTATAATATCAGTATCATTACACAGCGTCGTTAAAAGCATAATAACTTTTATAATCATTTAACTGTTACAATTATAGGTTATTTCTGTAATTATTACCGTTTCGTTACATTTTTTTCAATCTCCATCAGATATCGCCGCTGTAGGTTATTATTGTAGGTATAATTATTGTAGGTTTGTAATTATTGTAGGTATAAACTTAATTTTCCGACTGAATTCAACAAGTTTTTCTTAAAATTGAAACGTTTACCATTTCGGTCTGGGCTCCTACTTTGTTGCTGTCTTCCAGAATGTTAACTTTTTCCACAATTAAAGTAACCGACGCCATAATAAAACCGACGCCAAGAATTAGTGGCTGACAATTTTAGGTTTGTGCTAAAAAGTGATAAAGTTCACACCTCACGTACGTAACGACCTATTGATTCGGGATAGAGATGTTGTCGAAAAAAGCTTCAATGAGTGGATCTTTCCGCCGGTGCTTTTAGCGGTGGTTTACACGATAAAGCAGTCGCTCAAAATGTGGACACTATAGTGAGCTGGCAATAGGTTAACTTATCAAACTTGAGATACTCAAAAATCTTGCTATTCGGTTCATATTCGGCCTTCGTAAATATGACCACGTATCCAATTCGCCGTCGCCGGGATCTTCATGTTCTCTCACTTCTGTATACCGTGTGCTATTTGACCCAAAAACTTCCTCTTACCTGAAGGAGAAATTAAAATTTCTGGGAGATCAGTCCGAAATACGAACAACCCGAAAATTAACTTTATGCATACCATCGCATAAGACAAAGTTTTATACGCAGTCTTTCACAGTGCAAGCTGTTTTAATATGGAATGCTCTCCCATTAAATATACGACAATCAAAGTTACTCGAAATATTTAAAAAATCTGTTAAGAATTTCTATTTATCACTATAATACAGACGACTAGTTTTAACATTTATTTACTTATTATGATATTACATAGACTAAAAATACATAATATATATTAGTTTTTTTCATATATTTATTAAAAGTATTATATTATGTGTGTAACTGTTTATGTATTAGTATGTTGTATTTATATTTGTTATGTTATATTTGTTTGTATGTTTATATTAATACACCACCCGCGAGTTAATCTCCTAACTTCTCCTATTCCTAAGGTTGCCTGGCAGAGATCGCTACTAAGCGATAAGGCCGCCTTTTTGTATACTACTTCGTTCTTTGTATTCTATGTATTTTTTGTGTCCTTTTTATGTGTGTTGTGGTGTACAAAATAAAGAGTAATAATAATAGTAGGTAGAAATTGATAGTAATACTGTGTGTTTTACTATGAGAGAGAGTGAAGAGAGGAAGAGAGAGAGAGAGAAGAGCTTAAAGACCGGAAGTACGTAATATAAATTCAAATTTCAAACTGTTGTAGTGCGCACAGACCTACAAAATCCCTATGTGAAATCTTAAAACCGATTTCAAGTGTGAAATCCGCTTAAACTCGGAATCGATTCGAATCAAACTGTCACACAAAAAGCCACCGATTCGAGTTTCGACGCGGCACGTGTTATTTGACAAATAAAAAATTCCACCGCACCGCCACCGAGGCATTCGGGCCTAAATGAAAAAAGGAAAAAATACGACCCAAAATTAAAACTAATGTCTCCGCCGAAACTTTGATTCCGATAATTTCGATCAATGAGTTTTTATTGTAGCTAAGAGCTAATTATCACTAACATGATAATAGTCGTTAAAGCCCGCCAACCCGCATTGGAGCAACGTGGTGGGTCTAAGCTCTAATCCCCTCTCTCCTATGAGAGTGGAGGCCTGTGCCCAGCTGTGGGACGCTAATGGGCTGTAGTGAATATTAACCTTTCGCTGCTAATTATCGTGTTATTGGACACTAAACATTGTATTGGCATGACTTAAAAGTTAAAATGCTATTTTCGTAATGGCATTTATGAAGTCTTTAAGCATTTGGCGCTAGCTCGGATGGCGGTGTTGTAATTTATCGGCCATAAATGCTAAATAATACGTTTATGGCGTATCTAGTCAATTTAACGCCGTAATTTTTTAATTATTTTTCTGCCTTAATTATTGCGGCGATCGTTAAGCATTATCTTTAGTGTGGTCCAAGCAATACAGAAAACACGCCACAATGAAACAACGACCATATACATATGGATACTTCTTCTTCATATTATAAATGCGAAAGTTTGGATGGATGTATGGATGTTTGTTACTCAATCACGCCGCAACGGCTGAACGGATCTGGCTGAAATTTGGCACAGAGATAGATTATACTCTGAAATAGCACATAGGCTAATTTCATGGCAATCATAGGCTTTTGATCCCGGAAAATTTAAGGGTTGCCGCGGGAACCAAAAACCTCTAACCACGCAGACGAATTCGTGGGCATTCGCTAGTAATATTATAAATGCGAAAGTATGTCTGTCTGTTTGTCTGAGACGCTTTCCCGGCCTATCTTGTCAACAGATTTCGACAAAATTTGGTACAGAGGTTTTTTTTCCACCTTCATTTTTAGTCCACCTAATGTCGTTGGTGTACAGAAAAATTCAGTTGAGTTTATGCTACACCAAATAGACTAAGATTGTAACCTTTTGTTTTTGTTAGCCTATGTGCTATTCCAGACTATAATCTATCTCTGTGCCAAATTTCAGCCAGATCCGTTCAGCCGTTGGGGCGTGATTGAGTAAAAAACATCCATAGATGCATCCAAACTTTCGCATTTACAATATTAGTAAGATAAGATAAATAATAAATAATAATAGGTAGGTTGCATCCCGGGTACCTAATTAGCCTACATTTTATCCCGCAAAATCGAAGAGTTCCCGCGGGAATCAAAAAACTTTAATCCACGCGGATGAAGTCGCGGGCATCATCTAGTGAAACTATAATGACGTCACGACGGAACCGTTACCACCGACCAGTCTACAACACAACGTAAACAACTGTTGTGACCAGGGTGGCCAAGAAACAAGTCTCTTCACGGATATTCCCTTTAATACTAGGGTTCCTCTTATAGAATAACTATATGTCTGCTAGAAGATCGAGATGTTTTTTCATTTAACGTTAGCGTATCTGACATGAAAGAAGAGTAGACAAGTAATAATTCCAGGTCATATCTGCTACGTATCTGCAAATGAATTGATGTGCTGGACATCCATATCTGTATCCGTATCCGTATCCGCGGATATCCGCGGGTGAAGATGGATCCGTATCCGTTACTTGTTTGACGGATCTTTTTACGGATCTTTTACGTTAAAAAATGTCAATACAAACATGAAATTCTATATATAGGTGATTAGGTAGCATTTAAAAACTATTAATTTTTATTTTGTTTCTTAAAATCAAATATTTGGCACCTTTATATTGCAAACATTTATCGTAGTGAGTTTCAAAGTCACGCGCACCGATACCGATTGAGTAAGAAAGTTAAAATCCGTATCCGTATCCGCGAATCTTGTCACCAAATATCCGTATCAGGGTCCGTATCCGCGGATATACATTTTGAACGATCCGGCACATCACTTTATTTACAATATGGTTTAAAGCATTGGCAGTATGGCCCCAGTCCGTTTAACAACTCCATGTTGGGTGGGAACAACATCACTACGTGGCCTATTTTGTCGTGTAGACAAGTTTTAAATTTTCTGTAGCGTCGTATCGCGTCCCGTCGCTTTTGTAGCTCCTAGAACAACGGGTTGCAATGCGACGATACACGCAACTTTTCGACGCGTCCCTCAATTATGCATCACGACAGAAGTCAAAACTGAGCACTTACGTATTACCCAAATAAAAAATTAAGCTCACACAAATTGTTAAGCAAGCAAATTTATGGGGTTTCGTTAGGACTATCCCATAAAATTGGGATAAACGGTATTGCTAGGATAAAGTCGGTTCCACGGTGCCGCGCGACAAAAACCCGCCCTCATTGCGATGCGGCGCGCGACAGACGCGATACTCGCAACTTTTTGACGCATCCCTTAACTCGGGTCACGACAGAACTCAAAACTGAGCACTTCTTACCTAAATTAAGCTTACACAAAGTGTTAAGCAAGCAAATTTATGGGGTTTCGCTAGGACTATCCCATGAAATTGTGATAAACGGTGTCGCTAGTCGTAGTGGTCGGTCCCACGGTGCTGCGCGACAAATACCCACCCTCATTGCGATGTAGCGCGCGACAGACGCGATACACGCAACTTTTTGACGCATCCCTTAACTCGGGTCACGACAGAACTCAAAACTGAGCACTTCTTACCTAAATTAAGCTTACACAAAGTGTTAAGCAAGCAAATTTATGGGGTTTCGCTAGGACTATCCCATGAAATTGTGATAAACGGTGTCGCTAGTCGTAGTGGTCGGTCCCACGGTGCTGCGCGACAAATACCCACCCTCATTGCGATGTAGCGCGCGACAGACGCGATACACGCAACTTTTTGACGCATCCCTTAACTCGGGTCACGACAGAACTCAAAACTGAGCACTTCTTCCTTAAATTAGGCTTACACAAAGTGTTAAGCAAGCAAATTTGTGGGGTTTCGTTAGGACTATCCCATGAAATTGTGATAAATGGTGTCGCTAGGATAAGGTCGGTCCCACGGTGCCGCGCGACAAAAACCCGCCCTCATTGCGATGCGGCTCGCGACAGACGCGATACACGCAACTTTTTGACGCATCCCTTAACTCGGGTCACGACAGAACTCAAAACTGAGCACTTCTTCCTTAAATTAGGCTTACACAAAGTGTTAAGCAAGCAAATTTGTGGGGTTTCGTTAGGACTATCCCATGAAATTGTGATAAATGGTGTCGCTAGGATAAGGTCGGTCCCACGGTGCCGCGCGACAAAAACCCGCCCTCATTGCGATGCGGCTCGCGACAGACGCGATACACGCAACTTTTTGATGCGATTCCTTTTCAACGCATCGCGATTCCAGCGTTATTTGCTTATGCGACTCGCGAGCGCAAATTGATTTAATTGTGTTTGGGTCTTAACTAGTTTTTCTCGCCACTCATGTATCGGTTACAGCGAAATGTGCTGAGTTTGATACCCCATTGGTGCCATTGGGTTATTTACATAATTTTATCAGATTTTTCTTAATTAGGATAGTCGACAGTGGTTACACTTAATACATTGATGCGACTCCTTTTCAACTCATCGTGATTCCAGCGTTATTTGCTTATGCGACAATTGATTTAATTGTGTTTGGGTCTTAACGAGTTTTTCTCGCCACTCATGTATCGGTTACAGCGAAATGTGCTGAGTTTGATACCCCATTGGTGCCATTGGGTTATTTACATAATTTTATCAGATTTTTCTTAATTAGGATAGTCGACAGTGGTTACACTTAATACATTGATGCGATTCCTTTTCAACTCATCGTGATTCCAGCGTTATTTGCTTATGCGACAATTGATTTAATTGTGTTTGGGTCTTAACGAGTTTTTCTCGCCACTCTTGTATCGGTTACAGCGAAATGTGCTGAGTTTGATACCCCACTTGTGCGATTGGTTTATTTAAATAATTTTGTCTGATTTTATTTTTCTTAGGGCTATATTTTCAATCGTCAGATAAAGTTTGTCGGAGGAATAAATTCGACGTTTTGACTGTATTATTGAAAATCCGTCAAAGCGTCAAATGTATTCTTCCAATAAACTTTATCTGACAATTGAAAAATCGGCCCTTAATTAGAATAGTCGACAGTGGTTACACTTAAAACATTGATGCGATTCCTTTTCAACTCATCGTGATTCCAGCGTTATTTGCATAAGCGACAATTGATTTAATTGTGTTTGGGTCTTAACGAGTTTTTCTCGCCACTCTTGTATCGGTTACAGCGAAATGTTCTGAGTTTGATACCCCATTTGTGCGATTGGGTTATTTAAATAATTTTATCTGATTTTATTTTTATTTTTCTTACTTAGGATAGTCGACAGTGGTTACACTTAATACATTGTTGATATTAATCAAACGCATACAATTATAAATGTTAAATGTACAAGCTATTATAGGCTATCATAATATGCATACAAATACTAAATAGGAATGATAACCATAGAATTTCATAAATCTTTTCAAAAATGTCGTAATACAGAGCATCTGTCATAATTTTCATATAAAGTTTTATACTATTATAAATTAGATTAGGTAAAAATTCACAAACTATAATATTTATTAACAATGAAAAAACATTGACTGTTTTTTCATTGTTAATAAATATTATAGTCACTTAACTAAAAACGAAATTAACTTAATACAGAGTATGAGTAATATGATAAGCAGAATAATGTCTAATTTAATTAATTTTAAACTAAATTTATGGGTCTAATTCGAAACGCTAGGTATTTATTTTATAGATTTCGACGTGCTCTTTCCGAATTTTCACTTTGGTACCTCGTATCTTTGCCGCTCGCACCGCCATATTGGAAAAATGGCGCTTAAAAACAGTTTTTTGAAAATAACTCCTTTTGGACTGATTTTATGATGAGAATAGCCAGGTATTAAATTAACCTACAGAAAATTTCCTACAATTTTTTTTTTGTAAAATCAATAGTTTCATCTTAAGAGAGCCGCATACCAAAAGCTAAATTAGATTAACTTGGCTAAATCTAGTTTAATTTAGTTTGAAGAACTTGTAAAACACCCATAATACAAATTTATTTGAACTGTGGAAGGTGAATTTAGATTTTGGTTTGCGGCTCTCGTACGATAAAACTATTGATTTTACAAAAAAAAGGTTACTAAGCGGCAAAGACACGAGGTGACAAAGTGGAAACTCGGAAAGAGCACGTCGATATCCATACAATACACCAATTCTCAAAACCCCCGAGAAACTTTCCAAGTAACCCCCTTTTTGAGCACCAAATAAATGGGTTATTTATTAGGTAATGTTATTAAGTATTATAGCAGGTAATGTAAACGCGGTCAAGTAAAGCGGAAACCGTTTCATCGATAAAAACAAACGTAAAGTCCATATTGCTGAGTCAAGCATCATTATAATGCTCTAGCTCTGAAGTGTAGGCAGTTTATGTGGGAAAGGCGATAAGTTTGCGGCTCTCGTACGATCAAACTATTGATTTTACAAAAAAAAAGGTTACTAAGCGGCAAAGATACGAGGTGGTAAAGTGGAAATTCGGAAAGAGCACGTCGCAATCTATTAAACAGGTACACCAATTTTCAAAACCCCCGAGAAACTTTCCAAGTAACCCCCTTTTTGAGCACCAAACGACTGGGTTGAGTAATAAAGCAGGTAATGCTAACGCGGTCAAGTAAAGCGGAAACCATTTCATCGATAAAAACAAACGTACAGTCCATATCGCTGAGTCAAGCATTATTATAATTCTCTAGCTCTGAAGTCTAGTCTGTCTAGGCAGGTATAGTTTATGTGGGAAAGGCGATAGGATGGGTGTAAGTGGGCCAGTGCATCCGGTGGGCTTAGACGACGGGACGCCGGGTCTCTGAGAACTCGCCTCGTTTATATGCTAACATGACGAATGTCATATAGATGTCACCGTAAGATTGTAAAAACTGTTAGATTATAATCTCGCGAAATTGTAAATTTTCGACAGATTGTGAACCGTTCAATGTACTGAGTGTTAATTTTTGAAATATTCATTTTATTTACGTTTTCTTGTGTCTTTCTTGTAGGTTAAGTTAGGATTCGAAATAAACAATCAGATAGTGCCCGGCCACAGGGCACTTAGGTTCTATCTGATTAATATACCTAACCGATTACAATCTACCGAAAAATTACCGTTAAATTGTAATCTCTAGACAGTTTACAATTTCACTAGTTAGATTATAATCTAACGGTTTTTACAATCTTACGGTGACATAGACACCACCACCGCCACCACTACAGCCCATTAACGTCCCACTGCTGGGCACAGGCCTCCACTCTCATAGGAGAGAGGGAATTAGAGCTTAGACCCACCACGCTGCTCCAATGCGGGTTGGCGGGCTTTAACGACTATTATCATGTCAGTGATAATAACCGGGACCGACGGCTTAACGTGCTCTCCGAGGCACGGGGGTGAAACACCGCCAACTTCCTAACTCCGGGCTAGTAATGACAATTTCTAGTCAGAAAAACCCAACACTTATTATGGCCCGACCCGGGACTCGAACCCGGGACCTCGTCAGCCACAGTCAAACATGCTAACCACTAGACCAACGAAGCAGTTAATACGACAACGAGGCATATAGACACACATACTAATTAATTTATACTTCCATACTAATATTATAAATGCGAAAATTTGGATGGATGGATGGATGGATGGATGGATGGATGGATGTTTGTTACTCAATCACGCCTGCAGAACGGCTGAACGGATCTGGATGAAGTTTAGTTTTTTTTACACCGCGCTCAAGTAGGTTACCTACTTCTTACACTCATGGATTTTTTTATCCAGAGGAAAGAACATATCTTTCCATAATATGCTTCGAGCACGAGTCTCCTCCCAGAATAAGAAGGGTTTAGCCTAAGTCCACCACGCTGCCCAAGCGCCGTTTTGCAGCCTTCACACACCTGTGAGACAACAATATGAAGAACTCTCGGACATGTAGTTTTCCTCACGATATTTGAATTCACCGTTGAAACAAATGACATTACATTTTTTAAACCATACAAAAGTTAGATAGATAGATAGATAGATAATTTATTTATTTGCCCACTAAAAACAATTTACAATATTTACTTACTCAAGTAATTACTTAAATCTATTTTTACAATTTGTTAACAAATAAGGCTCCTCACTCAGCACAAAGCCACAGCAAGCTGCAGTTGGTTTTCAGGAGTAGCCTGAAAGTGTCCATAGACGTGTTTCCGATAGTTTTTATCACTAAAAGAGTCAGAGGTGCGTGCCCGGGGATAGAACCCCCCACCATCCGAATAGGAGGCCGGGCATGTAAACAACTCGGCTATCACCGCTCTGCTCCATAACATGATATAAACCATGAAACCTATCGCTGCTTGCAAAGTCTTCTCGGAAAACCATCAAGAAGGTATTTTCTCAATAGGGGGAGCGGTTTTAATTAGGAAAATTGAACGCCAACAATTCCAGACGTCTACTTTAATGTGAGAAAACCGCGGACTGGGGGACACTTCCACGTACACACATAGAGTAATTAAATTGCACAGACATGTAACATTCTTCAATGACATTAAGTCAGGTCATGACATTATTCAATGCCTAATTACACAAAGCTACTCATGCATCGAAAGTACGTAAGTAAGTAATAAGTTTGTACCTAAAAAAAGCAAAATTTCCTCTTCTTCTTTTTTTGGTTTTTGGCTATCAAAAATTAACTCATTTACAAACATTATCTAAAAGAGGATTGGTAAATTGATGTACCTAAATTTTAAGGTTTTTAAAAGACATAAAAATGGATAACGACTTAAAAGTAGCAGGTTAACAGAGGGCGTTTAGTGAAATATTTTAATCTCTCGATGAAAGTGACATAGTTTGTCAATTGTTGATGACGTCACAAGTTGTGTAAAAATGAAAAATAAAACATGAAAATGAAATGATTTATTTCACGTAGGACCACTTATGATAAGTCACAAGAATGTACCACCGATTCGGAAACATAATTTCTCTTACTGTAGCTGTGTTTCCCTCCCTCCCTCCCTCCCTTGTGACCCTCCAGGGTCAACCTCACTTACCTCATTTACCATCTGCAGTGATATTCTCTGCCCTTACGCTGATCGGCTCTCGCGGCGCATTCCGGCGCGTGCATGTTTTTGCAGTCCGCCGCAACGAGCGCTCAAATATTTACGTTTATTTATTATCTGGCTCAAAATCACCGCTACCCCGCCTTTACGGACCACAAAAACTGTAATGTAAACGAGGATTTTTGTTTGGACATCCCTGAAAATAGTGCTTTTTATACGACTGCCTGAAAAAAGGAGTATATTGTTTTCAGGGTTCATGTATGTATGAAAAGTATGTATGTATGTGAGTTTGTATATTCCACCATAACTTCTATACGCCTGAACCGATTTTGATAAATGAGGTATCTTTAGAATCCCTAGCTTATTCCGGGTGACATAGGCTAGTAAAATTTTAAAAAAAATTGATGGGGTGACCATGGTCCCGCATTAAAGACTAAAGATGAAAAAAAAAATCGAAAATAAGATTAACTATATAATCATCATCTAGAAAATGATGAGTAGATTCCAAAAATATATAACATTACAGTTCAATATCCAGTGATTCACAAACAAATATCATTTAATAAAAATGTGAATAAGATTCAAAAGGCTATACATATATGCAAATCGCTTCATAAGGAGGTAAACTCCGAAAATAATATAGCAGGGCAGGCGTATTTTTTAATTCGTAAAATTATTACCTAAAGCCACGAACAAACTTTGTATTATCGGAGGGTTAGCAAACTATGATTTTAACAGAGGCTCAAAATTGAAATGAAATTATTTCTATCACAGGCAAATCGAGTCACTTATGAAGTTATCATATACACCATGATTCAACCACGATGAACCCGCAAGCTAAGAAGAAACTAAGCAGCGACCACAAAAACTAAAATAATCAAATACAATTTAAAAAATATTCAATAGTAGCACGCACCTACAGCAGGCTTCGTTCTAATCTAAATTCAAACAAGTCTAATTAAAAAAATTAAAAAACACGACTGCCCTGCCAAAAAAAGAACTATAAAGTTAAAAATCTAAATTAATCTAGTTAAATTAGAATTTTATTCACATTTTTATTAAATGATATTCTTTGTGGATATTGAACTATAGTGTTATATATTTTTGGAATCTACTCATCATTTTCTAGATGATGGTTATATAGTTAATCTAAATTTCGATTTTTTTTTTAAATTTAGTTTTTAATGCGGGACCATGGTCACCCAATCAATTTTTTTTTAATTTTACTAACCTATGTCACCCGGAAAAAGCTAGGGATTCTAACGATACCTTATTTATCAAAATCAGTTCAGGCGCATAGAAATTATGGTGGAATATACAAACTCACATACACACATACAAACATGAACCCTGAAAACAATATACTCCTTTTTTCAGGCAGTCGTATAAAAATGGCGGCGACCGACTGGCACAATAACCATAGACTACATGATAAGATAACCACAGAATACACAATAACACGGATAGTAAGCATAGAGCCATAGTGTGGTATAGATTTAAATATAGTGTTACACTATCACAATGACAAGCAATCATTATCAGAAGAGTTGAGTGACTTCCTGCATCAGCATCGAAATAGTACTAAAATTATACATCAATTTGCAAAAGAGAAAACTTTGATAACTTGCTCCTGTAAAGGGATTTTTGGATAATTATCTAGTTTTTTTATTCCGCTACAAGTTAGCCCTTGACTGTGACCTCACCTCTCTCACCTGGAATCACACCTGGACCCCACCTGACGAGAACTTAAAATAACTACTAAGAAATAATAAATTGTTCACAGAGAAAAAATCCCTTGCTTATTATTAACAAAATTTCGCGCTTGGAATCACTACAAAACATTTTGTACAAAAATGAATGCGGCTTTTTAAAAGACTCGATGCGAAATGCAAATACGGGTTCCGCTCGTAACATGGTTAAAGCATGGTTATGAGCAATGAAAAACAATGGTAACGGAGGGTAGGTACAACAATAAAATAATCAGGCCGCGGTCGTGCTATGGGGTTTTGTTTAAGCTTTTTTGCCCAAAGATCTTTTCGCTATCTCCCGATGCACCACTGTGTACTGATTGTGTAAGATGTACCGATTGCATAAAAAGAGTTTTAGGTTTATGCCAACATTTAGACTTAATTTATGACATACTAGATTATGCCCGCGACTTCGCCCGCTTGGATGAACGTTTTTGATTCCCGCGGGAACTCTTTAATTTTCCGAGATAAAAAGTATGCTATGTCTTTCCCCGGGATACAACCTATCCTTGTACGAAATTTCATTGATGGATGGGCTGACTTACATATACTGGCGCTGTCTGCTTAGTCAAGAGAAAAAAATAATTATTTTGGGTGCAAAAAACTACAGGAAAACTTTGAAAAACAAAATTGCTTATGAAATGAGATTTGAACCACATCTAAAATGGCCTACATTCAGAATGTGCTGTATTTGTTAGGAAACAGCACTGATTTTCAAGTAAGATATAGGTTGCTTGCTTCATATTGGAAACGGTAATAATATTTTTTTCAGTGTTTTTATACTTATAATTTCCAAATACGTCATGAAATTGTATTTTGTTTTATTGACAAAGCTTGTTTTTGAAACCAATTTGTTTAATTCTGTCGCAGCATGCAAATATACCACATCTTTCTCTGCTTTAATTTTTTTAGAATTCTACTACAAGTTAGCCCTTCACTGCGATTTCAGCTGATGTTAAGTTATGATGCAGTCTAAGATGGTAGCCGGTTAGTCTATTAGCACTACGGCAGTAATATTAAACCCGTAACGGTTCAACTTGATCTGATAATCAAATCCAGCTTTTTTATTCTTATAAATTTTAGTTCTTTTTATACGACTGCCTGAAAAAAGAAGTATATTGTTTTCCGCGTTTATGTATGTATGTATGTATGTATGTGAGTTTGTATATTCCACCATAACTTCTATACGCATGAACCGATTTTGATAAATGAGGTATGGTTAGAATCCCTAGCTTATTTCGGGTGACATAGGCTAGTACAATTTAAAAAAAAATTATAAGTGACCATGGTCCCGCATTAAAGACTAAATTTGAAAAAAAAAACGAAAATAAGATTTACTATATAATCATCATTTAGAAAATGAGTAGATTCCGAAAATATATAACATTTTATATAGTTCAATATCCAGTGATTCACAAAAAAAAATCATTTAATAAAAATGTGAATAACATTCTAATTTAACTAGATTCATTTAGATTTTTAACTATTTAGTTCGTTTTTGGCAGGGCAGTCGTGTTTTTTTTTTTGAATTCTGACTTGTGTGCTATCCCTACATATTAATTGATACGATTTTATAAGCGAACTTTGTCGTGGTCAGCCAGCCCGCGCCTTAAGGCGAAGCACTGCTTTATTGGCGTAATTTAATTATAATTACATCTTATACCAGCAATCGGTTCTGTCGTGTGTAAAGCACACTCGACTTATGATTACCACCGTGTAGAGGAACCATTAAATTTATCATTAGTTCGTAGGCTGCAATTACACTTGTAATTTTTTAAATCTAAGCAGTGTAACGAAGCGTTACATATTTAAGTATCATTTATTTATAACGTAATTATTTATTAATTAAAGTCGTGTTTTTATTAATATTTTATATAATCTTATTTATGTATTAGCATGAATAAATTCTTCAAATTTGTGTGCTTACTCGTTGAGTAGTCTGTGCCCATTTTAGAGTTCCGCAATAAACGTTTTTACCATTTACTACATTTTGCATACGTAATTTCATTTAAAATGCAAAAATACATTATTGCTTACTAATTATTAAATAGAGGGTCTTCCAAAATACCTAAAATTCACATCCTCGGTTGGTTTTAAGTTTGATTATCATTTAAAACTATAGATTAAAAAAAAGTGCGTTGAAATTTGATGACGTCACAACTGTGTATTTCATACAAACTTCCATACTTGAAGCGCGTTTTTAAGTTTGATAAAGTGTTGCTGATTTGATTGAGTTTTCATCATCCATATTATAGTGTAAAAAAAGTAAGTTTTTTGTGTTGCCAGCAAATACATTGGAATAAGGTTCTTGGTTGGCAGTAATGAAGGGCTACCCTTAAATTCGGTGAAACATTGATTTTCGATGCTTTGCGGTCAAATCAACATACGTGGAGGTTTGTATGGATAGCAGCTCTCATTATGCATACGATCTCAATGACTCATCCGAGTACACACGATTCAATGTTTCGTGTGGTTATTTCATGTTTTTGTGACGTCATATCCCATGGCGTGCAGGTCATAGAGGCACACAAGCACCGCTTACCCTCGTTGAAATATCTTTATGGTTATTTTTTACTAGATGATGCCCGCGACTACGTCCGCCTGGATTGATGTTTTTTAATTCCCGCGAGAACTCTTCTGCAATTTTCCAGGATGAAAATATACCTATATAGCCTATATCCTTCCCCGGGATGTAAACTATCTCTGTACCAAATTTCATGCAAATTAGGTTGGGCCGTGAAAGCGTAGCGCAGACAGACACACTTTCGCATTTATAATATTAGTATGGATTATGATCTAGATTTCCTTAAAGAATGCATTATCTGGGGCCTTGTGACTAGCGACCGTCGGCAGATTCGCTCTCGTCCTTAAAGAGAGTCTCTGTGCATGATTTCAGATTTGTAACTTCAATGGTTTGGCTTAGGTGTTGATGAGTCAGTCAGTCAGTTAGTGAGTCAGGATTTTTCTTATTAAATCAAGAGATTGCACTGTCTCATTAAAAACCAATTAAGAAAATTTATCAGAATGAATATATAATAAAAATTGTGACTGACGGACTGATCTATAAACGCACAATAGGTACAACCACTCGGATCGGGCTAAAATTTACCTACAGACAGCTTTTAAGACGTAGGTATCTAAGCTAAGAAAGGATTTTTAAAAATTCAACCCCTAGGGGGATAAAATAGGACTTTGTGATTTGTATGAAAATCGAACCTAACGTGAACGAAGCCGCGGGAAAAAGCTAGTACTTTTCAAGTAGACTTTAAATACAGTAGCATGCAATTTCTCGTGAAAGTGGTACCCGATTGCGCGTACAAATTATGCAGCACTTTTAAAAGAGATTTCTTTTAAAAATCCTTTAATTAAGGTCTTTATTATCTGTGTCATTAACCTGATAGATAGCACATCAATAACTAATCAGCAGTGAAAGTAGGGGGTTCTGAGTATAATGTGGAGCGAACGACATTGGGTTTAATTTAAATCTGGTTTTGGACTTAACTCGGTAGCTCTTGGGCTTATGGTCTAATTCATAGGAGCTATCGGTTTCTTTTTGTTTAACTATGTATGAAAAATTGTTCTTTAAACTTAATTTTCTAAACTAAAATTACCTTAATTTAATAATGCCAATAAGCTTAATAAAATGATGGCTTATTACCACATAAAAACTTACTTTATATAGTATTTTATGTGTAGATTGATAAGAGCCAAAATTAAACGAAATCTTTTTTTAAATTTATATGCTTTATATGCTTTATATGCTTTAGGTACTCTTTTATTGATTTGTCAGTAAAAAAATACTAATTAATAGGGCCCTTTGTCAATTATGATTAAGGAACCAAAGCACTAAAAATATAAATATTGATAGTAACTCACAGCCCGAGGACAATCTAGGTTACAAAGCTTTTTCACGACATCTACATTTTCCCCTTAACACCGTGACTCGCTACAGCGTTTCTTTTGCACCAAAACATGTGTCGGCAAAACCTTCACAAGAAAGCCTCATTTTGTTACAATTAATGATTTTAATTATAAAAAATTGAATTTAAGCTGAATCAAAACGCGCTAATGAAAGCCCGGGAGTGGAGGCGATATGTCATTACACAAAAAAAAAATGGATTTCAATAAACGTTATTATTTGTCACGAATTATACATACCTGATTTATTAATGTTGGATTCTCACCGATCGTAAAAATATAATATGCAGTGAGACAGAGAACTAAACCATTGGGGGCTGGGAAATAAATATAATTATTACAGAAGAGCTTTACGCAAGCTTTACACCGAAATTAAAATTATTATTATTCATTTTATTTCAGGCCACAAGGCCCATATTATAAATGACATAAAATACATTATTACTTAAAAAAAAAAAAAAAAAATATTATAAAATACAACCATAAAATACTATAAGTAGGTAAATACAATAATAAATAAACAGTAAGAAATAAAAAAGACTACAGTAGGGATTTTTCTTTCACTTTCCTGTAGCAACGGTACACTACCTATGCCCTCAGGCCAAAAGTCAAAATGGAAATCATTACGACCTGGCTGAGACGGTGGTGTAGGTTATGTGGTTTTGTAAGTGGAAGATCTCGGGTTGGGGCAAGGTCTACTTGGGGATGTATGATTTCGAGGTTATTCTGCCACCATGGCTAGTTACTTTTTTTTTTTTACGGTGGGGAAATCTTCCATAGATACCCGACCACATAGGATCGGGTTATGTGGGATTTTTACCCACTAAAACCCCCTCGGTGACCGTCCTCAGCTCATAATGAGGGGCCCCGGGAACTCTTAAAGAACTTACGCCGGTGTCTCTCTCTTGAGCGACGCCCATTATGGACTCGTTCGCCTAGTTACCACCCTACTGGCAAGCAGTTTGTAGTTCCTATACGATGCTGTGTAGAAATTAGAAACCGATTGGGAGAATGGTTTAATATGACTGCAATTTCGCCAACAGTTTAGCCCGCTACCATCTTGGACTGCATCATCGCTTGCCACCGGACGATCTCGCAGTCAAGGGCTAACTTGTAGTAAAAATAATAGGGATGATGACAATACAATCAAATCAGCAACTCTTGATCAAGCTTAAAACGCGTTTTTAGTATGTATGAAATACATAGTTGTGACGTCATCAAATTTCAACGCACTTTTTTTCTTTTATCTATAGTTTAAAATGTTTATCAAACTTAAAAGTAGCCGAGAATGTGCATTTTTGGTCTTTTCAATCAGTTAGAAATAATTTATTTTTGACATAGGCATCATCCCTATTGGACGGTAGAGCCGCTCGTAGTATGACACATCGTGGAAAGCCGCCTTTATGCGTCGCAATTAAATATTATGCAATCGTTGATTTAATTCTCTTTTAAACGCTATTCAAAAAAAATTGTAAATAATTGTCTTATTACTTATAAATAACTGGGTTATTAATGGACGAATTTATTTATCATCAAGTTTAATAAGTTGTAATAAGACTGGATTAAAAGCTTTATGAAATTAAAATTAATTGAGTAACCGCACAGTCGAGACAATCGATTAAGTGCTTACTGGTTTTTTCTGACGTAATAACCTGTGTCGATTGGGTTACTCGTACATTGATCATTGGAGTACACAGCTGGTGCCAACCAAAATAGTCGCGTCTGAAGTTGGCCGCAAGATGCGTCGCAAGTCCGACAATTTTATTATTATAGGAGACTAGCGAATACCCGCGACTTCGTCTGCGTGGTTTGAGGTTTTTTGGTTCACGCGGGAAGTCTTTAATTTTCCGGGATAAATGAGGTTTTCCGGGATAAAAAGCAATTTTATGCAGTACTTTTATCCTCGGTGAATGGCTTGTAAGTTAGCTCAGTCATGGCTGCTTTTCTCGTATATGAAATACACTAATCATTCTAACACAAAAAGTTGCTCGTCTATTTTTATAACGCTCATTTGACAGCCTTCAATATTAGTAAACTAGGGCTTATAAATCAGTCGATCCTATAGTAAACTGGCTGATGCTCGCGACTTCGTCCATGAGCCTATGTGCTATTCCAGACTATAATCTATCTCTGTGCCAAATTTCAGCCAGATCTGTTCAGCCGTAAGGGCGTGATTGAGTAACAAACATCCTTATATCCGTACATCCATACATCCATCCAAACTTGCGCATTTATAATATTAGTAAGATAAAGGGTAAGATAGCCGTACTTTTGACTACTATCGCTAGGAAGGCTGCTTCTGTATTTGATGGGACACGCTCTCCACTAGAGGTGTTAACATATCGTTATTTGTAAACGGTAGTAAAAAAACAATGTATTTTTTTCACAGGAGTAAAGATCGTTTACTACCATTAACCGGTAACCGTTTAACAAACGGTAGTAAAATAATAAATGTTGAGTAAAGATTGTTTACTAATATTTTCAACCATTAGCCGTTGACCGTTTAACCGTTTAGCAATATGTTAACACCTCTACTCTCCACTGGTCACTGGCAGAGATCTCGTATAGAGATAAATGCTTCATTGTCCACTACGTTTTCGTTTTTTTTTCATACTTTATAACTATTTGCTACAAAATAAATTCAAAAAAACACGTAATGACGTACATGCCATAAAAATTCTAAAATTCTAACCGCACATTATAAATGCAAATTCAAGTTTGTTTTGTTTGTTAAGCTTTCACAGCCACAGATTTTATTGAAAGTTTGTACATACTATTTGTGTCCCAGGGCAAGACAGTTTACTTTGCTTTATCCCGGAATATATCAAAGACGGTCCAACGGCCATTTCAAAAACCAAAATCTTCGTGAGCGAAGTTGCGGGCATTATTTAGTATGTTATTAAAATTTACATTGATGTACTATAGCACAGATAAATACTTGTCAAGTGTTATCGGAATCATCTCGTGGATAGTGTCGGGAATCGAAGCGCGAATAATTCGGTTAGTGTCCGGGTCACGGTGGTTTTTAGCGAGCGATGCCGAACGTGCTAGCTAGCGGCGTTCTAGTGATGTGCTTCATCCTACAGGTCCATTCGTTATCGATGAAAGAGAATATCGATAAATAATAATCTTCTTCTATATTTATAAAACTCAATTGCTGTTCGTTAGTCTCGCTAAAACTCGAGAACGGCTTGACCGATTTTGATGAAATTTTTTGTGCATGATTGGGTGGGTCCAGGGATGGTTTATGTTCATAATTGGACCCAGTAGGGGGCGTTGCAATCGGGTTCTAGGTTAGGCAGGACAACGTCTGCCTGGCCCACTAGTAAAAATATTTTACTCGTATTCGCTATCTCTTGAAAAGATCTCGTTGAATCAGCTGATCGAATACCAGCAGGGTACAATATTATATTTTACATAATATATCAGAAATTAATTGGTTTTTTAATTTTATGACGACAACATCTTTAATTATTGTTGTCAGTTATCCTATTAAGATAAGATTTGATTGGTACCAGCTACTAAGGGCTTCAACAACAAGATATCCTTCTTATCTATACTTCTATGCTATATACTCTCAATCAATCAAATATCAAAGAATAATAATAACAATAACATATGATATAAATCTTAGAAATGCAAAAGTTTTTATGGATGGATGTTTGTTACTCAATCACGATTCACGACCCAACGGCTGAACGGATCTGGATGAAATTTGACACAGAGATAGATTATAGTCTGGAATAGCGCATGGGCTCATGGACGAAGTCGCGGGCATCAGCTAGTTTACTATAGGATCGACTGATTATAAGGCCTAATTTACTAATACGTCAGAAAGGTTGTCAAATGAGCGTTAAAAAAATAGACGAGAAACTTTTTGTGTTAGAATGATTAGTGTATTTCATTTACGAGAAAAGCAGCCATGACTGAGCTAACATACAAGCCATTCACCGAGGATAGAAGTACTGCATAAAATTACCTGTAAAATACTCCTTTTTTCAGGCAGTCGTATAAAAATAAAAGTGATATCGATAAAAAGCACGTCAGCTACACTTGTCTATTGTGATATCGATAAAATAACACACGAAAATAATAAAGTTGTTATTAGAGAATAGGTAGTTTTAATTTCATTTATATTTTATGTTTTTGTAATTGTTTGTTTATTTAATTTAAATTTAATTAATGTGTTTTTATTGTTTTTCTATTTTTAGTGTTTTTTGTTTGGCATGTATGTGTCATTTTAGTAATGTATGTAATTGTAGTATGTAATACCTATTGTAGCCTGATAAGTCGTATTGGGATACTGTAAAGTCCTATCGGCTATGTCGTATCAATAAATAAATAAATAAATAAATAAATAACAAGTGAAATTAATGTAACGAATTAAAAAACACGACTGCCCTGCCATATTATTTTTGGAGTTTGCCTCCATATGAAGCGATTTGCATATATAGTCTTTGGAATCTTATTCACATTTTTTATTAAATGATATTTTTTTGTGAATCACTAAATATTGAACTATAGTGTTATATATTTTTGGAATCTACTCATCATTTTCTAGATGATGATTATATAGTTAATCTTATTTTCGATATTTTTTTTCAATTTTGGTATTTAATGCGGGACCCTGGTCACCCCATCAATTTTTTTAAAAATTTTACTAGCCTATGTCACCCGGAATAAGCTAGGGATTCTAACGATACCTCATTTATCAAAATCGGTTCAGGCGTATAGAAGTTATAGTGGAATATACAAACTCACATACATACATACATACATACATGAACCCTGAAAACAATATACTCCTTTTTTCAGGCAGTCGTATAAAAAGCACGTCAGCTACACTCGTCTATTGCGATATCGATAAAAAGCACATCACTATCACAGTAGTGATGCGCGTAAATCGGTGCGCGTGCGCGCTTCGGGGCGATGCGGACTCGTAATTCGCACTCCCCCATAACTCGCCTTTCGCTAACCGTACTTATCAACGGAACTAACGTTTTAGGGCCACTATTGGGTATACTTACTCTGATTTCTTTCAGAAAAGGCCATCTACCGACCAGTGGCGTGCAAAGATTTTGAAGCTAGGGTAGTCAAATTTCAATTGAAATTTTTCAATTTTCAATTTTTAATTTCAATTTTTATTTATTTGCAAGAAACATTGTACAATTAAGATGACAAACTAAAAGAAAGATCAAACATGTTTCGTCATTGCTGACATGCAAATTTAAAAAGTAACTAAGTAATACAAAATACCTATTTACTAGCTGTTTTGATGACAAGTCATAATTAACAAAATTAATTTAACGAATTAAAAAATACGACTGCCCTGCTATATTATTTTCGGAGTTTACCTCCTTAAGAAGCGATTTGCATATACCTATAGATTTTTTAATCTTATTCACATTTTTATTAAATGATATTTGTTTGTGAATCACTGGCTATTGAACTATAGTGTTATATATTTTTGGAATCTACTCATCATTTTCTAGATGATGATTATATAGTTAATCTTATTTTCAACTTTAGTCTTTAATGCGGGACCATGGTCACCCCATCAATTTTTTTAAATATTTTACTAGCCTATGTCACCCGGAATAAGCTATAGGGATTCTAACGATACCTCATTTATCACAATCGGTTCAGGCGTATAGAAGTTACGGTGGAATATACAAACTCCCATACACACATACATACATGAACTCTGAAAACAATATACTCCTTTTTTCAGGCAGTCGTATAAAAAAAAGGTTAACAAACTTATAAGCTCTATGCACCGCGGATAGGATGTTTCACTGCGAACTATCGATGAAATCGTAAGTTAGGTTTTTCCCTCATATCAGAGCTGCGATTATGTAAGAAATGCCGATCCAATCGTCAAAGTTCGGCGTCAAAGTAAAATAAACCATAACAGGATTGAATTAGAGCTCAATTTCGTGAATCAATTCTCATACGCTTATGGTATCGTACATACCTAATCGCATGAGAATGGATACACGAAATTGAGCTATCATTTAATGCCATTATGGTTTATTTTACTTTGACGCCGAACTTTGACGATTGGATCGGCAATTCTTACATAATCGCACCTCAGTTTCCAGAATGTCTAAAGCACCGGGCAAAAGCCTTCACACGTTTTGCTAAGAATATTTTAAGAAAAGTAGACTATAATAATATATCTTTTGAGGTAGTGCCAATCAAACGATCTCATTAGTTTAACTACGTTAACGTTAAGTATGTAGTTGTATTATTTAATGCTCGTCTCCGGGATGTAAACTTGCGCTATAACAAAATTTCGTCAAAATCGGTTTAGCGGATGGACTTAAAAAAGGGAAGAGCCACACTTTCGCATTCTTAATTTCAGTATGGATTTTATACTTATTAGGCATGCTTTCACAAATCGACTATAATAAACTGTAAAATATTAAGTATTGCGAGATCGATTTGTACAAAATATTTTTTTAAATAAGACAGTGCCTCGTTATTTAAACTTTAATTATAAACCTTAAATAACATCTCAATATGTTGCATCCATGATTACTGCCAATAATTAAATCATTCGTAATAAGTATGTCGAATTATTTACGAAATTATAGCCCTTGCCCCTAAGTTACGGCGGTCCACCGTCCAGTGTATTATATTTGGAGATCCTTTGGTGAGATCCATGCTAATATTATAAATGCGAAAGTGTTTCTGTCTGTCTGTCTATCTGTCTGTCTGCTACGCTTTCACGGCCCATCTGTTCAACTGATTTTGATGAAATTTGGTATAGGGATAGTTTGATACCCGGGGATGGGCATAGGCTGCTCTTTATCCCCGAACATTGTATTTTTGCATGAGCATAGTTGACGTCCTGGAGAGTGATACAGGCTTCTTTTGAGTTCCCGCGGGAATCAAAAACCTTACTCCACGCGGACGAAGTCGCGGGCATCACCTACTATTATATAACAAACTATTTTTTTTAAATAATAAAACTGCAACTTTTTTATTTTATTTTATTACAAGTTAGCACTTGACATCCTAGACTGCATCACCACTCACCTGATGGTAAGTGATGATGCAGTCTAGGATGGAAGCCTGCCTAACTTTTAGGGGTATGGCAGTCATATTAAAACCGTACGGCCCTTACTACTAGTTAAAACAGTATTATTCCTAAATGTCAATATGATGTCACGTACCGTGACGTCCCTATAATCCATACTTAATATTATGAACGCGAAAGTCAGTTTGTTTGTTGGTTTGTCCTTCAATCACGCTTCAACGGCGCAACGGATCGATGTGATTTTTTGCATGGGTATAATTGAGGACCTAGAGAGTGACATAGGCTTTTTCCCGGAAAAACTAACAGTTCCTGTGGGATAGTATGCACTTTTTCTCGCATTTGTTCTAGGTGATTGAAGGGTTTTTTTGCACAAGTATAGTTGAAGAGCTGGAAAGTGATATAGGTAACTCTTTATCCCGTAACCAACAGTTCCTGGGGAATATCGGTATGCTACTTTAAACATTGCCCTTCAATTATACGGTAACTGAGTTAAATATCGACGTGATTATTGTTTAGGACCTGGAAAGTGCAATGGCTACCTTTTATGTTTCGGGTATAGTAACGGTTCTTGTGGGATATCATGCTGATGTTTACGTATTTTTCCTTCAATCATTCGGCAATGAAATAATAATTCGACGTGATTTTTTTAGGACCAGAAAAGTAACATGTGCTACCTTTATCCTATAATATTATAAATGTGAAACTGTTTCTGTTTGTTGATTTGTTGGGTTTTCCTTCAATCACGCTTCAACGGCGCAACAGATCGACGTGATTTTTTGCATGGGTATATTTAAGGAGCTGAAAAGTGACATAAGTAACTTTTATCCCGAAACCAACAGTTCCTGGGGGATATTGGTATGCTACTTCAAACACATTTGTCCTTCAATTATACGGTAACTGAGTTAAATATCGACGTGATTATTGTTTAGGACCTGGAAAGTGACATAGGCTACCTTTTTGATTCGGGAAAATTAACGGTTCCTGTGGGATATCATGCTGATGTCTACGTATTTTTATTCCTTGAATCATACAATGAAATAAAAATTCGACCTGATTTTGTTTAGGACCAGGAAAGTAACTTTGGCTACCTTTATCTTACAATATTATAAAGCGTCAGTTTGTTTGTTGGTCTGTCATTTTCTGCATTAAAATAACAAGATCTGAGTTCTTGGAGGTTGTTCTCATTAAAGTAAAAATAAAATGTAATTTTTTCACATAAAACGCAGTTAATGTACCCTTGAGCTACGCGAGTTTAGCCGCGGGTAACAGCTAGTAAGGATGATAATTCTAAGACACGAATGTCAACAGTATTAAAACAAAAGTCATTGATTTTCCGCGATAAAAGGTAGCCTATATAACATCTCTTCCCGTGATGCAACCTATCTTTTGACTCAATTTCTTCAAAATCGGTTTAAAGTAAAGTAAGCATTTATTTAGAAAAATATGGTACAGACAATTATATTGATGTTATCAGAATAATGCTAAAGTACAAGCATATTTTATCATTTATTTACTTATTCATTTATTTAATCGTTTGACTGTTACATGGTTTAAGATCTTAAAATAATTTTACATAGTAGGAACAGTCTGACTGCCTCGTTGGTCTAGCGGTTAGCGTAGTTGACTGCGGATCACGAGGTCGATGGGTGGGGGTTCGATTCCCGGTCGGGCATAAAAATTGTTAGGTATTGGGTTTTTCAATTATGAAATTCTCAGTGCCAGCCCGGAGTTGGAAGTTGGTGGTGTTTCACCCCCGTGCCTCGGAGAGCACGTTAAGCCGTCGGTCCCGGTTATTATCACTAACATGATAATAGTCGTTAAAGCCCGCCAACCCGCATTGGAGCAGCGTGGTGGGTCTAAACTCCTAATTCCCCCTCTCTTATGAGAGTGGAGGCCTGTGCCCAGCAGTGGGACGTTAATAGGCTGTAGTAGTAGTAGTAGTAGGAACAGTCTACTTCTGACAGGCGTATCGTTACCGACGTCCAAATATTAATTAACCTAATCTTATTTAAGAAATTCTGATAAATTAGCTGAGTACGGAACCTCATTACGTGGCGTTGCGACTCATTCTTAGCCAATTTTTATGAAAGCATGCCCCTTTGTCCGGTACGCCCTAGTGGAAAATAAACAAGTGGGGCCGCATATGATTATGGCGAGCAATATCCGAAAAGATTGCGATCTTATCGTGCCATCGGGACATGCCCGTATCGGATCGTTTACACCATGCGACTTTTTCAGATGGCTACCTATATAACAATCGTCAATTTTGTTTTATTTTACTAGCTGATGCCCGCGATTTCGTTCGCGTGGTCAAAGATTTTTTGATTCCCGCGGCAACTCAAAAGAAGCCTATATCACTCTCCAGGACGTCAACTATATCCATGTCAAAAATCACGTCAATCCGTTGCTCCGTTGTGGCGTGGTTGAAGGAATAACCAAGAAACAAACACACTTTCGCACAATATTACTAGCTGACCCGAAACTTCGTCCGCGTGTTTTAAGTTGTTTTTTATTCCCACAAGAACTCCTCAATTTTCTGGGAAAAAGAATAGCCTATGTCATTCTCCAAAACCTCAACTATACCCTTGTTAAAAACCACATCGATCCGTTGCTCCGTTGCGGCGTGATTGAAGAACCAACAAACAAACATACTTTCGCATTTATAATATTAGTATGATGATTCTACCACAAGTAAGCTTTGACTGCAATGTCTCTCAGTGATGATGCAGTAAGGGATGGTAGTGGCTTAACTTGTTAGGTGTATAGCAACTATATTAAACCCATACCCCTAATCGGTAGACTTCCTACACGTCATCGTACTGGAACGCTTAATCTCTTGGCGGTGCATGCCGCAAAATAGACCACCTTCCACTTGATCAGACCAGATGTAATTGAGATGCTGTTAAATTTCACTCATTACCATGTAACTTAATGCTTAGTTAATACATTGTGTAGAAGAAAAACTGGAGAAATAGCGAGTCTGACTTACCTCTCGAGGGTCCTGTGGCTTAAAAATAAACCTTATATAAAATAATTTTATAGCTATTGGAGAACATTAATCCACTGTCTTGAAAGAAAGAAAAACAGTTTATCCACCAGTGGTGTCACAGACAAAACTAGATAAAAATGTAACACTTTCGTCTGTGACACCACCCAGAAAGGGTGTACAACTCAGCGTTATTGTTTAGGTATTATTTATTATTATTACTCAAATTGTCCATTCTAATAAACCAACTGTTGTCGTCTATGGATACCGCGCGTTATCTGTGGCGCGCAGATGGCAGCTTTGGACCGGTGGCGCTATGGTGGCGCGCTCGGCGTGCAGTTGTTACACATGGAACGGCGGGTGGTACGACTGCTGCGAAAAACGGCGGCAACGCGGCATCACGTTCTCGCCATTTCATCCCACGCAAAGCGGTTATAAAAGTGTGTGTTGTGAAAATAGGAGTCAGTCGTTACGTAGCTTCCAGTGAAATCATTACGAACGGTTACTTCAGTGGTGTTGAAATTATAAAGTGTACTCTGGTATTGTAGTTATAGTTCATTTAGTTTATTTAATTATTTAACCATTTATGTTGTGTTCAAAAGTCTGTTAAAAATTAGTTCAGCTTGGTTCTTGTATCAGTGTTTTGCCCGGTCATGATAGTACCGTTCTGTTTCATAATGTAATAACAATAATGATTGAATTACTTATTCCGTGTTCTAAAGCACATGTTAATATAACCTCTGTAGGACGAACATGTTATGTGTTACTATGTGTTTTTCTAATAAATGTACTATGTTGTAGATGGTCTTTTAATATCAGAAGTGCTCAAGAAACCACGACGCTCGATAATGCCTCGAAGAGAAAAAGGAAGGCGTAAGCGAACGCGCAGACGGTCATCCAGTTCAGACACGGTAACATCTTCCTCATCCAGTAGCAACAGTAGTGGAGATCACCATCGGAAAAGAAGTAAGCGACGCCGCCGCCGTTCTCCGAAAGTGAGTCAGAATATTTTATTATCGTCTGTTATACCTGAGTTTGATCCTTTGTCGGATGATGTTGATATGTGGCTTAATGTGGTAGATGCTAACGCGATTAGTTTTGGTTGGTCAGATGAAATGGTTAAATATCAGGCATTACAAAAATTAAGAAACACGGCAAAAACTTGGTATGACTCATTACAAAAAAATGAAACAAGATGGACGTCGTGGAAATGGAAGGATTGGCGGAATAAATTATCCGACACTTTCCAAATAAAACGGAACACCTTTCTATTGCTTAAACAATTACTAGATACCAAACCAAACGACGGTCAATCATTATATGAGTTTTATTTCCAACAAAAAAGCAAAATCGATAAATTACGTTTGGGTTTTAGGGAAAGTGATATCATTTCGATAATTGTGGGTACAATAGGTGACACACAGTTATGTAATGCGGCGGAGGCGGGTAGTTTCAAATATTGTGACGACCTAGCTTCATTTTTGCACAGTAAAATTCAACAAGATCAAACCAGTTCAAATCAACAAGTGATTAATAAAAAAGCTTCTTTTTCTAAACCTAGATTTGACATAAAGTCTGAAACAAGCCATACTCAAAGTCCTTCAACGAGTAATAATAGAGGTCAACCTACCTGTTTTAGGTGTGGGGAAATAGGGCATAAACGAAATGTTTGTACCGTTAAAGATGATGTGAAATGTACGTTTTGTTTGAAAAATGGGCATTTAGAACTAGCCTGTAGAGGTAAATTAAAGACTAAAACTGAAAAAGATGTTGAGGTAAAGTTAGTCTCTTCTGAAAAACAAAAATTTTTTAAAAATGTTCTTTTAAATGAAAAACCTTGTACAGCTTTTATAGATATGGGTAGCGATTGTTCTCTAGTTGTACCTAGTTTAGTAAACAGGCTTGGCTTGCTAACACGAGAACTCAAAAAACCAGTAAATTTGACGGGGTTTACGAATTCTATAACTATTGAGGTAAATAAAGCTGTTCAGAGTGTACTTAAAATTGATAAAGTTGAACTGATGGTGACCATGTACGTAATAGATTCCTTGTCGGATTGTGAGTTATTAATTGGTAGGAATTTCACTGAAAACAAAAATATAATGTACAGTCGTATTGGTGATACCCTTCTTGTTGATAATGTCGCATTACAAGTATCAATGATTGAGGTTTCTTATCTTAACGTTTCTTGTTCCGAGCATGAAACTGTATTGAAAAATTTATTAAACAAATATCCAAAATGTATTTCGAATGACTTGTCGACATTAGGGAAAACTTCGTCTGTGGAGTTAGAAATAAATCTTACTACATCTAAACCGGTTTATCAACGACCGTATCGTATGTCTGAGCAAGAAAAAGTTATTACTCGCGAGATTGTTGATGATTTGCTGCATAACGGTATTATTCGCCATAGTAATTCATCCTATGCAAGTCCGGCATTATTAGTCGATAAATCTTCCGGGGAGAAACGTTTATGTATAGATTATCGCCAATTAAATAAAATTACGGTAAAGGAAAAATATCCTATGCCGGTGATAGAAGACCTTATCGATAGATTACGTGGTTGTACATATTTTACTTTGCTTGATTTGAAAAGTGGCTATTATCACATTCCAATTAAAGAACAAGATGTCCACAAAACGGCATTCATTACGAGTGATGGTCACTATGAATTTACAAGGATGCCTTTTGGCCTTTCTAATGGACCAGCAATATTTCAACGACTTATGAATACCGTTTTGGGAAATCATCGTTTTGGTAAAATCATATGTTACATGGATGATTTACTTATTGCTACAGATAGTTTAGCTGAAAATATTTCTTGTCTAGAAGAGGTTCTAAGAATTTTGTCTGAGCATGGTTTGACGTTGAATATAAAAAAGTGTTCATTTTTTCAAGAGAGCATAGGTTTTTTGGGTTATGAAATATCAAAAGAAGGAATTCGTCCCAGTTCAAAGAAACTTAGTGCAGTCCAAAACTATCCGACACCGACTAACATCCATGAGCTGAGACAATTTTTAGGTCTTATTAATTACTTCAGAAAATTTATTAAGGATTGTGCATTACTGAGTAGACCTCTCACAAATCTATTAAAAAAAGATTAGTTAAAGTTTAGAATTTCGCGAGTTAGATTATAATCTAACGGTTTTTACAATCTTTCGGTGACAGATACACGAAATTGAGCTATAATTGAATGCTGTTATGGTTTATTTTACTTTGACGCCAACCTATGACGATTGGATCGGCATTTCTTATATAATCGCACCTCAGTTTCCAGAATGTCTAAAGCACCGGGCAAAAACCCTCGCTTACACTACGTTTTGCTAAGAAGTTTTTGTGATATTTTAATAAGTAGACTATAATAATATATCTTTTGAGGTAGTGCCAATCAAACGAGCTCATTAGTTAGTACTTTAGTTACTATTAAGCGAGTAATTATTAATATTTTTTTTTATCTTCTTTGATTGTTAGGTATTAGTTTGTTAATATAGCGACAGTTTAATTTTGCATGTTGTGGTCATATCTAGAAGGTGCAATCTCAATCTTTACCTAAGTCTAATTATTATAAGTTAAGGCAGTGATTGTTACCAGTTTTATGGCACAAAAAAAAAAAATTAGTTTAACTACGTCAACGTTAAGTATGTAGTGTATTATTTAATGCTCGTCTCCGGGATGTAAACTTGCGCTATAACAAAATTTCGTCAAAATCGGTTTAGCGGATGGACTTAAAAAAGGGAAGAGCCACACTTTCGCATTCTTAATTTCAGTATGGATTTTATAATCATTAGGCATGCTTTCACAACTCGACTATAATAAACTGTAAAATATTAAGTATTGCGAGATCGATTAATACAAAAAAAAATTTTAAATAAGACAGTGCCTCATTATTTAAACTTTAATTATAAACCTTAAATAACATCTCAATATGTTGCATCCATGATTACTGCCAATAATTAAATCATTCGTAATAAGTATGTCGAATTATTTACGAAATTATAGCCCTTGCCCCTAAGTTACGGCGGTCCACCGTCCAGTGTATTATATTTGGAGATCCTTTGGTGAGATCCATGCTAATATTATAAATGCGAAAGTGTTTCTGTCTATCTGTCTGTCTGCTACGCTTTCACGGCCCATCTGTTCAACTGATTTTGATGAAATTTGGTATAGGGATAGTTTGATACCCGGGGAAGGGCATAGGCTACTCTTTATCCCGGAAAATTGAAGAGTTCCCGTGGGAATCAAAAAACCTTACTCCACGTGGACGAAGTCTTCGTCTATTCGGATATGCGATTGATATATACTAGATGATTCTAGTATTAAATAACAAACTATTTTTTAAATAATAAAACTGCAACTTTTATATTTTATTACAAGTTAGTGTTGGAATATAGCAAAAATACTAGTCTATGATATAAAAGTCTGTAATGACACAATATAATAGTTGTCAATGGACGTAGTTCATAGTTCATTCCTTCAGTCACTCTCATACATTCTTCTCACTCACTTAAACAATCATTCACCATTCATTTGCTCTTTGCTGTATAGCCTGTACAATATTTTATTATTATTAAACAGACAGTCGTACAGTGCAGACGTCTTTTCTTTTCCCTGCGAGCTCATATACCAACAGTTAGCACTTGACATCCTAGACTGCATCACCACTCACCTGATGGTAAGTGGTGATGCAGTCTAGGATGGAAGCCTGCTAAACTGTTAAGGGCATGACAGTCATATTAAAACCGTACGGCCCGTACTACTAGTCGGTTTCTGGGGGGCTACTACCGACACTTAAAACAGTATTATTCAAAAATGTCAATTTGATGTCACGTACCGCGAAGTCCCTATAATCCATTCTTAATATTATGAATGCGAAAGTCAGTTTGTTTGTTGGTTTGTCCTTCAATCACGCTTCAACGGCGCAACAGATCGACGTGATTTTTTGCATGGGTATAATTGAGGACCTAGAGGGTGACATAGGCCACTTTTTCCCGGAAAAACTAACAGTTCCTGTGGGATAGTATGCTCTTTTTCTCGCATTTGTTCTAGGTGATTGAAGTGATTTTTTGCACAGGTATAGTAGTTGAAGAGCTGGAAAGTGATATAGGTAACTCTTTATCCCGTAACCAACAGTTCCTGGGGAATATTGGTATGCTACTTTAAACATTGCCCTTCAATTATACGGTAACTGAGTTAAATATCGACGTGATTATTGTTTAGGACCTGGAAAGTACAATGGCTACCTTTTATGTTTCGGGTATAGTAACGGTTCTTGTGGGATATCATGCTGATTTTCATTATCATTCATTCATACGGGAACGGAGTAATACATCAACGTGATTTTTGTTTAGGACCTGGAGAGTGACAGGCTCTTTTTTGTCTCAGAAAACTAACAGTTCCTGTGGGATATCATGCCGATGTTTACGTATTTTTCCTTGAATCATACGGCAATGAAATAAAGATTCGACCTGATTTTGTTTAGGACCAGGAAAGTAACTTTGGCTACCTTTATCTTACAATATTATAAAGCGTCAGTTTGTTTGTTGGTCTGTCATTTTCTGCATTAAAATAACAAGATCTGAGTTCTTGGAAGTTGTTCTCATTAAAGTAAAAATAAAATGTAATTTTTTCACATAAAACGCAGTTAATGTACCCTTGAGCTACGCGAGTTTAGCCGCGGGTAACAGCTAGTAAGGATGATAATTCTAAGACACGAATGTCAACAGTATTTAAACAAAAGTCATTGATTTTCCGCGATAAAAAGTAGCCTATAATATCTCATCCCGTGATGCAACCTATCTTTCAACTCAATTTCTTCAAAATCGGTTTAAAGTAAAGCAAAGTAAACATTTATTTGGAAAAATATGGTACAGACAATTAAATTGATGTTATTAGAATAATTCTAAAGTACAAGCATATTTTATCATTTATTTACTTATTCATTTATTTAATCGTTTGACTGTTACATGGTTTAAGATCTTAAAATAATTTTACATAGTAGGAACAGTCTGACTGCCTCGTTGGTCTAGCGGTTAGCGTAGTTGACTGCGGATCACGAGGTCGATGGGTGGGGGTTCGATTCCCGGTCGGGCATAAAAATTGTTAGGTATTGGGTTTTTCAATTATGAAATTCTCAGTGCCAGCCCGGAGTTGGAAGTTGGTGGTGTTTCACCCCCGTGCCTCGGAGAGCACGTTAAGCCGTCGGTCCCGGTTATTATCACTAACATGATAATAGTCGTTAAAGCCCGCCAACGCGCATTGGAGCAGCGTGGTGGGTCTAAACTCCTAATTCCCTCTCTCTTATGAGAGTGGAGGCCTGTGCCCAGCAGTGGGACGTTAATAGGCTGTAGTAGTAGTAGTAGTAGGAACAGTCTACTTCTGACAGGCGTATCGTTACCGACGTCCAAATATTAATAAACATAATCTTATTTAAGAAATTCTGATAAATTAGCTGAGTACGGAACCTCATTACGTGGCGTTGCGACTCATTCTTAGCCAATTTTTATGAAAGCCCCTTTGTCCGGTACGCCCTAGTGGAAAATAAACAAGTGGGGCCGCATATGATTATGGCGAGCAATATCCGAAAAGATTGCGATCTTATCGTGCCATCGGGACATGCCCGTATCGGATCGTTTACACCATGCGACTTTTTCAGATGGCTACCTATATAACAATCGTCAATTTTGTTTTATTTTACTAGCTGATGCCCGCGATTTCGTTCGCGTGGTCAAAGATTTTTTGATTCCCGCGGCAACTCAAAAGAAGCCTATATCACTCTCCAGGACGTCAACTATATCCATGTCAAAAATCACGTCAATCCGTTGCTCCGTTGTGGCGTGGTTGAAGGAATAACCAAGAAACAAACACACTTTCGCACAATATTACTAGCTGACCCGAAACTTCGTCCGCGTGTTTTAAGTTGTTTTTTATTCCCACAAGAACTCCTCAATTTTCTGGGAAAAAGAATAGCCTATGTCATTCTCCAAAACCTCAACTATACCCTTGTTAAAAACCACATCGATCCGTTGCTCCGTTGCGGCGTGATTGAAGAACCAACAAACAAACATACTTTCGCATTTATAATATTAGTATGATGATTCTACCACAAGTAAGCTTTGACTGCAATGTCTCTCAGTGATGATGCAGTAAGGGATGGTAGTGGCTTAACTTGTTAGGTGTATAGCAACTATATTAAACCCATACCCCTAATCGGTAGACTTCCTACACGTCATCGTACTGGAACGCTTAATCTCTTGGCGGTGCATGCCGCAAAATAGACCACCTTCCACTTGATCAGACCAGATGTAATTGAGATGCTGTTAAATTTCACTCATTACCATGTAACTTAATGCTTAGTTAATACATTGTGTAGAAGAAAAACTGGAGAAATAGCGAGTCTGACTTACCTCTCGAGGGTCCTGTGGCTTAAAAATAAACCTTATATAAAATAATTTTATAGCTATTGGAGAACATTAATCCACTGTCTTGAAAGAAAGAAAAACAGTTTATCCACCAGTGGTGTCACAGACAAAACTAGATAAAAATGTAACACTTTCGTCTGTGACACCACCCAGAAAGGGTGTACAACTCAGCGTTATTGTTTAGGTATTATTTATTATTATTACTCAAATTGTCCATTCTAATAAACCAACTGTTGTCGTCTATGGATACCGCGCGTTATCTGTGGCGCGCAGATGGCAGCTTTGGACCGGTGGCGCTATGGTGGCGCGCTCGGCGTGCAGTTGTTACACATGGAACGGCGGGTGGTACGACTGCTGCGAAAAACGGCGGCAACGCGGCATCACGTTCTCGCCATTTCATCCCACGCAAAGCGGTTATAAAAGTGTGTGTTGTGAAAATAGGAGTCAGTCGTTACGTAGCTTCCAGTGAAATCATTACGAACGGTTACTTCAGTGGTGTTGAAATTATAAAGTGTACTCTGGTATTGTAGTTATAGTTCATTTAGTTTATTTAATTATTTAACCATTTATGTTGTGTTCAAAAGTCTGTTAAAAATTAGTTCAGCTTGGTTCTTGTATCAGTGTTTTGCCCGGTCATGATAGTACCGTTCTGTTTCATAATGTAATAACAATAATGATTGAATTACTTATTCCGTGTTCTAAAGCACATGTTAATATAACCTCTGTAGGACGAACATGTTATGTGTTACTATGTGTTTTTCTAATAAATGTACTATGTTGTAGATGGTCTTTTAATATCAGAAGTGCTCAAGAAACCACGACGCTCGATAATGCCTCGAAGAGAAAAAGGAAGGCGTAAGCGAACGCGCAGACGGTCATCCAGTTCAGACACGGTAACATCTTCCTCATCCAGTAGCAACAGTAGTGGAGATCACCATCGGAAAAGAAGTAAGCGACGCCGCCGCCGTTCTCCGAAAGTGAGTCAGAATATTTTATTATCGTCTGTTATACCTGAGTTTGATCCTTTGTCGGATGATGTTGATATGTGGCTTAATGTGGTAGATGCTAACGCGATTAGTTTTGGTTGGTCAGATGAAATGGTTAAATATCAGGCATTACAAAAATTAAGAAACACGGCAAAAACTTGGTATGACTCATTACAAAAAAATGAAACAAGATGGACGTCGTGGAAATGGAAGGATTGGCGGAATAAATTATCCGACACTTTCCAAATAAAACGGAACACCTTTCTATTGCTTAAACAATTACTAGATACCAAACCAAACGACGGTCAATCATTATATGAGTTTTATTTCCAACAAAAAAGCAAAATCGATAAATTACGTTTGGGTTTTAGGGAAAGTGATATCATTTCGATAATTGTGGGTACAATAGGTGACACACAGTTATGTAATGCGGCGGAGGCGGGTAGTTTCAAATATTGTGACGACCTAGCTTCATTTTTGCACAGTAAAATTCAACAAGATCAAACCAGTTCAAATCAACAAGTGATTAATAAAAAAGCTTCTTTTTCTAAACCTAGATTTGACATAAAGTCTGAAACAAGCCATACTCAAAGTCCTTCAACGAGTAATAATAGAGGTCAACCTACCTGTTTTAGGTGTGGGGAAATAGGGCATAAACGAAATGTTTGTACCGTTAAAGATGATGTGAAATGTACGTTTTGTTTGAAAAATGGGCATTTAGAACTAGCCTGTAGAGGTAAATTAAAGACTAAAACTGAAAAAGATGTTGAGGTAAAGTTAGTCTCTTCTGAAAAACAAAAATTTTTTAAAAATGTTCTTTTAAATGAAAAACCTTGTACAGCTTTTATAGATATGGGTAGCGATTGTTCTCTAGTTGTACCTAGTTTAGTAAACAGGCTTGGCTTGCTAACACGAGAACTCAAAAAACCAGTAAATTTGACGGGGTTTACGAATTCTATAACTATTGAGGTAAATAAAGCTGTTCAGAGTGTACTTAAAATTGATAAAGTTGAACTGATGGTGACCATGTACGTAATAGATTCCTTGTCGGATTGTGAGTTATTAATTGGTAGGAATTTCACTGAAAACAAAAATATAATGTACAGTCGTATTGGTGATACCCTTCTTGTTGATAATGTCGCATTACAAGTATCAATGATTGAGGTTTCTTATCTTAACGTTTCTTGTTCCGAGCATGAAACTGTATTGAAAAATTTATTAAACAAATATCCAAAATGTATTTCGAATGACTTGTCGACATTAGGGAAAACTTCGTCTGTGGAGTTAGAAATAAATCTTACTACATCTAAACCGGTTTATCAACGACCGTATCGTATGTCTGAGCAAGAAAAAGTTATTACTCGCGAGATTGTTGATGATTTGCTGCATAACGGTATTATTCGCCATAGTAATTCATCCTATGCAAGTCCGGCATTATTAGTCGATAAATCTTCCGGGGAGAAACGTTTATGTATAGATTATCGCCAATTAAATAAAATTACGGTAAAGGAAAAATATCCTATGCCGGTGATAGAAGACCTTATCGATAGATTACGTGGTTGTACATATTTTACTTTGCTTGATTTGAAAAGTGGCTATTATCACATTCCAATTAAAGAACAAGATGTCCACAAAACGGCATTCATTACGAGTGATGGTCACTATGAATTTACAAGGATGCCTTTTGGCCTTTCTAATGGACCAGCAATATTTCAACGACTTATGAATACCGTTTTGGGAAATCATCGTTTTGGTAAAATCATATGTTACATGGATGATTTACTTATTGCTACAGATAGTTTAGCTGAAAATATTTCTTGTCTAGAAGAGGTTCTAAGAATTTTGTCTGAGCATGGTTTGACGTTGAATATAAAAAAGTGTTCATTTTTTCAAGAGAGCATAGGTTTTTTGGGTTATGAAATATCAAAAGAAGGAATTCGTCCCAGTTCAAAGAAACTTAGTGCAGTCCAAAACTATCCGACACCGACTAACATCCATGAGCTGAGACAATTTTTAGGTCTTATTAATTACTTCAGAAAATTTATTAAGGATTGTGCATTACTGAGTAGACCTCTCACAAATCTATTAAAAAAAGATTAGTTAAAGTTTAGAATTTCGCGAGTTAGATTATAATCTAACGGTTTTTACAATCTTTCGGTGACAGATACACGAAATTGAGCTATAATTGAATGCTGTTATGGTTTATTTTACTTTGACGCCAACCTATGACGATTGGATCGGCATTTCTTATATAATCGCACCTCAGTTTCCAGAATGTCTAAAGCACCGGGCAAAAACCCTCGCTTACACTACGTTTTGCTAAGAAGTTTTTGTGATATTTTAATAAGTAGACTATAATAATATATCTTTTGAGGTAGTGCCAATCAAACGAGCTCATTAGTTAGTACTTTAGTTACTATTAAGCGAGTAATTATTAATATTTTTTTTTATCTTCTTTGATTGTTAGGTATTAGTTTGTTAATATAGCGACAGTTTAATTTTGCATGTTGTGGTCATATCTAGAAGGTGCAATCTCAATCTTTACCTAAGTCTAATTATTATAAGTTAAGGCAGTGATTGTTACCAGTTTTATGGCACAAAAAAAAAAATTAGTTTAACTACGTCAACGTTAAGTATGTAGTGTATTATTTAATGCTCGTCTCCGGGATGTAAACTTGCGCTATAACAAAATTTCGTCAAAATCGGTTTAGCGGATGGACTTAAAAAAGGGAAGAGCCACACTTTCGCATTCTTAATTTCAGTATGGATTTTATAATCATTAGGCATGCTTTCACAACTCGACTATAATAAACTGTAAAATATTAAGTATTGCGAGATCGATTAATACAAAAAAAAATTTTAAATAAGACAGTGCCTCATTATTTAAACTTTAATTATAAACCTTAAATAACATCTCAATATGTTGCATCCATGATTACTGCCAATAATTAAATCATTCGTAATAAGTATGTCGAATTATTTACGAAATTATAGCCCTTGCCCCTAAGTTACGGCGGTCCACCGTCCAGTGTATTATATTTGGAGATCCTTTGGTGAGATCCATGCTAATATTATAAATGCGAAAGTGTTTCTGTCTATCTGTCTGTCTGCTACGCTTTCACGGCCCATCTGTTCAACTGATTTTGATGAAATTTGGTATAGGGATAGTTTGATACCCGGGGAAGGGCATAGGCTACTCTTTATCCCGGAAAATTGAAGAGTTCCCGTGGGAATCAAAAAACCTTACTCCACGTGGACGAAGTCTTCGTCTATTCGGATATGCGATTGATATATACTAGATGATTCTAGTATTAAATAACAAACTATTTTTTAAATAATAAAACTGCAACTTTTATATTTTATTACAAGTTAGTGTTGGAATATAGCAAAAATACTAGTCTATGATATAAAAGTCTGTAATGACACAATATAATAGTTGTCAATGGACGTAGTTCATAGTTCATTCCTTCAGTCACTCTCATACATTCTTCTCACTCACTTAAACAATCATTCACCATTCATTTGCTCTTTGCTGTATAGCCTGTACAATATTTTATTATTATTAAACAGACAGTCGTACAGTGCAGACGTCTTTTCTTTTCCCTGCGAGCTCATATACCAACAGTTAGCACTTGACATCCTAGACTGCATCACCACTCACCTGATGGTAAGTGGTGATGCAGTCTAGGATGGAAGCCTGCTAAACTGTTAAGGGCATGACAGTCATATTAAAACCGTACGGCCCGTACTACTAGTCGGTTTCTGGGGGGCTACTACCGACACTTAAAACAGTATTATTCAAAAATGTCAATTTGATGTCACGTACCGCGAAGTCCCTATAATCCATTCTTAATATTATGAATGCGAAAGTCAGTTTGTTTGTTGGTTTGTCCTTCAATCACGCTTCAACGGCGCAACAGATCGACGTGATTTTTTGCATGGGTATAATTGAGGACCTAGAGGGTGACATAGGCCACTTTTTCCCGGAAAAACTAACAGTTCCTGTGGGATAGTATGCTCTTTTTCTCGCATTTGTTCTAGGTGATTGAAGTGATTTTTTGCACAGGTATAGTAGTTGAAGAGCTGGAAAGTGATATAGGTAACTCTTTATCCCGTAACCAACAGTTCCTGGGGAATATTGGTATGCTACTTTAAACATTGCCCTTCAATTATACGGTAACTGAGTTAAATATCGACGTGATTATTGTTTAGGACCTGGAAAGTACAATGGCTACCTTTTATGTTTCGGGTATAGTAACGGTTCTTGTGGGATATCATGCTGATTTTCATTATCATTCATTCATACGGGAACGGAGTAATACATCAACGTGATTTTTGTTTAGGACCTGGAGAGTGACAGGCTCTTTTTTGTCTCAGAAAACTAACAGTTCCTGTGGGATATCATGCCGATGTTTACGTATTTTTCCTTGAATCATACGGCAATGAAATAAAGATTCGACCTGATTTTGTTTAGGACCAGGAAAGTAACTTTGGCTACCTTTATCTTACAATATTATAAAGCGTCAGTTTGTTTGTTGGTCTGTCATTTTCTGCATTAAAATAACAAGATCTGAGTTCTTGGAAGTTGTTCTCATTAAAGTAAAAATAAAATGTAATTTTTTCACATAAAACGCAGTTAATGTACCCTTGAGCTACGCGAGTTTAGCCGCGGGTAACAGCTAGTAAGGATGATAATTCTAAGACACGAATGTCAACAGTATTTAAACAAAAGTCATTGATTTTCCGCGATAAAAAGTAGCCTATAATATCTCATCCCGTGATGCAACCTATCTTTCAACTCAATTTCTTCAAAATCGGTTTAAAGTAAAGCAAAGTAAACATTTATTTGGAAAAATATGGTACAGACAATTAAATTGATGTTATTAGAATAATTCTAAAGTACAAGCATATTTTATCATTTATTTACTTATTCATTTATTTAATCGTTTGACTGTTACATGGTTTAAGATCTTAAAATAATTTTACATAGTAGGAACAGTCTGACTGCCTCGTTGGTCTAGCGGTTAGCGTAGTTGACTGCGGATCACGAGGTCGATGGGTGGGGGTTCGATTCCCGGTCGGGCATAAAAATTGTTAGGTATTGGGTTTTTCAATTATGAAATTCTCAGTGCCAGCCCGGAGTTGGAAGTTGGTGGTGTTTCACCCCCGTGCCTCGGAGAGCACGTTAAGCCGTCGGTCCCGGTTATTATCACTAACATGATAATAGTCGTTAAAGCCCGCCAACGCGCATTGGAGCAGCGTGGTGGGTCTAAACTCCTAATTCCCTCTCTCTTATGAGAGTGGAGGCCTGTGCCCAGCAGTGGGACGTTAATAGGCTGTAGTAGTAGTAGTAGTAGGAACAGTCTACTTCTGACAGGCGTATCGTTACCGACGTCCAAATATTAATAAACATAATCTTATTTAAGAAATTCTGATAAATTAGCTGAGTACGGAACCTCATTACGTGGCGTTGCGACTCATTCTTAGCCAATTTTTATGAAAGCCCCTTTGTCCGGTACGCCCTAGTGGAAAATAAACAAGTGGGGCCGCATATGATTATGGCGAGCAATATCCGAAAAGATTGCGATCTTATCGTGCCATCGGGACATGCCCGTATCGGATCGTTTACACCATGCGACTTTTTCAGATGGCTACCTATATAACAATCGTCAATTTTGTTTTATTTTACTAGCTGATGCCCGCGATTTCGTTCGCGTGGTCAAAGATTTTTTGATTCCCGCGGCAACTCAAAAGAAGCATAAATCACTCTCCAGGACGTCAACTATGCTCATGCAAAAATCTCGTTGATTCGTTGCTCCGTTGTGGCGTGGTTGAAGGAATAACCAAGAAACAAACACACTTTCGCACAATATTACTAGCTGACCCGAAACTTCGTCCGCGTGTTTTAAGTTGTTTTTTATTCCCACAAGAACTCCTCAATTTTCTGGGAAAAAAATAGCCTATGTCATTCTCCAAAACCTCAACTATACCCATGTCAAAAATCACGTCGATCCGTTGCTCCGTTGTGCCGTGATTGAAGGAATAACCAAGAAATAAACACACTTTCGCATTTATAATATTAGTATGATGGTTCTACCACAAGTAAGCTTTGACTGCAATGTCTCTCAGTGATGATGCAGTAAGGGATGGTAGTGGCTTAACTTGTTAGGTGTATAGCAACTATATTAAACCCATACCCCTAATCGGTAGACTTCCTACACGTCATCGTACTGGAACGCTTAATCTCTTGGCGGTGCATGCCGCAAAATAGACCACCTTCCACTTGATCAGACCAGATGTAATTGAGATGCTGTTAAATTTCACTCATTACCATGTAACTTATTGCTTAGTTAATACATTGTGTAGAAGAAAAACTGGAGAAATAGCGAGTCTTACTTACCTCTCGAGGGTCCTGTGGCTTAAAAATAAACCTTATAAAATAATTATATAGCTATTGGAGAACATTAATCCACTGTCTTGAAAGAAAGAAAAACAGTTTATCCACCAGTGGTGTCACAGACAAAACTAGATACAAATGTAACACTTTCGTCTGTGACACCACCCAGAAAGGGTGTACAACTCAGCGTTATTGTTTAGGTATTATTTATTATTATTACTCAAATTGTCCATTCTAATAAACCAACCAAGCCTGAAATGTATACTAATTAAATAAACATACATCAGGAGTTAACATGATTAATGAAAATGTTGGAAGTTGTAATCGTAATATTGGAAATGAAATTGTCGTCTATTTTGAATTTAGCAATTTATATTCAAAATTTCAGCTATATCCAATTAAATAAATTTATCAGTAAACAAATTAAATAGTGTTATAAAATGTCATCCGCTTAAATAAACACTCGCTTTAGCGAGCAATCATTTCGGCTTATATGAAAGGCGGGAATGATATTTTCGAAATGTGTAATATTTAAAATGCGAAAGTGTGGTTGTCTGTCTCTCTGTTTGCTACGCTTTAACGGCCCATCTTTTCAATCTATTTTGATGAAATTTGATATTTACATCCCGGGGAAGGACACAAACAGTTTTCATCCCGGAAAATTAAAGCGTTCCCCGGGTATCAAACGGACGAAGTCGCCGGCATCATCTATTATTTCGCAATAATAATTATGTTCGGAAGCAATAAATGAGTATTCAATCACGTCCATTCTGTGATCGATGTTAATTTGTATTTTAATTATTTATACTTACTTAATCTGTTATTATTTTTAATTAAGTAAAGCTTATATAAGTTTAAATTTGCTGGCAAATTAATTAATTATTATGTACGTTCGGCGAAGTTAATCAATAATTTAAATGTTTCAACAATATAATGTGGAGATAGAAATAACTAATTTTGGTTTTGTTTTTATTGATAAGTTTAACGTTTACAATTAAAAAAAACCTATTTTTGCATATCATGCAGATTAAAGCTTGTAAGGGAGCAAGTGATATGGCTCGACCGTAACAAAGGATGATCATCGTCCGAGCGGGTGTTGTGCTCGGGGACCACTGGTCCATCTTTGGAGGTCGTATATATAGCGTAATTCAGAGAACGCTTCGTAATCGTGAGTTGGCTCTTCGTGGTCGAGTGAATCGTACTGGTAATGCCATCTATTGGATTATGTGCGGACTACGAAGACCGCCACATCACTCCCCTTCGAGTCTGGAGGGCGTCAGCATTCAGTTGAGCGGCGTTGCAAGCATCTAGAGAAGTGGCGTCGATGAACATTCAGGCCAGCGCTACGTCGGGAAGTACTCAGTGAAGTGGCGTCGTGCAACAACCAGGGTAGTGGCGTTGTAGGCTCATACTACTCTGAGGCTGTGTGACCCACTTGTGCGGCTGGTACTGGCGTCGACGGGCTGTGTACTGATATGCTGTTGCGTATCGACTATTGCTGGCCGCTGAGCGTGTGGCTCTGTGAGCGGCTGTGCCGGAACATCGGTCGGCGTTGCTGCGTTGTGTTGCTGTGTTGCGTTGGTTGCTGTGCTGCGTTGGTTGCTGTACTCCGTTGGTTGCTGTGCTGCGTTGGTTGCTGTGCTGCGTTGGTTGCTGTGCTGCGTTGTGATGCTGTTGTGTCCCGCTGTGCGTACTGATGATGCTGTCCTCGTTGCGATGACTGCAGGGTTTATATTGTGATGTACGATGTTGCTCAAGTATGACGAGTGAGGGCGTGACGTCGGCTTGATGTGCGTCGGCAGGGCTGTGACGTCACGTCGGCTTGTTTTTGATCGTCGGCGGCGGCTTGGAGATCACGACGGCTTGTTGTGATCGTCGGCGGCGGCTTGAAGATCACGTTGGCGGCGGCATGGAGATCACGTCGGGGTCACCAATGTACTGATCTGGCTCCTTTTGTTGGTGGTGAGAAGAGAAACTTTCGGTGGTATGGTTTGTAATGGATGCTCCAAAACTTTGCACTATGTGCTTATATAAAACCTATTTTTTTTCAATAAGTACCTAATTTCAACTAGATTGATATGAATTTTAGTGTGTATCAGTGTGTGCAGACTTTATTGCGAAACTTCATAATTTATTTTTAATCGTGTCGTGTCTGTATGCTTAGTTTCATGTCGTATCGATCACGGTATCGTGGCTTTTAAGTTGCATCTTATTAATGCGCTCCTCTGTAATCTGTCTTAAGAAATCCCGCATTGTGTCCACTTTCTTACCTTACGTTTGCAAAACTTTTAGCGGACAGCTTTTAAAAAAAATAAAAGATGTATCGAAAGTTCCGTTAAACTTCTGTACGAGGCTTAAAGAATTCATAGAGCTTCTTTCTTTCTTACTATCTTTTAGTTACATTGGATTTCTTACCCTTACCTTTTATACCTACCACTTTAATATTCATGTTCTTCCAAACAACTAACAAAGGCTAAAACCTTTCTTATTCTAAAGGCAGACTTAGCTCAGCCTCCTTTCTCCTCCTCCACCACTACAGCCCATTAAAATATCCCACTGCTGGGCACAGGCCTCCACTCTCATAGGAGAGAGGAGATTAGAGTTTAGACCCACCACGCTGCTCCAATGCGGGTTGGCAGGCTTTAACGACTATTATCATGTTAATGATAATAACCAGGACCGATGATACTAACTTCCTATCTTCGGGCTAGTGCTGAGAATTTCTAGTCTGAAAAACCAAATTCTTTATTATGGCCCGGTCCGGGGCTCGAACCGGGACCTCGTCAGCCGTCGAACTTGCTAACCAGCGAGGCAGTTTTGATTGATTGTTTTGATGATTTTTCATTTTTTGATAGCCCCTTTCTCAGTGGCTATCAAAAAATGACATATTTTGACTGACAGACATTTTTAATCCATCGAAGGTTTGCTATCAAAATGTAATTTTTATTTCATAGCAAACTTTTGGCCTGGTGGGAGGCTTCGGCCGTGGCTAGTGGTCTACCGGCAAAGACGTGCCGCCAAGCGATTTAGCGTTCCGGTACGATGCCGTGTAGAAACCGAATAGGGGTATGGGTTTAATATAACCGCCATGCCCCTAACAGGTTAGCCCGCTACCATCTTAGATTGCATCATCACTTACCATCGGGTAAGATCGCAGTCAAGAGCTAACTTGTAGTGGATTTAAAAAAAAACTAGTTCTTACGACACACCCTCAAACAACACTTTTTAATAAGAACTGTTATGCTATGGAAATAAAAATATTTAATAAATTGCCATCTGAAATAAAAACACTTCCCTTGAAATATTTTTCACTTAAACTTAAAAAATGGTTGCAAGGAAAAAATTTTTACTCATTGGAAGAATATTTTCAGGATGATAAAAAACGGTTCTGACATTTTCACTTTTGACATTGTTATTTAGGTATCAAACATGACCAATAATTTTGACAGTGTACCTACTTAATTAAAGAATTTAAATCTTATTATGTAATACGTATTTATTTTTATTATAAATGTAAATTAACTTGTATGTAGGTAGGTACTTTAATAATCAATTGTTTTTGTTTTATAATTAAGAATTTATATAAAATAATAAATATTATGTATGAGTTTAAAATGTAGATAAATCGTATAGAAATAACGTAATGTAATAAATTCACTATAAATCATAACCTAAATAATATTTGTACGCCGGTCTGGCTAATATGTTGGGACTATGACGAAATTAACCATCTTATTTGTACACATATTATGCAAATAAATTATCTGAATCTGAAAAAAAAAACCACATGGACGTAGTCGTGAAAGAAGGGAATCATCTATGATCTAGTAGCAAAAAAATGTAGGTAAGTACGAGCACTTACCCACTTTAAGCTATATGAAAAAGGGGTCGTCGCAAAGAAATGCTTTAACGATATTGTCCCCTCAATTAAGGAGGAACGGAGCTAAAGATATTTCCTTTAGGAATTTCGCGCCGCACTGTCTTGTCAATAAAATCCATATAAATTGCCTCTGCCGGGCCGAATTTGAATATAATAGCCCTCTTCTATGCTTCCCTTTTTGCCCCTTAAGCTTGGCAATCGTACGATTATATTGTAAGCAAATTATCTGCTTGGATCTGGCAAGAGAATTTTTTTTAGAGAAATGAGAAGGATCCTTTACCGTATTGCGCTTTGTGATTGCTTTTTATACGACTGCCTGAAAAAAGGAGTATATTGTTTTCATGGTTCATGTATGTATGTATGTATGTATGTATGTATGTATGTGAGTTTGTATATTCCACCAAAACTTCTATACGCCTGAACCGATTTTGATAAATGAGGTATCGTTAGAATCCCTAGCTTATTCCGGGTGACATAGGCTAGTAAAATTTTGAAAAATATTGATGGGGTGACCATGGTCCCGCATTAAAGACCAAAATTGAAAAAAAAAAACGAAAATAATTTTAACTATATAACCATCATCTAGAAAATGATGAGTAGACTCCAAAAATATATAACACTATAGTTCAATATTTAGTGATTAACAAAAAAATAAGATTCCAAAGGCTATATATGGAGGTAAACTCCAAAAATAATATGGCAGGGCAGTCGTATTTTTTAATTCGTTAAATTAATTTGTATTGTTAAGTACAGGCGAGATATACTTTGCCCGGAGTTAGGAAGTTGGTGGTGTTTCACCCCCGTGCCTCGGAGAGCACGTTAAGCCGTCGGTCCCGGTTATTATCGCTAACATGATAGTAGTCGTTAAAGCCTGCCAACCCGCAATGCAGCAGCGTGGTGGGCCTAAGCTCTAATTCCCTCTGTCCTATGAGAGTGGAGGCCTGTGCCCAGCAGTGGGACGTTAATGGGCTGTAGTGGTGGTAGATGTACTCTGTAGGAAATTGCTATAAATGGTTGAGCGCTGTGATCTTGGAAGTGGGAGCTCCCTGGTTCGATCCCCGGCAGGGTCAATTCGAGAATTTATAATTTCTGAATTTTGAGAGAGGCTTCAGCCGTGGCTAGTTACCAGTACCGACGCTAAGCAATTTAGTGGTACTATGTTATATAGAAACCGACTAGCGAATGCCCGCGACTTCGTCTGCGTGGTTTGAGGTTTTTTGGTTCCCGCGGTAATTATTATTATTATTACTCTTTGTTTTGTACACCACAACACACATAAAAAGGACACAAAAAATACATAGAAAACAAAAGAACGAAGTAGTATACAAAAAGGCGGCCTTATCGCTTAGTAGCGATCTCTGCCAGGCAACCTTTATTCCCGGAATTCTTTAATTTTCCGGGATTAAAAATAGCCTATGTACTATTCAAGACTATAATCTATCTCTGTGCCAAATTTCAGCCAGATCCGTTTAGCCGTTGGGGCGTGATTGAGTAACAAACATCCACACATCCATACATCAATCCAAACTTTCGCATTTATAATATTAGTAAGAAGTAAGATTAGGGGTACGGGTTTAATATAACTGCCGTACGCCTTACTATTGAGTTAACGTACCTATGTGTTATGTTGTCTACATATTGTAACCTTTTCTTTTCTATGAAAACAGCAACTGCTGAGTTTCTTGCCGGCTCTTCTCAGTAGAATCATTTTTCCGAACCGGTGGTAGAGTCTCATACGTTTCATAAGTGACACAAGTTGTCCTACATGAAATAAATGAATCATTTATCATTTAATATCAGTTCTCGAACCGCCATATTCCGGATGTGTCAAAATATATGAAGATATATTATTATTTTCACGCGCGAAAGCCTGTGTTAATATTCAAGTAAGGTGCCAATTTCAAGATGCGGTTATTTTTCACTGCGGTTTTACGATGATCTTGTACTGATGGTATGGTGAGTTGGCTCATTTATAAAATCCTAACAGGGATGATGACAACTCAACCAAATCAGCAACTCTTTATCAAACTTAAAAACGCGCTTCTACTACTAGTCTAGGCAATGGGGCGGTCCGTTGTATGGAGACCCACAGTCGATGAAACTTGGCAAGGTTTTCTATTAGTCTATGCAACGGGCCGTTGTATGGAGACCCCCGCATTAAATCCTCAGTCGATGAAACTTGGCAAGGTTTTAGTATTGGATGATCCAAAAGTTACACAAAAATATCCAACAAAAATACATCTGGAAGTTAGGTATTTATACCTAAAATTTAATATTTATGACTGAATATTTTCTCGATTTCTTTGTAAAATAATAGTAGGTAGTTTATTTACACGCAAAATCGAAATATCAAACGAAATAATAATGCAGAACATAGATATTTAAACCGATTTTATTATCAAATCTTAACTGTGTTTACGCGTTGTACCTTCCTGCTTTAACAATTGGGTATAGCATAAAAAAAACCTTACTTTCTGTCTCACTTTTTATTGGATATTTATAACCTACGTTTAACTCATTTTACTTTATCACACTGGAAAGTTTCGTCGGCTGAGGAATTATTGTTGGGGTCAACTAGCTTTATTTCCTAGACTATATGGAAGTTTGAATGAAATACATAGTTGTGACGTCATCAAATTTCAACCTAAAGATGGAGGTTGTAACCAAAATCATCCAAATCCACCAACATCGACTTCATCATCATGTAAATCTGGAGGCTGTAAAACTTCTAGATAACACGGACATAAAAAGGAGACCTAAAAGAACGAAACCGTTCGATTTAGTGTAAAACGTGTACAAGTGCTGTGTCAGTGAATTAGTGCTTGTGCTGCTTATTATTATTGTTATTATTTATTTATTTCAACTTTCAAGCAACAAGTCCCATATTATAAAATACATAAAATACAAAATACTTAAAAAATAAAAACGATATAAAATAAAATACATACAAACAATACAATTATGTAGGTCACAAAAACGTAGTGAACGCTATCTATGTACATTAGAAGAAACTAATGACAGTTATTGGATTGTAAATTAGATGTAGAAATTAATAATAAGTAGAAGTTTAAGCTAGAATAATATTACTTATTAGCCCATAGGCTAGATAGTAGTAGACAGTAAAGTTGCCGTTATATTGTAATGGAACTTTATGGTAAGAGGAAAAAAAAACAAATTTCAACGCTTTAATTTTTCTTAAATCATAAATTCCCAAATTGATCCTGCCGGGAATCGAACCCGGGACCTCCCACAATAAGACACACACAGTGCTCATCGCTGCGTCACGGAGGTCGTCAAAATAAAATAGGGGGGGGGGGGGGGGGGGGGCTGGTGAGTGGTGACCCACCCACTGTAAGCTTATGCCGTGGCCAATACAAAACAGTCACAGTACACGCAAAATTTACAATGAACCTGTCGAATGGAACAAAATTACACTTTCGTTCGACGTTCGACGTTTTGGATCCGCCATTTTGAAATTGACGAAATTACACCCATGCGAAGTTACGAGTGAATTATATTCAGTACGATGTGTGAAGTGCTGAATAAACATTAACTTTACACATACACCTACATGATGCATAATATATATTAGTTTATTTTCATATAATGATTAATTAATTATTTTCATATTTGGGCCGCCCACCACAAGTAGGTACTAGTTGCTACTAGTGACTTAATGGGATGGCCCCAATCACTAATATAATTTTGTAAATTATTAGAAGAAATAAATATTTTTGTATTTTGTTTTTGTATTTTGTATATAATACATATAGATAATATATATTAGTTTACTTTCATATATTTATTACAGCGACTACGTCCGCGTGGATTGAGGTTTTGTGGTTCCCACGGGAACTTCTTAATTTTCCGGACTAAAAAGTAGCCTATGTGTTATCCCAGACTATAATCTATCTCTGTGCCAAGTTTCATCCAAATCCGTTCAGCCGTTCGGGCGTGATTGAGTAACGAACATCCATCCACATATCCATACATTCATCCAAACTTTCGCATTTATAAATATATAAATATAATATAGGTACCTAATTATGTTATTTGTGTAGATGGTTTATGTATTAGTATGTAGGTATTTTTTTGTATGTTTATATTAATACACCACCCGCAAGTTAATCTCCTTAACTTCTAATCCTAAGGTTGCCTGGCAGAGATCACTGCTAAGCGATAAGGCCGTCATTTTGAATTCTACTTCCTGTTGTTTATTTGTGTTCCTTAATTATTCTTTTCTTTCTGTTGCGGTGTACAAATAAAGTGTTAAAATAATAATAATAATAACTTTGATTTAAGATTTTATCTATTTACTAGGTGATGTCCATGAATCCATCCGTGTGAATTTAGGTTTTTAAAAATTCCGTGGAAACCCATGTAGAGCTTCAGGTATTTAAATGGGTATTTGACAAGAATTCAAATCAGCAACTTTTTTCAAACGTTAAAACGCGTGCTTAGTGTGGGATTTTGCTTAATTACTTGCAACGTCATCAAAAGTCAACGCACTTTTTTACTTTAACCTATAGTGGAAAATGGTAATTTTGAATGGATGGATGTTTGTTACTCAATCACGCCAGAACGGCTTAACGGGTCGGATGAAATTTGGCACATACATAGATTACAGTCTGGAATAGCACACAGGCTACTTTTTATGCCGAAAAATGGAAGAGATCCCGCAGGAACCAAAAACCTCAATCCACGCAGACGAAGTCGCGGGCATTCGCTAGTATATATTAATGAAAAAAAACATACCGTTGCTTGTTGCTCAGACTGAGGATTTTGAGGATTAAGTATCGATTTAGTTGTGTTCCAAGTATCACACCCAATTTTATTTATTTACAAACACTTTATCGATAGCTACATTAAAATACAAGAAATCCGTATAGAGAATATCCGTCGCCCAGTTCCGTTATCACACACGATCGGCTTACGTAAATTAGTGAGTTAATTACTGGTTGCTAAAGCATCCGCTACACTGTAGTTAGACTGACTGCACGTTGGATGCGATTTGTATCCAAATAGTCTAGACAATAAAGCTAGTTGACCCCAACAATAATTCCTCAGCCGGCGAAACTTTAAAGTAATAATAATTTAACGAATAAAAAAATACGACTGCCCTGCCATATTATTTTTGGAGTTTACCTCCATAAGAAGCGATTAGCATATACCCTAGACCAACGAGGCAGTTTGACTGCCTCGTTGGTCTAGTGGTTGGCATGTTCGACTGCGGCCGTCGAGGTCCCGGGTTCGAGTCCCGGGTTGGGCCAAAACAAGTATTGGGTTTTTCTGACTAGAGATTCTCAGTACTAGCCCGGAGTTAGGAAGTTGGCGGTGTTTCACCCCCGTGCCTCGGAGAGCACGTTAATCCGTCGGTCCCGGTTATTATCACTAACATGATAATAGTCGTTAAAGCCCGCCAACCCGCATTGGAGCAGCGTGGTGGGTCTAAGCTCTAATTCCCTCTCTCTCATGAGAGTGGAGGCCTGTGCCCAGCAGTGGGACGTTAATGGGCTGTAGTGGTGGTGGTGGTGGTTCATGTTCATGCGAAAATGCGTGTGCGGTCGGCCTTATATAATTGTGTTTTTTTTAAATCCTTTAATTGTCGTGACAAGTGGTCAGGGGCCCTTACGTTGCGTGTAAATCGCAAAGTGATAGTTGCACCAGTTTTAATTACTTTTTTTTTAAGTTTTTTTTTTTGAGAAAGTTTGTCGATAGCTTCCCTGGTGCAGTGGTTGCGGCCATCTTATAAGTGGAAGGTCTCGGGTTCGATTCATGGCAGGGTCGACTTGGAACTTAATTATAATCAGAACATTTTGAGCGTAGGTATCCAACAGGAATCTACTTTAGACTAACTTTACACCTAATATTTATAACTAGCTGATGCCCGCGACTTTGTCCGCGTAGTTTTAGTTTTTGATTCCCGCGGGAACTCCTTAATATTCCGGGGTAAAAAGAAGCTTATGTCACTCTCCAGTGTGCTTAGCATGCGCACCACGAGATTATCTCGCGACGAGAGAGAGATGTTGTCGTTGTCGGTTAATTTTTTGTTCCCCCTAACATTCACAAAATGCGCAGTGACGGATTAGGACTACTAGATGCCCTAAGCATTCCATGCCTGTGGGCCCCCCTATCCGTATGTCAACTAGAATCGGTCTTTAAACCTTTACCGCCTAAAAACATTAGTTTTTTGTAAAATAAGATGATGAGATGTAACGTACTTTAGAAGTGGAGTAAGTGCGACAGTAATAAAAACCAAAGCATAATTTATTTATTTATTGAACTGCGCCTTTTTTGGTGTGGTTTTTGGTGACGTGAGAGTGAGACGTGATGCCCTAAGGACGGATTTTTTTTGTGCTTCTTCTGGTGCCCCCTCAGACGTGATGCCCTAGGCAATTGCTTAATTTGATTAAGGGTTAATCCGTCACTGAAAATGCGGTATATTAAAAGAAATAAATAGTTGGCATGTAAGCGTCGGTAGACAAATAGAGATAATGGGTAGACATAATTTTACTCGTTGTGCGCATGCCATACAGGTCCTCAACTATACCAACGCTAAAAATAACTTCATTCCGTTGCGGCGTGATTGAAGGACGCACCAACAAATAGACACACTAATACACATAATAGACACTATATGTTAGAAAACTTATTTTAATTATGAAGCACTGGTTGGTACACGCACCTATCACTTATCAGTTAAGGTATATAAAGTAGTATCACTTATCAGATAAGATACAATAATTAGTAATTACACTCATAAATTACTAGCTGATGCCCGCGACTCCGTCCGCGTGTATTTAGGTGTTTTAGGGGTATGAAAAATAGATAGTATCCGATTCTCAGACCTACAGAATATGCATATAAAATTTCATAAAAATCGGTCAAGCCGTTTCGGAGTATGGTAACTAACATTGTGACACGAGAATTTTATATAGGTCACCGTAAAATTGCATATACCGTTAGATTGTAATCTAACTAGCGAAATTGTAAACTGTTGACAGATTACAATTTAACGCTTTATTTTTCGCTAGATTGTAATCTGTTAAGTATATTGACCCGACCTACGTGATTATTTATGTCGAACCCTAACCTAACCTACAAGAAAGAGACAAGAAAACGTAAATACAATAAATATTTCATAATTAACACTCAGACAGTTCACAATATGTCGGCAGTTTACAATTTCGCTAGTTAGATTACAATCTTATAGTTATTGCAATCATTCGAATACATTAATATCAAGTTTATAATGCTACAAGTTCAGTTATGAACTGTAAGCATTTCAAAAAATACTACTTTTTATCCCGGAAAATTTTACTCAATCCGTCTGAACGGTTAATCGATAGCGGCAGTGATCTCAATATATATAGTGCAAATAATACGAAGCGCCAGCGCGATTTAAAAACGTGCAGCGCCATCTATGTACGCGTGGTGGTACTAACAAAATTTAGCTGTCCGTTTCGATACAATACCAACACTATAATATTTACCACATTATTATAAAATAAGTTTCTACGTTTAAAAAAAAAAGAATTGACTATGGCTCAATCGCTCGGCGCGCGGAGCCACTAAACAAAAGAAGAAGAATATTTACCACATGACTAAATTACTGATGACTCGATAAGCTTTAACTACATAAATAATATGAATACTTACCCGCCATCTAATTGGGTATTTGACTACTAGTCAAATAAATTATTTTTTTAGTGATTATTTAATAGAGGATCTCCCAAAAGTCGCAATATCCTCGTCCTCTGTTAGTTTTATGTTGAATAACCATTTTAAACTATCGATTAGAGTAAAAAGTGCGTCGAAATTTGATGATGCCACAATCCAGTATTTCATACAAAATCCCATTGCTGGTTCTACTCTGTAGGAACGTTATTCCAAACCAGTGGTAGATTCACTTGACGATTCAAAAACACTCTTAATAAGTTTATTTGCATAAAATTATACGAGTTTGAGTTTGAGTTTAAGCACGCGTTTTGACGTTTGAAAAGTTGCTGATTTGACTATTTATCAAATACCCAATTCTTATGATTTTATATCATATTATCTTATGATTTTAATTTGTAAACGATTTTTACCGGTTACCTACTGATATGATTCCCGCGGGAACCAATAAACCTCAATCTACGCGAACACATTTCTTTCTTAAATTTTTTTCGAACAAAAACTCAAAATATCCATACTAACATTATAAACTAGACTAGCTGATGTCCGCGACTTCGTCTGCGTGGAATATTTTTTTTTGTTATTCCCACGGAAACTCTTTCAATACCGGAATAAAAATTAGCTCCTCCAACAAGTTACTCTCCAGGTCCTCAACTATGCAAAAATCACGTTGATCCTTTGCTTGGTTACGTCGTGATTGAAGGACAAACCAAAAAAGAAACACTTTTGCATTTATAATATTAGAATGAAAAAAATGAACAGATACAGTTAAAACAGCCGATTTATGTAAAGTCAGTGCAAAGTTGTTGTCCAGCGTTTATAAGTTTGTAGGTACGGTCGCAGTCAGAAAATGTTTACCAGTATTAAAATAATTAGATTCTTTAAAACACTACGTGCATTAAGGTCTAAAACGCTGAAGGTATTTATTACGTTTCAAAATTATCAAAAGTTTTCTAACATCTAATTCAACAAAAAAAGTATTAATTTTTTATGATAAAATTCATTTCTTCATTGGTTTCTGCTTATGTCTCTTATTAACATGTATGCACATAACGTATGCAAATTTAAAATGTTCGTAACGTTTGTCACTTCACATTAAAATAGTGCTCTACTAATTAATTAACAATTTAATGATAACTAACACTGTTATAAATTTAATCTTTACAATCCATAGGATTACTTATATTTTATTAGAATTTGTTACCTTTTTTTTGTGGGAACTGTTTTGACTATGGTATCACCAAGAAACGTCAGAATTCCACGGAATTAAAAATCAAGGTATAATTTGAAGTTTGGCACAAAAATTTTGAAAGAGGTTTTCTCCATCTATATAGTTGTCACATTTGCGACCTCCTGAAAATGTTAAAAAATCTATGATCTATGCCTAATCAAACCACAGGTGTGATTATGTAAGTATTGCTGATCCAATCGTAAAAGTTCGGCGTCAAAGTAAAGTAAACCATAATAGCATTGAAATAGAGCTCAATTTCGTTCATCCATTCTCATACGTTTATGGTATCGGACATACCTAAACGTATAAGAATGGATACACGAAATTGAGCTCTAACTCCATAATGATTTGGTTTATTTTACTTTGACACCGAACTACATTTGATTTGATCGACAATTCTTACACAATAGGCATGATGACTGATTTTGAAAAATGGTCAGATTATGTTCGGAAGTATCCACTATTTCGAAAAAATATCTTATTTCAGCAGAAAAATAAGGTTTGGTAGATAAAATTGGCATTTGAAATTTAAATTTTAAAATTCATGCCAAAACGCTAGCCGGTGTCATGGCGTCGTTTGTGACGTCACTATTGTTTTTACTAATGTACTCCGTGCAGTGTGCAGTAAAGAATAGTGTGATTGACAAAGCTCGAAACAAACAATTGTGACGTCATTCGCTTCTTGGCGTTTAATCCAATATGGCGGATTGATGTATTTTATAGTTTTATTTTATCAAAATAAATAGCAATCTCACTCGAAATAGAAAAATAAATACGTTTTTTATAATCCATGAATCCTATTTCATCAGACAAATTTATAATTTCATTGATTCATGGTTACTGTCATCATGCCTATTGGGGGGCACATAGCGACATTCTGATACAGATGTGTCCATGCAATGGTTACCGCGTTTAAATTCGCCGCTAGAGGCGCTAATGTAGAGGTCTCCGAAATGTCAAATAGGTATTATCACTGGGCTTTTATCGCGGGTCTAATTATTTCATTAATGTATTTAGCAATACCGGATTAATTAATGTAGATGTAAGATACGTGTCAATGAATGTCAGTACTCTGCGCTTTGAAAGCGGAGCTAAGAAAAAAAGTGCAAAATTAAGCGGGTTGAAAGAAGAAGAATTCAGAAGTTAGTAAGTACATTATGTCCCTGGTTCCTGTGTGCTTACTAAATAAAAACGTATTATTTGTCAAAAGTATGCCTGTTTACCGAATTTACAGCTATACTAAGGACTCGCCTATAGCTATACTCGCCAGTGGCGCCAACTACTGAGCATAGTCAATAGTCAATAGTCAATTTATTGGTAAAATCTATATATATATATATATGTCACCGTAAGATTGTAAAAAACCGTTAGATTATAATCTAACTCGCGAAATTCTAAACTGTCGAAAGATTAGAATTTATATATATATATATATATATATATATATATATAAGAAAGTCGTGTTAGTTACACTATTTATAACTCAAGAACGGCTGAACCGATTTGGCTGAAAAATGGTGGGGAGGTAGCTTAGAACCAGGAGACGGACAAAGGATACTTTTTATCACGGAGAATAAAAGAGTTCCCGCGGGAACTAAAACATCATAACTCAAGAACGGTTAAACCGATTTGGCTGAAAATTGGTGGGGAGGTAGCTTAGAACCAGGAGACGGACATAGGATACTTTTTATCCCGGAAAATAAAAGAGTTCCCGCGGGAACTAAAACACCATAGCTCAAGAACGGCTGAACCGATTTGGCTGAAAATTGGTGGGGAGGTAGCTTAGAACCAGGAGACGGATATAGGATACTTTTTATCCCGGAAAATCAAAGAATCGAAAAAGAAAATCTCTATCCACGGGCATCAGCTAGTTTTGTATAAAAACGGTAACCCTCATTTTGAACCTTAAGGTGGTAATCATTTTCTGACCGCGACTATATCCAAGGTAAGTTAAGACGCATTTAACACTGGGCTGTTATTAACTTTTTATCAGAGCTGGCGTATTCCATTAAGCGTTCCTTCGCAAAAATGAAAATTTAATTTTCGGCTTTCCACTGACACGATTAACTTTAAACACCATAATTAAGAATTAAATGCCTTCACAAAAACACGCTAACCGACATCTTTATTTTGTTACAGGTATGTATGGACCGATTTTACATAGTGAAGTATGGTAAAGTATGGTATTTATCAATAAAATGGAGTTTAAATAAACCTCAATTTATATTGAAAAAAATTATAAGAGAGATGGACCGATTTTACATAGTGAAGGTGTGGTAAATTATGGTATTTATCCATAAAATAGAGTTAAGATAACACTCAATTATATTGAAAAAAAATTATAAGAGAGAACGGCCTTCGTTTAAGAAATGGCTGCACCCACGCTATGGTTCTTACCTCTTGCAAAGGTTATCCATCGCCATTCAACCTGGCATTTTTTTTTTTTGTTTTTTTTTTTTATCCATTACAAGTTAGCCCTTGACTGCGATGGTAAGTGATGATGCAGTCTAAGATGGCGGGCTAACCTGTTAGGGGCATGGCAGTTATAGTAAACCCATACCCCTATACGGTTTCTACACGGCATCGTACCGGAACGCTAAATCGCTTGGCGGCACGTCTTTGCCGGTAGGGTGGTAACTAGCCACGGCCGAAGCCTCCCACCAGGCCAGACCAAGGAAAATTCCCAAATTGACCCTGCCGGGGATTGAACCCGGGACCCCCACGTTAAGACAACAGCGCTACACACTGCGCCACGGAGGTCGTCAATGCAATGCTGCAAGCTTGATGGTACCTTTGGTCCAGGGGTTTCTTCTATAACTTCTCCCTAAGATACGGGTCCTCCCAGTTTAGGGGCCTCGAATTAATTGTATATTTGTACTTTAGTTATTTTAATTAATAAATATTCCTATTTCTATTTCTACACCAAGATGAATAAGGCTAGAAACTAGTTGAGTTGCTCTGATATTTTAACAAGAGCTATCAAGAAGAATATTATTACACTAATATTTCTATACTTATTCATTCATTCACTAGTCTTTTATATTTAGTTTATATATTCTGTGTATAAGTCATGATGTGTGCACATGTTTTGGGTATTAACTTAGAACCGATCCTGTAATTTAATACTTACCTGAAATGTTGTAGTTATTTCCTGTTTTGTGTACCATATAAATTTGCGGCTACGAAATGTTGGAATGATTTGCCACCACCGTACCGGGACATTTCGAAGTCAAAAATAATTTTTAAAAGAAAGTTAAAGCAATATTTATTAAAAAAACAAAAATCTTAAAGGGGTCTCTTGTTGCCTCTCTTTATAACTACCTATACACTTCGCACTCTATTTTCTGCCGTGACATACGCTTAGTTTTACAAAAAAATATTGTACCTTAAATTATTTACATATTCTAATATATATATGTCACCGTAAGATTGTAAAAACCGTTATATTATAATATTACTCGCGAAATTGTAACCTGTCGAAAGATTGTGAACCGTTCAATGTTCTGAGTGTCAATTTTTGAAATATTCATTGTATTTACGTTTTCTTGTAGGTTAGGTTAGGGTTCGACATAAATAATCAGGAAGTGCCCAGGGCACTTAGGTTCTATCGGGTTAATATACTTAACAGATTACAATTTACCGAATAAATAATGCGTTAAATTGTAATCTTTCGACAGTTTGCAATTTCGCGGGTTAGATTATAATCTAACGGTTTTTACAATCTTACGGTGACATATATAATATATTGTATCATGGGCTATACCAACAGATTTTATATATTTTATCATTATTATTATTATCATTATTTATCGATATGTACATATATATATTTGGCGCCGTCCAAGCATACTGGCTTTACGGAAGATCAGCGCTGTATCCTAACAGGTATGGCACATGCTGAGTGAAGACCATTTTGGGGATCAAGTCTCATTTTGCCTTTTTTTCTTTCTTATAAGCCTGTTTTATTGTCTTGTATCCCTGAATAAAGATTTCTTTCTTTCTTTCTTTCTTATATAACCAATAAAGAAAATAAAGAAAATCATCACCCCCTTGTATGGTGATCAAACAGCTAACATTACACGAGACAAAGCGTAGACAATCAAGAACAATTAGCACTAGTCTACATCTGTCCTGGCGGTTACAGGGGGCATACTACCATCTCACTACTACTTTTGACGACCTCCGTGGCGCAGTGTGTAGCGCTGTTGTCTGCGTGCGGAGGCCCCGGGTTCGATCCCCGGCGGGGTCAATTTGGGAATTTATCAACAAGTTTCTAGCCCTATTCATTTTGGTGCAGAAATAGAAATACAATTAATTCGAGGCCCCTGGGAGGACCCGTGTCTTAGGGAGAAGTTATAGAAGAACCCCTGGACCAAAGGTACCATCAAGCTTAGAGCATTGCATTGACGACCTCCGTGGCGCAGTGTGTAGCGCTGTTGTCTTAACGTGCGGAGGCCCCGGGTTCGATCCCCGGCGGGGTCAATTTGGGAATTTATCAACAAGTTTCTAGCCCTATTCATCTTGGTGTAGAAATAGAAATACAATTAATTCGAGGCCCCTGGGAGGATCCGTATCTTAGGGAGAAGTTATAGAAGAAACCCCTGGACCAAAGGTACCATCAAGCTTAGAGCATTGCATTGACGACCTCCGTGGCGCAGTGTGTAGTGCTGTTGTCTTAACGTGCGGAGGCCCCGGGTTCGATCCCTGGCGGGGTCAATTTGGGAATTTATCAACAAGTTTCTAGCCCTATTCATCTTGGTGTAGAAATAGAAATACAATTAATTCGAGGCCCCTGGGAGGATCCGTATCTTAGGGAGAAGTTATAGAAGAAACCCCTGGACCAAAGGTACCATCAAGCTTAGAGCATTGCATTGACGACCTCCGTGGCGCAGTGTGTAGCGCTGTTGTCTGCGTGCGGAGGCCCCGGGTTCGATCCCCGGCGGGGTCAATTTGGGAATTTATAATTTCTGAATTTTCCCTAGTCCAGCCTGGTGGGAGGCTTCGGCCGTGGCTAGTTACCAGCTTATCGGTAAAGACGTGCCGCTAAGTGATTTAGGGTTCCGGTACGATGCCGTGCAGAAACTTAATATGGGTTTAATATAACTGCCATGCCCCTAACAGGTTAGCCCGCTACCATCTTAGACTGCATCTTCATTTACCATCCGGTGAGATCGCAGTCAAAAGCTAACTTATAGTGGATAAAAAAACGCTTAAATCCGCATTGTTTTAATATTATGGACGTACGTGTTTTGGAATTATAATCCTTACGTGACATAAAACTGTAATTTTGATTGGCTAGAAGCGGGCGTTACTTTTTTTTTTATCCGTGGGGCGTGATTGTAACAAACATCCATACATCCATACATCCACACATCCATACATCCATCCAAATTTTCGCATTTATAATATTAGTAAGGAGTAAGATGCGGTGTCTTCTCTGCTTTATTATTTCCTGGTAGTTATAGAATCACGGCGTTTTTTTATATAAGCACCCATGTCATACTGGCGGATAAGTCCACCCACCACCACTACAGCCCATTAACGTCCCACTGCTGGGCACAGGCCTCCACTCTCATAGGACAGAGAGAATTAGAGCTTAGACCCACCACGCTGCTCCAATGCGGATTGGCGGCTAAGTAATTAATGTTTATTAATTCATAATTATTATTATTTTGTAATCTCGTCAAAAAATGCATTAATCTACGATGGAGCGGATAGCATCGAGTGCTCTACTGGTATTTTATTTAGACTTTGCTTATGATAATATGCGGTGTCTTTGCTTTATTATGTCCTGGTAATTAGAGAATCGCGGCGTTTATTTTCATATAGGCGACTGATTTTTTTTTTTTGTCCACTACCAGTTAGCCCTTGACTGCGATCTCACCTGATGGTAAGTGATGGTGCAGTCTAAGATTTTAATTAGTTTAACCGTTTGGCGATATGTTAACACCTCTACAAGATACCGTACCACATAGATTTATCCAATGTGGCGGATTACAGCGAATTAAATTTCTAGTTCCTTCATTGTAATTTTGAAGTAATACTGCTTTAAGTGATGGTAGTAAGCCCCCAGTGTTATACCAGATGCCCATATCGGGCTAGAATACTGCGATCTGTGTGACGTCACTACACCCATTGTGTCACCATGACTCATGTTACTCAGGTGTTTTGGTTGTTATGGTGGTGAAAATTATGGGTCGCTATGATCTAATGTAATCACATTGTTTGTCATGTTAAAATAGAGCCACATTAGTGGAGACATCAGACATGTTTTGCAGCAAAATGTCGAGCTAGAATACACTCCTTCAATAGAGACTAATATCTTCTATATATGTAAAAATGAATTGCTGTTCGTTAGTCTCGCTAAAACACGAGAACGGCTGGGCCGATTTAGCTGATTTTGGTTTTGAAATGTTTGTCGTAGTCGAGGGAAGGTTTAAACGGTGAGGAAATATGGAGAAATTGCGAGGAAGATAGGGCAGGACAACGTCTGCCGGGCCCACTAGTCCATAATAAAGCTTTATACTATAACTACCCTAAGGTAAAATATGGCTAGAAATTTGCTGGGTTGGTCTAGTAGTTTAACAAGCTGTAACCAGAAGTATATTCTTACACTACCCGTCATTTACCCCTTTGTACGGCGATCAAATAGCTCAGCCAACGAATGAACTAGAAGTTTAATTCGCTGTTGTTAGCATTATTACTGTTTGTCATTATATCTCATGAAACAGGAAGTATAATATCAGTCAATTTGACACGTTTCATGTCATTCGATTTAAGCTGATACGGACGCCATATTGAAAATAGTTACTATAAATACGAGTGCTTTGACGATGGTTATTCAGAGTCCAGCAGGCAGACTCAGCGATTATTGAATACTTTTGTGTTTAGATCGCAATTTGGTTTAGAGCTTAACGATAGCAATATTGGCCAGACCAAATGAATATATTGTTTTTATAATTCTCTCGTGGAACCGCTACACGTTGTGACATTCGCTCGTGCATGTTCCAAATGAGAGCACAAATATATTAAGTGTTTATTAATACCTACTTTTGGATTGTCCCTTACACTATAATCCGCTACAGTAGACAAATCTGTGTGGTACAGTGCGTGTCTTTCACATGCAGCATGCGACCCCCACCACCCAGTAATTGGGCACAGCACAACACCACACAAATCCTCCAAATTCGTTCGGCGGTTCGGGTTTGAGTAAAAAACATCCATCCATACATCCACTCTTTTGCATTTATAATATTAGTATAGATGGTACAGATTTGATTGATTGACTACACTAAGGTAACGTCTCGAAATTTAATCGAATATCGAATATTCTCGAATGGTTTATTTCGAAATTTGCTGGGTTGGTGTGGTATTTTAACCAGCTGTAACCAAAAGAATATACTTACACCACCACTACCCCTTTGTACAATAAATTGTCAAAAGAAGTCAAAGCGATGATAAGTTGGTAACGTATTCCAGAATGAGTAGGTATGTAAGTACGTCGCTCGACGACACGTCAGACGCAGCGGGCGTTCCGTCCGCGAAATGCTTAATTCATTCTAAGTTTTTGCTCAAACATACAAGAAAACATGTTTGTTATATTGTAAGAGATGGGTTATGACTGCGTGGAAACCGATAAAGCAGTATTTACACTGAACCGTGACGATCCGGGGGCCATACTTGCCAACGCTAAAAATTGCCAAAAAATTACAGCGTAGTTTCATAACAATATTCTAAAAATTATAGCGCCGTTTTACTTACTGGATATTGTTTAATATTTTGGTTTTATTTTTGTTTCAATTATGGTGTTTGTTTTTGTTTCTCAAGAGCCAGAGGTTCTCATTAAAACTAGACTAGACACTAATTAAAATTGTGAATTTCTTACTGACTTGTGACTTCATTATAATAATATTATGTAAATCGAGTAGTTATCAGCCGTCGATCCCACTTATCATAACTTCTGATTATAATTAAATCAGCCGTAAATGGAGAATTTCTTTTCATAAGAAATCTTAAGTTTTCAAGCGAAACCAATTTTATAGTCTCACAAAATTATCTGACCCGGTGTCAGCGTCGCTAGTATCTATGAAAAATACAATAAAAACGAAAATTATACAAGCATAAAAATTACTTCTAATTTTGGCCACCGGGTCAGATAAGTTTGTCAGACTATAAAATTGGTTTCGCTTGAAAACTTAAGATTTCACTGAAGATGGTCTTATTCACATTTTTATAAGCAAGTGCCAAAATTTTATGGAAATTTTATTTCATGATTTCTCATTCTTCAGCTCCATAAAATACAAGTCATAATTAAAAAAAAATAAAAACACGACTGCCCTGCCAAAAAACTAAATAAAAAGTTCAAAATCTAAATTAATCTACATAATCACATTTTTATTAAATGATATTTTTCTGTGAACCACTGGATATTGAACTATAGTGTTATATATTTTTGGAATCTGCTCATCATTTTCTAGATGATGATTATTTATTTAATCTTATTTTCGTTTTTTTTTCATTTTTCATCTTCAATGACCATGGTCACCCCATCAATTTTTTTTTAAAGTTTACTAGCCTATATCACCCCTATAAGCTAGGGATTCTAACGATACCTCAAATATCAAAATAGGTTCAGGCGTATAGAAGTTATGGTGGAGTATACAAACTCACAACATACATACATACAAACATACATACATGAACACTGAGAACAATATACTCCTTTTTTCAGGCAGTCGTATAAAAAAGGAAAGGACTTGACCGGTGGAACTATGGCAGCTTGCCTAGGTGTCAAAAATCAATGTTCAGCAATGATTTCTTTATTATTGTAATTGTAATATTTCACTGTTTTCAGATAAAAAAGTTTGAGGAGTCTGAAGGCTCGGAAAACTGCGAAAATGAACAAAAAAGTTTCACCAAAAGACTGCTTTCCCACACTAGATGGCGCTATTCATTGTGTTAAGCGAGTCTAAAAAAATATTTTCAAGTATTATTTCTTTATTATTGTAATTGTTATATTTTATAGTTTTCAAATAAAAAAGTTTCAGGAGTCTGAAGGCTCTGAAAACTGAGAAAATAGATAAAAAAAGTTTCACCAAAAACTGCTTTCCCACACTAGATGGCGCTAGTTATTGTGGTGAGTCTAGAAAATATTTTTAAGTATTGCTCAATACTTTTCGTTAACAAGTTCAACTATTCGACCACAGATGGCAGCATATGCAATGTGACAGGGCGTTCCTTTAAACGTAGTATTTCAAAATGCTTTGTTCGATCGATTAGTTTGAGACTTGTCAAAAAATAAAAATAATTATAAACAAAACATACATTTCCTTTTTATTACTATTTAATTGATCAAAAATAAATCATTCTTAATATAATAACTAAGGTACTTAAATGGTATTCATGTAGGGTTACAAGATTATTATTAGGCATGGATATAATGGAACGTCAAAATGGAGTAGTGCTTAAAGAGGAAAGCGGACGCTCAAGATTTAAACAATAAACGTACTGTTTTTTTTTGTCATTTGAACCCCGACCTTATTTGGAATAATAAATCCATAATAATTTCGTTTTGAATTTTTAAACCTTACTGTAAAAACGGAAATCCTGTGCATTGTCCCGAATCGGAGGGCAATTACTGGTCATGTCCTTTATAACTTACTCACTTTCTGACTGACTCATCAAGACCCAGCCCAACCTTTGGAGCTACAAAGCTTGTACCTATAGAAATACCTGTTACGATTTAGTACGTTGTTTTTTTTATTCCTCCACAAGTTAGCCCTTGACTGACATCTCACGTGATGGTTTTTTTTATCCACTACAAGTTAGCCCTTGCTTGCGATCTCACCTGATGGCAAGTGATGATGCAGTCCAAGATGGTAGCGGGCTGACCTGTTAGAGGCATGGCAGTTATATTAAACCCATACCCGTATTGGTTTCTACAAGGCACCGTACCGAAACGCCATATTGCTTGGCGTTACGTTTTGCCAGCAGGGTGGTAACTAGGCACGGCCGAAGCCTTCCAGACCCAACTTCGGCCGGATTCGGTAACCCATCCAGTTTCCGACTTAAGTTGGGTCAACGTTGCCACTCACTCATCCCTTGCACTTCAGCCCATTAACGTCCCACTGCTGGACACAGGCCTCCACTCTCATAGGAGAGAGGGAATTGGAGCTTAGACCCACCACGCTGCTCCAATGCGAGTTGGCGGGCTTTAACGACTATTATCATGTTAGTGATAATAACCGGGACCCACGTGCTCTCCGAGGCACGAGGGTGAAACACCCCCAACTTCCTAACTCCGGGCTAGTACTGAGAATTTCTAGTTACAAAAACCCAACACTTAGTATGACACTCATCCCTTAATCTATTAATATTAAAAAAGTTGGTAAGCACCTATTAAAGTACCGTAATCAGATCAAATACCTAGTTAATTTCCCCTGGAATCGATTAAATCTCGAGATTTCGCTAATCGATACCAATTAATCTTAACTGAACCGGTAACGTGGTAATTAATAATCTTCACGTTACAGTTTATGGTGATTAGTTAGGCATAGTTTTGTCTTATCAAGAGGAAAATTAGCAGGGATGTCATGGAAGAGAAATTTCGTATCCGGATACGGATACGGTACAGTGGCATGCAGTTCATAGAGGCGTAAAAGCACTGCTTACCCAAATGGAAATACGTCAATGCTCATTTTTCATTGTGACAGTCAGTTAATAGGTATTCTGACTAACTAATGCTTACCCTAGCTTCAAACCCTGAGCACGCTACTGCGGATACGGATGTAGGAATAACTAGCTGATGTCCGTGACTTTCCGGGATAAAAAGTAGCATATGTCACTCAAGTCCTAAACTATACCCATGCCAAAAATCACGTCGATCCGTTGCTCCGTTGCGGCGTGATTGAAGGACAAATAAACACACTTTCGCATTTATAATATTAAAGTATGAAGCATGGTATTATACCGGTTAGGTACGGATATTAGATTACGCGTTGATTGAGTTTTTTATTTCCGCGGGAACTCCTTAATTTTCCGTGATAAAAAGTAGCCTATGTCCTTTCCCGGGATTCAAACTATGTCTATACTAAATTTTATCAAAATAGGATGTACAGTTGGGCTGTGGAAGCATAGCAGACAGACAGACGGACAGACAAACACTTCCGCATTTATAATATTAGTATGGATATGGAAGTATGGATTTTCATTTAGCCCGCAAGTATCGGCTCGGCTGGGCAAAAACAAAAACCTATCATAACGTCATTATCATTTAGAAAGAAAGAAAGAAAGAAAGAAAGAAAAAGCATTTATTTCCAAATTGTGCCATACATAACAAGCATACCTACCCACTTCAACGATCTAAACAAGCTCTATAATCTAAAAAACAAGCTCTATAATCTAAACAACAAGCTCTATAATCTAAACAAATTACGCATGATTTAGACTCCGCCCCTATCCGAATTTATTAGAAACTAGAATAGATTTTTATTTCGGATATCCGATAGTTTCGGTTATAGTTACGGAGCTCCATAACGTCCCTGAAAGTTAGGCCTTCATCATTTCAACCCATGGCCAGCTCAGCATTGAGCACGAATCTCCTCTCGGAATGAGAAGGGGTTTAGTCATAATCCACCACGCTGGCCACGTGCGGATTGGTAGACTTCACACACCTTTGAGATCATTATGAAGAACTCTCCAGCACGGCGGAGTTTGCAGTAAATCTGCTAAATTAAGTCGAAATCCTCCGCCATGTTTCTTGAAGTGAAAAGCGCGTTCTTTAGGCGCGTTGATCACTTTTTGGTTGAAAAGATGGTCCGTTAAAGTGTAGACAGACACACAGCCACACATATTCGCATTTATAATATTACAATATGGATGCGAGTATACATCTCGGTGTTTATTATTCTTTTTCAAGGAGTCCAGTTGGTATTAAATAGTATATAATTGGTATGTAATTGGTAGCTGGGTAAAAAATTAACCACTATCTATTTTGTAAGTACATAGCACATACCAAGGGTTATTATCTCGTCAAAATGACGCGCAAACGACATTTCAATACTGTCTTAGCGCTCCAAGTAAAAATTCCCTCGACTTCGCTAACTAGGAACTGACATTGATATATTTATTGGTAGTCCCTGATAGAGGAGTTCTAGTTTTTACTGCGATACTCAAAAGGAAGTCATAATGTTGCTCTGTAGGCTGCAGTAGGAACGATACTACCCATCTATACTCAATACTCAATATCATTTATTCTTTTTTTTTATACGACTGCCTGAAAAATGGAGTAGGTATATTGTTTTCAGGGTTCATGTATGTATGTATGTGAGTTTGTATATTCCACCATAACTTCTATACGCCTGAACCGATTTTGATAAATGAGGTAAATCCCTAGCTTATTCCGGGTGACATAGGCTAGTAAAATTTTTAAAAAAATTGATGGGGTGACCATGGTCCCGCATTAAAGACCAAAATTGAAAAAAAAAATCGAAAATAAGATTAACTATATAATCATCATCTAGAAAATGATGAGTAGATTCCAAAAATATATAACACAATAGTTCAATATTTAGTGATTAACAAAAAAAAATCATTTAATAAAAAATGTGAATAAGATTCCAAAGGCTATATATGCAAATCGCTTCTTATGGAGGTAAACTCCAAAAATAATATGGCAGGGCAGTCTTTTTTTTTAATTCGTTATTTTATCCACTACAAGCTTGCCCTTGACTGCGATCTCACCTGATGGTAAGTGATGATGCAATCTAAGATGGTAGCGGGCTACCTGTTAGGGGCATGGCAGTTATATAAACCCATACCCCTATTCGGTTTCTACACGGCATCGTACCGGAAAATCGCTAAATCGCTTGGCGGCACGTCTTTTACCGGTAGGGTGGTAACTAGCCACGCCCGAAGGCTCCCACCAGGCCAGACCAGGGAAAATTCAGAAACTATAAATTTCCAAACCCTGCCGGGGATCGAACCCGGGACCTCCGCACGTTAACAGCGCTCAACACTGCGCCACAGAGGCCGTCAAAAATTCAATATAGGTACACTGTAGGTACACTTATTGACGTTAAAAATTACTTACTTATAAAACATGATGGTGATAATTGGTTACGGTATCTTAAAACTAAAGCTACGAGGGTTCCAAACGCGCCCTGGTCTGAGAAGAGCCCACAACAAACTCGGCCGGGGTTTTTTTTTTCTTTTTATTATCACCATCTCACAAATCATCTTAACTAAGGAACTATCAGAAAATAAGGAACTATAAGGGTTTAGCCCCACTACAGAGGTACGGCCCATCACGTATCGGTCAAGTGGTTTGATGAGGGAGGTCCCTGGCACAGTATCGAGCGCGTGCGTCCCGGGTTTGATTCCCGGCAGGGTCAAATTGGGAATTTATTTGGCCCTGGTCTGGCCTGGTGGGTCGCTTCGGTGTTCCGGTACGATGCTGTGTAGAAACCGATTTAATATATAACTGGCATGCCTCTAACACGTTAGCCTGCTACCATCTTAGACTGCATCATAAATTACCATCAGGTGAGATCGGAGTCAAGGGCTAACTTCCACACTTAATAATATAAATGCGAAAGTGTGTCAGTGTGTCTGCTACGCTTTCACGGCATTTTGATAAAATTTGGTACAGAGGTAGGTCGTATCCCGGGGAAGGACATAGGCTACTTTTTATCCCGGAAAATTGAAAAGTTCCCGCAGGAATCATAAACTAATCCACGCGTACATAAAAAAACTTACTTTAAAAAGCTCTTTAGTCACACACGTATTTAAACTTATCTCTCACTGATCTCCAGTATTTATTCTTGCCTCACTTAAAGTCTAAGATAGCTTTAATAACAGTGTTAGTAATGACACCATCGCAATCGATAGCGACCGATCTAAAAAACGATCGAACGAGAATAATATCGATGAGATCGGTCGATACAGATCGCTGGACCGAATCAATTATCCGTTAATGATCAGGGAGGCTGCAATCACTGTTTCTTATTTGTCATTCGTCAAAATTGTTATAACGTGGCCTAAGTGATAGGTGAAAACACTGAGTAAGAATATACTATATTAATTCTATGGGTGAAAAAGATTGAGTCACTTTTAAGATTAAAGCAGGCGTTACTTACTTCGTTAAAGTCTATGATAATCAAGGCACAAAAAGCTTATTTCCCTTTATTCCGCTTTATCAGACAAATCTTGTATGCTATAACGTATAGCATGCGATTTGCATCGCTCACACTCCCGCTACTAAGCTAAGCTTTCCCTACCGGTAAAGACGTGCCGCTAAGCGATTTAGAGTTCTCTGATCTAGATTTAGATGTTTTGTAGAAACCGATTAGGGGTACTGGTTTAATATAGCTGCAATACCCCTAATAGGTAACTGAAGCTATTTAAAGCATATGTATTTAAACTTATATCTCACTGATCTCCAGTATATTTTATTCTTGCCTCACTTAAAATCTAAGATAGCTTTAATAACAGTGTTAGTAATGACACCATCGCGATAGATAGCGACCGATCTAAAAAACGATCGAACGAGAATAATATCGATGAGATCGATCAATATAGATCGCTGGACCGAATCAATTATCCGTTAATGATCGGGGAGGTTGCAATCACTGTTTCTTATTTGTCATTCGTCAAAATTGTTATGACGTGGGCTAAGTGATAGGTGAAAAAGATTGATTCACTTTTAAGATTAAAGCAGGCATTACTTACTTCGTTGAAGTCCATGATAATCAAGGCACATAAAGCTTATTTCCCTTTAATCCGCTTTAACAGACAAATAATGTATGTAGAATTTTTGTTTCTTTTCTATTTTTTTTTGTTTCTTTTCTATGTATTTTATGTCTTGTGTAGCAATACAGAGTTTATCTATCTATCATCTATCGATCTATCTATCTATCTATCTATCTATCTATATATCTATCTATCTATCTAATGTATGCTACAACGTGTAGCATGCGATTTGCATCGCTCACACAAGCTAAGCTTTCCCTACCGGCAAAGACGTGCTGCTAAACAATTTATAGAGTTCTCGGATCTAGATTTAGATGTTTTTTAGAAACCGATTAGGGATACTGGTTTAATATGGCTGCAATACCCCTAACAGTTAAGTGAAGCTATTTAAAGCATATATGCATTTAATGTATATATGTATTTAAACTTATCTCACAGTTATCTCCAGTATTTACTTATTCTTGCCTCACTTAAATCTAAGATAGCTTTAATAACAGTGTTCTTAATGACACCATCGGGATCGATAGCGACCGATCAAAAAAGCGATCGATCGATAATAATATCGATGAGATCGGTCGAAGCAGAGGTGATAATTTTAAGTTTCTATTCAATTATTCAGCATTACATCTACCAAAAACGGATTACATATGCACACATGCACACGTTTAAATGCAAAAACAATATTTATGGCCACTCGCTCAAACCTTACACCGCTCGAAGATGCACCTAGCTGTAATAGTTTTAAACAAACATTCCTATTACGTGGCTCAAGTGTTGTAAATGTAGTGTGTGGTGTGGTGTGGTGTAAAAAACATCATTATATAGAAGTAGAGGTGATAATTTTACGTTTCTATTCAATTATTCAGGTTTACATCTACCAAAAACGAATTACATATGCATAAATGCATACATTTAAATGCAAAAACCATATTTATCGCCAATCGCTCAAACCTTACACCGCTCGAAGATGCACCTAGCTGTAACAGTTTTAAACAAACATTCCTATTACGTGGCTCAAGTATTGTAAATGTAGTGTGTGGTGTGCTGTGGTGTAAAAAACATCATTATATAGAAGCTGAGGTGATAATTTTAAGTTTCTATTCAATTATTCAGCATTACATCTACCAAAAACGGATTACATATGCACACATGCACACGTTTAAATGCAAAAACAATATTTATGGCCACTCGCTCAAACCTTACACCGCTCGAAGATGCACCTAGCTGTAACAGTTTTAAACAAACATTCCTATTATGTAGCTCAAGTATTGTAAATGTAGTGTGTGGTGTGGTGTAAAAAACATCATTATATAGAAGCTGAGGTGATAATTTTAAGTTTCTATTCAATTATTCAGCATTACATCTACCAAAAACGGATTACATATACACATATGCACACGTTTAAATACAAAAACAATATTTATCGCCAATCGCTTAAACCTTACACCGCTCGAAGATGCACCTAGCTGTAATAGTTTTAAACAAACATTCCTATTACGTGGCTCAAGTGTTGTAAATGTAGTGTGTGGTGTGCTGTGGTGTAAAAAACATCATTATATAGAAGCAGAGGTGATAATTTCACTAATGATAGCCTGCGACCTGACGAGATGATAAATAGGTTATAAGTTATAACACTTTTTTAGAGATCGGTTTGAGCTTTGAGATGATGATCATACTATTTTATCTATTCTTACATTAAAAGCCGCTTGCACAAGGACATTTAAACTGATTTAGTTAAATTTGGCAACGCTGTCCCTTTTCGGCAAATGCATATTGTAGTTGCCAAAATATTGAACTAAATAAATCACTTACCATCCGGTGGGATCGCAGTCAAGGGCTAACTTGTAGAGGATAAAAAAAATTAAGAGTCCTGGAGCAAGTGGGCCTTATATTATTACTAGCGCCTACGACTTCGTAACCGTGGATTGATGTTTTTAGGTTCCCGCTGGAATTTTACAGTTTTCCGGGATAATACTTGAAACTAGATTTATGACGTCATGATGTTATCCATAATCTATACTAATATTATAAGTGCGAAATTGTGTCTGTCTGTCTATGTATCTCTCTGTCTGTCTGCTACGCTTTCACCGCCCACACGTCCAACCGATTTTATTGAAATTTGGTACAGAGATAGGTTGTATCCCGGGGAAGGACATAGGTTACTTTTTACCCTGGAAAATTTGAGAGATCCCGCGGGAGTTAAAAAAAAAAACTTAATCAACACGGATGAACCGAGGTTGAAGCCTACTAAAAAATAAAATAGCAAGAACCCGTCCAAAAAAATGCGCACTCGCGGCTGTCGAAAGGTTTTTTCAATCAATTTCTTGTACTTTCACGAAGACGATCCAAAAAGAAAGTACCGTCGGGAAAAAAGTAAAAACAGAATTACGGCTTACCGGTAACCCCCGAGGCGAAAAACGAAATGTACTGTACGCAATTACGGGCTAGTGATGTTCCCGAGTCGATAACTTGATGACTTTATTAACGGTTGTCGTTTAAAAACGTCTGTCAGATTACCGATAGCAATATTATTTGGCTTCCCTTATTTTATTTGATGGGAATTTTTTTAAAGGAACTCGGAGCCACAAGTGGAAAAATAATAAATAAATCGATAACCGTCTTTTTTGGTATTTTAACGGTAGACTGGATGGACTAGAGATCACATGTTGCCTTTATTGATGGTTTTGAAACCATTGCAAGATTTTCTGATAGGTAAATATATTTATTGCATGTCTGTTTTTTAAATTGTAACTGATTTACAGCGTTGGGATCGTTAACTATCTATTAACCTTAAACTTTACCCATAAGTACCTTATCATTTTATGTAACTTGTCATTTTATTTTAGTAGTGTGTGAAATTGTGATTGGAGAGTGCTCTGAGGAGTTATTCAATAAAATATCACCTTCCGTATTCTCCAGTCGCACCCTACGTCGCAGAATTCGTCCTCACCACCTGGATGCCTGGCCCTCTTCCACCACCCGTTATTCCAGGTCATATCTGCCACGTACCCGCAAATTGAGGAACCAGCTTCCATCTTCTGTGTTCCCTCTAGATTATAATATGGGGCTCTTCAAAGGGCGGATAAACAAATATCTCAAAAGCCAGCAACGCATTGGCGGTTCCTCTGGTGCTGCAAATGTTCATGGGCGGCGGTAATCACTTACCATCAGGTGACCCGCCTGCTCGTTTGCTCGCTATACAAATAAAAAAAATTGTAGCATTAGCTACAATATAATTGTAGCATTAGCTACAATCACTACGTCAATTATGACGTAGCTGTTTGTAAACCAAATAAACGAGAAGAAAGCATCTAGTTATTATCACACTACACCACAGAAAAAAATAACCTCTCAAGAATACGTAGTTTTTTTTTACTTTTCCGGTATAGATATATCACCGTAAGATTGTAAAAACCGTTAGATTATAATCTAACTCGCGAAATTGTTACTGTCGAAAGATTGTGAACCGTTCAATGTTGTGACTGTCAATTTTTGAAATATTCATTGTATTTACGTTTTCTTGTCTATTTCTTGTAGGTTAGGTTAGGGTTCGACATAAATAATTAGGTCACTTTGGTTATATTGGGTTAATATACCTAACAGATTACAATCTACCGAAAAATAATGCGTTAAATTGTAATCTTTCGACATTTTGCAATTTTTGAATAGAAGCAGGCGTTACTTTGCGGAAGTCCATGATAGTGAATGAACTAGAAGTTCAATTCGCTGTAATCCGCTACAGTAGACAAATCTGTGTGGTACAGTACGTGTCTTCCACCTGCAACATGCGACACCCACCACCCAGCAATTCGCACAGGCACAACACCACACCACACAAATCCTCCAAATCACTCTCAACGTACGTTTCACTCCGACACCGGAGCATCTTCAGGAGATGTTGACTCGACAATGCACGATTGTGAAGAGACTTCACAATCGTGCATTAACTAGTTTGCAATTTCGCGAGCTCGATTATAATCTAACGGTTTTTACAATCTTACGGTGACAGATAGATTTTATCGATACCTTTCGTCTCTGCTCACTAGCAAAGCAATTACCATGCAATGAGCGTCACGTTTACATAAGCATCAAAGGTGCCGCCCGGACTGTAGTGCCCCGAACTCTAACTGTACTCTGCCAAATGTTAAATAGGATTATCTGAATAAATTCTGTTATGTTACAGTTAAAGGCCGGGTCGCGAAAACACTCGGCGGTTTTATTTTTATTTAAAAAGTAAAAAAGTAAAATATACTTTATTGTACACAAAGAATTGAAAAGACAAAAGCAATAATATTAATAGATACGGCACAACAGGCGACCTTATCGCTTAAACAGCGATCTCTTCCAGGCAACCTTAGGGCAAAGAAACTTTTAAAAGAAAGCGGGAGGGGTGTACTGAGACATAATAACAATGTAATATATATATATTTTTTTTTTTTTCATAATTTAGAGACTTTTTTTTATTGAAAATAATACAATAGAACTTAATGCTAGCTAGCCTAACCTAATTACTATATAAATCATGCCCACGTGGAATGGTGGCAAGAATGCTGGCTGCATTTCCGCGCTGGACAGCCAGGCTGATCCTTTGCTCAAAAAATGAGCCAGCCCTTCTGTCACCAGATGAGGCAATTAACCGCGGTGAAATATCTCGCAAAAAATTGTTGGCACTAAGACTCCACGGCCCAAGGGTCTCCACGGCAAACGGAACAAATATGTAACTCTCTATGAGAAAGGCATACTTCTATATATATATACAAAGTGTAGATGTAATAGGTAATAGACGACAGATGAATAAATAGATTATAATGATAGATAATGTTGTTTCAATTTAGTTTTGAAGATAGGAAGAGATTGAGATAGCTTAATATCCAGAGGGAGAACGTTCCAAAGCCGTATAGCAGTTACCGTAAAATAATTTTGATAGAAGGAAGTTGAGTGTCTAGGAGTACTTAATAAAAGATTATTTTGAGAACGGAGGGAAAAAGAGTGTAAATTACATATATACTTAAATCGATCTTTTAAGTAGTGAGGTGTGATGGGATTGAACAGAATGCAGTAAAGAAGGTGAAGAATGTGAGTATTTAATTTTGGTAATTTATAATTTCTGAGTTTTCCCTGGTCTGGCCTGGTGGGAGGCTTCGGCCGTGGCTAGTTACCACCCTACCGGCAAAGTCGTGGGCATTCGCTGGTAGTTCATACATACTTTTAGACACGCAGGAAACTATGAACTCCGTGGCGCAGTGTGGAGCGCTGTTGTCTTAACGTGCGGAGGTCCCGGATTCGATCCCCGCAGGGTTTGGAAATTTATAATTTCTGCATTTTCCCTGGTCTGGCCTGGTGGGAGGCTTCGGCCGTGGCTAGTTACCCTACCGGCAAAGACGTGCCGCCAAGCGATTCGCCAAGGTTCCGGTACGATGCCGTGTAGAAACCGAATAGGGGTGTGGGCTTAATGTAACTGCCATGCTCCTAACGAGTTAGCCCGCTACCATCTTAGACTGCATCGTCACTTACCATCAGGTGAGATCGTAGTCAAGGGCTAACTTAGTGTAACTAGTGGATGAAAAAAAAATCCTGACGTCCTGAACGGAACCTAGAACCCGATGGCCGCTCCCCGTACCGTGTCCAATTGTGAATATAAACCATCACGGGATCCACACACCATTTCATTTCATCAAAATCAGTCCAGGCGTTCTGAAGTGATGCGAGAACATACATTCGACATTCGATAATTTTTATTTAATTAAATACTTAATATTATAAATGCGCAAGTTTGTTTGTTGGTTTGTCCTTCAATCACGTCACATTCACAATGAACAAACGGATTGGCATGAGTACCTATCGTTGAGGATCTAGAGAATTACATAGGCTACTTTTTATCCTGGAAAATTAAGGATTTCCCTGTGAGTATAAAAAAAACTTAAACCACGCGGACGAAGTTGCTGGCATCATATAAATGCTATGAATAAATATAAATATAATTTATTTATTCTATAAATATAAATATGTATTTACTTAATCAATAGAATTGTGAAAATCATTTAATGCTAAAGAAGAGCGGAATTTCCTGATACAGGTATTTAAATATACTTAAAAGGAGGTTCCAGCCCCAATGTAATTGAATTGTATTTTGAACAGAAAATAAAGAATTATTTATTATTATTTATCATCTAGCAGGAAACAAATTAAATAATTAAAAAATAAAAATATTAGAAATACCTTTTACACGTTCTTGTTTGTATAATTTCTTCAATTCCAACACATCTCTTATGTGTCTAGAGTATGTATGCAAAAATGTTTGAAAAAGGACTTAAACTCAAACGTTTCAAGTTAATTATTGGAAAGTTAAAAACTTAATTTAATACCATATTGAAATTGCATCTCACTTAGTAATCGAAGAGCTGGTGAGTAAAATGATATCAAGCCCGCAAGGTTTAAAGATTTTGATGGAACTGTGTAAAATGATGGGTCTAGTACAACTATTTGTTAATCTTTATTCTTTATTCTTTATTATTTATGAAAACATGCCAGGGAAGACTTTACAGTCGCCCAATTCATCTTCCCTGGCTACAAAACTACCTACAACTACAATTACAACTTAAACATAACAAAGACATACATAACTAAAATACGGTAAATACTTAACAAAATCTTTACAAAAAAAATATGTTTACAAAAAAAAATTACAGTAGAAATATAATTAAAACCATGACAATAAAAAATTACCATTAAATTATTTCTAAAAAAGGCTTTATTTGTTTAATGAGTTGTAGCGGTGGGGTGAGACAAATGAATCTTAATATAATAAGGTATGTAATTGAAAGAATATGAGGTCAATTGGTCGATATTTTACATCGATAATATTATACATGCGCCGTCGCCGCCGGGTTTTTTCAAAATCCTGCCAATCCCACATAGCCTACAAGTGTCCCCAAGATGAAAGCTATTTCTGTACTAATTTTCCAACGAAACAATTTACAAGACAAAGGACATTATCCAAATTCGCCTAAGAATTAACATGTATTTAAAATATACAGTAATTCTAAGCTTATTTTATAACCTTTATTTCAAATATTAAAATTCAACGGACACTTCAAATTAATTACAAAATAAATAAATGGGTATTAAATTGATTACTATACGTTTCCGCCTCTCGATTATTAACCACAGATCAATAACTTACAGGTTAAAATAATATGTAATACCACCGCTTGAGCGCTAGATCTGTATCGTAACAAACAAGGTAAAAGCAGCTTAAAGTGCTGAGTGCGCTAGTATTCTGAATCTCGCAACGCCATCTATTGAAAGTACAATAATTTAATATATCTAACGCCATCTGTAATGTTTATGTTGAACTACGGCGAATCTTTTCTTATCTACATACTGTTTACAGCTCTATTACAATTGGATAAAGATGGTATTTATTTGTTCCAGCAGATTGATTGTGAAAGTTGAAATAACCTCGAAATTGAAAATATTTTTGGTAATAAGTCATTTCTTAGCAAGTGTCCGTTGTTTTAATCTGGCCTCAAGTATAAAAAGGTATTTATTTGAACCCAGAAATCAATGACGGAACAATATCCTTTGCAGACAAACAGACAGATATAATTTCGCATTTTTGTTATTAAGTATGTATTTTGTACTGCTATAAAACACTCGTTCGTACTAAACAACCGTTAGCTCTCAAACTCTAAAGCAATATGTAAAACTGTCATCGCAATGCAAATTTGCGTGTGTAAAACGAATTTTTTCATTGCAGGTAAGCAAAAACCATCGGTTAGTGGTAAGTGGCGATTTTTACTCTTTGCACGAACAATCAATATTTGTAACTTGTTTATAAAAGCCATTAATATAAGACAGCGGCTCCCAAATCGTTATTGATGATGTAAAGGTATGCGCAACTCCAATTTGATCGTAACTTTCTTCGGCTTCATATGTTTTTTTAATAAGAAATCTTTTTTTAGTAAAAATCTCTTTCGCTATTGACTAAAATTCATTGTCACAGCAAGATTACCATAATTTAAACCAATATGTTTCTTCGCTTTGCCAATTTGCACTGAAGAGTTACTGTTTCTTTCGAAACAATATCCAGCCAATCAACGGACAGAAGATAATATCAATTATCGTACAAAAGTGTGTGAGCAAACTCAAAAGCATTTTTTACTTCTTCACTCCCATATAATGACAATCCGACACCAGAGTGTTACTCAATCTATCTTATTCATCGGTTATCTTACTAATATTATAAATGCAAAAGTTTGGATGGATGTATGGATGTATGGATGTGTGGATGTGTGGATGTATGGATATATGGATGTATGGATGTATGGATGTTTGTTACTCAATCACGCCCCAACGGCTGAACGGATCTGGCTGAAATTTGGCACAGAGATTGATTATAGTCTGGAATAGCACACTTTTTATCCAGGAAAATTAAAGAGTTCCCGCGGGAACCAAAAAACCACGATCCACGCAGACGATGTCGCGGGCATTAGCTAGTCCATCATATAACTGATAAATTAAGTGTAGATAACAATTTACTTAGAAAAAAATGTTTGAGGAACACTGTATAACGGAATGTAATCGAGTCCCTAATGAAAGGTTTGCGTACGCGCTTCGTTAGGTGGAAGTTATTTATCGAGCACCCGACAAAGTAATCGATATCGACACGCTAAATCATGCCGAGTACATCACTATTTTACGCTAGTATCGAATATGCATAATTTTGCTCGGTAGCGACTAGCCGAGAGCTTTTATTGTGTTATGGGAGTAAAATTGCGGCATAATTGAGTGAGTACATTTTTATATGACTGCCTGAAAAAAGGAGTATATTGTTTTCAGGGTTCATGTATGTATGTGATTTTTTATATTCCATCATAGCTTCTATACGCCTGAACCGATTTTGATAAATGAGGTATCGTTAGAATCCCTAGCTTATTCCGGGTGACATAGGCTAGTAAAATTTTCAAAAAAATTGATGGGGTGACCATGGTCCCGCATTTAAGACTAAAGTTGAAAAAAAAATCGAAAATAAGATTAACTATATAATCATCATCTAGAAAATTATGAGTAGATTCCAAAAATATATAATACTAATACAGTGATTCACAAAAAATGTAATTTCATAAAAATGAGAATAAGATTCTAATTTAACTAGATTAATTTAGATTTTTAACTTCTTAGTTCGTTTTTTGGAAAGGCTGTTATGGTTTTTAATTTTTTTAATTATGACTTGTTAGTAAAGTAATGTCTATAGACGCTCGACGGATTTTATGAAGTTTTTATGTCATATCATATGCTTACAAGTTTTTATTTTGCTGTTTTTTATCCACTGCAAGTTAGCCCTTGACTGCGATCTCACCTGATGGTAAGTGATGATGCAGTCTAAAATGGTAGCGGGCTAACCTGTTAACCTGGGCATGGCGGTTATATTAAACCCATACCCCTATTCGGCTACCATATAATTTTTTTTTATTCCCATGGGAACTCTTGAATTTTCCGGGCTAAAAAGTAGCCTATGTCCTTCCCCGGGATACCACTTATTGCTGTACTAAAATTCAACAAAATTGGTTGAACAGATGGGCCGTGAAAGCGTAACAGACAGACAGACATACAGACAGAAACACTTTCGCATTTATAATATTAGTATGGAATTAGTATGGATATGGATTTCGATGTTTTCTGTATCCAGTGACCCACAAGTCAGTGTGATACTTGTAACGTATGTGTTGTATTGTCTAAATATTGTAACCTTTTCTTTTCTATGAAAAGTGCAACTGCTGAGTTTCTTGCCGGTTCTTCTCAGTAGAGTCATCTTTTCGAACCGGTGGTACAGTCTTAACGTTTCATAAGTGACACAAGTTGTCCTACATGAAATAAATAAATCATTTCATTTCATTTTCCCGGAAAATTAAGGAGTTCCCGCGGGAACCAAAAAACCTCGATCCACGCAGACGAAGTCACGAGCATTAGCTAGTAATATAATATGCAACTAAACAAAACACCGAATACCAGTAGACCACTGGACGCTATCCGCCCCATCGTAGATTAGCGCGAATAGTGAGCAAGAGTACAATTAAAGCGCCTCTTATCACCACCTAGCACTTCAGATAATACAGTACGCAAATAGAAATATGGCGTCGGTGCCTCAGAATCTCGGCGTGCAAAGGTGCCGAAAGATAGCGCTCGCGTCGATTAGATGCGCACGCGCAATTTATGTGCGGGCCGCGTCTATCGCACGCTATAAATTAGAAATTCGTTAGATAGAGACAGACGTGCCTCGCCAATTATTCTAGCAATTGTTATTTTGTTATTGGTGCGCGATTCCTCGATTGCGCCGGGGAATTCTTGCGCGTTCTTGTCAAATTGTTTTTTTTTTTCTGTGCAGTTAATTTAGGTTTTAGATTCTTTCATTTTGAGATTTTGATTCGTCTATTTTGATTTTTATTTTGAAACTCGCTGATGCCCGCGACTTCGTCCGCGTAGATTGAGGTTTTTAGTTCCCGCGGGAACTCTTTAATTTTCCGGGATAAAAAGTATGTCCATCTCCTGGTTCGAAGGGACTTGACCGGTGGAACTATGGCAGCTTGCCTAGGTGTCAAAAATCAACGTGCAGCAATGATTTATTTATTATTGTAATTGTAATATTTCACTGTTTTCAGATAAAAAAGTTTCAGGCGTCTGAAGGCTCGGAAAACTGCAAAAATGAACAAAAAAAGTTTCACCAAAAGACTGCTTTCCCACACTAGATGGCGCTATTTATTGTGTTGAGCGAGTCTAAAAAAATATTTTCAAGTATTATTTCTTTATTATTGTAATTGTTATATTTTATAGATTTCAAATAAAAAAGTTTCAGGAGTCTGAAGGCTCTGAAAACTAAGAAAATAAATAAAGTTTCACCAAAAACTGCTTTCCCACACTAGATGGCGCTAGTTATTGTGGTGAGTCTAGAAAATATTTTTAAGTATTGCTCACTACTTTTGGTTAACAAGTTCAACTATTCGACCACAGATGGCAGCATATGCAATGTGAAAGGGCGTTCCTTTAAACGCAGTATTTCAAAATGCTTTGTTCGATCTATTAGTTTGAGACCTGTCAAAAAATAAAAATAATTATAAACAAAACATACATTTCCTTTTCATTACTATTTAATTGATCAAAAATAAATCATTCATAATATAGTGACTAAGGTACTTAAATGGTATTCATGTAGGGTTTCAAGATTATTATTAGGCATGGATATAATGGAACGTCAAAATGGAGTAGTGCTTAAAGAGGAAAGCGGACGCTCAAGATTTAAACAATAAACGTACTGTTTTTTTTAATCATTTGAACCCTGACCTTATTTGGAATAATAAATCCATAATAATTTCGTTTTGAATTTTTAAACCTTAAAAACGGAAATCCTGTACATTGTCCCGAATCGGAGGGCAATTACTAGTCATGTCCTTTCAGCCAAATCGGTTCAGCCGTTCTTGAGTTATAAATAATGTAACTAACACGACTTTCTTTTATGTATATATATATAGATATTACACAGTTCTTTTTTATAGGAACGCGGGGCCCTAGGTTGAAAAGATCTAACGTGACAAATCTAACTTCACGTAACGTCTTCCTTTCCAGTATATAGATGCAGAAATAAAGAGTACCTGTATGCTGTCATTAGTTTAGCTTTAGTTAGACATACAGACAGACACACTTTCGCATTTATAATTTCTTTTTTTTTAATTATTTTTGTACAAAATATTGTGTATGGCTGTTTATTAGTATGGATATGGATTTAATATGGATTTAATCGCGATAAAATCAAAAAACAATTCTTCATTAGCACTAATTGGCGTATCTTGTAAAACAAACGCACACTCACTAGTGATGGCAAAAACAGAAACCTATCGATACTGAGTCGGTTTTTTTTAATTTACGCATTCCTATGATTCATAGTCACAATGCGCTAGAGCAGGAGCTATTTAGAAACGATGTTTTAGTAATGTGATAGGTATTTATCGCAGCCGAAGTTCTTACTAATATTATATGCGTAAGTCTTGTCTTCGACGTTTTCACGACCTATCCATTCAACCGATTTTGATGAAATTTGGTACAGGGATAGGTTATATTCCGGGAAAAAAGATAGGCTACTTTTTATCCCTATAATTATGAAGAAGTTCCTGATTTTGTTTGATTGTATAAAGAAACAATCGACAATTCTACCAGCCAGAGTATATGTTCTGTATATCTTGCTCTACGAACCATACAATCGTTTTCTCAGCCCAACTTAAAAACTATCGATACATTCCTGTGTCGATAGTTTTCAGCCACTAACATCGATAGTCGTTTGAATTCTTTGACAACGCAATTTATTTGAACAATAAACGTGTTGCGGATAAAATAGGCATTCACTGCTTTGATAGCACAGTTGTGCTATTTACTAGACGTATTTAATAGTAGTCTTTATGAATTTTATTAATTTTGTAATTTCAGTCTCAATATGCGTTTTGGCAGTGATGTAAGAGTAACGAGGATATTCTTACTAAAATTATAAATGCGAAAGTTTGGATGGATGTCTGGATGTATGGATGTTTGGATGTATGGATGTTTGTAACTCAATCACGCCCCAACGGCTGAACGAATCTGGCTGAAATTTGGCACAGAGATAGATGATAGTCTGGAATAGCACATAGGCTAACCTCGATCCACGCAGACGAAGTCGCGGGCATTAGCTAGTGTTTAAATATACCAGTAACATGAGTAGTAATATTTCAAATATCATGCGGAATATCGTGCGGATCCTTCTGGTGCGGAATATCACAAGTAATATATTATTAAGTATAAACAAACAAGCTTGTGGATCAGTAAATATAGTTTTCACTTGAGTCATACCTAATATTATAAATGCTAAAGTGTACTGCACAATTTGAATTTGATCCAAATATTTATAATTTATTTATGGCTATAATATGTGGCTTATGAACTATTATATTATTTTACGGCCCCAAAATTTAATAAAAATCGATAACTCTAAATTGAAATACAATGCAGTGTCTATTGATATCGGTTAAAATCCTGATTTTGAACCAGGCATTTAATATAGCTTAATATTAATATATATTTTTTCTAATTATATTAGCCAGCGCTTGTGGCTGCAATTAGACTTTCTTGCAAGTGGCAATTATAGCATTTAATATAGCTTAATATTGATTATAGCATTTAATATAGCTTACGAATTTGCAATATCCCTACAGCATAAGCAATTTACGTAAAACACAGATCATGAATAAGGCATGAGAGGCGACAAATAGTACAGCTAAAGGCATTGAGGTATTGTACATATAATTCAATGGCTAAAGGTCATTATTTTTATTTTTTTGTACAATCGAATAGAACCGGAGCAAACTGAAAACCAGCGCTGAGTATTGTTATCAATGCTCAGTAATGCTGAGTTTGCTTCCCTTTGTATATTGTTAGATTTTATTTAACTTTTTTTTTAGGCGTAGGACTTAGTTGATAAGTGTTTAACTGTGTAAATTCTAACAATAAGATACAATAAAGCTTTTATTTATTTATTTATTTATTCGCTTTATTATACTCGTTGATGCTTACAGCTCTCCTCTGATTGGCTGATGGAAAACGAACAAAAAACTCACCAAGAACCAGGCTTGTTCTATGAAATCCATAGTTCCATACTTCTATACTAATAATATAAATGCGAAAGTTTGGATGGATGTATGGATGTATGGATGTTTGTTACTCAATCACGCCCCAACGGCTGATCGGATCTGGCTGAAATTTGGCACAGAGATAGACTGTAGTCTGTAATAGCACACAGGCTACTTTTTATCCCGGAAAATTAAAGAGTTCCCGCGGGAACCAAAAAACCTCAAACCACGCAGACGAAGTCGCGGGCATTCGCTAGTAATACTATAAATGCGAAGGTGTGTCTGTCTGTCTGCTACGCTTTCACGGCCAATATTTTCAACTGATTTTGATGGGTACATAGATAGATTTCATCCCATTTACGCTGACAATGACGCGGACATCATTCAAATGAGTCATAATATAAAAAGGTCACGTATTAAAAGCTTTGCTTTTAAGCAGTTAGTTGCGACACATGTTAGAAAAGTAGGGTTTTTCAGCACCTACAGGTTTTTACAGTCATGGAAATAATTAGTTAATTGGTTATTCCTTAATTTGCTTTAATATCCTTCTATGCATATCACGTTGTTATGTTAAGTGGTATTATAAGTTACATCACACAAAATATGTTTATTGCAAAATCAAGGCGAAATATATTTACAGCAATTTTGTGACTAAACGATTTAAATTTTTAAAATTAGTTAAGTTAGGGAAACTGCAGAGGTAAAAAGTGTTAAATAGAACTATTAGACTTGTTGAAAATCATCTCAAAAAGAAAAAACTATTTAAGTACCTAATTTAGTCAAGGTAAGCATAAAAATAATAATATATTTTGGAAAACTTTATAAATGATTGAGTAATTTGAGAAGTTTTCCAAACAGTTATGGTTTTAGACTGAATAAATCATTCCCATGATAAAAGGTTTTACAATAAAACAAAATCAATATAACTGGCCACATACAAATTATATTTTTTGAAATATTTGATCTGTAGCGCGAAGTGAGACTCGTAAGCCGTAATAATGTTTTTTTATTAAAATAAACTTTTACAAGTACTTTTGCATCGTCAAGTGAATCTACCACTGGTTCGGAATGCCATTCCAACCGAGAAGAACCAGCAAGAAACTCGGCGGTTGCCTTTTTGAAAAAAAAAATTACAATTTCATTAATTTGTAGTACAGTAACAGCTGTCCTTAGTCCTAGTCCTTTTTAATTGTCATACTGTTTCTCTGTTTTGATAACCATGGGTTTGTAAAATTGCCTGAAATATTATATTTGATATACGAGTATATATGATATTTATTATTATTAACTATGGGTTTGTCTGTGTTTAGTCCTTATTGTAAATTTCTATGTAAATATATTAAAACTAACAATATTAAACTGTAAATACCTATGATCTTATGTGTGTAATATTTGAAGTAGGTACCAGTCATAATATTGTGTTGATCTAGGGTAGAAACTAACCATAAAACATTGGAAAAAGAAACCTGCTATTAATAGGTAAATAATCCAAATTAGCTGGTCACTTAGTGTCTCCTCCATTCCACGCGTCATTGGAGAGGTATATTGTACCTATTTGGTACAAACGCAAGCCATAAAACCAAGAATTGATTGATTGAACTATGGGTTTGTAAAATTGCCTGAATTATAGAATCCACCACCACCACTACAGCCCATTAGCGTCCCACTGCTGGGCACAGGCCTCCACTCTCATAGGAGAGAGGGAATTAGAGCTTAGACCCACCACGCTGCTCCAATGCGGGTTGGCGGGCTTTAACGACAATTATCATGTTAGTGATAATAACCGGGACCGACGGCTTAACGTGCTCTCCGAGGCACGGGGGTGAAACACCACCGACTTCCTAACTCCGGGCTAGTACTGGGAATTTCTAATCCGAAAAACCCGATACTTAATTATGGCCCGACCCGGGACTCGAACCCGGGACCACGTCGGCCGCAGTCAAACGTGCTAACCACTAGACCAACGAGGCAGTCGACGAGAATTATAGAATATTTATTATTATTTATTATTTAGCATAGGAGGCCTGTGCCCAGCAGTGGGACGTTAATGGGCTGTATTGTGATTATTTAGTATTGCTGGAGCGAGTCAACGAGACGAAGAACGAATAACAAGAAACGGAGGTTCTATTTTCAAATCGTACACTGCGAGTTTTTTTTTTTTTTTAATTTTTGGAGTTTGTTCCCTAAGGAATACGCCACTCCGTAGGGCCACAAAAATTCCACACAAAATCACAATAACAACTTAAATCTTACGTAGGGCTTTCTTGTATAGCCTCCTCTGAAAGATGGTGGGCCAGGGCACTGTTACAGAAATATGAATCAGGCAGCTAATATTCATATCCCATTCATTAAAATAAGCCATAATCCGGAAACAAATGACATGTCCCAGTTCAGTATGGAAGGTGGTTTTTTATTCTGAGTGTCAATAAACCAGAACCAAACTGCCATCACGGCAGTAACTTATTTTATAATAAAATCAAACTTAAAAAAAACGGAATTTTGGAAAGGATCATAAAAGGGTAGAAAATAATATAAAATGGAATATACATATTTACAGTTTAATATCATTAAGTAAGATAAATGAGGAAAAAATTTTATATACGCAAGGTTCATCAGAGGACAAGGGGATGTCAATAGAAGTTGGAACTGGGACATGACACTGAATAAGACCCTGGTAAAATGCATCCCTGTTATATACTGGGCATGTTAAAAATATATGGTTCAAGTCACCCACCTCACCACATTCACACAAATCACTATCCACAATAGGGATGATGCCTATATCAAAAATAAATTATTTCTAACTGATTACTAAATAGAGGGTCTTCAAAAAGACCTAAAATTCACATTCTCGGTAAGTTTTAAGTTTGATAACCATTTTATAATATAGATTAAAGAAAAAAAGTGCGTTGAAATTTGATGACGTCACTATTGTTGTTACCAATGTACTCTGTGCAGTGTGCAGTAAGCAATAGTGTGATTGTCAAAGCTCGAAAACAAACAATTGTGACGTCATTCGCTTCTTGGTGTTTAATCCATTATGGCGCATTGTTGTATTTTATAGTTTTATTTTATCAAGATAAATAGCAATCTCACTCGAAACAGAAAAATTAATACGTTTTTTATAATCCATGAATCCTATTTCATTAGATAGATTCATAATTTCATTGATTCTTGGTTACTGTCATCATGCCTATTCCAAATTTTGCCAGTTGAACAGGTGAACAAACGTGGCCCAACCGCATACGCGTCAAGATACACGTCACCCTCCTGCACAACCTCAAACGTGAGAACCATGGCTTTGACGGAATAAAGTTGTGAATCCTAGCATATGTTCTACCTTTTGACTGGCTAGAGGTCACCCAAGCGACTCTCCAAGATTCTTGAAGGTAATGTTTTGGTATGTACATCTCTTCGTAAGATTGTAAAAACCGTTAGATTATAATCTAACTCGCGAAATTCTAAACTGTCGAAAGATTGTAAACTGTTCAATGTTCTGAGTGTCAATTTTTGAAATATTCATTTTATTTACGTTTTCTTGTCTCTTTTTTGTTGGTTAGGTTAGGGCTCGACATAAATAACCAAGTAGTAGGTTTAAATACCTATCAGATTACAATCGACAGTTTAGAATTTCGCGAGTTAGATTATAATCTAACGGTTTTTAGAATCTTACGGTGATATACACAAATCATAGGCAGAAAGCTAGAGAGTTTTGGAGTCCAAGTGTAGACACTTACTTAGTTACCGCGGGAAAGCGGCCGAGTGACGTACGTCCGACCCACCCCGCCCCGCCCCTCGACCGCCCACTTGCGGCTAACTTCGCGGCGGTCCGGGAAAGTGGGAAATCGGGCTCAGTGGGGGGCCGGAGTGGGGTACTCCACTGGTACTGAGCCTTTCGTTTACACGCGCATAGTCCGTCAAACTAACCTGACCAGCTGGGCGACCGCGTATCTCTGACAGCTACAGTGTAACGATCGCAATCGCCTCTGATTGGATAACACTCTCCCACTATTGGACAAAATCCATTGACGCAACAAGAATAACATAATTCAGCCAATCACAACAATTGGTACTGTAACAATGATTAATGCAGAAGATACGCGGTCGCCCTGCTGGGTGGCTACAATTGGAACTAATTTTTATGTCTGTGTAGTTTTTGTTTTTAATTTAATTTTCATATAAACTAGCAACGCTGTAACCGGGTCAAATAAGTTTGTGGGACTATATTAACATCTACTGATAATTGATAAGAACTTTGAATAACAATGTGTTCAAAGTAAGAATAGTCTCTTTAAAACTGGAAAGACATTTCGGCTCAATACGGTTAGTTTAAAAATGTAGAAAAAAATCAAAATAAGAAGAACTATTATTACTAACTATCGGCAAAGACGTACCGCCAAGCGATTTAGCGTTCCTGTACGATGCCATGTAGAAACATGTGTTTGGGTTAAATATAACTGCCATGCCCGCTACCATCTCAGACTGCATCTTCACTTACCATCAGGTGCGATCGCAGTCAAGGGCTAACTTGTAGTGAATAAAGAAAACCTGTCCATTGGTCAAAGCCATGGCCGCTTCCGTGATGCCGACACACTCCGCTTAAAAAACAGAGTTAGGCCTATTACACTGCACTTTCCACAGGGCCCTGTGGTAAGGGCCGCAAGTTAGAGCGTCGCTTATTACACAGCAATAATTATCAAATTAGGGACCCTTTCTCCCTAAAATTTATTACACTACACTGATTCAAGAGTAAGGGTCCCTGTGATAAGTGCAGTGTAATAGGCCAATGATTCTTACCGAGAGCGCGTGCTATGTTTAAGTTTCTAGACTTATTACACTGCACTTTTTACAGGACCCTGTGTTAGGGGCGGGCGTGGCCAATAGTTAGAGCGTCGCATATTATAAAGCAATAAGGACCAAATTAGGAACCCTTACTCCCTAAATCTGATTACACTATACTGATTCAAGTAGGAAGGGTCCCTGTGAAAAGTGCAGTGTACTAGGCCAATGATTCTTACCGAGAGCGCGTGCTATGTTTAAGTTTATAGACCTATGCACTTTTACAGGACCCTGTGTTAGGGACGGGCGTGGCCAATATTTAGAGCGTCGCTTATTACACAGCAATAAGGATCAAATTAGGGACCCTTTCTTCCTAAAACTTATTATACTACACGGATTCAAGTGTAAGGGTCCCTGTGAAAAGTGCAGTGTAATAGGCCAATGATTCTTACCGAGAGCGTGGGCTATGTTTATGTTTAGTTCGGGACAGTATACTCCTGCGCCGGTTCCCTTGTTGGTTTTTGACTCGTCTGTATACACATCTATTGTGTTCTGTAGGGTCATAAAAACACCTGATGAACTATATATACTAATATTATAAATGCGAAAGTTTGGATGGATGTATGGATGTTTGTTACTCAAAAGTTGCATGGAAGCAACAGGCCTCGCATCCAGTGACCCACAAGTCAGTGTAATACTTGTAACGTATGTGTTGTGTTGTCTACATATTGTAACCTTTTCTTTTCTATGAAAAGAGCAACTGCTGAGTTTCTTGCCGGCTCTTCTCAGTAGAATCAGCTTTCCGTACCGGTGGTAGAGTCTTAACGTTTCATAAGTGACACAAGTTGTCCTACATGAAATAAATAAATCATTTATCATTTATCGATCACGCCCCAACGGCTGAACGGATCTGGCCGAAATTTGGCATTATAGTCTGGAATAGCACATAGGCTACTTTTTATCCCGGAAAATTAAAGAGTTCCCGCGGGGACCAAAAAACCTCAAACCATGCAGACGAAGTCGTGGCCATTCGCTAGTAACTACGAATATATTCCGGGTATAACTCACGTCTTTTGTCGGAAAGTGTTGGACCAGTTCTAGTTACAAATACCTAATAAATATCACTCACGATAGTATATACATTAAAATACCTGATGAATCATTATAATATTACCAGGAAAACATAGAGCCATTACTAAGTCCTGAAAGTTTTGACAATACCTTGGATAAATTAAAAACAACGATGACGCATGTGTATGGCTTTGTATGAAGGTTTTAGAAAAAAAATGTATCCACTACAGCCCATTAACGTCCCACTGCTGGGCACAGGCTTCCACTCTCATAGGAGAGAGGGAATTAGAGCTTAGACCCACCACGCTGCTCCGGGTTGGCGGGCTTTAACGACTATTAATATTAGTGATATTAACCGGGACCGACGGCTTACCGTGCTCTCCGAGGCACGGGGAAACACCGCCATCTTCCTAACTCGGGGCTAGTACTGAGAATTTCTAGTCAGAATAACCCAATAATTAATTATGGACCGACGCAGGACTCTAACCCAGGACCTCGTCGGCCGCAGTCGAACATGCTAACCACTAGACCAACGAGGCAATATATGAGCCCCTTTAATAATTTATTCATTCATTCAAGTTTTTTACTTGCTGTAGCCGTATTTTACAACTTTCTCAACAGAGACGCAGACAAGGATTTTGACATCTATCAAGTTGATAGTTCTTCGTGGTAGGCACCTTACTCATAACTTATTTTTAAATAGTAGAAATCATTTTGTACATCTTTATTTCGCTGTCCCATCCTACAGTGTGTAAAACATTTCTGTCTTCGACATCCCAAGCCATTCCATTTGGAATAAATAAATATATTATTACATAAATATATATCCCCGTAAGATTGTAAAAACCGTTAGATTATAATCTAACTCGCGAAATTCTAAACTGTCAAAAGATTACAATGCATTATTTTCCGGAAGATTGTAATCTGATAGGTTTTTAAACCCGACAAAAGGGCACTACTTGATTATTTATGTCGAACCCTAACCTAACCTACAAGAAAGAGACAAGAAAACGTAAATAAAATGGATATTTCAAAAATTTACACTCAGAACATTGAACGGTTCACAATCTTTCGACAGTTTACAATTTCGCGAGTTAGATTATAATCTAACGGTTTTTACAATCTTACGGTGACAGATACAATGTTTCCAATCATTGTGCTATTGAGGATTCGAAGTTGTTGCTGAGGAGATATCAATACTGTGAACATGATATTCGAATAGTCACGTCGTGTATGACGGGTGTCATATCATATGACGGCCATGTTTGGATGGAAACTATCCATTTGATTGTATCGATTGTCTCACCAATATGGATGTGGGCTGATAATGCTTTTGTTAACAGTTATTGTTTTACGTTGGTCAATTTCTTGAAATTTCGTATTCACATTCAGTAAGTAAAGTAATAAGGGAAAACGGCAAGTTTCTTGTGACATATATACCTCACTAGCCCGCGACTTCGTCCACATGGATTGAGGTTTTTCGGTTCCCGCGGGAACTCTTCCGGGATAAAAGTAAAGCCTAAGTGCTATTCGAGACTATAATCTGTCTCTGTGCCGAATTTCAGCCAGATCCGTGCAGCCGTTCTGGCGTGATTGAGTAACACACATCCATCCATCCATACAACGATCCATCCAAACTTTTACATTTACAATATTATTGTTATTATAAATCTGCGAAATATTGCTAACGAGCTGATGCCTGAGCCTTCGTCCGTGTGGATTGAGGTTTTTCGGATCCCGGGGGAACTCTGTAATTTTCAGGGATAAAAAGCCTATGTGTTATTCCAGACTATAATCTATCGTTGTACCAAATTTCATCCAGATCCGTTTAGCCCTTCTGGCGTGATTGAGTAACAAACATCCATCCATCCATACAACTATCCATCCAAACATTCTCATTTATAATATTCATCGTCATCATCGGCGCTACAGCCCTTTACGGGCCCGGGCCTACTCCAGAAGATTTTTCCGTCTATCTCTATCGTTCGCACTCGTTCTCCAGCTTCTTATACCAATCCGCTTTGCATCTTGGCCAACCCTATTCTACCATCGAAGTTTTGGTCGACCGATACTCCTACGCCCATCAGTTTCTTTGGTGGCCGCTGTTTGTCCATCCGTTGCACGTGTCCAGGCAATTGTAATCTTGCAATTTTAATGTGCTGAACAACGTTTGGCTCATTAAAGATTTTGTATAGCTCAAAGTTGTATCTGATGCGCCACAACCCATTATCCTGGACCGCGCCATATATTGACCTCAAGACTGTACTCCACACGCGTCCACACACACACACACGCACACGCACACACACGCACACGCACACACCCACACACACACACACTTTTAAACCCAACAAAGAAGCATTATTCGATGTATTGTAGCTGAATAATATGTGTATAATTTGTTGTTGTTAAGTTGTACGTTCACATTGTTAATTATTCTTAAGTTTTTTATTGTTACCTACCCTCGGAAGGAAGTGGTTTCCACGATACAGGGAGTCCTAGTGTGGAAACCACTGCCCCAATAGTTTTAACCGAAAATATTGTAATGTTTTTCAATAATAAATAAATGAAACGAATGAATGACTCTTCTTTCGAAGATAAGAAGGGCTTCTTCGTCTTTCTTACTGATCGTCCAGCACTTACTGCCGTATATCAGAACAGACCTTACAAGTGTCTTGTATAAAGTTATTTTACAACGCCTTGAAAGAAACCGTGATCTAAAATGCTTTTTTAGACCACAGTACGCTCTGTTTGCGACAGCTATATCTCCTTATTTCTGTGGATCATTTATAATATTAATATAGATTATATAGTATATTGTATAGATCTGTGAAATATTGCTAATAAAGCCGACGTATCGCGTGCCGATAGCGGCGTCTCAGAGGTTGGGGTGAGTATATCTAGTTTGTGCTAAGTGCATTGTGCTCCCAAGTCCCAGTCCCTTTATAGTGCCGCGCCGGACTTCCTAGTGCCTGGCTAGTGCTACCGTGGGTGGGCTCCACGTTACTATTCATTTGCCTATCTCTGGAGACGCGCTGGAATAAATTAAATAATTGTTTTCTATATTATACCTATGTTTGAGCAAAATATTTGTATATTGATACTTTATTTTCAACAAAGAAATAAAAGGAAACTTAATAATATTTAAAGCCTTAAAAATATAATATAATAACTAAAAAATATTATGAACAGGAGTCCCTTTAGACAAGGTTCCGAAGATACTGGCAGCGTTCCCCCTTTGAATAGCTAGGCTGATTCTTTGTCCGAAGTAGCTGCCAGCTCTTCGGTCTCCTGTGATGTCGACTAACCTTTTTACCTTTGTATATTTATATTTATTCTTAGCATAGACTTTTAAAAAGCGCTTACGAAACTCAGATCGGTATACATAGTACAATAATTTATTAACACAAATTTATATTGATAATATCTACATTGATATATGTCATAAAAATTAATAAGTTACCCAAGTACCTAGTCATACAAAATTTTAATTTAATTTACAATGTCGTAGCTTCATAATAAAATGGTTGGTGTTAGGAAGGTTCTATTAATTTTCAATTTTTACGTCCTGACGCAATTCAGTTTTTAATTCAACAGTATTTTGGAAAACTTAAATCCACGCAAAGCACATGAAACTAGTCATTACATTAAACTTCCTTGTGTAATCAGGAAGTTTATAAACAGTCTTATCTCTCTGAACAGTTGGGTGTAAAAATCACGCGTAGGCGGCTGACTCAGGATCCGCTTTAGGGCATTAAGTTTTCTAAGCGTCCACCGAAACTGCCCGAACTACTATACAAGTGCTTTTTGTCCAAATTTAAATGACACGACCGATGACCATACTTGGTGCAGCTACCGTGTCGAAATGTACTTGTTTTGGAGAGATAGACTTATATGTTTGTGATGTCGTGATAATTATCATAATAATGTTGTTATAATTAACATTTTGTTTTTAAAGAGAAAGCTTTCCGTGTTTAAATTATTATCTTTTGGTGCTTTTTCGAAATTCTGAAAAGCAGTAGCTTCAAAGAACTCAGCCAGGGCTGGATTAACCATGTTCGGCCATAGGCAATGCACGTCACGTTACAAAATAGGCTTGCGCTTGACGTCTATCATGCTTAGTGCAAAGCATTCAGGTCTTGGTTGCTTATAGAATATGCTTATCACTCTTAACTTGAAGATACATATGACCCCTTTACCGTACTCTAACTTCCTAAAATATATTTTACTACCACAGTGAACAAACTTTAAAAAGTTGGTCACAGATTTGAAGATACATATGGCCCCTTTACCGTACTCTAACTTCCTAAAATTCATCTTACTGGTACCACAGTCAAGAACCATTTAAAGGTATGTAGTAGATATCACCCTATTCAATAAAAAAATTGAAACATATAATTCACGGTAAATCCCGCAAATAAAAATATGAAAATTAAACAATGAAAAGGATGTTTCGTAACTTGAACACGAGCCTCAGGGCTTCTGAGGACCCCTTACACTTATAATAAAATAAAAAGTTTTCTTACAATAATAGATCCATCTACAATCGACAGTCGTGTACCGATTTCATAACAAACGACGTGAAAACCATCGCAATTTGACCATTTGACGACAGAACGTGACTAGAATAGCTTTATACCGACGACGGCATCTCAAAGCAGTTCTGAGAGATGCAAATGCAGAATAAGCGTAATGTAATATTGTCGTCTAGACTCTAGCGATAGTCAAGGCCAGTTATAGGGAACTCTTTTGACTAGATTTTATCTATTTCCTTTCCATTAGATGGAGATACGAATCATACGAAAAAATGGCTATTAAATCGTTTAAATCAGCCCCCCGATTGTGTAAGGAAATACAACTATTGGTCTAGTGGTGAGCATGTTCGACTGCGGCCGACGAGGTCCCGGATTCGAGTCCCGGGTCGGGACATAACATTAAGTATTGGTTCTTTCTGACTAGAAATTCTCAGTACTATCCGAGAGTTAGGAAGTTGGTAGTGTTTCACCCCCGCGTCTCGGAGAGCACGTTAAGCCGTCGGTCCCGGTTATTATCAATAACATGATAATAGTCTTTAAAACTCGCCAACCCGCATTGGAGCAGCGTGGTGGGTCTAAGCTCTACTATGAGAATGGAGGCCTGTGCCCAGCTGTGGGACGTTAATAGGCTGTAGTTCTGGTAGATGTCAAACTTCCTTAGCAACAGCCGGTTCCTCCCGAATAGTTTTTTTATTCTATTCCTCTACAAGTCAGCCCTTGACTCCGATCTCACCTGATGGTTTATGTCATATCGACTGTATATGTCACCGTAAGATTGTAAAAACCGTTAGATTGTAATCTATTTAATCTAATTACAATTTAACGCATTATTTTTCGGTAGATTGTAATTTGTTAGATATATTAACCCGATAGAGCCTAAATGCTTATTTATGTCGAACCCTAACCTTACCTACAAGAAACAGACAAGAAAACGTAAATACAATGAATATTTCAAAAATTGACACTCAGAACATTGAACGGTTCACAATCGTCAACAGTTTACAATTTCGCGAGTTAGATTATAATCTAACGGTTTTTACAATCTTACGGTGACTTATATATTTCACGTCACGTAAGTTGGCAGTTCGTCCGTCCCGTCACGTGGCAGGACGGTCTAATTGCCACGGTGCATTGTGCATGGATAATGCATGCATATATTCTGGTGGTTTCTCTTTTTTAGACGCCTATTATATAGTTTTAATGTATCAGGAAGTAATAGTAATTTAATATTACTATAGGAATTTGCCTGCCTCGTTGGTCTAGCGGTTAGCATAGTCGACTGCGGCCGACGAGGTGCCGGGTTCGAGTCCCGGGTCGGGCCATAATTGAGTATTGGGTTTTTCTGATTAGAAATTCTCAGTCCTAGCCCGGAGTTAGGAAGTTAGCAGTGTGTCACCCCCGTGTCTCGGAGAGCACGTTAAGCCGTCGGTCCCGGTTATTATCACTGACATGATAATAGTCGTTAAAGCCTGCCAACCCGCATTGGAGCAGCGTGGCGGGTCTAAGCTCTAATCCCCTCTCTCTCAAGAGAGTGGAGGCCTGTATCCAGCTGTGGGACGTTAATGGGCTGTTGTAGTGGTGGTGGTGGTGGGAGCATGCCAATATCGATGTTACCGTTCAAAATGATAGATTGGCGGATGGGATAGCGTTGTGACGGGAGCTGACAATGTCCACGTCAAAACAGGGTCCGGGACGCGTACAGGAGCGCCGCACGTCCGATTCATTTCCGCCTATATTCGAGGTAGCTGGGGTGACCGTGTTTGAGGAAAAAGTCGGACCATTCCCTTTAAAGAAGCTTTACCTATCTTTGAAGTCCCTGACGTGATTCATTGATTGGGGTCTTCAAACATACTCAATACTCAATACCATTTATTCAATATAGGTACACTATAGGTACACTTATTGACGTTAAAAATTACTTACTTATAAAACATGATGGTGGTAATTGGTTACTGTATCTTAAAACTAAAGCTACGAGGGTTCCAAACGCGCCCTGGTCTGAGAAGAGCCCACAACAAACTCAACCGGGTTTTGTTTTCTTTTCTTTTTATTATCACCATCTCACAAATCATCTTAACTAAGGAACTATCAGAGCCATAGAGCAAATCGTTGCCAAGCTTCCTTGTCGTTTAAGTAGTCCTTTACATGGTAATAAGATTTTTCAATGAGTTTACGTTTTACATTAACTTTGAACTTATTCAGAGACATCTTTAACATGTCTTCTGGGAGTTTATTGTAGAAGCGGACACTGTTTCCAACAATTGAATTGCTAGTTTTACTAAGCCTATAAGCAGGCATTACAAGTTTATTTTTATTTCTAGTATTGACATTGTGACAATCACTTTTCTTCTTGAATTTATCAATCTGTTTATGCACAATATTAACAAGTCGAATTTATTTTTTCTAGTAATATTTATTCTAGTAATACTCGCGACTTTGTCCACGTGGTTTTTAATTTATTTTTTAGGGACTGTCTGTTAGTTGAACAGACACGTGAGGGCCCGATTGGCAGGACCTCGAAATTTAGCAGGTAAGTGGAGAAGGTTGAATCAAAACCAAAGCTTCCAGCGGAGTAATAGTTATTTATTTCGAAATTCGTATGTATACACAAGGGATGAGCCATACACAACACAGATTATATTCCCTTTAAGTACGGTACACATTATTTGTTCCCGAATAGTCTACTTTTATTATATCACCAACTTGGCTGAATTGTTGGCGTAGCGTAACGCAAATATTGGCGTTAACAGGGACTCTATTTGAGGAAAAAGTTTGACCTGTCTCGTTTTAAAGAGTGAGGTGGTGTCATTCAAAAATTTTCTAAATACCTAACAGATATTTACGTTTTGGCTACCCATTCCTCAAAAATATTTAACAGTATATTGATACGAGCTGACAGCCGCGTTTCAATTCCTATTTGATGATTTAAAAAAAATATTTAGGTTATATTATTTTATGCACGCAAGCTTTGTAAAAAAAAATCTTCTCAATCGGTTAAACTGAAACTTAGTTGTTTTAAGTATATACTTTTTGCATTTTCAAGACTTCGTGTTTTCTGCTGTGAATTTTTAAAGTTATTTTGTTGAAGTTCTGTTCTTTTTAATGGAATTTGAATGGGATTTGTCCCAACCTACTGTATCATGGCCGCCATACACCGTACAACATGGTCGTTAAATCGTAATTCGGTGTATACCATGCATTTAGATTTTTCCCATCCCAAGTCATCGACCGCTTTCGGGCCGGAAGGGCCGTCTGCACGGAAGTGTCCATTGTGCATTTGTTTTTTTTCGTCATATCTATTTTCGTCACATTCGCAGGATATTACACTTTGACGGTTCATCGACATCCATTTGACTTTGATTTGAAAAGCACTTGTCTAGCTTCCTAATGATTATAAGTTCGTGTCCAGGAATAGGCAATTGCGATGGTGCATCCTAAAGTTGACCCGATTTTTGAAGTGAAAACTTCATAAGCCGCGTTGAGCAATATTTGATGGGGGGCAAACTTGTGGATTCGCGTGTCACCGACATGCTCGCGAACACCGACATGCTTACGTTGTTACGAAGACAAAAGGTCTTAAATATAAATATACTACATTCGTAATTAAACTTTAATGCCTTAGTGTTAAGGTTTATATTTTAATTTTTTTTAATTAAAAAATAAATAAATTTAAAATATTCGTTTTCAGTTCTATAGGCCTATGATGGCCATTTTTTTTTAAATTTGAATGAATAAATGGATGTCCTTCCGTGGTTGTTTTAGCCACAGCGGTCTATCTTCACTAAGATTAACCATCAGCACGGGAGTTGATATTATGGTGCAAGTAAACGATATATTAAGATCATAGATTTGACTCGCTCCAGCTAAGTTTGGAACTGCAGTTACTTGTATCCTTATAATAACTGTAATATTTGATTTAAAAGACCAACCACCGAGTTTCTTGCTGCCTCTTCTCGGTAGCAATGATATTCCGAACCAGTGGTAGATTCACTCGCTAATTTTTATTTAACTTAAATTAAAATGTTTAGAGTGCTAACTCGCCAACAAACTGACCCACCAGTTTGGCGAGAATTATATTTTGTAAAAAAAAATTGTGTCTTTTAGAAATAAATAGAAAAAATAAACTCGACGATTCAAAAGCACTTGAAAAAATTTATTTGAGTAAAAATAATGAAGTTTGAAGTTTTCACAAGTGTGTGACCGAACGCAGCCCTTTATCTTTCTCTCAAAGTCTCTTATAGTCTGGTCTGGATATGATACTGGGGAAGCTAACTATAACTTCTTTCGTATTTTATATTATTAGTATGGATTAAGATCCGCTGATATCACGTTACATATCTGACTTCTAACATCATATTTACTAGAAAACTAATCTCCACATCATTATAATAATGGCTTCTCGCTAAGAAATCATCGTCCCAGTTTGTTTGCTCGCCAAAGGAGCCGGTGTATAAATCTTGAGCGTCAAATGTGTAAATCATTAGCATTTACGAGCCTCTTAATGAGTCTGTAGGATGCGCGGGCGCCGATTACGTCACGGTAATACAACATGGCGAAAATAAAGGCCAGCGCCCAGAAAAAGGAGAGGGACTATAATACTTTATCGAATTATCAAATGCAAAATCATCACCGGTTTACCATTTTTCAAAAATAATTGTATGTCTGTCTGTCGGTTTCCTTTCACAACTTCGCTTTATCAGTTATGACGAAATTTGTAACAGAAACAGCTTCCATTTCGTAGGAAGACTGGTTATTTTTGTTACCGCTAAGCTTTTTATCCTAGTAAAGTCCTCATGAAATAAAAAACTTCGGAATCCACCCGGACGAAGTCGCAAGCATCGTCAAATATAAGCACTGCGGTCCCAGAGATGGAATTTAATAATTTATGGAATTAGATTGGAATCTATACAGTGTAATTTTTCTTGAAATGTTACACTGGCTTTGCGATTTAGGGGCAAGCGATAAGAATACAGGGCTCTTTATCGCTTTGCAATCAAGTGTAAAACATGCCTTATAACGGATTCAGTTCCTAATTTAAAATCGCCTCTTCAATATTTATGAGGTTAAACCATTTAAACGCTACCGTAACAATCAAATGGGCGTCATTAGGGTCCACAATAAACTACGTCCAAATGTGTATTTTAATACTTTTCGGTCTAAATTTGGTGTTAATAGTCAATTGAAAATGAGCTTAATTGCATTGGTGCTGAATTGTTTTACAGTTTTAAGACGATTTTGTTGGCAAATGGTACTTATTTACAAACAAATGAATGATCCTCATAGCAAAGTGATTTGATCTTTAAAGGGAGGCATTTATAAAATTCAAAATTCAAATTCAGTATAGGAGGTTCTGAGTTTGATTGCCAATTGACTGACATTGCAATTAAAGTTTTTTCAATTTCCACTGGAACTCCTTAATTTTCCGAGATAAAAAGGAGCCTATGTCACTCTCCAGGTCCTCGACTATACCCATGCAAAAATCTACGACTATCCGTTGCTCCATTGCGGCGTGATTGAGGGACAAACCAACGAACAAAATACACAATTTCGCATTTATAATATTAGTATCATAATAATATACCTGAGAACTTTAAGGCATATTAAGGCAATAGGGCCTAGGGGGAACTCCTTAAGTATAATTGTCCAAGCCACACTTGGCCAGCGCTGCAGCGATGTGGACTATGGCCTAAAGCCGTAAAGAGGAGGCGCACAGTGGACCAGCGATAGGTTTAGATGACGATTACATGATGACTATGCGAATATACTTTTCATTACAACAAGGTAATAACTATCCAAAAGCCATTGTCCACCACGCTGGCCGAACGCGCATTGGCAGACATCACACACGTTTGAGAACATTACGGAGGATTCGCAGATGAAGGTTCCCTCACGATATTAACCTCACTGGTCACCATATTCGCATAACGCCTGTATCAAATGTGATTGAACTTTAAAGGTGATATTTGGCGGGCGATTATCGGCGTCACGTGACTTCCGTTCCAAACGGAAACTGGGAAACATTGTATCGAATATTGATCCTTACATTGTTAATTTTTTTTATTAAAAGCTTGTCTGCATTAACATATCGATAGAAACAATGTGTGATTAGGTCACTGACCGGGAGATTTATTTCAATAACTAGTTTTTTTTTTAATTTTTTGTTTTATAAATTGCACAAACACATACAAAAATTATGTTTCTCGCCAAACTACACACGCAGTTTGTTGATGCCCGCGACTTCGTCTGCTTTGATTAAGGTTTTTGTATACCCGGGATATTTGCGTAAGGGAACATAATATAATAATATAGAAGATGCAAGCAGGTTTCAGTTCTTGAACGTTGTTTCGCAAATCTATACTAATATTATTGTTGTGATTTGCTATGTATTCTGCAGAAAAAGTAAACAGCCCGGAATCCAGTGCCGTGTTATCTCGCATGGACTTAAAAAAAATAATGAACAGGTGACTAGGATACCATAAACTGATTGAGAGAGATGGCTATGATTTTTGAAGGGATAAGACGATAGTGAAAAATAAGTGCAAAATATTAGAAACAGTTTGTACACCAATCATTTTGTAAAGTTAGCAATAAATGCGAAAATGTGTTTGTTTATTGGTTCGTTGGTTTGTCCTTTCAATCACGCTGCAACAGAGCAATGGATCGACGTGATTTTTGGCATGGGTATAGTCGTGGACCTGGAGAGTGATAAAGGCAGGAGCATATGTCACTATAAAAAGCCAATAAAAAGGATTTTATCTCGGAAAATTAAGGAGTTCCAGTGGAAATTGAAAAAACTTTAACTGCAGGTAAAATTATGATACTAATATTATAAATGCCTCCCTTAAAAGATCAAATCGCTTTGCTATAAGGTACCATTTGCCAACAAAATCGTCTTAAAACCCGAAATTAAGGAGCTCCCGGGGAATTAGAAAAAAAAAATTCTACGTGGACGAAGTCGCGGGCATCAGCTAGTCTGTCCATAAAAGTATCCAATGATCAAACGATTATTATCAGCTTTTCTTCCGATGGGATCGCTTGTTATCGCCGGGCACACACTTTTTCCTGATACCACCCGTAATTACAAATGCCAGAAAATGCCCACAGAATTCTATGTGACATAATAGAATTAGTACCTATCAGCAGGGCGAGCGCGTATCTTCTGCATCAATCATTGTTACAGTATCAATTGTTGTGATTGGCTGTATTTATGGTATTCTTGCTGCGTCAGTGGATTTTGTCCAATAGTGGAAGAGTGTTATCCAATCAGAGGTGATTGCGATCTGTACTGTACTGTAGCTGTCAGAGATACGCGGTCGTCCAGCTGGGTAAAGATAAAACATGACGTATTTACTCAATACTCAATACCTACTCAATATCATTTATTCAATATAGGTACACTGTAGGTACACTTATTGACGTTAAAAATTACTTACTGTTGCAACATGATGGTGATAATTGGTTACGGTATCTTAAAACTAAAGCTGCGAGGGTTCCAAACGCGCCCTGGTCTGAGAAGAGCCCACAACAAACTCAGCCGGGTTTTTTTTCTTTTTATTATCACCATCTCACAAATCATCTTAACTAAGGAACTATCAGAGCCATAGAGCAAATCATTGCCAAGCTTCCTTGTCGTTTAAGTAGTCCTTTACACGGTAATAAGATTTTTCAATGAGTTTACGTTTTACATTAACTTTGAACTTATTTAGAGACATCTTTAACATGTCTTCTGGGAGCTTATTGTAGTGTATTTATTACACAACTGTATTTCCTATTTATAAAATAAACTATTTAAGTCTGCTGTCTTTAATATTTAATGTGTCGTTGCCATTGAAATAGAATGAGTAAATCGTTGCATTCGAACCACTTTTTAACCGATTTAAAGGAGGACCTTTTTTGGAAATCGGTTAAAAAGTGGTTCTCAATTCAACGCGTAACTTTTCTTAATCTTATATTATTAGGATATATAGAAGTTTGAATGTTTGTAAGTTTATACATGTAAGTTTTGTGTGTTAGTTACTCTTTGACATCACGTTGTAGCTATTTGGATGATATTTGGTTTACAGAGATAGCTCGTACACTGAATAGATATCTTATCATAAATAACGAAGGAGAAATACAATCTGCTATGCGCATTGTTCTCAAATTACAGAAATAATTCAAGTGTAGTAGAAGGAACTTGTCCTTCCACACTTCTACACTTAAGAACTGTCACGAAAGAAACAAGATGTAGTGTAGTCGTACATGCTTCTATACTAATATTATAAATGCGAAAGTTTGGATGGATGGATGGATGTTTGTTACTCAATCATGCCAAAACGGCTGAACTGATCTGGATGAAATTTGGCACAGAGATAGATTATAGTCTGGAGTAACACATATGCTGCTTTATATCCCGGAAAATCAAAGAGTTCCCGCGGGAATCAAACAAACCTCAATCCACGCGGGTGAACCGTGGGCTAGAATGCAATAAACGTGTGTCAAATTTATAAGTCCATTAAGTAATTGCTGTGGGACTTCTTTCGTGATACGGACGCTGTTTCTATCTATACTAATTCAGTGGTAACACACGTAATTACAGATGCCATCCCATAACCGACGGATCGCCCCACAAATATGGCTCGTGTCCACCGTGTCACGCGTGTTTCCGGTATCGAGCGATTTTCCCAAAAAGGAAAATGGGGGGCGCGTGCGACGCATCCATCCACCAACCGGTAAAACGTGTGAAAGAGATGGATATTTTAATATGTTGTGGGGGAAAATGAGAGGTGAATATTTATGATTAAATTCCATGAGTGTTGCCTTGTCAACAGATTTATTTATTTATCTTCCAGCTTAAATCTATCTTTACAGGTATAACCTAATGCGTAGACTAAGACAAACCTATATATAAAAAGTATTTACAATAAAATAGACTTAATTAACAACAAAAAAGTATGAAACTAACTATTTAAAGATATGTTTGCTTGTATTGCTTCATTTTTACAGCTTAAAACCCTAACAAAGGTACTTACTTCAAACAGAAAGTTTCAGTATCTAGACAAACATAAAACCAGACTGTGTCCGCGTTGATTAATTTTTTTGAAAAATCCCGTAAACACTGATTGAATTTCCCGGACAAAAAGTAGCCTGTCTTTCCCCTAAGTGGCCAATGTCTTTACCCGTCAATCGGTGTAGCAGACAAACACACTTTTGCATTTATAATTAGTAAGAATACTTATGCAACCTTAGGAAAGAACGTAAAGAAAGTGTGTCACCCCGAACCTGATCTTATTTCTCACTTATCCCTCGGTAGTTGGAAGGACGACATGTCATTTTGAGTAAGTATATCTTCTGTAGGCGCAAGTCCTTTCCAAATTCCTATGTCAAACAGTGGATATCTAGCGGTCAGCTATGTAACGTACCAGATATAACTTACACGTTATACGAATTATTTTTTCAAACACTTTTCCACAAACAATTCACGTTCTAATACATGCATATAACAAATGCGTATGGTTTCAAATGGGTGATAAAAGATGGAACATCTTTCTTAATCTTCGCTATCGGCTCAGTTTGAGTCGAACGACAACTTTTTGTCGAGTTTCGCTTCAATGCTAATTGAACATAGGAATTCGACGATGCAAATGTGGAAATTGACATTTTGTCGTAACCTTTCCGACACAAGGAATTCTGTGGAGTGATAAACTGTGCGTGTGTTTCAAGCGACAAAAATAGCTAACCGTTTTGTAGAGTTGTAAGTTTTGCAACAAATATGGTAAGTGTCCTTTAATGTTTTTTATCAATGGCTGTGTTGCGCTTTAGTAAATTACCCGCTGATGATCAGCTGTACCTGCTAGTAAATTGTTTACAATACTACAATGTAATGTCGGCAAGTACATCTTATCTTATCTTACTTGTTTGGATGGTCAATTTATTAAATTAGAAACCACTTTTTTACCGCTTTAATTTTATATTTTCTTTAAAATTATTTTACAAGGACAGACATGAAATTCTTAGCTACAAAATCAGAGACAAGTTAAGCAAAAAAAAAAAAAAGAACAAATTTTTCTTTTACCTCCTGTCAGAGACAAATGTCACAGACAATGTCTTTGTTTTTCACACTTTAACACAGAGTGACAGGGTGGTGTCACAGACAATGAGTTGTTTTTAAGTTTACGCTTTAACATTACTAATATTATAAATTCGAAAGATTGGATGGATGTATGGATGTATGGATGTCTGGATGTATGGATGTATGGATGTTTATTACTCAATGATGCCCCAACGGCTGAACGGATCTGGCTGAAATTTGGTATAGAGATAGATTATAGTCTGGAATAGCACATAGGCTACTTTGTATCCCGGAAAATTAAAGAGTTCCCGCGGGAACCAAAAAACCTTAAACCACGCAGACGAAGTCGCGGGCATTCGCTAGTACTTCCATAATTGACGAGACGTTAAGAAAGCTGAATATGGTACCTATGCATTTTTTTTGGGTCCCCTTCTGTCGTTTTGTATTTAACTCCACCTATCTATACAATCTATATAGATACACCTTATTGAAAAATATCTATCCAGACCAACCCAACCAACCACAACAGCCCATTAACGTCCCACAGCTGGGCACAGGCCTCCACTCTCATAGGAGAGAGGGAATTAGAGCTTAGACCCACCACGCTGCTCCAATGCGGCTTTAACGACTATTATCATGTTAGTGATAATAACCGGGACCGACGGCTTAACGTGCTCTCCGAGGCACGGGGGTGAAACACCACCAACTTCCTAACTCCGGGCTAGTACTGAGAATTTCTAGTGAGATAAACCCAATACTTGTTATGGCCCGACCCGGGACTCGAACCCGGAACCTTGTCGGCCGCAGTCCACTAGACCAACGAGGCAGTCGTTGATAAGACATATGGTCCCAATAATGAAGTAACTAATAGTATGATTAATTTACGCAATTCATTAAATGGCTTGAATAAATAATTGAACTGAAGTAAAAGCACTTTTTGTATTACACATTTAATTAAAAAATATAATAATAGGTACAATTATCGCAATACCAAAGCCCTCACTGATTTTAGGGGAGCGAATTAAATCGTATAATTACTTAATCATGTAATAAATTATGTGGAGTGGTTTTTAAATGGTGTTTCCCTTAAACCGCGTCCACGGTGCGGCTTGCTGAAATTTTAATGAACTTTTAATCACACATAATGAGTCATTATCGTTTTGTTCTCAAGGGGAAAATTCTTTTGTACGTTTTATTACTCCGTATTATAGTTTCAGGAACTGTTATTAAGACGTGGCCCTAGTTTGGAGGAAAGTTGAAAATTTTAGTGAAATATTGGTCAAGACTATAACCTTTTATTATAGCACTATACTTAGCCGAATTTCGGCGCCAATTCAATTCAATTTCCCAATGCAAATATACATTTCCAAAATGTATTTTGTAGGCTTGAAGTTTCACTTCTGAGGCTACCGCGTTTAAATTCGCCGCTAGAGGCGCTAGTATAGAGGTCTCCGAAATGTCAGATAGATATTATCTGGGCCTTTATCGCGGGTCTAATTATTTCATTAATGTATTTAGCAATACTGGATTAATTAATGAAGATGTAAGATACGTGTCAATGAATGTCAGTGATCTGCGCTTTGAAAGCGGAGCTAAGAAAAAAAAGTGCAAAATTAAGAGGGTTGAAAGAAGAAGAATTCAGAAGTTAGTAAGTACATTATTATTATTATTAGTATTACTCTTTATTTTGTACACCACAACACACATAAAAAGGACACAAGAAATACATAGAAAACAAAGAACGAAGTAGTATACAAAAAGGCGGCCTTATCGCTTAGCAGCGATCTCTACCAGGCAACCTTAGGAATAGAAGAAGTTAGGAGATTAACTCGCGGGTGGTGTATTAATATAAACATACAAACAAATACCTACATACTAATACATAAACAGTTACACAAATAATATAATACTTCTAATAAATATATGAAAATAAACTATTAAGTATATATTATGTATACATTATGTCCCTGGTTCCTGTGTGCTTACTAATTAAAAACGTATTTTTTTTCAAAAGTATGCTTGTTCACCGAATTTACAGCTATACTAAGGACCTTACTCGCCAGTGGCGACAACTAGTGAGCATAAAAACGGTAGCCCTCATTAATGAAGATGTATACGTGTCAATGAATGTCAGTGCTCTGCGTTTTGAAAGCGGAGCTAAGAAAAAAAAGTGCAAAATTAAGCGGGTTGAAAGAAGAAGAATTCAGAAGTTAGTAAGTACATTATGTCCCTGGTTTCTGTGTGCTTACTAATTAAAAACGTATTTTTGTCAAAAGTATGCTTGTTTACCGAATTTACAGCTATACTAAGGACCTTACTCGCCAGTGGCGCTAACTACACATAAAAACGGTAGCCCTCAACACACTTTTTTTGTTAAGTCACAATATTTTCTTGTACCGCAGCCGAATTAAAAACGTATTTTTTGTCAAAAGTATGCTTGTTTACCGAATTTACAGCTATACAAAGGACCTTACTCGCCAGTGGCGCCAACTAGTGAGCATAAAAACGGTAGCCCTCAACACACTATTTTTGTTGTCACAGTATTTTCTTGCACCGCAGCCGAATTAAAAACGTATTTTTTGTCAAAAGTATGCTTGTTTACCGAATTTACAGCTATACTAAGGACCTTACTCGCCAGTGGCGCCAACTAGTGAGCATAAGAACGGTAGCCCTCAACACACTATTTTTGTTGTCACAGTATTTTCTTGTACCGCAGCCGAATTAAAAACGTATTTTTTGCCAAAAGTATGCTTGTTTACCGAATTTACAGCTATACTAAGGACCTTACTCGCCAGTGGCGCTAACTACACATAAAAACGGTAGCCCTCAACACACTTTTTTTGTTAAGTCACAATATTTTCTTGTACCGCAGCCGAATTAAAAACGTATTTTTTGTCAAAAGTATGCTTGTTTACCGAATTTACAGCTATACAAAGGACCTTACTCGCCAGTGGCGCCAACTAGTGAGCATAAAAACGGTAGCCCTCAACACACTATTTTTGTTGTCACAGTATTTTTTTGTAGCGCAGCCGAATTAAAAACGTATTTTTTGACAATAGTATGCCTGTTTACCGAATTTACAGCTATACTAAGGACCTTACTCGCCAGTGGCGCCAACCAGTGAGCATAAAAACGATAGCCCTCAACACACTTTTTTTGTTATGACACAGTATTTTCTTGTACCGCAGCCGAATTAAAAACGTATTTTTTGTCAAAAGTATGCTTGTTTACCGAATTTACAGTAATACTAAGGACCTTACTCGCCAGTAGTGCCAACTAGTGAGCATAAAAACGATAACCCTCAACACACTTTTTTTGTTATGTCACAGTATTTTCTTGTACCGCAGCCGAATTCGTCCTTGATAGGTGTGAGTAATGTATTTTTGCATAGTTTAGCGATTGGAGTCACGTACAGTGAGCTGTGCCATCGGCATGCGACGCTTATGCTTTATTGTATTAGCTGTAATGTAATTGATAGGTGACATTGTTATCGGTGATGTTTATTATTTCGTGCGTCAAAGGGTTACGACAAAAAAATGCATGATTCATCCCGCCTCGCAATGGGCTTTCTCTCATCTTATTAATTAGCTGATGCCTGGGATAAGTAGTATAGTAAATATATACTCTAACACCCTCATTCACTCTCGCTCTCACATGTACACACACACACACATACACACATATCTTTAATGCTAAAATTGACTGTCCTCAATTGTTGAGTGGCTATAAGTTTAAGGTTCCTGTCCATTACCCACGTAAATCCATTACTCCTCTTTATCCACCGTTGCGTAGAACTGTCCTCATCACCCATTCTCCAGTCTCAAGATTGTGTAAGACCCTAAACCACCACAGTACTAATCTTGACATTCACTTTGACTCGTTACCTAAGTTCCGTGATTAAATCAGAGCATCAATCTTACCATAAGTATTATCTGTATTAAGTTTAATTAAGTAGCTTAGTATTTTTTCTCATTTTTAGTTTTATTTCTGTATTATGTATTTTTTTCTTGCATTTAATTTTCTTTTTTTGGTTACTACATTTAACTTTTTTTTTAGTTCATCTTTGAATGTTTTAATGTAAGTGTCCGTTAGTAGACCTAATAAATAAAATAAAAATAAAAAAATAAAATTAACGCACATGCCCCTCAGAATCATTCTAATTTGCATTTATAATATTATTATTTGATACGATTTGTAATTAATTTAAAACTTTATTTAAAATGAAATACTTGTAACCTTCAATCTGGAAGAGAGCCAGCAGCTTAACACAACACAACACAACCCAATTTTTACTGCATGTATTCTATACTGCATTTTAATTGTTTGCTAGTAGATATTGATTTATTATTAGATAGATTTGTTAATAATTAGATTAGTTGGTAAAATAATTGTAACTACCTTTTTTGTCAATAAAGAGTTCCCGACATTTTTAATTTTCCGGGATAATGTTAAATGTAAATTTAATGTCTTAATGTGTAACCCAAGGCTATATTTTGTATAGTATAGATATAGATTTTATAAACGAACATGAGATATTTTTTACACGACATGGTACCGGAACGCTAAAATCGCTTAGCGGGTAAGTCTTTGCCGGTAAAGTGGAACTAGCCACGCCCGAAGCTTCCCAACATATAATACTTCTTTAGAAAAACTTCTTGTTTTGCCACGGCCGAAGCCTCCAGGCTTCAGCCGTTACCGTTCACCGTTCAGCTAGTTACCACCCTACCGGCAAAGACGTGCTGCCAAGCGATTTAGCGATCCGGTACGATGCCGTGTAGAAACCAAATAGGGGTATGTATGTAAAGGACTACTTAAACGACAAGGAAGCTTGGCAATGATTTGCTCTATGGCTCTGATAGTTCCTTAGTTAAGATGATTTGTGAGATGGTGATAATAAAAAGAAAAAAACCCGGCTGAGTTTGTTGTGGGCTCTTCTCAGACCAGGGCGCGTTTGGAACCCTCGTAGCTTTAGTTTTAAGATACCGTAACCAATTACCACCATCATGTTTTACAAGTAAGTAATTTTTAACGTCAATAAGTGTACCTACAGTGTACCTATATTGAATAAATGATATTGAGTATTGAGTATTGAGTATGGGTTTAATATAACTGCCATCCCCTAACAGATTAGCCCGTTACCATATTAGACTGCATCATTACTTACCATCAGGTAAGATCGCAGTCAAGGTGTAGTGGATAAAAAAAAAGTTCTAGCACGTCATACTTCTATACTGATATCATAAATGCGAAAGTGTGTCAGTCTGTTCTTCTGTCTGTCTGTCTGTCTATCTGTTACGCTTTCACGGACCATTCTATTCAACAAATTTCAAATCAAATCAAAACATAATGAAATTAAACAGGATCAAAAGTGACCACAGTTTTATAAACACCTTTTAAGGTAGCGCAGAAAGTATTTTATCCCACAGCTGTATTCAAATTTGAACTTTAAAGTAATTGGTTTGAGTTTAAAATAGATTGAAAAACTTGACAAAGGTACCGTGTGCAAACCGCCAACACAGATATTGACTTATGACAGGTTGATTGTAATAATATAGGCATTTGATAACTTTATGTTTTGTTTTAGTCGGTTTTCGTACCTTTGCTTATATATGTCACCGTAAGATTGTAAAAACCGTTAGATTATAATCTAACTCGCGAAATTGTAAACAGTCGACAGATTGTGAACCCTTCAATGTTCTGAGTGTCAAGTTTTGAAATATTCATTGTATTCACGGGTACTATAAGACGATACCCGTAACTACGTCCGCGTTGATGAGGTTTTTTTTATTCCCGCAAGAACTCCTTAATTTCTCGAGATAAAGTGACCCACACCTATTCTAAATTTCACCAAAATCGGTTGAAAAACGGTTGAAAATCGTCACGAAAGTTTAGCAGACAGACGGACAGACAGACAGACAGACACACTTTCGCATTTATAATATTAATATGGACTTAGTACCTATGGACTAGTAAGGACACGCCAAAATACAGGATTTTCATAAGGTTTTTGCCAAAGATGATGATGATTCGGTAAAAATCGGCAAAAACCGCACAATATGCTATTAAAAAGTCATTGTCTAATTTCTTTTGCTACCCAAGCAAAGCCAGTATAGGCTGCTAGTACAAACTAAGTTTTTTATTAATACAATATATTAATTTAATTGTATTGATTAATAGTATTATTTTAATACTAGCGAAAGCCCGCGACTTCGTCTGCGTGGTTTGAGGTTTTTTGGCCTATGTGCTATTCCAGACTATAATCTATCTCTGTGTCAAATTACAGCCAGATCCGTTCAGCCGTTGGGGCGTGATTGAGTAACAAACATCCATACATCCATCAAATCATACATCACCAATCTTAACTCAAAATGTTATCTACCCATTAAAGTTTTATCAACGTACTATTTTACCTTACCTATTACCTATTACCTATTTTGTGGTAATATTACCTGAATTATTCATCACTGTAATACTAGGTACATAAACAAAAAACAACACTACATTACAAATTGGGGCATCTCAACGTTTTCCTTTTTAAAGACTGTCATAACTCAAAACAAAACATACAAATATTGAAACAAAACGAACTCTTTGTATCGAAGCATCTTCGCTATACCATTCCTCTATCATTACGACGGTATATTAAAATGCTACCTACCTTTATACCGTTCTTATAGCACTTAGCGGTGATCATTTCGATTTGCTTCTTTATTTTTCCTTTCAACTTTGGGTGTGGGTGTGGTTTGATTTGATAAATTTGGATGGCATAATGCCATGGACCCAAAGCTGTATTTGAATTAAAAAAATGTATTCATTTCGCAGTAATAATAGTACTAGTGAATAAATAATAATTAATTACCATTTATTACAAGTAATTGACAGCAACTTAACATAACAACGCACTTCAAATATTATCGAAATATTATGTAAAAAGTGAAATTGATTTAACGAATTAAAAAATACGACTACCCTGCTATATTATTTTCGGAGTTTACCTCCATAAGAAGCGATTTGCATATATAGCCTTTGGAATCTTATTCACATTTTTTATTAAATGATATTTTTTTGTGAATCACTAAATATTGAACTATAGTGATATATATTTGGAATCTACTACATTTTCTAGATGATGATTATATAGTAAATCTTATTTTCGATTATTTTTTTCAATTTTGCTCTTTAATGCAGGACCATGGTCACCTCGTAAATTTAAAAAAAAAAATATTAGCCACCCGGAATAAGCTAGGGATTCTAACGATACCTCATTTATCAAAATCGGTTCAGGCGTATAGAAGTTATGGTGGAATATACAAACTCACATACATACATACATACATACATGAACCCTGAAAACAATATACTCCTTTTTTCAGGCAGTCGTATAAAAAGATTGAATTACACAAATTACTTAAACAAAAGTATATTTACAGGTACTTTAGGTCTCGGTCAAATTGTCAGATTATTTGAATGTACACTTTTCAGCATGTAATTAACTCACTCTTTTTTTTAATTTTAAATAAGCTAGCTCTTAGCTGCAATCAGAATTGCTGGCAAGTGCTGATGAAGATGCCTATTCACTCTTGATTTTAAGATACCTATATTAAAAGAGGAGGGGAAAACGGAAGCCGGAAGGGCATTCCATATCCTGGCGGATCGAATTAGAAACGAGGAAGCAAATCGCTTCGTACGAGCCCGCGGAATTTCGACTGCGTAAGGGTGCAGACCTTGTCAATGCCTTGCGGTTCGATAATAAAAAGGTGAAGGAGGAACCACATCGAATAGTTCTTGAGCACACTCCGAAACATATTTCTACCTCAATCTGACGCGCTGCAGTATTTCTTATGATTGATTTTATTTATTTTCTATTCTAATCTGCTGTTCTAGACCACCAATATACAGGGCTCATATATTTAGTGAAGGTACTCTACAGGGTCCCAAGAATTCCCCTTTATATTAATCTGCCGCGCTGGAGTAAATCCAAAAATCCCCTTTTGGTATCCCCTTCCCCCTAGTATAATCGACCAGCTATACCAGCTCACTTTACGCATAAAGCCGTCCTCGGATCGCGAGGGCGTGGCGGTCTCATCGATCTAGCAGTTAATAGGCTTAACGCTTTTAAGAGCAATTAAAATGGAAATTACTTCCGCGATTCCAATACCACGACATTTTCTACGTCAGTGTCATTTTTATACGACTGCCTGATTAAAAGGGTTATTTAGTTTTTAGGGTTCATGTATGTATGTATGTATGTGCGTGAGTTTGTATATTCCACCATAACTTCTATACGCCTGAACTGATTTTGGTAAATGAGGTATCGTTAGAATCCCTAGCTAATTCCGGGTGACATGTTAAAAAAGTTAAAAATCTAAATTAATCTAGTTAAATTACAATCTTATTCACATTTTTAATAAATGATAATTTTTGTGAATCACTGGATATTGAACTATAGTGTTATATATTTTTGGAATCTACTCATTATTTTCTAGATGATGAATATATAGTTAATCTTATTTTCGAATATTTTTTTCAACTTTAGTCTAATGCGGGGCCATGGTCACCCCATCATTTTCTTAAATTTAAAGTTTACTAGCCTATGTCACTCGGAATAAGCTAGGAATTCTAACGAAACCTCATATATCAAAATCGGTTCCGGCGTATAGAAGTTATGGTGGAATATACAAACTCACATACATACATGACCCCTGAAAACAATATTCAGGCAGTCGTATAATTATAAAATGAAGTCCGGGGCGGGTACCATAATGATGTCCCTAAATTATGCACATTTCAGCCTCAAAATTTACTTTCTTTCAAAAGTAACAAACAGGCAATTTGGGACAGAAGCTCTTGTCAAGAATCCGGTCGCGACATTAATGCTGGTATTGTTGGACGGACGGACAAAAAGGACATTTAGGACGGACGTATTGTAGCTATGCTCTAAGGCGGACCAAGATGAGCGCATAATTTGCGAAAGGAGTATATTTTTGTACCGTTCGATATAATGACGAATGGTATTCAACTTATCATTATCTATTTGAACAGGACTTATGACAGCCTTATCTAAGATTTTTGCCTGTCGCTGTAAAGATATTCAATTTTTTTTTTTGTACAAAATATTGTCTTAAAACTAATTTAAAGTGGACAAAGGTAAAGCTTATCTCTAAAAAGAAATCTCTTCCACCTTTCCTTGAAAGTGAGTAAGGTGAAATTGTTAAGTGGTGTAAGTACAAAAATAAAATATTTCATTGGAATTAAAAAAAAAACTACAATATTTACTTAAGAAACCGATATACTATTAGTTAAATAAGAAACTACACTTACACAAATTAAATACATATAAATACAAAATAAATAAATTACCTTACATAAAATAATAGATAGCTTCGGATTCCAATTACTTTGAAAATAGTTAAGGACTTTTCATGGATCTCTTATGAGTTTATACCAGTTACCCGCTGTCCTAGATGAGCGACAGAAGCGACGCAACGCGACGCGATGCGACGCGATACGTCGCCATAGAAAATTACAGACGTATGATCTACGCGACAACGTAGGCCACATGAAGGGTCAGCTACTGATTGGTACTGTCGCGTCGCGTGGTATCGCGTCGCGTTGCCGCGTTTGTCGCTCACTATGGACGACGAGTAACGTAAATGAACAGGTATTCATAAGATATTTACGTGGAACAATTTCTCCATTGATGAAAATGCCTACGTGTTGATGTGCACGTTTCGGGTATTACGTACTGAAAGTTTAAACAGTATTAGGTAATTAAATTAATATATTGTGATTCATATCCTATTATTTGTAAGTATTTCCCTGTATTTGTCACCAAATTAGGAAAATTGAACACTCTATTTGAGACAATCACTGTGATTAATAAAATTCACCCGCAAAAAGAACATTCTAAGAACTAGCTACTCTGTCCAAATGCAACAGCTTGAAGAGGTTTCAGTCATCAGGGATCTCGGTATTATGATAGATAGTAAACTCACTTTCAAGGAACATATTGACCAAATAGTCTCTCGAGCGTGGAAGTCACTGGGTTTTATCAAACGTAATACTATTGATTTCAGGAGAACTGACTGCATCATAATAATATTTAACGCGCTGACGCGCAGTATCCTGGAATACGCAGTTTCGGCATGGAACCCGCAGTATAAAATCCACGTTGCGAGAATTGAGCGAGTCCAACGTTCCTTCACAAGGTATCTGGCGTTTAAAGATAACTCCTGTCCGTATAGAGCTGATTACTGTACCCGCTTGAAGCACTTTAAAATTCAATCCCTCGAAAAACGTAGGCTGGTGACTGACCTTACAACTTTGTATAAAATTGTCCACAACACACTGGAATCACCCGACTTATTAAGCCACATAAAAATCCATGTGCCTCGTCGACCTCCAAGACATCCCATTAAAAACATCTTTCAGCCTCATTCATCTAAAAGTAACCTAGGTAAATTCGCCCCATTGAATCGATTCATAAATGCTTATAACAATTCGACATGCCCTGACCTTGACATCTTCCATGACACTTTTGTTAGCTTTAAGAAAAAATTGTATTTGCACTAATAACTAATTAATTGTAATCCCTAATTTAATCTAATTTTAATTTTAATTTATTTAAATCTAATTTAATTCCACTTATCTATCATTTAAGTTAATGTATTTTTGTTGATTTTTTAATCTTACTAAAATTGTAAATATTAATAGTTGTAATAGTATTGACATCTTTATTGACATATTGTACCCATCTCTGTTTTAATTGTTGTTTATGTTTTGAAAATTTGACTGGAGACACTGTGGCAATGTTGTATATGCCTATAATTGATACAGATATAATAGCACTAGTAATAATTGTAAACCTTTTCTTATTATAAAATGACTCTGTATTTGGATCGCTGGCATATCAAATAAATAAATAAATAAATAAATAAATTAATAATTATCCTTAATATAACGAGCAAATATTACAGCCGGCTATGTCATCATGAAATAATTTTGTTTAATGAAGAACGTAATCTCTGAACTATGACGTATTTACTTTTCAAACTTAATTATGTGCTAATCTTCCTTTAATAGCTATGATATTTTGTTTAAGGGCGGTTTTTTTTGGTTTTGTTTAAAGATTTAAGTATTAGATTACAAGATTAATAAATTGGACGTTCCAGTACATTTTTAAATGTAATCAACTGACTGACTCGTTGGTCTAGTGGTTAGCATGTTCAACTGCCACCGACGAGATCCCGGGTTCGAGTCCCGGCTTGGGCCATAATTAAGTGTTGGGTTTTTCTTACTACAAATTCTTAGTACTTGCCTGGAGTTAGAAAGTTGGTGATGTTCCACCCCCGTACCTTGGAGAGCACGTAAAGCCGTCGGTCCTGGTTATTATCACTAACATGATAATAGTCGTTAACCTCTAATCCCCGCTCTCCTTTGAGAGTGAAGGTCTTTGTCCAACACGTGGCTGTAGTGGTGGTAATTGATATTATTCACATGAAGCTGTTTATAAGGCTGCGCAGTTCGGCCTAAATCACCGTATCCTGAGGCTTTATCGCACACTCTTATCTAATAACGAATGGATTACAGAATACCTTCCCCAAATCATACATGAATAAAGAGACAAGGTCCAAAACCGCCGAAAAACCTTTGCATCATGTTCCCTCGTGTTAGAAACATGTTCTAAATATAGCGTTTTTGCTATCCTCGTTTACCTGTGTTCAGATGTTCCCAACATCGGAACATCCCGGAATGCTGGTAGCTTGTTAAATAGCACTTTTTGATTACGAAATAGCACTTTTTTTTGTAATTCGATGCATTGTAAACGGAGTTCTTTAGCGGTTCAAATATGTGATCAGAATTTGGGAGCAACATTCGCTGTGAATGTTTTGTTCTTTCGTGTAAACCGGGAGTACAAAAGTATTTTATATTTAAATTTTTTCACACTTGTAACAGTGTTCAAGTTAACAAAATTACTATATTTTGAAGAATCGTAAATAGTTTAGCTAAGTACCTGGGCAGTTATAAGAATTGTAAATAGTTTAGCTAAGTACCTACCTGGGCAGTTATAAGAATCGTAAATAGTTTGGCTAAGTACCTACCTGGGCAGTTATAAGAATCTTTAATATTTTAGCTAAGTACCTGGGCAGTTATAAGAATTGTAAATAGTTCAGCTAAGTACCTACCTGGGCAGTTATAAGAATCTTAAATATTTTAGCTAAGTACCTGGGCAGTTATAAGAATTGTAAATAGTTTAGCTAAGTACCTATCTGGGCAGTTATAAGAATCGTAAATAGTTTGGCTAAGTACCTACCTGGGCAGTTATAAGAATCGTGAATATTTTAGCTAAGTACCTGGGCAGTTAAAACAACATTTAGGTTTTTGTTAAATCTCTTGAAAACTATTTGATTCTCTGGAATGAAAAGATAAGAAGCTAATGTCCTTCCCAGTGAATATTTATGGTGATAGTTATTTTTATACGACTGCCTGAAAAAAGGAGTATATTTTTTCCAGGGTTCATGTATGTATGTATGTATGTATGTATGTATGTGAGTTTTTATATTCCACCATAACTTCTATACGCCTGAACCGATTTTAATAAATGAGGTATCGTTAGAACCCCTAGCTTAATCCGGGTGACATAGACTAGTGTAACACCAAGTTTCCGAACGCAGCTATAGACGCATCATCTCTCTAGTTTTGACAGCCATCTTTAGTCTATGCCAGTACCCTTACTCTGAGTTTTAATTCGATTGATCGTATGAGCATTCGATGACATTAGCGTCAAAGTAAAATGAACTTAAATTGTATTACTATAGAGCTCAATTTCGTGTATGCATTCATATACGTTTACGTATACGATACGTTTCCAAAATTTAAATCTGTTGTAATGAATTTGTGACTTTAAATCAAGCGCCTTTGGGTCCATTTTACTGTGACGCTAATGTCATCGAATTCTTATACGATCAATCGAATTAAAACTCAGAGTAACTACCCAGGACTTTTGAAGGGCATTCGGTTAATCTTTTTTGTCTTCTTGCAACTTAATTCTATATAACCCCTCTCCTGTTTCGATAGTGAACCCACCATAATAGTCTGATTATTGGAATTTACTCGAGAATAAATAAGTTTAAGATTTTCCTCGAGTTTCAATAATACACTAGTAAAATTAAAAAAAAAAATGATGGGGTGACCATGGTCCCGCATTAAAGACTAAATTTGAAAAAATAATCGAAAATAAGATTAACTATATAATCATCATCTAGAAAATTATGAGTAGATTCCAAAAATATATAACACTATAGTTCAATATCCAGTGATTCACAAAAAAATATCATTTAATAAAAATGTGAATAAGATTCTAATATAACTAGATTAATTTAGATTTTTTAACTTTTTAGTTCGTTTTTTGGCAGGGCAGTCGTATTTTTTATACGACTGCCTGAAAAAAGGAGTATATTGTTTTCAGGGTTCATGTATGTATGTATGTATGTGAGTTTGTATATTCCACCATAACTTCTATACGCCTGAACCGATTTTGATAAATGAGGTATCGTTAGAATCCCTAGCTTATTCCGGGTGACATAGGCTAGTAAATTTAAAAAAAATTGATGGGGTGGCCATGGTCCCGCATTAAAGACAAAAGTTGAAAAAAAATATTCGAAAATAAGATTAACTATATAATCATCATCTAGAAAATGATGAGTAGATTCCAAAAATATACAACACTATAGTTCAATATCCAGTGATTCACAAACAAATATCATTTAATAAAAATGTGAATAAGATTCCAAAGGCTATGCAAATCGCTTCTTGAGATCAACTCCAAAAATAATATGGCAGGGCAGTCGTATTTTTTAATTCGTTAAATTAATGAATTTTTTTAATTATTTATCTATCCACTTTTGTTGTAGCTATAAGTTTTCTGAACTAAATAAAAATAAAAATAATAATAATTACACTATAAGTACTCGTTAGAAAAACACTATATTCCACTCATTGAAACTGCAGAAAGACAGTATCACGTACTTAATGAGACCTGCAGGCGGTCTGAGGTGCGATTATGTGAGAATTGCCGATCCAAATAGATGCCGAATGGATACACGAAATTGAGCCCTAATTCAATGGTGTTTTGGTTTATTTTACTTTGAAGCCGAACTTTGACGATTGGATCGGCAATTCTTATACAATCGCACCTCTGGTCTGGTCTGGTGGAGCGCAGCAGGGTACGCAGATGTCTCCGATTGATTAAACGAGAATTTTTCCTTGCTTCACATTCGCTACATGCTGTGGAATCAAGCGACTAAAATGTTTTCTTGCTGTTTATTCTGTTAAAAGTGTTCGCAGTCATACTTATATATGTCACCGTAAGATTGTAGAAACCGTTAGATTATAATCTAACTCGCGAAACTGTAAACTGGCGAAAGATTGTGAACCGTCCAATGTTCTGAGTGTAAATTTTTGAAATATTCATTGTATGTACGTTTTCTTGACTGTTTCTTGTAGGTAGGTTTATATATTTTTGGAATCAACTTATCATTTTCTAGATGTTGAATATATAGTTAATGTTATTTTCGAATGTTTTTTTCAACTTTAGTCTTTAATGCGGTACCATGGTCACCCCATCAATTTTTTTTAATTTTACTAGCCTATGTCACCTGGAATAAGCTAGGGATTCTAAGGATACCTCATTTATCAAAATCGGTTCAGGCCTATAGAAGTTATGGTGAAATATACAAACTCACATACATACATACATGAACCCTAAAACCATTATTCTCCTTTTTTCAGGCAGTCTTATAATAAGTATATCGCTAATTACAAGCAAATTGCTCAGTAAACAATAAGGCTGTCTTTGTTACCTAGTATATAGTTAACTTTACCTTGAATTTTTCATGTGCGCAATAAAGTATTGTATATAATATAAATGAAAACTTGTAGATAGATAGATAATCTATCTACAAGTTTTCACAGATAGAAAATAAACTATTATGACAAATAAACGTTAATTAAAGAAATTCATTGGGTTTTTCTGAAAATAAATTCTCAATACTAGCACAGAATAGGTGATACTAGCCCGGAGTTAGGAATTTGGCGGTGTTTCACCCCCATGTCTCGAAGAACACGTAAAGCGGTCAGTCCTGCGCCCTGGGGTGAGCGTTCTGATTTAATAAGGTCCCGGGTTCAATCCCCGGCAGGGTCAATTCAGGAATTTGTAATTTCTGAATTTTCTATGGCCGGTGGGAGATTCCGGTTGTTAAATGATCGACTCTCAGCTTTCTAGATATACCGACCTGAAACATAACTACATACTACCTACATCAATATTTATTACGGTTTTTGAACACTTTTACAAAACTTATCTTACTTACCAACCGCTCAGTTTGAAAACTTTTTGCGTGTTTTCATCTCACGCTGCGACGCCTCCGTGTTTTATTGAAAACGTGTGCTTATTGAAAAAAACGCTCCACACGAGCCGTGGACTCAGAACTGGTGAACGATTTCTCTGTAGCATTCATACCAATCCAAAATGTTAAATATAAATTATCATTGCTTAGTGCTGGGTTCTAAAAACTTAAACTAGATGATTGTCAACATAGTATTGAAAATGAAAATGAAAAATGATTCATTTACAAAATTTTTCTTACTTACCAACCACTCAGTTTGAAAACTTTTTGCGTGTTTTCATCTCACGCTGCGACGCCTCCGTGTTTTATTGAAAACGTGTGCTTACTGAAAAATACGCTCCACACGAGCCGCGGTCTCAGAACTGGTGAACGATTTCTCGGTAGCATTCATACCAATCCAAAATGTTAAATATAAACTATCATTGCTTAGTGGTGGGTTCTAAAAACTTAAACTAGATGATTGTCAACATAGTATTGAAAATGAAAATGAAAAATGATTCATTTACAACACATACCTTACTTACCAACCACTCAGTTTGAAAACTTTTTGCGTGTTTTCATCTCACGCTGCGACGCCTCCGTGTTTTATTGAAAACGTGTGCTTACTGTAAAAGACGCTCCACACGAGCCGCGGTCTCAGAACTGGTGAACGATTTCTCTGTAGCATTCATACCAATCCAAAATGTTAAATATAAACTATCATTGCTTAGTGGTGGGTTCGAAAAGCTTAAACTAGATGATTGTCAACATAATATTGAAAATGAAATTGAAAAATGATTCATTTACAACACATAACTTACTTACCAACCACTCAGTTTGAAAACTTTTTGTGTGTTTTCATCTCACGCTGCGACGCCTCCGTGTTTTATTGAAAACGTGTGCTTACTGTAAAAGACACATTCATACCAATCCAAAATGTTAAATATAAATCATCATTGCTTAGTGGTGGGTTCGAAAGCTTAAACTAGATGATTATTATGACGACCTCCGTGGCGCAGTATGTAGCGCTGTTGTCTTCACGTGCGGAGGTCCCGGGTTCGATCCCCAGCAGACTCAATTTGGGAGTTTATAATTTCTGAATTTGCTCTGGTCTAGCCTGGTGGGAGGCTTCAGCCGTGGCTAGTTACCACCCTAAACCGAAACCGAATAGGGGTATGGTTTTAATATATAACTGCCATGCCCCTAACAGGTTAGCCCGCTGCCATCTTAGTCTGCATCATTACTTACCATCAGGTGAGATCGCGGTCAAGGGCTAACTTGTAGTGGTAAAAAAAAATACACAGCCAGCTCCCTGACTACCGGCAATTATCACAGTAAATCACAAATCGGCCCAAAAGCGATTTAAACAATTGGCAATGAATACCCGAACCGATCACCCCCACGGAGATCCACTTTGGAGGTCTTTTTTCGCCGAAACGCATAAGTTCGCCGATTTATTTGACCGACAACCTTTTATTTGACCGACAATTAATTTAAGATATCCGTCGCAACGAAATCGTTGGCCTGTGACAGGTTCTATAGCAATTATATAATTTTTTTTCGTCCCCCAACCTGCAACACCAGTGCCATCCAATTTTAATCACATATCTCTTATATTATTTTGAAATAAGGTTGATTTTATCGTATTTTTTGTTCTTCAACAGCAGATATGTTGTTGTTTGTCAGTAAAAAGCGAATCGATAGTTTTTTGTGGCGCTTGGACAGGACCACACAAGATGGCAGATAGCACGAGTCGTATTGTCGCAGTATACGTTGACATAATATAATAGTTTATTGTAGGTACGTACTTGATATAATTTTATATAACGAAATCTGATTTTCATGTTTTAAATTTAATTTCAATATAAATGTAAATAAGTAAAAGTAAGTAAAAACACTTTATTACACACAAACAAATAACAGAACAGAGGTAAAACAAATCGTGATAGAATTAACAAGTTGTTACGGTGTAAAGGCGGCCTTATCACTATGAGTGATCTCTTCCAGGCAACCTTTATAAGATAGGAGATTGGTTGCATGATGACAGGGCGGTGCACACGTGTAAATTTCTAAACGTAATAATTAAGATAAGGTAAAATATGTTACATTAGGTTAATGTAACATATTTTGATTACTGTATTTTATCACTGTTCTTGCTTCGCCCTAATAGGGCTAAAAAGACATATGAATATGAATATGAATACTCAGTACTAGCAGATGCCCGCGACTTCGTCCGCGTGAAATAAGTTTTTTAAATTCCCACGGGAACTCCCTAATTCAATTAATATAAAGCCTATGACACTCACAAATAATGAGGCTTTCTATTGATACCAGAAATTTTTATTTGAAATTTGAAGAAATTTGACAACCTCCGTGACGCAGTGTTGAGCACTGTTGTCTTAACGTGCGGAGGTCCCGGGTTTGATCCCTGGTAGGGTCAATTTGGGAATTTATAATTTCTAAATTATCTCTGGTCTGGTCTGGTGGGAGGCTTCGGCCGTGGCTTGTCACCACCCTACCGGCAAAAACTTGCCGCCAAGCGATTTAGCGTTCCGGCACAGAATAGGTAATAGTACAATTTCTGGTACGATGCCGTGTAGAAACCGCATAGGAGTATGGGTTTAATATAACTGCCATGCCCCTATCAGGTTAGCCCGCTACCATCTTAGACTGCATCATCACTTACTATCAGGTGAGATACCAGTCAAGGGCTGAGCTTATTTTTATTTATTTATTTATCTTCCAGCTAAAAGAAGTGGATTAAGAAAAAAACATTGAAGCTTTGCTATGAAATATTGCTACTTGATATGATTTCATAGGAAACCTTCAATAAATAATTATGGTATTATCATTTTATCATTTATCAGTGGTAGATTCACTTGACGATTCAAGAGTAGGTACTTGTAAAAGTTTATTTGAATAAAAAACATTTGAATTTGAATTGACATATTTTTTCCAATGGATCTTCCATGAAAATTCGTCGAGTTTTTTTCCATTTAGCAATTCCGACTAGGTAGGCACTTCACAGAAAAACCAATAACGAAAACCCATTGATTTGAAATGTAACATATGAATCAAGTGTTATCGGAACATCGGATGGTCATTTGGCGCAATTACCATCAAATTCGGTCCAGTTTTTTCTACGCCATTTCAGCCGTTTAAGAATCACCTAACTCATATTTCATATCTTTTTGTATGGCGTTATGAGGATACATATTTAGGGGATAAAATGTCTGTTATATTCATGTAGTTAAGGTTGCTGTTAGGTTGCCATATTTGTTATTCACCTTTGTCTCTCGTAATAGCATTCGCTAGTGATCAATCATTTGTCACAGTTCAGCGATAATCATGATTTGTGTGTTTGTTTGTCTGTAAAAACGTTGTCAGTTGAATGGGGAGGGGAAATTTCGCGACATCGAAATGGTCGAACTCCATTGAATTTTTATAACGGATGTGATTATGAAAATATAACAAAAAATGTATGGCCGATTGTTACTTAATCCTTTAAACATGTCATAATGGAGTGCAATTCAGCTGCATTGTAATTCAGTAGGTCGAGATTTCGAGTTCTTTCTCATTATAATTAACAAAATGATGTCCGCGACTTCTCCGCGTGGATTAAGTTTTTTTTAATTCCCGTGGGAACTCTCTCATTATCCAGGATAATAAAATAATAATAAATAATTAAAGTTTTTATTAAAGGCAAAAGGGCCCAGTATACAATATACACAATACAGTTAGTTATACAATAGTAAATTAACAAGTGAAATTAATTTACCGAATTAAAAAATACGACTGCCCTGCCATATTATTTTTGGAGTTTACCTCCATAAGAATCGATTTGCATATATAGCCTTTGGAATCTTATTCTCATTTTTAATTAAATGATATTTTTTTGTGAATCACTAAATATTGAACTATAGTGTTATATATTTTTGGAATCTACTCATCATTTTCTAGATGATGATCATATAGTTAATCTTATTTTCGATTTTTTTTTTCAATTTTGGTCTTTAATGCGGGACAATGGTCACCCCATCAATTTTTTTAAAATAATTTACTAGCCTATGTCACCCGGAATAAGCTAGGGATTCTAACGATACCTCATTTATCAAAATCGGTTCAGGCGTATAGAAGTTATGGTGGAATATACAAACTCACATACATACATACATGAACCCTGAAAACAATATACTCCTTTTTTCAGGCAGTCGTATAAAAATAGAATACAATAAAGTAAAATAAAAGTAACTACTACAGTACCTATACATAAAACTTATAAACTAACTGCGAATGTTAAAAAAAACTTTTCCCAGTAGTCATGGTCGCAATAAAGCTATAAATATTTCCTATTGCTATCGTGATACACAGATAGCCAATAGGTAAAAATTTTGCTGGGCATACTGTTACAAACCATCTTGATTCTTGAGGATGCTGTTTTGAGATGTCCGGGGTCTCTCCCAAAAGGAAGCTATTATTTTCCTCATTACAAATGATAAAAAGTTGTCCTTCCCCAGGATACAAACGATTCCTGTACCAAATTTAGGCCAGCGTAGCAGACAGACAGACAGACACACCTTCGCATTTATAATATTATAGTATGGATTTTACAATAATTGATACATTTCGTGATAAGAAACTTGGATGGAAGCAATCGACTTTGTACTTGGTCTGTATAACAATTAAAGGAGGAAAGTTAGTGGATAAGCTTAATTTTCCGGGATTAAAAGTAGTCAATGTCACTTTCCACATCCTCAAATCCCCTTAGGTACCCATGCTAAGAATCACTCCGATCCGTTGATCTGTTCCGGCGTGATTGAAGGACTAACCAACAAACAAACATACTGTCGCATTTATATCTAATATTAGTATGATATATGTATGTTTTTATTCCCTTTCTCTAAGCCCTAATGCCCTCTCTCCTATGAGAGTGGAGGCCTGTGCCCAGCAGTGGGACGTTAGTGGGCTGTAGTGGTGGTGGATATGTATGTTTTATATGATACAGGGGTCCCATATTAGGTATATAGGACCCCTGTATTATAAAAAACATACATAGCCCAGTTTACGAAGTATTTTATTAATCTCGACGACCTCCCTGGCGCAGTGTTGAGTGCTGTTGTCTTAACGTGCGGAGGTCCCGGGTTCGATCCCCGGCAGAGCTAGTTTGGGAATTTATAATTTCTGAGTTTGCACTGGTCTGGCCTGGTGTGAGGCTTCGGCCGTGGCTAGTTACCACCTACTGGCAAAGACGCGCTGCCACGCGATTTAGCCTTATGCTATAAGAAACCGAAGAGGGCTTAGTATAACTGCCATACCCCTAACAGGTTAGCCCGCTACCATCTTAGACTGCATCATCAAATAATACCATTCGCTTTTTTATCTTATATATAAAATTCTCGTGTCACAATATTAGTTACCATACTCCTCCGAAACGGCTTGACCGATTTTTATGAAATTTTATATGCATATTCAGTAAGTCTGAGAATCGGCTATTAAGTATCTATTATTCATACCCCTAAAACACCTCAATCCACGCGGACGGAGTCGCGGGCATCAGCTAGTTTTAATATAAAAAAGATTTTCTTCACAGAATATAAGCGTGTGATAAATTGTCAATATTCATTCCTAGTTTTTCTGGATTATAAATTTAAATACTATAGAGAGCTAGCCCGATATTATAAAATCCAGATATTCCTAGTTTTTCTAGCCTATCGCTCACTTAAGCCCCCGATTATTCTCAGCCATGACTAAAAGATTTATAAAGGAGTTTTTCAAAAACCGTAAGGCTCTTGCCGCACTGCATCCGACCCGAATCCGAGAATTCTCGATCTGAAGTAATCGTAGCATAGAATATGTATTAGTACTTCGTAGTGCTATTTCCTATTCTGTACTATGCGTATATTTGCGTACTGGATCCAAGTGTTGTTTTCCGGAACCGACCCCCCGATTGTCTAAAGGTTGCCGATCAAATCGTCAAAGTTCGGCGTCAAAGTAAAATAAACCGTAACAGCATTGAATTAGAGCTCAATTTCAATTCTTACACAATCGCACCTCGAGAATATCTTCAATGCGCAGCGTTTTTGACCGAATGAACCACTTTTATTATTATTCACTACAAGTTAACCTTTGACTGTGATTCGACCTGATGGTAAGTGATGCAGTCTAAAATGGTGGTTAGCTAACCTGTTAGGGGCATGGCAGTTATATTAAACTCATACCCTATTCGGTTTCTACGCGGCATCGTACCGGAATACATAATATTATTTGTATGAGCCTGACCAGATGTCCAGCCTCAACAATACGCAAGCAGCATCCGTCGATCCGGACGCAGTGTAAAATCAACATCCGGATTTGCGAATTTTCTAAATCTAACCCTCGATTGTCTAAGAAAATGGATCAGTTAGCCTTGTCAACGGATAATTTTAACTGTTTAAAGATTTCATAGATGCCTGCATGTCGAAAAGCATGTATGAACTTCTTAAACAGTTCATGTAATACGATTTAAGCTGTCAAATGATTACGATTTTCTTAGACAATTGGGCCTTTCGGATCGGATTTAGTGCGGAAAGAGTCTAAGAGCATTCAATCGGATCGCTATTAAGGCGTCGCTGACGGACAATGAATCATAACTGCCGTCACAATATTGATTTATATCGTCAATCCTTTATAGTTATTGAGCTTGTGGAAATAATGCAGCTTCCATCTGAAGCGTACCCTTAATCCAAGCACTGAGACTTCAATTCTTAAGACAATTTTTTTTTGACAAAATTTAAGTCTTTGGGATGACACGAACACAAACGTACCTTACCTTATCTTTATCTAAGGTTACGTATGTAACCCTTGAAAAAGAATTGGTATATCGTGACCAGAAATGAAGGGATCTGTTACTAGAAGTGCACAGATATCAAAAGGCTGAATGTGTTAGAGGATTGACATATTTATTAGAGAAAATTTGATTGAAACTTGGAAGTTACTTTCATGTGAAGATACAGAATTGTTAACCCCTCTAGTATGTTGCCAGACGATATCAAGGAAGTCGCAAATGTGGGACTTTGGAAAAGTCCAGCCTTATTCCTTGTCTATGTTATAAAGAGAACCTTTTTGCAATATTTCAGCTTTCTAAGTCCAAGGGTCCAAAAACTGTAAAATCTTTACATTTAGAGAAATTTTTTATCTTTGGAGAACTTAGATTCAGTCTATTTAAGTTACATATAGGTGTTTCTACACAATTGATAAATTTTTAAATTTTACACAATAGATTTAAGTAATTTTGATTGTGTGAGGTGAAACATATGTTCTGTAAAATTAATAAATAACATCTCATTGTAAAAACTGTTTCTGCAAATATAGAATATTGGTTTTTTTTCAATTTTGAAGGGCTTGGACCGAATTTTGATGAGTCCAGTCAGTGTGTGAGTGACTCATGACTTTTCTCCAGTAAATATTTTTTTGTTAAGTAGCCATTATAGTAAGATCCTGATGAATTCAAACCACATTTTACCCGTCAGCTCTTAAAGTATTATTTTTTCCCTTCCCCACTCGTCGACTTTATATCGTTACTCCTTTTTGTCAAGTTGGTTTATCATTCTGTCTCATTAAGACGTTATGGGGTAAAAAAGTACAATATACGCCGCTTTGGAGGCTTTAATTATACAGAGTTTTTCTTCAGCTAATCTTCATACTCGATTGAAATCTGGTCCAGAGTCCACACTTACGATCGGAGCCTGAAGTTTTGCTTTTTTCTTGACAGTTCGTCACTGGATCAAGCGAGAAGTGTCAGATTTATGTATGAGAAAATGAATTTTAACTGAATCTTCAAGTGCTGTAAAAATCTGGAATGAGTAAGAATAAATTTCTTACTTATTATGATAGAGGGTCTTCCAAAAGACCTAAAATTCACATCCTCGGTTAGTTTTAAGTTTGACACACATTTTAAACTATAGATTAAAGAAAAAATGTGCGTTGAATTTGATGATGTCACAACTAAGTATTTCATACAAACTTCCATACTAGAAACGCGTTTTTAAGTTTGATAAAGAGATTGAGCTAAGATCATCCCTATTACGAAACCATCTTTTTTGTATTCGACGTAAGTTTAAGGCCTGTGACGATACAATTTTCTTTGTAAAGGTTCAGGGAAGGTTAATTGACCTCCTTGACGCCATGGTGAGCGCTGTGGTCTTATAGTGGGTGGTCCCGAGTTCGATTTCCAGCAGGGTCAAATTGGGAATTTATAATTTCAGAATTTTCTCTGGCCGTAGCTGCTTACCACTCTACCGGAAAAGACCTACCGCTAAGCGATCCTTAAAATGAATTTCTCCATGACCTGTTCGTTTTTTACAACATGTATTAACCCTAAACCCTAACCATAACCCAGTATTAATAAGTGTGTTTACCCTATGGCTCAACTCAACTCAAAACTTAGTATCCAAATCAGACTAGGCATGGTTAAAAATCTCTGAGGCTTTATCACGATCGATCTTCCTAAACATCCTAAACGATTTCTATGATGTAATGAGGAAAAGAATAGCTTCCTTTTGGGAGAGACTCCGGACATCTCGGAACAGCATCCTCAAGATGGTTTGTAACAGTATGCCCAGCAAAATTTTTACCTTTTGGCTATCTGTGCATCACAAAAGCAATAGGAAATAATTATACCTTATTGTAACCATGACGCCAGGGAAGAGATTTTTTTTAACATTCCCCGTTAGTTTATAAGTTTTATGTATAGATAGTACTTAGTTACTTTTATTTTATTGTATTCTATTTTTAATTTACTATTGGATAACTGTATTGTGTGTATTGTATACTGGGCCCTTTTGCCTTTAATAAAAACTTTTAAATTAATATTATTATTTATTAAACAAACCCATCCAAACTACAATTTGTCGAAAAACTCTCAGCGACATATAAATCGCAGTTTTAACATTAGAATGCGGGATAATACGCAGAGTCTGCATCTTCACAGACTTGCAAAGAAAACCATCAATTGTTCGACAAACCATTACATAAAGGTGGAGACTGACTTAATAATTATTATATCGTAACGTAATGTTCGCATGTTATGTTACAGCAATATTTACTCATGTGCAACAGTGGTGTACTAAGGGCAGTTCGTCCCGGAACAAACAGACAAACACAATTTCGTATTTATACTTCGACTTCGTCCGCTTGGATTGAGGTTTTATGGTTTCCGCGAGAACTCTAATTTTCCGGGGAAAAAAGTATAAAGCCTATGTGTTATTCCAGATTATAATCTATCTCTGTGCCTTTCATCCAGATCTGACAATTAAAGCGAGTCGATAGAAGGCCTAGTGAGTATTGCATTTATTATTGTGTTTCGCAATGGTCAAAAATGGAATATGGCGGGTTGCTACATAGTTAAAGCTCATTAATATGTGGTTTCCTATGCGTTATTTCAGACTACAATTTATCTGTGTGCCACATTTCATCCAAATCCGTTCAGCAGTTCTCGCGTGGTTAAGTAATAAACATCCATCCATACATCCATCCATCTATCTAAACTTTCGCATTTATAATATTAGTATAGATTAGTATAGGAGTAGTAGGGATATCGATTTACACTATCGATGTACAATACACAATAGGGATGATGCCTATATCATAAATAAATTATTTCTAACTGATTATTAAATAGAGGGCCTTCAAAAAGCCCTAAAATTCACATCCTCGGTTAGTTTCAAGTTTGATAACCATTTTATAATATAGATTAAAGAATAAAAGTATGTTTAATTTTGATGACGTCACAATTGCGAATTTATAATTTCTGAATTTTTCCTGGTCTGGCCTGGTGGGAGGCTTCGGCCGTGGCTAGTTACCACCCTACCGGTAACGTGCCGCCAAGCGATTTAGAGTTCCGGTACGATGCCGTGCAGAAACCGAATAGGAGTATGGGTTTAATATAACTGCCGTGCCCCTAACAGGTTAGCCCGCTACCATCTTAGATTGCATCATCACTTACCATCGGGTGAGATCGGAGACAAGGGCTAACTTGTAGTGGATTAAAAAAAAGTCAGTGTAATACTTGTAACGTATGTGTAGTGTTGTCTACATATTGTAACCTTTTCTTTTCTATGAAAAGAGCAAATGCTGAGTTTCTTGCCGGCTCTTCTCAGTAGAACACTTTCCGAACCGGTGGTAGAGTCTTAAAGTTTCAGTGACACAAGTTGTCTTACATTAAATAAATTAATCAATCATTTATCAAAGCTGAGCTTACGCTTCGCACACCGCACTTTACTTTCAAAAGTTGCAAGTGAGCCGCCATCTTTAGGAGCACATTATATTTATTATCCCAATCCCGAAAATAAATCGAATGCGCATCCCATAAAATGCCCTTTTTTGCACCACCGAACCACCATTTCGCATCGGGGACAATAAAACAATAGCTAATTGTTGGTGCGGGCAAGAAAACGATGTCTCAGGTTCGATTCCGAGGCGATTCAGCCGAAGATAACGTCGCCCGAGCATGAGTTTTATGATTGATGGGCGATATTTTCAAATCGAATTAATACGTGAATCGATTCCTGTCGATAAATAATTTATTTTTGACGGAACGCATGCCTATTGGAACTTGGAAGTTAAGATGCGTTTACACGGTGCGAGGGTCGAGTATAGTTGGATGTAGTTAGATGGTATTGGATAGAAGCAGGCGTTACTTTGCGGAAGTCCATCATAATGAAGGAACCGGAAATTTAATTCGCTATAATCCACGACAACAGGAAAATTTAGGTCATAATCCACTCTGGCTGAATGCGGATTCTGATTTCACACACTTCCATATAATGCCACCACAAAACATGCAAGTTTTCTTTTGATTTTTGTCACCGTTAAAGCAAATGTAGTTTTAATTGCTAAAAATGCAAATTCATAGGTAAGAATGTGAGGATCTTGCTAATAATCTAATATAATCTAACCTAATATTATAAATGCGAAAGTTTGGATGGATGTATGGATGTTTATTACTCACTCAATCACGCGCCAACGGCTGAACGGATCTGGCTGAAATTTGGCACAGTGATAGATTATAGTCTGGAATAGCACATAAGCTACTTTTTATCCAGGACAATTAAAGAATTCCCGCGGGGAAAAAAACCTGAAACCACGCAGACGAAGTCGCGGGCATTCGCTAGTATAGTAACAAAATAAATGTGAAAGTTTGGATATTTGTTACTCTTTCAAACCGCAACGATTGAACCAATTGGGCTGAAATTTGGATTGCTTGTAGCTTATATGCTACTTTTTATCCCGGAAAGTTAAAGAGTTCTCGCAGGAACCAAAATCCTCAATATACGCGGTCGAAGTCGCCGGCATCATCTAGTTAATTTGTTAGGCTTTTTTGGTTAATTTTCTTTTTTTGACTGTTCTATTATTATTCATTACCTACAAGTCAGTTGCATAGTCCGCTCGTAGCGTGTCAATGCAGCTTTACAAATCCGTCTCAGGCAATTTTTGTCGCGAATTTTTGGTCTAGACAAAGGGCGAAAAGCTTCGGGAACGATATCAGTTATATCATATCATTTATCTTTAATATTTCGTATGCACTTATCATATGAAATCATCGGGATGCTGGAGGCATACCGTGTGGTAGTAAAAAATCTCGGACAGGTCAAAGGAATATGAAATTAATAAAACTTTTTGTTGCGAATTCCACGAAACTAAATTTTTCATGACAATAACAATTGTGATGTTTATCAAAAAACTTTTTTTTATCATATAAAGTGAGGTATAGTGTTTGACTGCAATAGACCTGCAGGGCAACCGCGTATCTTCTGCATCAATCATTGTTACAGTATCAATTGTTGTGATTGGCTAAATTTATGGTATTGTTGCTGTGTCAATGGATTTTGTCCAATAGTGGAAGAAGTTCTGTATGTTATGTGTAGGTAATAAATATTACTTCTTCCCTGCGTTTCTACTGTAATAGTACATTATTGCAAAGGCTGGGAAATAGGCGATTGCAGGTCGAGTATGAGTTTGCCGAGCCGTAGGCAAGGACTTCACTAATACGAGACAGGCAATTGTCATTTCCACCGAGGCATATATAGTGCTTTTCTCTTATGTTATACATTAAATTTAATTTACCTTTGTCGCTAAATATACATCATCTGGGGTTTTAATTAAAAATTGCTTTATGTTTTCGCCAGTAAAAATTTTCGATTTCTTGCTTTTGAATCCGGTCGATTGTCGTTTAAGAAAAGTATGTAAGTTCCCATATTTTTTCAAGTTAATGCCGTTTTTAACATGAACTGTACACACTGTACTGTAACAGCATGGAGTAGATTGCCCATAATGTAGATGGCTTTTTAGTTTTAGCAATCTCATTAGAATACGCCAAAAATACTGTTTCGGAGAAAATGTTCACTTTTTTCTCGTTTTTCCAACTCATAAAATTTTCATATACTTTCATGTATTTTTCTTTGGACTTCGCTGGAAGCAGGTTTTCCATTGCCAATTTGGCTTCTGATATTAAATCTGGTGGAGTACAATCAATCTCCATTTCACTCTCTGAACCGTTGGAACTCATTTTACTTATTATTAAATTTATATTTATTATGTATGTAAATAACAAATCAAGACGAATTTTCAGCTTTGCCGCCAATTTTTTTTTTATCATCTGTGCCGACAGGCAAACGCATTTATACAGCCACCAATTTGTACTAATCCAAGAGACATGCCAAGAATGACAAAAGAGATCCGATCAAAGAGTATTTAATAACCCCAGCACGCCGTTTCATACAACATTGCAGGAGCGTTGTAATGTTCCAGATTCAAAAAACGCTCCTGCAATGGATTTGATTTTCTTTGTCCGAAAATTCGATACTTCGCGTGTTCTTTTTTCGAAAATAATGACACTATTTCCATGCATGTTTGAGAAAAGCATATTTATTCATGCTCGTCATAATACTAAATAATTACACTGTAATCTTAGTTCTTTTAAATGTTTATAATGGTGATTTTAGCCCGTAAAACGTTATAGCCTCACGTAAAACTGTATTCTTAGATTATAAGAATACCCATTTGTACTTTTTTATGCCCTTAAATAAATTATAATAATAATAAATAGTGGAAGAGTGTTATCCAATCAGAGGTGATTGCGATCGTTACACTGTAGCTGTCAGAGATTGCAAGTTTGCACGTTTACCTAAAATTTAATGGATAATATTATGGTACAAATCATTATTTAAAAAATGAAAAAACACGACTGCCCTGCCAAAAAACTAACTAAAAAGTAAAAAAATCTAAATTAATCTAGTTAAATTAGAATCTTATTCACATTTTTATTAAATGATATTTTTTTGTGAGTCACTGGATATTGAACTGTAGTGATATATATTTTTGGAATCTACTCATCATTTTCTAGATGATGACTATATAGTTAATCTTATTTTCGAATATTTTTTTCAACTTTAGTCTTTAATGTGGGACCATGGTCACCCCATCAATTTTTTATTTTATTTTAATAGCCTATGCCACTCGGAATGAGCTAGGGATTCTAACGATACCGCATTTATCAAAATCGGTTCAGGCGTATAGAAGTTATGGTGGAATATACAAACTCACATTACATGAACACAATACATGAACCCTGAAAACAATATACTCCTTTTTTCAGGCAGTCGTATAAAAAGTTAACACCTTTGGGCTTAACAGATGTTAACATGTGCAGCATGCAGTAATGATAACTTGCATGCTGGAGATCCGTCTCCTTCCATCCGTATAGGTGCGAATCTCGGAAAATTAAAGAGTTTCTACGAAAAAAGACAATTTTTTTTTTAATCAACTAGCCCTTGACTTCGGTCCTTGATGGTAAGTAATGAAGTATAAGATAATAGCGGGCTAACCTGTTAGGGGCATGGCAGTTGTATCAAACCTATACCCCTATTCGGTTTCTACACGGCATCGTACCGGAACGCTTGATCGCTCGGCGGCACGTCTTTGCCGGTAGGGTTGTAACTAGCCACGGCCGAAGCCTCCAGGCCAGGCCAAACCACCAGGCCAAACCAGGGAAAATGCAGAAATTATAAATTACCAAATTAACTGCCGGGGATCGAACCCGGGACCTCCGCACGTTAAGACAACAGGTCGTCACGGAAGAATGCGGACAATTCATGCGGACGAAGTCGCGGGCATCATATAGTATCCAAATAAAACTCCTTACCAAAAATTTACACATGCAACAAAACGTGTTTTCGTTCGCATGATGTATATGTCACCGCAAGATTGTAAAAACCGTTAGATTATAATCTAACTCGCGGAATTGCAAACTGAAAGATTACAATTTAACGCATTATTTTTCGGTAGATTGTAATCTGTTAGGTATATTAACCCGATAGAACCTAAGTGCCCGGCCGCAATTTATGTCGAACCCTAACCTAACCTACAAGAAACAGACAAGGGAACGTAAATACAATGAATATTTTAAAAAATTTACACTCACAACATTGAACAGTTTACAATCTTTCGACAGTTTACAATTTCGCGAGTTGGATTATAATCTAACGGTTTTTACAATCTTACGGTGGCATATACAATAATTCTTATTGTAATACATTGTAAAACACGTTTATGTAAAAAAGCAGTGTAACAGCGGGGCGGCCGCACCGGTTATCAGACAATGGTTTCAATACGGGAGCCGACCTTTGCCACGACACGATATCGTATCGCATCATCTCGGCTACCGATCCGACCTTTTGACCTAATAGGGTGACCATGCAATCCGCTTCCTTACGAGGTCTTTCTTAGACCTTGATCTTTCATAGTCTATGCGTTCAAAAAGCACAGGCAGTTGTTCCAATAGATAAATAGCCTTATTAGCAATTTGGTTTACACGAATCAGTAAGTGGTTCTTAACTTTTTTTTTTTTTTTTAAATGGCCGTATTTTGAGTTTCTTGCCGGTTCTTCTCAGTAGAATTAGCTTTCCGATTAAAAAAATGGCCGTCTCTAAAGCACAGGCAGTTGTTCCAATAGATAAACAGGCTTATAAAATTTGGTTTATACGAATCAGTTAGTGGTTTTTAACTTTTATAAATTAAAAAAATGGCCGTCTATATTTTGAGCTTCTTGCCGGTTCTTCTCAGTAGAATCAACTTTCGGAACCGGTGGTAGATTCTTACGACTTATCATAAGTGTGGCACAAGTTGGCCTACGTAAAATAAATAAATATCTTATTACATTTCATTTGTCAGTCATTTATACAAGGTGTAAGGGGAGCGCTAGTGAAAACGAAAATAATAACTCAAACACCTTCCAATATATAGTTTTACATAATAACCCAAACACTTTCCAATATTTAAAAAAATTCGCATTTTTTTGTGGTATTCTTATCCGTACTCACCAGTAAGCTGTCTTCGTTTTCGGTAGCGGTCCCCTTACATTCTTTATAATGTAAAAACCGCTGTTAATATAATGCTATAACTTACATCAATTTAAATCATCATGGCGATGAACATCAAGTTAGTCGCAGGCAGCCGCTGGCTTCAGGCGGTACAAGACTGTGGCATGTGAAAATCCCTACAAGAGTCCTTTGCCCAACAGTGGAACACTATTGGTTGACGACGATGAGGACGGTGACGTTTCCCTTTATTTCCTACCTCCAACTTTAGGCAAAAATTATCCAAAATAGTGATTACAATTTCAGATTCATAGTTGTGGCAGTAAACATATTTTTTAAAGTATTTATACGAGAAACTGACGTACTGAATATCAACTGTAGCTCATGTTGTGTTCAGTTCTTGCATGAAAACGTAATGTTTTAAGTGAATAAAATTAATCAAGTCCCGATTATATCCAGATCTGTACGGGGACCCTACAAACAGCCCTTGTTATTTCAATGCAAGCCATCGTGTCCTGCTGAGCTTGCGTATTCATAAATAACCGGCCGATATTTCCGTCACCTCGTATATCACAAGTTTATACATTTCTCTTTCCTGGTATGGTCTGGGGGAGGCATCGGCCGTGGCTAGTTACCACCCAACCGATGAAGACGTGCCGCTAAGCGACTTAGTTTTTCGGAATGATGTCGTGTTAAAACCGATAAGGGATGTGGGTTTAATAATACCTGTAAAACCCCTGACAGGTTAAACCGCTACTATATTATATAGCATCAACACTTAACTGGCCTTTTGGCCAAATAAAGTGAATATGCGAACCTCCACTGCTTATTTCCTATTGGAGTTTATTGGAGTTTACCTCCTTAGGAATCGATTTTCATATAATATAACCTCGGGGTAAGAAAATTTATAGGGAATAAAATCAAACTTTCTCCGTTACGTTATTTACTTTATGTTTCTATGAGTATGTAAAGTATTTTGATGAATATAAATTATATAATTATTAATATAAATAAATGTATCAAGCGTGTTTTCAGTAATATAAAAAATGCGTCCAGTTACCCTCATTTTATAATCGTTCGTAAAGAGTAAACTCCAGTCAGGCGTCGGAGCTGACACACACATTTTTTTCTTTATATAAGGTAGTATTCCCGAAGAGAAATTTTCAGTATCGAATAGGAAGCAAGGAATAATATACTCAATTCTTTTATATTAACATAGATACAGAAGACATTTCATCAAAATGCATTAGTCAAATATACAAACAGACAGGAAAACAACGCGAAATATTGCACATAAATAACTTATAATGAATTCAATGTGTCACATTAGGGGACAATAAAAGGAAAAGTGTCTGACAAAGGCCCACGCAAAACATTGCTCGGGGATTTTGATAATACAAGCCACCGTTCAGGGGTTTCCTTGAACTTTTAAAAGAGAGCGATTTGGAAATTTGAAATTTCTAAGTTGGCTCTAGTCTAGTCAGCTGTTTACCATCTTATTTAAGACGTGTGTTGAAGCGATTTAACAGTATCTTACAATCATTTGTATTTCTTAATCGATTTACGTCTCTCTCTCTCTGCGTCGTTTTTCTTGTTGCTGAGTGTCGTGACCATTCCATTAATTACTTACCCAGGATTTTCCACATATTAATTACTACTCAACTGAATATTTTCAACTTATTTGTAACGATTATTATCAGATAATAGTGATTTGAACCTCTCAATTACCCATCCAGTTACCACGTAGCTTAACAATCGCATTCGACTGCGTTCGATATGCGTTGTCACAACTAGGCCACTCCTCTTTCAGTTTAATTAATAACCAGTTTAATTTATTTACCTAATTGCACATTAAAATTGGATTAGGGATGTATTAAAAACATACCAAACCCCATGTCAGGCTGGCTCACTTTCATCTTTATTTAAGAAATTTGGCTCACGATGATTATTCTTACATATAAATTTGGCAAACACTAAACTACTAGTCTACTTTTGTGCTGAAGGAACCAACTGTAAGCTTTTTACAGTTGTTTTTTTATTTTATTTCATAGTAACTTTCAAGTTTTTTCATGATAATAAGTACCTATACTATTCTTTAGAATAATTTTAGACACAGAATCTCCATCTCGGATATAATCTTTAATCCCATCAAAAACATAAATGTAAAATGAGAGCCAAGTTCAAAATTGTGATATATATGCCTTGGTTGTTGACTTCAGCGACAAAAGAAGTGAGATCTAAATGGGTGCCAAGTTCAATGGTCAGTCCTGCAATTTATATATCCCATCAAAAACATAAATGTGAAATGAGAGCCAAATTCAAAATTGTGATATATATGCCTTGGTTGTTGACTTCAGCGACAAAAGAAGTGAGATCTAAATGGGTGCCAAGTTCAATGGTCAGTCCTGAAATTTATTTATAACAACATATAATATTTTATAACAACTTAAAATATCATTTCTTCTTATAACTTAGTATAAAATGTTGAAGACTAAGGCTTTGGCTTGGTTAGTTTTCATATACGAATTATAGCGTTCACAAGTTGTAAAGCTGTAAGTTCTTATTTTATTCTTCCGAAAATTTGGCTTGCTGGTAGAAACTGTACTTTTAGGTACCTACTTAATAATAATTCGTATATGGAAACTAGCCAAGCCAAAGCCTTAGTCTTCAACATTTTATACTAAGTTATAAGAAGAAATGATATTTTAAGTTGTTATAAAATATTATAATATGTTGTTATAAATAAATTTCAGGACTGACCATTGAACTTGGCACCCATTTAGATCTCACTTCTTTTGTCGCTGAAGTCAACAACCAAGGCATATATATCACAATTTTGAATTTGGCTCTCATTTCACATTTATGTTTTTGATGGGATATATAAATTGCAGGACTGACCATTGAACTTGGCACCCATTTAGATCTCACTTCTTTTGTCGCTGAAGTCAACAACCAAGGCATATATATCACAATTTTGAACTTGGCTCTCATTTTACATTTATGTTTTTGATGGGATATCATTACTTTTTGTACAGAAATTATTGAACTCAATCTCAAACTCAAAACATATTTATTCAAAATATGTACCTACAAAGTACACCTTCTGAACGTCATGCTTACAGAGCATAAGACGTGATGGTGATAATTAACTACGATATCTTAAAACTAAAGCTACGAGGGTTCCAAACGTGCCCTGGTCTGAGAAGAGCCCGCAATAAACTCCGCTTTTTTTTTATTATCACCATCTCACAAATATTTGAAATTATATATATGTACTTATAATATAACATTACATAATCAGCCGTTATAACAATTCATACCCATGCCTTGCTATCATTCAAATAATCCTTTACACTGTAATAGGACTTTTCTATTAGTTTAGTTTACGTTTTACATTAGTAGGTACTTATTATTTGGTGTAAGGTCAGTGTGTCACCCACCAGTAATTCTATTGTACGACTCATTGTACAAGATAATTAAAGACGAGAATTCTCAAGAAAAATATATAGTGTACCTAGAGTTACACTGACATTGACAGATTACATCTATGGTCAGACTACCTCTACAGCACATTTCTACATCTCATCAATTTTGATTGCAAAAGTTCAAAATCAAAAGTTTTTTGTGAAACATTGAAAACAAGCACGGTAAACAGTCGATATCACTAAAACCACTATAAACAATGAATACAAATCACAATGACTGACAGCTTGAACTGACGACTTCAAATACGTTTCTTCTTCTTTTCTGTCAATGACGTTTCGTTGCACAAAATGTATGAATACGAAGGTAAGGTTTTAATGCAACTATATTATTATTCAATTATTTACATTAAAATAATAATTAGGTGTCATTTTCAATAGTTAAGGAGTTACTACCACCGCTTAAAGCAGTATTGTTTCAAACCAACGGTTGAATGTCACGTACTTTGACGTCCTTAAAATAATGATTATAACACTACAACATAAACGTCAACAATATTAAAATAATACGGCTTTAAGCAATGGTAGCATGCCTCGTGTCAGAGTTTTGATCTATACCTTTGATCATAAAAATGACGATTTTTGTACGTTTATATCTAAATAACCATTTGAGGTGTGCTTATGAAATTTGGAGCATATATGTATCTCACGGGTCTCAATATATGCGCCAAATTTGACATGTTTATGTGAAATAGTTTTTGAGTTATGAGGGGGTCAAAAGTGGCTCCAAATGGTTCGTGTAATATTACACACGGTGCTGCTCGCCAGTTTTTTTGAACTTTGGCTGGACACGCTTCCGCGTGTCTTGATATAATTATTGTTTTTTCATAATCGGTTTAGTGGTTTAGTCGCAAAAAATAGACGAATCTATACTAATATTATGGATTAAAGTTTGGATGGATGGATGGATGGATGGATGAATGGATGTATGAATGGATGTTTGGTACTAAATCACGCCAGAACGGCTGAACGGATTTGAATGAAATTTGGCACAGAGCTAGATTATAGTCTGAAATAACATAGGCTGCTTTTTATCCCGGAAAATTAATGAGTACCGTGGGAACCAAAAATCCTCCATCCACGCGGGCTCAGCTAATGTTAGATAACCCGTTCTTGAAAGATAAATAAAATTTAATGAACTAACATACAAACAGATTTTGCTACTTATTTTATTTAGTGGCAACTTAGATAAATTCCTATCGAAGCCAGTCCGAGGTATTAAGCATACAAAGTCGAATATGTGACTGCGGATCATAATATGCAGGTTTTTGTTATCCCGTCAAATACCCTTTCCTTTTGTCACCCCATTCTCTACACCAGTATGGGAAAAATTAATAGATGAAGTTGTGTAAATAGTGGATGTTATAACAGAGCTGGCCGGTCAGACTGATAGTGAAAATGAAAATTCATTTCCGCAAGACCTAGCTTAGGCACGTAATTATTGTAGAGTTGATATTAAGAAACATAACATTCAATTTCTATCATAAAAATCGAGTACCTAATAAAAAAAAACAAAAATATTTGTTAACAAGAACGGTCTCCAAATCTACATGTTAACTATCTATTACCAAATAATTTCAATGAATTAACTTCATTGGCATAACTGATACAACTTGCTACAATTATTTTCTTTATTTAGCCATAGTTTGCTAACTATTTATCTAGCAAAGAAAGCCTTGAAATACGGGGAACAAAGACGAAGATAATTATTAAAAAGCCCTAGAGTTTCTATTACTATATTGTTTTTATTATTACTGTATTCAACAAATTAATGAAATTGTAAGCTTTTTTTTCAAAAGAGCAACCGCCGAGTTTCTTGCCGGTTCTTCTCGATGTGGTAGATTCACTCGATGATTCAAAAGGGCTTGTAAAAATTTATTTGAATAAAAAAACATTTGAATTGAATTGAATTGAATTAATTTTTTGATCTTGGTCTCAAAACTTCGTACATACTGCCAAAAATTGTTTTCTATTGCATTTCAAAGACCATTTAACTTTTTCCCCTATACACGGTCGCAGGCGCCGTCACATTATGACCACGCCTCTTCTGATATCAATTTTGATAATCCTCTTTTTGCTGCGTCCCCCGAGTTTGGGGCCGTCACATAAATATGTCATTATTGACACTGATCAATTAAAGGTCTGGAGTTTGTCCTGTTTTAATTTCAGATTTTATGTTGTGGTTCATAAAAATAGAAATAACTATAAAAAAATGGAAATTTACAACTACTGAAATTTGTAACAAAATTAAATTTGGCATTTTTTCAGGTAAGAATCGAAGACAACGCCATGCAATCAAGGAGATTTTCGTAAGTCACAGCTAAGTCGGTGTTAAAAATATTTTTATTTATAACACATATTTTTATTATTCTGGCAATCATTACGCTCTTTTAGTTGCACTCGGTTAAAAATAATAAATATTTAAAATAATAATTGATAGTGATGTCCATTGTACATTATCGATATTCTCACCAGGCGACCGCGTTTCCATTTCTCGGAAGCCAGAGCCATCAGTCACGAATTATTAAGAATATTATCACACTCAATAAGCGTCCACTTTACCATCCAAACGGATAATTTGTAAGGCCCGAAGTGGGGCATAACTCATTCTGTAGGCATTATTTCTTAATCTAATCACCACCATCCTTAGAGTTTTTTTCCATATCCGATTCTGAATACTAATATAATTATATTTTACTAGATGATGCCCGCATGGATTAAAGTTTTTTGATTCCCGTGGGAACTCTTTAATTTTCCGGGATAAAAAGTAGCCCATGTTCTTCCCCTGGATACAAACTATCTCTGTACCAAATTTATCAAAATCTGTTGGACAGATGTTCCGTGAGAGCGTAGCAGACACACTTTCGCATTTTAAATATTAATATGGATAGTATAGATATGGATAAAGTGCCCAAGATTTCATAAACACTTATTCTAGCTTTGTGTAGTCGGGTATGGTCGGTCAAAGATATATTAAAAAAATATAATTAATAGTGATATCCATTGTCCATTATCGATTTTCTCAACAGGCGACCGCGTTTTCATTTCTCTGAACCCAGAGCCATCAGTCACAAATTATTAAGAAAATTATCACTCTCAATAAGCGGCCACTTTACCATCCAAACAGTTAATTTGCAAGGGCCGAAGTGGGGCATAACTCACTCCGGAGGCGTTATTTCTTGACCTTATCACCACCATCTCGGAGTTTTAACAAGTGTGATTAATAAGATGCGCCCGCGGTTCGGCATTTACCGTTCCGCTCGTAAGGAGGTGCTTGTAGCTATTTTTTAAGTTTTGCCCCGTTTCGTTTTATTTGGGACATTTAATTCAAATAATTTGTCATTGTTTTATAATAAGTTATCCTCACTTAGTCATGTGTGGCTTACGTTCCTTAAAATATAGCTTGATCAGAGTGACAGCTGTCAAAGTAGATAACTGCAGCTATGAAAGAAAGAGAAAAAAACAAAATCTATTATGCGCAAATCGGGAACGAAGGTAAGTTTGAAGGTCCGAATTTAATTGGCATTTTCATATTCTCCGTGACTTAGTTAGACAAGTTAAGTCATCGGCCATCGCTATGCCTTGTTACTACACTTATTTTAAAGATATAGGCTTGCGCTTGACGAAGCATGATTTGGTTTATGTTGGAGCACACATTCCTAGGCGAATGATCCTTAGGCTTATTCCTTCTTGCCTTTAAGGTTCTTTAGGCCTAACCTATACGTGGCCGAAAATTATCACTTAGCAAGTTAAAAAACTAACATAAATAATTGAAGAACGGGGAAATAAATCCATTGAACCAAGCAAAAAAAACTAAGTAATACCGGATCTATTAAGGCTTTCATGAAAAATTGCATAACCGGGAACCAAACCCGGGAAAGATCCTCCAACTTACACGATGTATAATCACATCACTGCTCCAAAAGACATCGTTCATGAAACATCAACTCGTAAAACTTTATCATTTATGTTATTCAAATGATGCAAATCCGAGTATCAGTTACAACTAAATCCTATACCATCAACGTCAACAATAATTAAGCCGACAAGCCGAGTATCGAGTATAATCGATTGTGTACCCAACAATCGTTTTTAATCGAGAAATCGATCATCGAGAATCGCAAGCGCCCTGTCAAGAGCTTGCGCCTTCATTATACGGGAGCGGCGAACAAATCAAGTGGACAGACAGACGGACAGACGATCGAGGGGTACAATAAGATACAATAACGTATTTACAAGGCGTATGAACCTTGCCGCATATAGGCATTGTCATGTAGATGCGCCAACTTGGATTGTAAGGAAATTTTTTGTCAAATCTCGAACAGTAAATTCTGTATCGACTTTGTTTACGATTTATTTGTTTGGTTACCGGAATCGATAAATCGTCTTCATTTCACGGTTCGACATCCTTATAGCCAAACTCTGGAACTGCGGTTGTTACATTGCGATCACTCTAATTTTTATTATTGACTTATTTTTTTGCTAAAACTGGCTATTAGCTAATAATTATTATTATCAGCTTGATCAATGAGTAGCCAATTAGAATATTTTTTATCAAACTCAAACTCAAATAATGTTTATTCAATTTGATACACTACACTTCCATTTATTTATGAAATATAATGGTGATAATCAGTAACGGTATCTTAAAACTAAAGCTACGAGGGTTCCAAACGCGCCCTGGTCTGAGAAGAGCCCACAACAAACTTAGCCGGGTTTATTTTTATTTTTTTTCATTATCACCATTTCACAAATTATCTTAATTATGGAACTATCAGAGCCATTAGATCATATCATTGCCAAGCCTCCTTGTCGTTTAAGTAATCCTTTACATGGTAATTGGATTTTTTTATGAGTTTACGTTTAACATTGACTTATTCAGAGACATCATCAACATGTCTTCTGGGAGCTTATAGTAGAAGCGGACACTGTTTCCAACAATTGAATTGCTCGTTTTACTCAGCCTAGATTCAGGCATTACAACTTTATTTTTATTTCTAGTATTGACATTATAACAATCATCTCATTGGATCTGAAATCGTCTTAACCGATGAAATATCCACTGCTGGGTAAGGTCTCTTATAGGAATTTCACACTCCCTTCATTTTGTCAATTTTGTTGCAGTGGTTAGCGTAGTGGTCTTATTAACGAGAGGTCCGAGGTTTGATCCTTGGCAGGGTTAATTTAGGAACTTATTATTCTTAAAATTGGATTCGTTCTGATCCGATTTCATTATTTAGATCTCTTCTTTGATGAGAAATTGATTATTGTTGAATACATCACCACCATATGAGATTAGATTCAAATACTAAAAATGATGTAGTGAAAATTTCTATAAATCTGGACAAAATTCGAATTGATAAGTTTTTTAAATATCTTTATTTGTTTTTACAGGGCTTTATATATGTATGACAGTTCCTTATTATATCGTAGCGTATTATACTATATGCATAACCTAATCAACAAGTAAATAATTCTAATTTATATTAAAAGAATCTAAATAGTAGTTAACATAAATGTTTCACGTAGGTACTTCTCTTTTAACGCTGTTTATGTAAAATATAACTATTAATTTAGCTGAAACCGTTTTCGGTTCTGCTAAAATGCTATTTATGAATTCAATGTAAGTAATTTTTTTTCAATTTCAATAGTGACGAGTTGATAACTTGAATTCGGTAGAAACTTCTTGGAGGCAGGTTCACGTTTTACCAATTGAAATCAATCGCAGAACCTGACCTGAAAGTATTTCTACCTGTTTCCATTATATTTATTAGCCTCTTATAATTTATTGAAGTGCTAAACAGCTTGGCAGATTGTATTATTTACAATATAAAATTTTAAACAAGTTCTACTGGTAATGCATACTCCTTACTAATATAATAAATATTGTGTTTCTGTCTGTCTTTCATTCGGTCTGTATGTCTGCTACGCATTATTTTATATTACCGTTTCACCCTCTTTGGGGTGAATTTTCGTAAAATTGCTAATATTGGTTTTTATTATTTATAACTAATAACTTAATTGCCAATTTCATGTATCTAACTTCAAAATCAAAGGACTTTCATATAAACTTCCAACCCCATTTCAACCCCTTTTTTTGGGGTGAATTTACTCAAAACCGTTTCTTAGCTGATGTCTACACCATAGAAGGAACCTACCTTCCAAATTTCAAGTTTGTATGCTTTATAGGTCCTGAGATATAGTGATAAATCAGTGAACTGTCGCTTTATATAAATAGATAGATTATGATAGTTCAATAAGGCAAGCCCACCGGAGCGAAGCTGGGGCTGGTCACCTAGCTTACAATATGAAATTACAAACAAGTGCGAGTAGTTCCAGTGGAATTTGTTAATACTTGCCGTTCGACCTAAACCAACAAACAACCATAACAGCCTAACATTGTAAGTTAAATAAAAGCATTAATAAATAATAAATTGTGTGTCAAACGCGCGTAACGAAGCGCCGGCGACTCAACTTTAATGTCGCCAGGAATACATTTATCGTTGTCAAATCAGCATTCAATCACTGCGATCGTGACGTACCATCACGTGTGACAGCCTCTCATTTACTGGCCAAGTGTCCCCTGAATTGCAGTGGGTACCACCGAAGTTCTACCACCTTCGAGCAACACGATTGGAAGATGACTATTAATAGTCTAGGCAATAAAGCTAGTCAACCCCAACAATAATTCCTCAGGCGACGAAACTTTACGGTATGATAAAGTATCATGAGTGAAATGTATATTATAAATATCCAATCAAAAATCAGAAAGGAAGTAAGGGTGTTTATGCTATACCCATTTGTTAAAGCAGGAAGGTACATTATCGCGTAAGCGCAGATTAGGTTTGATAATAAAATCGGTTTAAATATCGATGATATGCATGATTATTTTTTTCGGTTTTGAGTGGAAATATACTACCTACTATTAATTTAAAAAGAAATTGATAAAATATTCAGTCATAAATATTAATTTTTGGGAATAAATACCTAACTTTTTAATCCTTTCACCAAAAGTTTAGTCTGTAAGAGATTGCTTTAGTTTAGTCTGCATTTGCACGTTTTTACGTAGTATTACTACTTCTTTTAACTGTATACTTTATATTTTGTGTGTGCAATAAAGATATCTAATAACTAAAATAATAAATAATACTGCATATCTGGGAATTGCACTCCTTGCCGTTTATTCTACTTATTCCCAGCACAAGTTCACACCGAATTGAGGAAAAAATGGAAAATAAGATACTGTGTTAATGTAATCTTAATAAGCCTGTATGAATTTTGACTACGGGACTAGTGAGCCCATCTTTAGCGAACCAATAGGATCTAAGTGCTTTAACACAGTACCTTTCATAAATGGACTTTATGAATACAAAAAAGAAATTTAGCGCCCTGATCAGTGATCAGATACAAAAGTTAAACTTTTATGCAGTGGAAAAGCGAATTCACTTCAATAAAATGTCAGGTACTGGATCTATCAATCGTAACACAGGTAACGTAATAATTCTTTCACATTTTTCGGCCTAATGGTCCAGTACCTTGACAGAAGAGAATGTTGCGTGTTACTTCTCCCCTCCTTCGGATACTGTTGAGTTGCTGACCACCGCCGTCGTATCGCGAACATTACCACTCATTATATTCAATTCATCTCACCTACCCACGATCCGATTCCTTAATTTTTTTCCCGGTCACGACACCACCTCACCTATCTTAATGATGCTCTATTTTCAACTAAATCGTGTCCGAGAATCGTATGGAATTCATCGTGGCGGCCTTCTGTCTTGTCCCTCCCTGTCCAGATCAAAAACGTCCTAACAAACTCACACTCCCGAGCTATTTTCGATCGATCCAAATTGGGTCATTAAATCCAGAATTGTATGAACCGTTGCGAATAAGTTAACAATATAATTCGCACTGTCTAAATCAGAACGGTCTTCATTTACACCGTCTGTCTCTTCAATTATATCTTCTGTGACAACAAAGCAAAGTCTATAATCAAATGTAGTTGCTACATCAGTTAAGTCATTTGGGAATTGCGGTGGTGTAATAATAGTAGATTCAGAACGGTGATGCGACGAGGTGCAGACTCCATATTGGGCAGTCGTGCGTTGAACGCGTGGCAACGTCTCCGGAGAATTACAAAAGGTTAATTACATACGAAAAGCTTATTGAACCTGTAGAAGAATCTACACGGCATCGGACCGGAACGCTAAATCGCTTGGCGGCTCGTCTTTGCCGGTAGGGTGGTAACTAGCCACGGCCGTAGCCTCCTACCAGGCCAGACCAGGGAAAAATAAATTCCCAAATTGACCCCGCCGGGGATCGAACCCGGGACCTCCGTACGTTAAAACAACAGCGCTACACACTGCGCCACGGAGGTCGTCAAAACAACAACAATATAATTCGCACTGTCTAAATCAGAACGGTCTTCATTTACGCCGTCTGTCTCTTCAATTATATCTTCTGTGACAACAAAACAAAGTCTATAATCAAATGTAGTTGCCACATCAGTTAAGTCATTTGGGAATTGCGGTGGTGTAATAAAAGTAGATGCGGTGAGATGCAGACTCCATATTGGGTAGTCGTGCGTTGAACGCGTGGCAACGTCTCCGAAGAATTACAAAAGGTTAATTACATACGAAAAACTTATTGAACCAGTAGAAGAATCCAGCCCCGTAAGGCCACCGCTCAAGATTTCTGGATACCCATGAATATGGATGGGGGGTTAAATTGTTTAGATGTTTCGCTTTTTAACGCTCGAGACGCTTGGCCGTGGGTGTTCGGGAACTGTGGTATTCGGAAAACAGCATGATAATTAGCTATTTAGGGAATATTTAGGGCTCTATCAGGTGTTCGATAGAGATGTTTTGTCTAAATTTGGTCGTGATTGAGGACCATCTAAATAGGCCTAATGGAGTTTCCTGCTGGGAGACAAGTTGTTTCGTATTTTCACGCCCGCTCCGCTTTTCTTAACTAATGTTAATTGTACATCCAATCAGCTTTTATAATGGTTATATCATTTCTTCAGTATCAGTAGTTGTGATTGGCTGAGTTACGTTATAGGGGAAATTACGCTATTCGAATTTTAGTAATAAAAAGTGCGTAACATTCTTTTCATATGACACGTACAAAGCGTAGAGCGTTAATGTGTTTTATCTTTAATATATCTTATGTGAGCTTTATCGATGTAAATGATTATTTTGAGGAAGTTAAAATATTGGAGAAAATTCTGGAGTGTTGTGCAGAAAGCAGATCGTATAGAAATGAGTAAAGAGAGAAAGTCAGCTTGGACCCTAGTCTTTATTAGTTAGACTACGATGCCGCCGATTCAACTGACTTGATACTGTTAGGCTGAAAATTAAAGCGAGTCGATCGAAGGCCTAGTAAGTATTGCATTTATTATTGTATGGGATACAAGCAGGCGTTACTTTGCGGAAGTCCATGACAATGAAGAAACTAGAAGTTGAATTCGCTATAATCCGCCACAGAAAGCAAACCTATGTGGTACATCTTGAACTTACGTTTACTCAATGTACGTTTCACTCCGATACCGGAGCATCTTCAGGAGATAATGACTCTACAATGCACGATTGTGAAATTTTTTGAGGGTTTATGTGGTGTGGTGAATAGGGCATCAAGTTCAAGATACGCACTGTACCACAAAGATTTGCCTTCTGTGGCGGATTATAGCGAATTAAACTTCTAGTTTCTTCATTTGTTATTGAGTTTCGCAATGGCCAAAAACGGAATATGACGGGTTGCTTCATAATTAAAGTTCAATAATATATGGTTTTCTATGCGTTATTCCAGACTATAATCAATCTTTGTGCCTTTCATCCAGATCCGTCCAGCTATTTATACTGCCGTGTTTTTTTTGTAACAAACATACCATCCATCTATCCTAACTTTCGCATTCATAATATTAGTATAAATATACACTATATTATAAATGTAAAAGTGTGTTTGTTGGTTTGTCCTTCAATCACGCTGCAACGGAGCAACGGATCGACATGATTTTTGGCATGGATATAGTTGAGAAACCGAAGAGTAACTTAGGCTACTTTTATCCCGGAAAGTTCCCGCGGGAATCAAAACAACTTAAACCACACGGACGAAGTCGCGGGCATCAGCTAGTATAGACCATAAAATAATTTAAAAATTTAAAAAACACGACAGTCCTGCCAAAAAACGAACGAAAAAGTTAAAAATCTAAATTAATCAAGTTAAATTAGAATCTTATTCGCATTTTTATTAAATGATATTATTTTGTGAACCACTGGATATTGAACTATAGTGTCATATATTTTTGAAATCTACTCATCATTTTCAGATGATGATTATATAGTTAATCTTATTTTCGAATTGCTTTTCAACTTTTTTTTTAGTCTTTAATGCGGGACCATGGTCACTTCATCAATTTTTTTTTAAACTTTACTATCCTATGTCACCCGGAATAAGCTAGGGATTCTAACGATATCACATTTATTAAAATTGGTTCTGGCGTATAGAAGTTATGGTGGAATATACAAACTCACATACATACATGAACCCTGAAAACAATATACTCCTTTTTCCAGGCAGTCATATAAAAATAAAGATTTAATTTCAGAGTTATCGGTATAAACAGTTACCGAGCAAGTTGTTTTAGGCGATCGATCGCTGCGAGCTAACGGCCGCTAACGCTCAGCGCTAGTAACAAATGAATATGCAAATTAATAGCAAACATTCGCGGCCCATTGCAGTAATATCCCCGGCTTTTATTCTCGGACAAATATTTATTTTTGCATGCAGCATTTTATATGAAACCGATCGCTATTATTGAAACGAGAGCGTGGTAAAGCCCGATTGCGTGTACTCTTAACTACGATCGGTTGATAATCAAAATCAAATATTATTTATCCAAGTAGACTTTTAACAAGTGCTTTTGAATAGTCAAGTGAATCTACCACTGCTTCGGAATGATGTGTCTACCGAGAACAACCAGCACACGCGAAATAACACGAGTGAGCCATGATATTGTGTAAATTTTTATTAAATACGCAATATGACCTCAAAACCAGCAGAGGCCATACTTCGCTATAGTTGTGTTTCATTATTCACTTGCGTATTTCAGAATTATAATCCTTATTTTAGGAACGTCAAGGTACGTGACATCAAACTGTTATTTTGAGTAATATTGCTCAAGTATTTACTGCTTTAACCGCTGGTAGTGACCCCAGGAGTCTGAAGAGACACCTAAAACCGCTAGAGACGCCAGGTCTAGCCCAGGGATGGCGAATGTCGTATGAAACCTGCCATCAATAGCGACACAATCAAAGATCACAAAATTCATTATGCACTAAGAACAAGTGAGATTAATTTAACGAATTAAAAAATACGACTGCCCTGCCATATTATTTTTGGAGTTTACCACCATAAGAAGCGATTTGCACATATAGCCTTTGGGATCTTATTCACACTTTTTATTAAATGATATTTTTTTGTGAATCACTGGATATTGAACTATAGTGTTATATATTTTTGGAATCTACTCATCATTTTCTAGATGATGATTATATAGTTAATCTTATTTTGGAATATTTTTTTTCAATTTTGGTCTTTAATGCGGGACCATGGTCACCCCATAAATTTTTTTTTTAATTTGACTAGCCTATGTCACCCGGAATAAGCTGGGGATTCTATCGATATATTATTTATCAGAATCGGTTCAGGCGTATAGAAGTTATGGTGGAATATACAAAGTGACATACATACATACATACGTGAACCCTGAAATCAATATACTCCTTTTTTCAGGCAGTCGTATAATGAATAAAGAAAGCTCGAGTAAGCTTTTCACCCTAGTTGTCTAGACTGAATATAACTATGCTTTAATTACACCAATATAAATTACATTTTACTTACTAGTAAACTACACCGGAATAATTTGGCCATTTGCGTGGATGACTGGGTCTGAATCCTAACTAGTTTGACTGTGACTAGGATTTCATGCCCACTTCCATCGCGGTTTGCGGCTCGTTCGTTTATCCAATTTATTAGATATTAAGACAGGTACTTTACTTTACACAAATACTCCTAAAAATGCACGAAAACTTAGCAAAAACTCCACACTTATAGGCCTATTACACTGCACTTTTCACAGGGACCCTTTCATCTGAATCAGTGTAGTGTAATAACATTTAGGGTAGGAAGGGGCCCTAATTTGGCCCTTATTGCTGTGTAATAAGCGACCCTGTGAAATGTGCAGTGTAATAGGCCTATAAGTAGAATATGCTGAAGAAATTATATGCCTATCCGCTTTCAAAAATTGGCTTTGGCAAAAAAAGAAATACATACATAGATTTCTTTGTGCTTACGATTTCTGCTCAACGATTCTAGACCTAATCCAACTACCGATAGCTTCTAATGCAGTAAATAAGATTTTTTCCTGTCATCTCGACGGGGTGCCCTCACAAGGCTGTATCTAATTGAAGAATTGAATTGTAAATATGATTCTATGCGTGTTTGTTTGTTTATGCGCATGGATATGACTAATCTGAGATAGGAAGTTCATGAGGAATGTTCTAAGAAGTTCTTAAGAGTTGGGAAGTTACCATGGAAGTTACTTGTCTTGAAAATAGATTAAGGTATACTCAGGATAGATTAATTAATTAATTTATTTATTTATTTCATGAAAAACACATATACACTGTTTTTTTTTAAAGTATGAAATATAGTACAATTAAACAATAGTAGTAGTAGTAGGTACAAAGTTATATACATATATATATATATATATATATATAAAAAATATATGACAGAGATAGTATCTGGCTAAGGTTCCTGACCCTCAAACTAGGATTCCCTGTGCTATGGGTAATTTCTCAGGTAAATATTCATATTTCTTAGAAATATTTTTAATACAAATACCATAATCAATGATAAAGTTGGTACTGCCTCGTTGGTCTAAACTAGCGGCACGCTATGATGGCCGGTTTGACGTTTGTCCGCTCATGAAGTTCCGTATTAATTGATAACGACTTTGAAGGAAATAATTGTATTACTTTATTGACGATAGTGATGTGCAGAGATTCATAAATTTTATCGAATGTAGTTTTAGGTTTAGGACTCAAAATTTATTTATTAAATTGATTTCTTAAATGTATACAAGTGTAGAAAAATCAGTTTGCACCATTTAAGGGGTGAATGTACTTGTGAATATGAACAATTTTCACTATGTGGACAAACCTCTGAAATCGCAAAAAAATATCAATAAATTTTTAAAAATGGAATCTAATACGATCGTCACATAGGATCGCTGGCTAGCACAACTACTACCTCCGGCAAACTCGCGTCAATGCTCAATGCAAAACAAAGCAGTTTCGAATTGACGTTGCTTCGAAAAGTATAAACTGTCAGTGCAATGCGATTGTGATATAGTTTTGACCTGGCTTTGGATTTCAAATATTGATACTGCATTACTGTTGACCCTTGCTCGTTAATTTGGACTCTGTTCAAGCCCTTTGTTGTGGATTTCGTCGATATGACCGAACGTACGCAGAGAACTGTTCTAAATAGTCAGACACGTGAGTTCGTAATACGCCTTCGTAACTATTTCGATCGTGAAGCTCAAAATGGAGGGCCAATTTTACCTATAACGTCAGTGGTTGAACGCGTAGCTGATGCGCTTAATATTGGACAACGAACTGTTAGACGGATAACTAAAAAAAAATATGGCGAGACTGGCACAGAAGAAAATAAACTTCACACACCAAAAAAGAGAAAACGAGCAAAACCAGTCGTAGGCATCGATAGCTTTGATGCCGATGCTATCCGAAGACATGTTTACGGCTACTATTTACAGAAGGAGTATCCAACAAGAAAAAAGTTGGTGCATTCACTGAAGGAAGCTGGATTATTCTTCGGTGGGGAAAGTTCTTTAACGAAGATTTTGAAGACCATTGGATTTCGATACAAAAAATGTAACAAACGCAAAATATTGATGGAAAGATTTGATATAGCGATGGCAAGGTATACTTTTTTACGGCAAGTGAAAGAAATCAAAAATTGGCAAAATGTTGTGTTCTTGGATGAAACATGGCTTAATGCTAACCATACTGTAGGCCGTTCTTGGAACGATGACACAGCAGCATCTACTTCCAAAGTTCCTGTAGGAAAAGGATCGCGACTTATAATTTGTCACGCCGGAACCATCAACGGGTTTGTCGAAGGTTCTCTTATGGCTTTTGCGTCAAAAACCACTGGAGACTATCATGAAGACATGAATGGAGAAAAGTTTACTGAATGGTTTACCTCAATGTTGTGTAGCCTCCCTGAACCATCTATTATAATTATGGACAACGCCCCATACCACTCGATGCAAATTGACAAGCCACCTGCCCAATCCCAAAAGAAAGCTGATATCGTCGCATGGCTTCGTAAAAATGGCGTAGATGCAAACATGAATATGTTAAAAGCGGAATTAGTACGTCTTTTAAAAGAAAACAAACCAACCAAGATCCGATACGTCATTGACGAAATAGCATTAGAACATGGGCACAGAGTTATACGGTTACCGCCTTACCATTGTGAGTATAATGCGATTGAGTTGGTGTGGGCTCAAATTAAGGGATATGCTGCAAGACACAATACAGAACCCCCATTTACCACAAAAAAAATGCTAAAATTATTAGAAGAAGCTTGTGAACATGTGACTAAAGGAGACTGGGAAAAGGTTGTGAATAGAACTGTTAAATTAATAAGGGAAGATTATGAAAGAGATGTGAAAATAGATAATATTATAGAAAACGAACATATAATTATTAATGTATGTGATGATAGCAGTGACGACAGTGAAAATAGTAGTATGGACGAATCTGATTAATTATGGCCTTTTGTGGCACCTTTTTTGGTATCTTTTGTATTCATATGTTTCTTGTGTGCATATAAAGTATGTATATTCATTTTCGTTCAAATATTCAGTTCGTTCAAATAAATTAAATAAACATATACATTTTTGTTTTATTAAACCTATTTAATCAGGTACAAAAACAAAACTTAATTGTTTTTTGTTCGAGAATAAATTGACATTCCACATCACTATTGTAATGTGTCAAACCGGCCATCATAGCGTGCCGCTGATATAGTGAACATGTTCGACTGCGGCCGAAGAGGTCCCAGGGTCAAGGGTCGGGCCATAATTAAGTTTTGGATTTTTCTGTCTAGTAATTCTCAGTACTAGCACAATCCATACTAATATTATAAATGCGAAAGTGTTGTCTGTCTGTCTGTCTGCTACGCTTTCACGGCCCATCTGTTCAGCCGACTTTGATGAAATTTGAAACAGGGATAGGTTGTATCCTGAGGAAGGACGTAGGCTACTTTTTATCCCGGAAAATTCAAGAGTTCCCGCGGGAATCAAAAAAAATAATCTCTTCAACCGATTTTGATGAAATTTGATAAAGGGATAGTTTGATACCCAGGGAAGAACATGGGATACTAGGATAATAAATAGCACGTCGGTACTATCCCGGAGTTAAGTTTGTTATCGCTAACATGATAATGGTCGTTAAAGCCCGCCAACCCGCATTGTAGCAGCGTGATGGGTCTAAGCTCAAATTCCCTCTCTCCTATAAGAGTGGATGCCTGTGGGACATTAATGGGCTGTAGTGAAAAGTGTAGATCTGGGCTGATACGCAGCTAACTTGTAGTACAATAAGAAAAGGCAATAGTGAAGCCAATTCTGTATAACACAATCTCTAAACTAAATTAAAAATGACAGCTTTAGATCTAGTTCTATCCCTTTACACAGGAAGTATTATGAAAGGTTTAGCAATATTTTTAATGCTGTCATTTTACTTTAGTTTAGAGATAGTGCACTACAGAATCAGCTACGTTGTTTCACTAAACACCTGAATCTTAGGTCTTGTATATAAACGTGTATGCGCTAAAGAAAAAGTATTTACTGCACGTGTGACGAAAAAGGACATCTACCACATGCGGAGCTTTATTGCACTGTATTGAAATATAGGAGGGCACCAGTCACCACTACATTTAACTGTACCTACTCGCTAAATGTAGGTTTTAATGAACGATTTGTATTCAACGGGTATAATTGTATTTTATTGGGCACATAAATTGAACGTGTCAGGTTATTTGAAATTCGTATTTATAGTCCCACAAACCTGACTCGGTGACAGCGTCGCTAGTAGATATATGCAAAATAAAATAATAACTAAAACTAAACAGGCATAAAATCTCAAAGAGGCCTATGTCCAACAGTAGATGCATATTGGCTGATGATGATGATGATGATGTGGCAGGAAAATGCAATCCGTACGCTAAGCACCGTTAACGAATCGTTTTCTGCAGAAAAACATTGAGTATTCCCCAATAAAATGCCGTGGGTCTTATCAGTTTTATGGTTTTCTAATTTACCTGATTTATTTCTTAAACTCGCATACCAACCAATTAGCTAATGATAGGCCTAATTAAATAAGCATCAGTGAACTTGTACTAAAAATATTCGGGGCGACATTTTCGAATCGAATTACGCTCGCAATTTGTATGGCTTTTTCTCGGACTTTACAATCGACTTCGGCCTTTTTACATCGTTTACAATCGATTTCGGGAATCGATTTTATCGACAGGGATCATTTATTGTTGTAAAACACCGTAGTGCCCACGATAATTGTCACATTAAAATATTAAATATCCCCAACTGATTACAGGTCTTAACTCTAAAGGCTTTAGGAGCAATATATCATGTTCTAATTAAATACAATTTAATAGTTCTCGTATGAACGCGTTGAACTCTTTGCATTGTAAAAATCTACAGACAAAGAAAAACTAGAAGCGAGCGTTTGAAAATTGGTCTGATCAAATTTAATGTCAAGATTTTCAATGATTAAATTCAGGACTCATTTGCATTTTTTGCTAAAAATGCTTTCTTGGCTAAGGTAATTTAGACGTAAAAATTGTTTTAACCCACTTCTGTTGTGATTTGTGGTACGGTCAGTGATTGGTTCTTATTTTTGTAATTCTCTTTAAGTCATTTTTTCCTTATTGCTGAAGTACACGACCCCTTTTCATTAATCACGTTTTTTTATGCGTTAGGCTGGTAGATCCTTCTGAACGCGACTCTACCAACAAAACGGGATTATCAACCGATCAATATTATTTTATCAGATGTTAATTTTAATAAGACTATATAAAACAGCATATTTTAAGCTGAGGCTATTATACTTTTGATGAATTCTTAATAACAAAGTTACATGGAAGAAATTGGTTTCGCATTCGGCGGCCCACAAATCAGTGTAATTTTTGTTACATTTATTGTAGTGTGTATTAGCTGCATATAGTAAACTTACGTTCTCTTTAAAAAAAAAAGAGCAACTGCTGAGTTTCTTGCCGGTTTTTCTCAGTAGAATCTCTTTCTGAACCAGTGGTAGAATTTCACATTTCATGAGTGGCACAAGTTGTCCTACGTGAATTAAATAAATTATTTCATTTCATTTACCTCACACTTCAAGGTGTGGTCTTAAAGTCTATTTTTCTTTAACTAACAAAAATACATGAACCTTCGTGCTGAAACGCGTAAGAAACGCACTTTTTTTGTCTTCAAACTAGACCTCATAAAATATTTTTCAAAGGCACATTTCCGTTTATGTTGTCAAAATAACCGGGAGTCACCACCCTGACGTATTCTTTTGGTCACCCATCCAGATATTAACTCAGGTCAACGTTGTAATAAGGTGCTGCTTTCAAACGCCTTACTAAGGTTGTCAACAAAATCAAAATCAAAATTACCTAAATTGCCCTTGATTTAAAATCAATATAACTTTTATATAACTTATTATAACCCACATACTTTGAAATTTCAAGTTATCATAATGCGATAGGCAATCGTTCTTTTTTTTTTTTACTATGTCTTTAAAGCCCCCAACGGAAAAAGAGGTGGTGTTATAATATAAAATGTTTTATTTTCATTAATGTACACTAGGAATCAGTGACCGAACTCGACACTATACCTGGACTTTAAATTAAAACAATAAAATGATATTTCAAAACGTCATTTCAACTTCATAAAAGGTTTAAAAATGCCGGTTTAAAAATCCGAATAAAGATTTATTTTTCTCGATAGCATCCTGATATTCTCTATTTGATGAGGTATACTCCATGTTACAAAAAAAAAACACAAACGAAAAATCTATACGACCAAGCAGTAAAAGCTATACGATGTCCGTTTTGACGACCTCCGTGGCGCAGTGTTGAGTGCTGTTGTCTTGACGTTCGGAGGTCCCGGCTTCGATCCCCGGCAGGGTCAGTTTAGAAATTTATTCTGAATTTTCCCTGTTCTGGCCTGGTGGGTGGCTTCGGCCGTGGCTAGTTACCACCCTACCGAAAAAGACGTGCCGCCAAGCGATCACGCATTCCGGTACGATGCCGTGTAGAAATCAAATAGGGGTATGGGTTTAATATTTTAACATAACTGCCATGCCCCTAACAGGTTCGCCCGCTACCATCTTAGACTACATCATCACTTACCATGGTGAGATTGCAGTCAAGGGCTAACTTGTAGTGGATAAAAGTTATGAGGAAACTGAGAAACTACTAAAAAGTATATATTAACTTACAAACACACACACACACACACACACACACACACACACACACACACACACACACACACACACACACACACACACACACACACATACACGCACACCTCTCCCACACATACTCTCACACACTCTTCTTCAGAGTTCATACAGAATATTACAAGTATTATAATAGATACATAAATAGAATAATTTATTTTCTCTTTGTAAATTTTTGGCTAAATTTGATCCTCCGAAGGGTATGCAGGCTTCTGCAATACAAGTTTTATCTTTGTGCAGAGTCTGCTCATCAATCTGTGTGTATATTTATACATACCACCACCACCACCACCACTACAGCCCATTAACGTCCCACTGCTGGGCACAGGCCTCCACTCTCACGAGAGAGAGGGAATTAGAGCTTAGACCCACCACGCTGCTCCAATGCGGGTTGGCGGGCTCGAACGACTATTATCATGTTAGTGATAATACCCGGGACCGACGGCTTAACGTGCTCTCCGAGGCACGGGGGTGAAACACCGCCAACTTCCTAACTCCGGGCTAGTACTGAGAATCTCTAGTCAGAAAAACCCAATACTTGGTTTGGCCCGACCCGGGACTCGAACCCGGGACCTCGACACTCCGGGCTAGTACTGAGAATTTCTTATCAGAAAAACCCAGCACTTAAATATGTCCCGACCTGGGACTCGAACCCAGGACCTCGTCGGCCGCAGTCGAACATGCCAACCACTAGACCAACGAGGCAGTTTATACATACAAGCCATTGCATCTCAACTTTAGATAGATAGATAGATAAATACTTTATTGCACACATGAAAAATACAAGGTAAAGTTAACTATAAACTAGGTATGCAAAGGCGGCCTTATTGCTTACTGAGCAATCTTTATAATCAATTGCAACTTTGTTGTGCCCTTAGTTATTAAGCCACATTTGTAAGTTTTGTGAAATAAATAAAAAAAATAAAAAAAAAGATGTGTCATTCCGTCAGTTCATCCCTATATTGATATATTTAAAAAAAATCTCGCATGTGGCAGCCCTACACGGTGATAAAACACTCAGCGTTGCCGCTCCACCGGCATCCCTGTCTTACGCTGGAGTACGCGAATCGTAATTTTTTGCGCACTACAAGCCTCGAATATAAAGTGCGCGCGCGCTTCCCCGTCCATATAAGGGGACGCCCTCAGGCGGGATTCCTCTGGGGACGTGTGCGTACAATAAAACGATTATTTATTTATCGGGTAAATGAAAGGCGATCGACCGTTGCGTGCCAATTGCGCCGACTGGTTTCGGGTTTGACGAATTTTTTGGCAGCCCTGGTTGAGTGACGAATTTTTTGGCAGCCCTGGTTGAGTGACGAATTTTTTGGCAGCCCTGGTTGAGTGACTGCCTCGTTGGTCTAGTGGTTAGCATGTTTGACTGCTGCCGACGAGGTCCCGGGTTCGAGTCCCGGGTCGGGTCATAATTAAGTATCGGGATTTTTTGAAATTCCCAGTACTAGCCCGGAGTTAGGAAGTTGGCGGTGTTTTCACCCCCGTGCCTCGGAGAGCACGTTAAGCCGTCGGTCCCGGTTATTATCACTATCATGATAATAGTCGTTAAAGCCCGCCAACCCGCATTGGAGCAGCGTGGTGGGTCTAAGCTCTAATTCCCGCTCTCCTATGAGAGTGGAGGCCTGTGCCCAGCAGTGGGACGTTAATGGGCTGTAGTGGTGGTGGTGGTGGTGGTTGAGTGACGAATTTTTTGGCAGCCCTGTGTGCCTAGCATGCGCACCACGAGATTATCTCGCGACGAGAGAGAGATGTTGTCGTTGTCGGCTAATTTTTAGTTTACCCTAACATACACAAAATGCGGTATATTACAAGAAATAAATAGTCGGTATGTAAGTTCGTAGAGAAAAATACCACAGATAGGAAATATTACTTTTATCTCTATTTTTGACATAACGAGACAAGTAACCATGTTAGCTTCGGTAGACAAATAGAGATAACGGGTAGACTTAATTTTACTCGTTGTGCGCATGCTAGCCATACTGGTTGAGTTGTGATAAGACGGGACAGCCCCGTTGGACTTCAGTGGCGTGCAGTTCATAGAGGCATACAAGCACTGCTTACCCAAATAGAAATACGTCAATGCTCATTTTCTATCGAGACGGTCAGTAAATAGGTATAGGTATTCCGACTTACCAATGCCTTAAACCCTGTGCACAGCCCTGGTTGAGTTGTGATCAGACAGCCCTGTTGGATTTGATGGATTTTTGACAGCCCTGGTTGAGTCGTCTGGTGTGATAAGATGGGCAAAGCAACTCTGGAAAAATTGCAATATGAACTTAGAGCAATATTATTCTAATATTGCAGTTTTATAAATTTTTTGGCAGCCCTGGTCGAGTTGTGATAAGACGGGACAGCCCTGTTGAATTTGATGGATTTTTGACAGCCCTGGTTGAGTCGTCTGGTGTGATAATATGGGCAAAGCAACTCTGGAAAAAGTGCAATATGAACTTAGAGCAATATTATTCTAATATTGCAGTTTTATGAATTTTTTGGCAGCCCTGCTTGAGTTGTGATAAGACGGGACAGGCCTGTTGGATTTGATGGATTTTTGACAGACCTGGTCGAGTCGTCTGGTGTGATTAGATGGGCAAAGCAACTCTGGAAAAATTGCAATATGAACTTAGAGCAATATTATTCTAATATTGCAGTTTTATAAATTTTTTGGCAGCCCTGGTCGAGTTGTGATAAGACGGGACAGCCCTGTTGAATTTGATGGATTTTTGACAGCCCTGGTTGAGTCGTCTGGTGTGATAATATGGGCAAAGCAACTCTGGAAAAAGTGCAATATGAACTTAGAGCAATATTATTCTAATATTGCAGTTTTATGAGTTTTTTGGCAGCCCTGGTTGAGTTATGATAAGACGGGACAGCCCTGTTGGATTTGATGGATTTTTGACAGCCCTGGTTGAGTCGTCTGGTGTGATAATATGGGCAAAGCAACTCTGGAAAAATTGCAATATGAACTTAGAGCAATATTATTCTAATATTGCAGTTTTATGAATTTTTTGGCAGCCCTGGTTGAGTTGTGATAAGACGGGACAGCCCTGTTGGGTTTGATGGATTTTTGACAGCCCTGGTTGAGTCGTCTGGTGTGATAAGATGGGCAAAGCAACTCTGGAAAAATTGCAATATGCACTTAGAGCAATATTATTCTAATATTGCAGTTTTATGAATTTTTTGACAGCCCTGGTTGAGTTGTGATAAGACGGGACAGCCCTGTTGGGTTTGATGGATTTTTGACAGCCCTGGTTGAGTCGTCTGGTGTGATAAGATGGGCAAAGCAACTCTGGAAAAATTGCAATATGAACTTAAAGCAATATTATTCTAATACTGCAGTTTTATGAGACGTACCTTGACGTCCCTAAAATAAGGAGGATAACCTACTAGAGCGTCAACAAATTAGAAATATAACTAAGCGTTTGTAGTAAACCCCCAGTAGCAGAATCATCGTAATATTTTTTCAATGTTTTTATGTTATTTAGTAAAAAAAAAAGGAGACGTAGGTTCTTCCGCTATTGGCCAAAAAGCAATGCCAATCACAACAATTGCAGAGAATGTAACAACGATTGATGTATCTTTTTCGGAATAGGTCCCCTGGGGGCATACTACCACCGTACTGTTTTATTGTTGTCTTTTGTATTTTAGAATTATAATCCTTATTTTAGGTACGTCAAGGTACGTGTCACAAAACTGTCATTTTGAAATAAAACTGCTTTGATGGTAGTATCCCCCCTGGTTAGCGCATTCCATCCAGACTACACCATTGCTTACCAACAGGTGCCATAAAAAATACAATCATAAAGCATTAGAACTATTAGTTACGAGTGGAATGCATGTCCCGATCCAGCGTCCTTTGTCCAACAAGCCAGGACTCCTTAGCGGAGGATTGCTATACTTGTCACAGTAAAAACCGCGGCCATGTCGACGGCAAAACCGATTAATTAAAACACTACGAGCACCGGTATACTACTACGACGGAAAATCTAAAGTCACAGGTAAAGAGAACGTGTGGCGAAAACTGTACGGCTGTCCATCATACGGAGTTAACTTTTGCGATAACGACTTAATTTTAAATATAAAATCGAGACGCAGGGAGTAACTGGAACGTCTACAGCTTGACATATATCACTATAAAAGACCTATGTCCAGCCGTCTATCAGTTAACGGCGACGACGATATGGCAAAGTGTTACGTTGCAGTTTTTCAGGCTCAGAATATTAGTTAATAGACGTTATGCACTACAAAGATGTTAGGTTGAGATCTGTATCTATGTAGTTAGCTCTATCTAGTTTTAACTTCTACAATCCTGTTTTAGTATAATTTTTTGTCTTTAATAATAATCTATTTTTCTTGAATTCATTTTCTATTTATTTGTTTTTTTGACTTTTCATTGCTTTAAGCACATCCATAATACGTCTAAGCTTGACTCGAAGGGAGATGAGGTTTTAAAGTTCCACTTTTGTATGTCTTTTTGGTTGTTCAAAAAAATTACCATAAAACCAAAACTTTACGCTCTATAGTTCTCCTCAGGATCGTGCCGCGGCCTGAGTGTCCAACCCTTAACAACTAACTAAGAGTAAAGCTGGTTGTACGTACGCCTCAGTAAAAACTACGCTGATCGGCACGTATATGGTGCGCGATTTTCCCACGTGCTACCGGGAATCGAACCCGGAACAGCCCCTGGGAAAGAGCAACGGAACGCCGGGCGCTGTTGGACGTATTCTATAATTGGATAGATACAATAAATATTGAACACTGTATGTAGCACGCGTCGTTGGCAGAGCCTTTGCGTCTCTAGTGGTCGCTTTTTTCGATGTTGGTAAATTGCAGTGCTGTTTACGATGGGAAGGCGCTATCTTGGAAAGGGGGTGGCAGTTTAATAGATTTATTCCTAATAAACTCGAACTATAAAACTTGTTTATTTCATGTAGGACATACAGATTTTTTTCTGCGACTTATTTCGACTCTACCATCTGTTTGGAAAGAAAATAATACTGAGTAAGAGAAAGTATTGGCTATGAAATAGTACATTGTTACCCTAGGGATGAAAGTAACTTATTTAGTCCCGAGACGGGGTTTGGCGCCCGAGCGTAGCGAGGGGGCCTATAGTTCGAGGGACTAAATAAGTCTTTATCCCGAGGTAAACACTGTGCTTTTCATTACGAATATAAGGAAAGTCAAAATAAAAATAGAAATTAGCTAAAGAAAATTGAGTGAACTTTATTTTACATAAATCAACAACTTTGGTGAGATATTTATTTATTTTTGCCATTTTCCCGCCTTTTTTTTTTCTTTGGCCTAGCCGGCGGGCTATGCATTTAGCTTTTTAATAGTCAAGTATTGTCTATGATTGTCTATGAATGTCTATGAATCAGTTGTCTTTACTTTATGAATAAAGTCTATCTTTCTTCTTGTCTATGGATGCACTCGGGTATGTCGTGTTTCATTTGAACTCCAATAAAAATGTGACAACTAGTTTTTTTTAATTATTTGACAGCTGTCAGTTGAAAACGATTCTCCCTATGGCTGAAAAGTATTACTTTCAACCCGCTTCTCAGGCAACTTCAGACCTACTTTCCGTGTATGAGTAATGAAAAAAACTTAACTTAACTAGTAAAAAAAGTGCGTCAAGTTTTGAAGGCATCACAATTCTGTTTTTAATAAAAAATCCGGTACTAAGCGCGGGTATTGACGTTTGAAAAAGTTGCTGATTTGACTAGTTGTCAAATACACGATTAGGGGTAAGGTTTTATCAAAAATGCCGTACAGCCATGTATGTACGCTTCTTCTAGACTGCGGTGTACTTACCACCAGGTGAGGTCATCGAAAAAAAAATAGCACGCGTCTTGGTCCGGGCCTTTTTAGCACCGTTCGTGATAAATGGACGCGATTAATTTTAAAATTGTTTTTGTAAACCGCTTGATGGATGTCCTCGAATGGGTAAAGAAATCAATTTTTCATATAGGGAAAGAAATAACGAATCGACTATATTTATTGTTGGCTAACCTAGAAGTTAGAACCAATACAGGAAGGTTCGTAAATCAATCGGTTCCATAAACGTATTAGTACCACTGGCCGTAAGGACTTGGCGTGCCGCGTGTCGTGGCTATAATATGACGTCATGACAAATCCAATATGGCAGATATGACAAACCAATATGTTCATTTCAACCCATTGCCGGCTCACTAGCATGAGTCTCCTCTCAGATTGATAGCCGGCTCACTACTGAGCATGAGTCTCCTCTCAGATTGATAGGGTTTTTTTAATTGTGTGGCTTGCGCTTGACGACAATTATGCTTAGTGCAAAGCAATGATGAGATCTAGGTTGGAGCGCGCTTGCCTAGAAGATGCCTATTCACTCTTATCTTGAAGGGTACCTGCACCGTTTGAAGCAAGTGATAATAAATTTCTTAAAAACCTACATAACTTCGAAAAGTTGGAGGTATGTGCCCGGGGATCGAACCCGCGACCCCGTACAGGAGGTCGAGTGTCCTAACCACAAGACTAACACCATAAAAACGCATACCACACAGCAATGTCTTGAGAAAATTCCATATTACCGGGACGAATACTAAAGACCTGCTATTAAAGACTTAGATCTTTTCCCGTAATATAATCTTATCACGTGCTATCGCAATACCTATTACTAGATCTAATGGCAGGAGAGGAAACATGGACTTAGACTCAGATATTCTACGGAATGTTGATTGAAATTTCAGCGCTATTGAGGCATCCGTGGTACGCAGGTGGCTTGGACCTTAGGCAATATCAGTCGCCGACGAGAAAACGTACAATATTTGTATGATCAACTATAGCTGATGCCAGGGACTTATCCATGCAAAAATTGGGGTCTGTTGCGGCGTGTTTGGGTCTTCCAAACACGCCGCAACAGACCCCAATTTTTTTTTTTTTTTTTTAATTTTTTAATTTAAACAAACATACCTGTATTAAAAATATTGATAGGATTGTATCTTCGTACCTATTTTCTATTCTCACATTTATACTTTACAGACAACGCGTCGCTTAAGCCGTTGGGTTTGGTTTAGTAGGTCTATCTAGACCTCTAATCTCTTCTAATATTAGAAGCGTGTAATTTTATATTGTGGCATTTTTTTTTTTGTTTTATCCTCTACAAGCTAGCCCTTGACTGCGATCTCACTTGATGGTAAGTGATGATGCAGTCTAAGATGGTAGCGGGCTAACCCGTTAAGAGCATGGCTGTTATATTAAACCCATACCCCTATTCGGTTTCTACACGGCATCGTACCGGACCGCTAAATCGCTTGGCGGCACGTCTTTGCCGATAGGGTGGTAACAAGCCACGGCCGAAGTCACCAGGCCAGACCAGGGAAAATTCAGAAATTATGAATTATGTTAAACTACACTAAATTGTAGTGAGGTCCCTTTCCGCATGGACCATCAAGAATAAGTCCTATCAATGTTATTGTCACGGACAGACAAACAGCTTGATAGACACACTTCGCATCTTAATAATATTATAAATGCGAAAGTTTGGATGGATGTTTTGTTAAATTCGCATGAGATACAAAAAGGCCCTGACGGGGCCTCATGTAATGATTATTAAATAAAGAATAAAGAAAGTATTTCCTATCCATCATCGATGTTGCTTAAAGCCATCCAGTGTAAATTCAGTCCGACCCCGCCCCAACAGAAATTAAATATGGCCCAATCATTCGCCGGATCGATGTACCACATAATGCGGGCCATTAAGCAAACACGACGAAGCCGGGGCGCGATAGTAGACCATCGACACTATCACTCTATAGTTTATGGGTTTAATTTCGAAGGCTTTATTGGTGCAATCAGAAAACTTACCTATTAATTAAAGAACTTACCCGGCTTAGTAAAAAAATTCACAGATTCCGCAGTCCCCGCAAGAATCGGAGCATTGAAAATGAATACAAAAATTTACGAAAAAAAAATCTCTTCAAAATTTTTCAAAAATTTGTTGACCTGTTTTCAAAATTCCAAGTCTCTTACAAAATTCTAAAAAAGTTATTAGCCGTATTTCAAAATTCAAACGCTCACACGTGTCTCGATTCCTCAACTCATGGTACTATTCCCATTTCGATCCTCTCGAAATCCTCGGAGCTATGGCCAAAAATAAGTCTCAGGCGATTTGCATCTGATAATCTTTTTCAATGGTAAAATTCATAGACCTAACTTTTGAATGTAAAATCCGTCATGTCGATTTCGTTCGTGTAAAATGTAGCGATACCACCCCCGGTGGTATCCCTGGTTATTGTGGTCACCTGCAGGACTATAATAACGAATCGATTGTCACCTAATTCATCAAAATTGGCTCAGTCATTATGGCGTTACAGTGGAAAATACATAAACACAAACGTATATTAATACATAGACTATTTTTTTTGTCCACTTCAAGTTAGTCCTTGACTGCGATCTCACCTGATGCTATGTGATGATGCAGTTTAAGATAGTAGTGGGCTAAGCTGTTAAGGGCATGGCAGTTATATTAAACCCATGCCCCTAATCGGTTTGTACTCGGCATCGTACCGGAACGTTAAATCGCTTTGCGGCACGTCTTTGCCGGCAGGATGGTAACTAGCCACGGTCAACGCCTCCCACTAGGCAAAACCATGACCCTTCCTTTTCGCTTTGCCGTAGTCCGGTAAAGAATTAAATTCACCTTTTTTATTTGGACGACCTCCTTCCCTGAGTGTTGAGGCTTATAGCGGGAAGAAACTACTACCGACCAGTTTTCCCATGTACAGGGCCATATTTCCAACGCTTAAAGCCATATTGTTTCATTCTTTTTGACTTTCGGGTTTTAGATTTATCATCCCTATTTTAAGTACATCAAGGTTCGTGACATCAAACAGTCATTTTGAGTAATATTGCTTTAGTATTGCTTTCAGCGTTGGCAGAATGGCCCTAGCATTGGACAGTATCGCATCATGACAAATGGGTGAAATATCTCTGCTATTAAATTCATGTCTGCAATTGTCAGATAGCCAGGCTCGTGATAGGCCGGCAGCCCCCAGGCATTCGGGTACCACTTCATCATTAGGCCCTTTCAGACTGTCTAAGTTTCCACCGCGTTGTGCCTTGGAACCCTCGTAGCTTTAGTTTTAAGATACCGTAGTTAATTATCAGCATTACTACTTATACTTTGTAAGCATGACGTTCAGAAGGTGTACTTTGTAGGTACCTATTTTGAATAAATATGTTTTTAGTTTGAGTTTGAGACGACCCCAGAACTACAAGAAGGTTCCTACTTCAATTGTCTACCTTTTCAATTTTACAAAAAACCTATTTATTTTACATTAACCAAAACCAATTCCTGTCCCAGGTTTTATTCTTTGTTGTGCTCCTGATATCGTTTTTATTATACATTTTTGTGGCGGTCAATACGATATTATGCTGAACTTAGAAAAGTGCAAGCTATATAATAGAACTGTCAGTTTCTGTAGGTCAGTTAAACTAAAAGAACTTTTTCGCTATTCTTTTAAAAAAAATACTGGTATGGTACTTTCTGAGTTTAGTAGAAATATCCTACAACGTTTCTTGCTTTCTTCTTCTTTCAGTGTATTGAAGACTTTACTTGTTTCTTTAGATCTAAGTTCCCATGTCATGCTCCCTAGTTTTGTTTAACGATCAATTCGGTTTGTTACAGAAATCTATATTTTTATTGTCTTTAAAATTATGATATTCTGCAATAGTATTTTTGATAAATACGTAAATAATACATGATATACGTATTTATTAAAAACACCCGTCACTTAGGTATAATATATGAAGAGCTGGTGATAATTCGAACAAACTTTTTTTCGAATCGTAGTCTCCTGATCCAGTTGCGTCGATCCTTGTAATAATTTTCAATCAAAACCGTCTTTAAGTAGGATAAAATTGCTTTAAAAGTAGGTTTACTAACTAGAGTTTTCTATTCAAATTGCTATTCTTTTAATTGTTTGTAAGATTTTGACAACCTGCCTGGTGCAGTGGTGAGCGCTGTGGTCTTATTTTGGGACGTCTCGGGTTTGATTCCCGGCGGGGTCAATTTGGGAGTTTATAACTGAATTTTCTCTGGTCCGGTCTGGTGGGAGGTTTCCGCCGTAGGTTACCATTCTACCGGCAAAGACGTACCACCAAGTGATTTAGCGTTCCGGTACAATGCCGTGTTGAATAGGGGTATGAGGTAAATATAAATGTACCCCAAACAAGTTGTCCCGCTACGATCTTAGACTGCAGCATCACTTACCATCAGGTGAGTTCGCAGTCAAAGGCTAGGTTGTAGAGAAATAAAGAAAACTTGGAACTGTACTACATCGAATACGTGATGCCGTTAGCAATAACTGAGTCTCCCACGTGCCGGCCGCGGTTAGGTATGTAGCTGACATCCACTATCGGCCATCTTGAATCTGGATCGTTTTCATATGGCTAAGATCAATTGCTATCTCTGAGGTCACGTGTTACTCGTTATCTATTGTGATCGCATTTTAATGCTACTGTGTAAGTAGTAAAAGCCCGCGGCTTCGCTCTCATGCGAATTTTGAGAAATCCAACCTATCTGCATTAAAAAACAATAAGAATTTTAGACAAGAGCTTGGCTTGGCTTTGATGTATCAGGCATTGGGTGAGTCTGGACTTTGTTCTGCTTATGTAGCAGATATTCTTATTCCTACTGTCGTCTTTTATATGCTTTAGAACATAAATTTTTATATTGTTCATATGAGAGGCAACAAACAAAAAAAATTCACAGATTTCGCAGTCCCCGCAAAAATCGGAGCATTGAAAATGAATACAAAAATTTACGAAAAAAAAATCTCTTCAAAATTAAAAAAAAAATTATTGACCTATTTCCAACTCGAATGCACTTCTCTTTCAAAATTACAAAAGAAATTACCAGCCGATTTTCAAAATGCAAACGCTCACACGTGTCTCGATAAATTCCTCATCTCATGGTACTATTCCCATTTCGATCCTCTCAAAATCCTCGGAGCTATGGGCAAAAATACGTCTCAGGCGATTTGCATCTGATATCCAGTTTCAATGGTAAAAACATTTTTGAATTGTAGTTTTGCTTCGGAAATTATATGGCTAAATATTTAGTCCTTAAAATGTATTGTTTTCTTATTTCATCTAGAAAATTCACATCTATCGAAAAATCCTCTTTCACTTTTTCTAGTCATTTCACCCCCTTCCAAGATCTTGCATGAATTGCTAAAAACTCTTTCTTAGTCGGTTACTCTGTAATATCTAGACAATATTCCAAAATAATCTTTTGGCTTTCCATAAGACTAAAAGCTACATCCAAAATACCTGTACCATTTGGGATGTAGTTCTTAAGTTAAAAGAAATAGAAGATCTTGGCAAGGGCCAACTATTTTTAAGAGAATCTGTACTCATACATATTATAACATACCATGAGGTAACCAAGTGTGAACACAACGAAATGTTTATTGTCCTAGCACGAGCATGTGGGATACCATAACGTTACCATAACCGATTTTCGATAATCCACAGTTTCCGTTTAACACCATGCTTCTCTTTGCAATACATTGCGCGCTGCGGTGAAATACCTGTATAAATCCATCCATCAAACCATCATTATCATATCAGCCTTCGGACGTCCACTGTTGAACAGAGGCCTTTCCCGAAAAACGCCACCACACCCGAATATAATATTCGATACTAATATCCAATTATTATTAATTTGAAAAAAAAAACGTTTTTGAAAAAAAACTGTCACTGGATATCTCGTATCTCCGTGAATTAACAAAAACATAAATCCACGCAGACAAAGGACTGACTGACTTATTAACGAACCTTGTGTAGGCAAGTTTTCTATACGTAAGTTCGTACACTCATAAGTTACACAGAACATCTAAGTAAACCGCGGCGAGTCAACCAATGTTGGTCCAACATTTTATTTCGTAACGTCTTATTTTTACTAGCTTATGCCTGCAACTTGTACGCAAATTTCAAACCCCTATTTTAACCCTTAGGGGCTGTATTTTTTGAAATCATTTCTCAGCAGAAGTCTAGGCCATTGTAGATGTCAAACAGCCCGATTTGTCCAATCGTTTGAGATGTGCGTTGATAGATCAGACCTTTTCCTCAATATAAACATTGATGTTAAAGTGTACCTTGTATGATTAAATTAGCTCATTCTAGAGCTGATGTGTGCATTTCATTACATACACTCCAGTGAGAGCAAACACCTTGAGGGAACCTGCGAATTCTCGCGAAGCGCTCTGACATAATATTTAACACTAATACATACTAGAGCATAATATTATATTTATTAGATAAGCTCTACATACTATTTACATTACTTTATTTAACGTTTCAGATTTATCTAGTCGCCAGATTTTCTGAACGCCAATTCTCTATTAAAGAACAGAAAAGTTTTGAGAAAATTAATAACATGTTAATCGTCTTCATTGTCATAAGTAATACGATTTTATGTATGACATACTGTTGTCTTATGATATTTCTTAGTTTGACTATCACCGTGTGATTAGGAATGAAGATTTCAGCAGTTTAGCAGCAAAATCGGCACTAGTGCCACTACTTGCTCGCAGACTCACTTAAGTTTTAGATTGATTGAATGCGCAATATGTACACATATCTATATTCAAACAAATGTGCCATAAGACTAACAAAAAAGTCAATGTACACAGACCATTGGTGCAGGAAGTAGCCGTAGATTGGCCCGAGGGCGGCACGACAGCGATCGACCGATGCTGTCATTTGCACACTGACCGATCGATTTGCACTCGTCACGTTCGATGCGATGCAGGCGTGCCTTGACACGGTGTGAACTGGGAAATTGTGAACAACAACTCTTCATTGACTAGTAATAATGCTTCAGGGCTCTTTTAGGGTTTCCCCGTTACTTTAGTGCATGAGGGATGTTAACTTACGACTGAATGCTTCTTTGTAATCAAGCTCACATTATGCGCATCCCTGGTGCACCAAATTTAAGCTAACAATAGAGTTGATTTGAATGCATAATAGTGAAACGCTGCTGGAAAATTTCAGTGTTTAGATGCCATACTCATTTCGAGGCAATGTGGATCTACCAATTGTCCACTGACCAGTTTTATTATTGTTGATATCCCTATTGCTCTATTATTTGAAATTTAAATAACAAAAAAGTCAATGTACACCGTCTATTGGTGCAGTAAGCAGCCGTAGATTGGCCCGAGGGCGGCACGACAGCGATCGACCGATGCTGTCATTTGCACACTGACCGATCGATTCGCACTCGTCACGTTCGATGCGATGCAGGCGTGCCTTGACACGGTGTGAACTGGGAAATTGTGAACAACAACTCTACATTGACTTGTAATAATGCTTCAGGGCTCTTTTAGGGTTTCCCCGTTACTTTAGTGCATCAGGTATGTTAACTTAAGACTGAATGCTTCTTTGTAATCAAGCTCACATTATGCGCATCCCTGATGCGCCAAATGTAAGCGAACACCAACCTATTCATGATATTCAGTTCGTTCGACTGTTGTTAAATGAACCGCTGGTGGTAAATTTCAGCTTGTATGCACTGCTCAAGTAGGGACAGTATCTTTACTTGAACTGTCCATTGATTAGTTTTATTGATGTAAAACTAATCAATGTAAAAAATGTAATATACTATACGTATTACATTTTTATTTGGATCTATAAATGCCAAAATAAGAACAAAAAGTCAATGTACACCGTCCATTGGTGCAATAAGCAGCCGTAGATTGGCCCGAGGGCGGCACGACAGCGATCGACCGATGCTGTCATTTGCACACTGACCGATCGATTCGCGCTCGTCACGTTCGATGCGATGCAGGCGTGCCTTGACACGGTGTGAACTGGGAAATTGTAAGTTCACTATAACTCCACTGACCTAACCTAACATGGCTTCTCGGTATACACAATACCAACAAATAAGAGATGCATCTTGAGATGATTATGTCGTAAATAAAATATGTCTTAACATTGTCAAAATACTTAGTAACCAATCATTTCAATGTAGATATTTTATACATTGAAACTAGCCTAGATTGTATTAATGCCGTTTGTCAATCCATATCCATACTAATATTATAAATGCGAAAGTGTGTCTGTCTGTCTGTTATGTTTTCACGGCCCATCCTTTTAAACCGGTTTTTTTTTAATTTAGCATAAAGATAGTTTGTATCCCGGTGAAGGACATATGCTAGACTTTTTATCCCGGAAAATTAAAGAGTTCCTGTGGGAATCAAAATTCTTAATCTACGCATACAAAGTTGCGGGCATCATCCAGTTACTAGTAAGTATATAGATGTCATCATCTCAACCCATCATCGCTGTGCACTACTGAGAACGGCCTGGGTATCGTCACAGAATGAGAAGGTCATAGTCCACCACACTTCCCTTCATACAACTTTGTACAAATTATGGAAAACTCTTAGACATTCGGGTTTCCTCATGAAGTTTTCCTCTACCGCTACAGCAAGTGATAAAATAATAATAGCAAGATAAAACGTACATGCTTACCTAACTCTAAAACGTTAAAGGTCCTTGCCTGGGAATTAAGATACAACTCCCGGACTTTCCCCAAGCTTACAGTTAGGCTATTACCACTTAGTATGTAATCTATATGCAATTTTTATATTATAAATGCGAAAGTGTGTCTGTTTGTTTGCTGTGTTTTCACGGCCTATCTTTTTAACCAATTTTGATGAAATTTGGTATTAAGATAGTTTGTATCCCGGGGAAGGACATAGAAATCAAAAACTTAATCTACGCGGACGAAGTCACGGGCATCATCTAGTACTTACCAAGTAACTCACTAATTCAGAGCAAAAAATCCAATCATAGTAATGATTAAGAACTGTCTCTGATTGCCATGCCGGTGGAAAAAGGGAGAAAAAAAGCCCTAGACGTCTAATACCCTAGACTTTTTATTGCTTTCAAAGGGCTCTTAGTCGGTAGAGCTTAATAACAGTCTAACAAATAGCATTAGTCTCTAAAGGAGAGAAAGCGAGTTTTGTCAACGTTTTCATTTTATTCTGTTTTATAAAAATAAACGGTTTCACTGTTAAATTGTTATTAATAGTGGTACGTGGAAGCACGTATTACACACTTGCATAGCTACGTCAGTGCATTATATTGCCTAGGGCTTAAAAGTCGATCTAAAAACCTTACATAAGTAACACTCTAGGTTTTATGAAATCATTAATTTTAATCATTACTTGATCATTGCCACTAAACCGTAATCGTAATTGTTTGTCTAAACTCTAATTCACACTGTATGTATATGGAGTTCTTTTTTTTATCCACTACAAGTTAGCCCTTGAATACGATCTCACCTGATGGTAAGTGATGATGCAGTCTAAGATGGTACCGGGCTAACCTGTTAGGGGCATGGCAGTTATATTAAACCCATACCCCTATTCGGTTTCTACACGGCATCGTACCGCAACGTTAAATCGCTTGGCGGCACGTCTTTACCGGTAGGGTGGTAACTAGCCACGGCCGAAGCCTCCCACCAGGCCAGACCAGGGAAAATTCAGAATTTATAAATTTCCAAACCGTGCCGGGGATCGAAGTTCCGGAGTTCATAGTTTCCTGCGTGTCAAAAAGTATGTTTGAACTATTTACAACTTCGAGTATTTACGTTTTAAGCTCTCAAGTGATTACGATTTTCTTACGATTTTCTTAGACAAGGCCTGTGATTGGTTATCACTCTTCCACTATTGGCCACAATCCATTGACGCAGCAAAAATACCATAAATTCAGCCAATCACAACAATTGATATTGTAACAATGATTGATGCAGGTTTTACTTACATTATTTTGCTACTTACAGGTAAATTTAAGAAAAAGTAAAAATACAATAAATTAAAAGTTAAAGAAAATGAGAGCGTCTGATTTCTCTGCAATACATATCATGTGAAATTGTTTACTTCCTTGTATATTGTGGACTTTTGCGAAGAAATCATTTATCCAGTACGTCCTCTTGACCGATTTTCGGCCACGGCGGCCGAAATTCGGTCAATCTCCACTGAGACAGTCATCTGCAAAGGAGTGCACACGTGTGTGCACAAACATACTTAAAAACCTTTTTAAGTTTTTTTATGTATAGCGAGCAAACGAGCAGGCCTGTTCTAATATTAATACTCAGCCGTAAATGGCTTTATTTCCGGTACAATACATCAAAATTTAATACATCAAAATTAATTATGCGGTGTTGTTTTATTAATATGAAAGGTGGTGAAGCCAGTAAATATTAAGTCATTGGTGTTTATTATGAAAACAGCTATTCATTTGGCGAATAGCGGATTTAGTGTTATTAGGCGTAAAAACCACTAGACAGGCAAATGTAAATGAAATGTGGCTGTGAAAATTAAGTGCTAGTATTGTTAAAATGTAGTGCATTGTTAAAATAAAATAGTATTATTGTTTTGGTTAATGTTCCCAGTAAATGGTTTTACATCAAAATATTTTTTATACGACTGCCTGAAAAAAGGAGTATATTGTTTTCAGGGTTCATGTATGTATGCATGTGAGTTTGTATATTCCTCCATAACTTCTATACGCCTGAACCGATTTTGATAAATGAGGTATCGTTAGAATCCCTAGCTTATTCCGGGTGACATAGGCTAGTAAAATTCACAAAAAAATTGATGGGGTGACCATGGTCCCGCAATAAAGATTAAAGTTGAAAAAAAAATCGAAAATAAGTTTAACTATATAATCATCATCTAGAAAATGATGAGTAGATTCCAAAAATATATAACACTATAGTTCAATATCCAGTGATTCACAAAAAAATATCATTTAATAAGATTCTAATTTAACTAGATTAATTTAGATTTTAAACTTTTTAGTTCGTTTTTGGGCAGGGCAGTCGTGTTTTTTATTTTTTTTTTAATTATGACTTGTTTAGTTGTGGGCTAACTAACAAAAAATTGTCAGTCATAGGAACTGCCGATAGAAGTGAAAACAATTATTTTATTTTATTTTTTTAATAATTAAAAAAAAGTTAGTAGGTTACTTTTTTTCATTTTAATAAAAAAATATTTATTAAAATTAACTATTAAAGTTTAATTATGAATGTAGTATATTTGTGTGTGTCGGCGACGCAAATCCACAAAAACTGTTCAACGCGGTTAAAGAAGTTTTCACTTCAATAAAGCGAAATCGGTGTTTAGATTTATATTATTCACACGCTAAAAACATTAGTAAGGCCGATTATTAATAAAGAGATTTTATCGTACCCATTAATATCTATTACGAGTAAATGACTATGAGCTTTTATGCTAAGTCCCCTGGGCTCGCTGTTTCCAATAAACAAATCCCTTAACAATGTATGGCCACCATTAGATCTGTTACGTCACGCATATTAAGACCCCTTTCATCTTGCCGCCCATTGTGCCGGCTTCCGTATGCTCACGACGGTGGGGTATAACTCACGAACTGCGAAAAAAGAAACAAGAATAGAAAGTCTTTATTTCTGGGAAAATATATTGTCTTATTGCTTGGAATAATTTATTGCGCGTTTAAAGATTTGTTTTAATGCAAATCAAACGCTTTCTTCTGACGATTTTGTCCAAATTTGGTACAGGGATAGTACGAGTTCCGGAGAACGATATAAGCTACATTTTCAACACGGACAAAGTCGCGGGCATCATCTAGATTTATATAATTCTAGGTGAATTATTGAATTAACTAGCTGATGCTGGCAACTTCGTCGCAACGCGTGGTTTATGTTTTATTTATCTTAGTCATATATTTATTATTATTATATTTTTCCGGGATATAAAGTAGCCTATGTCACTCTCAAGGTCCTCAACTATACCCATGCCAAAAATTACGTCGTTCCGTTATACCGTTGCGGCGTGAATGAAGGACAAACCAACACACTTTCGCATTTATAATATTAGTATAATATTGCTAAAGTAAGAAGGCTTAATTGTCTTAACTCGGCCTGCACCTTAAAAAATAGATGAATGATTCTAAATATAACTATATTTTAAATAATTAGCTCAAATCTTGGAAAAATGTAACATTTCAAGTAAAATATATGGCAACCCTAGCTATATTAAACGCATTCAACACATTAGCGGCTTTTGTCATGTTGTTTGCAAACTAATACAACGTTTTATGCGAAACGAAAAACAACAGATGAAAGCTATTGATTGTTAGCAATTTTCACTTGAAATTAAATTGTGTCATTGATACTCACACATTTTGTCCTATCGTGCTAGAATGTGCGGCTCCATAAAGTAGTGAGACTTTACGTGGACTTTATATCCACCGAACATGTTTTTTGTCTCTAGTATGTCTGTATTGCAAAAACGCATTTCGGTTGCTTCTTAAAATACATTAAGTTAGATTCTATTTATGCACGCCGAAATTGGCAAACTGTAGGTGTTTTTATGTTATCATTATTAGATAAGACTTTTACTGTAACAAACTTTATGCAATAAGTTAAATGAAATGAAAAGAATGAATAGCTCGTCTTCAAATCAATTTAAATCAAAATTCGGACACGTCAAAGAAAATATACGGCAACCCTAACTTTATTAACGGAGAATTCGGACACGGACAAGGAAATTCATTGGTGTCATAGCAACCCTAGCTTTGTTGTTGTCCCCGACCCCATGCAAACAAATACGAACGCTTTACGCGAAACGAAAAACAACAGATGAAAGCTATTGTTTGCTAGCAAATGAATTTCCACTCCAAATTGAATTGCGTCAGTGATACCCTGATACTAACTGTGAGGATACGAGTGTTGCCAAAATGGCTGCGTCATAAACATTTAAATATCCGATGAATGTTCATAGGAATTTCCTTTTTCGGTGTTGTAAATAGCGTTTTATTTGTATCACTAATTACTTCCAATTTATGCTTGTTTGTTTTTCGGTATTGATGTTGTTTATTTTTACTTATGTCATTTCATCCATGAGAGCATGACTCTTCTTAGAATGAGCAGGGTTAGGGATATAGTGTGGATTGGCTGTCTACAGATTTATAGGCAATAAGAATTCCAAGACATGCAGGCACGATGCTGCCACCGTAATTATTGTTGTAATTAAGTAATTGATTATAAACACACATAAATCCGAAAAGAGTTTAAAAAACTAACAACCTTTTTACTCCACTCTCTAAAGCTTAGTTTGTTGAATTATACGTTCTCAAAATTATAATTTTAATACTTATACAACTTTGCCGCACCCTCGTACAACGCTCTCGTTTCTTAGAACCTAAAATAGGAAGCAAATAGTTATTATATTATTAACATTAGGAATTACGACACCTTATTGTCCATTGCAATGGACCTGGATCTGGTATAATGTAGTATACAGTATCTGGATACTTTCGCAAGTAACAATCGGATATTAACTAATATTCTGATAACTGATCTAAGTAGATTTAAATTAGTCATTGTAGATACCTAGTTATGAAATTTGTTTGAAACAACTTCTAAGACAAAGTTAAATCATTCAGCAAAATATTAAATAATAATTATAATACTGTATAATGTAGGTACACACTTTTAAAAGACAAAGTTGCGTTAGACTAGTTCGGCTTGGTTAAATTCCAATATTGATGGCAAAAATATAATTCAGAAAACTAAAAATAAAATACAAGCGCTGTATTTTCAAACGGCCAAAATTATAACAAAATATCGCTATAGGACCTCTGTATTGGATGAAATAAACACGGGATAGGAAACATAAGAAAAATATATGAAATCACGTTCGACTAACTTTCTTGGGTGCCAGGAGAGAGGGCCTTGTCATTTTTCTGCCCAATTATTGACACTAGTGTACGAAAATGTCGATCACTATGACAACACAATATCAAAATTAATGGCGATACTGCCACAGTTCGCGGCTATAGGGGTAAGGCCAATATGGCCGATATCACGCATCCCGTGGTTAATTCGTCCAAGACCTCTGTATATTTACCAACAGCCGTATCCTAAGGATCCAAACATCGGAGTGGCGATCTAATCTGCACGTCAACTCCCACGCATACAAGCGTATGAAAATCAGCTATTCGTATACACTGTAGCATAGTCAGCGGTCAATTGTACGCTTCGGAACATTAGCACGATTGACAGGAACAAGGGGCTTGTTACCGCCGCGCTCCGAGATGCGTATCGTACGCCTTTGGGCTACTGTTTGCGTATCTTTGGTCACCACTATACAACTGATGGAAGGGCCTCATTTTATATTTTCGTCTAAAATATACAAAAAGTCATTGATATGCATTCTGAAATGTGTGGGTGACAATAGTCAGCCCTGTAGCCTGGGGTCACAGCTGAAAACCAGCACCTTGTTTTGTATGCATTTTTGGGCATATGACGCAGGGCAAAACGCTCAGCTGTACACCCTTTCTGGGTGGCGACACAGACGAACGTAATACGTTTGTACCCAGTTTTGTCGGTGACACCACTGGTGAAAAAACTTTTTTCTTCCTTTCTGTAATTAGAATTTTTAAAATCCTTCATGTTTATCGATTCGAAAAGCATTTCTAAATAATGAATAGATCCAAATAATAATGGATGGACACTCTTATATAAATTCTGTCTCTAGTATAAATCAAGCGATAAAATGAGCTATTCATGCATACTTTATTAATATCATAATTATCCTGTGTACATAATCAGCGGTCAATTCCAAGCATGCAGAGTCACAAATATTAGTTCCTTTCGGACTGCTTCGTTGGTCCAGTGCAGCTTGTCCGACTGCGTCCGACGAGGTCCTGGGTTCGAGTCCCGGGTCGGACCATAATTAAGTATTGGGTTTTTCTGACTAGAAATTCTCAGTACTAGCTCCGGGCTAGTTAGTTAGGAAGTTAGTAGTGTTTCAGCCCCGTGCCTCGGAGAGCACGTAAAGCCGTCGCTCCCGGTTATTATCACTAACATGGTAATAGTCGTTAAAGCCCGTCAATCCGCATTGGAGCAGCGTGGTAGGTCTAAGCTCGAATTCCCACTCTCCTATGGGCTATAGTAGTGAACCTTATGTTAGAAACGACGATTCACTCTCTGGATCACTTCCATTAATCGATGCATCGATGTAGCCAAGCTTCGGGTGTAAATGGGTGCATAATAAGCAGGCATTCAAAATCAAGGAGATGCATTCCGCGCGATATAATAGGTATTCAGGTACACGTGTTTGCGCGGTGGACATTTGTATGGCGGATGGCGGCCCGAATAATGATTTACTATCTCGACCAGTTGGTGGTTAGGTTTAGGGATTGCAGAGAATTTTAAAACGAGGGGAAATTTCCATTTACGAACGATTTCTAAGCTTTGTTTTCGTAATGAAAAACGAAATATGAATTGAAACTTCCTTAGAATCGTTGTGATTTGACATGACACCAAAAAGAGACAACATATCCATAAAATAGGATTTAGCCTGCGAGAAAATGAGATAGAATACAAGTTATATTTTATCTTATTCTCTCGTAGGCTACTTTTCTGAGCGTAGAACGTCTTAACGTAGAGACTGCTGTGTGTGAATAGGGATGCCTATACCGTAAATAAATTATTTCTAATTGTCTTAGTCTCCTGCTAGAGTGAGTAGGATTGTGACCATAGTCCATCACACTGGCCGTTAACCGAGATTTGAAGGCTTTGAGAATATTTTAAAGAGCTCTCCATCATGCAGGTTTCCTTCATTGTGTACTGTGTAAACTGCTCCAGTTAAAATCATAAATCATTTTATTTGCACTCGTAGAGTCTTGACATATATGTGACACAAGTTGTTCTGTTTCAAATAAATTATTTCATTTTCAAGCTTACCTACTACGCGTTGTTTTCTGTATTTGGTTCTATGTTTACTAATTTTATACCAAATTGATGCTATAAAATATTTTTTTTTACTCTTTAAATATTACCGACTAATTCACAGGCTCCGGGTTCTAGCTTCTGAGTATTTGTTCGTTCTTGACGTTTTCACGTTTAAACATGGTGTCGCATTCGCGCGTCGCTATTGGTCAGTTACATTTCACGACATCGTACGCGCATGCGCGTTGTCTATGGCGCGGTTTAATGAATTATGCCATATTAATTTTCATTGTTCTGTTTTTATCTCTGGTCTCGTTGGTCTGCTCGACTGCCTCGTTGGTCTAGAAGTAAGCATGTTTGACTGCGGCCGACGAGGTCCCGGATTCGAGTCCCGGGTCGGGCCATATTTAAGTATCGGGTTTTTCAGATTAGAAATTCCGAGTACTAGCCCGGAGTTAGGAAGTTGGCGGTGTTTCACCCCCGTGCCTCGGAGAGCACGTGAAGCCGTCGGTCCCGGTTATTATCACTAACATGATAATAGTCGTTAAAGCCCGTCAACCCGTATTGGAGCAGCGTGGTGGGTCTAAGCTCTAATTCCCTCTCTCCTATGAGAGTGGAGGCCTGTGCCCAGCAGTGGGACGTAAATGGGCTGTAGTGGTGGTTTTTACTATCTACCTACTATCCTTAAAAATTGCTTGAAAAGCAGTTTAAATCACAATCTTAAATGCTTGTACTATCTTTATTGCGGTCTATCTCTGATATCTATCAGCTACACAGCCCAGTAACATTATCACTACGTATTCAACGAAATAACAGAGTATAATAGGCTAAACTCACAAATTACTGACCACCCCTTTTCATAATAAGCGGATTACGACATTGTTCATAGAATTTAGTGGCGACAATATTTCTTAGCCCAGTGCAGGCCAAATACAATTACCCACATTATGTAATACACAGACTAAAGGAATGACATAGATGGAGCCATCTGAAATAAAGCTAGTGGTACAAGTATCATCAAAATCGGTTCAGCCGTTTTGTCTGTAGTGCGACACAAAGGAATACACTAAAAATGAACCTTTGAAACCTCGTAAATCCTAAATGATCGTTAAAATGAGAAAATGATCAAGGGAACCTAACTATGATTTTGCGAGACCTATTCATTGATACCCCACTCGCCATAGACTATCGACTTTATTTTTTAAATTTGTTACATTATGGCTTCTAGAGGGCGCCACTTTGTTTTTTCTTGGCATAATCTGGTGCAAGAATCATCAAAATCGATCCACGCGTTTAGGCCGTAGCTGTCCTGCAAGGAACAAACAAACATATATAGACTGATGAACACATAACCCTGTGCGTTCCGCAGTCGGGTAAAAAACGTGTTCATAAACGTGAGAGTACCTATCGACATTTCGGTGGAGCATTATGAGTGGACGAATAGTAAGTAGGCTTGTCTGTAAAATTGATTGTTAAATGAACCTCTTGAAGGTTTTTAGATGGCTTCGAAGCCATACGGTACAGGGGCCATACTGTCGAAGCTTAAAATAATACTTAAGCAATATTACTCATAATGACAGTTTGTTGTCAAACATCTTGACGTTTCTATATTAAGGATTATAATTCTAAAACACAAAAGTTAACATTAATGAAACGATATTTATGGCTTTAAGCGTTGGCAGTATGGCCCCAAGTTCACAGTTTTATTGCATTTATATTAAAAGTATCCATCCTTCTGGAATTTAGTCCCAGAATGTCTTCTTAGGAACCTAGTTTTCCTCATGATGTTTTTTTATTGATAATATTGTGATATTTTTTCAAGGAAACTTCTTAGGTATTTTCCTGGTACTTCTCAATAGGTACTTACCAAACGGATGGTAGAAGCAATACAAACACACAATTGATAAAATTGTCATTTTCAATCATACATAAAAAGGATTAGACCCTTCGTGTTGCAATTATAGCTTGTCCAAAATTAGCCTTTGCAGCTTTTCCCCTTGCGTTTTAACCTGCTCGCCGTCTATCACTATTCTTTAGTCTGTGTCTTCACATTATGTGCTAAAGTATTAAGTACATTTAATGCGTACAAGTGCGTGTAATTGGCATTGAATAATATCATATTGTTGGAGGCAGCGGCGATACGTGAATGGGCCCTTTGAGCGCTTCTGTGAGGTCTAGATATGAAATATCTAGATCAAGGATTCCCAAACTATTCTGGGCAAGGGACCCCTTTTCCAAAATGAACTGATACAAACTGAACAAACGACACAACAACAACAACAACAACAACAACGAACTCAGGCCCCCACAGCCAAATTACTTTAAAAATCCTCTCTCTAGTTTTTTCTTATTGATACAAAATACTTACCAATTTAAAAAATTTGCGGTTGGTTAAGTGAGTAAACTTGGCAACATTTTCTCATTAAAATTTTACAAAATTTCTATTTAAGACTTACAATTCAGTTAATTTAAGTGTAATTAATAATTATTAATAGAAATTACGTTAAAATACATAAGTAGGTAATTATTTTTGAAAAAAAATAGGGGTCGATTTTTATACCTTGTCGCCCCCAAAATCAATAATCATTTAATATGTCGACCCCTCGGAAGCTGATATAAAAATCGACCCCTATTTTTTTCAAAAATAATTACCTACTTAAGTATTTTAACGTAATTTGTATTAATAATTATTATTATATATTATACCGGAAAATTAAGGAGTTCCTGCGGGAATTGAAAATACTTAATGGAACGAAATCGCAGGCATCATCTAGTTTGTTATAAGTTTTTAACGTACTAAATGATGCCCGCGGCCGCATGATTCGTCCGCATCTAATTGGGCATTTTTTCGTGTGAACTCTTTCATTTTTCTAAAAAGTACACTGTAATATAAAATTTTCTTCTCCGGGATATAAAATATCGTAGATAGATGAGCCGTGAAAGAGTAGCAGAAAAACAGACAGTCAAATAGACATACAGTCACATTTTCGAATATTTATAACTAGATGATGAACCCGCGACCACGTCGTCCGCGTGGTTTTTTGTACGCGCGGGAACACTTTTTTCCTGTATGAAACGTAGGCTATGTGTTATTCCAGACTATAATCTATCGCTGTGCCAAATTTCATCCAGATCCGTTCAGCCGTTGGGGCGTGATTGAGTAACAAATATCCATCCATTAATCCAAACTTTTACATTTATAATATTTATTAGTAAAGTATATAAGTCCTATTCCTAAGGTTGCCTGGTAGAGATCGCTAGTAAGTGATAAGGCCGCCTTTTGTATCATGTCTGTGTTTTTTTTCTATATTCTTTTTTTTTTATCTTTATGGTGGTACAAATAAACAGTATATAATAATAATAAGTATTGATTTAAAGTACTATGGTATTATGGATAAATTCATCAGTTTGGGTACTGTACTACGTAAAAAAATGAATTGTTCTTGAAATGAAAATATCGAGGCAGGCACATTTGTTACCGAACAAATACAAAGAAATGTGATTTGAAACATTGAGTTTACTTACCGTTGCTTGCTTTGATTAAATCATGAATTTGTTACAGACAGTTTAGCGTGGATATGACTTCTTTATTTAGTCAAGTCGATATGTTTTCATGGCACCCTTGAGCTTATATAAAGACGTGTAATGGCTTTTAGTTACCGTAAGTAGGTACTAACTAAAAGCTATAAATAAATAAATCATTTAATTTATTTATTTGACGTAGGACAACTTGTGTTACTTAAAATATTATTAATAATCATAATCATCTATATATGTATCAAGAGTCAAGACTCTACCACCAGTTCGGAAAAGAGATTATTTAATTGATGCACCGGCATTAGCACATGATCCTTTGCGTTTGAGATCATAATAGTTCAATGTAATTTAGTCACAGTAGTTATAAGGTAGTAAGATATTAATCAAGTTATAAGGATTATATAGATAGTTTTACCTTGTAACAAATTTTACAGGCACTTCATGAATTAGAGCATTTTTTGGTGACCAACAAACACTAGTCTAGTTTACATTATCATTAAACTTAAATAATAATAAAAAGATAGCGTTTATTTCCATTTATTTTATACAAATAATCTTAATTCCTACGTTAAAACTCCGCTTAGCCATGATCGTGATGACGTTATATCGCTGTCTTGTTTCTCTTTTTTCCTCAATAAAGAAATACATTTATTATTGCACTAGTGCAATAAAAAGTGATATCCATGTTACAGCGAACGTATATTTTCGTCGGTGCGTAGGCGTAGGCTTTGTACGACGCACTAAATAATAATAATTGTGCCTAGCTAACTACCGTTTAACGCACTCGCCCCGTGCCGCAGCGCTGTTCATCTGATAACAATGTACCGTCAGCAAAACATACCGAACATAATCTGCCCCCCGATTGTTTAAGGTAATCGTAATCGTTTGTCAAACGGATAATTTGACCTGTCTAAGGAGTTAACAAGTCATAATTAAAAAATTTAAAAAATACGACTGCCCTGCCAAAAAACGAACCAAAAAGTTAAAAATCTAAATTAATCTAGTTGAATAGAATCTTATGCACATTTTTATTAAATGATATTTTTTTGTGAATCACTGGATATTGATCACTGGATATTATTATATAAATATTTTTGGAATCTACTCATCATCTTCTAGAAGATGATTATATAGTTAATCTTATTTTCGAATATTTTTTTTCAACTTTAGTCTTTAATGCGGGACCATGGTCACCCCATTAATTTTTTTTTAATTTTATTAGCCTATTTCACGGGGAATAAGCTAGGGATTCTAACGATACCTCATTTATCTAAATCGGTGCAGGCATATAGAAGTTATGGTGGAATATACAAACTCACATACATACATACATACATACATGAACCCTAAAAACAATATACCCCTTTTTTCAGGCAGTCGTATAATAAATGCTAGCACGTCTAAAAGCATGTATGAACTCCTCAAACAGTTCGAGTTATATAGGTACGTTTTAAGCTCTCAAATTATTACTATTTGCTAGGCAATTGGGTCTCTGTTCGTTTATAAATCGTATGTACCTACAGGTACATACGATTCTCTATTTTCGAATATTTTTTTTCAACTTTAGTCTTTAATGCGGGACCATGGTCACAACATCACTTTATTTTTTATTTTTTAAGCCTATGTCACGGGGAATAGCTAGGGCTTCTAACGATACCTCATTTATCTAAATCGGTGCAGGCGTATAGAAATTATGGTGGAATATACAAACTCACATACATACATACATACATGAACCCTGAAAACAATATACTCCTTTTTTCAGGCAGTCGTATAATAAATGCTTGCACGTCTAAAAGCATGTATGAACTCCTCAAACAGTTCGAGTTATATAGGTACGTTTTAAGCTCTCAATTATTACTATTTGCTAGGCAATTGGGTCTCTGTTCGTGTATAAATCGTATGTAATTTCTGTATCTACAGGTACATACAATTCACTAGTTTTAAACATTATGTGGTAAGGTTGTGCAAAGTTTTGTAGCACGGACTTATGACATATTAACTTCGTCCGCGTGATTTAGGTAAGTTTTTTTTTAATTTCCACGGGATCTCCATAATTTTCCGTAGCCTATGTCATTCTCCAGGTCCTCAACTATACCCATGCAAAAAATAACGTCGATCCGTTGCTTTGTTCCAGCGTAAATAAAGGAAAAACCAACGAACAAACACACTTTTGCATTCATTATATTAGTAAGGCAGTATTGGCATATAAACATGTAGAAAATTATTTACTTATCATCAATAGTTTTCACAGCACACACCAAATAATGACTATATTTTGGTTATATATTATAAGAAGTTTCTTTGAAACAGAAACTTAGCACGTTTGCTTGCTGTCGGTACAATAATGCGTGCATTCACAATCATCTAAACCTTTTTTGGTGTTCCACAGTTGTTTTGTCTGGTCGTGGTGACGTCACCCATTGCTCATTACCGGCCGGGTGTATCGTTGTATCGTGATTGTAGTTATCATGGCTCATAATATCCACCGACTTGCAAAACTCAAAATCAACCAGTTAGTGTTTTAACAATTTCAAATATTCTCACAGCTCTTATGGGGGTTTTCAAAAAAAATTGTGTTTTTAGTGTGTACTTCATAAAGACTTCGCCGGAGTGGATATTTTTTAAAGTGAAAACTTTTTGGTACGGGGTAAACTTGTGGAGTGGATATTTTTTAAAGTGAAAACTTTTTGGTAGGGGGTAAACTTGTGGATTCGTGTCACAGACATGCTCCGCGTCGACATGCTCGCGTTGTAACGAAGACAAAAGGTCTTAAATATAAATATATGACATTCGTAATTAAACTTTACCACAGACCCAGTGGTAGATTCACTTGACGATTCAAAAGTACTTGTAAAAGTTTATTTGAATAAAAAATATTTGAATGTGAATTTTAATGCCTTACGTTTAAGGTTATATTTTTTTTTTGAGTTATCATTTTAATCGGCAGTCCCTATAACTGCCAATTTTTTTTATTCCAGCTGGAACTCCTTTGTTTTCCGTGATAAAAGTATGTAAGTATAAAGTATTCCTATGTCCTTCCCCGGGATGCAATCTATCTCTGTACTGCAATTTAATCGAAATTGGTTAAAAAATGGCCGTGAAAGCGTAGCAGACAGAGCGGCTTTTAGAGATGCGTATTTACTACTGTCGAATTTATAATATTATTATGGAAGTATAGGTGTCACCAAAAGCACTTCGGCGAAATCTTGAGGATTTCCTCCTACCCAAAAAAAACACGTTTTTCCCCTCACAAGGTCTACCTAGCTACTTAGTTACGTAAAAAGTCGCTATATACATAACTTTCACCCACTTTTTTACCTTTTATTGAATTTTGAAAAATCCTACCTTAGTGAGCGCCTACGTCACAAAAGAAACTTATTGTCAAATTTCAAGTTTCTAACCACAGCGGCTTGGGCTGTGCGTTGATAGATCATTCAGTTAGTCAGGACAAACGATTTTATATATAGATAGATATAAGATGAAAAGAAATTAATATGTTTATTTACCATAAAGACTGTCTAATGTCTAATCCTGTAATGTGGGTACCTATTTCGCATTAAACATGAAAGATTAACAGTACTTACGAAATTTTATTGTCGCTCGGTAGACTTTAGATTTTATAACAAGAGATTTTTTAAACAAAAATCTCTCTAAGAAGAAATAATAATGATCATGACCTGACCAAAGTCATTCAAGGGTCAAAGGTAAAGTCCCTGTACAGATATAATATTAAGAGGAAAAGTTTTTATGGTAAATAGCGTGGAACTCGTAAAAGTTGGTGCAAGTCGGAAAGTTCGTCACGAAACTATTGGAAATATCAAAACTTGGTCCCTTTGGGCGTCCGAGTTGCTTCTGTTTTCTTTTACACATGACGGGATTTTATTAGCTTGTTACTTTTATTTCGTTTCTAACAGGTTTTAGGGTTCCGTGGTCAAATCTGCATATTCTTTTTTTTTTATTCCACTACAAGTTAGCCCTTGACTACGACTTCACCTTGCGGTATGTAATGATGCAATCTAAAAAGGTAGCGGGCTAGCCTATTAGGGGTATGGCAGTTATATTAAACCCATACCCCTAGTCGGCATCTACTGGAACGCTCAATCGATTGGCGGTAGGTACGTCTTGGGTTGTAAGTGGTACCTAGTTAGGCCACCACCACCAGACCAGAGTCAGACTAGAGAAAATTCTGAAATTTTTCTGTAGAAAAATCGAACTCGGGACCTTACATTTTAAGACAACAGCGCTCAATACTGCGCCAGGGAGATCGTCAAAAAACCGTTAAAAAAACAAGAAACGAACTACCAAAGCCACTGTTAAGTTTAATATGATTTTTGTCTTCCTCTTCTATCCCTCACGAGGCTATTTACATGCATTTACCTACTTAATTTATTTATTTATTTATAGACTTGCTGGAAGTAGTCAAGCCTAAGGTGGAGCGCGCTTACCTAGAAGATGTCTATTCTCTCTTGATTTGAAGATACCAATATTAACAGAGGGAAAAACGGAAGCCGGAAGTTCGTTCCATATCCTAGCGGTTCGAATTAAAAATGAGAAATCAAATCGATTCCTTCTTACTTAATCGATTATGTAATAACAGACGTTTTCCACGTCCATGCAAGAGACTTATGTCCAGCAGTAGTCGTCTGTCTACTATTTCTATCCTTCGACAAGCTATAAACATTTATTTACCTACTTGCTTACTTAAATTTTTCTATGTAGTATATAATTTAATAGCACACGTTTTCCAAGTTGTAAAGCGCTGTCACCCCCGCCTCCCGTGTCGCAGGTGTAAGCGACGGCAGGCACTCAATTTTGGCTCGAGCGAAAAATATGTTCCAACCCTTGTTCCACCCTATATTAAAGCTTTACTGTTGTTATAAGATGGTGTATTACTTAATAGACTTTATTTATAGAATGGTCTTAGGGTGGTTACAAACTGGCGGTTTAATTTTGGCATGTATGCTCGTATCGGCTTACGGTCTCACACGCGCGCCACATTTTGCACTCCGAAAAACCAAACGCACGTACACGCACTTTTTCCAGTTTGTTGCTCGAACTCGTTTCCTGCCACATATAACTTAAATACTTTCAAGGCAAGAGTGAATATGCATCTTCTAGGCAAGCGCGTTCCAACCTAGATCTCATCATTGTTTTCAAGCCTATCATGCAATAAAAAAAACCGTGGGTCAGTCAGTAGTATAATGTGTAGCCGCCCTAGAGTTATGCAGTATGCACTGTGTACACGTCATATTTTGTACGATTAGACAACGCACGTTTCATGAAGGCGAAAAAAACGTGGCGAAAATCCCAAAAAATAATTTACTTTACTTTCCCATAGGACGAACCGGCTACATCAGGCGACAGCGGCGACGAGAGCGGCAGTGAACCGGAGTCCCCAAGCGAGAAGCTGCTGCAGCAGAATCACAAGCCTGACATGAGGGAGTGGATATGTGCAGACAACGAGCGAGAAATTAACAGGTATGAGCTATTACCAACAGAACTGCATAGACCTGAAACACTTTGTCTCCGGTTGTTCCTTCATTACCAAAGCTTCATTGTCGTCGTCATCGTCAACCGGTAGGCTCCACGGTTGAACATAAGTTTCTTCACTCTTGCAAGGATTTCCACATACCACGGTCTAGCGCCGCCTGGATCCAGCGGCTCCCTGCAACTCACTTGCATCCATACACCTAGTGAGGGGTCTGCTAACGCTAAGTACGCTTTCCAGTGCGGGGTCGTCATCCCAGTACCTTGGAACCTCAATTCCATAGGTTATTCGAACTATGTGCCCCGCCCATTGCCACTTCAGCCTCACAACTCTTAATTTCTGATTTGATCACGTAAAGTTACTCCCAGAATATCCCTCTCCAGCGCCCGGTGAGTGACCCTGAGCCATGAGGACCATAGTTAGCTACCATGTCTAGCATGTCGAATGGATATGTCAGAACTAGTTTACCTGTAGCGCAGCTCACAAATAACTACTTTTTTCTGTAGGCCTAGGTATACTACTACATGTTAGCAATTCAATATTTTTTTTTACAGAGAAACTCCATCCGACAACCAGCCGTCCACATCAACGTCAAACCCCGAACCGGAAAGCATAAAGTCGAGCCAACCATCCTTACCAAAACTATTGCCGAAGATAGATCTACCGGGTGGAGCGATGCTGTACCATTCGAGTGTGTTGGGCTTGGACGGCCTGGGTAGCAACCTGGGACTTGGAAATCTGGCAATGGGGTACCCTCACAGCTTTATACTGGGACTGGCTAATCAAGGGCAAGAAGGAGGTGAGATTTTAAATTGATTGGAGGCTACGGCCGTAGCTGTTTGACACCCAACCGGCAACGGTAACCGGCAAACGTACTGTTCGGGTATTCGTCGCGGGATCTTGCTCTAATAGGCATGCTTATGTCAAAAGTAAAATAAATGGTTGGGCAGATATTACCATCAATATTAAGTTTTACTAATAAAATAGGGTAGGGTTAACCCACAGTCTCACAAACAGAGTATAAGTGTTACTTTTCGTATTGAAACTTCTTAGTTAGAATGTCAGAAATTCATGGAATCTCTCTGGATATCGTCAGGCAAATACATTTAACGGGAAAATCGATAACCGCAAAGCTAATCGGAACAAATGGAATTTCGTAGAACCAGATATTGCTAACCACAGTATCTGACGGGAATTGCTCTGACAACAATTATAATACATATTATATGTCACCGTAAAATTGTAAAAACCGTCAGATTATAATCTAACTAGCGAAATTGTAAATTGTCGAAAGATTGTGAACCGTTCAATGTTCTGAGTGTCAATTTTTAAATATTCATTGAATTTACGTTTTCTTGTCTCTTTCTTGTAGGTTAGGTTAGGATTCGACATAAATAATCAGGTAGTGCCCGACCGCAGGAAAACAGATAAATTGATTGAATTTTCAGTCAAAATCCCATTTTTAATGAAAATTACTTAAAATATTTTAATTTTACCGCTTTTTACGTATTTTACCGGGATAACAGTAAGTATTTGGGGCATGCTTACTTCGGGTATTAGTCCTGGTGGGGAGCTATTAAAATGTTTAATCATTTATACTTGTTATTCAAACAGCATCATCATCATCAACCCAGCCGCAGTTCATCACAATCCCGCTGTCGATGGCTATGGCTGCAGCGTCAGGACCAACGCCCAACGGCTGTCCCAGTGCCTCCAGTGACGACAGCAGTGAGCTCCAGGATCTGAGCACCGGGGGGAGGAAGTGACGATAACTGGTAAGAAAACTTCTAACCTAATAACCAACGTCCAGTGGTTGTCCCAGGGATGTCAGCAGTGAGCTCCAGGATCTGAGGATTGGGGGGACGATGTGAGGGTAACTGGTAAGAAAACTTATAATCTAATAACCAACGTCCAAGGGCTGTCCCAGCGCCTCCAGTGATGACAGCAGTGAGTTCAAGGATCTGAGCACTAGGGGGAAGTGAGAGTAACTGGTAAGACATTTCTAACTTAATAATTGATGTCCAATCGATGTACCTCAATTGGACATCAATTATTAAGTTAGAAATTCTCCGCAGCAGGGACGATGTGAGGGGGCATACCATAGAGAAAAACTTTAACAAATCGTTAAAAATCTGAACGACCAAAACTCAACTAACACTGGCTATCATAACACCTCCAGAGAAGACAACAGTGAACTCCAGGCCCTGAGCATCGGAGGGTTCAGTTTTTTTATTCAGAATGAGAAGTGAGAGGGTTACTGATATTACCATTACCCATTATTCAACTATACAATATTCTGACCTTATTCGGGAAATGGTCATAATATGAGAAAGGCTTAGGACATAATATTTAATAGCGCGTCTTCTAAAAAATCTTTCTTTCACAAAATAATTATCTAAAACTTATGATGATGAATTGATGAACCATGTTGTATTTTTGGTTTGTTTCAGATGATGGCTGAAGACTGGGGTATATTTTTAATCTTTCTAATAACATCACCTGTATTCTTAACTCTATCATCATACCAAAGGTGTATTTGAAGTGAGCTTAATATTGTAACTTCAATAATAAACCATTCATGTATGAGTAGGTATCTACCTATGAAAAATATTGTATTCTACTATTTACCTATCGAACAATTTAGAATTTACTTAGTAAATTATTTTAGGGTATTTGATTGTTTTATATGTAATGTAACTTTTGGGAAATGAAGGCCAAGTAGAGGTCGTCTGATCTAAAAATGAACGCACCTGACTAGAGGTCTAGCCCTACTTTAGATGCATGGAGCGGCGTGCAACGTAGCTGCTAATATTATTTGTATGAGTTTGTGCGGGTCCGCGTCGCTAAGTGGGCCCAGCTCCATACAACCTCATACAAATAATACAACCTCATACATTTTCATTTAATTTGCCTGGTAGGAGGCTTCGGCCGTGGCTAGTTACCACCCTACCGGTAAAAGACGTGCCGCCAAGCGATTTAGCGGTAGTAGTAGCGGTACGATACCGTGTAGAAACCGAATAGGGGCATGGGTTTAATATAACTTTCTTTTTATTTTTTTATTTTATTGTTCAAGATAAAAAATACATTAATATTATGGGTATCACACTAGCCATCCTCAAAAAACTTTAACGTTTATGCGATGACTGCCATGTCCCTAACAGGTTAGCCCGCTACCATCTTAGACTGCATCTTCACTTACCATCAGGTGAGATCGCAGTCAAGGGCTAACTTGTAGTGGATAAAAAACATTTCATTTCATTACATATCACGTCCTAAATATTCGGTGACTCAATGACTGAAGGCGATGTGTAAATTTTGTGTAATGATATATACCTACTATGAATGAGATCGAAAACATATTGGAGATGCTTTCATTTTAGACCTCTACATGTAATTTCAATTTTGCACTTTCTTCTTTACCCTAAATACAGTAAAACGCTCAAATACGCTATAAAATATTTATAAGGTCTTTAGTAATAAAAGTTTACACACTGTATATACATGGTTTATACACGTTTATGTAATACATCCGATGCGTGATGGTTGTGGTGAAGGCTTCAGTCTCCTTATTCTCTCTCTCTTAAACTCTTATTCCTTTATTGGATAGAATCTTATTCCTTTTTTTTCAGAGTCATGTTGGGTATCAATATTTAGCAATAGGGATGATGACAACTCAATCAAATCAGCATCTCTTTAACAAACTTTTAGTGTTAGTTTGTATGAAATACATATTTGTGCTGTCATTCAATTTCAACGCATTTTTTCCAATCTATAGTTTGTAATAGTTATCAAACTTAAAACTAACTGAGGTGAATATAAGATCTTTTGGAAGACCCTTTATTTAATAATCAGTAAGAAATAATTTATATTCGACATAGACATCATTTCTATTGAATATTCCTTACTTATCGGTGAAGGCAAACGTCGTGAGAAAACCTACGTGAGAGTTTTTTATAATATTCTCAACTGTGAAGTCTTCAGCACTTGTTGTTATGACCCTTCTGAAAAGCTCTTTTTTCTGCGTGCTCTGGAGGCATACTTCTATCGCTTAAATCCGTATTGTTTAATATTGTTGACGTTCGTGCTTTAGAATTATAATCCTTATTTTAGGGACGTCAAAGTATGTAACATAAAACTGCCATTGAGAAGTAATACTGCTTTTAGCGATGGTTGTAATCCCCCAGTAATGTGGGCCGGGATGAGATGAAGATGATATTATTAGTATACTTACATTTAACGTGTATAGCTGTATAACCAGTGAGTACATTTTAATTACTAAGGGCAAAATGTATGATCATTAAATCGTTACCTTGCATATAAAGCATTTCTTAGCCTTGCCTTGTTACTCGTTATTGTAAATTGTAGTGGAAATTGGAAATATTGTATGATACAACGTATTAATTTATTGTATTAAATTAGGTGGTTATAGATAAGGATTGTTTGAAAAATAACCTAAGTGTATTTTTGTACCAAAATACCAGCTATTATAATATGAGGTCTTCATTGGAACTAAAAGAGTGTGAAGTTATTGTTTATTATTGTGATTTACTTACTAAATACATTTTACTGAGTAAATGTTTCAATTTTGAGGAGTCAACGTGATTTAATTTGCGTTGACTATTTAATTAAAAGTTTTTTTTGTCAATAGCAGTTACCATTAAGTATGCTTTGTTTAATTTTCTTTCTTTGTCTTTATAACTAATAACTGAAGTTCCTTAAAGTAAAATATTATTTAAATCATTTAATTGTGCGAATATTTCCATTGATCATCGGCTAACTCAAAGTAATTTAAAAATCACAATGATTTTTACTTTGTCCTATTTTTTGGTCTTAATTAGTTTTGTTTTGGTCCTTTTGGTTACAATTTTTTTCTAACGATTTGATGCTAATTTGTATTAATTATCATCCTCTGAATGAAATAATTTGTCAGTCAAAACAATATTTGTATTAGCATTTAAAAAATGTTTTTAAGAAGTTGCACTATTTCAATTTAACATTTTTTAATATAAGAACGTTCATTTTGCGACATCATATAGTTTTGAAAACAAAAGAGATTGTTTTTAAAAGATACGAGGACATTTGTTTTTTATTTTAATTCAAGTTTAAAATGTAGGCATGCGGTTTCAATTCAGGGAAAATGTAGGCCAACTTTTCTGAGAATGTGAACAGCGTTTTAAGTTTGTATTTATTGCGTTGAAAATAATATGTGCTAGTTGCAGAATTGAGCAAAAATATAACTTGTGTGTCACAGCCAGAAGTCTTGATGCGAAAAGTAGGGACTTGTAGAAATGCATTAGAAATTTTCTCAATTCAAATACCGTGACTTACTCGTTCCTACTTTTTTTAATCAGACATAGGTCACGATTACACTTTTTTTTAAATATATAGGCTAGCGCTTGGCTACAATCGACTGGTAGAAATACATAAGAACAATTTTATTAATTTAAATACCGTGACTTACTTGTTCCTACTTTTTTAATCAGTCATAGGTCACGATTACACATTTTTTTTAATATATAGGCTAGCGCTTGGCTGCAATCAGACCTGCTTGCAAGTTGTGATACTCATATTACTTGTAAGTTTTAATCACGTAAATCGTTTACATGATTAGCTTACCAAATGTAAACAGTCTCGTAAGACGCGTATTGTTATTAATTATTAAGCTGCCTACAAAATTTTGTATAGCTACTTATCAATCACTTTTCACATGCCATGATGGCTGAGCATTTATGTTTTTTTTTCGTTTAGTTTAATTTAATTATAATTTTGCCTGTAAATGCGCAGTGTATGTAATTGTTTGTGCGCATTACTTTTAAAAGGGCATTAGTTAAAGCCAGTGATTTGTAACTAGGGTTTTAACGGAGGCGTTCTTAGCGGAAGCAGAGGATGCGGAGGTGAAGGGGTTTTGTCTCCGCGGATGCGGAGGTAGATTTCTCCGATCACATTTGTTTCTTTTTAAGGATTCTTCCTTAAAAAAAAATCTTCTTGTCTAAGAGGACAGCTGCCTTTTTGCTTGTTGTAATGGTGTAACTGACGTCACCTCTTACATTGTAAGTCAACGTAAATAAACCTACGTTACAACTCCCGCAAAAAAACGGCGAAGGCGGAAGAGGAAGCGGAGGTACGATTTCTTGCGAAAGTTCCGCACTTACGGATGCGGAAGCGACGTTCCGTTACAACCCTATTTGTAACGTTCAGAAAACGCAATAAAGGTTAATTTTTTTTTTAAAAGGCATTTATCCAAGTGCCCATTGTGTAACTTTTCGTGTTAACGTTAACTGTGGCTGAATCAGTAACTCAGTATAGATTAATTTTGGCAATTTACGCACAGTTAACGTCGTATTGAATTGAGGAGTAAAGTACCTAAATTTGCTATTTTGTGTAGCGATATTATCAACACGTTTTCCGTCGTCACTAAATAAAAGATCTGTTATATCTTAGTATAAAGTAAGTTATAAAGTATCTGCTATATCTTACGGTGACCCGTAAGATTGAAAAAACCGTTAGATTATAATCTAACTCGCGAAATCGCAAAGTGTCGAAAGATTACAATTTAACGCATAATTTTCCGGTAGATTGTAATCTGTTAGGTTTATTAACCCGATAGAACCTAATCGTACATCGTTATTTATGTCGAACCCTAACCTAACCTACATGAAACAGACAAGAAAACGTAAATACAATGAATATTTCAAAAATTGACACTCAGTACATTGAACGGTTCACAATCTTTCGACAGTTTACAATTTCGCGAGTTAGATTATAATCCAACGGTTTTTACAATCTTACGGTGACATATATATTTAACGGTAAACGTGATTATTAAGTAGGTACATCGTACATTTTGGTAGATTTACTTTACTCCGGTGACACGTAACATGTACAGTTAAATGGTAACATATTTTGGTAATTCTTAGCGACTATTTGACATTATATGCCCTTATTGTTACCTACTTTTGAGCTAACGGTAACTCTTGCGTGCGTGTAACAATGGTGTAACGTTAAAATGTTACACTAGTGCATAAGGATATAGAATTTTGGAGCATCGGCAATGGGATCTTACTGGATATTGTTTTCTGAACGTTTCTACTATATTATTATTAAAATATTTTTGTTGTGTAGTGTTGACTGATGGTACACTTATAGAATTTGTTTTAAGATACTTAACACTGATTTAATGTTCCTTTTTCGTTTCCTGTCAATTAATAAAACATTTTGGAAAAAACTATTTGTTTTATTTATCGTTTTTAGTAAGTTTAGGAATTTGATACACAGACTTGTATGAAATTAAAAATAAAATATTACACAATATTTTATTTTTAATTTCATACAAGTTCATAATTTTTTAAAATATTACACAATATTTTATTTTTAATTTCATACAAGTTCTAAACGCATTTAGGTACTTTCATGTTGTCATGAATTACGAATTCAAAAAATTGTAAATTTAAATATGTAATTTTATTCAAATCAACTTTTTGCAGGCAGTGTTTTTGAAGAATCTATCACTGGTGCAAATCCTACCGAAAAGAGCTAGCAAGAAACTTTTTTTTATTGAATACCTAGATGATGATGATGATGATGACTTCGTCTGCGTGGATTAAGGTTTTTGGATTCCCGCGGGAACTCTTTAATTTTCCGGGATAAAAAGTAGCCTGTCCTTCCCCGGGACTCTAATTTCAAATAAACACCTATACCAAATTTCATTAAAATTGGTTGAAGAAAATTTTTTTTGATTCCGCAGGAACTCTTCAATTTTTCGGGATAAAAAGCCTATGTCCTTCCCCGGAATACAACCTATCCCTGTACCTAATTTCATAAAAATCGGTTGATCACATGGGCCGTGAAAGCGTAGCAGACACACAGACAGATACGCACTTTCGTATTTATAATATAATTATGGAATATGGATTATTGACCTGCCTATGCACATACCTACTATAGCAGCAAAGTAGTAGATTAAATATTTCCTTTTATTATTCTAACGTTACAAATGTGAGTATCCGCAACATTTTTTTTTGTTTATTTGTTGTTACCAAGGATAATAAAAATAAGCCAAGAAAAAAATATCTCATCGATCAAGTCTATTTTTATTCCAAAGTTCATTCACATTAAAACGAAACCGATCGCAATGAAATAAATCGAAAACAGCAGGTACTAAACTCATCGATACATTTCAGTATCGATACCAAAATAAAGAATCGATCTAGACGCCATAACTACTATTGAATTCAGAGAAAAAATACCTACCGACTGGTTATCCAGACAAGCAAAAACTTGACGTTCGGTAGGTAATAAAAAATGTACCTACAATTGACAAATAGTAAACCAACGAAGTAAAAACTGTTTCTGTTAAGGCCATTTTACGACAAATTGTAAACAACATGCACATTCAATACGAATAACTTGGATATTTTATGCAAATATGGTTTAAATGGCGATTGGAATAAAGAAGCGAATCGCTTGTTATGAATATTGACATTTACTCATCATTCTATTTGATGATATTCAGTACAAAACCAAGCGAAAGGTCTTACTGTACTGGTGCATTTATTACCGATATTCGGCGTATTCGATATTTGAAAAGAAGACCTGCCATTGGTCAACTCTTGTCCAATAAGCAATTGATTGGCAATTCTCGATAACTAGGTAAGCATGGAGTCGACGTTGCGGAATAAATTATTTTAATTAAATTCATTTTTTACCGCGATTGAAATATGTGTCTTATTTTGTTAAATTCACTTTCTGTGTCAAGTTACAAATGTTATTTCCAGACGCGAGATATATAATTGACGTTTCAGCTCACGATTGATATATGAATTAAAATGACAGAGATAGATAACACTTGTTGTTAATATTTTATTTATATGGGCATCGATACAATGTATACATTCAGGGAGACCTTCGTCCAATCGCTGAACGTTATGAACTATAACTACAAAATAAAAAAATATAGTCCTCAAGGTAAGATAGTTTTAGTAGTAGGAGATACCTACCTGTCAATTTATATTTATGTGAGGAATTCTGTTTTGGAAAATTGAATTCGTAATCGCAAATTAGCAAAAATACCTACTTGACTGCAACGCTGATAAGAAATAAGTAGGTAAATAAAAGCCTATTTATTTGTAAAAATTATAATATTATAGACTTTAAAATATGCTAGTGCAAAGAGTACCTGCTTAAAACCTAATATGTGCTTAGTTTGGTAGTCAAAAAAATTATACTGTGTTGGTACCTATCTTTGCAAAAGTACTCAAATAATAAGATGATTATGAATTCTATCCTTTTTTATAATTAATTCACTCGCCCCTTGTACGGGTCTACAGCGCAATATGTAATGCAAAGTCTGGAGGTTCTAGAATAGTGGTTAAATCCAATCAAGATTGACGCATTACATAAATATTTGCATTAATTTCAAGACATCCACTCCAAGGTTCTCATGTTCTATGAACTATCGAAAGGCAAATATTTTTATTGCAATTTACGCACATGCACATATAGACATGTAATGTTTGTATTTAAACTCACACATACCTACGTAACGTTTGAATTCCGAACAGCAAATGAACCGTCTACTCTTTGACGGGTATTTATTGAAAAAAACTCGCTGACAATTTTTATATAAACATATACCAGAAGGTATGTATTTATTTACTTACAAGTCCATGGAGGCATGTGAAAATGTTTTCCATTGAGTTAACTTGTAAACTGTGTTAACGTGCATTTCATGATATAGGTAACTACAATTTTGCCAAATTTCATCGGAATTAGTTCAGTCACTCAGGCCTCAAACTAGTTGTTAATTTTATTAAAATGATTAATTGTCTAAAGAGGCGACGTGGATACAATATGGATGAGTTTGCATCATTAAATTAATTGCAAACTTAACCGAAACTATTAAATTAAAATTTAATAGGTGAAAAGTTATCTTTAAAATAATTATGTCGAAGCCAGAGAGAGGAATATAAAAGGTGGAGAAAGGTGGGGTGTGGGAAAACTATATGATGTGCGTAGATTAAGGTTTTTTCAAAATCCCGTTGCAAAAAATAAGCGGTAGCGGTAAGCGGCGGTTTAGTTGCATAAGTTTTTGTATTTCCGCGGAAACTCTTTAATTTTCCGGGGATAAAATGTAATAAGTGTGTCCTTCCCCGTGATAAGACCTATCCATGTACTGAATTTCATAAAAATCCGTTGATTAGATGGGCCGTGAAAGCGTAGCAGACAGACGAACAGAGAGATAGGTAGGATCTAGACAGACAGACACACTTTCGCATTTATTATTGTAGCTGTACATTTTAAATACTTTTGGCTCTGCAGTGACCGAGTTCTCAAAAAGATTTTCCCATCCATCCATCACGTGAAAAAACGTGGGATAACAAATGAAAAACCGTCATTAAAAAGGTCACCAGAAGAAAAACGCATTTACAACAAAATAATTAAAATTCCCGTTGGTATTCGCAGATCATCCGTCTTTGTCCGAGTTCATTGTTATTGTCTCTACTGTATTTACGAGTACGTACATCTTGGCGGTGAGTGATGGCAGTCATTTGTTTAAATAGAGAACTACGCGTTTGGGATACTAAAATGGACAGAGAACTTTCCATTTTCCCCCGTCCCTAGTTCGATTCCCGGCAGTTAATGTGTGAATTTATAATAATTTATTTGCAAACATTGCGTAGGAAAATTGGTGTTACATTATTTATAATATGTACTACAATCTGCCGTGTATTGGCATGAAAAAATTATATAATAATAATAAATACTTATTCTAAACATCATTTAAATCTTATTATCAATTATATTATAATATATTTTATTATTCTATACAGTATTTATATGAAATTATTTTATTAAAATTTTTTGTATTGTATTCAATACAATAAATTTTAATATAATAATTTGTGAATCTTCTCTGCCCCACGATTGTGTAAGGAAATCGTAAACGTTTAAGGAGTTCAAAAACTACGCCATAGTTAATAATAGTACACCCTAACTTTACTAACCCTAACTTCTATTAAATACCGAACCCAACCGAGAATCGAATCTTAATAAATCTAAATACACCAGAACGTATAAGTAAATACCGAGTCATATCACCACATATTTTTCCCTACATTAGTATATCTTCGTTAACTGGTATATATTTTTATGTCCAACTTTAGGTAGGATTCCCATAACATAGTGTATGTCATTTTATATATAGCTATATACCTCCTACTATTGGTTATTAGGACTTTATCTCATTCTTTAAAAACATTGTATATGTGTGTATTAAATAACGAACCCAACCGAGAATCGAATCTTAATAAATCTAAATACACTAGAACCATATACATGTATGGTGTAAGTAAATACCGAGTCATATCACCGCATATTTTTCCCTACATTAGTATAGCATCGTTAACTGGTACATATTTTTATGTCCAACTTTACGTAGGCTTCGCATAACATAGTGTATGTCATTTTATATATAGCTATATACCTCCTACTATTGTATAATGGTACTATATTTCATTCTTTAAAAACATTGTATATGTGTGTATTAAATAACGAACCCAACCGAGAATCGAATCTTAATAAATCTAAATACACCAGAACCATGTATGTTATAAGTAAATACCGAGTCATATCACCGCATATTTTTCCCTACATTAGTATAGCATCGTTAACCGGTACATATTTTTATGTCCAACTTTACGTAGGCTTCGCATAACATAGTGTATGTCATTTTATATATAGCTATATACCTACTACTTTTGTATAATGGTACTATATTTCATTCTTTAAAAACATTGTATATGTGTGTATTAAATAACGAACCCAACCGAGAATCGAATCTTAATAAATCTAAATACACCAGAACCATGTATGGTTTATGTAAATACCGAGTCATATCACCGCATATTTTTCCCTACATTAGTATAGCATCGTTAACTGGTATATATTTTTATGTCCAACTTTACGTAGGCTTCGCATAACATAGTGTATGTCATTTTACATATAGCTATATACCTACTAATTTTGTATAATGGTACTATATTTCATTCTTTAAAAACATTGTATATGTGTGTATTAAATAACGAACCCAACCGAGAATCGAATCTTAATAAATCTAAATACACCAGAACCATGTATGGTTTAAGTAAATACCGAGTCATATCACCGCATATTTTTCCCTACATTAGTATAGCATCGTTAACTGGTATATATTTTTATGTCCAACTTTACGTAGGCTTCGCATAACATAGTGTATGTCATTTTACATATAGCTATATACCTACTACTTTTGTATAATGGTACTATATTTCATTCTTTAAAAACATTGTATATGTGTGTATTAAATAACGAACCCAACCGAGAATCGAATCTTAATAAATCTAAATACACCAGAACCATGTATGGTTTATGTAAATACCGAGTCATATCACCGCATATTTTTCCCTACATTAGTCTATCTTCGTAACTCGTATATATTTTTATGTCCAACTTTAGGTATAGGCTTCGCATAACATAGTGTATGTAATTTCAACTATGCGGCCACAAGGCGTAATACTTTAGATTCTTTGAAAGCAGATGACCTTAGTACCTACTACTTAGTATATCTGATTGCCTCGTTGGTGTAGTGGTTAGCATGTTCGACTGCGGCCGACGAGATCCCGGGTTAGAGTCCCGGGTCGGGCCATAATAAGTATTGGGTTTTTTGACAAGAAATTCTCAGTACTAGCCTAGAGTTAGGAAGTTGGCGGTGTTTCACCCCCGTGCCTCGGAGAGCACGTCAAACCGCCGTGGCCGAAATGCGGTCGGGAGGACACTATTATTTTCATTTTATTTTTTAATATACCTACTTAATACTTTAGTTAAATCATTATCATAGTTTTTGACTTCCACTGACACAAAGAGTATTATTATGGCATTTTACCTTGCTAGTAATATTAACTTAGTTACCTCATGTAGGTACTTTTTGACCCTGCCGGGGATCCAACCCGGGACCTCCGTAGTTATGTTAAGACAACTACTCTCAACACTGCGCTGTTGTCACACACACTCAATATTACATAATACTCGCGAAGGTATATTGTATATTTTGAGAGTCATCAAAAGTTTTCCGCCCAAGAAAAACAGGCATTATATATTCCGTATGGCCAGTTCATAGCATTTCGCAATTGTATGGACGCATTATATTAATGACCACACCATAATTGGTTTCGCGCGTCCAATTTTCGTACGGTGGCCATGATTACAGTTTAAAATTAAAAATTCCCAGAATTTCCATTTCTATATCTATCACTGCTGCATCCATTTCAGTTTTTTTTATTCCTTTAAAAGTAAGCCCGCGGGTTCGATCTCATCTGTTAGTAAGTGATGATGCAGTCTAAGATGGTAGCGGGCTATCCTGTTAGGGTTATGCCAGCTCTATGTCAAATCCATACCCCAATCGGTTTCTACAGGCATCGCATCTGAACGCTAAATCGCTTGCCGGCACGCCTGTAGAGTGGTAGGTAACTAGCCACGGTCGAAGCCTCCCACCAGAAGAAAACTTTCTCCATTACGAGTTTCAAACTTACCTTAGGCAGGAAAACGAGCCTTAAAACTAAGTCATTACAGTTTCATTACGAATGTAGTATATTTAAATTTAAAACGTTTTGTCTTCGTAACAACGCGAGCATGTGGCTGTTCGCGAGCATGTCGGTGACGCGAATCCACAAGTTTACCCCTTCAAAAGAGTTTTCACTTCAAAAATCCTATCATTGTAATAAATGTTCATATAGTCGCCCTACTAAACTTAGTATGCCTGCGCACGCGCATGCCCAAATAGTCGCGTCCGCTCCGCATACGGCGGCGTTCATTGTCCGCGCTCCGCCGCCGCCGCCCGCCCGCCTGAAGGACGGTTTTCATTAATAAAACACGGATTCCTCGCATACGTCAATCGGTTTTAGGTGGCGGTGGTGGAGTGGTAATGCAGCGCAAGAAAACTTAAGAAGTCTAAGAAGGACAGAAAGAAAAATAAGGAAGATATAATCTATTTATTAATTAAAATCTAAATTAAAAACTAATTATATTTACAAAAAATACACGCCGTTCATGTGATCGTTAATGGGCATGGTGCCTGGTTGCTATTACTCGGTGCTATTACCTCGTTGAATGAAATAAGATATAATCTAAGTAGATATAGTCCCACAAACTTATCTGACCCGGTGGCCAAAATTGGAACGAATTTTTATGCCTGTTCAGTTTTGGTTTTAATTTGATTTCTCATAGATACTAGCGACGCTGTCACCGGGTCAGAAGTTTGTCGAACTATACCTGCGTTCTTTTCTATCAGACGTTCTACGGACTACGGAGGTGTCTACTTTTCTAGAGGTGGGAGATTTTCTTCACATTAGATTGTGTCAACGTTAACTATGGTTAGAAATAATTAAAAAACACGACTGCCCTGCCAAAAAATGAACTAAAAAGTTAAAAATCTAAATTAATCTAGCTAAATTAGAAACTTATTCACATTTTTATTAAATGATATTTTTTTTGTGAATCACTGGATATTGAACTGGATTGGATATTATTAAATATATTTGGAATCTACTCATCATTTTCTAGATGATGATTATACAGTTGATCTTATTTTCGAATATTTGTGTTCAACTTTAGTCTATAATGCGGGACCATGGTCTCCCCATCAAATTTTTATAAATTTTAGTCTAGTCTATGTCACCCGGAATAAACTAGGGATTCTAATGATACCTCATTTATCAAAATTAGTTCAGGGGTATAGAAGTTATGGTGGAATATACATACATACATGAACCCTGAAAACAATATACTCCTTTTTTCAGGCAGTCGTATAAAAAACTCCCACTCGGCCTGCTACGCAATGTTAGGGAAACTGGCAGAATTTCCACACTAATGTCAAATTATGTGCTATTTCCTACCCCTCCCAGCCTCTACCTACCTACCTACTTACCTAGCTACCTCTCTATCCCTCCCAGTTTATGGTTTCCTATTGAGGTAGGAAAACATATACCAATACAAATATTATAAATTACTTACCCGTATTTTCAATTAGAAGACAAATATTTTAGCCGTATTCGTCCCTTTATCTACTGGTCTTACATTTTACGTGATTAATATTTTAAATGCGAAAGAGCGTCTGTCTGTCTGCTACCCGGTAACGGCCAATTTTTATGAAATTTGGTATAGAGGTAAGTTTCATCCCAGCGAAGTTTCATCCCATACTCTTTATCCCGGAAAATTAAGGAGTTCCCGCGAGAATCGAAAAAACGTAAAACAAACGACGAAGTCGCGGACATCGACGGGTAAATAAATAAATCAAATCAAAAAATAAATTAAGTAAGCGAACAATCAAACGATACATTGAATATTTATTGAGTTAAATACAACAATAACAGATTGTCATTGTTTCTATGGCATTCACACAATGATTCAACCGTAGACACTGCGGCGCTGGGAATTCTATCATTTCATTAATCCATGGAAATAATAAAAAAATTAAAGCAATTCTCCATGCGTTCCCACTTCTGATTATACCATTATAATTGGTGTAAAAAGGCTCAGCTATTTATTTAATTGTATAACGATTGATGGTCGGTAGTCATGCGGAATCGTTGAATCAGACTGCGGGGAGCCCTGGTTTCTAATCAGGCTTACCACTGCTTAACTACCCTACAGTAGAGCAACACTTTTGCTGTATTGTAGGGTTGCTAACCCTGTTGTATTATGTCGCAGTGTTGAGCGCTGTTGTCTTAAAATGGGAGGTCCCGGGTTCGCACTTTTGCTGTATTTTAGGGTTGCTAACCCTGTTGTATTATGTCGCAGTGTTGAGCGCTGTTGTCTTAAAATGGGAGGTCCCGGGTTCGCACTTTTGCTGTATTGTAGGCTTGCTGACCCTGTTGTATTATGTCGCAGTGTTGAGCGCTGTTGTGTAAAAACGGGAGGTCCCGGTTTCGATCCCAAGTAGGGTCAATTTGGGCTTATAATTTCTGCATTTTGTCTGGCTGGATAGGAGGTTTCGGCCGTGGCTTTTTACCACCCTACCGGCAAAAACGTGCCGCCAAGCGATTTAGCGTTCCGATACGATGCCGTGTAGAAACCAATCAGGGGTACGGGTTATATATAACTGCCCTTAACAGGTTATTCCGCTATCATCCTAGACTGCAATATCTCTTATCATCAAGTGAGCTCGCAGTGAAGGGATAGCTTATAGTGGATAAATAAAACTGACGATTGAAAAAAATCGGCTTTAATTTTATGTCATGAAGTAAAATGGCATGACTTTACATCACCATAAACTTTAGTAACAATACTCAGTTGAAACATTTGGCCATATTTACTACACTACACTTATTAATGCGAATGGTTTAGGCTAATGTCCACTACGCTAGGCAAGAGTGGATTGGCAGAAATATTTTTTCAAATATTTTTTAGGATGATGAACTCTCACGTACATAGGTTTATAGTGCCACCAACTCATTTGGCCCTGTGGTCAAAATTGGAATTAATTTTTATGCTTGTTTTTTTTTATTATTTTACTAGTCATAGATACTAGCGAAGCTAAGTTTGTGGGACTATGTAACTCACGATTAACTCCTTCGTCGTTAAAACTAATGTCTTTTTAATTAATTAACATCTTCAACAAACCGACTGTACTATTGCTCTACCACGCTTCCAGTAAGCATTAGAGGTACTCGGAAATGCTTTAGAATACCAACAATAATTACTATTGTCTGGTATTTACTCATTAAAAGCATCACCTATCGACATGACTTGACTTCGACAATTATTAATTAAGTATATGCATTTTCTCAGTAAGCATTAGATACGGTCGATTTTTATACGACTGCCTGAAAAAAGGAGTATATTGTTTTCAGGGTTCATGTATGTATGTATGTGAGTTTGTATATTCCACCATAACTTCTGTACGCCTGAAGCGATTCTGATAAATGAGGTATCGTTAGAATCCCTGGCTTATTCCGGGTGACATAGGCTAGTAAAATTTAAAAAAAAATTGATGGGGTGACCATGGTACCGCATTAAAACTAAATTTGAAAAAAAAAACGAAAATAAGATTAAATATGTCATCATCTAGAAAATGATGAGTAGATTCCAAAAATTTATAATAACACTACAGTTCAATATCCAGTGATTCACAAAAAAATATCATTTAATAAAAATGTGAATAAGATTCTAATTTAACTAGATTAATTTAGATTTTTTTTAGTTCGTTTCTTAATAGGGCAGTCGTGTTTTTTTAAATTTTTATTATGACTTTTTTTAAAGACACTATGTAACAAAATAAACAAAAAAACTAAGATACTATGTAACAAAATGGATTTTGGAACAAAATAAAGATTTATCATCATCATTATCCATGATATTTAGAAAAATAAAACTAAATTTACTCGCACGAAGTCTAGTCGCAGGCATCATCGAGTTACACAATATTTGAACAGACACAGTTGAAATAAATGGAACACTGAAACCAATTTATTAAGTGCAACATCTTTTTTATGAACGCCATTTTTTCGTCAAACGATACAATGGGATAAAAACGGTCGGCCCGCAATAAATGTATTTCTGCCCTATGCCCATTATCTAGCGGCAATTTATTTTCCGAAGCAGTGCGCGAGAAGCAGGCCGTTTCAATACCGCGTGTGTCAATCACACGGGGCCAGCGCAATCAGGGACCATCGCAGCCTTTATCAGGGTTGCCAACCCTGTTAGCCATACTTAATAGTATAAATGAGAGAGCGGGCTTTTCTGCCTGCTACGCTTGCACCGTACAATCAGTTGAAAAAAAATTGGTTTTGGTACTGTTTACCCTGGTAAACCGAAGAGTTCCCACAGGACTACTAAAACATAAACCCAAGCGCGGAAAGTCGAGGCCATCATTTAGTTAAAAATACTAAATTGTAACTCAGTTGTAAAGTGATAATACGGCCACCAAGCTCCGAACGGAGACGTTGAAATAAAAGGCACGAAACTGAGAAAAGATATTCTTGAAAATCGCTTAAAATCGTCGTCCAATGCTGTCAAAATGTAGTTTAGTAATGCTAACTAGTGTTTTTCAAGTATTCTTATAGTTATTCTAAAAAACGGCAGGTCCGTAATAAATGTATTTCTGCCCTATGTCCATTATCTAGCGGCAATTTACTTTCCGGAGCAGTGCGCGGGAAGCAGGCCGTTTCAATACCGCGTGTGTTAATCACACGAGGCCAGCGCAATCAGGGACCATCGCAGTCTTACCAGGGTCGCTAACCCGGGGATTTGGAAAAAACACGTTTTTCCACGTCAATTCTACCGTAGGTAGCAAATAACCCGAAACTTAGGTAAATAATTATTTTTTTCAAAAGAGCCACCACCGAGTTTCTTGCTGGTTCTTCTCGGTAGGAATGGAATGCACGAACCAGTGGTAGATTCACTCAAAGAATGAAAAGCACTTGTCAAAGTCTAATTGAATAAAAAAGTTTTGTATTTGTTTGAACGCTGGTATCCTTGTCACTTGACTCACACGTATTACTATATAAAAAATTTATGACATTAATTTGTCTCTCAACAGTAGAGACATAGTATTTACGACCACCAAGCTTTGGACAGAGACGGAGGAAGAAAACGCACCAAACTTGTGAGTAGATATTTATGAAAATCACTTAAAATAATTGTTGTCTTTAATAACTACCCCTTCGTCTGGCGCGCAATTTTATTCGGTTACCGCGGATCTGCGCCAATCTCAAGTGCAATCTCAAGATCTCAAGTGGCGGTGTCGAATTTCGCCGGCCGGGCGTGTTTATTTAAATCATATCGTATCACTTGTACGAGCTACGTAAACACACAGTACGTCATTCAAATCGTTACGAAACATAGCTATAGATTACAGTTAAAAAGGTTATCGCACTTCTAATAGAGTTTACACAAAAAAATAACAAAAACAACAACAAAAAATGACCCCGTTTTTGAAATAAAAACATCAACAAAATAAACAATATAACCTCTAACTTTGTTTATTATTGACACTATGATTAGTCATTCCAGAGTAAAACAACAAGAACCAAAGATTCTGTTCCATTTGTCTATTTCAAGAACAAAAACCAAAAATAAAAAATAGAGGGTATCACCTTACATTTCGTGTTTCACTCGCACGAAATTTCTACCCATAAATTCATGTCATAGATTAGGTTCTCCAAAAAATTCATACTCTGTCCTTGTCTAACCTATTCGCATAGAAAAAAATTTCAAAGGAATCGAGTTAGTAAATATTTTGAAATTAATTCCCAAACTTCGCGCTACAGGTATAAAATATATATAAAATATTTTCTTTTTTTTTTTTTCTTTTAGAGTACCTAAAGAATTTTTTTTATATACTTGTTTGCAGTCGTTTGATGCTTGTGCGACACACGTGTTCGGATTTAAATAGGAACTATTTCTGATTGCAAAAACTGGGTTATTTTTTTTAAAATGAATTCTACGGTTCTGCTACCAAACGAAGGGCATAGATGATGTAGCAAAGTCCACCACCACCAATATACTGTCATTTCCTAATGCGCGTTAATAGTGGAAATCACGATTTTTTATACGACTGCATGAAAAAATTTATGTATGTATGTATGTGAGTTTGTATATTCCACCATAACTTCTATACATCTGAACCGCTAGCTTATACCGGCTAGTACAATTTTTAAAAAAATTGATGGGGTGACCATGGGCCTCGCATTAAAGGCAAAATTTGAAAAAAATAATTCGAAAATAAGATTAACTATATAATCATCATTTAGAAAATGATGAGTAGATTCCGAAAATATATAACACTATAGTTCAATATCCAGTGATTCACAAAAAAAATATCATTTAATAAAAATGTGAATAAGATTCTAATTTAACTAGATTCATTTAGATTTTTAACTTTTTAGTTCGTTTTTGGCAGGGCAGTCGTGTTTTAAATTTTTTTTAATTCCGATTTTTACAAAACACGAGTTGGCAGCCCTACCCTTAGCTTAATAAGGGTCGGGAGGAGCGGTGAAAAACGCTCAAATTATGAGATGGGCCGATCGTGTTACGCGCGCAACAAAAACCCGAGCGTACAGCCAGTTGTAAGGATCGACTTGTGGAAAACTCACGTTTACACCATACGATTTTATTATCTCGACCTCATTAACTATATCGGCCAACATAACTTTGACTATTCAGCTGAGTAACCCAACCAGCGTTCTGAACACATTACTGATATTTTTAATGTTTAGTTTTTAATTTTAGATTTTAATGTATTTTATAATGTATTGCTGTAACATTATAATTCCTGCGCTCATTGAGCCGGCAGGGATTAGTCGGGATGATGGCAAGAGACCTGATGGATTGACGCTGGTTCCCTGGGAACGGGGACGGGCGCTAATGTGGGACGCAACATGCGTAGACACATTGGCCCCGTGTCATATCAGGGAGACAGCATCAAGGCCGGGAGCCGCAGCAGAAAAGGCTGAAACCGGCCTCTCAAATAGAGGAGACCCTTGGGCCGTGGAGTCTTAGTGCCAAAAATTTTTTGCGAGATATTTCACCGCGGTTAATTGCCTCATCTGGTGACAGAAGGGCTGGCTCATTTTTTGCGCAAAGGATCAGCCTGGCTGTCCAGCGTGGAAATGCAGCCAGCATTCTTGCCACCATTCCACGTGGGCATGATTTATATAGGATTTAGGTTAGGCTAGCTAGCATTAAGTTCTATTGTAACATTATAATATTATTAAAATGATTAATTATACCTATAATTACTATATCCATTGTTCTCTAATAGCCTACCGAAATGTCAATCGCATACAAAAAGCTGCAGCAGTTTTACCAACAACTGCAGTGGTTTTACATACATAAGTAAATTCTTAAGTAAATTGCTAACAACTTTTCCTTCATTAGGATTCCTCCACTTATTATTTACTTATGACACCGCTTTTTCGTGGCTTTTTGTTAACAAAGCATCCAAAAGCGATTATATTATTACGGATTTTCAATACAAAACCTGTCAAAACGTCAAATTTATTCCTCCTACAAACTTTATCTGGCGATTGAAAAATTAGACCTTAATCACATTAAAATTGTTGTGTAAACTGTTGTTTCGCTAAATACTTGTGTAACTCATCATTATTCTCTCTTTTATTGGATAAAATACTTCGTATAGGTGGAATGTTGAATGGAGTTCAATGTGGAAGTTTATTTCCGAGTCGTAATCGTATTTTAGCATTGTAAAAGGCCTCATCAGTTGTAAGATAGGTAACAGTTTCGAGTTGCACGCATACTGGGCGAGGCCTCAGTCCCCCGACAAATAGTAACGACACACGAGGCGATTTTACAATAAAATATATGTTTTTTTTTATCCACTACAAGTTCACCCTTGACTGCGATCTCACCTGATGGTAAGTGATGATGCAGTATACGGTTTCTATACGGCATCGAACCGGAATGCTTAATCGCTTGGCGGCACGTCTTTGCCGGTAGGGTGGTAAGTAGCCACGGCCGAAGCCTCCCACTAGGCCAGACCAGAGAAAATTCAGAAATTATAAATTATTGTTAATATAAACTATACCCTTGAATGATTTTTAAAATTCCGAGGAAACTGTCTTTCAGGAATAAAAAGTATCCTATCCCATGGGGTAGATACACGACAGTATAATAACTTGTATCCCCTTGAAGGACGAATTTTGCGTTCGTTACTTCGTAGCCTAGCGGAGACTTGACATATGGATCCAAACTAATGTTATAAACGCGAGAGTATGTTTGTTTGTTTGCCTGTCTGCTACCATTTCACGGAACATCTGTTTAATAAATAATGAAGAAAGGACATTGACCAAATTCGCCTAAGAATCAACACACGTTTGAAATATACAGTAATTCTTAGCTTAATTTATAGTCTTTATTCCAAATATCAGAATTTAACGGACACTTCAAATTAATTAAAAATAAGTAAATGGGTATTAAATTGATTACTATACGTTTCCGTCTCTGGATTATTAACCACAGATCAATAACTTAAGTTTTAAATAATATACAATACCACCGCTTGAGCGCTAGATCTGTATCATAAGAAACAAAATAAAAGCTGCTTAAAGTGCTAAGTGCGCTAGTATTCGGAATCTCGCAACGCCATCTATTGAAAGTACAATAATTTAATATTTTTAACGCCATCTGTGAAGTTCTCGATGAACTATGACGATACCTGCATTATTAATAACGCCATCTGTAATGTTTTTGATGAACTACGGCGAATCTTGTCTTATCTACATACTGTTTACAGCTCTATTACAAATTGATAGATATGATATTAATTTGTTCAAGTAAATTGATCGTGAATGCTGAAATAAACTCAAAATTGAAAATATTTTTGGTAATAAGTAATTTTCTTGCAAGTGTCCGTAGTTTTAATCTGCTCTCAAGTATAAAATGGTATTAATTTGAACCCAGTAATCAATGTTTTATGACGGTTGGTTCTTAGGCGAACTTTGTATGGGGACAGAACAATGTCCTTTACAGTGACAGCTTGGATCTCTGGGTTAGTCATTATATTTATCTCGGCAAATAAATGAGTTCCCACGGGAATTAAAGAGACTTATATCTAGTAAAAGCTAATGCACAATAAATGTCCACTATGTCCACTACAGCCCATTAACGTCCCACTGCTGGGCACAGGCCTCCACACTCTCATAGGAGAGAGGGAATTAGAGCTTAGACCCACCACGCTGCTCCAATGCGGGTTGGCGAGCTTTAACGACTATTATCATGTTAGCGATAATAATCGGGACCGACGGCTTAACGTGCTCTCCGAGGCACGGAGTGAAACACCACCAACTTCCTAACTCCGGGCTAGGACTGAGAATTTCTAATCAGAAAAACCCAATATTCAATTATGGCCCGATCCGGGACTCGAACCCGGGACCTCGTCGGCCGCAGTCGAGCATGCCAACCACTGGACCAACGAGGCAGTCATGTGACAAAAAATGTGCACACGCAATTTTTTTTTTTATTGTGAGATAAACTTGCGCTTGTCGACAATCATGCTTAATACAAAGCAAAGATGAGGTCTAGGTTGGAGTGCGCTAGCCTAAAAGATGACCATTCACTTCATTATTGCCTTGAAGGTACCTAAGTAAACCTGCAAATTTCCATTGGCTTTCTAAAGTCTTATTATATATCTAAAACCCCTAAAATTCTATATATCTAATTAGATATGTCCCTAAAACCATTGTAGCGAGCTTATAAATGCTTAAACTTGTAAACAGCAACCGGAACACCAAAATTACGTCGGTTCTTTTTATAAATGATCTCCATCCTTAAGTATATCCCTTGTGAGTGCTTGGGGCAAAATTGTTATTCATCCGGGAGAGATTCAGCAACCCTTTGTGACAATTCGTTTCTCGTAATACCTATATTATCAGTATATGTATATACTTAACTTTTGTCTTCCTATAACCTCTTGAGGAAACTTGCATGCCGAGAGTTCTTTATAATGTTTTCGAAGGTGTGTGAAGCTGCCAATCCTCTTTTGACCAGCGTGGTGGACTATCGCCAAACCCTTTTCTGGGGCTCGAACTCAGTAGGTTGCTGATCGCAAATTAGCAAAAATTATGAGTAGTAAACAAAAACTTTACTCGACCATTTTCCCGGGATGCAATCTATATCTGTACCAAATTTCGTCAAAATCAGTTGAACAGTGATGCCTGAAAGCGCAGCAAACGGTCAGATGGACAAACGGACAGACAGACACCCTTTCGTATATATAATATTAGTTTGATGTTTTTTCATGCAAAGGATAAATGCACCAGTGCGCTCCTTTCCACGCACCACGTGCGGTGCGTGGAAAGGAACGCACTGGTGCATATTATATTCAGAGTACGCACTCGCAACAAAAACTTGACGCGACCATTTTCCCGGGATGCAATCTATATCTGTACTATCAATCGTATTTCGTTAAAATCGGTTGAACAGAAGGGTCGTGAAAGCATAGCAAACCGACAGAAAGACAGACACACTTTCACATTTAAGCATATTATTAGTATGTTTATTTTTTTCTTGCAAAGGAAAATGCACCGGTGCGTCCCGTTCCACGCACGTAGCTTATGATATTCAGAGTACGCACTCGCAAGTCGCAACAAAAACTTGACGCGACCATTTTCCCGGGATGCAATCTATCTCTGTACTATCAATCGAATTTCGTGAAAATCAGCTGAACAGAAGGGTCGTGAAAGCATAGCAAACCGACAGAAAGACAGACACACTTTCACATTTAAGTATATTATTAGTATGTTTATTTTTTTCTTGCAAAGGAAAAATGCACCAGTGCGTCCCGTTCCACGCACGTAGCTTATGATATTCAGAGTACGCACTCGCAAGTCGCAACAAAAACTTGACGCGACCATTTTCGCCGCGCGCGCGCTCCGCCGTTATTACAACAACTTATGTTAATTACAATTATATATACCCTGAACCGTCACATACACGCACAAAAACCGATATCCCATACAATTTTAATGCATTAGTCGGAATTTACGGCAGATTCCACGGTGACAATTTGAAAAAAAGATAAGAAAATAACTAGTCAAGTGTGTTAGGTCACCTGTAAGGTAGGTAGGGTTCCAAATGGATTCCAAGCTTGTTCCGAGAACATTTTGTTGGGTTTCGAAGTTCGTTAATATAGTCTGCACATCTCGTGTCTTAGGATTTAAGAAAAACAAAAGATTCATATTAAGTTCACATCCAAATAACAGCTTTTCTTGATTTTCTTAATTGAAGAGATGTATGAAAAGATTTCAAATAAACTACATTTAGGGTAGTTAAGATGCCAATTTTATTATCTGGTTGAAGTGACTGCCTCAAATGCATTTATTTTTTTTTATTGACAAGTATGATTTAGGTTACTTAAGTCACGTACACTCGTAGGCAATGCCTACTAGGCATCGATGCTTATGCTTAGAGCTAGGTTGAGCCTTTGAGGTATTTAACTCTACCATAGCTTGGTCTCCAAGAGATTTATGGTCGTTGTTACAGAATGGGCAATAATAAAGGCGTCTAGCAATGATTTATTGACATGTCCTCACCATGCCTCGAAAAGGGCCCTGCGCCTGATCTCTCTCCGGTGATGTCAGATTACCATCCCGCTAATGAGTAAGGAGAATAGATTTCTGTGTTTTTCAACAAGCGCACTCTAATAATATTTCCTGTTTATTATGTTATTTGTTATTTTTTTTATATGTCTTTTACTTCTGTTGCTTTTTCTTTTGCAACATCTTTATTTCCTGTTATTATTTCATCTACATTAATTATTACTATAAATCTAATCTATTAATAAATTAATTCTATTTATATTATTTACTATTACATATTACTCTATACAATGTTAGTCTGTTTCTGTTGTGTTGACCCTATTTTGGATTTTACTTTTACATAACCTTATAAATGTAGTGTACCCTTCCTTTATTAATACTGTTACTTACGCACCGGCCTGACATATTATTGTGTTCTCTTTTTTTTATGTGTAATTGGTTAATCTTCGTCGATTCCGCCGAGACCTAAGTAATTATGGATCTGGGTAGAACACAGTATTGAATTGTTGTTTTTTTGACTACGGAACCCTGAAATGGAAAAATGGGTATACACTGTTGGACGTGGAGCAAACTTTTTAATTGTCTATTCCATTTTTCACTGGGCGGAGCTTTGACCACACCTCTTGTAAGAAGTATGTAGTCAGTATTTATTTACTCGCCATTTATATGCGTATAAAAACTAATGTATGCGATTCTATATATTGATAGGCAGTGATGTATGCAGCATGGAGGCAGGTATATTATAAATGTCCTTAGAATGTTTTTTTTAAATTCAAAGCCATGTTTTTTTCATTGGTTTTTGAATTGTTAACGTTTATTAAAAGTATAATATTACTAAGTTGCGACTTGCGATGTACTTAGCCATTTATTTAATCAAAGACCAAGTTACGATATGAGAAAATTTATAAAAATAAGCATATTATATTGTATTACTCTTTCATAATTAGTAAGGAGGTGACTAAGACCGACGGAAAATAGATTCTACTGAACGGAGCCGGTAAGAAAATCTGCGGCTGTCACTTTTTTCAAAAGGCATAATTATAGGGACCTATTCGTTATTATCATCATCAACCCATTGCCAGCTCATTATAAAGCACGAGTCTCTTCTCAGAATAAGACGGGTTTGGTCCTAGTCCACCACGCTGACACAGTGTGGATTGACATTCGGCGTCACGCAGCTTTGAGAACATTATGGAGTACCTACACTAAAACTACATTAATAAAACTAATTATTATAAAGTAACACTAATAAAACGTAAATTTCATTATAACTATTCAATTGTACAAAAATATATACTAAATAAATAAAATCGTCTAAATAAAAACTTGAAACTAGAACTCCAATCAACTACGTAGGTAGTAGTAGTAGGCTTGCAGGTTTTCTCATGTTCCTGCACTGAAAGCAAGGGATACTAATTAATATCTAGAAACGCGGAATAGTTAGAGCTACGTTCACAGGGATCCACCAGATAGGCTATCAACGTTTTTTATACGACTGCCTGAAAAAAGGAGTATATTGTTTTCAGGGTGCATGTTTGTATGTATGTGAGTTTGCATATTCCACCATAACTTCTATACGCCTGAACCGATTTAGATAACTGAGGTATCGTTAGAATCCCTAGCTTATTCCGGGTGACATAGGCTAGTAAGTTAAAAAAAATGGGGTGACCATAGTCCCGCATTAAATACTAAAGCTGAAAAAAAATATTCGAAAATAAGATGAACCATATAATCATCATCTAGAAAATAATGAGTAGATTCTAAAAATATTTAAAACTATAGTTCAATAACCAGTGATTCACAAAAAAATATCATTTAATAAAAATGTGAATAAGACTCTAATATAAGTAGATTAATTTAGATTTTTTAACTTTTTAGTTCGTTTTTTGGCAGGGCAGTCGTGTTTTTTAATTTTTTTAATTATGACTTGTCTCCGTTTTTTTTTATTATGGCTTGTCTTTTAAAATCTTTGTCTGCTGCTGTAGTTATTATATATAGTTTACTGATTCGGGAATTCAATCCACGCGTTGACGTTGATAATATTCCAAACAAAAACGTTTCTTAATAAAAAATGAATTTATACTTAATTATTATCGTGCGTAAAAATGCAATAGTTGTTTTCGTTTCGAAAAATCTCAGAAATGTGATCGCCCAGATGATTTCGCCGGTATTCGAACTGGATACCTTCACGGAGACATCCTTCAAAGGCCGAATGTTGTAAAAAGGAGCACGCCTGGAATCGAACTGCGCACACATTTGACTGCTATCCGATAATAAGTCCAAATTAAGATCGACAGGTTTTGTTTATGCATTTAAAATTGAGAAACTGTATTATACTTACCTAAAGTGAAATAAATAAAATAAAAAGTCTGTTATTCTCATATCATAAGTAGATAGTTGAAACATAAATATTGTTAGAATTGTTAGTAGTACATTGTCCTTATTTCCTAGGTTATGTAGTACGGTTAGTGTTGCTTGATTTGTTAAGCTATATGAGCCCCTTTTCGGGTCCCCAACATCTTCCAGTTCTCTCTTTGCCCAGATTCATCCAGGCTTTCCCTGCCATACCTATTTTGGACTATCCCATCAGTGAAATCTTCACCAAATTGACCAAAATAATATATTGCTCTCAGATCGGTGTTTCATTTTTGTTTGTTTGGAATACTAGAATTTGACACCCACAACTTATGGATTAAAGTTTGTTGAATTCTCGTGGGAACTTTTTGATAAGTTCATTTTTAGAGTGTAAGACCTCTGTACCAAATTTCTTAAAAATTGGCTAAAGAGTCGGCGAATAAGAAAACTAAAATGGTCTATACTTTATGGTCCAAGACACCGCGACGATCAAACCTTCGTTATTTTACTATAGCTGAAAGTATTTCTATGTAGGTAGATAGGTACTCTTAAATTATAAAACAACAGGGTGTCTGACAGGGGGTTGCAATCGTACTTAGTGTCTGAAAATGGACAACGTGGTTTAGCTTATTTTATTCCAAGGAAAAATATAAAAAACGGAGCTTAATACTTTAACGAGTTTGAGGTGCCACCGTTTCTTCCTGATACCTTCCAAAGCAACCGTGATCCAGACTTCATAGTCGGGGATCGTTTATACCTATTAGAGACATACATAGAAAAACATTCAGCTTTAATAAAATAACGAAGGTCTGATACCTAAGCACGAATTGATACCTAAGGGACAGTGCAATAAGTGCTTAAAATATTTGAAAAAAGTGTCAAATATTATTGAGAAAGTCTTTTCTTAGTATATAAGTTAATAATTTAAGTATACTAATAATTCATAATATTTTAATAGATAAGGTTTAGTTCAGATAATATTATAATAACTTATCTACTATCTTACTAGCCAAATTGTTAGGCAAGATTGAGTCCCTCATCCAAAAACAGTCGGTAAACTAAATTGACACGTCTATATCTAGTATATCTGTGTTTTTGCAGAAAACATAAAAATGATAGCTTTATATAGGTATATTTAAAGCTTTCATTTTAATTTACCTAAGAGTGTGCAACAGAACCGTTCTCAGACCAGGAAGCGTTTGGAACCCTAGCTTTAGTTTTACGATATCGTAATTGATTATCACCATCACGTTTACACTTATTTGACGAAAAGTGTAGTGTACAAAATTTGAATAAATAAACATTGAATTGAATTAAATAAATAAATGTTTATTGACCAACTTAAACAAATTAATTACTTATCGTACCTATGATATACCTACTGCCATCTCCTCAGCCTGTGCCACAGCATGAAAGGCAACGCTGATCAGGAGGGACCCAAGGGCCGAAATCACTGCTGTCCTATTTTATGTTAACAAAATAAAATATTTAAAATTAAAAACAAAAATTAAAATAACCTGACATATAACTTGCCTAATTGAATGGCTCATTCACACATTTGGAACCCTAGCTTTAGTTTTAATATACCATCGTAATTGATTATGTATCACCATCACGTTTTACACTTATTTGACGTTCGAAAAGTACAGTGAACCTAATTTGAGTAAATGAACAGTGAAGTAACTTGAATAAGGATGATGCCTATATAGAAAATAAATTATTTCTAACTGATTATTAAATAGAGGGTCTTCCAAAAGACCTAAAATTCACATCCTCGGTTAGTTTTAAGTTTGACAACTATTTTATAATATAGATTAAAGAAAAAAAGTGCGTTGAAATTTGATGACTTCACAATTGCAAATGTTATACAATTTCCATACTAGAAGAGCGTATTTAAGTTTGATAAAGAGTTGCTGATTTGATTGAGTTGTCATCATCCCTATTGAATGATTTTGTTTTGAGCACGGGAAAATTTACCACGGTGTATGTAGGTAAATATGACCTGGAAACTGCGGGCTACTAGGTTAGCTACCCAGCGGTCGACTTAGCCGTACAAGGGGGGCAATCAGCTCGCTTCGCATCCGCCGGACGCGCTGGTTTAGGCCTACGAGGAAGGAATACTGTCACCTGGCGGTGTTATGACTGTCGTGTACCTAACGGTTGTGTTATAGTATCGTTAATGAAATGATTTTAAATGCAATATGTACTTCTATACTAATATTATAAATGCGAAAGTGTGTCTGTGTGTCTGCTACGCTTTCACGGCCCATCTATTCAACCGATTTTGATGAAATTTGACGGTTGTATCCCGCAGAAGGTCATAGGCTACTTTTTATCCCGAAAATTTAAGGATTCCCGACGAGAGAGAGAGATACGTTGTCGATGCCGGCTAATTTCTTATTTACTCTACTATGCACAAAATTCGGCATATTACAAGAAAAATAGTTCGTAGAGAAATTACTACCGATACGTATTACTTTTGCCGTAACGAGAAAAGTCATATGTAACCATGTTAGCTTCCGTAGACAAATAGAGATGAAGGGTTGACATAATTTTACTCGTTGTGCGCACGCTAGCCCTACTGGTAACAACCTCAGGAGGGGTTGTTATCGTAACTTATTCGTTAGGTACTTCAAATAGGTAAATATGCTCAATACAATAGGTAATAAGTTTGGCTAATCCTTTTATTTAATGTAACGAACAAAACTGTAAATAACGAAAATTACAATTAATCAATCTCAGACACAACCAAACAATCAGTGTTGCCACTATAAATTATTAATATCATATTTCAATGTCAATCACAGTTCAAATTCATAGTTCGTTCCGCGGTACGTGCATCGGGCACCAATGTGTACGGGACCATTTATTTATTTTCCCTTCCGGTACCACAGGAAGGACGTGGACAGTTACTTTCGCGCCATTGCATAATAATAGCCGCCATCTTGCGGACGGATGCGCGCGAAACTCATATGTCAAAATTGGACACGCGCAGCATAAACGCATTCGATAATTCGACCTCCTTTTTGAATAAATTGTATATTATCTGTATCACGTGGCGGTTTATTGGTTTTATTGTTTAGTGCCGGAAAAGATACGCTATGAGAATTCGATATTGGCCCGGACATTGCAGTTTTGATACCGGGACAGTCTGTCGCCGATTATTTTAGAAATAGCAATAACTACCTCTACAGTTTTAACAAAGACTATAGAAATACGTAGGTACTTTCCTACCAATCATCCGACGGGAACATCTAGGTAGTGCGGGAGGTGGTATTTCGTATCTAAGCTGGCAGACTATTCAATACAAAATTCTGTCATTCTATCCAAAAATTAGTAGGTATCATAGTCTTACTGACGTAAAGTACGTATTATAGCTTGTGTGAAATTTGGTGTATCCTGAGGTCTGTCCAATTTGTATGGTCCTCTATCCACTTTATAAGGTGAATATACATATACTGTGATTCTAACATCTAAAGCTACGTAAATTATACTGCAAATAATGGTTTACCCACTCTTAATTGGGTATTTGACAACTAGTCAAATCAGCAACTTTTTTCAAACATCAAAACGCGTGCTTAGTATGGGATTCTGTACGAAATATTAAATAGTGACGTCATCAAAGTTCGACGCACTTTTTTATTTTAATCGATAGTTTTAAATAGATTAACATAAAGCTACCAGGGGACCTGGATATTATTACGACTTACGACTTAGATTTTGGTAATGTGATTATAATCACTAAAAATATTTACTTATTTGAATAGTTTTCAAATACCCAATTGTAGGTCCTGGCTGAAGAAAGCCACTGCATCGAGGAACTGCTTCTTACCAAACAGGAGTAAGGAAATAGAGAGTGCAGTTGTCTTTGCGCCCACACTTCTGTACTAGAATATCTCCCGCAATCCATGATCTCCAGCTAATCCCTGTGGATATTGGCTGCCGTGGCGTTCGGTCGGGAGGACATCATAATTATTCTATGCTATATTTAGATGCAATTAATTGAAACACCATGATTAAGCGCAAACCCTAACAGCACCCAGGATATGGTTCATAATATAGTCACATGATATACAGTAAAATATTCATGTTCTTAAACTTGGTGTGTCCATGACAGCAATTACAAAGGAAACCCCACAGTCTCCAGACGCCACGTGCGTTTCCATACGCGTGTAGAACCATAATTTTGGCCCCTATCCATAAAATGACACCCTTATTCAGCAAGTGACTTGCTGTTCGTTGGCTATGGACCACGGAGCCAATTTAATGTTTGAATGGCATTTGAAATGTGGATTTAAGGTAGAAACTCATTTCATATGTTTCTTTCAGACTACAGTAGCAAGACTTAAAACACAATTCTGATGTTTAAGGAAACGAAGCGAAAAAACGTATAAAAGTCAAGCTACTCTTAGTCTCATAGTATGAAGACATGATTGAAAATTGCAATATCTCTGATAGGCTACACTCTTTCGCTATTGGCCGAATTCCATTGTCGCAGTGAGAATAACTATTAATCAAACCAATGAGACTATGATAATATCACAAAATAGGTATATAGTCCGACAAACTTATCTGACCCGCTAACAGTGTCGCGTTTCGCTTAGTATCAATGAAAAATAAAATAAAAACAAAAACTAAAAAGGCATAAAAATTAATTCCAATTCCATCGGGCCAGATAAGTATAATAGCTACTGAACAGAGCGTTAAACGAACTGATGGCGATTGCCAGTCTTAATCAAAGGGACTTGTACCTACTATCTTTAGATTCACATTATACAGTCTTCAGCACAGACTATAGGCCATTCAATCAGCCTCAACAGCTCACAGGATGTGGACCATAATACAGTCGCGCCATATAGCAAAATGTTCAAGTTAAACATGGTGTGGCAGCATTGCTGTCGATTCACTTCCTGAGGAGGAAACCCCATACTCCCAGACGCCACGTGCATCTCCATACGCGTGTAGGACCATAATTTTGGCCCCTATCCATAAGCAATGTTACTCCGTCCACAAAGACTTATTTAGCGTACCTACGCGAGGCACTACCGTAACTGGCACACAGTAAAGAGCTATATACCCTCTCTTGAGTACTGGGATACGCTTTTTTGGTTCGTAGCTCCCCAAAAGGCTTGCTCAGGTCCGTTATATTACATAACACTCACAGATGGATAGTGTTTACGTGCCCATAAATGAAGGTGGTATTTTTTATCGCTCGCATGGTAATGGGTGCAGTGGAAAATCCGTATCGGTTTTAGTGCGAGCCGGTTGTTTTTTTTGTGTGAGCATTTTTTACTGAATAAGGCTTGTTGGGTATGCCTTGATATGGAAATGTGTGGCGTTTCAATTGTTAGTGATTGATTAGCAGGTATTTTACACGTGGGTGGGAGACTGAGTGATATCGTGTGTGACGTCGTACCGGAACGCTAAATCACTTGGCGGCACGACTTTGCTGGTAGGGTGGTAACTAGCCGCGGTTGAAGCCTCTCACTAGGCCAGATTAGAGAGATTCTGAAATTATAATTCCCAAATTGACCCTGCCGTGGATCGAATTCGGGACCTCCCACGTTAAGACAAAAGGCTCAACACTGCGCCATATGGAGGTCAATCTGAAGAAAATAGAATAAAAAAGTAAGCTGCGATAAATAATATATTATAGGTAACTCTGATACAAATTTGACTAAAACTTTATCGACTAGGGAGTACCGAATAACATAAAAATGTCTAAATCAATTTAGTTAGGAATTTTCCGAAATATTCCCAACTATGAATTGAATACTAGATTTCCCACATGAGGCGAATATTGGCTACAAGTTGGATCTAACATCTTTAGTATTCTAGGGATAGAATATCAAATCTGAAACTGCTTCTTGTTGAGTTTGTTATAGGTTTCATTTTATTAGTTACCAATAGGTTTCCCGCGGGAACTCTTTAATTTTCCGGGACAAAATGTAGCCTTTATAGATTTATTTATTTTCTCATAATAAACATATATACATAAAATCTAAGGAACGGAAACAACCGCGTTAGTATAAAACTGTGTTGCAGCTGTTAACGCCCACCTCCAGGTTTGAACAGAAGAAAACATATGACAAACAGAAAAATAATGTTAGTGACAAATTAAAAATTAAGGTTAATGACAAATTAAAGTTATTGTAAGTGACAAATTAAAATTAAAAAATTATTTAAAATTAATTCTTAGTATTAATATAGATTAGGATTACGTTTTGTATGGATTAGTGTGTGAGCGTATGTGTGTGTGATTATGATTTGTATGTAGTAGTATTATTCCAGACTACAATCTGTCTCTGTGCCAAATTTCATCCAGGTAAGTTCAACCATTCGGGCATGATTGAGTAACAAACATCCATCCAAACTTTCGCATTTATAATATTAGTATAGATTTATTATAGATTTCGATTGATTAGGGGTATTAATAATATATTGTTGTTTTACTGCATTATGACACCATTATTTACATTAAATAAATAAACTTTAATTTTAAGTTTTATTCTAACTTCCATAGTTTATTAGCATTCGGTAAAGTCAACTTTAGCACACATTCTGATTCAAATTCAAATTCAAATGTTTTTTAATTCAAATAAACTTTTACAAGTACTTTTGGATCGTCAAGTGAATCTACCACGGGTTGGGAATGCCATTCCTACCGAGAAGAACCAGCAAGAAACTGGGTGGTTGCTCTTTTAAAATAAATATTTCATTTACAATTATTATATCAATGTATACATAAGTAACCGCTGTCCTTAGCATTGCTGGAGTGATCAAATCCATGCTCCTCTATCATTTACATAATCTTCAACAGTATAATAAGCTTTTTACAGGAGCATACTTTTAATGGATTTCTTAAATTTTTGTATAGGCAAGTTTAAAATAGTTTGTGGAATTTTGTTTTAGAAAAAAATGCTCATTCCCACGAATGAACTTCTGACTTTTTTGAGGCGGAGCGATGAAGTCACAGAGATGGAGATTCATGTTATATATGTCACCGTGAAATTGTAAAAACCGTTAGATTGTAATCTAACGGTTTTTCTCGATAGACTGTAAACTGTCGAAAGATTGTGAACCGTTCATCAATGTTCTGAGTGTCAATTTTTGAAATATTCATTGTAATTAACTACGTCTCCTTGTCTCTTTCTTGTAGGTTAGGTTAGGGTTCGACATAAATAATAGGCACTTAGGTTTTATACATTACAGATTACAATCTACCAAAAATTAATGCGTTGAATTGTAATCTTCCGACAGTTTACAATCTCGCTTGTTAGATTGTAATCTGTACAATTTTATGGTGACATAATAAACTACACTTCACTTCACGCATAACAATATGCTGCTTTGAATTTGAAAGCGTGGAAAATACATATATTATTATCTATAACTTTGAAGTCGCCGACTACATAATTTTGAACTTCGTAGCCTGCAAAGTTTTCGAGATAATCTTGTTTGTGTGTAAACTGAGATTTGTAGTTGAAGTTTCAATTATAAACTTACGAGGAGTGCTCAGCTTAGCGTAGCATCTTGAGTTCACTTTAACTTAAGTAAAAACTGCGCTCATTACTTAACTACAGTTAAGCAATAAGGTTATGTTTTTTATCATCTACTTACGTAAAATCTTACTAATATTATAAATGCTAATATTTGTATGGATGTATGGATGTTTGTTACTCAATCACGCCCCAACGGCTGAACGGATCTGGCTGAAATTTGGCACAGAGATAGATTATAGTCGGGAAGAGCTACTTTTTATCCCGAAAAATTAAAGAGTTCCCGCGGGAACCAAAAAACCTCAAACCACGCAGACGAAGTCGCGGGCATTCGCAAACAAACATTTTGCAGTAAAAACTACACTCGGAAAAATGTGTTTAAGCTCTCTATTGTGATTTTTTTTTTATCAACTACCAGTTATCCCTTGACTGCGATCTCACCTGATGGTAAGTGATGATGCAGTCTAAGATGGTAGCGGGCTAACCTGTTAGGGGCATGGCAGTTACATTAAACCCACACCCCTATTCGGTTTCTACACGGCATCGTATAGGAACGCCAAATCGCTTGGCGGCACGTCTTTGCCGGTAGGGTGGTAACCTGCCACGGCCGAAGCCTCCCACCAGGCCAGACCAGGGAAAATTCAGAAATTATAAATTCCCAAATTGACCCTGCCGGGGATCGAACCCGGGACCGCCGCACGTTAAGACAACAGCGCTACACACTGCGCCACGGAGGTCGCAAAATGATTACCATTAAAAAGTTAAGACAACCCCTGTAGATGATCCTTGGTAGGTTTAGAGTTATATATTGATCGGTTTATAATAGAAACTTATGCTCACAATGTTGCCACCGCAAACTCTTCACTCCGAAGTGCCTCGAGGGTCCTTGAAACCTAATAAAGATCGATCGCATTCAAGCCTCAAGATCCTAGTCTTCCTTGGTAACTGTGTTCAAGGATTTGATGTTATTATATAGGTGTATATGTCACCGTAAGATTGTAAAAACCGTTAGATTATTAGATTTATTATTAGAGTTAGATTGTTAGGTGTCGCAAGATTACAATTTAACGCATTATTTTTCGGTAGATTGTAATCTGCTAGGTATATTAACCCGATAAAACCTAATTATTATCCTCCTACCTGATTATTTATGTCGAACCCTAACCTAACCTACATGAAACAGACAAGAAAACGTAAATACAATGAATATTTCAAAAATTGACACTCAGAACATTGAACGGTTCACCATCTTTCGACAGTTTACAATTTCGCGAGTTAGATTATAATCTAACGGTTTTTACAATGTTATGGTGACATATATAAGACTTTGGGTTAGTGCAAAATTTATTGTAATCTGTTTTGGTTGGAAAAAAAATACTATTTAAATCCATACTTAATATTATAAATGCGAAAGTATCTTTCTATCTGCTACGCATTAACGGCCCATCTTTTAAACCAATTTGGCTGAAATTTGGTACAGATATAAGCTGCATTCCAGGGAAGGGAATCCATAGACTACTTTTTATCCCGGAAAATTAAAGAGTTTCCGAGGATATCAAAAACCGTAATCCACGCGGACGACGTCGCGGGCATATTCTAGTACATAATATTGTCCTATAGCTATAATACTCAAACTCAAATGACTTTTATTCAAATAAACTTTTATAAGTGATTAGCAGACTTGCCAGCAACTTCGTTCGCGTGAAATAAGTTTTTTAAATTCCCACGGGAACTCCCTTATCTTTCGGGATAAATAGATTATAACACACGAATAATGAGGCTTTCTATTGGTACCAGAATTTTTCAGTACATCCAGAGATTACCCCCTAAAATCTCACAAATCACAAACTTTACCTCTTTATAATATTATAAGTATAGATATAGATTTTGAATCGTCGAGTGAATCTACTAATAGGTAGGTATGCCATTGAAAATATGCCCTAATATGTTCCCCAAATAAAAACAAAACGTAACAGCAATGTAACATGGTAGGTAACACAATTAGAGTGGTACCACCAAATAGCTACGCACCAAATACAGAAGCACTAAATGTTATGTTCAAACACCACCCTATTTGGTGTGGCGAATTGTCGAAACTAACTTGAATATCTACATGTTAAGTGACAATTTCGACATGATAACATTGAATAAGGACTTTGTTTTCAATGTTATATCTTACTAGGTGATGCCCGCGACCTTGTCCACGTAAGTTTTCTACGTGGAACTCCTTCATTTTCTGGGATAAAAAGCCTATATCACTCTCAAGGTCCTCACCTATACCATTGCCAAAAACCACGTAGATCCGTTGCTCCGTTGCAGCGTGATTGAAGTACAAACCAACAAATAAAAACACATTCGGAATTATAATATTAAGTAGTTAGTATTAATATAAACATGTAGTATATTATTTCATGTGATTGAAGGACAAAAACTTTCGCAATTATAATGTTAGTATAGATGCGTGAGTAACGTCATTTTTAGCGGGTAGTAGTAGATTAAGAGCGTACTCCGTACGGACTCCGTTTGATTCGCAGAGGAAAACTGCGTACAAGCACTTTTATCAATAAAAAGCTAGCGAAAAGGAGCAAAAAGAGTCCAAATGAGCTCGTTTGCATTGAGTTTCATTGCGGATATTAGCTATAGCCTATAGTGAAAAAATTACCGCTTCTACAATAAGCTCCCAGAAGCCATGTTAAAGATGTCTCTGAATAAGTTCAAAGTTAAAGTAAAACGTAAACTCATAAACTTGAAAAATCTTATTACCATGTAAAAGATTACTGAAATGACAAGAAGGCTTGGTAATAATTTGCTCTAATGGCTCTGATAGTTCCTTAGTAAAGATGATTTGTGATATGGTGATAATGAAAAAAAACCCGGCTGAGTTTGTTGTGGGCTCTTCTCAGACCAGGGCGCGTTTGGAACCCTCGTAGCTTTAGTTTTAAGATACCGTAACTAATTATCGCCATCATGTTTTAAATGTAAGTAATGGACGTCAATATGTGTACCTATAGTGTACCAAAATTGAATAAATGATAAAATGAAATGAAATTATCTAAGATCAAGCTTAAAACCTTAGATAAATCTTAAAATTGAAGACAGATTCTTTGGATCTTTCTTCTCGTCTCACAGAGTCCACAGGTACTACTACCGTAGCTACCGTAGGACTGGTAGTTACCTCGGCCAACATATTATATGTTTGGCCATTCAAAGGCCAAAGGTGCGAATGATTTTAATGTTTAGTTTTTTTATTACATATATATAGTGAGCAAACGAGCAGACGGGTCACCTGATGTTAAGTGATTACCGCCGCCCATGAACATTTGCAGCACCAGAGGAACCGCCAATGCGTTGCCGGTTTTTGGGAAATTTGTTCATCTGCCTTTTGAAAACCCCAGTATTATAATCATGAGGGAACACAGAAGATGGAGGCTGGTTCCATAATTTAGTTTTAATTTAGATTTCAATGTACTACATAGATACCTAAAAGCTAACCTACCTAAACTACCTAACCTAAAACCTACCTTAAAACCTATAATTATTAGAAAAAATCTGCCCCAATCAATCTATCATTATTGATACATATAATCGATAACAATTAAAGAATAATCTTAATGATAGCGACGCGATAGAGTCGTTCTCTGCGCCTGCGCCTTATCTGAACATATGTTATTGAGGATTTAAAAGGCAAAGTCTGTTAGTCACCGAACCATTCTCGAAAAAGTCGATAACACCGTTAAAAGGCTGAGAGCTGATAACCATTTTCTTCTAAGTATTTCAACAATTCTATAATTGCATTAATATTATATCATGTATTAAGAAGTGCAAAATAGGCTAACTACTTTTGACTAATTCTGTTGTACACAATCACTAAATTAAAATGACACGTCTAATTTTATTGCTCTCCGTCTCATAATGCTCCCTGCGGAGAGACCGCACAGTCATTTGCATGTAAGTTTTCTTTGTACCGTAGACCCTCGATAAGAAATGAACCGAGTGAAGCAATGGCACCTCACATTTTTTTAAAGAAAGAGAATGAGAGAATAGTAGATTATTCAACATGGGGGTAATGTAATGTCTTACGTCACGGGAATCCTGAGTGAAGCGAGGTGTTTAGGGGCGCTCAAGACAAAGACAGCATTACCGCTGCGTTGAATACTCTAATTTTCACACCTCGCGAGGCAATCAAATCAAGGCTAATAAAAAGAAATTCGAAATTCAAATTACATTACACCCCATGGGCGTAATGAATTTCAGTACAACATTACAACCCCGCTTAGCCATAAGAATGTTATGACGTACTTTACCTTTGTATAACAGGTCTTGTAATAAGGATTGGTGTGAAAAAATCTTTCCAAAAAGGTGGTATAGGAAACTGTATAAGTAGACGTTTTCAGTTGTAAGTCGGATGTAGTAGGAATGACTTTATTAAATTAGTAGTCTTTAGTCAAGTCAATTTGAAGTGAAAACTTCATAGCCGGTTGAGCACTTTTTGGTAGGGGGTAAACTTATGGATTCGCGTCACCGAAGACAAAAGGTCTCAAATACAAATACATTTACTACATTCGTAACTAAACGTATTCGTATTGTAATTATTTTAAAATATATATATTTTTTAAATATTCGTTTTCACGTCTAAAAATATTCGTTTTCACGTCTATCGGCAGTCCCTATGACTGCCAATTTTTATTTTTTTCATTAAACAAGGTTCTTAAAGACCTGGTTTATTGAAATCCAACACAAACAGTACTTTCATAGTTTCCCACGTTTTCCAAGATAAATAAGAGAGCTAGTTCTGGACTTAACGATACAAAACAAACATTTTGAAGTAAAAACTACACTCGGAAAAATGTGTTTAAGCTCTCAGATTACAAACCAAATCTCAGTAACACCGTTAGCGAACTATTTTTCTAAAAATATACGTGAAATCGTAAGCAGACCCAAAAAAGGGATGGACATAGATGGAAGTTAACACCAAATGTGCGCCATTCTGGATTGTGGCGAATAAAAATGTGATAATTTATTGCTTTTTGGTGTTTCATTACCATGTTAATTGCTGAATTATATTATTAGATGGTTTGGAAATTTATTTCTAAATTGGCGAAACCTACGCCAACGTATAACGTAGGTATAGGTTATTTTTTAACAAGAAATCACTACCCGTATTAGAAAGAAAGAAAGAAAGAAATCTTCATTCAGGGATACAAGTACATCAATAACTAATAAAATAAAATAATACTTTATAAAGACAAAAAAAGTGCAATGTGACTTGATCCCCAAAATGGCCAGCATGTGCTTTATCTGTTACTAGTGAATGCCCACGACTTGGTCTGCGTGGTTTGAGGTTTTTGGTTCCCGCAGGAACTCTTTAATTTTCCGGGATAAAAAGTAGCCTATGTGCTATTCCAGACTCTGTGCCAAATTTCAGCCAGATCCGTTAAGCCGTTGGGGCGTGATTGAGTAACAAACATCCATAGATCCATACATCCAGACATGCAGACATCCAGACATCCAGACATCCATACACCCATACATCCATCCAAACTTTCGAATTTATAATATTAGTATAGAATAAAGCGCTACGGGGCGATTGTCTAAAAATTACTGGTACAGTATAAGGATAGCAAACACCTCTGATTGGTTAGCATTCTTCCAGTGTTGGCCAAAATCCATTGACGCAGTAAGAATACTATAGATTCAGCCAATCACAACAATTGAGACTGTAACAATGATTGATGCAGGTTTTACACAATCGCCCTGCAGATCTTCCGTGAAGCCAGTATGCTTGGACGACGCCAAAAACATAATATGAACAAAGACAAGTCATAATAAAAAAAATTAAAAAACAACTGCCCTGCCAAAAAACGAACTAAAAAGTTAAATATCTAAATTAATCTTGTTAAATTTGAATCTTATTCACATTTTTATTAAATGATATTTTTTTGTGAATCACTGGATATTGAACTATAGTGTATTTTTGGAATCTACTCATCATTTTCTAGATGATGATTATATAGTTAATCATAAACTTATTCGAATTTTTTTAACTTTAGTCTTTAATGCGGGTCCATGGTCACCCCATCATTTAAAATTTTACTAGCCTATGTCACCCGAAATAAGCTAGGGATTCTAACGATACCTCATTTATCAAAATCGGTTCAAGCGTATAGAAGTTATGGTGGAATATACAAACTCACATACATACATACATACATGAACCCTGAAAACAATATACTCCTTTTTTCAGGGAGTCGTATAATAAAAGCAGTCTTATTGTGGAACGCACTCCCAGCTGATTATCAGACGATAAAATTCTCTAGGGGCCTTTAAAAGTCAAGTCAAAAAGCACTATATAAAGCTGTAAACTTTTTCTTACTTATTATTATTCTTACAATCTAGTGCATTATAATATTTCCCACGCAGATTGCGGCGGCTAATCTCACTGGAGATTGGCCGCCGTGGCCGAAATTCGGTTGAGAGCACACTATTAATTAAATCTCCGAAAAATCAGAGACGCGTGCCCGGGGTTCGAACTCCCGACTAAGTACTTACCCGAAGGAAGCCATTCATCTAATCCATAATATACCTGATCGCTTTTTTAAAGCATCTATACTTATAATATTATAAATGCGAAACTTTGGATAGATAGATGGATGTTTGTTACTCAATCGATCCCGGCTGGACGGATCTAGATGAAATTTGGCACAGAGATAGATTATAATCTGGAATAACGCAAAGTCTACTTTTTATCCCAGAAAATTTAGGAGTATCCGCGCGAACTAACAACCAAAGTGTGTCTGTCTGTCTGCTACGCTTTCACGGCCCATCTGTTGCACCGATTTGAATGAAATTTGATACCCGTTGTATCCCGGGGAAGGACATAGGCTACCTTTTATTCCGGAAAATTCAAGAGTTCCCGCGGGAATCAAAACCTTAATCCGAGCGAAGTCGCGGGCATCAGCTAGTAATATATAAATGAAATAAAGTATTTAAAATGTAAAGTGAAACCTGCGTAGGTAGGGGTTGCGTAGGTACCTCTCTGTAAAAGGCAAATTTCGGGGCGATCGGAAACGCAAATACGGGGACAACGACCGATTAACGGTGTACCTGGCAATGGTGGAATAAAACAACGAATTTATTGGAAAAACTAATTCGGAAATGACTAAAAAAGTCATCTGACAAAGGCTGTGTGGGTGAAAGAAAATACCTACTAATAAGTAGAAACACTCGATAACCATTTTAATCATACTTTATTAGCAATTTACACACAAACCACTGTACAGCCATCTTTTACATTAATTACCGATCTCCCTCCAAACGCCTCCACTCGCCCGGCGCTGTAGAGGAAATCAGACCATAGATGGGCCATAGATAGATCCGTCAATTTCAGTCTAACACTACCTAGTAAGTTGTAGGTACTTAAATATCGTCTGCGCGAAATAATAACTAAGTACTGGGGTTGAGTATTAACATTAGCTAAATTATATCATGATGATTAGAATATTTAGATTTGCCGTTCTCATTTTTAAAAATCGTTAAAGATTTACTTATTGTTGAGTCGAGCCTCGAGGCTAATATTAAGCAATTTGACGAATTTCTTAGCGACGAAGTTATAAAAACCTAAAAGTAGTGTAATATAGTAGTAATGTGTAGTATACCTTTAATACCTACATAATGAAATATTTTGCTTTTTGAAAAAAGCAACTGCTGAGTTTGTTGCTGGTTTCTTCCAGTTGAATTTGCCTTTAGAACCGGCGGTAGAGTCAATATGTAATTACCAAAAGAGACAAATATATGGTATTTCCTTTAATTACTTTAAAATGTTGTATGTTTAGAAATACGAATCGTAGAAATTGCGTTTATTTAGACTGGTAACGCCATCTAGCAGGTAACTTGATACAAGTTGCGGAGAAATCGAAATTGTAACTTCTCAATTCAAACCTTTGGTCGAACCCTGGCAACGTAGTTTTGCGATGTTACTATAGATGTCGCTGTAACGTAGTTCAGTTAAATAAATTACCATTTTTAACCTGATTATTGACTGCGTTGTTTTCAAGATTTATTATAGAAAATAACTACTAATTAACATAAAATCTAGGAAAATTGTGATAGATTTTTAGTGCAAGTGGTATTGTAAAACTTCTAAATAATTTTATTGTAATAATTACCTAATTCTAAGTAGGTAGGCACCTAGATACTTTTCAGATTTCATTTTTTTTAATGAGGTGCCTAAGTCATTTTTTTTATTAAATTAAAGTACCTAGATTTCTACTTCATATTATTTTTAATTAAGTTTAAATCATTAGAATTCAATAGCCAAAGTACCTACTTTAATTGACTTAACTCTGTTATTAATTAAAGTCAAGTAAAGTAAATTATTTACTTTTAAATTATGGCCATTGTTTAAAATTTTACAATGATTACTTACTAAATTGTATTTAAGTAGGAAACTGGGTAGGGCCGTCTTTAGTTGGAGGCCCTGGGCACATTAGAATAATGGGGCCCCTATGAAAAGGCTTAAGCCTGTTTTAACAAAATAGTCCTCTGTCTATCTTGTTAAAACATGCTTAAACATATTATATATTAAAGATAATAATATAAGTATATAGTTATCGTTAATGAATATCGGTTGTCTATCAGTTGGTGATCTGGCAGTAACTAGGAGGCCTCCATCGAAAGAGGGGCCTGAAACTGGGTAGGTCACCTAGGTTAATGAACGCCGAATATTGTATCGATACCTAGATAAGTATAGATACTTATTGTTCGCAGGCTTTCATTTCCAGAAACCGCCTCATTAAACACCGCATTATCATAATATTGAGAACGATAATTGAATTGATACATTGTAGTAAAATAAACTAGAGCAGGAAATATCTAAATCAATTAATTGTTCGAGGAATGGTGTTATTGACGGTAATTTCATAGAAGCCATTCCATTTATTGGAGAAAATACATTAACTATGTGAGTGAAATGAAGGGCATATGCTTAGTAATGCTTATCTGCCTTGTGGGTCTAGTGGTTATAAGCTTGTTCCACTGCGGCTGACGAGGTCCCGGGTTCGAATCCTGGCATCATGGCTTCGCGTCAAGCATTGCGCTTGACGCGAAGCCATGATGAGATCTAGGTTGGAACGCGCTTGCCTAAAAGATACCTATTCCCTCTTGCCTTGAAGGTACCTAAGTTATACGTGGCTGGAAACATGTGCCCTGAAATTAGTCTAGGCAATAAACCTAGTGGACCCCAACAATAATTCCTCAGGCGACGAAAATTATATGTATATATATAATTACTACTATAGTATGAAAAAGTATCATGAGTTAAACGCATATTAAAAATATCCAATAAAAAATCAGAAAGGAAGTAGATAAGGTTTTTTTGTGCTATACCCAATTGTTAAAGTAGGAAGGTAGGTACATTATCGCCTGAACGCAGTTTAGATTTGAAAATAATATCGGTTTAAATATCGATGTTTTGCATGATTATTTCATTTGATATTTCGGGTTTGATTGTAGGTAAATGTACTACCTAGTATTACTTTAAAAATAAATCGCTAAAATATTCAGTCATAAATATTAAGGTTTAGGTATAAATACCTAACTTCCGGATGTTTTTTTATTGGATATTTTTGGATCATCCAATACTTAAACCCAGCCAAGTTTCATTGACTGAGGATTTAATGCGGGGGTCTCCATACAACGGACCGCCCCATTGTCTGGACTAAAGGGTGAATATCTATTTCTAGCTGCCACAAAGTTACTACAAAAATGAATAAAATTTCTAAACAACGATTATAAAATCGATACATGGACACACCACGCATGCTACCCTTTAAACCTTCCAGGGGGTCAACTGGCGGTTAGTGGTTTTGGGCTTGGGTGCCCCCCCCCAGGAGGGGGGCATACATTATGTAGCGGCAATCAGGTAGGTGTTTGATAGTGATTGTCCGACAATGATAGGAAAGGGAATGGTGTAGAGTCGATGTTGGGGTTAAGGACTTCAATAAAATATTTTATTAAGTAATAGCTGATGGCCGCGACTTCATCCGCGTGGAATAAGTTATTTTTAACTCTATAAATAAATAAATAAATAAATATATATATATATTTTTAATTATGCAGTTTGAAAAAACAGAGCAACAGATTTAAAATATCCAATGCTCTGTTTTTTCACGACGAAACTTGACCCTTGATTAGGCTAATATTAGGTACCTATATAACTGGCAAAGCTAATATATACCTAACATTGTATTTTGTAAATTAATTCCTATTAAAGATGAATATTATGAAAAACTTAAATACCTGCCTACTAAATTAACATTTAATTAATCGTATCTACTTAAAATTTTATCATAGGATTTGTTTTGTAAAAACAAATCCTATGATAAAATTTTGAGTAGATACTATAGATAAAATACATTTTGTACATTTTTGCAAGATATCTTCAAGATTGGTCATCCATTCAAGTAAATGTGGACGTAGCGAATTCCGCGAAACTTTGTAAAATATTTCAATCGCAGAATATCGCTGACTTGGTAATGAATTGGATAAAACCCGCTACGGAGTGTCGTGCGATGAAGGAATAGAGTTTGGAATTTTTCTTCGGAATTGGAAGATCTTCTCAGTGGCAAACTTTTCCTAAACGGGAAATTTAATTTCTAGATATTTTGAAATGTAGTTCCTTTTAAGACATACGTCGTACCTGCTATTTCTGAAGTGAACTTTTTTTAACGGAAGTTTAGAAAATAAAAATGTGAAACGATTAATGAAAGTGATGTAATTCGTCCAGATATTATCCATCCAATGATGTGCACTTCTGTACTCAGACTGAGCATGCAGCAGATAGAAAATACGCTTCTCATGGTTGTGGTTGTGTGTGTCAATATTTTTTATGGGTTTAAAATATAAATATATCTGTAGGATCGTTTTATACACTAGGCTGTAGGCACTAAGGATTTTTTTTTGTAAATTCGATCCCAAGGGGGTTAATAGTGGAAAAACTTGAAAATCGCATTCAGTTAAGTTATATTCACAAGAATAACCGTGTTTTGGTAAAAAAATTAATGTATTAGGTTCAGAATTTTTGCACACACCGAATTTCTAGAATACCAGCCAAGCGAACCCGAGGTGGGTCAGCGGGTAGCATTTTTTTAAATTACTATGTCGACTCCATACCTCCCATATTAATTCGTCATCACAAAGCTATAGGGTGTCGTGTAGCGCGACCTGTAATTTCTGTGTAAGCATTGTTAATCCTGAATGCAGTTCGACCGCCACCATTCGATACTCGCATTTATTAGAGATATAATTATTATGTTATGGACTCTACACCTTCGCGTTGGCGGTGTTTCACCCCCGTGCCTCGGAGAGCACGTTAAGCCGTCGGTCCCGGTTATTATCACTAACATGATAATAGTCGTTAAAGCGCGCCAACCCGCATTAGAGAAGCGTGGTGGGTCTAAGCTCTAATTCCCTTTCTCTCATGAGAATGAAGGCCTGTGCCCAGCAGTGGGACGTTAATGGGCTGTAGTGGTGGGACTCTACACCTCCCCTGTTAATCCTGTTAAATCCTGAATGCAGTTTGACCGCCATTGTTTATACTTGTAGTTATTATTAGAAAACTAGCTAATTCACGACATGCATTACATCGTCTCTTTTGTTTGAAAATCTACATACATATTCGTATTATGTGTTATTAGAAACCTTGGATTCGAATGACATTAATCACTGAATAGGTAAATAAATTCAGTGATGAAGATAGATATGAACGTACAAGCCATAAATTATTATACTACGCAGTTCACTTGCGTTTCCCTTTACGTAGGTTCTGGTGCATTGGCTATATCTAAGTTACCTACTGGGCGACCGTGTATCTCTGACAGCTACAGTGTAACGATCGCAATCACCTCTGATTGGATAACAACATGCATTACATCGTCTCTTTTGTTTGAAAAGCCACATACATATTATGTGTTATTAGAAGCCTTGGATTCAAATGACATTAATCACTGAATAGGTAAATAAATTCAGTGATGAAGATAGATATGAACGTACAAACCATAAATTATTATACTACGCAGTTCACTTGCGTTTCCCTTTACGTAGGTTCTGGTGCATTGGCTATATCTAAGTTACCTACTGGGCGACCGTGTATCTCTGACAGCTACAGTGTAACGATCGCAATCACTTCTGATTGGATAACACTCTTCCACTATTGGACAAAATCCATTGAATATTGAATAGAAGCAGGCGTTACTTTGCGGAAGTCCATGATAGTGAATGAACTAGAAGTTTAATTCGCTATAATCCGCTACAGTAGACAAATCTGTGTGGTACAGTGCGTGTCTTTCACCTGCACTCGCAGCATTCCATAGAGGAATTCCATTCCTGTCAAAAGAGGACTATAGGAAAGAATTAGAGGTTATATACCAAATTGCGCATTCAAATGGATACAATCAGAATATTGTTAATAATATAATTAAAAAACAGCAGTCAGCACAAATTAGAAAAGATCTTTACATGGCTACATCGGATAAAATTAGTAAATATAAAGCCAGTTTGACGTATTTTGGACCTATATCTGAGCGCATTGCAAAGACGCTCAGATCACATGATGTGCATGTCGCGTTCCGGACAAATAATACACTTCGGAGGATTTGCAATGGAAAAGATAAATTAAAGAATCATCAAAAATCGGGTGTTTATAGGCTTGAGTGTCCTGAATGTGGTGCCACATATGTTGGTCAAACTGGACGCAATTTTGAGATGCGCTATAAGGAACATATGTCTGCTTATAGGAACGATCAACCACAAAGGTCCCACTTCGCTAAACATCTTTTGGACAGTGGACATGAGGTGGGCAATAACCATTCATATAAAATCCTGCATAAATGTAATAAAGGGTTACGAATATGCGTTTGGGAGCAATTAGAAATAATTAAACACAATAATAAAGGATTTGAGTTGCTAAATGAACAAATAAACGTATCAAATTCACCTTTACTCAATTTATACAGTAATGGGGGAGGGGGCGAGGCTTCAGTATGAGCCATGCCAAAAAGGTATATAAGCCGGAACTTGCGATACGCTCCACCGCCATAGGCATTAGAGTAGAATGCCCTACCTCCCAAGACCACCGTGGTCTTACTTCTATTCTCCGACAGGAAAACATAGGCTTCCACACCTACGCTCTGCCCGAGGAGCGCGTCCTCCGCGTCGTAGTACGCAATATTCCAAAGGAGTTAAACTCAGAAGCCATAAAAGAAGATCTCCTCGCCCAAGGTTTCCCAGTCCGAGAGGTACACCGCATGTACCACGCCCAGTCAAAATCCCCGTACGAGATGATTTTAGTCATCCTAGACCTTACCCCAGAGGGTAAGAAAATATATAACCTCACGGCAATATGTCGTCTTTCGGGCCTTAAGGTCGAATCCCCTCGTCAGCGCGGTAGATTAGGGCAATGTCATCGCTGCCATTCCGCTAGGAATTGCTTCGCCCGCCCTAGGTGCGTCAAGTGCCTAGGAGACCACGGCACGGCAGATTGCGCTAGGACACAACCGACCGAGGAGCCCCCAAGCTGTGTTCTTTGCAGGTCTCAAGGGCACCCCGCGAACTATCGCGGATGCCCTAGAGCCCCCAAGGAACCCAAGCGAAGGGTCAAATCGGCCGGCCGCAAACCTGCCACCCCTCCCAAACCGACTCCAACATTCGTCCCGGCCCCGGCCCCGGCCACCAACGCTTGGGAAAAACCTCTTCCCAGGGCCAATCGCCCAGCTTCCGCGGCTAAGCCCGCCCAACCAACACCGACCCAGGCCTCACCAACAACGCCCAATTCGGCCAATCAAGCCAACTCAGATGAGTATTCTGATGCCTCTGCTTATGCATATGCAAGCACTAACATCGATGTCCTCAGCAAACTTCTCCTGACGATAGACCTTATAAAATTGCACAGATTCATCTGGGATGTTAGGACAAACCCAGATATAGTTACAGTCCTCCAAAAACACATGGACTTTTTCGTTCCGGTTAAGCAATTATTTGACTCTCTAAATGGCCAACACAAATAATAGTAGAATCAAACCACATTCCCTAACGGTCGCGTTTTACAATGCTGCCGGCCTTATCGACCAAATAGACGAAGTCCGCGATTTCGTTTGTGCACACCAAACCGATATTCTTCTAGTGCAAGAGACCTTCTTAAAACCTAGTAGAAGCAACCCGCGAATTGCCAATTATAATCTAATACGAAACGACAGAGCAACCGCCCTCGGCGGTACCGCGATTTACTATAGAAGGGCTCTTCACTGCACTCCTCTCGACACTCCTCCCCTTACCAACATGGAAGCATCTATTTGTCAGGTTAGTATGTCCGGCCATCCGACGGTCATACTAGCATCTGTCTATCTCTCACCAACAAAACAACTCCTAGAGAGTGACATCAGCGCACTCTTCTCCCTCGGAGACTCCGTCATTCTGGCAGGAGATTTTAACGCCAAACACCGCCGCTGGAACTGTAACACCACAAACCAACGAGGAGTTATACTCGAAAGACTGACAAACCGACAGGACCTTAATTTTATACTTTTGACCCCTGACATACCGACTCGTTATCCAAATACAGAACGGACTACTGACCGACCGGACATACTAGACATAGCACTGCTAAAGAATATCACCTTACAGGTGAGTCCTTTGGAAGTGTTATCCGAACTATGTTCAGACCATCGCCCCGTCCTACTCCGGCTAGGACCCCCGCCCAACGCAGCCCCCCCGACCAAAACAGTCATTGACTTCAAGAAACTCTCTGAGTATCTTAAGTCCATAGAATCAGTGCACCTCTCTCAAATTCCTGACAACATAGAAAGCTTAGACGAAGCGCATGCAGCCTCACTGCACCTAACCAATCACATCCGCGATGCTCTTAGCGCCTGTTCCCGGGAAATGCCTAACGGTTTTATCCGCCAGCAACTACCGAACGACGCTAGAGAATTAATCACAAATAAAAACGCCAAACGTAGAGCCCATGACGCATGTCCGACCGCTGACAACCGGAGAGAACTCTGGAGAGCCCAGAGGGAGGTAAAGGCTCGCCTTGCCGAACTCCGCGACGAACAATGGGACAGGAAGCTGAGCGAGCTCTCGCCATCGCATGTAGCGTACTACAGGTTGGCTAGGGCTCTCAAAGCCGACCCTGTCTCAGCTACCCCTCCGCTTATACGTCCCAACCACCCGCCCGCCTTTGAAGATGTCGATAAGGCCGAGCTATTAGCTGATAGCCTAGAAGCCCAATGCTCTCCAAGCACAACCTCCCTTGATAGGTCCCACGTAGAGCTAGTCGATAACGAACTAGCTATCCTCTTCTCCTCCTCCCCCTCTCCTGAAGAGGAACCTCTCCCTCCCACAATTTGCGGCGAAGTCCGAGGAATTATCAAAGAGTTACACGCTAAGAAAGCTCCAGGTCCCGATTCAATTAATAACAAAACATTAAAATTGCTCCCCGATCAGATCATAAATCTCCTAGTTGTCATATTTAATGCCCTTATGGCCGGATGCTCCTTCCCCGATAGGTGGAAGGAAGCAACAGTGATAGGCATCCCTAAACCGGGAAAACCCCGTAACCTACCAACTAGCTACCGTCCTATAAGTCTACTCAACACGCTTGGAAAGGTGTATGAGAGAATTATCCTCAACCGGCTTAAGTCCGTCGTCGAAGAGAAGAAGCTCCTAAACGACGAGCAATTCGGCTTTCGAGCCAGACACTCTTGCGTTCATCAAGCGCACCGCCTCACGGAACATATCTACACAGGTTTCAATCGCCTCTCCAGAGGCATCCCAACCGGAGTCCTCTTCTTTGACGTAGCAAAAGCGTTCGATAGGGTTTGGCACGCCGGCTTAATCTACAAGCTTCACCATCTAGGCTTACCGATAAGACTCGTACGTCTGCTACGAGAATTCCTCTCAAATCGCACCTTCCGCTATCGGATAGACGGAACCCTTTCTTCCCCCAGACCGATCCGTGCTGGCGTCCCACAGGGCTCAGTACTTTCCCCCCTTCTTTACTCACTGTTCACCAGCGATATCCCCGCGTTTCCTCATGTCAGCACGGCCCAGTACGCGGATGATACCGCCCTATATAGCTCTTCGCCAAACCGCCTTTTCATTAGATCTCGTCTTCAAGCGGCAGTTAGTAGTTTAGGTGACTGGTTCCGCCGATGGAGAATCGAAGTCAACCCCGAAAAGAGCGCCGCTATGCTCTTCTGTCCCTCCGCGCGTAGGAAGAGGCTAGACCTCCCCGAAATCACCTTATACGGTCGTCCCATTCCCTGGCAAAAGAATGCCAAATACTTAGGTGTAACCTTTGATAGTAAACTCAGCTTTAACGCCCACATACGCCGAGTCCGTAACAAGGCTAGCTATGTTTTATTCCGCCTATATCCCATGATATGCAGCAAAAGCAAAATGTCCCTGCGACACAAAGTCACGCTTTATAAAACGTGCATCCGCCCTATTATGTCCTACGCATGCGTGTTATTCGCACACCTCCCTCACTCTCGATTTAACAGTCTCCAGGTCCTCCAAAACAAGTTCATGCGTATGGCCACGGGATCCCCGTGGTTCGTACGCAACGTCGATCTCCATAGAGATCTCGAACTCCCTACCATAGCCCAATATTTCAAGCAGCTCTCCAAAAATTATTTTGAGAAGGCAGTTAGACATCCCAACCCTCTTGTAGTTCAGACTGCATCTTACACCCCCGATCGAAATGACCCACCAGACAAAAGACGTCCCAAACACGTCCTTAACGACCCCGACGACCAAATCACCACCGACAATGCACCCTACTTAGGGCTACACACCAACACATGTCAAACACAGCGTCTTCGCCAGCGAAGACGAGGACCCCGATATCTTACGTCACCCGGACGTGGTCTTAACCCACGGCCTCGGGGGCGTGTGGACTAACCTAGTCCAACCGACCTCCCATTCGTCCCAACGTCATCCTAAGCCGTGATCCGAGCCTCATAGGAGGCGCCCTTAGGAAGACGTTGCCTCCCCCGATGTCATCGAGCCCCAGGGCTCTTTTCTCGGCGACGCTTAGCGCTCGCCCATCCCCCCGGTGACGCTGTAGCGGCCAGTAGGGCCTATGCAGCATACTCAATCCGAAAAAAAAAAAAATACGATAGTCACTTCACAATCGTGCATTGTCGAGTCAACATCTCCTGAGGATGCTCCGGTGTCGGAGTGAATCGTACGTTGAGAGTGATTTGGAGGATTTGTGTGGTGTGGTGTTGTGCCTGTTCGAATTGCTGGGTGGTGGGTGTCGCATGTTACAGGTGAAAGACACGCACTGTACCACACAGATTTGTCTACTGTAGCGGATTATAGCGAATTAAACTTCTAGTTCATTCAAAATCCATTGACGCAGCAAGAATACTATAAATTCAGCCAATCACAGCAATTGATACTGTAACAATGATTGATGCAGAAGATACGCGGTCGCCCTGCTGAGCTAAATAATATCTTGTAGCTAAACAACGAGTATCAGGTGGTTTCATTCGCTCTCCACTTCGACAAAGCATGCCTGAAAGTGTATGGTGAAAATAAAACCTTTATTAATCGAAGGCTTCGAAGGATAGTAGCGTTACCGATGCGACCGACAGCGCACGGGTGACCGCTTCGATTCCCCGTTGTGACACACTCTATTTACTGACAAGTGATTACTGAAAATATAACAAAAGTTTACAGGGATTAGTTATAATAAAGTAGTAATAAGTACTTAAAAAGTTTCAGCGCCATTTTTGTTCAAATTGTTGGAAGTAATTACTAAATGCGAGAGTAAACAATATTGACGGTTTAACTTTAGGGCTTGCACTTAAATTAAAACGTAGTTTTATATTATAAACCTGAACCTTACACGATCGGTTAGTTATTTATAATATTTTTACAATAAATTTTGAGAAATAACAGTCATTAATTATTTAAAATTCGGTCAGTAATCTTCGCTTTTTTTAGAGAATAAAATACTCTAATATTTTATGCGACTTGTTGTATTTAAGAATTAGTTTAAGTATGTAAATCTGAGCCTTAAGAATATAATATGTATTATACTTTTATTAGGGCTATTATGTTTACTATGGTAATGCGCTTAATATAGTACTTTAATCCGAACATCTATTACACGATTTTTAATTTACGTGGAAGAAACAGAAATTCGCCCAAGTAATTTTTCCATGGATATTTTTTGTATGCGATCCATTTTTTTGTAACAAAACCAGGTCGTACCATTTTACGATGTCTCAACGTATTCACACCTAAAACCCCTTCGTCACTTTAAAAGAGTGGGTAGGTACAGTTGTAACGAATGGCGCAATGGTGGGAACACGCTTGAAAGGTTTAAAATTCGATTTGCGGTAGGCAAAAATGGTTCACTGTGTTTTTAACAAGTTTAAACCAGATATTGATTAAAAAATCAAATGAAAAGTAAAACCATTATGACAATAAATGGACAAATTGCCCCAGAGATTGACAAAGTATCGAAAACCTAAAGTTAGAACCTAAAATTAATTTCTTTGTGAATAGACATTGATTAAAAAGTGGTCGAAATGGGTTGTGGCTCGTCTGGGCAAGTGGTGGCGCCAGAGGGTGGTGACCAAGTAGCCAATGGCAAACAGAAGATGGCTGGTGGCTACGAGGCGAATGGTGCGAACGGTGCCAACGGCCACCATCATAGTGACAACTTGCCGACTGTGGTGTTGCCTGATACACCTGTCAAGCCTAAACCACGTAAGTTCTGTGCCATGGCCTATAACAGTCTACGTAGTCTAAGTTCTGTTCCATGGCCTACGACAGTCTACGTAGTCTAAGTTCTGTGCCATGGCCTACGACAGTCTACGTAGTCTAAGTTCTGTGCCATGGCCTACGACAGTCTACGTAGTCTAAGTTCTGTGCCATGGCCTACGACAGTCTACGTAGTCTAAGTTAAGCGCCATGGTCTACGACAGTCTACGTAGTCTAAGTTCTGTGCCATGGCCTACGACAGTCTGCGTAGTCTAAGTCCTGTGCCATGGCCTGAGACAGTCTACGTAGCCTATTTTCTGTGCCATGGCCTGAGACAGTCTACGTAGTCTAAGTTCTGTGCCATGGCCTACGAGAGTCTACGTAGTCTAAGTTCTGCGCCATGGTCTACGACAGTCTACGTAGTCTAAGTTCTGTGCCATGGCCTACGACAGTCTACGTAGTCCAGCCCCCCGATTGTGTGAGAATTGTCGATCAAATCGTCTAAGTTCGGCGTCAAAGTAAAATAAACCATAACAGCATTGAATTAGAGCTCAATTTCGTGTATCCATTCTCATACGTTTAGGTATGTACGATACCATAAACTTGCCTCATGTGGTCTCGCTGCGCCTGAATCCAGCGCAGCTCTCTGAGACTCGCTTCATGACGAACGTCTACATTTGTTGTACCTATAGTTTTAACGTATAAAATTCTTCGATCTTTGTTTTAAGCTTCTCCAGAAAATATTTGTACCGCAATAATATATTAGTTTATTAGTCCAATACATCATCAAATATTCTATGCTTAGTTTTTATTTGTGTTAAAACACCTTGTATGCGGTAGAATTTATATTCTCTTACCGGCAGGGTTTGGAAATTTATAATTTCTGAATTTTCCCTGGTCTGGCCTGGTGGGAGGCTTCGGCCGTGGCTAGTTACCACCCTACCGGCAAAGACGTGCCGCCAAGCTATTTAGCATTCCGGTACGATGCCGTGTAGAAACCGAATAGGGGTATGGGTTTAATATAACTGCCATGCCCCTAAAAGCTTAGCGCGCTACCACCTTAGACTGAATCTTCACTTATCATCAGGTGAGATCGCAGTCAAGGGCTAACTTGTCGTGGATAATAATAAAAAAAAAGTATAAAATTCTTCGAACTTTGTTTTAAGCTTCTCCAGAAAATATTTGTACCGCAATAATATATTAATTTATTTGTCCAATACATCATCAAATATTCTATGCTAAGTTTTTATTTGTGTTAAAAAACCTTGTACGCATACAAGATTTTTTGAGACACAAATAAAAACTAAGCAGTTAATAATGGATGGCATATGAGAGTTTACATTCTACCGCAGTAGAATGTAAACTCTCATATGCCATCCATTATTAACTGAGAGATCTTTCTCAACAGCTATAGCGTATGAAATACCAATCGAGGAGTTCGATAGCTCCCGCAAAGTGTCCACACCTCCGCCACATCTACAGAGACTTCTGAATCCTCCGCCAGCTGAGTTCAAGCTGCCTGACATCAGGGAGAAGTTGGCAGAAGCTGAGCAGAGAAGACTACAGGTAAAGATTTTGATTGTCATAATGTCAATACTAGAAATAAAAATAAACTTGTAATGCCTGCTTCTAGGCTTAGTAAAACTAGCAATTCGTTTGTTGGAAACAGTGTCCGCTTCTACAATAAGCTCCCAGAAGACATGTTAAAGATGTCTCTGAATAAGTTCAAAGTTAATGTAAAACGTAAACTCATTGAAAAATCTTATTACCATGTAAAGGACTACTTAAACGACAAGGAAGCTTGGCAATGATTTGTTCTATGGCTCTGATAGTTCCTTAGTTAAGATGATTTGTGAGATGGTGATAATAAAAAGAAAAAAAACCCGGCTGAGTTTGTTGTGGGCTCTACTCAGACCAGGGCGCGTTTGGAACCCTCGTAGCTTTAGTTTTAAGATACCGTAACCAATTATCACCATCATGTTTTTTAAGTAAGTAATTTTTAACGTCAATAAGTGTACCTACAGTGTACCTATATTGAATAAATGATATTGAGTATTGAGTAAAGACTTACCAGATTACCACTACAGCCCATTAACGTCCCACGGCTGGGCACAGGCCTCCACTCTCATAGGAGAGAGGAAATAAGAGCTTAGATCCACCACGCTGCTCCAATGCGGGTAGGCGGACTTAAACGACTATTATCATGTTAGCGATAATAACCGGGACCGACGGCTTAACGTGCTCTCCGAGGCACGGGGGTGAAACACCACCATCTTCCTAACTCCGGGCTACTACTGAGAATAAAAAAATATTGAAAAAATCCCGGCTGAGTTTGTTGTGGGCTCTTCTCAGACCAGAGCGCGTTAGGAACCCTCGTAGCTTTAGTTTTAAAATACCGTAACTAATTATCACCATCATGTTTTATATGTAAGTAATGGTGTATAGTGTAGTAGACCTATAGTGTACCTAAATTGAATAAATGAATAAATAATAAGGGCCCGACCCGGGACACGAACCTGGGACCTCGTCCGCTGTAGTCGCGACATGCTAACCACTGCTACACCAACGAGGCAGTTACCAGATTAAGGTCATCCTAAAATCTGAGCCCCAAGAGGCATAAAACAATGTCTTACCAGCCGCAAGATAACAACAAGACAAAGTACTGGTCTAGTGGAAGGCTTCGGTCGTGGATAGTTACCACCCTACCGGCAAAGACGGACCGGCAAGCGATTTGACGTTCCGGTACGATGCCGTGTAGAAACCGAATAGGGGTATGGGTTTAATACAACTGGCGTACCCCTCAGGTTAGCCCGCTACCATCTTAGACTGCATCATCACTTACAATCAGGTGAGATCGCATTCAAGGGTTAATTTGTAGTGGAATAAAGAGTTGTATTAAAATATCATTTCGACGACCTCCGTGGCGCAGTGTATAGCGCTGTTGTCTTAACGTGCGGAGGTCCCAGGTTCGATCCCCGGCAGGGTCAATTTGGGAATTTTTATTCTGAATTTTCCCTGGTCTGGCCTGGTGGGAGGCTTCGGCTAGTTACCACCCTACCGGCAAAGATGTACCAACGAAACCGGCGTATGGGTTTCATATAACTGCGGTACCCCTCAGGTTTGCCCGCTTCCATCTTAGACTGCATCATCACTTACAATCAGGTGAGATCGCAGTCAAGGGGTAATTTGTAGTGGATTAAAGAGTTGTAATAAAATATTAATCACTTATGTTGCATTTACAGATCTTGACTGCCTTGTTGGTCTAGTAGTTAGCATATTCGACTGCGGCCGACGAGGTCCCGGGTTCGAGTACCGGGTCGGGCCATAACAAGTATTGAGCTTTCCTGACAAGAAATTCTCAGTGCTAGCCCGGTGTATGGAAGTTGGCGGTGTTTCACTGCCGTGCCTCGGAGAGCACGTAAAGCCGTCGGTCCTGCACCTGATCTCTCCGGTCGTGTCGGATTTTCCGTCCCATCTGGCTATGAGAGTAAAAGGAACAAAGAGTGTACCTGTGTTTACGCACACACTTGTGCACTATAATATCTCCCGCGCGGATGGCTAATCTCTCTGGAGATAGGCCGCCGTGGCCGAAATTCGGTCGGGAGGACATTATTATTATTATTATTTACAGATCTTGCAGCAGCGGGCAGCATCAGCACAAAAGCGAGCTCAGAGAATGACGAAATCTTCCGCAATAACTCATAACGTGAGTAGTTAGGCCAATATTAATAAGCATCAGACCAGCTCCCCTATTCTGTAACTCAGTGGCTATCGAAAAATGAAAGCCACTGACATATATATTTTGTCCATTGAAGGTTTACTATGAAAAAATGAAAGAACATTTCATAGTAAATCTTCAATGGATAAAAAATATAAGTCAGTGGCTTTCATTTTTTGATAACCACTGAGTTACAGAATCGGGCTGCAGGTAAGGCCGCCTTTTGTATCCTACTTCTGTGTTAATTTTATTTCCTATTTTTGTTATTTTTACTTTTTGTGGTGGTACAAATAAATTATAAAATAATAATAATAATAACAGGTAGGTAGTCAAGTATAGAAATGGCACGGCTGTTTCTCCGTACGAACTGTTACTTACATTCTCCATACAAACTGTACATCTGTTTTATTCTTGTTCTTTAAAATCCATATATATCGTGCCATGTCTTTAAGTTTTCCTTTTTTCGATACACTAATAATTTTATCCACCTTACCTTTAAAAATTTTTTACCTTCAAAAATTACTTTTTTAACTTTTTTTTACCTTCAAAAATTCCAACAAGTGGACCAGTTTTCGCAACATCATCAGACATCCCGCATATATATTTGACGAATATAATCAAAAAAAATAAGAAAAACATACCGGCATAGCCTGAGACCTTCATTAAGTACTATTGAAAAAAACAAAATCGGTTCAGTTTTGGAGGAGGATACAAGATTAAGAGTTTTTCATAGGTACAATAGGTTCAAGATGCAATTCCCTATTGGGTGTTATGGGACTCTATTCGAGGAGCAGCGCTACGGCAATATATATTAAAAACATACCTATTCTCAAAGTTTCAAGTTGATGGGAAACGCGGCAATAGGGATGATGACAACTCAATCAAATCAGCAACTCTTTATCAAACTTAAAAACGCTCTTCTAAGTTCTAGTATAGGAGTTGTATGAAATTCACAATAGTGACGTCATCAAATTTCAACGCACTTTTTTTCTTTAATCTATATTTTTAAATGGTTAACAAAGTTAAAAATAACCGAGGATGTGAATTTTAGGTATTTTGGATGACCCTCTATTTAATAATCAGTTAGAAATAATTTATTTTTGATATAGGCATCATCCCTATTCCTCTTTGATGGACTTGAGAACGAGTTGTTAGTATCTTTATTGACCGAGGGAAGCGAAGATCTCTGAGTCTACTTGAGTGAATTTGCACTTGCCCGTCCGTCCGTCCGTCCGTCCATCCGTTCGTGTGTCAGAGCCTCATAACTTCTGAATTACTGAACGTATTTACTTCAAATTTAAATATATTAAGTAAACCGATGGCCTCCAGTCGAATATGGCTTAAAAAGTTATAAAAATCTTTATTTCAGAGGGGCTCTCATAGAAGCGAATGCGAAGTAAAAAAATTTTTATAGCGTTACATAGGGTTGCGGTATATCATTTTAAAAATAATTAGGAATAGAGTCCAAAAATATATAATTTTTTTTTTAATTTCCCCTAAAATTGACGAAATGGGGGGCTTTCAAAGTGGAGATTTTCTAACATCCAAAGTTGACCTCAGAACTATCAATTTTCTGAAAGGCTGAGCCCGAAGAAACTTGATCAACAAATACTAAAATAAGATAAATATTATAAGGAAACGAAATTAATAAATTAATGAGGTTCAGCATTTTTAACAGAACTTCACAATGATGTCAATAGATGGCGCTCTGTAAAAGTTTATTCCATAGAGGTTATATAGTAGCTATTTATTTTATGTTTATAAATAATAGATAGACGTTAGCACCATCCTACGTGGAATAAAAAAAAGTTAACTAATACTTTAAATAGTTAAAACTATCTTATGGATACCGCGAGGTATCAGTTCGGGGCGAACCACTAGTTGTATCTGTTTACTGTGCCACTAGTATCTTAGTATCTTTATATTATTATCGAGCCTTAGTATCTTTTGCTGTGCGTGATATCTGAATATGAGAGCTCACTAGATACTTAACTCGATTTTCAGGGAGCTGAGGAAGGCAAGCATGGTCCTAATGTCCTTACGATCTCTCCAGAGCCTGGCGTTTGCGAAGACAAGAACATATGATATTAAAGTACGAACACTAATTATAATAATCGGAGAGCAGCGAGAGAGAAGAGGCTGGCAAAGATAAAGATAAATTTAAACTATAGATTATTATTAAAATATATTATACCTACTATGTATACTTAAATTATACGAGGCGAAAGTTTGGATGGATGGATGTTTGTTACTTAATCACGCCAGAACGCCTAAACCCATCTGGATGAAATTTGGCACAGAGTTAGATTACAGTCTGGATTAATTATTCATAGGCTACTTTTTATCCCGGAAAGAGTACCTACCGGTGGGAAACCTCAATCCACGCAGACGAAGTCGCGGGCATCAACTAGTTGAATATAAATGTAATATTTAGCTAAGTAAATGATATATCTACTAGCTAATGAAGCAATGAGCATTCCTATAAGTTCCTCTAAGCAATGATTTTCTCTTATTTCTTTCTTTCTATATATTATTAAAAGAGTGGTTTTCAACATAATTAATACATTAATTTTTTAAACCCAAAATACTTACTTTGTTTGATTTCAATGATTTAGGCCTACTTGCACAAGGACTTCTAAACTGATTTAATTAAATTTTGTGATGCTGTCCCTTTTTGGCAAATGCATATTGTAGTTGCCAAAAAGGGACAGCATTCCAAAATGTAACTATATCAGCTCAAATATCCTTTTGCAAGCGGCCTTAAGAACCTAAGTTTTATTTTTCAATCCTGCTCATATTATAAAGATGAAAGTTTGTATGTTTGGATGCTTTTTCCTCCTTCACATCACAACGAATTAAGCGACTGAAAATTAAATTATCCTGATATTATAAATGCGAAAGTGTGTATCGACGTGATTTATGTCACGGGTATAGTTCAGGACCTGTTGAAGAGTAACATAGGCCACATTTTTTCCAGGTAAATTAGGGAGTTCCCACGGGAATCAAAAAATCTATATGATCTAATAATCCACGCGAACGAAGTCAAGGGCATCATCTAGTTAATTATTAAAAAAATAAAACTACCCCATTATATCTTTTATATAAAATAGGCATGATGACTGATTTTGAAAAATGGTCAGATTATGTTCGTAAGTATATTTCGAAAAAATATATTATTTCAGCAGAAAAATAAGGTTTCGTAGATAAAATTGGCATTTGAAATTTAAATTTTAAATTTCACGCCAAAACGCTAGCCGGTGTCATGGCGTCGTTTGTGACGTCACTATTGTTTTAACCAATGTACTCAGTGCAGTGTGCTGTAAGCAATAGTGTGATTGTCAAAGCTCGAAAACAAACAATTGTGACGTCATTCGCTTCTTGGTGTTTAATCCAATATGGCGGATTGCTGTATTTTATAGTTTTATTTTATCAAAATAAATAGCAATATCACTCGAAATAGAAAAATAAATACGTTTTTTATAATCCATGAATCCTATTTCATTAGATAAATTTATAATTTCATCCTTCGAAACTGCTCGACCGATTCTTATGAAAATTTATATGCATATTCAAGTAGGTCTGAGAATCGTCTATCTATTTTTCATACCCTATAACGCCTCAATCCACGCGGACGGAGTCGCGGGCATCAGCTAGTCTCCTATAGAAAATGTATAGCGTAAGAAGTCGTTCCACTATTCCATATCACCAGGCGCGATAGATTTATTCATGCAACTTTGACTAATGGGCCCCACCTCAGGCAGAGAAGTTACCTCCTTAAAGAAACTTTTGTGTAGGTACCTGAGAAGCCTATCTTTGAGTCTAATATAAGTTTCTCTAACTGGTAGATATTTTGCATTTCACAAGAGAAACCCCATAAACAAAAGGTAGCTCGCATCCTTAGAGAATTTAATAAATACAATATTATATTTGTAAGCTCGTTTATCTAGGTAGTTAAACGAGCGTTTAACGATTCGTTTAAAAAACATAGCATAGATAAGTAACTATTATAAGTTTCTCTAACTGGTAGATATTTTGCATTTCACATGAGAAACCCCATAGACAAAAGGTAGCTCGCATCCTTAGAGAATTTAATAAATACAATATTATATTTGTAAGCTCGTTTATCTAGGTAGTTAAACGAGCGTTTAACGATTCGTTTAAAAAACATAGCATAGATAAGTAACTATGCTATGTTTTTTAAACGAATTTCGATTTTCAAGAGTTACCCGTTGGTGAACCAACCGATGAATATCGACAGTTTTTATACTGTTCACACAGGTACTACTCATACCATAAAGCCATATCATAGTATCAGCCTTCCTAGTTAGTGTTCATTTTTGGTAACCAGAACTCGTCTTTGAGCGACGATAAGTAATCAGTTGCCCAACCACTTGAGGGCAGAGCATCAGGATATCACCAGAGGAGAGCCATATATATGTCACCGTAAGATTGTAAAAACCGTTAGATTATAATCTAACTCGCAAAATTGCAAACTGTCGAAAGATTACAATTTATATCAGCGGCACGCTATGATGGCCGGTTTGACACATTACAATAGTGATGTGGAATGTCAATTTATTCTCGAACAAAAAACAATTAAGTTTTGTTTTTGTACCTGATTAAATAGGTTTAATAAAACAAAAATGTATATGTTTATTTAATTTATTTGAACGAACTGAATATTTGAACGAAAATGAATATACATACTTTATATGCACACAAGAAACATATGAATACAAAAGATACCAAAAAAGGTGCCACAAAAGGCCATAATTAATCAGATTCGTCCATACTACTATTTTCACTGTCGTCACTGCTATCATCACATACATTAATAATTATATGTTCGTTTTCTATAATATTATCTATTTTCACATCTCTTTCATAATCTTCCCTTATTAATTTAACAGTTCTATTCACAACCTTTTCCCAGTCTCCTTTAGTCACATGTTCACAAGCTTCTTCTAATAATTTTAGCATTTTTTTTGTGGTAAATGGGGGTTCTGTATTGTGTCTTGCAGCATATCCCTTAATTTGAGCCCACACCAACTCAATCGCATTATACTCACAATGGTAAGGCGGTAACCGTATAACTCTGTGCCCATGTTCTAATGCTATTTCGTCAATGACGTATCGGATCTTGGTTGGTTTGTTTTCTTTTAAAAGACGTACTAATTCCGCTTTTAACATATTCATGTTTGCATCTACGCCATTTTTACGAAGCCATGCGACGATATCAGCTTTCTTTTGGGATTGGGCAGGTGGCTTGTCAATTTGCATCGAGTGGTATGGGGCGTTGTCCATAATTATAATAGATGGTTCAGGGAGGCTACACAACATTGAGGTAAACCATTCAGTAAACTTTTCTCCATTCATGTCTTCATGATAGTCTCCAGTGGTTTTTGACGCAAAAGCCATGAGAGAACCTTCGACAAACCCGTTGATGGTTCCGGCGTGACAAATTATAAGTCGCGATCCTTTTCCTACAGGAACTTTGGAAGTAGATGCTGCTGTGTCATCGTTCCAAGAACGGCCTACAGTATGGTTAGCATTAAGCCATGTTTCATCCAAGAACACAACATTTTGCCAATTTTTGATTTCTTTCACTTGCCGTAAAAAAGTATACCTTGCCATCGCTATATCAAATCTTTCCATCAATATTTTGCGTTTGTTACATTTTTTGTATCGAAATCCAATGGTCTTCAAAATCTTCGTTAAAGAACTTTCCCCACCGAAGAATAATCCAGCTTCCTTCAGTGAATGCACCAACTTTTTTCTTGTTGGATACTCCTTCTGTAAATAGTAGCCGTAAACATGTCTTCGGATAGCATCGGCATCAAAGCTATCGATGCCTACGACTGGTTTTGCTCGTTTTCTCTTTTTTGGTGTGTGAAGTTTATTTTCTTCTGTGCCAGTCTCGCCATATTTTTTTTTAGTTATCCGTCTAACAGTTCGTTGTCCAATATTAAGCGCATCAGCTACGCGTTCAACCACTGACGTTATAGGTAAAATTGGCCCTCCATTTTGAGCTTCACGATCGAAATAGTTACGAAGGCGTATTACGAACTCACGTGTCTGACTATTTAGAACAGTTCTCTGCGTACGTTCGGTCATATCGACGAAATCCACAACAAAGGGCTTGAACAGAGTCCAAATTAACGAGCAAGGGTCAACAGTAATGCAGTATCAATATTTGAAATCCAAAGCCAGGTCAAAACTATATCACAATCGCATTGCACTGACAGTTTATACTTTTTGAAGCAACGTCAATTCGAAACTGCTTTGTTTTGCATTGAGCATTGACGCGAGTTTGCCGGAGGTAGTAGTTGTGCTAGCCAGCGATCCTATGTGACGATCGTATTAGATTCCATTTTTAAAAATTTATTGATATTTTTTTGCGATTTCAGAGGTTTGTCCACATAGTGAAAATTGTTCATATTCACAAGTACATTCACCCCTTAAATGGTGCAAACTGATTTTTCTACACTTGTATACATTTAAGAAATCAATTTAATAAATAAATTTTGAGTCCTAAACCTAAAACTACATTCGATAAAATTTATGAATCTCTGCACATCACTATCGTCAATAAAGTAATACAATTATTTCCTTCAAAGTCGTTATCAATTAATACGGAACTTCATGAGCGGACAAACGTCAAACCGGCCATCATAGCGTGCCGCTAGTTTAACGCATTATTTTCCGGTAGATTGTAATCTGATAGGTATTTAAACCCGATAAAACCTAAGTGGGCCCTACCTGGTTATTTATGTCGAACCCTAACCTAACCTACATGAAACAGACAAGAAAACGTAAAAACAATGAATATTTCAAAAATTTACACTCAGAACATTGAACGGTTCACAATCTTTCGACAGTTTACAATTTCGCGAGTTAGATTATAATCTAACGGTTTTTACAATCTTACGGTGACATATACACCAAATACTGAATCAGCCTTCCTAGCGACAGTTGCCAAAAGTACTTACGGCTATCTCCTATAATAGAACGACAAGCGCGGCAATGCGACGCGACGCTAGAGGAAAAAACGGTAGCTGACCTCCACATGGACGTTGTCGCTTAGATAAGTTTGTCATTTTCTATGGAGTCGTATCGCGTCGCGTTGCGTCGCGTCGCTTTCGTCGCACACCTAGAAACACGGGTGACATGTTACATATTACATACTCATTTACTTATATTTTTAGCCCTGGTAGGGCGAAGCAAGTACATACACTACATTAGGTTACATTAGGTAACCATAACTTAATTATTACATTTATATTGAAATTAAAATTAAAACACGAAAATCAGATTTCATTAAATAAAATTATGTCAAGTACCTACAATAAACTAAAAAATTATTATGTGAAAATCAAAATTAAGTATAAAATATTATTAAATAGATTAAATTTATAAATAAAATTATGTCAAATACAATAAATTATTACATTATGTCAAACCGTTTTTCGCGCAGATTGTATAATTGGCTAAAATGTTAGAATGTTATAGGATTTTCAAATCAGTGGTAGGTATTAATTAAAAATAAACTTGGACTATACTTTTGTGTAGTTTCCAAACGATAAGCATTTAAATAGGTATGCGATACCTATTAATAACACACACAACCTTTCACACTGTCAAGGGTCACTGGTAGTGATTTCTTATAGAGATAAGTGCTTCCTTGTCCACTATGTATGTTTTTCTTCTTATTTTATAACTTTTTGGTACTAAATAAATTTAAATAATTAATTTAACGAATTAAAAAATACGACTGCCCTGCCTAAGCGATTTGCATATATAGCCTTTGGAATCTTATTCACATTTTTATTAAATGATATTTTTTTGTGAATCACTGGATATTGAACTATAGTGTTACATATTTTTGGAATCTACTCATCATTTTCTAGATGATGATTATATAGTTAATCTTATTTTCGATTTTTTTTTTCAACTTTGGTCTTTAATGCGGGGCCATGGTCAACCCATCAATTTTTTTAAAAATTTTACTTGCCTATGTCACCCGGAATAAGCTAGGGATTCTAACAATACCTCATTTATCAAAATCAGTTCAGGCGTATAGAAGTTATGGTGGAATATACAAACTCACATACATACATACATACATACATGAACCCTGAAAACAATATACCTACTCTTTTCTCCTTTTTTCCGGCAGTCGTATAAAAAAATATCTATTCCTTCACACCAGGCGCATTAGAGCATGCAACTTAAACGAGACTAAACTCCTAAGATGTTGAATACGATAGTAATAGCGTAAGAAGTCGGCCCACTATTCCTTTACACTAGGCGTATAAAGAATTCAGGCAACTTAGACGTGAGTTGTTCGTAACTTTGACTAACTATGCTAAATACCCACTCGAAAAAATCACATATTTATCCTCTATGCAGTAGACCTCAGGGTTTTGGTACACGGAGGCAAAATGTTAATTGCGGAAGTTGGGCGTCGCCTTAGGCTACGTTCGCCACTGCGAAAAGACATTCGAATTTCACTGTTGAGATGTATATTTCGCGTACAGATTTCGCCTACTCTTAGGTACCTAATTTGTATCAAAACGCGCGAATGTTGTTCGCAGTGCGTACGTACCCTTAGAGATCAGAGGTGCGATTGTTTAAGAATTGTCGATCAAATCGGCATCAAAGTAAAATAAACCTTATCAGCATTTGAATTAGGGCTCGATTTGATCGACAACTCTTACACAATCGGGGGGCAGGGCTGTGGTCCCCGCTCTGGGACGTTCTTGGTGCAGAGGCTGTCGTTGGCCATCCAGACGCCGCGAGCGTTAAGTACACTTTTGCACCAGGAATGTCCCGGGGTGGGCTTTTTGGCGAATAATTTTGTAAAATTAGTTTTAATTTAGACTTTGTCTATTGGTTTAAATTATAATAATTCGAAAGTGTATGTTTTGTTGATAGGTTAGTACTCACGTTGTTCAATTTCGCCGCAGCAATATTTGTATTTATCCCCAAAAACTAAGAATTCCGACGAGATTTTGATGAAGAAGTCACACTTTAAGCAGTAGGTAAGATGAAAGTGGTCCCTTAGACCCCACAAATTCAAAACTTATTCGTTTATAAAACTTATAAACGAATAATACCTTACCTTACTTTACTTACCTTACCGGTTACCTTTACTTGTTACTTTTACCTATTACCTTTTATAAGCAGTTGTATAGTTGTTGGTACACAAAGGCAAGTAGGTGCACTTATCTTATTCAGAGGACCATCTTGGCTGTGATGAATTCCAAGCTGTTTCGTGAAGCAATTTACATCTCGTCTTATTTCCCCCGGGATGCAACTGGAGCTAGTTTTAAATCAGACTCACAGCTTTGCCTTTTCTTTAAAGATATTTTCATAGTGTAATGTAATACTGAATAAGAATACCTACGCTATGCAAGGAAAATAAGTCTCAAATCATTAAAGAACAATTTATATTTTTCGTTTTTTCTCAGCAAATACTTTTAATTGATACCCTTATCATGGGGGTGTTCTAAAAAATTAATATTCCGCCATTTTTGGGAGCCCGCCATATTGAATTTAGAATGACGTCACCTATTTATCCATGCTTTGTCATCCAAACTAAACGTGTATGCAAAGTTTCAGCTCAATAGGTTGGGCTTAGGGATAACTATATTAAAATTCAGTTGCCAGATTTGAATTGCCACTTTATTCGATTTAAAATGGAGCGCCGTCGCTAATAGGTACTCGAATAGGAAATCAGATCGATATAAGTAAATCCATACTAATTCCATACTTAAAATTATAAATGTGAAAGTGTGTCTGTATACCTGTCTGTTACCTACGCTTTCACGGCTCATCTGTTCAATTCGATCCATCAATCAATTCATTCCATCGATTTTAATGAAATTTGGTACAGGGATAGATTGTATCCCGGGGAAGGACATAGGTAATTTTTATCCGGGAAAATCGAAAAGTCACCGCGGGAGGCATAGGCATAGTAGATACACAGTAAACAGATATGTTTACTGTGGTAGATATGTTGACTTGCCAATGAGTAGACATTAAAATAGATATACTCGTACAATATAGGTCAATATTAATCCATGCAACGCAATTGATGTTCAGGAATTTTTATTTTATTTTTATTTTTATTATTTTTGTACAAAATATTGTCTTAAAACTAATTTTAAAAAAGTGGACAAAGGTAAAGCTTATCTCTAAAAAGAAATCTCTTCCAGCCTTCCTTGAAAGTGAGTAAGGTGAAATTGTTAAGTGGTATAGGTACAAAAATAAAATATTTTATTGGAATTTTAACTACAAAAAAATTGATATACTATTAGTTATATTATAATTAAATAAGAAACTACATACTACTTACACAAACTAAATACATATATACAATACAGAAACATATAAATACAAAATAAATAAATTACCTAATATAAAGTAGTATATATATACTATGTAATACATACTATAACATTGAAAGAAAATGCTGTTTAACTCTGAATTTAAAAATATGTACTGACTGACTTTCCCTAATTTGTTCAGGAAGGGAGTTCCAAAGACGAGTAGCTTCTGCTGTGAAAGATCTTTTATAGAAAATAGTGGTATAATTAGGGATTTCAAGAATTTTTTTAGAGACACATGTCCGCAGGGGTCTTGTAGGAATCAGCCATTTTCAGTTTTATTATGAGTATAGATTTAGATGCCAGTAGTTTTACACAAACTTTACATTTCTCACTGTAACTTACCGTCAAGCGTCATCATCGGACGGTCTCGTAATTCCACAATAGGCGCATAACAATGCAAAAGTGAAATTTTTATTCATAAAAAGCCCTGAAAATTACTGAAGCCCTCTCGGTGTGGAGAGGTACGTACGTACAACTTTAATAAACTAGGACCGCCATCTGTATGAGATGAAGTAGGTAAGGGTGACTATAACCGCACGACAAGACAGGAAATAATTATAATGATTTGTGTGAATGCCTCATCGTAAGTTACATGTTTGTTCCGATTGCCGTGGAGATCCTGGGTCGTTAGAATAGAATAGAATATTTATTTACTTGCAAGATTGTACGTAGGTACATAGTATGATGTACCGATGTACGATGTTATAAGGTAAACATGTTACAATGAGCCATGCAATGGCGTGCAAAATACTTAAAACTAACATAAAATTTGTTGCATTGCGTTGGGTTTTAATTTCTGTTAAATACTTCAGTGACGGAAGGGCAGTCTCATTCTTTCGGCAAAGGAGCAGCCTGGCTGCCATCATCCCGACTAATCTCTGCCGAATCAATGAACCCAGGAATGTTTTTCTTTTTATGAAAAGATAATTTCTGGCCGACAGTAGAATTAGTTTTCCAAATCGATGGTAGAGTCTTGACTTATCATAAGTGGCACAAATTGTTCTACGTGAAATATATAAATCATTTAGGTATCCATGGTGGCTAGAACCCTTTTTATCGTATCGTTGGTAGAGCCCTGTCGAAATGACCTACCTTTGGCAAGAGAGTCAGTGAATTCCAAATGGATCAACTTCTTTTTCATACGGACATCTGTATAAATATTTAAGGTAATGCGACAATCCAAATGTAGGTATTAATAAAAACACTTTTAATATATTTGTACAGTCATTTGAACTTGCACGCGTAAATGGTTAAACGTGTAGAGGTTCCACGAGGGAATTAATGTAATTAGTTAATATATAAAACTTAGGTGAAGTGTTACGACATTGTTTGATCCTTTGACCGCCGCAGTTGCTAGTGCAGGACCTTACTCAAAATAACGATCTAAACACCGAAGGTATTCAATAATCGTTTGAGTCTCGGTGGATACTCGAAAATTTTGTTTGCAACGTACGTACGTATACAAAATTTACTTTTACTCTGTCGTTGTAGTATTGCCACCCTTATTTCACGTCAATAACACGGTTCTATAAAGGCCACATTTCGAAGTTGCGAACTCCTGAATTACATGAACACTTCACATCTCGTGTTGTTATCAAAAAATTATGAACTAGCTGACAGACAGACAAACAGACGCAAAGACGGACGGACAAACAAAAGGAATTTTCACCTAACATGGTTTTCATGTTTTGGTAACGTATAGGAATCCATAATATTTACTCTTTTGTTTTTTTTTCACTACAAGTTAGCTCTTGACTGCGATCTCACCTCATAGTAAGTGATGATGCAGTCTAAGATGGTAGCTAACCTGTTGGGGCGTGACAGATATATTTAACCCATACCCCTAATCGGTAAAATAAATCGCTTGGCGGCACGTCTTTGCCGGTAGGGTGGTAACTAGCCACGGCCGAAGCCTCCCACCAGGCCAGACCAGGGAAAATTCAGAAATTATAAATTCCCAAATTAACCCTGCCGGGAATCGAACCCGGGACCTCCGCACGATAAGATAACAGCGCTCAACACTGCGCCACGGAGGTCGTCAAACGTTACTATTTATTAACAAGTAAGTTAACATAATCCTTAAATGTAAGTCTTAATGGGTTTCCTTTGACCAAAGTTTCAGTTATGTTAAAAGCTACCCCGCCAGGCTGTTAATTGTTAGCGTTTAACTTTACGCGTTGCTTTGTGTACTTTACTTAAGCTTTATAATTATAAAATCAAGCATATAATTTTGAATAATCCACGCTTGAACCCACTGGTTGTAAGACATTTTAATTTTCACGTAAGTATAGCTGAAATAAAGACGTCCTCCCAAACGAATTTCAGCCATAGCAGCAAAAGTCTACAAAACAATCTGGGGAATTTGGGTAAATTACCGTTTTAGCGTACTTTGAATTAAAATTAAACCTGCGTGATGTCAGATTATAAAGTGGAGCTATTTTCGCATGCAAACTATAAATTTCCAAATAAAAAAAAAGGCTCTCGACTGTTCCACTTTGTTTTTATAATCAGCTTTTAAAATGAAGATGTGTGGAGTAGGGTTTTTGGAAAATCCCTATTTGATTTTCCAGGATAAAAGTAGGACATACAGTAATATTGCTTAAATTACTCAGAATGTCAGTTCAGTGTCACGTACCTTGACGTTCCTAAAATAAGAATTATAATTCTATAACACGAAAGTCAACAATAATGAAACAATAATATTTTTAGCGTGGACAGTATGGCCCCTGACCTTTCCTAGTATACCTAGCACAGCTTATTTCTGTACAAAAATTTGCCTAAATCAGTGAACCAAATGGGCCGTGAAAGCGTAGCAAAAACACAGGAATAAGAAAAATAATTAACAATTAAAAAAATTAAAAAACTCGACTGCCTTGCCAAAAAACGAACTAAAAAGTTAAAAATCTAAATTAATCTAGTTAAATAAGAATCTTATTCACATTTTTATTAAATGATATTTTTTTATGAATCACTGGATATTGAACTATAGTGTTATATATTTTTGAAATCTACTCATCATTTTCTAGATGATGATTATACAGTTAATCTTTTTTTCGTTTTTTTTTTTTCAACTTTAGTCTTTAATGCGGGACCATGGTAACCGCATCATTTTTTTTTTATTTTACTAGCCTATGTCACCCGGAATAAGCTAGGGATTCTAACGATACCTCATTTATTAAAATCGATTCAGGCGTATAGAAGATATGGTGTAATATACAAACTCACATACATACACACATACATACATGAACCCTGAAAACAATATACTCCTTTTTTCAGGCAGTCGTATAAAAAAATAAATTCGTCGCAAGAGTTTTTATTTGTATAGCAAGTTACCAAGCCAGGCTGAAATTAAAAAGGTAGGTGAAGTATTTCAAAAATTGTACAACCCACAAAGCATACAGAAAATGTATTCATAGAAAAGGTGAAAATTGTTGAAGAACACTCGACGTGGAAAGAAACGAACAAGTTTAAATTAAACTAAGAACTGGTGGGTGGTTTCTTTTAACCGTGATTGGATTGTTAGTGGTACTACCATCGCTTTAAGCAGTATTATATTAAAATTGCACTTTTATATTAAGTACTTACCTTGACGTACCTAAAATGTGGATTATTATTCTCAAACCAGAATGTCAACCATATAAAAAAAATACTTCTATAAGCGATAGTAGTAAGCCCAAAGCTATCAAATAAATATGATAAATGATTTATTTATTTCGTTAGGTAGGGTGGTAACTAGCCACGGCCGAAGCCTCCCACCAGGCCAGACCAGGGAAAATTCAGAAATTATAAATTCCCAAATTAACCCTGCCGGGAATCGAACCCGGGACCTCCGCACGATAAGATAACAGCGCTCAACACTGCGCCACGGAGGTCGTCAAACGTTACTATTTATTAACAAGTAAGTTAACATAATCCTTAAATGTAAGTCTTAATGGGTTTCCTTTGACCGAAGTTTCAGTTATGTTAAAAGCTACCCCGCCAGGCTGTTAATTGTTAGCGTTTAACTTTACGCGTTGCTTTGTGTACTTTACTTAAGCTTTATAATTATAAAATCAAGCATATAATTTTGCATAATCCACGCTTGAACCCACTGGTTGTAAGACATTTTAATTTTCACGTAAGTATAGCTGAAATAAAGACGTCCTCCCAAACGAATTTCAGCCATAGCAGCAAAAGTCTACAAAACAATCTGGGGAATTTGGGTAAATTACCGTTTTAGCGTACTTTGAATTAAAATTAAACCTGCGTGATGTCAGATTATAAAGTGGAGCTATTTTCGCATGCAAACTATAAATTTCCAAATAAAAAAAAGGCTCTCGACTGTTCCACTTTGTTTTTATAATCAGCTTTTAAAATGAAGATGTGTGGAGTAGGGTTTTTGGAAAATCCCTATTTGATTTTCCAGGATAAAAGTAGGACATACAGTAATATTGCTTAAATTACTCAGAATGTCAGTTCAGTGTCACGTACCTTGACGTTCCTAAAATAAGAATTATAATTCTATAACACGAAAGTCAACAATAATGAAACAATAATATTTTTAGCGTGGACAGTATGGCCCCTGACCTTTCCTAGTATACCTAACACAGCCTATTTCTGTACAAAAATTTGCCTAAATCAGTGAACCAAAGCGTAGCAAAAATATACACAGGAATAAGAAAAATAATTTAAATAATTAAAAAACTCGACTGCCTTGCCAAAAAACTAACTAAAAAGTTAAAAATCTAAATTAATCTAGTTAAATTAGAATCTTTTCACATTTTTATTAAATGATATTTTTTGTGAATCACTGGATATTGAACTATAGTGTTATATATTTTTGGAATCTACTCATCATTTTCTAGATGATGATTATATAGTTAATCTTTTTTTCGTTTTTTTTTTTCAACTTTAGTCTTTAATGCGGGACCATGGTTGCCGCATCATTTTTTTTTATTTTACTAGCCTATGTCACCCGGAATAAGCTAGGGATTCTAACGATACCTCATTTATTAAAATCGATTTAGGCGTATAGAAGATATGGTGCAATATACAAACTCACATACATACACACATACATACATGAACCCTGAAAACAATATACTCCTTTTTTCAGGCAGTCGTATAAAAAAATAAATTCGTCGCAAGAGTTTTTATTTGTATAGCAAGTTACCAAGCCAGGCTGAAATTAAAAAGGTAGGTGAAGTATTTCAAAAATTGTACAATCCACAAAGCATAGAGAAAATGTATTCATAGAAAAGGTGAAAATTGTTGAAGAATACTCGACGTGGAAAGAAACGAACAAGTTTAAATTAAACTAAGAACTGGTGGGTGGTTTCTTTTAACCGTGATTGGATTGTTAGTGGTACTACCATCGCTTTAAGCAGTATTATATTAAAATTGCACTTTTATATGACTTACCTTGACGTACCTGAAATGTGGATTATTATTCTCAAACCAGAATGTCAACCATATAAAAATAATACTTCTATAAGCGATAGTAGTAAGCCCAAAGCTATCAAATAAATATGATAAATGATTTATTTATTTCGTTAGGACAGCGTGTGCAACTTATGATACTTCAAGTTTCTGCCACCGGTTTTCAATTTCAATTTCAATTTCAATTTTTTATTTGCAAGAAACATTGTACAATTAAGATGACAAACTAAAAGAAAGATCAAACATGTTTCATCATTGCTGACATGCAAATTTACAAAGTAACTGAGTAATACAATCTATGAATCATTAGGTTAATAACATAATCCAAAATTTATATAATTATTTCTAAGTCAGCATTGAGTTAGTCCCTATTTACCTATTATATATCAAAATCGTATAAAACATAAATTAGTAAATATGACAGATCTCGTAATACCGTTTACCATTAATTTATCATTTCTTATTAGAATTTAAATACATTTGTTTTTCTAAAATGTCTTAAAAATTGTAGAATTATCAATAAAATAAAAATTAAATATCAAAAATATTAGAAAAAAAAATTGTAATAATAAATTAATTTGCATTAAAAAATTCATCGAGACAGTAGAAACACTTATTTACTAACCATTGATGCAGCTTTCTTTTAAAAGCATTGAATGGTAAATCCTTGAAAAGATTTGAAAAGGTTTGAAAAGATGTTCTACTACAAGAAACTTAGCAGTGGCTCTTTTATGAGTATGAACATGTACAATTGTGTAAAATTCGAAGTACTGATCAGCCCGTCATCTCTCAGACTACAACTACAGTTGCCGTCTGTTCATGACCAGGCAAAGGCCTGTTGTAGTAACTAGACTGGTATTTTAAACTTTATTCCTAGTTGAAATAGAAATTTAAATAAAAACTGCCCGTAGTAATTAAATTTCTTATTCAACTAATACTACGCAGAACTGATGATTGAGGATTTCGAAGACGGATGAAGACCACAGCTAGGGTATTGAAGATAGGTGGGGGGTGCTCGAACAAGTGTCACTCGAAACCTCATCGAATTGGCGGTAAGTTGAAAAAAAAAAAAAATGGCGGATTCAAGATGGCCGCCATACAAATTTCGTCAGTGTCTGTCTCGGAGAGTATAAAAGATGGAAGAGTGGTATCTCGGCAAAAGATAATCAGGACCTAAAGGTCTTCTCGATGAACAGGAAAAAAAATCAAGATGAAACGTATGGCGAATTTTGACTGGGATTTGGAAATTATGCAAGACCTTTTCAAAGTTTGTACCTTAAATATGAAAAATAAATATAGAGATCGAGGGTTTGGAAGATGGTTGAAGAGCTAGCAGGCTAGCGAGCAGCGTATTAAAGATAGGTGGGGGGGTTGGGTTGGGGAATTCCGTGTTTTATTTTTTATTCCACTACAAGTTAGCCCTTTACTGCGATCTCACCTGATAGTAAGTGATGATGCAGTCTAAGATGGTAGCGGACGGGCGGGTAAAAGGCACCACTATGTATTACACACTAAAACTACAAATCCAGATGGACTTATCATCCACTCTACTACGCGGTCCGCTTAAGCGGGTTATAAAGTTATATAAGGTTATAGTATTCTGCTTTATTCAAAGTTATCCTTTTTGACAATCCTTTTTGACAAGTCTTAATTTACTAAGTCCATCTAGTCTGAAAAGCGGGACAGCGCTATAGCGGGGTCAAGGACAGGGCTATACAGGTGTGGAGCGCGCTCTAAAGGTCGGACGCCCATTTTTTTTCTATGAAGGGCCCATCTATATACATATGTACATATATATCGATCCTTATAACACCTTGAATTTATTATGATTTATGAAGGAAACTCGTCCAGCGCCCGTTCAAGCGTTCAATTTATTCCGATACGAAACAAAATGTTACAAACACACAATTAACACCGCTAATTCATCGGCGATTATTTCGAAGATTTATCATTACAGTTGCGCGAATTTAAATAATTAATTATTTATTTACGTGCGGCCGTGCCCCGATGCATGTATTTTAGTGTTCAAATATTTTGCTGCACGTACTATGTAATTAGTATATATCTAGTTAGGTTGGTAGATGCCTTTTGGATTCCCGCGGGAACTCTTTAACTTTCCAGTAGATATAAAGATAAAGTACATGCCCCGGGATACAATCTATCCCTGTTCCAAATTTCATCAAAAGCGGCAGACAAATATACTTTCGCATTCATAATTATGGATAATTATCTACTTATAAGGATAATTAAAAAAATTAAAAACACGACTGCCCTGCCAAAATATGAACTTAAAAAGTTAAAATCTAAATTAATCTAGTTAAATAGAATCTTATTCACATTTTTATTAAATTATATTTTTTGTGAACCACTGGATATTGAACGATAGTGTTATATATTGAGGAATCTACTCATCATTTTCTAGATGATGATTATATAGTTACTCTTATTTTTTTCAACTTTAATCAATAATGCGGGACCATGGTCACCCCATCAATTTTTTTTTAAGCTCTACTAGCCCATGTCACTCGGAATAAGCTAGGGATTCTAACGATACCTCATTTATCAAAATCGGTTCAGGCGTATAGAAGTTATGGTGGAATGTGGAATATACAAACTCACATACATATATACATACATGCTTGCTAACTTGTAAGGATCACCGACCCTCTTGGTTGAAATTTAAAGTTGTCGCTTTCAATCAACCGCTTGTATGATGGCAGACCTCGTGGCCTGGACTATCAGCCAAGCGATTTAGCGTTCCAGTACGATGCCGTGTAGAAATCGATTAGGGGTATAGGTTAAATACTTTAAATATAACTGTCGTACCCCATAACAGGTTAGCCCGCTACCATGTACTGACTGAAGTTAATGCTAACTTGTCGTGGAATAAGAAAAACTATTAACTGAAGTCAGTGCTTGTCTTGGAATAAGAAAATCTATAATTATCTCATACTTCAATATGTGCATTTTGAACTGAGCGAATAAAGAGTGACCTGTGCTATCGCACACCCTTGTACACTATAATATCTAACGCGCAGATGACTTATCTCCAATAGGGATGATGACAACTCAATCAAATCAGCAACTTTTTATACGACTGCCTGAAAAAAGGAGTATATTGTTTTCAGGGTTCATGTATGTATGTATGTGAGTTTATATATTCCACCATAACTTCTATACGCCTGAGCCGATTTTGATAAATGAGGTATCGTTAGAATCCCTAGCTTATTCCGGGTAACAAAGGCTAGTAAAATTTAAAAAAAATTATGGGGTGACCATGGTCCCGCATTAAAGACTAAAGTTGAAAAAAAAAAACGAAAATAAGATTAACAATATAATCATCATCTAGAAAATGATGAGTAGATTCCATAAATATATAATACTATAGTTCAATATCCAGTGATTCACAAAAAAATATGATTTAATAAAAATGTGAATAAGATTCTATTTAACTACATTAATTTAGATTTTTTACTTTCTAGTTAGTTTTTTGGCAGGGCAGTCGTGTTTTTTAATTGTTTTAATTATGACTTGTTATCAAACTTGCAAACGCTCTAGTATGGAAGTTGTATGAAATTCACAGTTGTGACCTCATAAAATTTCAGCGCACTTTTTTCCTTAAATCTATATTTTAAAATGGTTATCATACCAAAATAACCGAGGATGTGAATTTTAGGTCTTTTTGAAGACCCTCTACTTAATAATCAGTTCGAAATAATTTATTTTTCATATAGGCATCATCCCTATTGGCCGCCGTGGTCGAAATTCAGTTGGTCGGTCATTAACAAAGCCTTAAAGTGAGTGTAAACCTAACAAACGATGTGGTAATTCCTACAACATGCGGGTTTTGGGTTAAATACACAAGACCCAAAAGGGTTGAAGTGCATTAGCCGAGGCCTGTAAGACAATTACTTAATGATAAATAGTTCCTCCTTTAGGATGGTGGCAACTAATACATACATACATACAGTACTATGATGCGGTGATAGCCTGGTAGTTAAGATACCCAACCTACTGTACGGGGTCAGGGGTTCGCTCCCCGGATACGTATACCTCCAACATTTCGAAGTTATGTGATTAAAAAAAAATTTAATATCACTTGCTTCAAACGGCGAAGGAAAACATCGTGAGGAAACCCAAATGCCTGTGAGTTCCTCGTAATGTTCTCGAAGTTGTGTGAAGCTGCCAATCCGCAGTTGGTCAGCGTGGTGGACTATGCCCAACCCTTCTCATTCTAAGTTCTCAAACACCCGTTTTTTACCATGTTTTTGCACGCTAATACCCATTGAACTCCATAAGGAATTAATATTTTTTTTACATCTTCATCAAACAAACAATTTTCAGCCCGCGACATCGTCCGCGTGGATTGAGGTTTGGTTCCCGCGGGAACTCTTTAATTTTCCAGGATAAAAAAGAAGCATTTATCTAATATTTGTAATAGATTTAGTGAATCCTGTGTAATTAATTTAAAATTTAAATCTTGTGTAATTCATTTAAAATTTGCAATGCCCTGACAGGGCCTCATGCCGATGTACTTGTATGTAGACATGGATGCAAATAAATAAATAAATAAATAAAAAAACAAGCATGCATCCATTCATACATCGAAATTTACATCCAAATTCCATCCTTTTCGCCTTTATAATACTTACTACTTATAGACTGTCTTATACTTATAGACAGTGGCGTGCAGTTTATAGAGGCATAAACGTACTGCCGTGGAAATACTGACGAATGCAAGCAGTGTTTTTTTTAGTGCAATGGTCATTATTCATCATGACAGTCAGTCAGAAAATAGGAATTCTGACTAACCCATACCTATCCTAGCTTCGAAGCTCGAACCCTGTGCACGCCACTAAGTATAGATATAGTAATCGTTTCCTAGTTCCCAGTTAATATTCGAAATGAGTAATTATTAAAGGATGCTTCTCGCTAGCGAATGCCCGTGACTTCGTACGTGTGGATCGAGGTTTTGTGGTTCCCGCGGCTGGAATAGCCTATATGCTATTCCAGACTATAAACTATCTTTGTGCCAAATTTCAGCCAGATCCGTCCAGCCATTCCGGCGTGATTGAGTAACAGAATTCATACATCAAAATTTCCATCCAAATTCCATCCTTTTCGCCCTTATAATACTCGTATCATTAGTATAGATATAGTAATCGTTTCCTACTTCCCAGTTAATATTCGAAATTAGTAATTATTAAAGGATGCCGCTCGTAAAATAGGATCCCGACGGCCAGCACCGATCGCATTGCGTTACCGCGGAAGGCCGAAATCCGCTGAAAGGTTGCAGGAACCTGAACTAGTATAAATAACCGGTGGTGTGCAACCATCGGCACACTTCGTCTGAAGAAATCAAACACAATGAACACCTACATCACTGTGAGTATTCCAGTTTTATACTATATTCGTATTGATTATTATGGTTTAAAAAGATTTTGATTGTTGGTCTTCAGATCAATCGTGAGCCGAAAATTTTTGGTCTCAGTTGTTTAGTTTTGAATATTAATTTTGGGATTTATTTTTATGTCTTTGGATAAATAAGCAAGATTTTCTTGGTAGAGTTTGATTATTTTCAGTAGATTTTCATAAAACCTAGATCATAGTTTTTTGGTAATAGAATGGTTTTTTTTTTGGTTTTGTCTTTGTATCAAAAATCAAGATTTTCTTGGTAGAGTTTGATTATTTTCAGTAGATTTTCATAAAACCTAGATCATAGTTTTTTGGTAACAGAGATGTGTTTTTAAGGTATTAGATCTTAAAAGGAAAAATAATGTATATGCAGGTACAAGATGAGCCCTTTCATAGAGAAAAATTGGGCGTCCGACTTGTAGAGCGCGCTCCACACCTGTCCATAAGCCTTGTCCCCGCCATAGCGCTGTCCCGCTTTTCAAACTAGATGGCGTTAGTAAAATAAGTGCACATTCTTCGTTTGACAGGACCCGTCTATGTAAATTGAGGTCGTTCAAAATAATTTTAAAAATTATAAAACCTGCTTGTCAAATATTGCACATATTTTTAAAATCTTTTTTCCGCTTTAAATGAAATGAAATGAAATGATTTATAATATTGGTATCTTCAAATCAAGCATGAATTCGCATCTTCTATCACCTTAGGCTGCATCCTACTTCCAGCAAGTCTTATTGCAATTAGCAGCCAAGCTCTAGTCTTTAAATTAAAAATAAAATCCTCTCTGAAGGCTCTATTTATGCTTGGTTTTTTTTTGTGGCTGATTTGTTTTTATTTATTGCTACTAATCTCGTTTCGATGTAACTGGACAGTTTTTATACTATTTACGTTGACCCGTTAAGCTTTGCTTGAAGTGGAATAAAAAAAAACGACAGGTAGACAAGACACACTTACGAATACTAATATTATAAAAGCGAAAGTGTGTTTGTTTGTCCATTTGTCCGTAAATCACGCCGCAACAGAGCAACGAATTGGCGTGATTTTTTGTATTGGGACAGTTGAGGACCTGGAAATGTAAAAAAAAACTTATTCCAAATGGTTAAAGTCGCGGGCTTCAGCTAGGACTATATTATATCTGTATAGATGTATAGATCTGATATCGGCGGATAGGATTATATCTGTCACCGTAAGATTGTAAAAACCGGTACTTTATAATCTAACTCGCGAAATTGCAAACTGTCGAAAGATTACAATTTAACGCATGAATCTGTTAGAGTATATTAACCCGATAGAACTACCTGCTTATTTATGTCGAACCTATTTTCAGTAGATTGTAATCCTTATATATTAACCTGATAGAAATACCTGATTATTTATGTCGAACCCTAACCTAACCTACAAGAAACAGACAAGAAAACGTAAATACAACGAATATTTCAAAAATTGGCACTCAGAACATTGAACGGTTCACAATCTTTCCACAGTTTACAATTTGGCGAAATAGATTATAATCTAACGGTTTTTACAATCTTACGGTGACATTTCCATAGCATATAGATTTAACAAACGATCTGTGATCTAGGTATATACTTTTTTTTTCTCGCAGTTGGCTTGCCTGTTTGCCGTAGTCGCGACCGGCCATGGCTCAGCCGTGGGTTGGGGTGGACTGGGAGGCCTGGGTGGACTGGGTGGACTTAGTGGACTGGGTGGACTTAGTGGACTAGGCGGATGGGGAGGCGGTAAGTGATTTGTTCAAAAATTTATTCTTTTATTTTTCGGTAGGCGATGGATTACAACGGAACTTACTGAAAAAAACAAATTCTTAAAAAACATTACAAGCTATAGAAGATATTCAATTTTTTTTCTAAGAACACACTTTGTGCCCTACTTTGAATAAACAAATCTGAGTTTGAGTTCGGATAAGCATTTTTAAGGATTCATAGAGTCCCAAATACAAGCCTACGTCAAACCAATCACCAAATTAGGCGCCTTTTTTATTTAATTTCTTAAAACGCAGAGAGCTAGAAAGTTAATCTCCCTAACTTCTCCTAATCCTTAGGCTGCCTGGGACAGATACTAAGCGATAAGGCCGCCTTTTGTATTATACTTCCTTCTTAGTATTATCTGTGTATTTGTGCTCTATAAATATTTTGTTTTGTAGTGTACAAATAAAGAATCGTGCAATAATAAAGTTAGAAGTGCATGCCCGGGGATCAAACACAAGGCTATCGTCACTGACTTTTAGCAATACTAACCAAAAGTGTCCCTTTTACAGGTGTTCAAATCATCAAGGCCCCCATCCTAGGTCCCGCAATCTCAACCCAGAACATGATTAAAGCTGCCCCCATCCCCATCATCAGAAGCGTAGCAGTCGCTCCCATCATTACCGCCCCTGTCCTCAAGACTGTGCCCGTATCTACCGTCGGATGGGGCCTGAACGGCGGACTCGGCTATGGACTTGGAAGCCTCGGCGGAAACGGAATCGGACTCGGAGGCCTCAGCAGTGGCGTCTGGAGCAGCGGTCTTTGGGGCAAGGGTCATTAAATATCTTCAGGCGAAGTGAAACGATTGGTGCAATGTACTCGTATGTTCTCTGTTGATCAGTACGCTAACTAAATAAAGCATTCTTCTTCATGTTGTTGTTGTTCTTTAAATCTATACTAATATTATAAATGCGAAAGTGTGGATGGATGGATGTTTGTTATCTACTCAATCACGCCCGAACCGCTGAAAGGATCTGGAAGAAATTTGGCACAGAAATAGATTATAGTCTGGAATAACACTTAAGCTACTTTTTATACCGGAAAATTAAAGAGATCCTGCGGGAACAAAAAAACTTCAATCCCGCGGGAACAAAAAAAATCTTGTCTGAAATAATCCGAATAGAGTTTAAGTGTGCCAGATTTGTATACTCTTTGTCTGATTTCCATTAGTCATTGAGCTATAAAATCCAAATGCATTAGAAAACAAATATAACAGATAAGTAAACGCGTTTCAATTCCCAGTAGAAACCTCGAGATAAATCTCTTAAAACTCACTTAGCGAATACTTAAGTAAAAAATAATGGACTGGATTATTCTCATCTCACGTGAACGGAACTGGTGCATTATTCAGGTCTATGACCTAGAAGTATGAAGCGGCTTAAGAGTTAATTAGCAATATAGGTTTCTCTGAAATATTTTGGCCAATGGATTTTTATTCATTACTTTTTCTGTATTTACAACCAATAGAAACCTCCTTGAAAAAATCTTTGGTCATCTACAATTACTTACACGACTGCCTAAACTATTGGTATATTATAAGTACGTACGTGATTTTCTTTACTCCACCATAACTTCTAAATGTCCGAACAGATTTGGATTTTGCATGTATGGAGTATGGTTCCAATCCATGCCGAGTCACACTGGCTATAATTTTCTTAATAAAAATTCATTTTGGCAGTTCAGATGTGTTTTATTTTTTTAAATTAATTATAGCTCTTTTTGAATTAACTCCGAACTAATAGCATAATGATAATTTTGATCTAAACGAATATAATTATTGTACGAAGGAATCCTGAAAGCGTATCAGGTGGACTTACCGTCGTCTGCCAAATGGAATTATTGACGTCTGAAAGCGTTGAGTGACAAAGAATAGTAGAGACAGATGCTTTAGTCCGTTTTAACCAACTAAATATTTTTGTTAAAACAAACATAAAAATATTTTTGTTAAAACAAAAAAAATTAGTGTAAAAAGTTTTCTTGTAAGTTAATCAATTTGATTCTTATTTTATTTTATTTATTTAGGTCAGCAAATAGTAGCACGCAGTGCATTAACAACAAAAACCTTACTACGCGAAAGCTATGCTCATTCAATTTCGTTAAAGATTTAAGTAAAACAATAGACCTCGCCTCACTGCGGTGGTTTCGATGTTAGCAATTTAAGAATTCAGTTTTTAATTTAGCTTTAATTTCAGTTTTTATGTATTTCCTAGTTTATCAGTTTTAACTTTAGTAGTAGCACGCGACTTCTGTAAACCACTGTAAATAAAATGAAAACCTGCTTAATTTTGTAAGTGTAATTTTGGTTTCTACGGTTAGGTATTTACTTTAAGTCTAATCGATGATCGCGCCACCAACTTAGGTTACAATAATAATCACTCACAGTCTATTTGAATTTTGTTTTTTTTTTTTTTTTTTGGTAGCTTACATCTCGGAAATCCGACTATTTAGAAGATTTCGTTTCGTATTAAACTTGCTTGTCTTGATGACATCTATCGATTAATTTAGATTTTATGAGTGGCCGCTATTTCGAAAAAAAAAAATTCAGAACAGTAGGTATGCAAAAATATTCAAACCCCTTAACCTACAGAGTCACGGGCTTTATCTAGTAAATAAATCAAAAGGTGAGTTGTATTTTTACAAACACAACTAACAACATTTTTTTTATTTTTTTCTTCTCTTCTGCTTTTAAAAAAGGTTGTTGTATGAGCACAATGACATGTCTGTAGTCTATGCGTATTTTTAAATAATCTATGGCGGGTCCATTACGCGGATGTGAAGTGAAGATCGTCTGGGCGTTAATTGAAAAAGCAATTAAACGCGGTAACATCTCCGAGATACCTACTCCGCCCGATTATGGGATGATTAGATTTCCACTACCCGAGGAATATTGGAATTTTATTAAGGAAATAGAAGTATAAATTTAAAGTGAACGATTTTTACTCAAACAAGATAAATTTTCTGAAATGAAACCCTACTCGAATTCGACTCGAGAATCGATTGATCGATTCGAAATTGGCTCAGAAGTTTAGATGCGTAAGTACAATATACGTAAATAGAAAATCATTGTGTCATTAATACAAGAAATAAGAATAAAATTGTAGTGCCCGCTTCTACACTTTGAACCGGCTGAGATGTGGGCTCTTCACAGACCAGGGCGCGTTTGGAACCCTCGTAGCTTTAGTTTTAAGATACCCTAACTGATTATCACCAATCACCATCGTGTTTTTTATAAGTTATTAATATTATAATTTAGTATAGTTAGGTATTGTAATTTTAAATCGTGTTTTTTATAAGTAATTAAAAAAAAACACGATTTAAAATTATAATAAATATAAAGTCAATAAGTGTACAGTGTACCTACATTGAATAAATATAATTTTAATTAATTGAATTTTGCCTGGTGGGAGGCTTCGGCCGTGGCTAGTTACCACCCTACCGGCAAAGACGTGCCGCCAAGCGATATAGCGTTCCGGAACGATGCCGTGTAGAAACCGAATAGGGTATGGATTTAATATAACTGTCATGCCCCTAACAGGTTAGCACGCTACCATCTTAGACTGCATCATCACTTACCATCAGATGAGGTCGCAGTCAAGGGCTAACTGGTAGTGTATAAAAGAAAAAAAAAGTTCCCATTGAGAAGGTTCAGCAAACTCTGCAGATGCTCTTTTAAATCTAAGCTGTCGACAAAAAATCAGTGCAATTTCAACTCGCAACAACGTGCCACTGTTTTGTTACATACGCGAGGCCCTGTCCTGTCACGTATTCATGCCCTACTGCATTTTAGGCATGAATGCTAAATTCAACAAGGCATGAATTGTGTTTGTACTCTGCAAAATTGACGGTTGGAGGCATGCAGTGAGCTAGTCACGTATCACGCCCCGCTGGGCTGGAGTGTAAATGTTTAAATAAGCGATGTGAACTGAGTTGGGATGGCGGTAAAACCTAAAATAGTTTCAGTAAAACAAGCAAGGCACCGGAAAGCAGGCACATAGTAGCATAGAGTCGTCGTCGTCATCTTGAGACCGATAGGCCTCCACTGTTGATTGGTCTCTTGTATAGTTCAGTTGTTATGAGTATAGAAGAGGTTTAAACAAAACGCAGAAAACTCCTTAGCGAAACGCGTAAGCGACGCCCTTTGCTCAGTGCTTTAGATGTTTTCGATATGGTTATCGATTTCATCGTTATTTCGCGGAAACAACGCAATCTACCATGCAATGCGCGTCTCTTCTGCGTTTTTTCGAGAAGCCATTTGTTTAACTTTTTTCTAGTTATGGAATAACCGACTATAGGGACTTTTACCTGCAAAGCGCTATGATCTGTGATCTTGCGGTTCCGAAATCCAGTGGCTCCTTGCGACGTTTGATCTAGTCCGCCCACCTAGTACGCTGTACTTTCCGGTACGGTGTCAGCTCCGTAGGACCCAAGCACATTTCTATTGGTTCATTTTGAACCTTTTTGCTTGAATTCTAATGTTTTTCATTTCATAAAAACTTGCAAAGTGCTTTTGGCTCGTCGTATGAAGTAAATCTACCTTCCTCTACTTATCTACCTATTCGTTCGGAATGACGAACCACTGGTAGATTTACTTCGAACACAGCTTCTACCGAGAATAATCAGCAAGAGTCTCGACTCTTCGAACTATGTCGTCGGTTACAGCGTACACCAGTCAGCATAGTGCTGATGTGAAGGATTTTATATTCAAAATGCAATTTATAGAACAAAGCCAAGCCAACGAAGTCAGCTGTGCCGTTCGTACGTATTCATGACATACTGCATTTATAGGCATGAATGCTTCATTCAGCAAGGCATGAATTGTGTTTATTGTTTTTGCTCTATAATATTGACGCTTGAAGGCGAGCTATTTAAGTATTCATGCCCCGCTGGATTGTAAATGTTTATTTTTTCATTGATCATCGTAAAACGAGATAATTGGTTTTAGAATAGGGCCGTATGGCAATATTGATGCTATAGAATTTCGCTATTCTGTTTCTACCACAGACTTAATAGATTTAGTACCGATCTTGACCATCTGATGTTATCACGATAGAGACGGTGAGGAATATGCCAAAATTTTGTTTCTCTCTGGTGGAAGGCTTAAGTTGCAAGCTACCAATTTTTATTTCACTATAAGTTAGCCCTTAACTGCAATGTCACCTGATGGTGAGTGATGATGCAGTCTAAGATGATAGCGGACTAACCTGTTAGGCGTATCGTAATTATGGTAAACCCATACCCTTAATCGGTTCGTACCTCATGATAGTATCGGAACGCTATCGCTTAGCGGTACTCCTTTACCGGCAGAGTGGTAATTAACCACGACCTCACCAGACCAGACCAGGGAAAACTCAGAAATTATATACCTACTCCCAAATTGACCCTGCCAGGAATAGACTCGAGGCCTCGCCCTATATGACCACAGGTAAGCCCGCTACCATTTTAGACTACATCATCACTTACCACCAGACCATGTGAGATCCCAGTCAAGGGCTAACTTGAAGTCGATAAAAAAAATTGTAATATGGATCCCATTATACTATATATCTTAATATAAACTCGGATCACGCCAATCACCTAGTGAAAAATTTAAAGAGATTGGTATACTTACGGTGCCTTCACAATACATTTGCAATAAATAAAGTCTTTGTCAGGCGGAACATTAATCTTTATTAGCAAATAAGTGATACTCATAATCGATGTACTAGAAACCGCCATAAGCTAGGGTCGCACGATACAACAGCGTTGTATCGTGTGCGCAAGGTGCAGAAATCCTTTGTGGGGTCGAGTGTACGCTTTTATAACATGATTCCCAAAGAGTTTCTAGATTTGCCATTACATAAATTTAAAGACTGTGTTAAACATAATTTTTTAAGTCGAGGTTATTACACTATCGATGATTTTATTAATGACAAAGTTGCATGGAAGCAACCGGCCTCGCATCCAGTGACCCACAAGTCAGTGTAATACTTGTAACGTATGTGTTCTGTTGTCTACATATTGTAACCTTTTTTTTTTAAGAAAAGAGCAATTGCTGAGTTTCTTGCCGGCTCTGCTCCAAAGAATCACCTTTCCGAACCGGTGGTAGAGTTTTAATTTATCATAAGTGACACAAGTTGTCCTGCATGAAATAAACAAATCATTTATCATTTAGTAATCCTTTAATCTGGGAGTGCCTGAGTAATGCATTAAACTAATTTAGCAGTCAAGACAAAGGAGTTGAATTGCTAATCCTAGACTGTAATAAATCACAATTTAATGCGAAATTGGTAATTGATAACTTCCTTTGCATTCAAGTAAGTATTCGTAATACTAATTTGATGAACAAAGCAATAGTTTTTTTGACCAAGCGAAGCGAAGGTCTCTGAGTCTACTTGAGTGAATTTGCACTTGTCCGTCCGTCTGTCCGTCTGTCAGAGCCTTGTAACTTCTGAATTACTGAACATAATTACTTCAACTTAAACAGTCGCATTATGTGGTTCAGAATGTTGGGCGGTAAAAAGGACGGATGAAAGAAGAGTACATGCGACCAACATGCGAATGTTGAGATGGATATGTGGTGTGACTAGAATGGATCAGATTAGGAATTAATATATAAGGGGAAGTTTGAAAGTAGCGCCAGTGACAGAAAAGATGAGGAGTAATAGGCTGGGATTGTATGGGCATGTAATGCGGAGGGAAGAAAGGCATATTACGAGAAGAATGATATATATGGATGTGGAAGGAAAAAGAGTAGAGGGAGGCCAAAGAAAATATGGATGGATTGTGTGAAAGAAGATATGCGTACGAAAGGAGTGAATAAAAGGTTAACGGATAACAGAAGTGAGTGGAAGAGAAAAACATGCTGTGCCGACCCCAAATAGGTGGGAAAAAGGACAAGAAGAAGAAGAATTACTTCAAATTTAAATATAATATGTAAACCGATGGCCTCCACCCGGATATGGCTTAAAAAGGTATAAAAATCTTTATTTCAGGGGCTTAGAAGCGAATGATAAGTAAAATATTTTTATAGCGTTACATAAGGCGCGGTATATCATTTTAAAGATGATTAGGAATAAAGTCTATATAAATAAATATATATAAATAAATAATAATATATATAAATAAATTTTATTTTTTTATTTTTCCCCAAAATTGACGAAATGGAGGGCTTTCAAAGTGGAGATTTTCTAACGTCCAAAGTTGACCTAAGAACTCTCAATTTTCTGAAAGGCTGAGCCTGAAACTTGATCAATTATTTGAATTATATCCTGTACTTGAACAGCAAATACTTAAATAAGATAAATATTATAAGGAAACGAAATTATTTAATTTTTAATGAGCTTCAGTATTTTTAACAGAACTTCACAATGTCAATAGATGACGCTCTGTAAAAGTTTATTCGTTTCTCCAATAACTCTTTAGGTCTCTTGCGTAATGTTAAAAGTTAACTATTATTACAATATATAGTTAAAACTATCTTATGGATACCGCGAGGTCTCAGTTCGGGGCTAATAGGCACTAGTACTAATTTGATGCACAAAGCAATAGATTTTTTATGTAAGTTGATAATAGATTTTGGTTTGATTATCTTTTAAGGATTCTGTATCACTTAAATATTTTCATTGTATGACAAATTAGCTTTTGACAGCGATTGATTTACCCAAGGACCATGGTAACATGCCCTGAAGAGGGTTTGGCGACAGTCCACCACGCTGGTCAAGTGAGGATTGGCAGACTACACACACCTTCGGGAACATTATAAAGAACTCTCGGGAATGCAGGTTTGAAGCAAGTGATAGGAGGTGCGTGCCCGGGGATCGAACCCACAACCCCGTACTGGAGGTTGGATGTCTAAGGCACTAGACTATCGCCGCTTCTATTTTAACCGATTTCCAAAAAAGGAGAAGCTTCTCAATTCGGCGCGTATTTTTACTGGATCCAAATGACCTGGATTTGTTTAAATACCACTCTGAAGAACTACTGTTATTTTATTATCCAAATTCTCCGGATACCTATCGCATAAATCCAACTCAGGTAATTTAACTTGCAATTTTTATATATATTTTTATTTTTATTTTTTAGGTCAAATCTGGCAACTGAATTTTAAAATAGTTATTCCCAACCAATTGAGCTAAAGTTTTGTTTGCAAGTTTAGTTTGGATGAAGTGATTTTGTATTATGTGATTGAAAATAAAATTATTATTTTTTTCTGAAAATTATCAGGATTCAGGGCGCATAGCAGTGCAGTACGCCGAGTTTATTCTGAGGATGATAAAAAATATGTTTTTGCATAGAGTTGACCTTCTGAATCAGAGTCAGTGGTATATTTATTGCTGAAAGAGATTAATCTCTGATCTAAATAAACCTTTTGATTTAAAAATTCGTTGGTTCCCATTGTGTACTCTACTCAATGATTGTTGATTTTGATAATATGTCTTCAAATAACAATCCTCGGTCACGCAGAAAATAACACCGTGTAGTTAAATTTTTATTGTCTTTGGTTATACAAAAACATGGAATAATCTTTAAAATAACTTACAAAAACACATTTATTTATTTTGATAAATACATTGTGAAATATTAAACTTGTACATTGATTATAATAAAAACTATTATTATTATAATTATATTAATTAGTATAGAACCTATTGCGTATTTCATACCATATCAAATGTTTGTATAGACAAGACGTACAGCTAACCATTCACAAAAGTTTCGCTCTAGGCCCAACGCAAACATGAGACAAACTAGTCTAGAACAAGAAAGATTCGAAATTTTAAATAAAATCATTTTAAGACCTTTGACTACCAATTAATTAAAACAAGCCCTTTCATCATAATTATATGACGGATTAAAAACGGTCTTATTCGCACAAATAATAATCATATACTCGTTTACATATGAAATTTTGTAATAATTTATGTTATAGTTCAAAAATTGTAAATTTGCTACACCTTAAGTGGTGCTTTTTAAAACATTGTATCTACTAATCGAAAACAAAAAACGTCAAAATCAACGTCAACGTAAAACCAAGTTACTGATTTGCGTTGAGCCCTTTTAAAACATACATTAGCTAGTACATTTAAATGCTTTATCAATATTTGAAAACCTCTATCACATGGTTAAACCTAGATTTCAGTCATAACATAAATAAACATACATAATATTTTTCAAATTGTTACATTATGTTCACATCTAGATTTTTCATAAAGGTTACTCAATTTAAATCAATATCATTGTTATCAAAGACGTAAACTGTAAAAGCTTTTTTAAACATTTCTAAATCTTTGGCATTCTATTTGGCACAATAATTAAAATAATATTATAAATGCGAAAGCGTGTTTGTTTGTTGGTTTGTCCTTCAATCACTCCGCAACAAAGCAACGGATCGACGGGATTTTTGTCCATGCAAAACCATGCATGGGTCCAGGTGGTTCTCAACTATACCCATGTATAGTGCCATATATATATGGAGAGTGCCATAGGCTACTTTATATCCCGGAAAATTAAATAGTTCCCGTGGAAATTATATAAACTTATTCCAAGCGGGCGAAATCGCGGGCATCAGTTCGTTATATTCACATATCCAGTTGTTCTTATAAACAAAATAATTATATTATTATTCATAATATCTTCCTGCTTATATTTCTAGGGAGTAATTGTGTAACAGACCTGCAAATTAGCTTCAAAAATATTTAAGATAGTGATTGCGAACTGTCTGTAAAAGTAGAATTGAGTATTTGCTATTAGAATGTTCGCGATGAGTTTAAGTTTGTTGTATGTGTTGTTAACAAGAAGTGATTTAATTTAAAGCCAATCCAACGTGGGCTTCGCGACTATCCATCAAGCAAGCACACTGTCTTAACACAAGAGTTTGTTTACTTGTTGTACAGATATTCCTGTGTGTGGCATGCGAAACATTAAACATGTAAACTCGAAACTTGTCGGATGGAACAAATCCAAAACTTGTTATGTTGAGACCGACGTTCACACTGCAAGAAACTGGGTAAAATATATGTAAACAAAACAGATTACGAACTATTAATCGATTTTATATGTGAAAAATATCAAAAAATCCTCCATTATGTTGCAAGATTTGTACAAAATATTTGGTTAGTTTATATATTGTTGTTTTTATTTTAACATTTAACATAAGTATCTATGTTGTTACTTATCAGAACATTGTTTTATCGGTCTATTAAATGTCAAAAAAACAAAGTTTTCAGCACTTTTGTATGTGAAAGTTACGTCAGTTAAAACTCACGGTTATAATGCTCGTACAAAATTCAACTTTTTTTTTATCCACTACAAGACTTGGATCTTCGCATGTTTGATCGATTGTCAATTAGGGCAGCACCTAACACGTTAATATTAGATGTATGTGACGCACTTTTTGCAAGTATTCGTATGCAAAGGCTCTAACTTCACCATTTATTATGTCAACTTATTCTAACAGGCGTAATGAAAAGGTATAATTAATTTTATCTAAAAACCTTAGAAGTTGTTCATTCAGAATCACTAACATTACTCCACATTCATTTTATAGCCGTTATAATAAAATTCTTTAGTTTATATATCCCTTGTTTTTATTTTAACATTTAACTTAGGTATTTAAGTTGTTACTTTTCAGAACATTGTTTTATCGTCAGTGTTTATTGCATAAAATAACGAAAGTAAGGTATCGTGTCTGTGTTGTTACACGCTAAGAAATATTATATTGAAGTCAAATTAAATTGATATTCTTTGAGAGTGTATATTGTCGCGTTAACGTACAATATTAACTTGGAAAAATCTATTTTGGTACAATATTAAACCCTTTTATAAAGTAATTTTCCGCTCCCTTAAGCTAAGGGACGAGACACTAATTCGAGCATAATCTTCAAACATTACCAAAAATTTACAAGATAATATTAAATATAAAATAAAGTTTTATACCTTTGTAACTTCTGTTAAAAAAATGGTTTCATTTATTATCAGATGTTACATATTATTTATCCATCTATTTCTAATAAAATTAGCTCACAGCCGGTATAACTCAATAGAATACAGAACTAGTTGAAAAAATCGATAACTGACGATATTTAATATTTTATTTAATTGATTATTTGGATATCTCACATTGACTGGACTTAGTTACTATTTAGTATGGTTTTAGGACACTTAGTTTTAAATGGATATTTTATATATTATGAATATAGCATAATTAAAATAAAATGTGGTATGTTATATGCATAAGAAAAGGATTCGTCATATCTAAAACTATTTACAAAGATTGGAATACATAGTACGATTTTAAAGATTTTTTTTTTAAATTTGCAAAGTAGGAAATTTCATTTTGCAATAACTAATAATAAAGGAGATAAAATTGAGCAATTATAAAGTTTTTACAGGAAAAATGGTATAACTAATGAACGGAATTTTGAAAAAATCTTTTAAAGGTTAAGGTAGGTAAGAAAAATATTATCTTTAAAATCGTACTGCAATCGATAGAAAATACTTCCTAAAACTACAACACAATCGTTCAAATACGACACTCACAAAAAATATTCCTCAAATTTACATCTAGGAATACAGATAACTTTACTGTGCGCATTGACATTATTACGAATAGGATTAAGAACGATTTTCGATAAACATTGTTTACAAACTGCACAAAAAATATGATTTAATTGGAAGAGAAAGTATCACTGTAATTATTTATGTGTATCAATGTCACGCTCTGGGACTATTGTGTTGGCTTGGGACTGACCACCCAACATTACGGAGCACAAATGTCTTCGTAATCGCTTTTATGGTGTTACATATTAATTAATTGAGTATACTTTTAATTTTAAATGGATAACAATTGATTTTATGAAAAATAATAATATATGAATTGTGTTCGGAAATTGGAATTAGTGCTTGCTAGGGACAGTGAATAAGGGACAAGCATTCATTCTTTAATATGTATTTATTTTCATCATTTTATTTTTTTATAATATTTTTATTCTCGTAACGCCGCTAAAACGGCCATGAAAATGAAAATTATATTTTATTGCGTTTGATTTGGATCAAATCTCTAAAATCAATGTAGATATTACGCGCAAAGTCTTTAATAAAATAAAAATAAAATTTTTATGAAGCATTTTACTTTTTTGCCAGGGTAAAGACTCTCAAGCCGTAAAATAAAATAAAGTTCAATCGTGATTAATTTTACGGCCCGTTAAAGTTGTAACGAACTTAATATTCTCTCTTCCACTTTTATATCTTCTCAATGAGTTGGGGGTTATGCATTTCAAATAAAATTGTTTAAAATACCTATTCTTAATAGAATTATCAGTGCGGTTTGGCAATATTAACTTTTATTTCCTTGTACCTACTTTCTGTACTTCCTGGACTTTTGCAAAGTAAGCTCCTTCTAATCAACATATTTTTTTTATCTTGACCTGACCATACAATACTATGTTTTGGGCTTAGCAGAAAGACCCAAAAAAATATATAATTAGTGCGGAAAATTAAATCAGTCTATTTTCGTACTAACTATCTATCTAAATATAAAATATGGTATCCGAACTAGTTTCATCGATCGTGGATTTATGAATTAAAAATACGTAAGTAATATTAAGGCTGATAAAGGTTGGAAAAATTCTCACAAACCCAAATTGAATGCGTAGTTATTTATCTTATTTGTATAAAATTTTCTGTTCTGTTTTTCTATATATCGAAATTAATGATAATATTATAGTAATCTATATCTACACATAGAATATTTTGTTAATAAATATTTTATTAAAATTTCATTTTGTAACAAAGGAACGTTTGACGACACAGATTTATTTATACATTATTTTGTTAAATTACACACTATTACTTGTATATAAGTAATATATCGTTAGTAAAACAACTATTATAATACATAATATAATTTTATATATGCTGATACGAATTACTATTGACTTACCGAATTAATTTTACTATGTACATTTATCCCTTCTTTATTAATAAAACCACCCATATTTAGAATTTGTAATACTTAAGTTTTGATTACTTACTCTACTTCACACCATCATATAAATGTTATTTTAATATACACGTATTTATAGATGATTACACAAAATAGTAGTCTTTTAATTCACAATTTTTAAATTGCTTAAATGACAAATAATTTATTTATTTCATGTAGAAATACGTAAATCGCAACATAAAAATCTTATTGCAACAAATGTAAAATGTTACACAAACAATTTTGTTATCAAATCTATAATAAAGCATTATGATAATGCTAAAATATTATAATAATCTGACAGTCTGACAAAAAAAAAAGTTGTTACAACGCTCAACTTGGCGGTGCACTAATCGTGCGCCCGTAATTACGTGGACTCACCAGTTTAAGAAATAAAATACAAATTTCAAATCTGTACAGAAATTGAAATATAAATCGTCGCGCCAGGAGACTTATTGGTAACAAAGCGCTGGTCAGTTCGAAGCTGCAAAGCTCAGAACATCGGCTAAAAGTTGCTTGTCTGTCGGTATTCTACAGGATATATTTCGGAGAGTGTGCTCAGGTCTGGTTCCTCCGTCACCTTTTTATTATCGAACCGCAAGGCATCGACAAGGTCTGCACCCTTACGCAGTTGAAATTCCGCGGGCTCGTACGAAGCGATTTGCTTCCTCGTTTCTAATTAGAACCGCTAGGATATGGAATACCCTTCCGGCTTCCGTTTTCCCCTCCTCTTTTAATATAGGTACCTTCAAATCAAGAGTGAATAGGCATCTTCTAGGAAAGCGCGCTCCACCTTAGGCTGCATCACCACTTTAAGCAAGTCTGATTGCAGCCAAGCGCTGGCCTATATAATTTAAAAAAAAATAAAAAAAATATTCCCATTAACCAATTCCTGAATATAATATTTTATAAGTACCCCTATATTCTTAATAGCATAGTGTGTCTCTTAGTTTGTCTTTCATTCATTATTATCTATAAGTACTCAGTGATAATTCGATAATGTGTTTGTTAGTTTGTCCTTCAATCACGCTACAGCGGAGGAAGAGCGACGTGTTTTTTTTTAAATTTTGCAACAAATGTTTTACAATTTTTTTTTAATTAGTTACGGTGCATAGGCTACTTTTATCCCGGACACTTAAGCTGCGGGCCTTTGCCCTCTCGGACAAAATTTTTTTTTTTTTTTGATAAATTCGTTATAATGTGTAACTATAATATTAGAGTGTGTATTAAGTGTGTACGATGTGAAAAACATGAAACTGTAGAATAATTGTTATACTTTATGTATAGTTTTTGTAATTGAGAATATAAGAGAAAATAATCAACATGCGTTTCATTTACTAACATCTGAACATCTTTACAGTTTGTGTTTATCGTATAATAATTTATCTTAATTATTACACGGTTACATAATTCTATAGTTGCAGAATTAGGTGATCTTGTAATAATTAAGATAAATTATTATATTACAATAAACTTTGTAATATATTAAAGTACTATAGCATTGTGTTATGGTTATATATATATACATATTTTAGTTGGACAACTTCCCGATAGATGTCGCTGTACATGGAAAGTCGAGTAGCAACTCTATACCAGTATATATAATGTACTCTGTGGGCTAGACCTTAAAATTATAACATAAAATCTGGTATTTATAAAAAGGACAGGAGAACTAGCTGTGCAGTAATGTATACTTTTTTTTGTGTAATCAACCATATTTACAGCGTTTTTAAGATTTTACCATTGATTCGTTACTTTTCTTTCATTTTATCACAAAAACGATTCAGTTACAAAAGATTAATAGTCACATACATATTAGGTATCTAATACATATTGATGAGGATTACGAAAGCACGTGATTTTTCTTAAATTGAAGTAACTAACTACTTTCTCCAAAGTCGTTGTATCATGTTTGCTTACTAGTAGATAACTAAATAAATAAATCAATATCAAGCAGTTATGAAATTGAAAATATGTTTCTACATTAAAACAAGCAATTATGATTATTTATTAGGGAAGTCAACATACGCATAAAATAAATGAATTTACCACATTGATTCTGAAATAAAGACACGTTTTCGTTGGTCGATAGGAAATACGGTTAGGATTTTAAAAAAAAACATGCCAGAAAGTATACATATGAAATAACTTTTTTTAGAGCATAAAGTTTTAGAGTCTTAGAGCATAAAGAGCACACGGCGTATTTAATACGCGCAGATGATAGAAACGCGATTCCGAAGCGACTATTAACGCGCAGATACGACAATACAAACGCGCTGCGAACGCAACTTTAACCCATTTAGGAACGAATTAAAGAAGATTATGTGGCCATTGAAAGTTAAAACGCCCTTAGATCGCGAAACAGATGCGTTTTCAGCGCGCGTTATGCCATTGTATTGATACAAATGCAACAATCAGCTTTTTTGGACTGAAAATGAGCAGACAAAGCGTTTTCGTGAAACGCACGTTGTCTATGCGTAAAAAATACGCTGTGTGCATAGGCTCTTATATCACCGCTGATTGGCTGACACTCTCACTAAAATGCACTGTTGCAGTTAGAACACCACCAAATCAGCCAATCACAACCATTGCGTTAGTTGCATAGTTGCCACTATCACAATCATTACTATAATCTGCTGTTTTAAGATTTGATTTCACAATTCTTTATCGTCCAATTGTATAAAAATGAGCTGCATTTGTTCAAAACTGGTGTTGTTAATAAAAAAAATCAATCCAACACTAATTATATGAACACGCCACAAAATTGTACACATATTGCTTAGAATTTCAATAACTTTATAGCTAATGCATCAAATGTGGACATCTTGACTTTGAAAATTCAAAGCATCTATGTCTCTCTCTCGAAAACATTGTCCATGAACAAAAAAGTGCTATTTACAACACGATTATCTTACAGACATTTATATAGAGATAATAAGTAGCACGTTGGTCGTTAATATATACTTATTCATAGATCATTGTGATGATAATCGTTATTCAGTTAGTGATAATTATAATAAGATTGCAAATAAAGTTAACGCTACATTAACAATGACAAGTAAAAATGGAATGCAAGAAAGGAATAAAAGTTCTCATGCACTAAATTCGTCGAATTTATTCCTACAAGCTCACACTTTACCAGAACACTTTTTAGAAAATGTTTGACTAGAGAAACCCCTTAGAAATATCGTAAACACTAGGATTCTGTCCACGAGCAAATAATTATAGTTCAATTTAACTAATCTATGCGATACTCACTCTTATTTAGTTTTTTGTTACCCTTGAATTAAACACTGATCTTCTTACAACAGAAGATTGGAGGTTAAATCAATCTAATTGGAAAACTTAGCCATTTAGACTCTACGAATACAAAAGAATATACAAATTAATCTTTTGCTTGGACGGGACGATAACTCACTAACAAAATGAACCAGATTGCTTCGAGATTTAAAATAAGTCCAGGATATAAAAATACTGGAAAGAGAGTGGTTTCAGAACACTTTAAAGGTACTTAGGACCACTGAAAGGAACGAAAATAGGAGTACACTAATGGAGCTTCTACCAAGTTAAGTCGTTCGACACGCGAGAAAGCAATTTAGGTTTTAAAATGCCATTTTGCATTACGACCTTCCAGCGTGAGTTGTTCTAGGTAAGGGTTATTTGTGGTTAAACAGACTTTTCAAACAAGAACGATATTTTAACCTTCCTTATTTAATTGAAAAATTCAATTAGCAACGATAATAACTTGGCAAAAACTTACTCACTTTGTACCAAAATTGGGCAATTGCTATTTTGGTATCAAAGCGCTACTTAAGCAATCCTTTACCGTTCCTTCAATCAAACACCACAGATAGTAAAATCCATACTTACCACTAATTATACACACCTCTCGTCATAGCTTCCCTATTTCTGTTATGCCACTTACAAGTCAAAATTCTAACGTACGTTCTTCTAAAGGTAGCATTGCACAAAGCATAGCAAACGGGGTTTATAGTGGAGTTGATGTAACACAAGGCGTAGAAAAAAGACCAAAGCTCGTCTGGGACGAAGTTCGTACGAGCAGTGAAGGGTTTTAGGAGCACAAGGATGTTGTACGGTGTCCACGTGAGGATGAAGGAGAGGAGGATCGCAGATAGAGTTTTTGCCGCTTTCGTTTCTTGTTTCTTCTCCTGAGTCTTCTTTTTCTTCGGTTGTTTCGCAGTTATCCCCTTTCCAACTAGCTGTTTCGGGATTATTTTAGCGTTGAGTGGTATTCTTACGTCTTGTATGTGTGACGTTCTCCTTGTCAACGCTAGATGACCTGCTGGATGTAGGTTGAGTTCGGAATCTCCCCTGGCTGGTGGGCGGTAATGAGTTCTTGCATTTGTCGGTGGTGATTCTTCTGTGATCATTTTGATGCTCGGTCTCTCTGTGTCAGCGTCTGGCAGTCTGATCAGAATAGTGTAAACCGAGTCAGCTGAGGCTGATTTGGGTGCGGGTGAGGTAGCGGCGCTTATTCTAGTATTGGGGGGAAGAGAGCGGCTGTCCCTGGCTGCGGGTATGGGTACCGGTGGCTCGTACGTTCTGCGGAGGGGTGATGTGCCTCCGTCAGCTACGCTGGAACCACCAGAGCCCCCACGACCAGCGTACGGGTCTCTGATAACATTCAGCGACGTACACCTGTGGACAAAAGATTCAGGGAATGATAATAGCATATTGCAATTATTCGACTAAATTGAACAATATAAAATGAAAACTTTCGTATTCTCGTTTCCTCCATCAAAACCGATTTTCAAAATTTTATCTCTCCAAGTTTTTAAGTCTTATAATGGTACAGAAGCAGAGCCATTCGTGGAAGTTCCTCGTACTTCTTAATATTAATTTATGGGAAAAAGCAAAACACATATAAACATGGCAGGGATAGATATTATGGATAAAATAATATTGAATCTATTATATGACCAGAAACAGATGAATGTCGACGAAGACATGTCAAAAAGCATTATCTATCGCTGTAAATTTATTCATCCACGTAGACGAAGTCGCGGCCATCAGTTAGTTTCCTCATAAAAATGATGTATAGATGTATAGATAATGATGTATATGTAGATCAGTCATAGTACCTGGACACGGAACTCTGCAGCGGCGTCTCCACAGACACAGGCGTGGCGTACCCCGGATCGGAGGGTTCCTCCTCGGGCTCCGTGTCCTCCAGGTCTTCCCTCCCGGAGTGCCACCACGCCAGACACCACGCCCTCACCGCTGCCCAGCCGCGCTTCGGTTGACGAGATGTCGCCTGTGAAAACATTGCATGTGTTAAACGATAGCTAGACAAACACAATGCCAGATTTGCCTGGTGGGAGGCTGCGGCCGTGGCTAGTTACCATCCTACCGGCAAAGACGTGCCGCCAAGCGACTACGAGTTCCGGTACGATGCCGTGTAGAAAACAAATAGGGGTATGCGTTTTATATAACTGCCATGCCCCTAACAGGTTAGTCCGATACCATCTTAGACTGCATCATCACTTACCATCAGGTGAGATCGCAGTCAAGGGCTAACTTGTAGAGGATTTAAAAAAAACATGCCTTGTTGAATGAGGCATTCATACTTATAAATACAGTGTGGCATGAATACGTGGCATGTACAAATGACACAAAGTCAGCTGTCAGCTTGGCTCTGTTCTATGTAAAATGTAAGTACAATGCTGCAATGTCAAAATCGGTTGAAGAGATGGGCCGTGAAAACGTAGTCGACAGACAGGCACACATAATAATATTAGTATATGGATGTTTCCTATGGAGTGCGCGGTTCACCTTCATTCAATAAAATCAACCCCCTCAGATTCGCAAGGTCGGTAAGCTGACCTAAATGTAACTGGTGACCTGCCAATTCCGCCGCATCAATAAACAGCCCCAAAGTATTTGCAAGCGCTTTCTCTTAGCACACAAACTTGTAGAAAGGCCATAAATTGCGGACACTTTACTGCACACCTTGGCAAAGGCAACGGTGCAAGTTCGTCGTTTACAGGGTTGCCAGATTTAAGACGTAAGCTTAATCTTATTCTATGAATAATAAAGCAGCTGTTAGAGACTGCCGCTTACTTAAGCGCATGGTTTTCGAGCTATTTAAAGTTTGTAGTTCCTTAGTACAGACACATAGGTGTAGAAAGCCACTTTACTGTACACACAAGTTCAGGACAAGTTCGTCGGTTTCAGGATTGCCAGATTTTAGACGCATTTACTTAAATTTTAAAGACTATATTATAGTATTTTTTATTATTTTGCTTCATAGGAATAATGGTAAGATTAATATAATAATTAGAAGAGCAAAGTCCAGGTCCAGGGGTCAACAATTTGTTGAAATTAGAATTTTCTGGCAAGAAATTATCAGAAGTTAACAGATTTAACGTCACGCCAGTAGTATAGAATAAATGTGAGGGAATAGAGTCAAGAATGGATAAATAATGAGTGACGTAATTTTTTTTGATTTCTGTATTTTGAGAACTGTACTCTAAATTATGTTGACTGTTGGGCTTAGGATTGCCACGCTGGAATATGAAAATCTATTCCAGAAACTTCGAAACGTGCAGAATATTTTCTTAATAATCGATGTCAGAGAGCTTCCGACAGTGTGTATCGATCCTAACTTTTACACAGCATAAATCGAAATCCGAACTCACCGGCATTTGCCAACTGTTCCGGTTGCAGTTACTATCATTGGAACAATGCCAGAACCATAAACCCAAGTAAACACTGTTGCCGTTCAAATATAACTCTTATACCCTTGTAATAGAAGTAATAACTCCCGGGTTAGAATGGCTACAAGATTTGCGTTATGGCCAAACCGAATGCGTCGAGGTATCTAAAACACACATTCTCGTATTACTTGGTAAAGATCTAATTTCAAACGGATTCCACCAATTCAAAGAATGGTTGCCTAATGAAGTAAGGCCCGCATTTTAACCGTCTCTCTGCGTCGTATTCCTCATTATTGAGGGTCGTGACCCCTTTCCATTAATCAAATGATTGTAGGAGTTTTCTCGGGATAATAATGCGGTGGGTTCTCACATACGACTTCACTAAGAGTATTTTAACTCTTAGGTTTTTGTAACGATTATTATCAGATGTTAGTGATAATAACCGCGATCGAAGGCTTAACATGTTCTCCAAGGCACGGAAGAAACGAAAGAGCCAAATTTGAACCTCCAAATTCGGTCACCCATTCAGTTACCGACTTGGGTCGGTTGGTAGCAATCGACTGATATTATGAGTCACAACTAGGCATCGACTTGGGTCAACATTGCTTGAAAATCTCAATTTACTAATATGCGTTGTCATAACTAGGTGAACTAGGCCATTCGTCCCTCTTTTTTTTCGTGATGGGCTTGCGCTTGACGACAATCATGCTTAGTGCAAAGCAATGATGAGGTCTAGGTTGGAAAGGGCTTGCCTAGAAGATGCCTATTCACTCTTGCCTTGAAGGTACTTAAGTTATAAATGGCAGGAATCAGATGCGCTGGGAGGGTGTTCCACACCCCAGCGGTTCGTATCATAAACGTCGAGCAAAAAATTTTATTTATTTAACCTTGCCATTTTAACCCTATAACCCTTTATATAGAACCTAACCGCAATTATACGAGCTGTTCAAATTATGAATCAAATGGTATGAAGTAAGAAGGCGACGTTGCTATTAATTAAAATTAATTTAGTGCACGTTGTAGAAAGTTCACACCAAACTTCAGCTTTCAGTAATTACTAACTGTTGGGGTTGAATGTTGCATTTTGTATAGGTACTTTGCGGCTTTTCAGAGCTCAACGTGTTGAAAGTCCATAGTCTAACTCTGGATTTGATTGAAGCTATAAACTCCCACTTTCCACCCCATGTGTTGTGCCATTGGATATTTAGCTAGTATCGTAATTTGCTTTCTTTTATTCTTTTGAATATACTACTTCTTCTTCTTTTACTAGCAGACGTGCCAGCGACTTCGTTCGCGTGAAATGAGTTTTTTAAATTCCCACGGGAACTCCCTTATTTTTCGGGACAATATTTAGCCTATGACACTCACAAATAATGAGGCTTTCTATTGGTACCAGAGTTTTCAGAATCGGTTCAGTAGATCCAGAGATTACCCCCTACAACGTGACAAACTCACAAACTTTACCTTTTTATAATTAGTATAGATAATCATCTATACTGCCCGTACCAATTTCATAATTGTGACAGTGTGTTTGTCTGTCTATCTTTCCATCTGTCTGTCTGGTATGTCTTCACGGCCCACCTATTCGACCAATTTAGCCGTAAATTGGTACAAAGATAGCTGTTTGCATCTCGAAGAAGGGCATGTCTACTGTACGTACATGATACATCCCGAAAAATTAAAGAGCTATCACAGTTTAAAAAAAACCTAAATCCACGCAGACGAAGTCACTATCTTTATCTTGTATCTTATGTAATAACTATGTACTATGCCTGCAACATCGACTACAAAGATAGACAAGTGCGAAATGTGAAAATTTGTTGGTTTGTCCTTCAATCATGCCGCAACGGAGCAACGGATCGACGTGATTTTGGCATAGATATAGTGGAGGACCTGGAGAATAAAATACTTTTTATTGCGGAAAATTAAGGAGTTCCCGTGGAAATAAAAAAAACTTAAACCACGTAGACGATATCGTGAGCATCAGCTAGTAATCTAATAAATTAAAAACCCAACTGTCCTAACATATATTGAATATTTTTCAAAAAAATTATTTCTGGTGTCACTCGTGAGGATGATTGTAAGGATTCTAACGATACCTTATATCCCAATCTGTTCAGCCATTTAGAAGTTATGATGGAATAAAGAATCCCACATAAATACATTACACTCCTATAATGGGCAGTCGTAATCCATTGCGAAAGAGTCACAGGGGCGGTTACTACTTGAAGCATTATTATTCCAAAATACAGTTTCATGTCACTAAACTTGATCTTGTTCCCCCTACACCTTTCTACTATATCGTACCGCACGGCATCGTGAGGGTCTGTTTCTGTATGCAGTTGGATCGAAGTTTCTAATTCGAACCGCTAGGATATGGAAGTTTGGAATGCTCTTCGAGCTTCATAATCATAATCATAATCATTTATTTTTTGCCAGAATATGGTACATGCAACATTTTGACATAGATGTTAATAAATGTATAAAGTCCACATATCCTGCCAGGTCTGGCGTGCAAAATAATTTTTATTCCTAAGCTTAACAATGAATTAATATTTGACAATTAAACCCCTTTGAAAGTATACAAATATTCAGACCCATCATAACAGTTACATTACAACATTATTCAGATTCATCATACGTATATCCGTACGTATGATGAATCTGAATAATGTTGCGTTCTTCCGTTCTTCCATTCGCTTATAATATTGGTATCTTCAAATCAAGAATGCATCTACTAGGCATGCGAGCTCCACCTTAAGCTGCATCACTACTTCCAGCAAGTGTTATTGAAACTTATAAATTAAAAATCATAACAAGGATTATAATTCTAAAACACGAACGTCAACAGTATACAGTTTCATGTCACTAAACTTGATCTTATACCCCCTACACCTTTCTACTATCGACCTTTCTACTATCGTACCGCAAGGCATCGTGAGGGTCTGTATACGTATACAGTTGAATCGAAGATTCTAATTCGAACCGCTAGGATATGGAAGTTTGGAATGCTCTTCCAGCTTCCGTTTTTCTTTTCGCTTATAACATTAGTATCTTCAAATCAAGAATGAATAGGCATCTTTTAGACATGCATGATCCACCTTAGGCTGCATCACTACTTCCAGCAAGTCTGATTGAAACCTATAAATTAAAAATAATAATAAGGCTTGCAATTCTAAAACACGAACGTCAACAATATTACAACAAAACGGCTCTAATTGATGGTAGTATGCCCCCTGTTTACGAATTGCATAATACTTGTACTCAACCAATGAAATATTATGAAGCTGCCAGTCTCTAAACAAATGATAATTTCATTTAGTTAATTGGGCAGTAAATTCGAGTTAAACTCGTGATATTAAAAGCGGGACAGCCGTAGTGTTAATTGAAGTGTATTTAGTATGCATCCGGGAAATGCCCGTCCAACTCGGTTTCGCCCACCGATGTTGGGTGTAAGAGAGATTTCATGCGACCCATTTTTAGGCGACGCGTTTTTTTCACGCCACAAATTAGCATACCACATACATACATATCTAATCTATCTACATATATATAACAGTCGCTTAAAAAAACGTTCCCGATGGAGTTTATCACAAAGAATCGGTGGCATTTTGGTACCAAAAGAATTTTTTGTCTATGTTACAGTTTGTCTGCACGTGTGTAATGCCCAAAATTTAATCGAGGTAGGTATAAACTGTGCACAGGGTTTGAAGCCAGGGTAGGCATTAGTTAGTCATAATACCTATTTACTGACTGTCATTATGAAAAATGATCATTGAATTATTTCCATTTGCAGCAGTGATTTTATGCCTCTATGAACTGCACGCCACTGGGTATAAATAATAACTTATGTTTGATAAAATATCTAATATTATATTTTACACTTTTCTGTTATATCTAAGAATTAGCTCTGCTCTTTGAAAACATAATATAATAATCTAAGTATTGCTTAAATAATATTGAGTATTGTCATACAATTCACGCGACTATATTTCCATCCACTGTGTAACAGCGTTTATTTCAACGATTATTGTGCTACATTTGGCACCAGCTCTATAAATTGAGGTAAAATTGTGGACCCATTAAAGTGGAACTAGTTCCAGTTCTAGAAAATTCTTTTCTCGTGAACTTTCAGTAATAAGTACCACGAATTAGGAACTGTGGACTGTTTTTTCATTTTTGTGGCTCTCAGTTCCGTGAAACTCGATTCTCGCTCTTAGGTATGGCTTGGCCTTCGAAAATTATGGAACTAGTTTTGTTACTCTCCCGTAGAAATAATGTGTTTGGAGTGATTGGATATATCCAGAAGTATTTTACTAAAAGTGGTTTAATTTAACAAATTTTTGTGGTTGGTTGCAAAAACCGTCCCAAATGAACATTAAGTACAGCTTATTTAGGCTTTGTCGAGGTTTCTATTGATCTATACGTATGTGGTACACCGAGTCAGCATCCCCCGACTCGGAGCGCGCTCGCCCGTCCACTTCCCGCGTCTCGTCAAGCGCGCTCGCCCGTCCACTTCCCGCGTCTCGCCACTGCACACTAGTGGTGGTCTCACCTGATGGTCTCTCCACCGTATATCGTGCAGCGCGCCCCGCACGTGGTACACCGAGTCAGCATCCCCCGACTCGGAGCGCGCTCGCCCGTCCACTTCCCGCGTCTCGTCAAGCGCGCTCGCCCGTCCACTTCCCGCGTCTCGTCACTGCACACTAGTGGTGGTCGTACCTGATGGTCTCTCCACCGTGTATCGTGCAACGCGCCCCGCACGTGGTACACCGAGTCAGCATCCCCCGACTCGGAGCGCGCTCGCCCGTCCACTTCCCGCGTCTCGTCAAGCGCGCTCGCCCGTCCACTTCCCGCGTCTCGCCACTGCACACTAGTGGTGGTCTCACCTGATGGTCTCTCCACCGTATATCGTGCAGCGGGCCCCGCACGTGGTACACCGAGTCAGCATCCCCCGACTCGGAGCGCGCTCGCCCGTCCACTTCCCGCGTCTCGTCAAGCGCGCTCGCCCGTCCAATTCCCGCGTCTCTTCAAGCGCGCTCGCCCGTCCACTTCCCGCGTCTCGTCACTGCACACTAGTGGTGGTCGTACCTGATGGTCTCTCCACCGTGTATCGTGCAACGCGCCCCGCACGTGGTACACCGAGTCAGCATCCCCCGACTCGGAGCGCGCTCGCCCGTCCACTTCCCGCGTCTCGTCAAGCGCGCTCGCCCGTCCACTTCCCGCGTCTCGCCACTGCACACTAGTGGTGGTCTCACCTGATGGTCTCTCCACCGTATATCGTGCAGCGGGCCCCGCACGTGGTACACCGAGTCAGCATCCCCCGACTCGGAGCGCGCTCGCCCGTCCACTTCCCGCGTCTCGTCAAGCGCGCTCGCCCGTCCAATTCCCGCGTCTCTTCAAGCGCGCTCGCCCGTCCACTTCCCGCGTCTCGTCACTGCACACTAGTGGTGGTCGTACCTGATGGTCTCTCCACCGTGTATCGTGCAACGCGCCCCGCACGTGGTACACCGAGTCAGCATCCCCCGACTCGGAGCGCGCTCGCCCGTCCACTTCCCGCGTCTCGTCAAGCGCGCTCGCCCGTCCACTTCCCGCGTCTCGCCACTGCACACTAGTGGTGGTCTCACCTGATGGTCTCTCCACCGTATATCGTGCAGCGCGCCCCGCACGTGGTACACCGAGTCAGCATCCCCCGACTCGGAGCGCGCTCGCCCGTCCACTTCCCGCGTCTCGTCAAGCGCGCTCGCCCGTCCAATTCCCGCGTCTCTTCAAGCGCGCTCGCCCGTCCACTTCCCGCGTCTCGTCACTGCACACTAGTGGTGGTCGTACCTGATGGTCTCTCCACCGTGTATCGTGCAACGCGCCCCGCACGTGGTACACCGAGTCAGCATCCCCCGACTCGGAGCGCGCTCGCCCGTCCACTTCCCGCGTCTCGTCAAGCGCGCTCGCCCGTCCACTTCCCGCGTCTCGCCACTGCACACTAGTGGTGGTCTCACCTGATGGTCTCTCCACCGTATATCGTGCAGCGGGCCCCGCACGTGGTACACCGAGTCAGCATCCCCCGACTCGGAGCGCGCTCGCCCGTCCACTTCCCGCGTCTCGTCAAGCGCGCTCACCCGTCCAATTCCCGCGTCTCTTCAAGCGCGCTCGCCCGTCCACTTCCCGCGTCTCGTCACTGCACACTAGTGGTGGTCGTACCTGATGGTCTCTCCACCGTGTATCGTGCAACGCGCCCCGCACGTGGTACACCGAGTCAGCATCCCCCGAATCGGAGCGCGCTCGCCCGTCCACTTCCCGCGTCTCGTCAAGCGCGCTCGCCCGTCCACTTCCCGCGTCTCGCCACTGCACACTAGTGGTGGTCTCACCTGATGGTCTCTCCACCGTATATCGTGCAGCGCGCCCCGCACGTGGTACACCGAGTCAGCATCCCCCGACTCGGAGCGCGCTCGCCCGTCCACTTCCCGCGTCTCGTCAAGCGCGCTCGCCCGTCCAATTCCCGCGTCTCTTCAAGCGCGCTCGCCCGTCCACTTCCCGCGTCTCGTCACTGCACACTAGTGGTGGTCGTACCTGATGGTCTCTCCACCGTGTATCGTGCAACGCGCCCCGCACGTGGTACACCGAGTCAGCATCCCCCGACTCGGAGCGCGCTCGCCCGTCCACTTCCCGCGTCTCGTCACTGCACACACAAATATAATTTTGTTTTTGAATACATATATTTTCATTACGGTTTTCCTCTTAGTTAATTAATTACGCAGATTCTTTTTATACGATTGCCTGAAAAAGGAGTATATTGTTTTCAGGGTTAATGTATGTATGTGACTTTGTATATTCCACCATAACTTCTATACGCCTGAACCGATTTTGATAAATGAGGTATCGTTAGAATCCCTAGCTTATTCCGGGTGACATAGGCTATTAAAATTTTAAAAATAATTGATGGGGTGACCATGATCCTGCATTAAAGGCTAAAGTTGAAAAAAAATATTCGAAAATAAGATCAACTATATAATCATCATCTAGAAAATAATGAGTAGATTCCATAAATATATAACACTATAGTTCAATATCCAGTGATTCACAAAAAAATATCATTTAATAAAAATATGAATAAGATTCCAAAGGCTTATATATGCAAATCGCTTCTTATGGAGGTTGACTCCAAAAATAATATGGCAGGGCAGTCGTATTTTTTTAATTCGTTAAATTAATTTCACTTGTTGCTGTTTTTTGCCGTAAATGGTTGGTGCTCGCTTAATAAATTCTGGTACTTAAGTTTGTGACGGTCTTCGCAGCCCGCACATTATCCAATAGATGGCATTACTAGTACGATGCACGCGACCACGAAGAGAGGAACTCACGATTTCAAGTGTTCTCTGAATTAGGCTAAAAACGATTTTTCTATATCATAACTGGACAATCCACAGTACACTACCCTAGCGAAAGCTACACGCTACGCTACGCTTAGGCACAGAATCAATGGGAATAAGTAAAACCTGACCAGATTTTTTGTTTGTTTTGGTTTTTAACTTAGAAGAATATACACACACTATCTTAGAACCGACTATGGAAAACGGAATATTTTGTTCAAAGGAGCGACATTATATAAAAACTAACCAGAATCCATTTTAAACAGCAAAAGTTTCCCTATTTAAAAAAATAAGTTATTGAACATTTACGAAAATCCGCTCAGCTTACTACCCAACATAACCGGTTTTTGTAAGCGTATGAATATTTTATACTAAAGTTTTTTCTTACTACCTTCATAATCTGTATAATCTGTATAAATTTTTACATAAAATTGTAACTTGACACTAACCTAGATAAAAATAAAATGTACATAGGGTCTTACTAAATTTTAATGTCTAATTCTCATTGTAAGTGAACTATTTTTGTTCTTTTGAGTAATACTTAAATGTCTTCTTACTCTGCGACTTTATTGCTCTATTTGTATCATACATATTTTCAGTCCATCAGCTTCTTCGAGATTTTATAAACCTAAATCCAAGTGATTGAAGTTGCTAGTGTCCAATATTTCCCTTTTTTTGTCAACCCAGTTAAACAAACAGTTAAGTATATTCAACTAGTTTGGGTTTTAATTCCCTTGGGGTGCACCAACACAAGTATGCCATAAGTTTAAGTAGTAACCCGTAAAGAGGCTAATAAAAAGCACATAAAGAGATGGATGTGCGCGGTGGCTGGCAGCGAGCCAAATGCAGCTCAGCTTTGCAGAATGGAGCAGGATATTAGCATTCGCCAATTTTAGTGAAAAAAACGTTACCTAAATCTACACGTGGGGCCGAGGAATAATGCATTCGAAATATGCGGATTTATGCCCGTTTTTGAAAACATACTTCAACCAGATATATCTACCAATAGAAATGCTTGAATATTTTTTGTCTATTTCAAAGAACATCCAATCCAATCAATCAATTCTGACGACTTGGTAGACGTACTACTTTATGAAGGAACTAAATAGAAATTTAATTCCCTATAATCCGCCACAGTAGACAAATCTATGTGGTACAGTGTGTATCTTGCACTTGTAGCTTGCGATATTCACCAAACCACACAAATCTTCCAAATTCGCTACGAAACGTACGTTGAGAATAATCCCCGACACCGGAGCATCTTCAGATGTTGATTCGACAATGCACGATTGTAAAGTGACGATCGTGTCGAAAGTTCCGACCTGCCTTCATCTCGGAAAATCTAAGAATTCTTACAAAGTTCCCCCAGAATTATAGAGAAACAAGCCCACGTGGCCAAAATATATAATAAGGACTTTTTTTGCTAAAAATAACCTTCTTGCCCTGAATCAAACTGAATTAAAAGCAATAACACTCTGTATTTTCGAGTAGACTCGATGAACTAAATACGTGCTAAACTACACGGCCAGCTCTATCTAATCCCTCCCAACTTACCTCCGAGTAGTAAACTTAACTGCAGATTATTTTTTAAATAGAGTGTTATAAATTAACCACTCCAAGTTTTGTGGTAGAAGTATTTATGAAACTTTCTAACTTTTACAGAAGGCACGTTTTTTAAATTATAATTTTCTTAACATAGATTTCGAAACGTCACAGACTATAACTACCTACAAAGGTAAAAATGCCATACACAATCACAGTACACAATATACTACTCTGTGAATATTTTTAAGGAAAATAAGATATAGTTATCCTACATCTATGTTGTACAAGTTATTCTGTTGTAAAGTGTGTTAGGTACGTCTTTTTTGTAACTTTAACCCGTGACTTTGTTATCAAATCACGGGTTTATCCTAGTTTGGGGGTCCAGAGTATTTAAAGGAACTTGTACTTTTCGTTTGAACAAATAAAGATTATTATTATTTTTATAATACGTCGAGTAGGTAAAAACTGCATTACACTTCCAACTTTCAGGAAATATTAAACTAACATTTCTAGCAGACAGTATAATCTACAAACGTGCTACTGCATCATTAACTACACGACCAGTGATGTACATCTCTTCCTAATCCCTCGCAATTCAACTCGCTCTACAATCCCTTGTGGCATACGTCATTAATCCCAAGAATACAATTTCCCAGTATGCCAGTCGCATTGGGATATTGGTCGTTCACTGCAGATGATTCGTGTTGCACGGTTTATATTTTCCCACTGTTTGTTTTCGAATTTTGGCCACGAAAACACACTAGAGACAAAAGAAAACTGGGGGACACATTCCCTTAACTCTCAACTATCTCAAAGAACTCAACTAATCTGCTAATTAAAGAATAATAACACAACCTTGCAAAAACATCTGCCCCTGCATATTTGTTTAGCAGCACAGCTTCCACTAATATCACTAACGCTATCCTGAACTTTGCTGCCCTTCAATAAAGCTGAAATTTCTATGACAAGCCTTCCGAAATATTACTATAATATCCAAAGATAATAACAATCAAAAAGAAACTGAGAGACTTATTGAATAAGCTTCGTAATCGCTTGACTCGTAAGAGCTTTTATGATTCTACAGACGATGCAACAGATAGAAATTCACGAGAGTGCTTAGGGCTCCATGGAAGGTTTCACTTTGAAAACGCGCACTCTATTTTAAACTCTGTTGGTTTTGTATAAGGCTGATACTCGCTTGTATGATCGGAAGTTTTTCAGTGAAGATGAAATCGTTTTTGGGATGAAACGGTACGCCTGTTTTCGCTTCACCGTTTTTCGCTTTTGTTAGAAGCATTATGACGTAATAAGAGGTCCATTTCAAACAGCAAAATACTTTCCTGTTTAGAAATGGAACTGCCTGTCCATAAAATTCCGGAATCTATTCGAATAAATGTATTTAACTGTAGTCACTAGTCGTTTGATCGGCGAAAATCTTCTCCAAAATAAATAGCTAACGTTTTCTTACTCTTGTTTTAGTAATCTACAAGGAATCGGCAGCCCTATAATTATTATTATATGTAAAACCTACATCAATATATCTGTCTGTCGCACCGCATTTTGTTAGAGTAAAACGACGGCAACGACAACATCTCTCTCTCGTCGAGAGATAATCGTCGAGATGAGCATGCTAAGCACACTGGCCAGACCAGAGAAAATTCAGAAATTATAAATTCCCAATTGACTCTGCCGAGAATTGAACCCAGGACAGGACTCAGGAGGCGTCTATTCCACTCAAAGGTAGAGGTTTCCGTAGTAGGTTGTAACTGCACTTCGATTATCTGTGACACCCAAACAAACTGACAAACAGGACGTATCCACCACTACAGCCCATGAAGTATAATAAATAATAATATCAATAAAGTATGGAGCCCAAAAAATACCGCTGCGCCTCGACTCCACTCCACTCTGAAGGTGTGTGTTGAGCATTGCTGGTGTTTGCAAGTTGTTTGTCGGAAAATAACGTCGCGTTGTCGTCAGAAGTCAGATTACGCCAACCAATCCGACAGGATGATTTACATTTATTACATTTCCACATTTCGGATGTAATACCTAAGTCAAGAGCCAGCGAAACATTTGTCAAAAAGTATTATAGTCACTGACAAACTTATCTGACCCGGTAACAGCATCTCTAGTATCTATGAAAAATAAAATTAAACCAAAAAATAAACAGGCATAAAAATTCGTTCATATTTTGGCCACAGGATCAGATAAGTTTAGACTATAAACTTATATAAACTTATACTTATACTTATAACTATAGTCTTTCCGTAAGGAATCGACTATGAAAAAGATGTCTAAAGGCAAACATTAAAAAAAATACGGTGGCAGTAACAGGTTTTTGTAACAGTACTGTTTACGGCTCTTATAATTGACTAGCTTCGCAAAAATCGGATCTTAGCAGACGCCTACGTAACAAAGACTTCTCCGAATGTCAAATTTCAGCCCGATCCGTTCAATGGTTCGAGCTGTGAGTTGATATATCAGTCAGTCAATCAGTCACCTTTTCCTTTTACAAATTTAGAATTTTAAAACAAAAACTACTTACGAATAATTATGGTAAGAGAAACATAAATTTTGAAGGAACACAAATGTTTAATAAATTACCATCAGAAATAAAAAGTATTAATACGGGTAACATCAGCATTTTAAAAAACAGACAAAGATTTCATCATAATCTTACTTCTGAGTCTGGCCCAGGGTATTTATAAACATTGTAAGGTACTTTTATTTCTATCACTTGCATTTTACGATTGTGTTGTTGCTCACCGCTGCGCCTAACTAAGTGTGCAGTAAATATTTACTGCCCTCGTGCAGTAAATTTGAAGATTTTTTTAATTTTTGTAAGTCCACGTTACTTCTAAATAAAAAGTTTTCTTGCAAGAAGGTTCATAATGATATTGACTTTGTTGTAGAAAACCTAAAAAATAATGACATTTAAATGTGAATTGATGAAATTAATGCATAAAATAAAAAAATGTAGTATGACATTAGTCAACTCGTATGTAAAAACCTATTTACCGCTCTTATATCACAAACTACTGTTGCCAGCAAGTAAACAAAGCCTAGACTCTCAAACTATAATTTCATACGAGGCTTCTGTTTCATTTGATCTTTAGTAATACATTTACTACCTAGGGTGTTATGATTTATTGTTAGTCGTTTTAGTTGCTTTTCATGATTCGTAAACACTCAAACAGTGGTGTCTTTGACTATTACCTTTCAGAGTAATTATTATCATTTTACAGTGTATTTTGTAGGAAGGACACAGAGCATATTTCGATGACCTAGTGCTAACTAGGTGCGCTAGCAGTGGCGAGCGCTGTGTTCATATAAGTGGCATGTTCGAACCCCGGCAAGGTCAATGTGGGAATTCATACTAATATGATACTAATATTATAAATGCCGAGGATAGAGCACGTTGGCGTTACTTAAAAGAGGCCTATGTCCAACAGTGGATGCATACTGGCTGTTGATGATGATGATTATAAATGCGAAATTATGCTTGTTTGACTGTCTTTCACGGCCCATCGTTTCTACCGATTTTGATAAAATTTGGCACAGAGATAGGTTGAAACCCAAGGATGGACATAAGCTTTTTATCCCGGAAACTTAAGAGGTTGGTGTGTGAATCAAGAAACCTTAATCCACGCGGATGAAGTCGCGGGTATCATACATGCTGAAGGATATTTTCACGACCACTCTGAAATTATTCATAATGCAAAGGCTTTTCCAAGTAACATTTTTTAATTATTTCAACGGTTAACTGACATCGTCAAATCGAGTTCCCTTTCTACGTCATTGTCGTCAAAGCATATCCTAGTGATTTACGGCCGAATTTAATAATCAATCTATCTGTAATCTGTAATAAGTATAGTATTCATTGATGTAGAATTTTAGTACAGTAGTCGTAAAGTTAGTTGACAGAAATCGTCAGATTTAGGGCAAATTACAGATAATAACTTCAGCCGTAAGACAGCCGACGTTTACGGGGTCGCGGGTTCGATACCCGGGCATTTCCAACTTTTCAGAATTATGTGCGTTTTAAGAAATTATAGGTACATTACTTTTACAGTGATAATGACTAACGTCGCGTCACCCAAGCGAAATTTCTGCAAAACGATTTGTTCATAGCCTTAGCCAACTCGACTCCATTTTCTTTTCTTTGAACTTACCTAAGTCTAACTAATTAGGAACTACAGAAACTTATTGACAAGTTAGAACTTGATTGGTACGAAGTTCGACGTGGAAACTTCAGTGTTAAATGTTGGATGAAAATGGGTTTCTTTCTCTAATTAGTAACTACTCTCCCCCAATTCCCAGAATTTAGCACTCTTTTAGTAGCCTTTCACTGCGATTTCACCTGGTGGTAAGTGATAATGCAGTCTGAGATAGTAGCAGGCTAACCTGTAATCTGACTATATATAGTAGATAACTGATAATCAGTAACGGTATCTAATATATATTTTGTTTTTTGTTGATTTTCTCAAAAAGCGCTAAATCAATTTCTAAGGGACCACCTCTGAAGTATCTGCCAAACAAAAAAAGAGTCACCAAAATTGATTCTTAACTGGCGAAATGATCGCGTAACATGTATGTATGTATACAAAAAAACATACAGTCGAATTGAGAACCTCCTCCTTTTTTGAAGTCGGTAAAAAATAAGAAATCAACAAAATCTAATTCCAAATCGATCGCTTTCAACAGTTCGCGAATAACAAAACTAAGAGAAGAAGACCTAGAGAAACCTCCACGTTTAAAACGTGGCTACATAAACACGTTTTTCCAGTCGACCGGTAAAAGGTTTCCTCCAACCCTCCACCCGTTACCCCCTTCCGACCCGGGAATCGAACCCGGGACCTCGTCGGCCGCAGTCGAACATGCCAACCACTGGACCAACGAGGCAGTCAGTCGGTTAAAAATAAGAAATCAACAACATCTAATTCCAAATCGATCGCTTTCAACAGTTCGCGAATAACAAAACTAAGAGAAACCTCCACGTTTAAAACGAGGGTACATAAACACGTTTTTCCAGTCGACCGGTAAAAGGTTTCCTCCAACCCTCCACCCGTTACCCCCTTCCGCCCTCACCCCCTCACATTTCAATGAAAGCAGTGGTGAAATAGCATTTTCAGAGTTCACACAAAATAACTATACTTAAAGCGAGGAGCCTCATTTGTTCACGATCGATATAAAAATAGATTTAATTACTTATGTCAGTAAACATTGTGACTTTTGTTTTTGTCTTCGTTAACAATTAAATTAATTATCTATCTATCTATCTACTTAATTTATTTTTAACCATAAAACTTCAATATTTTGAAAAATATATCTAATTATACTAGATGATGCCCTTCGCCCGCGTGGATTTGTTTCTTTTTATTCCCGCGGGATCCTTTAAAGTTTCTGGGATAAAAATATGTCCTTCCCCGGGGTGTAAACTGTCTCTGTACCAAATTTCATCAAAATCGGATTAGTAGGTGGGCCATGAAAGCGTAGCAGACAGACGGACACGCTTTGCATTTATAATATTATAGCATGGATTATAAATGAGAATGTGTGTTTGTTTGTCTATCTGTCTCTTTGAACGGCTCAACTTTTTTACCGATTTTGAGGTTTCATCCCTACGAAGTACATATGCTACTTTTTATCCCGGAAACGAGGAGGTGGAAGGAGTAAAGGAGTTTCAACAGGAATCAATTCGTAATATATAAAGGTGGATTTGCTTAAGTGGAGTTTTTTAATAATAATATTAAAGAATTCCACATAAGCAAATCCTTAATGATTGCCTATTTGCATGGGCATAGTTGAATGCAAAAAATTGCTCTGTTGTGGCGTGATTGAAGGACAAACCAACAAACAAACACATTTTCGCATTTATAATACTAGGTGAGCCCGTCCTTCTTCCTATAATCTATCTCTGTGCCAAATTTCATCCAGATCCGTTCAGCCGTTCTGGCGTGATTGAGTAACAAACATCCAACCATCTATCCAAACATCTAAAACTTATAACCTAAATGCCGATTTTCATATCTCTATCTTCAAAAACATTGGACTTTTATGCCAATTTCCAACCCTCACTTCATCCCCTTAGGGGTGAATTTTCTCAAAATCGTTTCATAGCTGACTTCTATGCCTAAGAAGGAACCTACCTTCTAAATTCCAAGTTTGTATGTCTTATAGGTCCTAAGATATCGTGAGTCAGTGCGTGGAATTTCGCTTTTAAATATATACTAGACTAGAGGTCGCCCGCGAATTCGTCCGCATACAATTTCTGATTTCCTATGAGATTATGAAATTTTCCCACTGAAAACTCTATCTAAAGAGGCTTTGTATAGAATCAGCAGGTTTTTATTATTTAAAACTTATAACCGAAATGCTGAATTTTCACGTCTCTTACTACAAAAACATAGGACTTTCATACAAATTTTCAACCCCGATTCACCCTTTGTGGGGTGGGTTTTCGTTTAATTGTTGTTTCGTAAAATTGCTTTTACGGGTTATTATTATTTGAAACTAATAACATCAATCCCGATTTTTATGGCCCTAACTACAAAATCATAGAGCTTTTATGTAACTTTCCAACCCCCATTTCACCCTCTTCGGGGTAGATTTTCGGAAAATTGCTTATACAGGTTATTTTTATTTAAAACTTTATTTTATTAAAGGTACCTTAATACCGATTTTCAAGTGTCTAACTTCAAATCTTAGAACTTTCATGCAACCTTCCAACCGCCAATTCACCCCCTTTGGGCTGGATGTTCGTAAAACTGCTTGAACAGATTTTCATTATTTTAAACTATTAACTTAAATGCCAATTTTTATGTCTTTAACTTCACTAACAAAGGACCTTCATCCAAGCCCCATTTCAACCCCTTAGTATGTTTTATAGTTCCTGAGATATCGTGATGAATCACTCGTGACCTTTCGCTTTTATTTAAGTCACCGTAAGATTGTAAAAACCGTTAGATTATAATCTAACTCGCGAAATTGTAAACTGTCGTAAGAATGTGAACCGTTCAATGTTCTGAGTGTTAATTTTTTAAATATCCATTGTATTTACGTTTTCTTGTCTGTTTCTTGTAGGTTAGGTTAGGGTTCGACATAAGGCCGGGCATTACTTAGGTTTTATCGGGTTAATATACCTAACAGATTACAATCTACCGAAAAATAATGCGTTAAATTGTAATCTTTCGACACTTTGCAATTTCGCGAGTCAGGTTATAATCACCACGGTTTTTACAATCTTACGGTGACATATAAATAGATTAGATTAGTAGGTATATATAGTATATATGATTCGAGACGAGGTGGATTTATTATTTACATCGACACAATGCAGTACATCGACCTTTTCAAATATTTACGTGTGATTGTTGGCGGGCGGTCAGACGTTCACACAAATATTGACACGGGAACCTGGGAAGCAAACAAATTCCACCATTTATTTCGCAGAAAACCGATTTCAATATAGTTCGTCCCAGTTGATATAAATTTTCAAGAATACTTGAATATAACCACAGTATTTCGTACTAGACGATGCCTGTGATTTCGTCCGCGTGTGTTTTACTTCCATGCTTCCCCCAAAGCGATCGAAGTTCAATTTTAGGCTTCAAATCGTTCATTATTTTTGATTTAGGTCAAGATCGTTTTTTTTTTAAATATATATAGCGAGCAACCAAGCAGGTGGGTCACCTCATGTTTAGTGATTACCGCCGCCCATGAACATTAGCAGTACCAGAGGAACCGCCAATGCGTTGCCGGCTTTTGAGATATTTGTTTATCCGCCCTTTGAAGAGCCCCATATTTTAATAATGAGGGAACACAGAAGATGGAAGCTGGTTCCATAATTTGCAGGTACAACGGGAATGGAACAACGGGAGGTGGAAGGATCCAAAAGTGATGTGAAATCAACGATTCAAAAATGTCTCTAAAATTAAAAATTAACCAGTTCATTTCAGCATTCACTCATTTATCGTTGTACTCGAAATGAAAGGTAAAAACAGCAATGTTGCTCAGACTAAGTCTCATTGTGCCGATCGTGAGGTAGCTACTTGTGTCGGTGAACGTTCTTCAGATACGAGATGAATCCAATCATGTTGACACGATTGATACTTGCCGTTGCCACAAAGGGCGAGCTCGTGTTCTTGAGGACTTAACTGTCAGGCTATCTCTTACAGTCCCTACAAACTTATCTGGCCCGGTGGCCTAAAATTGGAACTAATTTTTATACCTGTTTCGTTTTTGTTTTTATTAATTTTTAATATTACTAGCGAAGCTGTCACCGTGTCCGTAAAAAAATTTGTAAATTAAAAAAGTAGTAAGTACAAAAAAATAACGTGGCATAAGCATTGTCATTTTAAATCAGTATTTAGTATGGATTTAAAAGTCATTTGACATCTCGATGGTAAATAATTAAAATGTAGTTCGGGTGTCACGTAATCAAGACACAGATTTTTTAGCGTAGGTACGCTAACATTTAATAACATACGAGTACTTTTCTGTACGTTCTCTGCCAATGGCAATGGAATGCAGCCATGGAAAATGAAAAATACCGATCACGGCTGTCTACTTAATAAAAATTCTTTCCAAACCAACTTCCAAAGCCAAAGTAAAGTAAAAAATTATTTTGATTTTCTTTCCAAAACCAACTTCCAAAGCCAAAGTAATGTAAAAAATTATTTTGATTTCTACACACTATGTTGAAGTCGGGCGAGCCTGATGCGTCAACTTTTCTTATCTTTGTTATACCCGCCCTTCTTAAAAAAAAATATTTTTAACTTTTTAGTGTCAGGATTGAGGATTTGGAGTCAGAATTTTTTATGGGACCACCTCGAGCTATGGGAGCTTCCTTTAGGGAGTGAAAAAGATTTATTTCATATCGGTTTAGTAACCACGAAGATATGCACCGACATACATTAAAAAAGTGAGTCCCGGGGAAGGACATAGACTACAGAGAAAAGAGATTTCTTGCAGGAATTAAAAAAAATCCACGCGTACGAAGCCGCAGGTATCATAATGTTCATAAGCCTATTCAATTTAATTTTATCCACTATTTATAAATTTTATTATTTGTGAGTATAAGTATGTTTATTTATATATTATATGTGTAGTATTTATGTTTTTATGTTATATTTATTATATGTATATGTATTATAATTTGTAGCTTTATATAAATATTTTTATTTATTTTGTTATTTCTGCACCATCTACCAGTTGTTTCTGTAGCTATGTCCTTTTAAACCATTGGTTGCCTGGAAGAGATCGCTGTGAAGCGATAAGGCCGCTAAATTGTATACTTCCTTTGTTATTAGCTAAGTTTACTGTTTTTTGGTGTACAACAAAAGTATATTCATTCATTCATTTATTCAAAGATGTTACCTAGCAATAGTCATATAAATCGCTAACTGTTCTAGATACACAGTCGGCCCATTCATTCATAAACGTATTATCTCGACTATACCGCATCAGTTATCTATTCACTCTCGGGCTATTCATGCCGCGTTGAATCGCTGTCAGCGTGCATTCGATACCATCACTAGCTGTTGTGCTTAGGACGGACGTGTCAAGCGAGACGGCATTATGTACGCGTTAGGCGATTGAAAGGGAAGGACGCATGCCATTGTGTTGCGTCTCGATTGTTGAGTATTGTAGAAAGGAAACTGCCTCAACGAATATGTCGCCCTGGTACACGTTTTGTTGTCACTTTTGTTTTCTAGCCTTTAACCGGCAACCGACCCGCCAGCGGGTCCGCCTTGCATACCTACTTTTGCCTATACAAGCACGGACCCGCCGGCGGGTCGGCCGGTCCGAGCTATTTGAAACTGTATTTTCTTAATGATAGAGTTTAAATTTGTTTGAACAACTTAGGACGGACGTGTCAAGCGAGACGGCATTATGTACGCGTTAGGCGATTGAAAGGGAAGGACGCATGCCATTGTGTTGCGTCTCGATTGTTGAGTATTGTAGAAAGGAAACTGCCTCGACGAATATGTCGCCCTAGTACACGTTTTGTTTTCACTTTTGTTTTCTAGCCTTTAACCGGCAACCGACCCGCCGGCGGGTCCGCCTTGCATACCTACTTTTGCCTATACAGGCACGGACCCGCCGGCGGGTCGGCCGGTCCGAACTATTTGAAACTGTATATTCTTAATGATAGAGTTTAAATTTGTTTGAACAACTTTGGATCATAGAGAAGTTTATAAAATTTTCTATATTTTGCAACACTCAATAGATGACGTTCCTATAGAAAAAAAACAAACACGAGCCAATAGAAACTAGTCAGTGATCTGCGGCCATTCTGTGATTGTGAGACGTGCAGAGAGGTGCAAAAACTTATTTTATCAAGGTAAGTACAGTGTTTTGTGCAATAAATAGGTGTAATATTTGTCTTTTATGAACGATGAAGCTATTTTTCTATTTGTATTTCTGAATTTCGTTATATTTTTTTCGCTATGAGAGTGAAAACCGGCGAGATGGTTTTTTGCCAATTTCATGTGATTTCCGTAAAAATACGTTCAATACGATTGAAATAGGGGGCAAGAACCCATTTTAGAATAGTTATTTACACAAATAATTGTATAATTCTGTAAATAAAACGAAAATACGGAAGCTTGTTTACCGTTATACAGTTACGAAAAACGTTGGCTTACGGAATTCAAATTCCAGTGAAGCGAATATATGCTTTATCGCTAGAGCGTTAGGGTTCACAATAGTATAAAACTTTTGTGTCATTTTGCCGTGAACGCTTTGCAGGGCTATACACCTATAGAGCGGGGTATCGATCGTTTCAGATATCGACATTTTGCATTATCGTATCGACATTTTGTACCCTGAATTGTTATTATTTTCATTTTTTGTACCAATATTAATATGTCTAAAAATAATTTTAGTTTTTACATTAGTTTACGAATCTTTATCTGGGGATACGGTTGTGCCACCGCCATATCGCCATATAGGTGTATATATAAATATTTACCTAAATATTTTTTCTAAGTCCGTGTGTATGTTACTGTGCGTCAAACGACTGAACCGATTGTGATGGAATTTTTTTTTTATTTTTTTTTTTGTTCGATTTATTTCTCTGTCTGGGTCTTTTCCGTATATGTTATTTTCGTATTTTTATATTATAAAACGAATTTAATTTTTTATATGATTTTAGATGGCATGGAACCCAGGCAAAAGCGGCGCTCCGCCAGATTTTTTGGCGGAGCTTTATGAGGGCGACGTCGAAGATTTTGAAGATGAAGAAGAATATCTTTTTTTTGATGAGGTACTGATTGATTTTTTATTGATTGATTCCATTTTTTTTCCAAAGTTTTACAGTAATTAAAATTTATTGATTTTTTTGTAGATGGAACCGGGAAGGGAGGACGAAGGGGCTGAGGAAGAAGAAGAGGTACAGATTGTTTTTATTGATTGATTCAATTTTTTTCCAAAGTTTTACAGAAATTAAAATTTATTGACTTTTTTGTAGATGAAGCGTGAGCGTGATTATTCGCCGTCATCGCCCGCCCCACCATTTTCTTCTCACCCTTCACCGGAGCGGTAAGTTTCCATTTTTTTTTCAATACATTTGCTCAAAAACTGTTAGTATAAAACTTGAATGTTTCGCGTGCGGAGAGTAAATCTTTTCCGTAATACTACTACTTTTATTTGTGCATTACTTGTTTCCTCCTGCAATAATATTCAAAAAGGGGTTTTTGGTAAGTCGACGACCTTCTTGGCGCGGTAGTGCACTTAGATTCGTGCACGTGCGGAATTGTCATTTTCTTCGTCCCTAGACATTCTTTCCGCACTATATTGAAAATGTACCTCGGTCAAGTAGTGAAGAATATACATATACTAACAATAGTGAATTTTTCTCTATACAGATCGAGTGCGCGACGCAGTCGGTCGCGCTCACCGCTCCAGCCGGTATCGTACGTATTACTTTTATAAACTAGCCAAGAAGTGAAAAATAATCATACTAATAACGGTGCATTTGTTTCAGGCGCATTGTCATTTATGACGATGCCGGCAACCAGCTGGCGGAGCCCGCCGAGGAAGAGGAGGAGCGTGTTTCGGACCCACACGCCCTGTATGAGAGATCTGATGAGAGTGATGAGAGTGCTGAGAGTTTGGGTGTCGAAAGGGGGAGTCGTGGAAGTGTGAGAGGTAGAGGGCGTGGTCGAGGACGAGGACGAGGACGAGGACGAGGAGGGCGTGTGGGAAGCCGTGGGCAGGGCCGAGGTCGCGGGGGGAGTCGTCGTAGGGGGGATTGGCAGCCAGGCCATCCATTAGAAGAAATCTGGGTGACAGACGACGACGCCCCTCGTGAGTTGCGTGAAATGGCGAGGGATGTAGTGAGGAGGCGGCAGGAGAGAGTGGAGGCATTGGATGCAAGAAGAAGGAGTGCGAGAGCTAGAGCGCTTGCAACTGAAAACGAAGAGCTTGTTAGCGCGAGTGCAGATGGTGATGTATTTTACGACGCCATTGATGGAAGGGAACCGCTTTTGGAAGGTGTGGATCTCCACTTCGAATGGTCTCCTATGGATACCTTCGAAAGTGTCGAAGAGACTTTTGTGCCAGAGAATGTCGGTTCTGTTTCATCATACACAAATCCGTATGATGCGTTTCGTTCCTACTGGGACGATGACATATTACAGGAGATTGTGGATGAAACGAATCGGTATGCTAGCCGAATTCGATCGGCCGCCTTCCAAGCGGCCTGGCATCCAACGAATGTACACGAGTTGTTGTGCCTCTTTGCGTTTTGGATGATGACCGGTATCATCCGTATGCCGACAATTTGCAGTTACTTTTCAAGTAACTCGTTGTTGAAAACGGAGGTCTTTTCCCGTATCACAACGCTAAAGAGGTATACCTATCTCAACAGGGCTTTGCATTTTGTGGATACCAGTGATACCGACCCTACTGACCCTAACCTAACCAACAATGACGCAGCAAGCTCCGATCCAGTGCACCATTTGAGGCCAATCATTGATCACCTGAATAAGAAATTCCAAGCAAATTATGTCTTGTCGAAAGACATTTGTATTGATGAAAGTTTAACTCTCTGGAAAGGTAAGCTAAAGTTCAAACAGTACATTGCATCGAAGGCTGCCAAGTTTGGGATAAAAACCTTCGAACTCTGCGAGAGCGCTACGGGCTATCTCTGGTCTTTCCTTGTGTACACAGGGAAGCAGACTGTAGTCGACGATGGAGTCGCGAAAACTACCGCAATCGTTCTGAAGTTGATTAGGCCCTTACTTAATAAAGGGTATCGATTATTTATGGACAACTGGTTCAACTCTCCCTTGCTCGCTCGCATTCTCAAACGTAACGGTACTGACTGTGTCGGTACCCTACGTTCAGTTCGTGTCGACGTTCCACGATTGGTGACGCATGCTCCACTCAAGCAGGGCCAGCTGATCGCGAGGCACTCAGGGGACGTCTGTGTCTTGTCTTGGATGGATATAAAGCGGATCACGATGGTTTCGACGTGTCATGGGTCAGCCACTGGGCTGTCCCATGTCATGTCCCGTCCACCCGCTCGTCCGGTGCAATTCAAGCCACAGTCGGTCCTTGACTACAATCGCGGCATGGGCGGTGTCGATCTTAAAGATCAAATGCTCGAGCCGTACCTGCTCGAGCGGAAGCGCGGTTCCAAATGGTATCTCAAGCTTTTTAAACGCTTGCTTAATTGTTCCATTCACAATTCGCGTGTTCTGTTGGAGTCTTCCCTGCAGGCCCGACAGGACAACCTCAAATTCCGGCTCGAATTAGTGCATGCGATTCTCACACATCACCACTCACTCATCCCAGTAGGCCGAAGACCGGAATCGTCACGTAGTACTGCAGCACCACGACCTCATTTAGTCCGCCAGACACATTGGCCCGTCCGACTTCCTCAGACTGAAACGGACCAGGCGAGAAACCGACAAAGCCGTCAAAAGTGCGCCGTTTGCCTCCGAGAAGGTCGGAAATTGCAAAAGACGCCCATTATGTGTGACGATTGCAATGTGCCATTGTGTGTGGTTGGTTGTTTTAAAAAATATCACACTACATCAGCTTAGGCAATGCTTTTTGCTTCCTTGCTTTTCCTTCGGGCTAGTTTTCCATTTGTAATCGTTGGATTAGAAGGATTTGTTGGAAGGATTTTTATAGGTGTATGATTATATTTCGAGTGAGAGTGAGAGTGTGTGTACTTGTGCCATTTTTTGCCGAATTAAGTTTTTTTTTTTTTACATTTTACATACTATGCAGATTTGAAATATTGTTTAAATTTCAAGAAAAAAAATCCTAAAAAAATGTTATTTTTTTATTGTAAGCCATGTTATCTCGCGTATGCAGGATAAAGAAATATTTATAAAGCATCTCTGCTATATTTTTATTTTATATTGATATCTGTCGCACTTCAGAAAAAAAATTGTTTTTATTTTTTTGGCTATTATGTTTTTGAAATAAAATTAGCCTAAAGTATGCTCTAAAAAGTCCTGGCTGCAAAGATTTTGTCAAAATCGGTTCAGCCGCTGTGAAAATTAGTCTGGGAATAATAATAATGTTTACGTTTGGGTTCGTAAATAAAAATAAGTGGTCATATTTTTAGTGTGGTGATTTTTAAGCCAATTGGTTGCCTAAAAAGATATAATAAGATATGTATAATTTTTTGCTTTTTTACCTTTTTACTTTTCTTTTTTACTTTTTTACCATTTTACTTGTGTGGTGTAAATAAAACAAAATAAAGCATGAAATAAAAATAAATGTTTATTATTTATTCCATAAAATTGCACGCAATTTCGCTGGTGAAAATTTATCCTAAGATCGATAGAAACAGATACTTTTTAGCCTGTCCTTATCCTTACTAGCCGCGGGCAACAGCTAGTATGTATATAAATACATTGCAAATAAAACAATGCTGATTGATTAACATATAGGCTACTTTTTATTCCGAAAAAATCATGATTCCAACCGAATTTTATGCGGGCGGAGCCACGGGCAACAGCTAGTAGGTATGTATATATATATAATAAAACAATGCTGAATTTATAAGTGTTTTCATTTATTTCTAAGCATCTTGGGCAAACTAGGTATCGACAATTTTCGACATTTATTTCGATACATACGGCACATCACTATAACATAACCCTACTTTTTATACGAAAACTTTACATTTTCGTTCTCAATATTTTGCTTATTTTTGTATAGAAATAGACCAGATCTTTACTGGAATGTGATAAATAGCCTTTCTTTATGCCTTCTTATATGATTCCAAAAAAAATAAGATAAGTTTTGTCGTAGAAATATGCTTCTAAAAAAATGGCAACTTTTGCCGCTTTCTTTCCGTGTTTATATCATTGATAGTACACATTAGCTTCTTTATTTCCTACTTTCATGAAGATAAATTATTTAGAAAGCTAATACCGTTTACAGGACCATGATACTTAGGTGGTCTAGATCTTTTTTTACCCGACTGCGGAACGCACAGGGTTATGTGTTCATCAGTCTATATATGTTTGTTTGTTCCTTGCAGGACAGCTACAGCCTAAACGCGTGGACCGATTTTGATGAATCTTGCACCAGATTATGCCGAGTATGTCATTAGAGTGTCACTGTGTAAGCCGAATTTGAGAAAAAATAAAGTGGCGCCCTCTAGAAGCCATAATGTAACAAATTTAAAAAATAAAGTCGGTAGTCTATGGCGAGTGGGGTATCAATGAATAGGTCTTGCAAAATCATAGTTAGGTTCCCTTGATCATTTTCTCATTTTAACGATCATTTAGGATTTACGAGGTTTCAAAGGTTCATTTTTAGTGTATTCCTTTGTGTCGCACTACAAACAAAACGGCTGAACCGATTTTGATGATACTTGTTATAGGTATTTCTCTGAAAAGTGGTGCAAATGTACTAAGGCGCGAGGTGCGCGGGTTGCGAATTAAGAAACGGCCAAAAAGTGACCGTTAGAAGCCCTCCGGCTGAAGGGCTAGTAGTCCTTTAGTAGTTAGTATTGTAGTTTATTTATTACTACTGAGTTGTAAAGTCAAAGTCAAAGTCAAATAATGTTTATTCAATGTAGGTAGTTAAACTACACTTATTGACGTCCAGTTATATAAAAAAATAGGTGATAATCAGTAACGGTATCTTAAAAGTAAAGCTACGAGGGTTTAAACGCACACTGGTCTGAGAGGAGCTCACAACAAACTCAGCTGGGTTTTTTTTTTCATTATCACCATTTCACAATTCATATTAACTAAGGAACTATCAGAGTCATTAGTATCCATTGTAGTTTCAGTATACTTTTAATACTTTCAGTAAAAACCCCCGCTGAGTTTGCTGAGGGTTCTTCTCAGAAAAGGGTACGCGTTTGAAATATTTGTAAGATACCGTTATTAATAATTATCAACATCACGAGTGTATGTGCGTTCTAAGCAAAAAACAACGGTGAAGAAAAACATAGTTAGGAAACGCGCATGTCGAGAGTTCTTTATAATGTTCCCAAAGGTGTAAAGTCAGCCAATCTGCAAATGGTCAGCGTGGTGGACTATCGCCAAACCCTTCTCATTCGAAGATCTCATTCGAGATAAGAAATTTGTACTGAGTAGTGATCCGGCGATGAGTTGTTTGTGGTTTACTTAAAAAATAAGCGATAAATTTTCCCATCGTCTGCTTAATATTGCTTCATTTCGAAGGTTCTCGAAGGATTGGACATTGACAAATTACTCGGACCCGGGGTGGAGGAGGACGATTAAAAAGTGTAGCCATTTTTAGATTCGACTACCTGATGCTCGCGACTGCGTCCGCGTGGATTAATGTTCCCGCTTGAACTGTTAATTTTCCGGGATGAAAAGTAGCCTACGTGTTATTCCAGGCTATAATCTATCTCTGTGCCAAATTTCATCCAGATCCGTCAAGCCGTTCTGGCGTGATTGAGTATCAAACATCCATCCATCCATCCAAACTTTCGCATTTATAATAATATTATAATATGAAAATGTTATTTACACAGAATAGGTTTAAAATTATGTCGAGCCATCCCCAGCGGCCATATTTAATCGAATACACGAGCGTCGATTTAATTTGTACCATCCGCTATTGACATGTTATGCTAAAAATAAAAATAAACCGGATCCACTGTGATGGATATTTATAATCGCTATAGTAATTCGGTATCACTCATATTCATTCATTTCGGCTTCGACCTAAAGCAGTGGGTGTATAAATGGAAAAAATTGGCAGTCAAAGGGACTGCCGATAGAAGTGAACACGAATATTTAAAAAATAATTATTATTTTTCTAGTAAAAAAAAAAATGATAAATAATAATAAAAAATAAAAATACTTCAGATATAAACCTTAAAACTAAGGTATTAAAGTTTAATTACGAATGTACTATTTGTACGCAAGACCTTCGTAATTATTTGACAGCTTTATACGTATTACTCGAACAGTTTAAAGAGTTCATACATACTTTTTGACGTGCAGGCATCTATGAACTCCTTGAACAGGTCGGATTATCCGTTTGACAAACGATTACGATTTCCTTACACAATCGAGGGGCTGGAAGTTAGGCAATACCACAGATAACGAAATACGTGAGTTTTTGCATGTTTATAGTTGGGAACCTGGAGAGTGACAGACAGTTTTTACCCGAGAAAAAATTGAAAACTAAAGTACTTAATATTAGTATGGATTATTGTGTTTCGGTCCGCTTTAGATCCGTAACACTTGCCAATACCTGTTCAATACCAATAGTTGGTAAATCGATGTCCGTGAAAGACTGAATTTCCAGAGAGTGTAAATATCTACTTACCAACCGCAAATAAATTTCCAGAGCGTAAATACCTACTTACCTACCGCAAATAAATTCCAGAGTGTAAATACCTACTTACCTACTGCAAATATTTTTCTGTACACCACACTAGAGAGTTAGCGGTTACGAAACCTTTGTTCCTGTGGCAAGCAGCGTACTGGAAACTTTTATCTCAATAGAATAACTTAGCCCAGAGCGGAAGGGGTAAAAAACTTCACATTTTTCTACACAGATGTTTTGAAAGAGTACTGTAAAAGTCTCTTTCTTTCTGCGTCGTATTCCTCATTGCTGAGGGTCGTGACCCCTTACCTTTAATCACGTAATGGCAGGGGTTTGCTTGGGATAATAATGCGGTGCGTTCCGAGGTCCTTCCGAATACGACTCGACTAAGAGTACTATTTTAACTCTAACGATTGATGTTTAATAACCGGGAACGATGGCTTAACGTGCTCTCCGAGGCACGGAAGATACGAAAAGGTCAAATTTGAACTACCAAATTCGGTCACCCATCCAGTTACTGACTTAGGTCAATGTTGCTTAACAATCGCAATCGACTAAAATTCGTGGTCGTAATTAGGCCACTCGTCCCTTGTAGTTTTTGAAGTAGCAGAATATAAATTACTAGCTGATGCCCGAGGCATCGTAGGCGTAGGTTTAGCTTTTTGAAATTTCCGTGGGAACTTTTTTTCCGGGATAAAAGTAGCCTATTCCCGTCCCCGGGATGCAACCTATCTTTGTACCGATTTTCATCAAAATCGGTTTTTAACAGATGGGCTAGTTAAATCGCAGTAGACCAACAGACCGACAGATAGATAGCAGACAGACACTCTTTTGCATTTATATTATACATTTGGGTTGAGCAATGGTTTTTTATACTACATTTCTGGGTAATTGAAATTCTTGGTAGCAAAGGTGATTGCTCTGTTTCGGTGTGATTGAAGTACAAACTAACAAACACAGACACTTTAAAGTTATTTCTTTATAAAGTTTGTTATTTCTTGTACTTTATCCCCGAATAAAGATTTCATTGTTTTGCATTTAAAATCCATTCTAATATTTTAAATGCGTCTGTCTGTCTGTCTGTCTGCTACGCTTTCACGGCCCATCTGTTCAACCGATTTTTATGAAATTTGGTACAGGGATAGGTTGTTGTATGTTGAAGGACGTACTTTTTATCCCGGAAAATTAAGGAATTCCCGCGGGAATCTAAAAAACATAATCCAAGCGGACGAAGTCACGGACATTATCTTATATTAAATAATATGATACACTAGCTCATTTAAAATCATTAACAACAGATAACTTTATCTCATAAAATAATAATTGGCCACTAAATGGCATGGACGTTAGCCAAGACGCGGAGTTTGCCGCTCAAGCCTACAGAATGGCCACTTGTGTGCTCAAGATAATACTTCATTATCAAGGCGATATCATTTTGTCGCGCCTTTTTTATACGACTGCCTGAAAAAACAATATACTCCATATTGTTTTCAGGGTTCATGAATGTATGTAATGTAAAAAAATATATATTTATTTATTTATGTATGTGAGTTTGTATATTCCACCATAACTTCTATGCGCCTGAACCGATTTGGATAAATGAGGTATCGTTTGAATCCCTAGCTTATTTCGGGTGGCATAAGCTAGTAAAATTTAAAAAAAAATTGATGGGGTGACCATGGTCCCACATTAAAAACTAATGTTGAAAAAAAAATCGTAAATAAGATTAACTATATAATCATCATCTACAAAATGATGACTAGATTCCAAAAATATATAACACTATAGTTCGATATCCAGTGATTCACAAAAAATATCATTTAATAAAAATGTGAATAAGATTATAGTTTAACTAGATTAATTTAGATTTTTAACTTTTTAGTTCGTTTTTTGGCAGGGCAGTCTTGTATTTTTTTTTTAATTATGACTTGTGTCACTTTTTTCAGCGAGCTTAAAAAAAGCTGGAACGTGCAACAAGTGCCTTACTTTAGCGAATCCTCAGTAATAGACGGTTAGTAGTTACAGGGGCCATACTGCCTACTCAAAATGACAGTTTGATGTCACGTACCTTGACGTTCCTAAAATAGAGATTATAATTTTAAAACAGGAAAGTCAACAATAATGAAACAATATGACTTTTGGCAGTATGGCCCCAGTACTGTTATGTATACCTACTATATCTTACTTATCTTATCTTACTTCTTACTAATATTATAAATGCGAAAGTGTGGATGGATGTATGGATGTTTGTTACTCAATCACGCCCCAACGGCTAAACGGATCGGCTGAAATTTGGCACAGAGATAGATTATAGTCTGGGATAGCACATAGCCTACTTTTTACCCCGGAAAAGAGTTCCCACGGGAACCAAAAAACCTCAAACCACGCAGACGAAGTCGCGGGCATTCGCTAGTATTGTATGCATGTATTGTGTATATTGTATACTGGGCCCTTTTGCCTTTAGTATAAAGTTTTATTATTATTTGTTTAGCTCCTTGATAATGCAGCTATCTTATACAGTTAGGTGGAAATGTTGTGTTCTACGACGCTAAATACCCCTAACGAGGTCCAGGCTTCATATCTCCGGCAGCCAGCCGTGGCACTTACTAGGAGATTAAGCCTCACTATGGTTATAACTTCTTACTATACTGTAGTAGGCATGATGACTGTTTTTGAAAAATGGTCAGATTGTGTTCGGAAGTATCCACTATTTCGAAAAAATATCTTATTTCAGCAGAAAAATAAATTTTGGTAGATAAAATTGGCATTTGAAGTTTAAATTTTAAATTTCACGCCAAAACGCTAGCCGGTGTCATGGCGTCGTTTGTGACGTCACTATTGTTTTTACCAATGTACTCTGTGCAGTGTGCAGTAAGCAGTAGTGTGATTGTCAAAGCTCGAAACAAACAATTGTGACGTCATTCGCTTCTTGGCGTTTAATCCAATATGGCGGATTGATGTATTTTATAATTTTATTTTATCAAAATAAATAGCAATCTCACTCGAAATAGAAAAATAAATACGTTTTTTATAATCCATGAATCATAATTCATTAGATAAATTCATAATTTCATTGATGCATGGTTACTGTCATAATGCCTATTACTTACCTCCATGGAACTTGGAATCTGCTTATTACTGAGCAAGGAAAGCCCAAATGGACAGGAATCGTGTAAACATAGATGAGCAACTATATCGGTCCAACCATTTATTATACGACTGCCTGAAAAAAGGAGTATAGTGTTTTCAGGGTTCATGTTTGTATGTATGTGAGTTTTTATATTCCACCATAACTTCTATACGCCTGAACCGATTTTGATAAATGAGGTATCGTTAGAATCCCAAGCTTATTCCGAGTGACATAGGCTAGTAAAATTTTTTAAAAAAATTGTTGGAGTGACCATGGTTCCGCATTAAAAACATAAGTTGAAAAATAAAAAAGAAAATAAGATTAACTATATAATCATCATCTAGAAAATGATGAGTAGATTCCAAAAATATATAACACTATATTTCAATATCCAGTGATTCACAAATAAATCATTTAATAAAAATGTGCTATATTGTTTGGATGTACTAAGTTTCACCAATACTTATATGGTCGTGAAACATTGTTCGAGACCGACCATAAGCCAATTGTCTCATTAATGAAAAAATCTCTTTATGAGATACCGCCTAGATTACAGAGAATCATGTTAAGACTTCAGCCTTCTGATTTAAAAGTTTCATATAAGCCAGGTAAATACCTATATATAGCAGACACATTGTCAAGAGCTGCATTATCAGAACAAACCTTGGAAGAGGTAGATCAAGAATTAGATTTGCATATAAACATGCTAATCAGTACATTGTCAGTCAGCCCAGAAAAACTAAAAGAAATTAAGGATAACTCAGTCAAAGATGAAATCCTAAGTCAAATAATTAATTACTGTCAAAAAGGATGGCCTGAGCACAAAAGATGTGTTTCAGCATCGGTAAAACCATACTTTGATTTAAAACATCAAATATATGTCATAGATAACATTGTGTTTAAGGATACAAGTATAATAATTCCATTTAATATGCGCCAATATATACTTAATTTAATTCATGAAGGTCACCAGGGCATAAATAGTTGTATAAGATTAGCTAAAGGTACAGTTTATTGGTATAACATTAACAAAGATATAGAAAAAATTGTCAGTCAGTGTCATACATGTCTCACATTTCGTAATAGCAATAGTAAGGAACCATTAATGCCTCATGATTATAAACTTTTAGCATGGAATAAAGTAGGCATGGATTTGTTCGAAGTAAATAATAAAAAATACTTAATAGTAGTTGATTATTTTTCAAAATATCCAGAACTTTCACTATTGAACTCGTCAACTTCTAGCACTATCATTACACATTTAAAGTCTGTTTGCACATCATGGAATACCATGTGAACTCATAAGTGATGGAGGTCCTCCATTTAACTCTAAAGAAATTAGTGATTTTATGAAAAATTGGCAGATTCAACATATAATTTCAAGCCCTTATCATAGTCGCTCGAATGGACTAGTCGAACGTTCAATAGGAACCATAAAGAAAATCTTAAAGAAATGCCATTTTGATAAAACAGATCCCTATATTGCTTTATTACAATACAGGAACACTCCCAAAAATAGTAGTTATTCTCCAGCACAATTATGCATGTCACGCAGACTGAGAACTAGAATACCTATCTCAGATGCTAACTTAAAGCCTAATATTGTTGATTATACAAAAATAAAAAACATATTGAGACACAAAAACAAAAAACATCACTTTATTATAATCAACACACAAAATCACTCCCTTCTTTAAAACAAGGTGAAAAAGTTTACTTCAAAAAACAGCCAAATAATAGATATAATGCATGGATTCCTGGTATTATTTCTAATGTAGGTCCAGAGCCACGTTCTTATGTAGTTTCAAGTCCAGAAGGTGAATTTCGTAGAAATAGAGAACACATTCTTTCACCAAAACATCAGCATATCATACAAGATTCATCACAGCCATCAGTTAGTTCACAGCAGCCTTCATCAAATTCCAATCAAACCACTCCAAGTCTATCCTCCAAAGCGTCTACTCCAATAAAGTATTCCAAGTTTGGTCGTCAAATCCGTCAGCCTGATAGATATAATTAGTTATTCACATATCGCCTTTATATAGTAGTTTCCATTTGTATGACTTGCCGAAACACTTGTATAAAGACTATTTTTAGACTCATAATAATTCGATATAATGTTAAATCTTCATTTGCTTTTAAAATTTAATAAAATTGTAAAATCTATTCTATTTATAGAACTGTCATTTGTCAAAATCAAAATATAACTTCATTTGTTATACCTGTCAACTTCAAATAGAGATGTAATTTGTCCATAGTGTTGCAAGCATAATAATAATTGTCATGGATGTAAGAATTATGATTATTGTTTGGAGGAAAAATGTAGTTTAAATAGATTAATAAAAATCTTGTAAGAACATTGTCATGTATATTACAAGCAATATTAGAGATGTCGTGTAACTAAATTAATTTGTTAATTTAAGGTACCATTGTAATTCGGCAATAAAGTTTCTTTTGTAAGGGAGGTGTTAGGTAACAACCTATATAATAATTGTCTGTGGTTCACGTTGTGACATCTATTGTCTGTAATAAAGATACCTTCTTCTTGTCTGTGGCTTCAAACTGGAATCCTGTACTTTTATTTCAATCCTGTTATTTATAATTAATTATAAAATAGTAATCCAAACAACACGATAAATAAGATTCTAATTTATCTAGATTAATTTAGAATTAACTTTTTAGTTCATTTTTTGGCAGGGCATTCGTGTTTTTTTAATTTTTTTAATTATGACTTGTTTAACTTTTGACACAAGCGCGCCTATGAAGTTTCATTAAGTATCATTGACATAACCACTGACAAAAGAATAAAATATTTTATAGGCGCTGATTTTTTTACAATAGCGAAGCGACGTTACCTTTTATCCGATCTAGTAACTACTAGCACGACTTTTTTTATCAAAAAGATTAAAGAGAAAGAAAGAAATAATCATAGCTAATGAGATCGAACGCTCAATCGAATACAATCAATTGAATTTGCAATGTAAAAACTTAGACTAAGCTTTTAGACTATTGTAAATTGTAATCATGCGATTTTAATGTGCTGAACAACGTCTGCTATAGTTTACTAGCGAATGCCCACGTCTGCGTGGTTTGAGGTGTTTGGTTCACGCGGGAACTCTAATTTTCCGGGATAAAAGCCTATGCGCTATTCCAGACTACCTCTGTGCTAAATTTCAGCCAGATCGTTCAGCCGTTGGGGCGTGATTGAATAACAAACATCCTTAAATCCATCCAAACTTTCGCATTTATAATATTATAAGTATAAGTATATGTAAGATTAACATGGGCCTAATAATAAGGCTTGTTGAGTCGATGCTATTAATTATACAATTGACGAATTTCTTAGTGACAAAGTTGTATGGAAGAAGACGACTTTGCGTACAGAGCGCCACAGGATAGTTAACATAACAACTTACACTACTGTGCTGTATATTATATACTCGTATACCTCGGTTAAGGACATATATTTCTTCTAAAGAACATAAAAAGTTCACTTACAATGAGAAAATTCTCACATAATTTTTGTAAATACATAATTTGTAATTACACGTTAATACATTATATGAGTTTGCCTCATAAGTAACATTTTGCTTTTCAAAAAGAGCAACTGCTGAATTTCTAGCCTGTTCTTCTAGAACTAACTGAACTTCTTTCCGAACCGGTGGTTCGTTAAGCCTATACGTCTGTAAGCCTATTGGAAACATGTATAAGAAAAAAAAAAGTGACATGTATGTCCTACATGGAATAGGTAAATAAATTGAGTATCGAGTATCAGGGTCACTCAGCACTCACTCACTCAGGGAGAGAGCTATGCTACGCCGGGATAAGTGATGAATTCCCAAGAGGCCATGTCTTCACTCACGTATCCAATAAAAATACCAATCGCTTGAGATCTCGTCAAATTTTCACCGGCCTCCAACCTGACCGAAATGTTGAGAACGCCCGTATAATATTCAAGGACCCTGTATTATGAATATTAAGGTGTTTCATGAAAGACAAAATAACTCCCTTCCTACGTTTCTATCTAATCGTTCGTAGTTTCAACGAATAACCCTTTTTCGCAGTTAGTTATATACTCAAAAAATTTATCATTCACTCTGCTATTTCTTGTCTGTTTTATATTAAGTACTTCAACAGTCTACTACACAGTATATTATAACTGCTGTACACATTTTAATTATTATTGATTATTAAAATTGGTAAACAGTATATTTGAAATTTTGAGTTCACGTGCAGAAACCAATTGAATTTGAATATCAGTGTTCTTATTAAAATTATAATTATATTATCAACCTGCTGTGGCGAATTTTGATAGAGATACCTTAAAGTTTGCATGACCGGGGATGGTCATTTATCTCGAAAAAATTAAGAGTTCCCGCGGGAATTAGAAAACTTTCAACTCACATGGACGTGGTCGCGAGTATCGTCAACTTTTTAATCGACTTCGTAAAAACGAGGAGGTTCTCAATTCGGCATTTTTTTTAATGTACGTCGGTGCATATCTCCGTGTTTTCTGAACCGATTTGAATAATTTATTTCAGGCGTTTGAGGAAGCTCTCGAAGTGGTTTCATAAAACAATCTGACTCCAAATTCTCAACCCTGACACTAAAACGTTAAAAATTAAAATTCTATATAATTATATATTACAGAACAAGGATAAGCAAAGTTGACGCATCAGGCTCGCCCGACTTCAACATAGCGTGTAGAAATCCAATTATTCTGTACTTTACAGTAGCTTTGGCAGTCGGTTTTTTGGAAAGAATTTTTATAATTAAATTAATCAGATATAAAATAGGCATTATTGTTCACGTACAAAAATCAAAAATTATTAAAGATAGATAGATAGGTAGATAGATCTTTATTGGTACACTAAACATAGTTTAAATAAATAGAAAAAGAAAAAATAAAACAAGTGCGCAAGGGCGGTTTTATCACTAAAAGTGATCCAGACAACACGTTAAGAAAGGAGCAATTCAATATACTACTTAAACTTTACATACTAATGATAAATAAATAACTATGGATAGTGTAGTAAATAAACATTTATCAAAGACGAGACCTAGTCCTACTCTAGCTTTTAAAATCGTAAACATTTTACTGCTAAGAAAGACAACGTACGGGATTTCGCATATCACTTTCGTATTATCAATCTCCCATTTTTCCTAAGATTCCGCAATTTGGCGAACGCGACTTGACAGCACTACTCAAGCCCCATTAATTCCCCCCCTATCATCCACCCCCTCGTCAGGGTAGTAGGGGTGGGTACTGGGTACGTAGCAAGACATTACCGACATGATACAGGGAAGATTTACGCGCTACGTATGTTACTTGAGCATGCTTTATTTAACGTGTCTGCTTTAGTATTCTTTACCTGCCTTACGGTATATTTTTTCTTATTCTGTGACATATTATTTTTTACAGGATTAATTTTAAAATACTAATAACCTATTTTAAGGTTCTCTACATAATACTGAAAAACTTACACGTACGTTAACTTACGTTTTACAACTTTTTAAGAAACTACAATCAATTCAGCAGAATTTTAAAAAGTCGTTAAACAAAAGTTGTTCAGGGGCCATACTGCCAATTCACTATTGTTGACTTTCGTGTTTTAGAATTATTATATTACCTAATCCTCATTTTAGGTGGCATCAAACTATCATTTTGAGTAACATTGCTTAAGTATTGCTTTAAGCATTGGCAGAAAGGCCCCTGTATTACGTACGGAAGCTACTTAACCTTATTAGGTTATAACGCTACGTTCGCACTGCGAAAATATTCGCGTGAATTTTATTCTCGCGATTTATTTTCCGCGTACAGATTTCACCTACTCCTAAAATTTGTATCAAACCAAATTTTTTTTAAATGTCATAGATAAAAAAACCATGGTCAAGAGTCTGCCTCGTGAACCAAAAACCACAATATAATCACATCCCTTAAAACGCGTCGGGGATTAAAAAGCAAATCATCGCAGTAGAGATCACCCCCACCACTCAACCACCCCGCCTACCGCAATCAATAGTAATTAATACCCAGCTGAAAATTGAAAATAGACAGCAAAAATACACCATTAAAATTGGAGTCGCTGCCATTAATGACCACCGACCCACTTGTTATTCTTGTATCCATCGTTAGACCACCACTTGAATATTCATTCGATACTTCCAATTCGAATCCTATTCGGTTTATCGATATCGATGATTGGACAGCTCTCATTAGCATGTTAAAGCGAATAGCTTTGTGTCCAAACCAACGATAGTCTCAGCCTGAGGTATGCCGCGCTATGAGGCAAAAAAAAAATTCGCTCAACTATATTTTGTCGACTATAAGGATTCCGTACCCAAAGGATGCCAACGACTTGAGGCATGTTGGCTACTCAGATACTCCTACAAAGTACCTACTAGTAAAGTACTACACGTTATCTACTTAAAATAGTTCGTATATTATATAGTTTTTTTTTGTATCTTAATTTTTTAATTCAATGATATAGTGAAATAATTTAATTTATTTACTTTAAAACAAATACACATTTCCACACCATTGTATGGTATGTTATAAAAATTAAAACATGTTAAAATATGTTAGGAAAATAAATTAAAACTACTTTAAGACCTAATCTGTACCCATATTCTTGCAAATAAATATTATTTATTTATTTAATATCTTATATACATATCTACATATCATACTTCGTCCTATATCTTATTGAAAATTAAATATTTACATACAAATAGAGTACAGAGAAACTCAGTATTTAGTTTTTTGGTTCATTTTCGTAACTATATTTTTAAGTATCGTTATTTGACTAGATGTGAGAACTGTTGTTTTCTTGAACTGAATAACGATAAGCTAGTCTACAGCTCGGTTGATTTTTAATTGACTTCTAAAACAGGAGGAGGGTCTCAATTCAACGCGTATATTTTTTTAAATGTATTTCGGTGCATATCTCCGTGGTTTCTGAACCTATTTGAAAATATTTTTTTCTGACTCCAAATTCTCAATCCTGAGACTAAAAAGTTTAAAATAAAAATTCTTTCCTAAAAACCGACTTTCAAAGTAAAAAACAATTTTGATATCTACACACTATGTTGAAGTCGGGCGGGTATAACAAACATAAGCAAAGTTGACGCATCAAGCTCGCCCGACTTCAACATAGTGTGTAGAAATCAAAATAATTTTCAATACACTTGCTCGAAAAATGTACTTACAGAGGCAGTAAACAGGGCTTGTAAACTAAATTTACTGCCCGCGTGTAGTAAATATTTACTGCCCTCGTGCGTAAATTTGAAGTTTTCTTTTAATTTTTGTAAGTCCACGTTACTTCTAAAGAAAAAGTTTTCTTGCAAGAAGGTTCTTATTGATATTGACTTTGTATATAGAAAACCTAAAAAATAATGACATTAAGCTACGAATTGATGAAATTAATTCATAAAATAAAAAATTGTATTTAATATAAATAATTAAAATTGTTTTAAGTTTTATAAATCAAAAAAGTAAATGCTGAATACTCCAGTCTGGGAGCTAAGAAATAGAACCTAGAGCCATGAATCTAATTTAAAAAAAACGCAATTACAACAACGCGCCGTGGTCTATACTAAATCTTTAATCTGTGCGCGCTATTTTTAAAATAGTTAGTCATTGAATTTTTCATTAAAATTATCAATAAATATGAGTGGTAGATGTGATGTGGATTCATAAAATTAAATCAAAAATTAGGTATTGGTGGTATTAGTATTAGGTACTGTGTGATACACGGGCGTTAAGGTTTTACATACTCGTGACGATGGTCAGCCCTCGAATGGCGTCATCGGGCTGACATAGTCAACTCGTATGTAAAAACCTATTTACCGCTCTTAAATCACAAACTACTTTACTTTACAGTGGCTCTGGAATCGATTTTTTGGAAATAATTTTATTTAAATTTATAGATAAGCGCTTTGCTGCAATCAAACTTGCTGGCAAGTTATAATGCAGCCTTAAGTAGAGCCTGCTTGCCTATAAAATATATCGGCCCGATTATCGGACCTATAAAAAGGGACGCGAACGGAGGTCCTTGCTTAAATTTGTACACATATTATGCAAATAAAGTATCTGAATCTGAATCTAAAAAAATACTTGCTTACCTAACTAAATATATTATAATTAGCTGATGACCGGGACTTTGTCCGCATGGACTGAGGTATTTTAGTTCTCGTGGGAACTCTTTAATTTACTAGGATTAATAAAAGTAGCCTATGTGATTTTCCAGACCTGTGCCATGTGTATCAAGACACGCGGAAGCGTGTCCAGCCAAAGTTCAAAAAAACTGGCGAGCAGCACCGTGTGTAATATTACACGAACCATTTGGAGCCACTTTTGACCCCCTCATATCTCAAAAACTATTTCACATAAACATGTCAAATTTGGCGCATATATTGAGACCCTTGAGATACATATGTGCTCCAAATTTCATAAGCACACCTCAAATGGTTATTTAGATATAAACGTACAAAAATCGTCATTTTTATGATCTACCTAGGTATAGATCAAAACTCTGACACGGGGCATACTACCATTGCATAAAGCCGTATTATTTTAATATTGTTGACGTTTATGTTGTAGTGTTATAATCATTATTTTAAGGACGTCAAAGTACGTGACATTCAACCGTTATTTTGAAACAATACTGCTTTAAGCGGTGGTAGTAACTCTTTAACTATTGAAAATGACACATAATTATTTTTAATGTAAATAATAATGAATAATAATATAGTTACATTAAAACCTTACCTTCGTATTCATGCATTTTGTGCAACGAAACGTCATTGACAGAAAAGAAGAAGAAACGTATTTGAAGTCGTCAGTTCAAGCTGTCAGTCATTGTGATTTGTATTCATTGTTTATAGTGGTTTTAGTGATATCGACTGTTTACCGTGCTTGTTTTCAATGTTTCACTAAAAAATTTTGATTTTGAACTTTTGCAATCAAAATTGATGAGATGTAGAAATGTGCTTTATAGGTAGTCTGACCATAGATGTAATCTGTCAATGTCAGTGTAACTCTAGGTACACTATATATTTTTCTTGAGAATTCTCGTCTTTAATTAACTTGTACAATGAGTCGTACAATAGAATTACTGGTGGGTGACACACTGACCTTACACCGAATAATAAGTACCTACTAATGTAAAAAGTAAACTAAACTAATAGAAAAGTCCTATTACAGTGTAAAGGATTATTTGAATGATAGCAAGGCATGGATATGAATTGTTACAGCGGCTGATTATGTAATGTTATATTATAAGTACATATATATAATTTCAAATATTTGTGAGATGGTGATAATAAAGAAAACAAAGCGGAGTTTATTGCGGGCTCTTCTCAGACCAGGGCACGTTTGGAACCCTCGTAGCTTTAGTTTTAAAATACCGTAGTTAATTATCACCATCACGTCTTATGCTCTGTAAGCGTGACGTTCAGAAGGTGTACTTTGTAGGTACATATTTTGAATAAATATGTTTTGAGTTTGAGATTGAGTTCAATAATTTCTGTACAAAAAGTAATGATATCCCATCAAAAACATAAATGTAAAATGAGAGCCAAGTTCAAAATTGTGATATACATATATGCCTTGGTTGTTGACTTCAGCGACAAAAGAAGTGAGATCTAAATGGGTGCCAAGTTCAATGGTCAGTCCTGCAATTTATATATCCCATCAAAAACATAAATGTGAAATGAGAGCCAAATTCAAAATTGTGATATATATGCCTTGGTTGTTGACTTCAGCGACAAAAGAAGTGAGATCTAAATGGGTGCCAAGTTCAATGGTCAGTCCTGAAATTTATTTATAACAACATATAATATTTTATAACAACTTAAAATATCATTTCTTCTTATAACTTAGTATAAAATGTTGAAGACTAAGGCTTTGGCTTGGCTAGTTTCCTTATACGAATTATTATTAATTAGGTACCTAAAAGTACAGTTTCTACCAGCAAGCCAAATTTTCGGAAGAATAAAATAAGAACTTACAGCTTTACAACTTGTGAACGCTATAATTCGTATATGAAAACTAGCCAAGCCAAAGCCCTAGTCTTCAACATTTTATACTAAGTTATAAGAAGAAATGATATTTTAAGTTGTTATAAAATATTATATGTTGTTATAAATAAATTTCAGGACTGACCATTGAACTTGGCACCCATTTAGATCTCACTTCTTTTGTCGCTGAAGTCAACAACCAAGGCATATATATCACAATTTTGAATTTGGCTCTCATTTCACATTTATGTTTTTGATGGGATATATAAATTGCAGGACTGACCAATGAACTTGGCACCCATTTAGATCTCACTTCTTTTGTCGCTGAAGTCAACAACCAAGGCATATATATCACAATTTTGAACTTGGCTCTCATTTTACATTTATGTTTTTGATGGGATTTATATAGCTTTATAATAATTAAATAGCACATGTTACAAAAAAAAAACACCACCACTTTACGACCAATCGTGAGTGGCACCTAATTCAGAGCAAAAGTCGCATTAAAAAAGGTCTCTGACATCATGTCAGAGGATAACTGAATGCGAAACATAAAAAAAAAAAAGACCTGTGCCAAATTTCATCCACATCCGTTCAGCCGTTCTGGCGTGATTGAGTAACAAACATCCATACATCTATCCATACATCCACACATCCATACATCCATCCAAACTTTCGCATTTATAATATTAGTAAGATTTATATTATTAGTAAATTAAATATGTTTGGAATTTTATCCGAAATTGTAGATTAAGCAACAGCAAAGAAAATAAAAGTAAACCCAAAACCTGCAAAGGAAAACTATCGTCATTCACCCTTTACACGCTTCAGGCGGAATTTTCACGAGAGAACGGTGGAAAATATATATAAAAAACTGCGACAAATAAAAGTGGACCTTAACACAAAGGGACCAAAACACAATTTAGTAAGTTTCTCAACTGAACTGCCAAACAGAATTATTGTAAAAGTTTTTGTGGCCGTTGCTAAACTTGCGGATTCTACCTAAGGGATAAAACACACTAGAGACCGAATAGGACAAAATGTCCGCGTTTTATGTGGAGCGTCCCTCGTCGGTTCAGTGGTTAGCATGTTCGACTGCTTACGGCGTGGTTCCAAGTTCGATTCTCGAGTCAAGCCATAATTAAGTTTTGAGCTTATCTGTCAAGAAATTCCCATTATTAGCCTGGAATTAGGAAGTAAGTGGTGTTTACGTTAGCACGTAGAACCTTTAGTCCTTCATCTGATCTCTCTCCTGTCGTGTCGGATTATCTGTTCCATCTGGCTTGAATTTAATAGAAGCAGGCGTTACTTTGCGGAAGTTCATGATAATGAATTATCTAGAAGTTTAATTCGCTATAATCCGCCACAGGAGACAAATCTATGTGGTACAGTGGGTGTCTATCGCCTACAGCATGCGACCCCCATCACCCAGTAATTCGGCACAGCGCAACACCACACAAATCCTCCAAATCACTCTCAACGTACGTTTCACTCCGACACCGTAGCATCTTCAGGAGATGTTGACTCAACAATGCACGATTGTAAAGATCTTAAACTTTACAAGAAGACTTTACAATCGTGCATTGTTGAGTCAACTTGAGTTGAACTCTTTAATTTACTGGGATTAAAAGTAGCCTATGTAATTTTCCAGACCTGTGCCAAATTTCATCCACATCCGTTCAGCCGTTCTGGCGTGTTTGAGTAACAAAGGTCCAGAGATGAAATGAGTATGTTGAGAGTGATTTGTAGGATTTGTGTGGTTTGGTGCTGTGCCGAATTACTGGGTGATGGGAGTCGCATGCCGAAGGTGAAAGACACCCACTGTATCACATAGATTTTTCTACTGTGGCGGATTATAGCGAATTAAACTTCTAGTTCATTCACTATCTCGCTATGACGGTAAGGGAATATAGAGTGCACCTGTACACTATATTATATCACGCGCAGATGTCTAATCTCTGCGGAGGCTGGCCGCCGTAGCCGAATTTCGGTCAAGATGGCATAATATTATGTACTCTATCGTGTATGCATTTTTTTTTTTTATACAGTACCATCCCGGGGGGTTTATTTATCCTTTCACCAAAGGTTGTCTGACTGCCTCGTTGGTCTAGTGGTTAGTACGTTTGACTGCGGCCGACGAGGTCCCGGGTTCGAGTCCCGGGTCGGGCCATAATTAAGTATCGGGTTTTTCGGATTAGAAATTCCCAGTACTAGACCGGAGTTAGGAAGTTGGCGGTGTTTCACCCCCGTGCCTCGGAGAGCACGTTAAGCCGTCGGTCCCGGTTATTATCACTAACATGATAATAGTCGTTAAAGCTCGCCAACCCGCATTGGAGCAGCGTGGTGGGTCTAAGCTCTAATTCCCTCTCTCCTATGAGATTGGAGGCCTGTGCCCAGCAGTGGGACGTTAATGGGCTGTAGTGAAGAGATTGCTTTAGCAATAAGACCGCCTTTGCACATTTCTATGTAGTCTTACTAGTTATTACTGCTTTTAAACTGTATACTTTATATTTTGTGTGTGCAATAAAGATATCTTAATAAATAAATAAATAATTATTAAGTAGCATGCACAGTAAGCACTGTGACAAAATGTCCGCGTCATATGGAGCGCGCACACTTGGCGATAAGCTAAAACATCGCGTCCCCTCCCTCCGACGCGGATTTGTCAGACGGACAGTCCTGTCCAGTCACTAGTGTGTTTTCACCCTAATGATTTTGGTCGGACCATTTACCTTCTTACTTCGACAGAGGAACTTCGCAATCGATATTAATCAAAGTAGAAAGGATTCCCAAAGTTGGGGAAATTGTTACTAGGGTCCTAAACTGTACTTTTTATAAATGACTTATAAAATCTAGTTAGGCACTCGGTTTTTATTGCGATAGGTCTCCGGCTTCAACTAGGCAAAGTTATAAAACGAGACTATTCTATTTATCTGATTGTGCGTGAAATTCAATTACTGACTTGAGTACTTATCTTCGTCTGCTATAATATAATATCTAGCTAGTATCTATCTACTTGGCTAGTATGATAATTTAGCGTTCCGCCACCATCTAAGACTGCATCATCACTTACCATCAGGTAAGATCGCAGTCAAGGACTAACTTGTAGTGGATTAAAAAAATAATCGCGCTTTGTCGTTTTGAAAATAGATTGGATCGGGTTAGCTGGGGTTTTGAGAACATATAAACTGAAGCTATACATATTTTTGAATTCTCACCTGGAATTGGACCTCTTCGACGAGTCATGCTTCTTCCCCCCCTGCAAGTTAGGCAGATCCTTCTGTCTTTTCTTAGTCTCCCTCCAAATCTTATAGTACAAAAAACACATAACTGTCACTGGCACATAAAACGCGGCGATGGCCGTCCCGAGCGTGATGAACTGATTCGTCTCTATGAACTGTATGTAGCACTCGTGTTCAGGTACTTTCCGTTCCCCGTCTATGTACGGCCACGCGTAAATCCATGGCGGCCATAGAATCAAGCTAAAACCCCACGCCCCGCCTATCATCACGGTCGCTCGCCGTGTAGTCCTTTTCGCTCGGTACGTGAGCGGTCTGGTCACACTAAAATACCTATCAAAACTTATTATCAAAAGGTTGAGTACCGATGCGTTCGACGCTAGATAGTCTAAGGCTAGCCAAGTGTCGCAAACGTGCGGTCCGAGCGGCCAATAGCCATATATCGTGAACATCGTGAACAGCGGCATGGATATCAATCCGACGGCGAAGTCGGCAACCGCGAGTGAGAAGAGGAAATAGTTGGATATAGTCTGCAGTTGCTTGTCGATCTTGAACGAGATCATGACCATGGAGTTGCCGACGACTGTGAGGACTGAGAGCACGCTGGCCACGATCGCGATGACGATCTTCTGCGCGAGGCTGAAGGGGCTCTCGGGGAGGTCGGGGCCGAGGGCCAGGTCTGAGAGGTTGGCTGAGTGGTTGGAAGCGATGAGCATGACGTCAACTCGGCGAGCCCGCGGCCCTGGCTCCGCCGCGGCTCGTTCGCCGACCGAGAGCGGACCAATCTAGAACAATACAAACACCAGTTAAGAAAAAAAGATTACATACTAGTGGTTCGCCCCGAATTGAGACCTCGCGGTATCCATAAGATAGTTTTAACTATACATATATTGTAAACGTTAACTTTTAACATTAGACGCGATAGAGCTAAAGAGTTATTGGAGAAACGAATAAACTTTTACAGAGCGCCATCTATTGACATCTTTGTGGAGTTCTGCTAACAACACTGAAGCTCATTAAAAATTAAATAATTTCGTTTCCTTATAATATTTATCTAATTTTAGTATTTATTGTTCAAGTACAGGATATAATTCAAACAATTGATCAAGTTTCAGGCTCAGCCTTTCAGAAAATTGAGAGTTCTGAGGTCAACTTAGGATATTAGAAAATCTCCACTTTGAATGCCCCCATTTCATCAATTTTAGGGAAAAAATAAAAAAAAGAATATTTATGGACTCTATACCTAATTAATTATCTTTAACTATATTATATCGCAACCCTATGAAACGCTATAAAAAAAAACAATATACTCCTTTTTTCAGGCAGTCGTTTAATAATTTAACTTCGCATCCGTGAATTCGCCATGAACGCCCCCTGAAATAAAGATGTTTATAACTTTTTAAGCCATATTCGGCTGGAGGCCATGGTTTAAATATTATATTTAAATTTGAAGTAATAACGTTCAGTAATTCAGAAGTTATAAGACAAAGTTGCATGGAAGCAACCGGCCTCGCATCCAGTGACTGTCTGTCTGCTACGCTTTCCCGGCCCACCTATTCAACCGATTTTGATGAAATTTGGTATAGATGAGGTTATATCCCAGGGAAGGACATGGGCTACTTTTATCCCGGAAAATTACATCAAAAACCTTAATCCACGCGGACGAGTCGCGGGCGTCATCATTTATAAAAGAAAAAAGTCTGATCTGAGGACTAATCTATCAACGCATAGCTCAAACCACTGGCCGGATCGAGCTGAAATTTGGCATACAGATAGCTTTTATGAGGCAGGCATACATTAAGAAATTATTTTCGAAAATTAAATCCCTAAGGGAGTAAAATAGGGGTTTAAAATTTGTTTGAAAATCGAACTAAACGCGAGCGAAGCTACGGGCAAAGCTAGTCTCACTAAAATACTTGGTAATGGAGCTAGTAGCACAAATAGCAAGTGCTCTATTATTTATTTGAAAGAAGCTACAAAGTGTGCTTAAAGTTCTAGGCATCATAACTTACTGGGAATGTACACTTTTGCAATCTTCTGCTTAAATATTTAGTTGGGACATTACAAAGTATAAATTCACCGTTATGGCAAGTGATTTTTATGTCTTACTAGCTTTAGCCCGTGGCTTCACTCACCTTAGGTTCAATTTTCATAAAAATTTAAATGCCTATTTTACCCCCTTAGGGGTTGAATTTTCAAAAATTCTTTCTTAGCGGGTGTCTATGTCATAATAGCTATAGGTATCTGAATGCCAAATATTAGCCCCATCCATCCGGTGGTTTGAGCTGTGCGTTGATATTATATCAGTCAGTCAGTCAGTCACCTTTTACTTTTACTTTAATATAAAATTAGAAAATGCACATGACTCTGAAAGACATTTATAAAGAATCACCACAGACTATACACAGATACTTTAGCCATGGAAGTAGGAATTTAGGACCATAAAATGAATGATACGCACTGACGTATTTTAAGTTAAATTAAGTAAGTTTATTTTTATTTTTATTCTAAAGGACATTGTTCCGTCCCCATACAAAGTTCGCCTAAGAACCAACCGTCATAAAACATTGATTACTGGGTTCAAATTAATACCTTTTTATACTTGAGAGCAGATTAAAACTACGGACACTTGCAAGAAAAGTACTTATTACCAAAAATATTTTCAATTTTGAGTTTATTTCAGCATTCACGATCAATCTACTTGAACGAATAAATATCCTCTCTATCCATTTGTAATAGAGCTGTAAACAGTATGTAGATAAGACAAGATTCGCCGTAGTTCATCAAAAATATTACAGATGGCGTTATTAATAATGCAGGTATCGTCATACTTCATCGAGAACTTCACAGATGGCGTTAATAATATTAAATTATTGTACTTTCAATAGATGGCGCTGCGAGATTCCGAATACTAGCGCACTTAGCACTTTAAGCAGCTTTTATCTTGTTTCTTACGATACAGATCTAGCGCTCAAGCGGTGGTATTGTATATTATTTAAAACCTAAGCTATTGATCTGTGGTTAATAATCCAGAGACGGAAACATATAGTAATCAATTTAATACCCATTTACTTATTTTTTAATTAATTTGAAGTGTCCGTTAAATTCTGATATTTGGAATAAAGACTATAAATTAAGCTAAGAATTACTGTATATTTCAAACGTGTGTTGATTCTTAGGCGAATTTGGTCAATGTCCTTTCATTAGGTGTAAGTGATGGTCCGTGACGTCTTGACCCTTGTGCCCCTCCTGAAAATCAGCGTTGCAGTATGTTAGGTAGGTATATACCTATCTCTCATACTGTGACACGGGCTGAGGAAGTGGCCCATTGACCACACGTAGCATAAGTTTAATTTGTATTTGTATAAGTTTAGTTATATGAATTGTAGTGTTGGTCAATAAACTTTTATTTATTTAAAAGTTAGAGGTGTGTGATCGGGAGTCGAACCCGCACACTCCGACTAGGAGCTCGAAGTCCTAACCACTAGACTAAACCGCTATTGAAAATAAGGAATGCATTATAAAAAAAAGTAATAAAATTTTCCATGTACCAAACAGATTCAGAGGTCGCGACGAAAACTACAAAATATTACGAAGGCTTAGCTCGGGGCGAGCGACTCGTAATTTGAACTGCAATTACTACATAATTAGTCTTAAATCGCCCCCATATTGAATTTAGTGTGACCAATTTTCGTATTTTTCATAACCAACCCTTTTAATTGATACCCATATCATGGGTGGCATAAAAAATAACGAGTCCGCCATCTTTGAGAGTCCGCCATATTGGATTAAGAATAACGTCACTTATACCATGTATTGTTATCCAAACATCCGAAATTTCAGCTGAATCGGTTGGGGGCAACGGTTTTAAAATTCAGTTGCAAGATTTGACCTCAACAAACTAACAAACATGGCAAGTTAAATAAAAGCTTTCAAAAAGGACAGGATATCTTTTAGCAACACCACCCAGTCTAATTGTATGTACAGTGTTTTAGTATGCACAGCGAATTGCTTGCGTAAATAATCCAAACAGCGGTTAAAACATTTAGCTCTCGCGGTTTACGGGCGGACTAACTCGATGTTTAAATAAATGTGAACACTCATGCTACTATTAAAAACTTTGCTACCACAGCCTACAGATTTCATAAGTAACTGTACGATCATAAGTGGGTATTTGTTGTAAAGGTTACCTACTTCCTGTTGTACACTGGTTCGATGCACGTTTTGAAGAAGATTTGGTGATACAATTTACCAGAGGGACGCAGATGGAGGGTAGAACTCCTACAGACAGGTAACAACAAATCAATCGCAATCAGTGTGACAGGTGAACAAAACATAGATAATTAAACATCTATACTAATATTATAAATACCGAAGTGTGTCTGTGTGTCTGTCTGTCTGTCTGCTTCGCTTTGACGGTCCATCTGTTCAACCGATTGTGGTGAAATGTTGTACAGGGATAGGTTGTATCCCGGGGAAGGACATATGCTACTTTTTATCCCGGAAAATTCATGAGTTTCCGCGGTAATTAAAAAACTTTATCCTAGTATATCCATCTAGTACTTTATATATAAGGTACACCCAAATATAGTCCTTTACAAATAAACACGTATATTAAAATTATAATGCTGGCCAACAAACCGTACACCAAACCGCTTTCCTTCCTCTACCTAGTTTAATGTCTAGAGCTAAACAAAAATTAAATTCACACACAAAATTAAGTTTTAAAATTTAAGCGAGCACACCTACCATGCACAATAAATCTACTGTTTTATTTAGCCTGCAGCGCGTCGGGAAAATATTAAATTTATGGTTTGTATCCGCCGGGTGAATACGCAAAAATATGGCCAATTGCAGGACATGAATCGGTGACAAAAATGCTAAAGCTTTACTGTAGGTATATCTTAAATATTGCCCCTTAAACGATGTAACGTCTGGCGTATGATAGGTATGTTACTTTAGCTATACGTACAAAGCTTTAGCTTTTACGTACGATTAATGTTAAGACATTATAATTGGAAGACAGAAAGAAAAATCATTTATTTACTAGTTATTTAATTGATTATTTATGTCATAGTACTATACACAGGTATAGTTGGCGATGTGTGTATGAGTTATGTACGTACTTTTTTAAAAAAAATAGTTGATTCCTCTACCCCTACCAGGTTAACCCTCTACCATCTTAAACTGCTTTTCACTTAACAACACGTGATACCACAGTCAAGAGCTAACTTTTAGTAGAATTAAAAAAAAAACGTTTAGTTCTTTACATTTCATGCACGAAATAGTGCCAGTGTAGAGTGAAAATCTAGATCTACTGTTTTATGTAGCCTGTGGCTTTGAAATATTAAATGATCGTATGTAACCAGCCGTAGAATATGCACAGACACGGCCGCTTGGTTTGCCAATAAAGGTGCTTTCCCACAAATACCATCAAAAAATCATCATAAAAATGATTTTTTTATCCACTACAATAACTTGTAACGCCCTTGATTGCGATCTCACCTGATGGTAAGTTATGATGCAATCTAAGATGGTAGCGGACTAACATGTTAGGGGCATGGCAGTTATATTAAACCCATACCCCTATTCGGTTTCTACACGGCACGGCATCGTACCGGAATGATAAATCACTTGGCGGCACCTCTTTGCCGGTAGGGTGGTAACTAGCCACGGCCAAAACCAAGCCAGACCAGGGAAAATTCAGAAATTATAAATTCCCAAATATGCCCTGCCGGGGATCGAACCTGGGACCTCCGCACGTTAAGACAACAGCGCTACACACTGTGCCACGGAGGTCGACAAGGATGATAAGGATGCGAACAACGCCATGTTGAGAAAAATTGATTTCTCCTGCCCAAAATTTGGCCATATTTTAGATAGATATTATTAGTATAGTGGTACAGGCTAGGTACAGCATGTCTTATTATTCTTACAGTGGTTCGACGGACAAACAGTTCGTAGTTTTAATCCTAAGCTTATATAGTAAGAAATGATGTACAACGAAGTGGGGGAGACCTTGTAAATAACATGTAGTGCTAACTAACTTGAATCTGACGTGACATAATATGTATAAACAAATAATTAAATATGTATAAAACAAATAAAATTACAACCTAGATATCTATGGTCACGTATCCGTACGTGCTGTAGAGGCCATATGTAACGGAGCTATATTAATATAGCTAGCTCCGGTATATTTTTGTTGTGAAAATGATAAAAATATGATTACGAAAGGTAGAACGAACTACAATGTATGTCTAGTCTATGTAATAAAGTATGTCATAGTATTAACACTATGTTTTCGCTATCAACAACTTATATCTGTACTAGCGAATGCCTCCAACTCCATCTGCGTGGTTTGAGGTTTTTTGGTTCCCGCTGGAACTCTTTAATTTTCCGGGATAAAAAGTATCTATGTGCTATTCCAGACTATAATCTATCTCTGTGCCAAATTTCAGTCAGATCCGGTCAGCCGTTGGGGCGTGATTGAGTAACAAACATCCATACATCCATCTAAACTTTCGCATTTATAATATTAAGTAAGAAGATCACGACATATAATTTAAATATGTTTGTATGGTTTTTCCATGAATTCACGACCTATAAACTTTTTTTAAACAGCACTGATTTTTTCTATCAATTTTGGGAATTTTCCTTTGTCTAAACGTGGGTGTTTTGCAAAAGTGGCCATGTATTTTAGGTGCGAAAGACGCTTGGTTGGGCGCAATACTGTATTTTATCGGTCTCTGTACCAAATTTCATCAAAATCGGTTGAACAGATGTCCCATGAAAGCGTAACAGATATACAGACAGATACACTTCCACATTTATAATAATATTGTACATAAATCACGTGTCACGTTGTTTGTCCACGATGGACTCCTAAACTACTTAACCGATTTTAAATTAAATTTGCACACCGTGTGCAGTTTGATCCATCTGGAATAATCTTAATTTATAGCCTTAATCGACGCAGACGAAGTCGCGGGAATCATCTAGTAATATTATATAATAATTACACAAGAGTTCATCCCAAAAACAGAATAGTGAAAATAATTTGAGAACAAAACAGTCAATTACTTTTAAATCTTGCGAACATTGTCCCGGGCGTCGGCCATCTTTAAAATAAATCTTTCGCGCCAGCAGCGAAAGGAACGTTCCTCTCGTTTAATTCAGCTGCTCGAAATAACGGGGAATTATACGTTTTATACCGTTTGTACGTGGGACGGGGCCGCGCAAGATGCTTCATTTATGCTAAGATCTCAGGCAAAGGTTTGTATTACTTCTGAAATATCGTTGCTGGAAATAAGTTTCTATATTTCTGTCTTTAGCCCCTATAGTAGTCAAGTAGTTAAAACTCCAGTCTCTTGTTCAGGGGATCGGATTTCGAATCCCGGACAACTTTTTTCTTTTATGAGCTATTTTGGCATTATCACTTGCTTTATTGAGTAAATACTGCTTAAGCAATATAACTCAAAATGACAGTATGAAGTCACGTTCCTTGACGTTCCTGAAATAAGGATTATAATTCTAAAACACGAAAGTCAATAATAGTGAAACAATACGGCTTTAATCGTTGGCAGTATTGGCACTGACATATCATAAGGCACATGATTAACCACGTAGAGAAACTCTGAACATAGCTTTTAAAGAAACTTACTTACTACCTTACTACTTTTAAAGAAACTTAACTACCGCAACAAAAAAAAAGTGACGAACTACAAATTCCTTTAACAATATTTCCAGAAGAAAGTTTTCACAAAGAGCAAAGAACCGAGACGTGCTAATAAAACTTTCTTTCTTAACATTTCTTATGAAAATAAAGCCTCTTTCTGTACACTTTTTTAAGTATATATGTACACAGTACATAGGTACTGCATATAATTAAGTAATTTATTGTAAACTGTGTTCAATAAACATTTATGTATTTATTTATTTATTTACTACAAGTTAGCCCTTGGCTGATATCTCACATGATGAAGTCTAAGATACTAGTGGACTAACTTGTTAGGGGTATGGTTATATTAAGCCCATACCCTTAATCGGTTTCTACACGTACCGGAACGCTAAATCGCTTGGCAGCACTTCTTTGATGGTAGGGTGGTAACTATAATCACGGTTGAAACCTCATACCGACCAGAAAAATCTATACTTCTATATTAACACTAGCTGATGCCCGTGACTCCGTCCGCGTGGATTGAGGTGTTTTAGGGGTATGAAAAATAGATAATAGCCGATTCTCAGACCTACTGAATATGCATATAAAATTTCATAAAAATCGGTCAAGCCGTTTTGGAGGAGTATGGTAACTAACATTGTGACACGAGAATTTTATAAATAAGATTATAAATGCGAAAGTTTGGATGGATGAATGAATGGATGGACGTTTGTTACTCAATCACACCAGAACGGCTGAACGGATCTCGCTGAAATTTGGCACAGAGATAGATCTGGAATAACACAGGCTAATACACTTGCACTTCACACAAGCACCATAAAACCTCAATCCACGCAGACGAAGTCGCGGGCATCAGCTAGTTCAAAAATTAAAACTTCCCAAAACTAAACCTGCCGGGAATCGAACCCCGGACCTCCGACTATAAGATTACCGCATAGCTTTTGAAACTACTACGACAAAGAATAAATAAAACAAGTCAGAATTTAAAAATTTAAAAAACACGACTGCCCTGCCAATAAACGAACTAAATAGTTAAAATCTAAATTGATCTAGTTATATTAGAATCCTATTCACATTTTTATTAAATGATATTTTTTGTGAATCACTGGATATTGAACTATAGTGTTATATATTTTTGGAATCTACTCATCATTTTCTAGAATTAGATGATGATTAAATAGTTAATCTTATTTTCGATTTTTTTTTCAACTTTAGTCTTTAATGCGGGACCGTGGTCACCCCATCAATTTGTTTTAAAATTTTACTAGCCTATGTCACTCGGAATAAGTTAGGGATTCTAATGATGCCTCATATATCAAAATCGGCTCAGGCGTATAGAAGTTATGGTGGAATATACAAACTCACATACACACATACATGAACCCTGAAAACAATATACTCCTTTTTTCAGGCAGTCGTATAAAAAGGTGACGAATGCGTAGAACCGACGTGGTAATAAAACTTTCTTTCATAACATTTCTTATGAAACGAATGCCACAAAGGCAGTGTAGCTGGCAAGTCGCCAGACTTTTACAGCCATTGACTGAGAGTAATTAATTGGAGGAGGGAATGAGGTAATTTAATCATAGGAAGTAGGTAAACACTGCCTTTTTGTCCCACATATATCATTGTCCAGTAGTCCTTTATAAATGGACATACACTTAAGTAAATTGATGTAAACGCGGTGGTACACCGACTCTATAAATCGTTACGCTTAAGGCGGATTCTTTTTTTTTTTATCCACTACAAGTTAGCCCTTGACTGCGATCTCACCTGTTTGTAAGTGATGATGCAGTCTAAGATGGTAGCGAGCTAACCTGTTAGGGGCATGGCAGTTATATTAAACCCATACCCCTATTTGGTTTCTACACGGCATCGTACCGGAACGCGCAATCGCTTAGCGGCACGTCTTTGCTGGTAGGGTGGTAACTAGCCACGGCCGAAGCCTCCCACCAGGCAAAGAATTCTCATATGAGAATTGGGTATTTGACAACTAGTCAAATCAGCAACTTTTTTTCAAACGTCAAAACGCGTGCTTAGTATGGGGTTTTGTATGAAATACTGAATAGTGACGACAGCAAAGTTCGACGCACTCTTTTACTTTAATCGATAGATTGAAATAGTTATTCAACATGAAACTAACAGGGAACGCGGACATTACGACTTTTGGGAGGTTCTCTATTTAATAATCACTAAAAAAATATTTATTTGAATAGTTGTTAAATACTCAACTTTTTCGGCTATTCTTAAGCTTGTCTTTGGAAGTGCCTGTAAACGCGTAAAGGTGCGCTTAATAAAAAAACTACAATTAATGCATACTAATATTATAAATTTCACATTTATATGTATGTCTGTCTATCTGCTACGCTTTCACGGCTCATCTGTTCAACTGATTTTCATGAAATTTTGTATATAGATAGATAACATCTCGGGGAAGGACATAATTTTTATCCCGGAATATTAAAAATTTCCCGCGGGAATCAAACAACCTTGATCCACGCGGACGAAGTCGCGGGCATCATCTAGTTCTTTATATTTCTATCCTTGAATAAATAAATATGTAATTATTGTCAACAACAAGCCCTATTAGTCAGCGATTTATGTTATTTATAACCAGTCATTTATAACCAGTCATTTAAAAATGTAATAAATCTAAAACTCACTGAGCAATCCAGTCAAACTCATTTAGGAAACAATAAAACACTACTAACGTCTAACACAGACCTAAATGTAGTTCCGTAAACATCTCCTATAAACCGTTCAACTACTCTATCTGTTTTAAGCAAGGCAATGAAACTGGCAAGAGGCCAGCTTTGGAAACTAATTGTGTGAATGTATCTAATTACTTTTGTATGAAACAAGTATTCGAGTAACCATGTTGTCGATAGCCTATTGGGCAAAAATTCAGTAAGGTCTCCACAGCGGGCTACCGTCTACTTATTAGGGATGATGACAACTCCATCAAATCACCAACTCTTTATCTTCTAGTATGGAAGTTTGTATAAAATACATAGTTGTGATATAATCAAATTTGAACACATTTTTTTCTTTAATCTATAGTTTAAAATGGTTATAGAACTTAAAACTAACCGAGGAAGTGAATTTTAGATATTTTGCAAGACCCTCTATTTAATAATCAGTGAGGCCGACCATAAAAGAAAGCATTTAAACGTTATTGTAAATAATTATTTCATGTAATTTATTGTTATTAATAAATAATTTTAAGTAACAATACATATAATATACTATACAAATTCAATTATATCTAAATAATTTAAGAGTTTAATATTTATAATATAAACTATGTAATGTTAAAAGGAAATAATAATAATTGACAAATATGAAAATGTGTTGATAAGAATTTTTTCTATTGTAAATTGAGTAAATTTATTTATTGTAATTAGCTTGGTTAAAAAAATGATAAGTATAGTTATGACAAAGAATGTATTAAAAATAATTGTAATGTGAAGATAAGAAAAATAAAAGGCTTATTTATTTATTTATTTTATTTATTAAGGCCGGCCATACATGGACTGCTTGAGCAGTTAGCCAGTGATCAACATGCACGGACCGCTCTTGCAATCATAGTCTACAGCTTGAAGCGGTCGCAACTGCTCGAGCGGTTCCAAGTGTGTGTGTACGCAGAAGACTGTAGTCCACTATGCAGTCGCAGCGTGAAGCAGTCCATCCTGACTGCTTCAAGCTCTCCGTGTATGGCGGGTCCAAAAAAATATTTATTTTTTATATCAAAAATCCTATGTAGGTATCATCCATATTCGCAGAAGGAAACTACATACAACTCTTAACACTTTCACCAACAAAATGCTTGCGAAAAGAATTCAGCGAGCGAAACGAGTGTAAAAAGAGTAGAAATGAGCTTGCTCGTTAAGGCAATTTTAAAAACTAACAAAGAAAGTTCTCAAAGGTGTGTGAAGTATACCAATCCGCATTGGCAAGCGTTATGGACTATGGCAAAAACGAACAGAAACAAGCTTTGATATCTTGTTTAAACAAATTTTCTCTTGGTTATTATCATTGTTTTCTGTACTAGAGGTACTTAAAAGTAGTACCTTATTGTGGCCAATTCTGTGTAACACAATCTTAAATTAAAATGACTACTTTAAATCTAGTTTTGTCCCTTTCCGCAGAGTATTTTGAAAGGGTTAGCATTGATCCGTTTAAAAAAGCTTTTAAAGTAAAAATTCGCTGGCAAAATATAGTTTATAGAGTGGTAGATTTCCCTTTGTTACGTTCTTCGACCGCCGTTTCGATTTCCTTCCAGTGTATTTTTCGTTTGTATGCACTTTTGTTATACGAACTGGGAAAACAGCGAACTATTCAAGAACTAAGTTTGCAAACCGCAGATAAAAGCATTTTAGGCGGACGATTCTGTTTCTCTTAGATTCGTACCTATTTGTTTTATAAAATCCTAAGTCTTGTTTGTTTATTCCCATTTAGAAAAGGACAACTAGTCCTTCACAACGTGGTTTCTCGGTAACATTTTTTTTAAATTTGCATGCAAGCGCTTGGATGCAAACCGACTTGCTTGCAAATAGATAGACCGTACTTAGCTAAAAGATAGCCATCTTCTAGCTAAGTACGGTCTACCCTTCACACTTGATTTGAAGGTACCAATTCATTTCAAAACAATATTTATTTATTCAAATTAGGTACACTGTACTCTTATTGACGTCCAATAACTTTTAAAACATGATGGCGATATCTTAAAACTAAAGCTACGAGGGTACCAAAAGCGCCCTGGTCTGAGAAGAGCCCATAAGTAGCTCAGCTTGGATTTCATTGGCACCATATTTACCTATATTTAAAGTGGAGAGGGAACCTTTTCCTCTCTAGCGACGTTTTATATGTACTCTCGTTAGGTAACACAACGGTTCTGCCGATATTCGCCGCTGGGAACGCCGTCGAGATTAAATTTTCAATTACTGTTCGCGACATACAAGAGAGACTCAGATACCTACTCTCACTTGGCGAGATACTCGGTTGCTTAATGACGACAGAAATTTCACAAATAAAATGTATTCAAACTTCCACACTAATCCATACATCCATACTATTATAATAAATGCATAAGCATCAACTACTATTAATATAAATGCACAAGCATCTTTTTCGGCTTTAGCCTATATAGTCTTCGCTCGCATGCAGCTTATCTGTTTACCAAAGTTCGTCAAAATCGGTTAAAGACGGCCTGTGAAACAGTAATAATGGATAGATAGGCGCACTTTCGCATCTATACTTCCATTCTTAATATTATAAATGCGAAAGTGTTTCGGTCTGTCTGCTACGCTTTAACGGCCCATATATTCAACCGATTTTGATGAAACTTGGTATAAAGGTAGGTTACATCCCAGGGCTACTTTATCCCGGAAAATACAGAAGTTCCTCAGGGAATTAAAAAACTAAATCCACGCTTACGCTTTTGCAAATTTTTGTCTGTCTGCCTGTTAAGGCATCACGCCAAAACTACTGGATGGATTTAAATACAACTTCGCATATTTCCAGGTTACTAGTGACCCGCCCCGGTTTCGCACGTAAAAATGCTCAAACATCAACTTTTAAATCTAAGCCCGCAGCATTGAAAGTTTGACCCGTCGATTTATTAATGGTCATTGCAAAAGATTTCTTTACCGGAAATTGTATTCGTTTAAATTGGAACTTTAAATCCCATGGTATCAGAGAAATTTGGGGTTAAAAATACGTTTTAAAGATCCAAGCTTACATAGGGACAGACAGACAGCGGGAAGCGACTTTGTTTTATAATATGTAGTGATATTCTTGGTTAACTTAATATACTTTTTATACTGAAAACAACATAGGGTTCCATCGCGATATGTGATGAAGGTTTTGGTAGATTCTACTCCATAAATATCCAAAACAAATGCAGTCACGTTCGGAAACGATAATCGTTGGCCCATTCGCAGTCTGACCTCGGACGCGGTGACCCAGTTCCCACATCCCACGGCCCATGTGCCCTTATATCACCAACTACAACCTAAGATGCTGACTACCTTACATCTTGTAAGTTCAACAAGGAAACGTTAGTATAGCTTTCTTATTCACTTGTACTCTGAGTGAACTCACAAGGATTGCTCTGTGGGCTATATGTTATAATAATAATAACAACAATATTTAATTAGTTTATAATATAGTTAAGGCTTCTTTTAGCTACACTAGTGTATTAGGGAAACCTGTAATGCTAGTTGTAAGTGGAGAAATAAATAAAATAATAAAATAAATGATTAACAAGATGATATCCACGACTTTGTTCGCGTGGATTGAAGTTTTTTTGTTGTCAGCACGTTAGTGCTACTTGAAAGAGGCCTATGTTTAACATTGGATGCACAACGGCTGATGATGATGTGTTATTCTAAACTATAATCTATCTATGTGCCTTTCATCCATTTCCGTTTGCCGTTCTGGCCTGATTAAGTAACAAACACGTTATCTGTAGTAACAAACATCCATCCATCCATCCAAACTTTCGCATTTATAATATTTGTATAGTATAGATGACAATGATAACAAAATATACCGAGTTAATCTTTCCTTTATAAATAGCTGTTAAAAGTAACTTATTTTAAACACTATGAAAGTAGGTAGTAGTTATGAAGAATAGTTTCCCTTTTAGTTTCGCTCGTAGTCAAAAGTATTTCGCTTTTACGCTGCCGCCGTCCGGGGAACTATTTAATTAATAAAATTCCCGCAGGCCAGGCCAGTTTCAGTCAGAGCGAAACCAACCCCTTATTTTAGCTTGAGGGATCTAGCAGTTTTTTCTGTTTTTCTTGTGATTATGACAAAACAAAAAAAACATTTACACTTAAGCTGGTCACAGCAAACGGGATGCGTTCGAATAGGGCCAACCGAATTACAATTTACAGAAGTCGCCGATATACTGTTTAAAAATTTGTCCAGACAGATATATAAGGGTTGCAAAGGGATCATTATTAGGTAGCTATACATGAGGAGTACGAGTTAAATGTAAGGGGCCCAATGAATAGGGAGGGCATTATCCACTCTACAGACCTATTCAGGCCGGCTTAATAATACTAGAACTGTATTAACGGTTTTAATAAGACAAAAGGATTAACGGAGCGTACCGTTAAGCTTTATTATGTAGCACTTTGGAAAAATAGGTCAATGATAATAATCTTCTTACCTATACTAATATTATCAATGCGAAAGTTTGGATGGATGGGTGTTTGTTACTCAATCACGCCAGAACAGCTGAATAAATTTGGATGGGCACAGAGATAGATATAGTCTGAAATAACACAAAGGCTACTTTTTATCCCGGAAAAAACCACAAACCACGAAGTTGCGGGCATCAGCTAGTAGAACGATATATATTTAGCATGGATTTCTATTAATCAGTCACATCGAATGTAAAAAAAAAATAGAAAACAATCTAAACAGCGCAGGCTTTTGTGAATTCTTTTTTTCTGCGATCTTCCGGTTCTTCATCTATCCACGTCTGCTAAAATGTTGGAAAATATAAATATAAATATAAATATAGGGTATGTGAATGGAAATATTCTCTCCCCCGGAAATTGGGTCGCCGGTGTCGAGTTTCGATGTCGAAACGAGATCGATCGCGACTGGGAATATTCTCCGAGTGAGGCCGCAGAAAGCGTCTAGAGACTCTCTAGTGACGTAAAGGTTTAGCTTACAGATGCACGCAAAAATTTTTTGTATGAGTTTGAATGGATTTGGACCCACTTCAGCGACACGGAGATAACATATAACATAATTGTATAAAGAATACTACCATATTCGCTTGAATTTAAGTTTTATTTTATTTTATAAACTTTTTTTTTCTCTTTATTTATTTAGGGGCTTTTATAATTAATTACATGTCAGCCCCATAATTGAAATTTAAAACAAAATGGCTATTTAACAAAATTGAGAACAAGGAACACTAAAAGATCAACAAAAATCAAGTTAAACAAAAAAAACAATTCTCAAAAAATCAGATTTATGGATTCAAACAGATTCATAGCATCCTTAGGTGCAGGTCGAGCAAGTATATCTATAAACATACCCGTGTCAAATCTGTTCAAATTTCATATGCTGTACAATTTGATCTCTCCCAGATTTATTGAAAACAATACAATAGAACTTAAAGCTAGCCTAGCCTAACGTAATTATAATTAAGTTTTATAAATCATGCCTGCGTGGAACGGTGGCAAGAATACTGGCTGCGTTTCATACAGGCAGGCTGATCCTTTGCGCAAAAAATGAGTTAGTCCTTCTGACAAATATCTCGCAAATACTTGAAGAATACTTGCCGTCACATGCCGCGTTGCAACCCACCTCTGTAGTGTGGCTAGACCTTTAAACGAAGTGCAATAGAGTGTCTCTACAAGGAATGTATTCGCTATGGAACATCTTATAGCATTGAAGTGTTTGAGATTTGAAACTCGGAACACGTATTCTGCATAAGGAGCACAAGCAAGTTAAGCATGAGGGTGGATAACATTATATTGTTTTTAAAACTATTATAAAGCTGATGACCAAGATTTCGTTCATGTGGTTTAATTTTTTTTTCGGAAAGTAGATTCATCTGAGAAAAACCGGCAGCTAACTTATCAATTGCTCTTTTTTTTAATAAAACTTACAATATGTAGATTGATAGTGTAGATATTACAAAAAAAAATATTCTCTACAAGTTAGCCCTTGATTGTGATCTCACCTGATCTTAAGTGATGATGCAGTCTAAGATGGTAGCGGGCTAACCTTTTAGGGGCATGGCAGTTATATTAAACCCCTATTTGGTTTCTACACGGCATCGTAACGAAACGCGTAATCGCTTGGCGGCACGTCTTTGCCGGTAGGGTGGTAAGTTAGCCACGGCCAAAGCCTCCCACCAGGCCAGACCAGGGAAAATTCAGAAATTATAAATTTCCAAATTGACCCTACCGGGGATCGAACCTGGACGTTAAGATAACAGCGCTACACACTGCTCCACGAAGGTCGACAAGGATGATGAAGGATGCAAACAACGCAGTGTTGAGAAAAATTCATTTCATTTTGGGCAGGAGATATTATTAGTATAAGCTAGGTACAGCATTTCTTATTATTCTTACAGTGGTTCGACGGACAAACAGTTCATAGCTTTAATCCTAAGAAATGATGCACAATGAAGTGAGGGAAACCTTGTAAATAACATGTAGTGCTAACTAACGTTCACCAAAACAAAAGAAAAAGTTCAAGTTCTAGAAAAAGTAACTTGTAAAAAGTTATACAGGAAGGATGTTACGATGCCAGTCACGTAAGCGTACCGTTAATGCTGGCGACCTCGATGCACGGAATTACACAGTACAAGACTTCCTAGCTGCATGCTACACACCTGCTACGAAGCTCTACGTGTCTTCGTAGCAATTTATAGGCGTAACAATATAAACTTTATCTTTACTGCCTCGTTGGCCTAGTGGTAACTTTCGACTGCAGAATCCAGGCCTTGGGTTCTTATTCAGGGTTCAGCGATCTCTAATTAAAATTCCTTGAAGAATGAGAACGATATGGCCACAGTCCACCACGCTGGCCAAGTGCGGATTGGCAGCTTCACACAACTTCGAGAACATTATGAACAACTCTCGGGCATGCTGATTTCCAGACGATGTTTTCCTTCACTGTTTTAAGTAAGTGATATTTACTTAGCATCGAAAAATATTTTTCTATTACTTTTGTATTAAAATACTAGATAATGCCTTCGTCCGCGCGTTTTTTCAATTCCCGCAGGAACTCCTTAATTTTCCGAGATAAAAAGTGGGGTGAACAGGTGGGCCGTGAAAGCGTAGCAGATAGACAGGCAGACAGACACACTTTCGTATTAATAATATTAGTATGGATGTCTCAAAACAGAAAGAAGATGGTTTTTTTGATTTGATTTATTTATTTGTTTCAAATAGATACAAACTTATTTTACAAAATATAAATCTCGCCGTTCTGTGGAAATTTGCAGGAACTCGGGAGGACATTATTACTTTTACTAGGTCAATAGTAATATTATGCTTTTTGAGTGAAATCCAGTTGACATGACGAAAAAACTGACATGCCACGAATACCGAAAATGTACAACCTATTTTAAATATACTTTGTCACGTCCTTTTGGATATTGTGGAAAAATGTTGCATCGTTATTAAATTCTTGCACTCTAGAATATTGTGAGTGACAACGGCCATATTGGATCCAATATTAGAGGTGCATATTATTCAATATCGGCAGTGCAAGCATTTCATAGTGGAATATACGGAATATTATTCGAATAAAGTCATGGATTGGAGTCTAAGCTCTAGTATATTTGCTGATTCTTCACTAGGATGAAAGTTCGGTCGTATTGGGTTTTTTCGTCCCATCGGGTTATGAGAGTAAAGGAACAGAGAGTGCACCAGTGTCCTCTCCTCTCTGGAGGCTAGAACAACGCTCGTGTCACCGTTAGGGGGCGTAAATAGGTTTTAAGGTAGTTTTAGGATTAGCGATAGGGACTAACATAGGTCTAAGTTACTAATTAATTAATTGTTAATAACAAAATATGGAATCTTCTGAAATAAAATTGTATTTCTTTATTTTATTATTTATAAGCTTTCTTCGGGCAGCATTTTGGCCCCTGTCTTAGGACTTAAATGGCTGGAAAAACCTCATTCGGGATTGAGACAGGCACCGCCCCCCGGGACAGGATATCGCGTTTGTATCGCGATGCCTTGTACCCGGTAAGCCGGTAGCTGGAGCCGGTAATACTAATTCGGTTTCCGATTCTTCAGCGATGCCAACTGAACGGATCTTGAACGGAACTTAAGCGGGGTCTGACGGAAACTAAATCTAAACGGAACTTAATGGAGTGAGCTCCGCTTGTCTCTATCTATCTTTGTTATCCCGTCTGTCTATCTGTCTGTCTGCTATGCTTCAAAGTATATGGATTTTAGTGCAGGGATATGTTGTCCCCCGGGGTATAACATAGACTTTTTATCCCGGAAAATCTAAAAGTTTCTACAGGATTTTCCAAAAAAGTCCACGACGACAGACAAGAGACATCTTGTCTGTACTAATATTACAAATGCGAAAGTTTTAATGGATGGATGGATCAATCAGGTCCGAACGGCTCAACGGATTTGGATGAAAATTTGGCACAGATATATATTTTAGTCAGGAGTAACACATCTAGGCTACTTTTTATCCAGGAAAATTAAAGAGTTCCAGCGGAAACCGAATAACCTCAATCCACGCATCCATAATAATGAATTGTTTTCAATATTTTCCGATCGCATAGAATAAGAAATGACAATAGAATGAATGAAATATTCTTTACTGTACACCAAAAAAGAAATAATTACAAACAATAAAACTCAATACATATTCAGCAATCATTTTAGGATCGAAGCTCTTCCCTCGAAGCTAAAATTCCCTTTGCCATCAATGTAATTGAGTCACAAGACGTTTAATTACATAAAAAGACGAACGCGAAAAATTACCTGAGTGTTACACGGAGTAATTGGACGGAAGACGCCCTTTAATTAAAGTTTGTCGACTAGGGGAAATTCTTGCGTATTGTAGCATGTCTAACCATAGTTGTGGGAGGTCTTCGGTTCGATCCCCCGCAGGGTCAATCTGGGAATTTATAATTTCTGAATTTTCTCTGGCCTAGTCTAGTGGGAGGCTTCGAATCACGATAACAGCAAAAACGTGCCGCCAAGTGATTTAGCCCTCCGATACAATGCAGTATAAAAATAGATTACGGGTGGTATTTTGATTAGGTTTTTATTTGTTAGTAGGTATATAAGAATTTATTTTAAACTAGCGAATGCCCATGACTTGTATGAGGTTTGAGGTTTTTGATTCCCGCAGGAACTCTTTAATTTTCCGGGATTAAAAGTAGCCTATGTGCTATTCCAGACTATAGCCTATCTCTGTGCCAAATTTCAGCTAGATCCGTTATGCCGTTGGGGCGTGACTGAGTAACAAACATCCACACATCCATACATCCATCCAAACTTTCGCATTTATAATATTTATTTTATATTTAAATTTATTTTGTTGTTATTAATTTAATATTTAGATTTTATAGTATATTGTATTTTCTTCTTTATGAGCCTTTCTTTTTCCATTGTTGGACACAGGCCTCCTCATGTGCACACCACTCATCCCGTTGTTGGTTAAGTCTCCTCCATGTTTTCCCCGCTAGCTTGAATATGTCGTCAGACCAACGAGGTGGTTTTGGATGGACTAAGCAACAACCCACCTTTTCAATCGATTTTGATTAAATTTGGTATAGAGACAGGGTTCCATCCCGGGGAAGGTCATTGGAAGGTCACTATTTATCTCGGAAAATTAAGGAGTTCCCGCGAAAATAAAAACCTTAATCTACGCGGACGAAGTCGCGGGTATCTTATGTAATGTAGGTAAATTATCAAAATAAGTACTAGAAAATTATCACCGCGTACAAAAATCAAGGTAAAATAGGCGAGTATTTGTTGTTGACTGAATAGAATTGATCTCTATACTCCAGTGGGTTTGTTTGTCACGGCAAAGAATGGGCCTCATTTTAAGGATGAGTACACACCATGGATACCATGAATTATCTGTTTGTTTAGTTGAAAACAAATCCAATATTGCAACTATACATAGTTCTGCAACTATGTGTACGTATGTATTACAATACAAGCTGATGCCCGCGACTTCGCCCGCCCACGGGAACTCCTTAATTTTTCAGGATAAAAAGTAGCCTATGTCACTCACCAAGTCCTCAACTATACCCATGCAAAAAACCACGTCGCACCGTTGCTCTGTTGCAGCGTGATTGAAGGACAAACCAACAAACATACACACTTTTGCATTTATATTATTAGTAAGTACTGTATGGTTTAACATATACAAAGTACTTTTTTAAATATCAAAATAATTTATTTCTTACTGATTATTATTAAATGGAGGGTCTTCCAAAACACCTAAAATTCACGTTCTCTCGTAGTTTTAAGTTTGATTAACCATTGTCAACTATAAATTAAAGAAAGAAAGTGCGTTGAAATTTGATGACGTCACCAACTATGTATTTTATACAAACTTACATACAAGAAGCGCGTTTTTAAGTTGGATAAAGAGTTGCTGATTTGATTGAGTTTTCATCATCCCTATTTAGAATACATAGATTTTGGAACACTCAATCGCTAAGGGGGGGGGGGGGGGGGGGCAAAAGCTAGTTTTCATATGTATAGATGATGATAAAAGGTAGGTTTAACAAAGGTAGGCGTATTCAAAGCAATCATTTAAGCTACAACCGTCCCCTGCCTACGCAAATACTATAATAATTTATAGTAGTGTCCGCCGGCAGTCATTTACGGGGCAGTAAAATTAGCAGCGCTTAATAGACGTGATATATCGCGTGTCTTCCTAAGCGTTAACTACTCACCCTTTCCACCAACGCGGCGTGTCTTGAACTTTCTTGCAAGTGTTTAGGCGTATTATCATATTATATCATACTAATCTTACTAATATTATAAATGCGATAGTTTGGATGGATGTATGGATGTACGGATTTATGGATGTTTGTTACTCAATCACGCCCCAACGGCTGAACGGATCTGGCTGAAATTTGGCACAGAGATAGATTATAGTCTGGAATAGCTACTTTTTATCCCGGAAAATTCAGGAAGCTTTTTTTTTATCCACAAGTTACCTTTGACTGCGATCTCACCTGATGGTAAGTGTATAATATACATCTCCACGCTTTATATTAAAGAATAAGCAGCGATAGAGACAGTTGTGTCGTAACTTGGTTACCAATTATACGTTTTCTAAGATCGCTTTTATTTAGATTATACAAAGATAAACACGAAACGTATGTAACTTGGCTAGGGGGGTTGGATAGACATTAATTCAGGCCTTATTAACTTTAACTGCCTCGTTGGTCTAGTGTTTAGCATGTTCGACTGCGACCGACGAGGTCCCGGATTCGAGTCCCGGGTCGGGCCATAACACGTATTGGGTTTTTCGGGCAAGAAATTCTCAGTACTAGCCCGGAGTTAGGAAGTTGGCGGTGTTGCCCCCCCCGTGCTTCGGAGAGCACGTAAAGCCGGATTTCCGTGTCATCGGGCTATGAGAGTAAAGGAACAGAGAGTGCACTTGTGTATCCACACACACACCCGCGCAGATGGCTAATCTCCGATTTGGCCGAGATTGGCCGCCGTGGCCGAAATTCAGTCGGGAGGACATTATTAATCCAAGCCTAATAGTCAGGAGAAAAGTATATTTTTTTTAGAAGATCTCCTCGGCAACCACCGAGTGCTTAGCTGAATGTTCTCGGCAGAAACGGCATTCCGATTCAAAAGCACTATAAGAAAGTTTCGACTAAAAAGCTCACTCTTTTCTATCTATTCTATTCCGTTCTATTTTATCCGCATGCTTGCACCCAGCCCTACAATGGAACTATGAGGGAAACAATGCTCTACGGCCTGTTTACGCTCCGGTAGCTCGTATGATGCATGGGTGTACAACGTATTTTAGTACTCCGTAAGTTATGGTATACTAGAGGATGCCCGCGACTTCGTCCGCGTGGATTAAGGTTGTTTTTGATTCCCGCGGGATTTAAATGTAGCCCATGTCCTTACCCGGGATGTAGCCTACCTCTCATCAAATCGGTTGAAAAGATTGGCCATTAAAACAGACAAAGCAGTCTATTCTATAACAAAATCAACAACCTATCTTAAACTTGCCTTAACACAAGCTTAAGAAATCCATTGATTAAAAGATATGCTCCTAAAAATCTTATTAAACTCGCTCCAGCAATGCTTAGGACTGCGGTTATTTAAATGATTTTTTTCAAAAGAACAACCACCGAGTTTCTTGCTGGTTCTTCTCGGTAGGAATGGTATTCCAAACCAGTGGTGTGGTAGATTCCCTCGACGGTACAAAAACTATTTTAATAAGTTTATTTGATTTATTTTATATGAGATGAGAATGAGACGCATTTATAATATTATAAATATGGATAGCGGTGGTAGCCTAGTCACTCTGTCTAAATAACCGTCTCCCTATTCGGGTGATAGGGGGTTCGATATCCGGGCTCGCACCTCCAACGTTTCGGAGTAATATGCATTAAGAAATTAAATATCATTTGCTATAACGGTGAAGAAAAACATCATGAGGAAACTCGCATGCCCGAGAGTTCTTCGTAATGTTCTCAAATGTGTGTGGAGTGTGCCATCTCTCACTTGACCAGCGTAGTGGACTATGGCTATATCCTCTATTTAATAAGGCTAAATAATAATTTATGAATTTTTGACATGCCAATTACATAAATCATACTAATATTATAAATGCGAAAGTGTGTTCGTATGTTGGCTTGTCCTTCAATCACGCCGCAACAAAGCAATGGATCGATGTGATTTTTTGCATGGATATATTTGAGGACCTGGAGAGTAGCATAGGCTACTTTTTATACCGGCAAATTAAGGATTTCCCGTGGGAATTTAAAAAACTTATTCCACGCGTACGAAGTTGCGGGCATCAGCTAGGAAATAAGCTTTCCTATCAGCTTTTCCTGGTGGGAGGCTTCGGCCGTGGCTAGTTACCACCCTATCGGCAAAGACGTGCCGCCAAGCGATTTAGCGTTCCGGTACGATGCTGTGTAGAAACCGAAAGGGGTATGGGTTTAATACAACTGCCATGCCCCTAACAGGTTAGCTCGCTACCATCTTAGACTGCATCATCACTTACCATCAGGTGAGATTGTAGTCAAGGGCTAACATGTAGTGGATAAAAAAAAATTAAAAAAAAAATATTTTATTTTATTTTTATTTATTTATTTATTTATTTCATGAAAAACACACTACACTGTTTTTTTTAAATATGAAATAAAGTACAATTAAACAATAGTAGTAGTAGTAGGTACAAAGTTATATACATATATTTATTTAAGAAAATATATATGTATAACAAAGATAGTATCTGGCTAAGGTTCCTGGCCCCCAAACTAGGATTCCCTGTGCTATGAGTAGCCAGTCCTTCGCCGTACCTTCAAATATATAATTAATTGTTTGTAACTAAGTAAACAGTACGTATATTGAGGTTAATAATTATAAAATGAAGAAAAACAAAAACAGTGTCTAGCTAAGTTCCTGGCCCCCAAACTAGAATTCCCTGTGCTATGGGAAGCCAGTCTGAAAAATAAAGCTTTTATTGCGTTATATTGTTGCAATTGCTTTGTATGATGACTATTGATTACAATACGCTGATACCTGGTTCTGTGCTATTGATGATTGTAGAGCTTACGATAAACTTTGACCGTGACTTTAGCTCAGAGAGGTGGGAACCCTTAAAACACAAAGCACTAAAACTCGCCAGCGTGCATGATCCAGCATCGAGCAAACACGAACTCTGATATTAACTCATGCAAGTGTTTGCCGTACGCGGTACGACCTACTTTCAGTTCTAGGGGATAACTATTGGAACACACCCGCTATATCGTACAATATGAACTAGAAATTTTATATTGACTTAGCTAGCTTAGCTTAATTGTGAGAGTATAAACAGACTTAGAGCAAGGTACAAATAGGCCTCTAAAAAAATCCACAGATTTCACAAGAATCGGAGCATTGAAAATGAATACAAAAATTTACGAAAATTATTATTCTGAAATAAAAATCTCTTCTTCAAAATTTTTCAAAAATGTATTAACCGATTTTCAAAATTCTAACTCGAATACACTTCTCGCCTGCATCCGTATCTTTTAACATCATTACCATGACGATCGGTCAATAATCATAGAAGCAACATCACATTTTATATACGGAAATACCCATTTTTCTACAATCCCCGATCTAAAGGGACCAGCTACAGGTCACAAATATTAACCGATTTTCAAAATATTTTCGCCATTTTGTAGCTAAAATAATACCCTAGGATCTAGTTTTTAATATTTTCTTAAGTCGGTTTTTTTCCGACATATTTACAATTTAATAAACAAACACCCCTCAAAAAATCGGACTTTTCTTACATTTTTCAAAATTCCAAAAAAAGTTTCCTCAACTTTTATTACTATTCCCATCTCGATCCTCCCAAAATCCTCGGAGCTATGGCCAAAAATACATCTCAGGCGATTTGCATCTGATAACCATTATCAATCGTAAAAAAAAGAGTTATTAACACCTACGAATATTATATTGTGATTTAGTTAATATGGTAATTTGTGGGAGCCTCAGATAGCCAACTTGGTGGGAGGAGACTCTTCCACCAAGGCCAATAGCTGGGCAAGTGCGAATTGACAGACTTCATACATTTTTTGAGAACATTATGAAGAACTCTCGGGCTTGCAGGTTATAGCTAAATCATAATTTATACTTGCATACTAATATGATAAATGCGAAAGTTTATCCATCTGTTCAACGATGATTTTGACGAAATTTGGTATAGACATAGGTTGCATCCTGGGGAAAGACATAAGCTTCTTTTTTTAAAACAGATCCACGCGAACGATGTCGCGGGCATCATCTTAGTAAAACTTTGAATCTCCTAGTGTCATGACAAAAAGTTACCGCGAACGCCCTCGAGGTATAAGCAACACGTTTTCTCGAGTCGCACAGGTCTGTGCAGGTCCATACGATAGTTCTACGTGTCGCGTTTTATACCGTCCTGTAATCAGTTTTTTTTCCGCCCAAAAAGTATTTATTTGCCCTCAATATATTTTTTATAACAAAGTTACGAAAAGGAACAAACTGAAAGAATAACTGCCATTTTCAGTATTGCTCTTTTATAAATCAACTTTATGAAGATTCCAAAGTGATACAGGACGTCAGAAGGCAAAGGAATGGGTCAGATTTAATCGCCGACCCTTGAAGTGCAGAAGTGTACTTTATGTAGAAGAATTTAGAGTTGAGTATCGCATAATCTGCAAAGTGGAGTGCTCTAGGGAATGGCGCATTTGAGGGCAATTCAGAGTATTGAAGCTGGATATACTATAGTTCCTTTGACTAGTATTCACATTACTTTAAATCTATTTACTATTTGTGCAAAACTAAATTTTATGCGAATACTCAATATTATGAGGATTTTATCTGACCATGCCTATGTTAAAATATTTACTAATATATGTAAAATGTGACCGGACGGACATACTCGCACCATAAGGGTTGCTAACTTAACTTTTAGATACGCAACCCTAATGAGAGAAAAATTTAAGAAAATAGAGTACTTTTTTCTGAATTTTTTTGATGTGGGTATATATTATAACTAGATGATGCCCGAGACTTCTGGGTTTAGATTTTTAAAATTCGGGGGAAATCTTTGAATTTCTGGTAGGTACAGCTAATAGGGTATAAAAAGTAGCCTATCGTAACTCAGCTCTCCAAGTCTTCAATAATTAGATGCATAGTTAAAAAAAATCACGTCCATCGGTTGCTATGTAACAACGATAGTGCTTGATTTAAAGACAAACTACCTGTAAACAAATAAAAAACACATTTTTGCATTAATAATATTGTTAGTATTGATTTACAAAATAACCATCATTCAATTCAAATTCAAATGTTTTTTATTCATATAGATTTTTACAAGTGTTTATGAATAGTCAAATGAATCTAACACTGGTTCGAAATGCCGTTCCTACCGAGAAGAACCAGCAAGAAACTCGGTGGTTGCTCTTTTGAAAAAAATAAAGTATGTTTACAATAATTGCAATAATCTAAACATACTTCAGTAACCTCAGTCCTGAGCATTGCTGGAGCGAGTCAAATTTATAATTTATATAATCTTCGACAGTATAATAAGCTTTTTTCAGGAGCATTTTTTAATGGTTTGACAGACTTAATTGTGCGGTCAGCCTAAACAGATGTAGATAGCATTCCCTCTAAGGGTATTTTCAGACGTGCCACAATTACAATCACATCACATTGATATCCAAGGAACAAGAAGCTTAATTTGCTATAATCCGTCAAGACAGGCAAAAGTGGTTTATCGTGTAGTGTAGTAGTAGTGATATGCACCGCCTAATTAGCCAATAATTAGCACCAGCACAACAGGAGCTTCTTGTTTGTTCTTGAGCATCATGGACAAATCCGTAAAGTAACGCCTGCTTCTATCCAACACACCACATTGAGCCAAAAATTGTGTGTCAGCTCCGACTAGAGTTTACTCTTTACGAACGATTATAAAATATATAGATTAGTAAGTGAGAGTAAATGAACGCATTTTTTATCTTACTGAAGGCATGCTTGATATATTTATTTATATTATATATTAATTATATAATTCATATTCATAAAAATACAATACACAGCCATGGAAACATAAACAAGTGTTACCATGGAAACATGTACATAAAGTAACGGAGAAAACTTCGGAGTCGATTTTACTCCCCATAAATTTTCATACCCCGAGCTTATATATGAAAATCAAGGAGTTAAACTCCGAAAAATTTACCTAGCAGTACAGCAAACTTCAGGCTGCTGCAGCGAAACCTTTTGGTCAAAAGGTTTCGCTGCAGCAGCCTACTAGACTACAGGCTAGCGCCATTTTCACGGCCGTGTAGTGGTGGTGTGTTGCGTCTAAGCAGACCATGGAGCGTAAAATAATGATATTTACGATTATGATAATTCTTTTATGTCCCGTCAAACGCGCTTATTGTGATTCCGGTTCATTGTTATGGTAAAATGCTGACCAGTTTTTTGGACTCATCTGAGATTTATAGACCTTTGATAAAATTATTCAAGCTCTTTAATTCAATTCCATTTTTTTATTGTATAAATTGTGTTACAGTAAAAGTCTTATCTATTAGTAATATCTAATACTAACTGATGCCCGCGACTTTTTTAATTATCACGGGATCACCTTTATTGTACGGGGTAAATAGTTGCCTATGCCACTGTCCCTAGGTCCTCAACTATATCTATGCAAAAAATCACGTCGATCCTTTGTGTCGGGATTGAAAGACAAACCAACAAACAAACACACTTTCGCATTTATAATATTACTAGCTGATGCCCACAACTTCATCCACGTGGCATAGATTTTTTTAATCTCCACGGGAACTCCCAAATAAAATGTAGTCCATAAGCTATTTTTTATCCCGGAAAATTTAGGACAGGTCACTGTCCAAGCTATTATATTACTGCCTCAAGTAATTGTGTGTTGAATTATATTAAGCTCAATGATCTTGCTCAATACAACTGAACCGCATGAGCGAGTGATCGGCAACAACAATTATAGCCATTCTCATAGCGCTTAATTAACACACCATTGATCGATTAATCGCGTCGGCATACAGCTGTGTAATAGTAGCCATGATGATAATTACATTGACTTCTAAGTAGGTTATCACTTATCATCAACATCGGCGCTACAGCCCTTTAGAGAAAGAAACAGAAACAGTTTACTCACCAATGGTGTCACAGATAAATTTCATTTATTTGCATTCATGACTACATACGAGGAGATTTTGTTTAAATACATCTATCGTGCTATTGAGGTCTATGTAGTCAGAAATTCTTGAATATTATAAAAACATTTTTGTATTAACGAATGTCTCAATTTTCTTATAATTAAAGGTAGTCTCTTTGTTTTCTTCTTTTATAGTATTAGAGAGTTTATTTTAATAATAATTGATCTAAAGTACGGACTACTACGGCTTGATATTCCTAAAGTATAACGTGGAAGAGCTAGATTATGTTTATGTTGGTTTCGTGGGATTCGGTTATACGTACTTTCTAATGTTTTATATAGATGTATGTGTTTCCTTACAAACAGGACTGTCTCCAATATGTAGATAGCTAAATACAAATGTAACACTTTCATCTGTGACACCACCCAGAAAGGGTGTACAGCTCAGCGTTTTTCCCTGCGTCATATGCTCATAAATGGGCCCAAAAGATTTACGTATGTTGGAGTTTTTAGAATAGAATATAATTCATTTATTTGTCTGAATATGTGTTACAATGATGGTTACAGTATGAAAAGTGGGAGCATATCCAGCAAACCTGACGTACAATTTTTTATGTAGTTAAGTATTTAATTATCATAGCACAAGTATGTTCTAGTTCTAGTTTTAAATAAATAAAATAAATAAATAAATGAATTTTTATTGACCAACAGTTTACATCAAATTAATCAGTTTTCGCACCTCCCTGGCACTGTGGGGCGCACTTTGCTCTTCTAAGTGTGAGGTTCGGGTTCTATCCCCTACAGATTCAATTTGGGAAATTATAATTTCAGAATTTTCTCTGATCTGCAGCCCGATTCTGTAACTCAGTGGTTATCAAAAAATTAAAGCCACTGACTCATATTTTTTATCCATTGAAGATTTACTATGAAATGTTCTTTCATTTTTTCATAGTAAACCTTCAATGGACAAAATATATATGTCAGTGGCTTTCATTTTTCGATAGCCAGTGAGTTACAGAATAGGGGAGCTGGTCTGGTAGGAGCCTTCGGCTGTGGCTAGTTACCACCCTACCGATAAAAACAATACGTCTTATATTTTATCATAACCAACCCCAAAGTAAAAACCCAGCCAAACCCAGTACAATTTGTATGTCAGGGTTACCTGACTGGATATGTTGCGGCTTTCTATTTAATCGACAAACATCTCATATTCACATATTCATACAAATAAATAATTTCTTTCTTTCTACTTAGCGCGTCACGTATCCATAAACCTGTAACTTGTGTCATAGGCCGTTTTATTAAACCGATGTCGCCTTGAAACATGTTCTCAAGTATCGTTCAATCTAAAACTGGGCTTAAGCGTATATTGACTGATACTTACGAACGAGTTCTTATCAGCCCCCCCAATTGTGTAAGGAAATCGTTACTCAAACGGATAATTCGACCTATTTGAGGAGTTCATAGATGCTTGCGCGTCAAAAAGAACGTATGAACTCCTTAAACAGTTCAAGTAATACGTAAAACGTAAAGTTGTCAAATGATTACGATTTGCTTACACAATTGGGGCCTCTGATGTCGGTTTATTAATAGGGGTCGCAGAGTCCCGAACACTATAAACTTGATCTCGTATCTTCTATCAACACTCACAAATCCTTGAAGGGGTAAGTAGTTCACGAGAAGCAAATAATGTCGAATTTCACCGCACTTTTATTTACAACCAAGCGGGGCCAAGCGAATCCAATTTTCCAATAGAAGTCCCGAGACCTAAGGGCCCGAATATACGATCGATTGATTTAAAGCTCAGCGTTTTAACTGACGCGGTTTAAATAGATGGACCTTAAAGGAAAAAAAACGGGCTACAATTTCGTTCCTTAGATCTATTTCATAAATCTGGAACAAATAAGTGTAATTTCGAAAAATAACGCACATGTGTAACGGAAAATCACTACCCGCAAGCGGCATTTGTTTCTAGAAGACGGCTGATATATACCTACTTATGTTTTAATTATGATAAAAAATACTTAAAAACCATACTAATAATATAAGTGCAAAAGTATGTCTGTCTGTCTGACGTACGTAGACTACGGAAAATTAAAAAGTTCCCGCAGGAATTTAAAGAGACATCACATTCACATAAAAATTGCGGACGGCTGTAGATAAATCATAATCCGAAGTCATTAGAGTGTTTATTATGAAACTATCAATTACTTAATATATATTGTACTACTGTACTGTTGACTTTTACGAAGTAAAGTTGCACGTTGTCATGATCTCACTTGAAGCGGGCGGCTAATAAGTTGCTCGTGTGTACGCGCTCTAACTTGATAAGACCCAATATAAATTCCGTTCGGACATTTACGTCGCGTGTCATCCAAGAAATCGTACAATTTCTTAGCGATTTTACTAGCAATTTACGCACAGGCTGGAGGTAAACTTTACGAAGAAATTCGTAGAATCATCACACTCCGTCGACCTGTCGGCCTCATAGTTTAGTGCAATTAGGTTTTTAACTCTCAAAGACGAAAAAATTTAAATTTATTTTATTATTTTATTTATTAGATTTAAATTTTTTCGTCTTTTTACTATTACTACCACTAGGACTAGCTAGGTAATTGCCTAAACTATTATGCGCTTGCCTACCACAATCAAAGATGACCTCGTTCGACATGGTTGAATTTTAGTTTGAAAGATAAACTCTACGCACGAAAAGGGTTATTTTCATTTTTTCATTATCTTCATTTCTTCATTCCTCATTTTTTATTAGCTGATGCCCGCGACTTTGTCCGCGTGGATTGAGTTTTTTTGTTCCCGCGGAAACTCTTTAATTTTTCGGGATAAATAGTAGCCTATGTGTTATTCCAGAGTAAAATCTATCTCTGTGCCAAATTTCATTCAGATCCGTTCTGGCGTGATTGAGTAACAAACATCCATCCATCCATACCACCATCCATCCATACAATCCATCCAAGTTAGTAAAGTTGGAGCGTACACACCAGCGTAACAGGCAAAACATCGTTTTTCTCCGACGCGGACGTTCATCAGAAGTTTTGTCATGATCGTTTAGTTTTATTTTCGTTGACCCTAGTGTATTTAGTTTCACCTAATTTATTTTTATTTTTACACATTGACTTGAATAATTACTCGAAGATATCTTGAACATGCAAAGTTCAAAGTAGGTATAAAGGACGTTAGAAAAACGGAATTATTTAGAAAAGCGAACGTAAACAATTTTTTTTTTATGATTGAAGCGCAATTGTTTAATTTAAGCAGCGCCGCCTATCAAAATACGACCTAAAATGACTGTCAAAAACTATATAGATGACAAATAAATGACGCCGGCCAACTGATCTGATAATAAAATCCTGCGGAAACTACCTATTCCAATGTTGTCCGGTATATATTCAAATTCAAATGTTTTTTATCGTGCGTAACAGACATTACAGTCCGTCAAACTTATCTGACCCGGTGGCCAAATTTGGAACAAATTTATATGCCTATTTTTTTATTATTCATATTCACTAGCGACGCTGTCACCGGGTCAGAGTTTGTGGGACTATACATCGTTATAAATGCAAAAGTTTCGATGGATGGATGGATGACTGGATATTTGTTACTCAATCACGCAAAAACGGGTGAACGGATCTTGATGAAATTTGGCACAGGTATAGAAACATAGCTACTTTTTATCCCGAAAAATTAAAGAGTTCCGAAGTCGCGAACTTACTGCACTTTTACCACCTTGTCATCATCATCTCCTTTCTTACAGGTTGCCTGGAAGAGATCCCTAATCGTGATAAGGCCGCCTTTACACTGTAACAAGTTGTAAATTCTGTCACGATTCGTATTACCTCTGTTGTTTGTTATTTGTTTGTGTGTAACTCTCTCTCTATTACTCACTTACTTTTTCTTTTTCTTAGTTCTGGATCCACTAGTTATATCTGTCACCGTAAGATTGTAATAACCGTTAGATTATAATCTAACTCGCGAAATTGTAAACCGTCGAAAGATTGTGAACCGTTCAATGTTCTGAGTGTCAATTTTTGAAATATTCATTGTATTTACGTTTACTTGTCTGTTTCTTGTAGGTTAGGTTAGGGTTCGACATAAATAATCAGATAGTGCCCTTATGTTCTATTGGGTTAATATACCCAACAGATTATAATCAATCGAAAAATAATGCGTTAAATTGTAATCTGTCGCCAACCTGTGCCCCATACCTAAAAGCCAAAATGTGAGAATTCAAATGAATTATCACCGCTTTTTTAAATACATATTTGATGAATCCATCCATCCATCAGCCTGTATGTGTCACCAAAAAATTGCAATAACCGTCAGATTGCAATCTAACGCTTATCTCGATAGATTGTAAACTGTTGACAGATTGTGAACCGTTCTGAGTGTAAATTTTTGAAATATTCATTGTATTTACGTTTACTTGTCTGTTTCTTGTAGGTTAGGTTAAGGTTCGACATAAATAATCAGGTTCTTGGTTCACTACCTAGGTTCTATCGGGTTAATATACCAAACAGATTACAATCTACCGAAAAATAATGCGTTAAATTGTAATCTTTCGACAGTTTGCAATTTCGGGAGTTAGATTATAATCTAAAGGTGTTTACAGTCTTACGGTGACATATCCATTTTAGCTATAAGGTGTATGAACGAGTGGGAGAACGGATCCAATTTTCCAATACGCGACGCGGCGTAAATGTGAATAAGACCAATATAAATTCCCTTTGGACATTCGTTTCCGCGTGTTTCGCCGGGGATTCTTTGAGTAGGGTTTATGGAAAGATTTAGCATACTTATTTCTCTTCTTACGGTTTATGTTTCGTACTGCCTCGTTGGTCTAGTAGTTAGCATGTTTGACTGCGGCCGACGAGGTCCCGGGTTCGAGTCCCGCAGGCTGATTACGTAAAATGTTGCAGTAGCGACAGCAGTAGCAATGCGACAGCAAACACTACGCGATCGGTCGCAAAATGTCACTAGAATTCGTATTACGCAAGCCGATCGCACGTCTATTGCTCGCCTGTCGCAGAATGCACTTTTCATGCACTTTTGCTATCGATACTAGCGCCACTCGCGACAGAACAGCAATAGATGAAAACAAAATAAGCAGCTTTATCCATACCTTTTATAGTCATCTTTGGTACGTTCCTTGAGTATGTTCCTCTGTGGTTGAATTTAAAGAGTGAAGTGTTCGACTGATCATAGGCTAAACCACAGAGTACATTGTTATGGCTAAACTATTATGTACTATCTACTCTGATCTACTCTCTATTAATATTATAAATATTTTGCACTACATAATAGATTTAACCTTTCTACGCGTGCCGTCTACCGTGTGTGAAACTATCTTACATTCAAAGATGTTGGTTTTTCACGTAGATATTATTCAAATTGCTTGAGTTTATGTACCTACATATTTAAAAAACCACAGTAAACGCACTCGACAATTACCCAACAATCACTTTGCAACAGGTGCAGAGGTTGTTGCTGTTTGACGTTTCATTTTGCTCGGCTGTCGCTGTCGTATTGCTGTCAAGGAAGCTTAGATAATACCAATTTGCTGGTACGACAAGGACACGAATGCAGTTTTTAGTTCATAGATTGTCCGCTAGAGGGTGAACTAGAGCTCGACTGCTGTCTGCTCTGTAGCCGCTGATACGTAATACAAAAGTGCCGTTTGACAGCAGCGATCGCGAGATTTACGCCTGTCGCAAGCCTGTCGCGAGTTATGTAATCAGCCCGCCGAGTCGGGTCATAATTAAGTATCGTGTTTTTCTGATTAGAAATTCCCAGTACTAGCCCGGAGTTAGGAAGTTGGCGGTGTTTTCACCTTCGTACCTCGGAGAGCACGTTAAGCCGTCGGTCCCGGTTATTATCACTATCATGATAATAGTCGTTAAAGCCCGCCAACCCGCATTGGAGCAGCGTGGCGGGTCTAAGCTCTAATTCCCGCTCTCCTATGAGAGTGGAGGCCTGTGCCCAGCAGTGGGATGTTAATGGGCTGTAGTGGTGGTGGTGGTAGTTTATGTTTATGTGATTTTTTCTTAAAATTTTCCTTTAAAACTACGACTGTGAATATGATAGTAATATTATAAGTGCGACTTTGACTTTGACGACCTCCGTGGCGCAGTGTGTAGCGCTGTTGACTCAATGTGCGGAGGTCCCGGGCTCAATCCCCGGCAGGTTCAAATTGAGAATTTATGATTTCTGAATTTTCCCTGGTCTGGCCTGGTGGGAGGCTTCGGCCGTGGCTAGTTACCACCCTACCGGCAAAGACGTGCCGCCAAGCAATTTAGCGTTTCGGTGCGATGCCGTGTAGAAACCAAATAGGGGTATAGGTTTAATATTACTGCCATGCCCCTAACAGGTTAGCCCGCTACCATCTTAGACTGCATCATCACTTAACATCAGCTGAGATCGCAGTCAAGGGCTAACTTGTAGTGGATTAAAAAAAAGACTAGTAGGAGTAGTAGAATCGGCTAGTAAGATAATACATAAGCCACAAGTATTACTTAATTGAAACTATGTAGGCATAGTGGGACGAGTGAGTTATGTGTACTTGTATGTGTATGTGTACTTGTACCAATAGGAAGATCTTCCTCCAGACTGGTGTTGTGCCCGGGAACTTTCTGGTCAGACCGTTGTACTTTGAACGGTCTATATATAGTGCTATTTTCATAACAAAATAGCTATTTTCAGAAAACTTTAATATCGTGATTCAGGCTTGTATGTATAACTTATAAGTTTTCAGTAGATTATTATCTATCCCGTGATGTAGATACTATTAGCTGTGTACTGTGTACACAGTGTAAACTAGATGTTAACACAGTGTGTGGTAACTACAGGCGTGCAAAGATGACATACTTTGCTTTTAACACAGGCCCTTTTAGGGCCTGTATTAAAAGCTCATAACGATTTTTTAATTGTCCTTCAATTCTCTTTATCATGTCGTTAGAGTTTGAGCCAATGTTTGGCGCTTTCATAATTTATGAACCTCAGTGTTTCAGTTAATGTTAAATACAAACAAGTTTGTACGGAACCCTCGTAGTGCGGGTCAGATTCGCACTTATCCGTTTTTTTTTTGTATTATAAACCTTCAGAATTACGCGATGTGTATTTTATCCGCCATTTTGTGACGAAGCAATATGGCGTCGTAAATCTGTGGCCGTAAACTTCGATCTCCATTTACGAGATACGAGCACGCTGAGTGATTGATATTGACTCGGAATTCACAGTCATATTGAAGAATTTTTGTTGAGGGAAAACTTTATGGTAGGGGTTTTCTTGAGATAACCATATTCCGAAAAATATCAATATTTTTAATCTATTGACACGTGAGCATCGATCGATCATTCGAGCTATCGATAAAGCTTCCCCCAATTATTATTTTTAAATATTAAAATCGTCCAGTCTCTCTTTTTGCGTCATATTCCTCATTACCTAGGGTCGTGACCCCTTTCCATTCCATAAGTTCCATAATGGTAGGAGTTTTCTTGGGATAATAATGCCGTGGGTTCCCACGTCCTTCCACATACGAAGTTTTTGTAACGATTATTATCCGATATTAGTGATAATAACCGGAACCGACATCTTAAGATGCCCTCCGAGGCACGGAGAAAACGAAAAGGCCAAATTTGAACTGCAAATTCGGTCACCCATCCATTTACCAACTTGGGTCAACGTTGCTTAACAATCGCAATCGACTGATATGCGTTGTCACAACTAGGGCACTCGTCCCTCCAATCGTCCAGTAGGTAAAATTTTATATACTTAATTATAATACAAAAAAAATATAATAGAAAAGTCATAACTTGTCAAGGAAATTCCCCTCATCACATTGTCCTGAAGCCTGTAATATCCCCCGAGTCGTAAACCCTGACACGGGCTGTAAACATAAGGTCAGCTGCTTAATAAGTGACCGTTAAACTGCAAACACGTCATAACGACGGAATTGATTGAGGATTTTAATTAAAATCGGGACGCCGAGAGCGGGGCATGTATTGCGGGACGCTTGACACTTATATAAAAATTTTCTGCGGGATCAAAAATCCTCGAACGAAGTCGCGGGCAACAGCTAAGTTGTTGAAAATTCATTTTTATGTTTAGCCAATAATAATTTCTTACGTTAAGCAAATTAATAAATATTGTTAACCTTAGCCAATAATTGCAAAAAATAGCACCTGTGTACTAGGGATCTTTACTTTTTTGGGAGTTAGAGGCCAAATAATAATTTTCAACCTTGTAATTTTGCAAATAAAAATTTTATTCATTTACTTATAAATCAAATAAACAATTTCGTAGTCAAGAAAAAGTCCTATGAATTTCCGATGAAGTAAAATACAAACTACAAAGTGATTGAAACCTCCTGTAGCCCTGAGGGAAATCTGCCGCATCGGATTGATTAGGGATCGGGTCGTTACCGTCACCACGGTAACCGATGCAAGAGGTAACGGGAAATTGAGTGTTGGATCGGCTCATTTTAACTTCATAGCAACGGCACAGCTAATTCTTTCCTTTACAGGGCAAAGCTGTACAGCTAAAAAACTAGTGAATAAACCTGAACAGAACATAAATGAATAGCCTATCATGCAGCTATATTCGTACCAGGCAAAAAGCGTTAAACTCTGGTATAGATATAAGATGGACAGTGACAGACTCATTAAAATAATTACAGCGTGTAATTACAGCATGTAATTATTTTAATGAGTGTTGGAAATTTCGAACACTTCCAAGTATCTAGTCGTAGCTCAGTCGGGAAAGAATCACATCGTAGTGCATAAATAATAAATAAAATTGATTAAGGGTCGGGTTGTTACCGTCACCACGGTAACCGATGCAAGAAGTAACGGGAAAGTGAGCCGATCCAACGGCTCATTTTAACTTCATAGCAACGGCAAAGCTAATTCTTTCCATTAGAAGACAAAGCTTTACAGCTAAACTACTAGTGAATAGGCCGATTTTAAAATAGCTTTTAGCCTTAATTTCCAAGGCTTACCTAATACCGAATATAATGTACGCTCGTCGCTGGCTCCTTACAATCAGCGCAGAATCCTCTTGTAATTTATTGCAAGGCATTCTGAATTATGATGATGCCTTTGTAATTTATTGCAAGGCATTCTGTGGTCAACACTTTTCATGTGAGGCATTGTGCTACACATGACAAGTGTTTTCAGGGTGCCTCTAGGACATGACCATGATTTCAACACTGAAGTACTGGAGGGGCCATGGTAACATTTACCTTAAGGTATTATACTGTGTGGCATAATGGTGAGAATAAATAGATTTTCATTATTTCTTCTTTCTTTATTTTTACTAGTAATAGTAAGAGGAGGCCTTTTCCCGCAATTTAATTTAATTAAGTAATATAATAAATAAATAAAATTTATTATTTGTAACATTATATGTTGTACCATTTTTAATCTACTTAGTAAATAAAATTTGTATTAAGTTCGAGTAGTAATTTGATTTCCTTTTTATTAATTATATTATATTAAGCACGTTGAAATGAACTTTGTAATTCAATTTTGTTTTAAGGAATAATAAGGCCTTTTTTTATTTATTCTGTGCCAAATCTGAGCACGAGTCTCCTCTCAGAATGACAAGGGTTGGACCATTTATGGATTGGCCAATTTCGCATACCTTCGAGCACATTATGAAGATCTCTCGGGTATGTAGGTTTCCTCACGATGTTTCCCTTCACCATTAAAGCAACTTAGAGAAAAGTTAGAATCAATCAAACCCCCGATCGCACAAATATGAGTTCATATTCATTTATTTTGCATTTCAATACAATTCTTATAGTAATTTACATGTGAATAGAAAAGTTTTTATTACAATATTCGAACCCCGGTGGGGCACAGCAAAAAATCAGTGGTAGTAGAGAGACGGCTGCCTTATTTTTCTTAAAAAAAAATCATCTAGTTTATAATACAGTTTTTCAATTATAAATGTTTTTAAAGAATTGACAAAGGCTTTACTCTCCAAAGATTTGATGTGGCCTGTGGATTTTGTTATAAAATCGGAACGGTACTGTGGATACTTAGGTTGGAACTGGGAATAATCATATCCTGGGAGTTTTCTGGTAGGAGACTTCGGCCGTGGCTAGTTACCACCCTATCGGCAAAGACGTGCCGTCAAACGAACTAGTATTCCGGTACGATGCCATTTAGAAACCGATTAGGTGTATGGGTTTAATTTAACCATTGACTTACCATTACCGAGGTAATGCTATTTCCTTAGTTGGTAAATCGATGGCCATACCCCTCACAGATTAGCATCATATTAGACTGCATCCTCATTTACCACCTGGTGAGATCGCAGTCAAGGGCAAACAAGAAGTGGATAAAAAAAAACTTAATCCACAACAGTTACATTCATTTTAACTTTGGTGTCCGCACTAGGGAACCTGTATCGCGGAGACCATATTATGATTAGGTACCTATGTTTAGACTTAACAGAGGACTAGGACACTATAGATAAATGTTTAAATTGTAAGTAAAACATAATATAAACAAATTTTGTATGCCTGATTATAAGGTGAAACATTTGTACTGGAAAAATAACAAATAACATCAGATTGTAAAAAATGTTTTTTTTTTGGTGCTGCAAATGTTCATGGGCGGCGGTAATCACTTAACATCATGTGACCCGCCTGCCCGTTTGCTCTATATACCTATTTATATTTTTAAAAAAAGCGAGGCGTCTTAGCCGCTGCGAACTCTCAACTCACCGCTTTTTTGTTTTCATCCTAACGAAGCAGCAAGTGTGCGTAGCATGTTATAATTGTGCTGGATCAGCTATTTTCCTCGCAGCATCCGATATATCTCGTCTATATATAACCGACCTATCACACCACATTACGTACAGGTTAGTAGGACATCAAGTTAACGGTGATTGGGGTGACGTAAGCGTGTATTTTTAAATTAAAGGGGTGCCTCAACTCAACCCTCTTAAAATGAGACACGGTTGAGGAATTTCGGAATATTATCTTATCGGCAGGCGTGTCAGGTTTGCCTTTATTTTTTTATCATTTTTCTTTTTATTCCACTACAAGTTAGCCCTTGACTGCGATCTCACCTGATGGTAGGTGAGGATGCAGTCTAAGATGGTAGTGAGCTAACCTGTTAGGGGCATGGCAGTTATATTAAATCCATACCCCTAGTCGGTTTCTACACGGCATCGTACCGCAAATCGCTTGACGGAACATCTTTGCCATCTTTGCGAGTAGGGCTCAACACTACGTCAGGGAGGTCGTCAGGGGGGGTTTATTATAAAATCTTCTACACCTGAAAGCGAATTGAACCATGACTTTTCAAATTATGCACAATTTTCAATCGTCTTCCTATGAAGACACGTATATATATCCAACTAGCGGCCCGTCCCGGCTTCGCACGGGTAGACATAAATAGGTACAGATATTTAAGTTATAAGCATGCTAATTAAAACGACCATGAATCACTAAATTAGAAAAAAATTGTATGCTTATTTTAAAGCCTCCCTGTACACAACGTTAAAGTTCAAAGAGATAGTTCTGAAAAGAACTTTGACAAATATTATGAAAAAGTGTGATTCCTACTACTAAAACTAAGTAGCTCTGAAAAGAACTTTTTAAGTGAAGCATAAAAATGTGTTAATTAAACTCGAAATATTAAATGTCGCTTGCGTCCACTGCGTAAGGAGCCGCGCGGCTACCTAGTTCATAATGGTGCACCCCCTTCTCCCGCACTGCCCCTCTCACGAAGAGTTAGTTACTCGATGCGCTGCGTGGCGGCCGCCGCCGGCATGTATTTTTATTTTAATTTCATGATATCTTTTGAATGGAATGTCCGATTTCAATAATTCAAAAAGTAATCATCAGGTATTGAGACAGTCTTGAATATTAAATTATTTATTTGGATAAAAATTTATAAATGGTATGGATAACACGGTCTGATTTTGATCGGCATTCCTATCAATTTGTTAAATGTAAAAAAGTAGTTATAGTGACGTAACTACAATAGTTAGACACATGATCTCGCGAAGTTTTTTGTAGATATTGATATATTCTATAATATTGTCGATAATTTTTTTGTCCTATCATTAATACTCTTCGCAGCGTATGCGATGAAAGACATTTTATGGCAAATTTTTTTACACCTTCGGTTGGTTTTAATAGGAATTTCTAAAGATTTCTATAGTAATCTAGTACTAAATATAGCCTATGTTACTCAGTGATAATGTAGCTTTCTAATGAAAAAAGAATTATTAAAATCGGTCCAGTACTTTTTGAGTTTATTCGTTACATACAAAAATATAAAAATACAAAAATACAAATCTTTCCTCTTTATAATATTAGTGTAGATAGTGTCGAATTCACGTTGCAAAAGCAACACGTCAAGGATGCTAATTTTAGTAAGGTATAGTAAGTACATATTCTATTATTATAGGTACATATTAACATTAATATAAATAGTCTATTATTGACGGCCTCATTGGCCTAGTGGTAAGCATTTTCGACTGCGGCTGACGACGTCCCGGGTATAACAAGTACATATTGGGTTTCTCTGATAAGAAACTCTCAGTACTAGCCCGATGTTAGGAAGTTACCGGAGATCAGGTAAAGCCTGCGCCTGATCTCTCTCCGGTCGTAGCGGATTTTCCGTCCCATCGGGCTATAAAGGAACAGATAGTGCAACTGTGTAAGCGCACACACTTGTGCACTATAATATCTCCCACGCAGATGGCTGAGATAGACTGCCGTGGCCGAAATTCAGTCGGGAGGATAATAATATGTACATATTAGATCCATGCAAAACAAAGGGCATAAACTACTTTTTGTCACAGTCTATGAAATAGTTTACGCAGAAATAAAAAAAATATGCACGCGGACGAAGTCGTGGGCATGATCAAGTCTAGTAAGTAAAGGCTCAAGAGCCAAAGTAAGGATGACCATCATATTTATTAATATTATAAATGCGAAAGTGTTAGTTTGGTGTTTTGTTGGTTAGTCCTTTAGTCACGCCGCAACAGAGCAACGGGTGAACCTGATTTTTTGCATGGGTATAGTTGAAGGCCTGGAGTGTGATATGAGCTCCTTTTTATCCCGGGAAATCAATTTTTCCCCCGGATTTTTTAAACCTAATTCGACGCAGATGAAGTCGCGGGGATCATCTTTTAATCCACACTAATATTATAAATACGAAAGTGTCTGTCTGTCTATCTGCTACGCGGCCCAACTACTCAACTGATTTTGATGAAATTTAGCACAGAGATAGTTTACATCCCATGGACCCTTCCCAGAGATGTAAAAAATTTATTAAAGAGAGAAAATTAAAGTGTTCTCGCGGTAATTAAAAAAAGTACATTCCACGCGTACGAAGTCGCGGGCATCGTCTAGTCACCTAGTTATTAATAAAAACAACTCCGATAAAAAATATGCTCATCACATCGTGGAAATCCATCGGGGAAATGTTCCATTACTCCCATTAAATATTATACAACCTTTTTAAAACTGTGCCACCGATATCAAAGAAGCCTTTGTTATGTATTAAGATAGGAATGCATAATTAACTATCTTATTCCGTTGAGTGTAGAGTCAAAAATGCGGTGACGTGCGTTCGGTTTTTTATTGCGTCGTAAAAACTTCATTTTTCCATGTTTTAAGTCCGTATCTCCAAGTTTTACGTGTGGCGAAGATATATAATATGCGACTACCCTCGGAACGCGTAACAAGCAGAAGATTTTATATGTATAACTCCTTTAAGTTTCCCAATCCCAACCTGACCTACACTACATACGAACTGCTTGGTGCAATGGTGAACATTATGGTCTTATAAGTCATATCTTTATACATAATCAAAGGGTCAAATTATTAGGGTGGTGTCAAAATAAGGTGTTACATTTACTATTTAGTTTTGTCCGTGACACCACTGGTGAATAAACTGTTTTTCTTTCTTTCTTCCTTTCTGTGAATGTGGACTTTTATTAATTACTAGATGATGCTTGCTAAACTTACTATTTTTAAGAACTATACTGTCCATGCTATGCTGTAACCTATGCTCCTACCATAGATATGTCCTTCCCCGGGATATAACCTACCTCTGAACCAAATTTCGTCAAAATCAATTCAAAAGATGGGCCGTTAGAGCATATACTGCACTGACATACTTTCGCAGACAGATCGACAATAGCATTTATAATAATAGCAATACCCAGCATGGATTGTTGAAGTATTGACTTAGGTTTTTTTTTCGCGGAAAGAAAATTATCTTTTTTTTGCTCTATGAGGACTTTAAGATGTGTGCACATTACTTTGAAGTTGAGACGACTAAAACTTGTTGAATTGAATGAATATTCTTTATGGAACTTTATGGGAATAATATCGCAATATTTTGCGCTCCAATCGATCATAATAATCCTGCACATGATACGCCGATATCACTTCTCACCGCCACTGGACAGTTCAATCATAGAGCTTGTGGTAAATATATTTTTACTACTTAATACTTTTACTACGCTTTAACGGCACAATTTTTCAACCGAGTTTGTTGTAATTTCTTACAGATATAGATTGTATCCCGGGAAGAACATATGATATGTTTTCAACCCGATAAATGTGCGAGCTCCCGAGTGAATTAATACCGTACTCCTCCCACCGTCTCCAAACTATTCGCCAGATCTTCATGAAATTAACATGAGTCTTACGTGATAATATAACCTCTGTATTCATGAAAAAATTATTGTCAGTTTATGCCGTGTTGTGGAGTAAAATCTGCAGCAAGTAAGTAGCAACTCAAAATGGTTAAGTCGCAAAAAGTTAGTTTCGTTTATAGATATTCAAAGAAATTATTATTTTTAGTTCCGAATCCACTCTCAACCTTACAAAATGTAAGTACATCATCCAAAGAATTCTTAGGCCATTCAGAAGCACCATCTAGCATCATAGAGTCAAGGTCGTATTCAGTGGATATCGCGATATTTACACTGTTTTCTCCTCGTAGCCCCTGAGAATGAGTCTCATAAAAGCCCACGCCCACGGTTGTTTGCAGTATAAAGACTCTAAAGCGAAGAATACCTCTCGAGACGGATAAATACCTGTCATTTTCGTGAAAGGAATGCATTAGGAGGATCGGTGTAGGTGAAAAGTGGCTTCATTTTTAATGGACTTTACACCGGACCAAGTATCAAGAACAGTAACAAGTGTAGGACGTGCATTTTTAATGGGTTAATCCGCAAATTACATTACGAAGTTTGCTTGTTAACAACAGTTTCATGGTCTCTAAGATAACTGTACGCTTATACTCCCAGTTTTAACATTGCAAATACGATTGATCGACGTGAGAGCTCACCACATCAAGTGTAAGCGAATATTATCGGTGAGTTACGAATCCGCCATCGAATGTGAAAATGACGTCATTCTCGCATTTTGAGATGTCAATCTGTGTGAAAAGTAACATTCGGAGTGCCAAAATAGCAAATGTCATTAGTCATATCGTATTTTTAGTACGTTTGGTGAGTTATAAGCTCGATCTGTCTCATCGAATTTCACTTGGAGTGGGAATTTCTCGGTGACTTTTTGTTCACCATGTTTCCGCTTGGAGCACTGGCTGTAGATGTATGGAGGAGCTCACTTTCACCTTACTTTAGTGAGACGTATTTCAAATTCGATCAATCTCAGAGTAAGGGTTATTGATAAATGATTTATTTATTTCATGTAGGACAACTTGTGAAACGTTAAGACTCTACCAGTGCCACTACCTTGTGAGGGACGAGTGGCCTAGTTGCGAACAGTCATATCAGTCGATTGAGAGTGTTAAGCAACGTTGACCCAAGTCGGTAACTAGATGGGTGACGGGATTTGGAGGTGCAAAGGCCGGTCCCGTTTATTATCACTAACATCCGATAAAAATCGTTACAAAAACCTAAGACTAATAAAATAAAAAATTAAGAAGAATTAAAATTAAAATTAACTAATTAATAATAAATTAAATTAATTATTAATTAATTAATTATTATTTAATTAATTAATAATGCGGAAGGAAGTGGGAACCAACCGCATTATTATCCCAAGAAAGCTGCCATTATTTGATTAATGGAAAGGGTCACGGCTCTCAGTAATGAGGAATACGACGCCGAGGGAGAGAAATCCCCGATTGTAATTTTTTGTTCACAAAAATTATAACTTTTAGGAAAAAGCCGTCAATTCTAAAAATTTCCTTCATTTTTCTACAAAATGATTATGCAGAAGTGCGCAGTGTGTAGCGCTGTTACCTTAACGTGCGGAGGTCCCGGGTTCGATCCCAGGCGATCAATTTGGGAATTTATAATTTTTGAATTTTCCCTGGTCTGGCCTGGTGGGAGGCTTCTGCCGTGGCTAGTTACCACCCTACCGGCAAAGACGTGCCGCCCAGCGATTTAGCGTTCCGGTACGATGCCGTGTAGAAACCGAATAGGGGTATGGGTTTAATACAACTGCCATGCCCCTAACAGATTAGCCCGCTACCATCTTAGACTGCATCATCACTTACCATCAGGTGAGATCGCAGTCAAGGACTAACTTGTAGTGATAAAAAAAGGAGTAAGTATTTCGGATATATACCTAAAAAACTGCTCTCTCAATTGTTCTCGCTGTTTTAATACTTGTGGGCTTACTACCATTGTAGTAGTATTATTTATTTATTTTAAGGCATTAAAAAAAAAGTACAAATAGGCATTCTTATAATCTAAGAATACAGTTTTACGTAAGGCTATAACGTCTTACAGGCTAAAATCACCTTTATAAACATTTAAAAGAACTAAGATTACAGTAATTAAGATTAAGTATTATGACGAGCATTAATAAATATGCTTTACAGTAGAAATGCAGGCAAGAATTAATATTTATTACCTACACATTGTAGCAGTATCAATTGACGTTTTATATGATTTACCTTGACGTGCTTCACTAAAATAAGACCAACTATACAAGGACAGCTTGGAGCAGTCAGGATTGACTGATTCAAGCATACGTGACTGCATATGCAGCGATGGACTGCATAATGAACTACAGTCTTCTCCGTACACACATACGTACGCTCGAGCAGTTGCAACTGCTTCGGACAGTTGGTAGAAGTTATCAATGGTAGCTTCAAGCTGTTGGCTATGACTGCAAGAGCGGTCAGTATATGTTGATCACTGGCTAACTGCTTGAGCAGTCCGTGTATGGCGTTAGAAATATCTATACTAATATTATAAATGCGAAAGTTTGGATGGGTGTATGGATGTCTGGATGTATGGATGCCTGGATGTATGTATATACATACATACTCTTACTTAATATTATGCGTATAAATGCGAAAGTTTATATGGATGTATGGATGTTTGTTACTCAATCACGCCCCAACGGCTGAACGGATCTGGCTGAAATTTGGCACAGAGAAAGATAGCACATATGCTACCTTTTTATTCCGGAAAATTAGAGTTCCCGCGGGAACCAAAAACTTCAAACCACGCAGACGCATTCGCGGGCATTCGCTAGTAATTATTATATAAGAAAAGTATTAAAATAATACTGCTTTAAGCGATAGTAAGCCCCTACCAGTTTCGTGAAAGGAATGCATTAGAAGGATCGGCGTAGGTGAGAATTCGATACATTTTTAATGGACTTTAAAAAAGGTACTCGGAAGTCGGGAGCCGCTGCGCTCTAAGAATTAGGGTCTAGCCCCACTTGAGATGCACAGAGGGGTGTGACACGTAGTGGCATATATTATTTGTATGAGTTTGTACCTGGGATGCATTACGCAGTGCATCTCCGTGCTGCAACCAGCGCATAGCCAGCTCCATACAACCTCTTTACTAACTATTTGGAACTAAAAAATTTAAAAAAAAAACCTCATACAAAGAATACCTACCTACTTGCCGTGTATCCGTAGTTGGGTTAGTCTTTAGACGCAACGCTCACAGACGGAGTTTAGTGCCGCTGAGGTGCGGCTTCCCTTTTTAACGATGTAAACTCAGCTTATTTACCTTGACTTAGGGTTGAAATTGTGTAAATATAAAAATGAGCGCACTCAAGCGGCTCCAAAATGAATAGAAGTTATTTCGAGTAACAAAGATTCGTATAATATGAAAAAATTAAATGAAATTTATTTATTTTCTGTAGGTAAACTATAGCATTTGACCTTATTTCTAGGAACGATGACGGCTAAAAAAGTATAAACTGCGTTTCAGCCGTCAACGCCCACCTCCGAAACAGCTATACAGATATCAAAAACTTAACTTAAAATAAAACTAAAACTTAAAACGGAAGCATACTAAGTTTTGTATTACGAGTGGGTGTGTGTGTGTGTGTGTGTTTGTGTGTGTGAATGTGTGTGTGTGTCTTGAGTAAGTGAGTGAGTAATAAACTAGATTAGAATAAAGTTATTAAATAAACTAAGTTAATAACTAAACCCTTAATACAGGATTACTTGACTGACACACATAAATGATGTTTCCCATACAAGACCAAAATAAGCTTCAACGGAATAAACCACATTCTATACAAATATTATAAATGCAAAAGGTTGGATGGATGTATGGATTTTTGTTACTCAATCACGCGAAAACGGTTGAACGGATCTGGATGAAATTTAGCACAGAGATGGATTATAGTCTGGAATAACACATAGGCTACTTTTTATTCCGGAAAATTAAAGAGTTCCTGCAGGCATCGAAAAATCAGCTAGTGTCCTACTATAATATCTCAGATTTAAAAAATTTAATACATAACAAAGACATAAAAAAACAACGTTTAGTCCTTGCTTATAAACTTGTGGCTACTGAAGTAACTTCTTGTATAAGTACTTGAAAATTAACAGAAGGGACCCAACAATATTGTATGAAAGCACTTTTCCGGCGGTAACGAAAAGGTGACTCATGGAAAATTCAAGCCGTCCTCCGAGCGAATTTCCATTTAATTCGCCGGTAAAGTAATCCGAAAATAGCACGTAATGACTTATCTACATACCAGATGATGTCCGCCACTTCGTTCACGTGGATTAAGGGTCTTTGACACCAAGTTTGTATGGTCTGTGGTTTTTGATTCCCGGGGGAAATCTTTAGTTTTCTGGGATTATTTTTTGATTGAAGTCTAGTTTCTTGGATAAAAATTAGCCAGTCTGTTATTCCAGACTATAATCTATCTCTGTGCCAAATTTTATCCAGATCCGTTTAACCGTTCTGGCGTGATTGAGTAACATACGTCCATCCAAACTTTAACATTTCTAATATTAGTATAGAAGTATAGATTATTTGCAAATGCTGGCACAGTTGGCGGATTAATTTAAGTTATTATTAAAATACCACGGCAGTCTGGTGGCACTGTCCTCACAGTTTTTTTTTCGTAGATATTTAGGCAAAAACCTATGCCTAACCTAAGCATTGAGACGGTGTAATTATATGATTAAACTTGTGTAAGTGATTGTTAGTATAAGCCTAATAAAAAGTGGTAGAGTCTTAACGTTTCTTAAGTGACACAAGTTGTCCTACATGAAATAAATAAATCACTTATCATTTATCATTTAAAAAAATGCATTACTTCAGCTTTCAAAATCTGGGTTTTTCTAAGCTTTCTAAGGCTGGGCTTTGATGCGTCATATCGGCCATGTTCGCCTTACCCTTAGCCACCAATAGGGATGATGACAACTCAATCAAATCAGCAACTCTTTCTCAAACTTAAAAACGCGCTTCTAGTATGGAAGTTGTATGAAATTCACAGTTGTGACGTCATAAAATTTCAACGCACTTTTTTTTCTTTTAACTAGATTTTAAAATGGTCATTAAACTTAAAACTAATCGAGGATGTGAATTTTAGGTCTTTTGGAAGACCGTCTATTTAATAATCAGTTAGAAATAATTTATTTTTGATATAGTCATCATCCCTATTGTACAGTTTCGCCAAGAACATTATATTATATCGTTTTGTCCTAGTGATCGACTTTTTCTTACACTGGTGTCAATAATTGGACAGGAAAATGACAAGGCACTCCTCCCTTGCCCCGCAAAAGTTAGTCGAACGTGATTTCGTACATTCATAGATCCTATCCCGTCTTTATTTCATCCAAGGTTGTTTTTTCTTTTTCTATAAATTTCATGTTTTGTGTAGCAATATAAGCTCGACGATTCAAAGGTACTTGTAAAAGTCTACTTGAGTGAGAGTGAGAGTTTGAAAGCATATTTATCTATCTATCTATCACACGTTTCTACAAAATTTCGATGCTCAAAATCGATCGACGTTATCGAGAAGATGAAACCCATAACTAAAATTCAATCGTCTTTTTCCAATAGGCTCAGAACGATCGTTCATGAAGATAAAATATTCATAGCTACCATGAATTTCATTTCTTTATGGCTATCCGAAAACTGTTTACATCCGCTATCTTTGCAAGAAGAACAAGGACTGTCGATACTTAAGATCCTTAAGTACACAAGTCTTTGAACGAAGGAAGGTAAAAATTTGAGTCTTTAAAGCAATCATATCTTTTAAAACTAGATGATACCTATGATGATGATGATGATTAAACTTCGTACTCTTTAATTTTTCGGGATAAAAAGTAGCATGTGTCCTTCCCCAGGATACAACCTATCCCTGTACCAAATTATACGCGCTTAAAATAAATACGCTAATCTGAAACTGCATCCTAAAGTAGAAAAACTACCTAAATCAATATCTTAGCCCGGGTTTAAAGGGGAAAGATGCACTAGGATAACATCCTTATATATTATAGGAACGTTATTGTATATTATGTACAACATAGCAATTGACGAAAATTATAACTCCTATTGTTATATTATTTGCTTTTTATTTTTGTATGTACAGTCTTTTCTAGTGTTGTAAAAGTTTACAGTCACTTTACACGTTTTATGTACCTAAGTGCTATCTTTTTATAACCTCTTCGTGCCACATGGTACCCCAGAGCAGATTGCTTTCCAAGTACCTATAGTCTAGTTTTCTTTAGCGTTAAGAAGAGGGAAATAACGCAAACCTTCTTTACGAAACGCATACACTTTGGATGTGCGACTGCGCCTTGATACATTTTAATAAAACTACTAAATTACTAGATAATGCCCGCGACTTCGTCCGCGAGGATTGAGGTTTTATGGTTCAAGCGAGAACTCTTTACAATTTTCCGGGATAAAAAGTAGTCTATGTGTAATTCCTTATTATAATAATCTATCTCTGCGCCAAATTTTATCCAGATCCGTTCAGTCGTTAATACAGCCATCCTAAATTTCACATTTATAATATTAGTAAAAGTACTTCAAATCAAATAAATCAAATAAATATTATAAATGCGAAAGTTTGGGTGGATGTATGGATGTTTGTTACTCAATCACGCCCGAACGGCTGAACGGATCTGGATGAAATTTGGCACAGAGAAAGATTATACTCTGGAATAGCACATAGGCTACTTTTTATCCCGGAAAATTAAAGAGTTCCCGCGGGAACCAAAAATCCTCAAACCACGCAGTAGTATATATATTGAAGATTTTAATAAAGATAATAACTTAATTTTTAATTGAAATTCGAACCGCTAGAATATGCGACGCCCTTCCGGCCTCCGTTTTTCCCTCCGCTTATAATGTTAGTATCTTCAAATCCAGAGTGTGTAGGCATCTTTATGGCAAGCGCCTTTATTGCATCCACCTTAGACTGCATATCTATATTTACTTTTTTTTTTGCTTATCCCGCATTAAGCAGACATACACGCCAAGTTCATGGCCCAACGCTATCGTCCTTTTCCCAGGATATCCGTTTTCACAAACACATCAATAAATCCATATTTTCCTTTGATCCAATAAAATTCAGCTTGGAAAGCTCCGGTTCGGTGCCAGGGCCGTCGAGTCGTAAAATATATTTCCAACAGTATGTCTAGTCCCACCTTTGAAACGAACGTGTGAAAGTTTTATCACTCTTTTAATATTTATGCGATCCTGGTAGTTTTTCCCGCGACTTGTCACCGTAAATATGGTAATATTTTTTTAATATGCAGATGGCCATGCAATATGCATGCACACTTTGTGTTCTACGAAAGTATATTGTCTATTCTCACTAGATTTATATGCAGTCCTAACTAAATGCATTTTTTATACGACTGTCTGAAAAAAGGAGTAGGTATATTGTTTTCAGGGTTCATGTATGTATTTATGTATGTGAGTTTGTATATTCCACCATAACTTCTATACGCTTGAACCGATTTTGATAAATGAGGTATCGTTAGAATCCCTAACTTATTCCGGGTGACATAGGCTAGTAAATTTTTTTTAAAAATTGATGGGGTGACCATAGTCAAGCATTAAAGAAAATAAGATTAATTTTGTAATCATCATCTAGAAAATGATGAGTAAATTCCAAAAATATATAACACTAAAGTTCAATATCCAGTGATTCACAAAAAAATATCATTTAATAAAATGTGAATAAGATTCTAATTTAACTAAGTAGATTAATTGAGATTTTTTAGTGTGTTTTTTGGCAAGGCAGTCGTGTTTTTTATTTTTTTCAATTATTTATAGTGTAGAACTGTAGGTATAAAAAGTGACCTGAAGCAATCGGGAGAGCAGTTTTTTTATGCCACTTCAAGTAATCCCTCGACAGCAATCTCACCTGATGGTAAGTTATGATGCAGTCTAAGATGGTAGCGGGCTAATCTGTTAGGGTATGGCAGTTATATTAAACCCATACCGGTAGTCAGTTGCTACACGGCATCGTACCGGAACGCTAAATCGCAATCAAGATCGTTCCTCATCTAGATCAATTATACTATTATTCTATTATTAATTGAATATTTTTTACTTTTATTTTATAATATAAGTTATCATTTTTATTTTATTTTTAATTATCATTATGAACTGTGAGTTACGTATAGTTACAGTATCCAGTAACCCACAAGTTAGGGTAATATACTTGTTACGTAACGTATGCATTGTATATTATTTACATGTGTGTAACATTTTTTTTTATGTAAACAGCAACTGCCAAGTTCATTGCCGGATCTTCTCGGTAGAATCAGTTTCTGAACCGGTGGTAGAGTTTTGACATAAGTGGCACAAGTTTTCCCATGAAACAAATAAATCATTTATCATATATCTACAGTATTTTAAACTCATTTTACTGGTTTCAAATATCATGTAATAATGAACGCGATAGCACCGTAAAGTGACAATTAGCGTTCACAACGCCGCCATAGCGCTCCACTGGCTTCCAAGTGTTTGCATCCAATTAATGAATACGTATCATTTCCTGTTTCAATGTGATATTATTGAATTCGTTTGAGTACCGATTCCTTGTCGAAATGTTTTGTGAATTAATATTCGATGTAATCAAATAGGTACCTATCGTGGATAGATCCACCCAACAGCCCTGCTTCTCTAACTCAGTGGTAATTAAAAAATGAAAGCCACTGACAGCAATTTTTTATCAATGGAAGGTTTGATATTTATGACAGGTTATTTTTTATACTATATATATTTTCATAGCAAACCTTCAATGAATAAAAATTGTTGAACATCAGTATTATTATATTATAAGTCAAGTACCCAGATGGTTGTTTTGGATTATATAATGATATATTGTATTGATTAGATACCTTATAAATTTGCACGTCAGAAAGGACGAAACATGTTTTTTCTGTAATTAGTTTGTCATATGTTTCTTGCAAATAAACGATTCATAAACGATTTCATTTTTTGATAGCCACTGAGTAAGAGAATAGGGGGGGCAGGTCAGTGGATCACAGTGAATTAAATCCACTTCAATTTATTTATTAACATAGAAAATTTTACATTTAAATGGTTTCTGACTCTGTTGGGGCATGAACACTCCTCTAAAATCTAGTACATAGATACAATATGCGGATATAACTTAGGTATGTGGTGGATCCCATCGGTGGATCCTAGTAATGGTAATCAGATAAGTTTTATTGTAAAATTAGGTTTTGTTTTTGATAATACAAACTATTCAAAGTACTAAACTGCATCATCTATCATTCTTTACAATAAATCTTTACCTACCGCACCATTGGGGTTTCATTTTCATCATTTTGGTAAACAATTTTCCGCTGAAAATTTACAAAAAAGGGGTTAAACTCTTTAGGTATCTACGTTTAGCAAAATGAGAATGCCGGCATCAGGAACGCGAGGAAGGGAACCGGATATGCGGCTGTTTTGTTTAAAAAATAATAAAATCTGGCCGTAAAACGATCCACGGACAGACCGAAACCGGTGGTTAATTTTCTGCATCACCGCTCTTGTTATGTCCAAATAAGACCGTGATTATTATTATAGCCTTTTAAGTTTTGATCCCATAACAACTCTGACGTCGACATGTATTTTCTCGACATTTGGACGTAGGGTTGTGTATTTAATCTAACAGCATCTTGGCTTCCCACTTGGAGCAGGCAAGGATGCAGTGCTCATTATTATTTGCAGTGTTATAATTGTGTATTGTTCCCAAAAATGTATTGTCCGTCACTTAATATTTAAGTTTAAGTCAAGTCTTGTTTAAGTATTATTATTGAGAAGAAGTTATTATTATAAGTTTCAGATTCTTTCTAAAAAGTGATATTTTACGGAGGAGATATAATCGCCAAGTTATAAAGCTTCGTCATAAAAAATAGATATTTAAAAAAATTGTCAGTCATAGGAACTGTTTAATTATTAAATAGTTTAATTACGAATGTAGTATATTTATGTTTAAGACCTTTTGTATTCGTAACAACGCGAGCATGTCGGTGATGGTGACGCGAATCCACAAGTTACCCCCTACCAAAAAGTGCTCAACGAGGCTAAAGAAGTTTTCACTTCAAAAATCGAATGATATCCAGTTAATTTGCAAGTGTGTCTACGAGTGAAAATGCAGTGAAATACCTTGATATTGAGGAATTAAAATTCACATGCTTTTTAAACCCTGTATCCTGAAACCCGCATGTCTGAGAGTTTTCCATGATGTTCTCAAAAGTGTGTCAAATCAGCCAAGCTACATTTGGCCAGCGCGATGAACTATGTCCAAACCATTCTCATTCTGAGAGGAGACTCGTGCTCAGCAGTGAGCCGGCAATGGGTTGAAATGATGAAAAATAGATACGCGCCGAATTGAGAACTTCCTTCTTTTTGGAAGTTGGTTAATAACGTAAACGATGATGACCTTTGGTACAATGCAATGACTAGCCACTGATAGAACGGTCATAGCCTACTGGTTAAGACGACAGCCTTCTATTCGAAAGTTCCGAAACCTGGGCACGCACCTCTAACTAGCTAACTAGACTAGCTGTTAACAATGAATGAACTAGAAGATTAATTCGTTATAATCCGCCACAGTAGACAAATCTACGTGGTACAGTGTCTTCGTGTCTTTCACCTGCTGCATGCGACCCCCACCACCCAATAATTCGGCACAGTACATCACCACATAAATCCTCCAAATCACTCTCAACGTACGTTTCACTCCGACATGTACGTTGAAAGACACACACATAGATTTGTCTACTGTGGCGGATTATAACGAATTAAACTTCTAGTTCATTCATTATCATGGATAGTAAAGTAACGCCTGCTTCTATTCAATAGCTGCTAACAGGTGACAAACAGTTACAGTTTAGCACTTAAAGTATTATAGTGTTAATTGGCGTATCGAAGTTCTAGTCCTCATTATCAGTTTGAAATTTCACGTTTGCCTAACTTCAATTACTAGTTAGGTTACCTGGAAATGGGTCCTGTATGAATAAAGTCAATTAAAATATAGAGGATAAACATACACCTATTATTCAAAGTGCTTTTGAATCATCGAGTGAATCTACCACTGGTTCGGAATGACATTCCTACCGTGAAGAACCAGTAAGCTACAATATTTCGTGCCTCAAAATGTCTTAGAAAAAGTTGATTTCGAAATACACTTAGATACATAAGATCACAAAGATCTACGTGAAGTTAATAAAAAAAGTTTTTAAGAGTTCAGAATACCTGACTCGAAATCGCAGATATCTGATGAAAAAAGAATTTTCATAAAAAGGAATACTTACCTATTCTTAAAAACAAAATATCTTTCCTTGGCTCTGCCTTACTGTAAGATTCTTTCTGAAGCAAAACTTCTAACATAAATATGGAAGCCCTCCATCAAAGGCAAAAATTATCTTACAATCGAAACCTCATTGGCGTATTGTTTCATATAGGAGTAATAGAGGAAGAGTAGAACTACGCTGTCGAGTCAGCCAGATGACAAACAGCTTTTTTTTATTAAAAAGGCAAGGTTCAAAATATAGTACTGAAACGACCTTTATTAAAGCTCGATCGATACCTTCGTCCGCATGTTTTTAGTTCTAAATTATATCATTTATTATATGATCCGCATGATCAAAAGCTAGAAAAGAAGTATCATTGATGTGCATGAGGAACAGAAAAGGTGCTAATAATGAACTTTGTGGAACCCCTATTTATTGCAACTAAAACTTTTAAAATGCAACATTCGACCTTATCTAGACAATAATGCCTTTTATTCTTAAAACATATCACATAGATTATCCGTAAAATAATAATTATTGTAACTAGGACAGGACGTCCGTGTGGTTTTTATACACGACTGCCCAAAAAAAGAAGTGAAATGTTTTAACGTTTCATGTATGTATGTATGTTTCTTTATTTCAATGTATGGGGTATTGTTAGAATGAAGAATCCTTACATTCTCTAGAGTCACACTGGCTATATTATTTTTTTTTCAAAATAAATACAATATTATGGCAGAGCATTCGTGTTTTTAATTTTTTAATTAATTTATTTGGTTATTTAATATCGTTAATTAGGACCCCAATTACAGGATTTTTAAGAAATTTAATATGCTTAAAGTAATGTTGATCAGAAAACTTTTTCTCGTTGTCTGAGCAAATGTTAATTATCCTCACTTGTTAGCTTAGCACAAAGTTCGGCTGCAATTGCGCATCCGTGGCTTTCAGTTTTAATCTCTAGTCTAGATTGTGTTTTCTTTACTTATTACTACTAGCTGATGACCCCAGACAGACAGGCACATTTTCGCACGCATACATACACAAAAGTTACTTCGGTCGTACCAATACTTTTTAAATCTTGTATTTTAAGAGAACCATCTTGAATTTTGGGATAAGAAGTAGGTACACAGTGTGTAGGACACTCGTTGTATGAACTCAAATATTGGAATTTCATTGGAATTCATTCAGCAGTAAACAGTGTCCGCTTCTACAATAAGCTCCCAGAAGACATGTTAAAGATGTCTCTGAATAAGTTCAAAGTTAATGTAAAACGTAAACTCATTGAAAAATCTTATTACCATGTAAAGGACTACTTAAACGACAAGGAGGCTTGGCAATAATTCGCTCTATGGTTCTGATAGTTTCTTAGTTAAGACGATTTGTGAGATGGTGATAATAAAAAAAAACCCTGCTGAGTTTGTTGTGGGCTGTTCTTAGACCAGGGCGCATTTGGAAACCTCGTAGCTTTAGTTTTAAGATACCGTAACCAATTATCACCATCATGTTTTATAAGTAAGCAATTTTTAACGTCAATAGGTGTACCTACAGTGTACCTATATTGAATAAATGATATTGAGTATTTAGTATTGAGTATTAGTTTCAGCGTAATACGCGGCTGAGATACAGACAGACAAACGAAAATGAAAAAAATTACAGTTTTAGCTATCATTTAGATTATTTACATTAGATTACAGAATGCCCTCCAATAAAAAAAATTGAGTTCATTCAAGGATATTCGAGCGAAAATCTTCACAATACCTCTCAAGATCAAATAACTGGGGTAGAAACATTTACGACGAAGACGCCAACAGCATAATTACGGTATATTTATAATGATCCAATTCAATAAAGAAAAAATTCTTTCCAAAAAACCGACTTCCAAAGCCACACATCTACAGTGGCTTTTGAAGTCGGTTTTTTGGAAAGAATTTTTATTTATTTTTTTAAATTGGAAATACTTTTTAGTGTCAGGGTTGAGGATTTGGAGTCAGATTTTTTTATGAAACCACCAGAAAGTTCCTCTAACGACTGAAAATAAATCCAATCGGTTCAGGAACCACGGAGATATGCACCGACATACAAAAAAAAAAATACGCACCGTATTGAGAGATTCCTCCTTTTTTGGAAGCCGTTTAAAAATAATAAATTAAATAACGACGCATTTTATGTAACAAATACTGAAATCTTTCTTCAAAATCAATCCCAAAAGAATACAATGTTTAGTGAACAAAAAGAAGAATCTTTTTTCGAAAAAGAAAATAATCTGCATCTAATTTTACTCAATATGACGACACACTATTAAAAACCTTACTGTAAACTGTTACAAGATATAATACTACGTAGCTACTTACATTAGGTTACCTCATTCTTATTGAAGTGAAAACTTCTTTAGGCGCGTTGAGCACTTTTTGGTAGGGGGTAAATAACAATACGAATTAAAAAATACGACTGCCATGCTATATTAATTTCGGAGTTTACCTCCCTATGAAGCGATTTGCTTAAATATAGCCTTTGGAATCTTATTCACATTTTTATTAAATGATATTTGTTTGTGAATCACTGGATATTGAATTATAGTGTTATATATTTTTGGAATCTACTCATGGTTTTCTAGATGATGATTATATAGTTAATCTTATTTTCGAATTTTTTTTTCAACTTTAGTCTTTAATACGGGACCATGGTCACCCCATCAAATCTTTTTTAAATTTTACTAGCCTTTGCCACCCGGAATAAGCTAGGAATTCTAACGATACCTCATTTATCAAAATCGGTTCAGGCGTATAGAAGTTATGGTGGAATACACAAACTCACATACATACATACATACATACATACATACATACATGAACCCTGAAAACACTATACTCCTTTTTTCAGGCACTCGTATAAAAATATGGAAACGCGAGACCGACACCGTTCTTCTTAAGAAAAAAGGTCTTAAGTAGTACATTCGTAATTAAACTTTAATGCGTTTGTTTTAAGGTTTATATTTAAAAGTGACGTGTAACCGTGAACCGACACCTCGCGTCACCATTCTTCTTACGACAAAATAAGTTAAGTCTTAAGTATAAATAATATAGTACATTTGTAATTAAACTTTAATAACTTAGTTTTAAGATTTATATTTTAATTATTTTAAAAGTGCTGTGTTTTAAATTATTTTAAATATTCGTTTTCACTTCTATCGGCAGTCCCTATGACTGCCATTTTTTTTTTATTTAACACGAGTGAGTACGACTCGATACTATACTAAAGAATCATTGCCTGAACGAAATTAAACACATTGAGAGTTGAACCACTGACAAAAATCCCTTTCAGGTATCACTTTCTACCTAATTCTTATTAATTAAACGCAAAATTAGTGCGAGTCCATGGATGTTAAAGTATTACACTTTCTGAACCAAACTGACACAGGCTGAAATATGTATCAGGTTTCACGTTCTAACCTAATTCTTATCAAATAAACGCAAAATTGGTATATACTAGCAGATGCCTTCATCCGCGTGAAATAACTTTTTTGAATTCCCACGGGAACTCGGGTTAATTTTTCGGGTTAATATAAACCTAGTTTATGACACTCACAAATGTGGCTTTCTATTGGTACCAGAATTTTCAAAATCGGTTCAGTAGATCCAGATATTACCCCTACAACCTCACAAACTCACAAACTTTACCTCTTTATAAAATTTGTATACATTATGGTGTCAACGGGAGATTAAAGAATCATACTGTCTGAAGCAAAGTGAAAGAGTCAGACTGAAATCTATATCAGGCATCACTTCTTCCTAAGTCTTATCAATTCAAGGTTAATTATTACGATTAAGAAATAATGAATTAAGCTCATCGGAAATTAAACACATTAATGGACACTCAATGATTGAGTTAATGAATGAACCTCATATCAGAATATAGTAATAAGTTAAACAATCAAACTGTCTGAACTCAACTGAAAGGGATTCAGACTGAAATCCATGTCACTTTCTATCCAATTCTCAAATATACGCAGTACGTGTCAATGGGAGTTTAAACAATCACACTGTCTGAACTGAACTGAAACAGATTCAGACTGAAATCCTTAGGTATCAAGAATCACGTTCTACCTGAGTCTTATCATTTAGATATGTAGATAGTGCCAATTTAAACGCAAAATTGGCACGTAAATAGTGCCAATGGGAGCTCGAAGAATCACTCTGAAGTCCGAGCGAAATTGAGAGTGACAGACTGAAATCTCTGAACGAGGTATCACGTTAGCTTTAGCGAGTCCAACGCCCGAAACGTTCCAGCGCCGTCTGGAGCGGCACGGCCCTCGGGGTGTCTCAGACAGTGGATTGTTTACGTGACCTTGAGACTCACCTATGTCTCCGCACATGGTCGCAAGCCCGGCTCCGGAGAGCGCGCGGCCATTTCTCCGTTCACACAAGTCCCATCACAACGATCACAGCACGTCACTCATATCACCCTCGCGCGACATAGAGTTGCGTGCGAACCCTCCGCGGCCGCTCCATTCACTGAAAGGCCCGGGCGACGTGTATGGATTGCGCAGGCTCGGACGTGCGTTCGGTGGAACGCTAGAGACATCTACAATGGTTTCTCGGCCACGCATTTTGCCGGGTTGGGCTCGTCTCAGAGGTCATAGGGTCGCTCAGACTTCGTCGCCGCGAGTAAACAAGTTCGCGCCTCCAAGCTCTTGACAGAACTTTATGACTTAGTGGCTGTAACTATACATTAGGTACTATGATGATGCCCGTGGATAAGGGCGCTCATGTGGCTGTTCTCGAGAGGAAAATTTGAAAGTTTTCCGCTGTCTACAAATGAAAACTTAATAAATGGAGTCAGTTGGAGGCTAAAGACTGCATTGTTGATTAATCGACTACTGCTAATGCTAGTTAAACACTGTGTTGTAGAATGTCGTTACATAATGTAATATTGAAGATAATACAATAGAACTTAATGCTAGCTAGCCTAATCTAATTACTATATAAATCATGCTCGCGTGGAATGATGGCAAGAATGCTGGCTGCATTTCCGCCAGGCTGATCCTTTGCGCAAAAAATGAGCCAGCCCTTCTGTCACCAGATGAGGCAATTAACCGCGGTGAAATATCTCGTAAAATTTTTTTAGCACTAAGACTCCACGGCCCCAGGGTCTCCACGGCAAACGGAACGAATATGTAACTCTCTATGAGAGAGGCATACTTCCGCCGCTTGCTGGTTTCAGCCTTTTCTGCTGCGGCTTCCGGCCTTGATGCTGTCTCCCTGATATGACACGGGGCCAAAATCTACGCATGTTGCGTCCCACATTAGCGCCCGTCCCCGTTCCCAGGGAACCAGCTTCAATGTAATATTAAAATAAGTTGTAGGTACCTATTTAAAGCAAAAGTGCTTCAGCATTATATAGAGATGAGGACTATTAGGCCGTGGACCGATAGTAGATTCTGCCTACTAAAGACTAAAGAGTTAAAGAGCGTCTAGAGTGTACCAAGTTAACTACCCACAGCGAAGTATTTTTTTTAGTGAATTCGTTAAGTCTTTGAAAATGTCTTTTATTATTGTATTAATGGGAAGTTACCCAAAAGGTTATCAGTTTATTAAGCCCTCTAAATAATGCTATATATAGTGGCGAACAAGGCATACAGGCATAAAAGCATTGCTTACCCTAGTTAAAAAAGCTCAATGCTTAAAATATCATGCCCTGCCTAAAAATACGTATCTACTATCTACCGAACCAATGCCTACCCTGGCTTTTAATACTGTGCACGCCTCTGACTGTATAGAGCAGGGATTCCCAAACAATTTTGGGCAAGAGACCCCTTGTCCAAAATGAACTGATACCTCAGACCCCCATAGTCAAATTACTTTAAAAATCCTATCTCTAGTTTTTTTCCTATTGATACAAAATACTTACCAATGTAAAAACTTAGTGGTTGGTTAAGTGAGTGAACTTGACATCAGCTTCTTATCAAAATTTAAGAAAATAAATAGTCATAAAATTCAATAAATATCAAGTGTTATTAATAATTATTATGAATACAAATTACGTAAAAATACAGTAGAGAATTATTTCTTGAAAAAGAAATAGGCGTCGATTTTTAAAACTCGTTGACACCCAAAATCAGTTTTCATTTATGTTGACCCCTGGGAAACCGAAATCGAAATCAAAGGGGTCGATATCGCCCACTTTGGGAATCCCTGGTATAGAGGCTGCGTAGCATTAGTGACGCTAAGTTAGTGTGAGATCTATAGAGCACACTTTGACTTTGCTAAGATTTAAGACATGGTTAAAAACGAGACATATTTATTTTACTCACATAAATCCATCTCGTTTTAATTCTAAGTAAAGTCTGAGCCAAGTCAAAGTACGCTCTAAAGATCTCAGCATTAGAGCCTCATGTAAAGGGTTCAGTGTGCTAAGATAGGGAAATGAAATAATCCTACTTATGCCATAATAATACACACCCCTCCCTTCCTTCACACATCCCTTCTTTAAGGACAGCTTAAGGCTATTTAGGGTGCTCACTATGATGTGCGATATTAAGGATTAAGGCTGCCTTTCCACCAGAGCTGTGCGATGTAGCTAAGCGGTGAACTAGATAAGCTAAGCTACGAAATTATTTCCACCAATGCTTTAGGTATCGCTTTAAGTAACTGCCTCGTTGGTCTAGCGGTTAGCATAGTCGACTGCGGATCACGAGGTCCTCGGTTCGATCCCTGGTCGGGCATGAAAGTTGTTAGGTATTGGGTTTTTCAATTAAGAAATTCTCAGTGCCAACCCGGAGTTGGAAGTTAGCAGTGTTTCACCCCCGTGCCTCGGAAAGAACGTTAAGCCGTCGCGGTCTAAGCTTTAGTCTTACATCGTTGCTAAGCTCTATCCGTAGCTTAGCAACGTAGCACATCTCTGGAGTTCGGTGAAAACTGGAAACGCACCTTAAGAATGATTTGGCCATATTCTACCCCGCTGGCCGAGTGCGGATTGACAGACTTCACAAACCTTCGAGAACATTATGAAGAACTCTCGGGCATTCCGGTTTCCTCGAGATATTTTTCCCACACTTTTATGGTGGTATTTAATTTCACATAACTACGAAAAGTTAGAGGTGCGTGCCCGGGATTAGAACCCCCGACCGCCCGAATAGGGATCCAGGCTAGGCTAATAGCCCTGTAAAATTCGTTACAAAACAAAGAGTTTAAATACTCAGGATAGAAAAACTGCATCAGTCAATAATTATTTTACTTTATGAAGCGCGCACACTAGGCGACGGGGCAAAACATAGTTCTCCTTCGACACAGATGATTCACGCAAGCCACGTCTTGTGCTGTCCGGTCCGTAGATTAATAATTTATTTTTTTAAAGCATGCAAGTAGGACTCCATAGATAAACATAATATAAGTTCTATCATATAAAATAACAAAATAGACTTCTCAAAATATTATACTTAAATGCATATCTCAATACTAGAAATAAAAATAAACTTGTAATGCCTGCTTCTAGGCTTAGTAAAACTAGCAATTCATTCTACAATAAGCTCCCAGAAGACATGTTAAAGATGTCTCTAAATAAGTTCAAAGTTAATGTAAAACGTAAACTCATTGAAAAATCTTATTACCATGTAAAGGACTACTTAAACGACAAGGAAGCTTGGCAATGATTTGCTCTATGGCTCTGATAGTTCCTTAGTTCAGATGATTTGTGAGATGGTGATAATAAAAAGAAAAAAAAACCCGGCTGAGTTTGTTGTGGGCTCTTCTCAGACCAAGGCGCGTTTGGAACCCTCGTAGCTTTAGTTTTAAGATACCGTAACCAATTATCACCACCATAATTTATATGTAAGTAATTTTTAACGTCAACAAGTGTACCTACAGACCCGAGTATTGAGTATGAGTATGAACATAATGTAAAACTAATATTTTTATAGTCCCATCTGCCCCAGTGGCCAAAATTGGAACTAGTTTTTTTGCCTGTTTATAGTACGCACCCGAGTTGAGCGCAGTCGGGGCCTGAGGACGGGAGTATCCCCCCCCCTGTCCGCCCTCACCTCCCCGGACAGTGTTGTCAAGTGCTGTCTTCGATATACATACGTATACGGAGTGATATTTAAGTTACCACTACAGCCCATTAACGTCCCACTGCTGGGCACAGGCCTCAACGCTCATAGGAGAGAGGGTATTAGAGCTTAGACCCACCACGCTGCTCCAATGCGGGTTGGCGGCCTTTAACGACTATTATTATAAATATGTTAGTGATAATAACCGGGACCGACGGCTTAACGTGCTCGCCGAGGCACGGGGGTGAAACACCACCAACTTCCTAACTCCGGGCTAGTACTGAGAATCTCTTGTTAGAAAAACCCAATACTTTATTATGACCCGACCCAGGACTCGAACCCGGGACCTCGTCGGCCACAGTCGAATATGCTAACCACTAGACCAACGAGGCAGTTACCAGTATATGTTACCGTTAGTTGTTAAAACCGTTTATGCTCACATTAACGCTGTGATGTCAATATTAACGTATCAAATCCGTTAAAGTTGGAATAATTGCTTTCTTGCTGTATTATCTAAGAATAACACAATACAGAGTCTAACGGCCAAGCGTTCGTTAGAGTTGAGAAAATGGTGGTGGTTTCAGTGGTGGTGATGGTCGACTGTCCCAAAACCGAATCAGCATAACCCGACTCAACGTAGTCTTGTCTTCTCTACCCCTAGAGTTATATACCCCTACGCGAAGGAGGTCCTGAATGAAGCGAGTCTTGTGGTGAAGCCCTTTTTACTTCTACATTTTTATGGACACCCAACATTAGTCGTTTGATCATAATATCTTCAATTAATTAGGTGATCATTGTTGATGAAAACTATGACCATTCAATGATATACTTTTTAAACCTTCATTATTCTCTACACGGAACAAATGTTTTGCCATATTTTTTTTATTTTTACTTGATTATTTCATGAAATGATTAATGAATTAGAATTTAGCTATATGATTTCGTGATATAACGGTGGAGGGACCGTTTAAGTTTACTATTCCTAGGTAAAGTTCTTAAATCATCTCATTGATGAATTTCTAGCTCTAACGTATCGAAATCGTATGTGTAGACATTTCATAGGAAATGCTGACATTATTAGTTTTCGGGTATAAGCATACATACTCTTAGATCGAACGCTTTTTTCTTGTTTGTCGCTTGTTTCCGGGTAAATTTTTAAAAATGACTGGTTTGAGTGCTTCATGTTCAGTAACAAAAAATCGTGTTTTTATTCATCGCCAAGCACGTGAAATGGCCAATAAAGTTTTAGATATGTGTACTGAAGAAAGGCAAAATAACTTTTATATAGATTGCCTGTAACGGCAGACCGAGTCGATATACCGGAATATCAAAAAGAACATTATTTGTAATACAAAAAGAAGCTAAAGGACCTCTTCGTTCTCCTTCTAAAAAAGATGATTTTAATCGTAGTTCACAGACCCACAAGTGAAATTAATGTTACGAATTAAAAAATACGACTGCGATTTTTGGAGTTTACCTCCATAAGAAGCGATTTGCATACATAGCCTTTGGAATCTTATTCACATTTTTTATTAAATGATATTTTTTTGAGAAACACTAAATATCGAACTATAGTAATATATATTTTTTTCTATCTACTCATCATGTTCTAGATGATGATTATATAGTTAATCTTATTTTCGAATATTTTTTTCAATTTTGGTCTTTAATGCGGGACCATGGTCACCTCATAAATTTTTTAAAATATTTTACTAGCCTCTGTCACCCAGAATAAGCTAGAGATTCTAACGATACCTCATTTATCAAAATCGGTTCAGGCGTATAGAAGTTATGGTGGAATATACAAACTCACATACATACATACATAGATACATACATACATGAACCCTGAAAAAAATATACTCCTTTTTTCAGGCAGTCGTATAATAAAAGACTTATCTTATCTAAAACAATCGTCCATACTTGTCCGAATGATTTTATTTTCTTTACTTCAGTAATAAAGCAAATTTTGGACTATATTATTGTGTTTCAATCAATATTTTAAATGTTTTTAAAGAAAACAACCACTGCTTGTTTTGTAATTTATCTATATATGACTGTCAGTACCTAATTAGGTCACAGCACTAGCACATTCCTAAGCTCTGCATTCAACTCAGGCGCAACAGTAGTTTTTATTTTATTTTTCTTTTATATTGTCACCGGGTCAGATAATTATGTCAGGTAAGCATAGATTGACAGATTCCTAATTGGGTATTTGACAACTAGTCAACTCAACAACTTTTTTTCAAACGTCAAAACATGTGCTTAGTATGGGATTTTGTATAAAACATCGAACAGTGACATCATCGAAGTTCGACGCACATTTTACTATAATCGATAGTTTAAAATAGTTTTTGAAGTGAAAACTTCTTTTTGGTAGGGGCTAAAAATGTAGATTAACGTGACCGACATGCTCGCGACCAGCGACATGCTCGCGAACATGTATATATACTCCATTCGAAATTATACTTGAATGCCTTAGTGTTAAGGTTTATGTTTTAATAATTTTAATTTAAAAAAATGGTTTCACTTCTGTCGGCAGTCCCTAATATGACTGCCAATTATATTATTTTTATAATCATCACTAAAAAATAATTTATTTTAATAGTTTTCAAATACCTACCCAATTAAGAACGTGTTCTTAGCAGGCATTAAGCATATAGTTTGGCCGATACAAGCAAGTTTGCAAGTTATCTAAGTACCGAGTCTGTAAGCAACAGTTTTTGTTTTTGTTTTTACAATGATTGTTCCATTTCTGTAGTTATATTTTCTTCCGAGCTTCCGAGTCTCGGAAATGATGTTACACTGGCGCACCGATATCGGGGATTAGATTATTCTTGAAGGTAATGGATACCGTTCTACAGTAATAAGCGCTCAGCCTCAATACGAGATGGAATCTTATTCATTAATTTTACGCATATACATTTTTTTAAAGTAATAAAAAAATACACAAAAAACCGATTTCAAAAAATTCTGCTGTGAAATAACATATTTTTTCCAGATTTTTTGTCCAAACTTTTGAACCAGTTTTGATGAAATTACAATGGATATGTTATCCTTTCAAATAAAAAAAACGAGTGTGCTTTACACACGAATGAAGTAAAATTTCTTTAGCTCCATCTATATATATATGGCGACATATACATTTACTCTGCATTCAACTCGCGTGCGAACGTTACAAGAAAGAGACAAGAAAACGGAATACAATAAACATTTCAAAAATTAATACTCAGAACATTGAACTTGCAAATTATGAACTTGTCAATTCACGAACGTTAGTTCAAAAATTGTGAAGATAAAAAGCGTTAGATTGTAATCCAACGGTTTTTACAATTTTACGGCGACATATACGAAACGTAACTGGCTATAAGAGAAAGAGAGAAAAATAATGTGTGTCCGTACACTTCCCCTACAGTAATATACGAAACGTAACTCTCTCTCTTTCTGTCTTCACTAACTTATTGTATCTCCCTCTCAACTTCTGTTCGCACTTTTCGTACCGCTCTCGCCAGCTTACTCCCCAAGTCAAGCATGAGTAAAGAAGTTTTACTTCAAAAAGAATTTTCCAAGTAACTAAGTTTATAAACGACGGAGTTCTAAGGTAACACACATAAAACAAAATGGGTACAAACGAATTCAGACCCTCCTCCTTTTTTTAAAACTCGGTTACTATGCTAATTAATATACATGATTGTATCATACTTCGAAGCTATACAGACCTAACAGGACAGTTTTTTTAAAATCGCCGCCATTTTTACTGCTTTCGTGTTAAACCCATAATTCTTACAATTTTTTTTTCCGCTAGAATCCTGCGTCTACATTCTGTGAAAACAAATCATAATATTCTTTTTAAATTTTAAAAAATGTTATACATTATCATGTAAATAGGCGTATGCTAGGTACTGATATGCCACTGGTACTAGCGGACCTCACAGATTCCTAGGATACTACGCATGGGGCCCTTTTACGGTTTATAAAGCTTACCGCGCATGTTCTTATGTAACTACTGTAACTGTCTATGATTGTAGACTTTTGTGTGTACTATTGAGGCAGGTGGCAGCACTGTAAAATTGACATGTCGGCCATTTTTTTAATCTGTCATTCTTTTTTAATTTGATTCTTTGCCGTGTCGTTTCGGGTACGTTGAAATAATCCGTTAAAATCATCGATAGTGATGCATATTGTGATCCTCGAGAAATTCCATTAATATCTTTGTGCTTTTAGTGTTTTATAACAATGAATATTTACCGGATACTATGTTTTTATGAAACAAATATCGGCCTCGGCAACTTGACGTTTAGCACGCATAGAAGATTAACCTAATGTTTTTGGAGTGGTGAAATAAACGTGGTCTTTTGGATTTCAGCGAAGAGTGCCAGTATGAAGTACAATAAGCTGGTAACGTCCTCGAGGAGGAAAAACAGGAAGCGCCACTTTAGTGCTCCTTCACACATACGAAGAGTTTTGATGTCGTCTCCACTTTCCAAAGAATTGAGACAGAAATTCAACGTTAAATCTATGCCAATTCGCAAAGACGACGAAGTCCAGGTAACGGCAACGTTTTTGATTCATTAAATTTTAATTTATTTGTCGAAACATAATTATCATAACCATAGGCCTGGATGTATGCTAAGTTTTTGGAAGTAGAAATAGACACAAGAGACTGAGGTTAATTATCATTTATTTAGAAACCGCTTCAGACATTTAGTACCGGTAACTTGTTTTTTAATCATGGGTTAATTTCTAAAACACCATGAGGGTTTCTTACTGTTGGTTATCATTGTTGGATAACCTAAAATACTACATAGGTTGATAATCAACCTTTCTACCTTTCCCATAACCTTACCATTAATTTGGCTTTGTGAAAATCAATTTTAACATAATAATTAAGAAGCTTTACATAGGTGTGCCTTTACATTAAAACATTTAAACCTGAATCTGTGTTTAAAGAAACACCTAAAATTAAATGTCAGTGCAGAATAAAATGATGAAACAAACCATTCACAGACTGCAGATGTCAGTGCCCACTGAAAGGAGTGCGCGGGAGGTTTTCTCCAGTGCTTCCTGACGGTAGACGCTTTTCTGCAACATGGTTCAAAATATGGCTCTGATTATTTTGCCTGACACTTTTTTGTCTAAATGGGAATATTTGCTGACTAACTAGAGGTTTGGGTTTAATATAACAGCCATACCTCTACCAGGTTAGCCTGATATCATCTTACAACTGATTATACATTCATCTTGACTTAGCATAAATAAAAAGTATGCTAACTTTTCTATTTTTGACAGCTTGTAGTATTAGTTGTATTTCAAAATATGTAATGAGCATCAATGTTAGTGCTCATCAAACTCACAGAAAAATAACTCCAACTTTCTTCCCTCGTCCTTAAACTCTTTTCTGTCTGGTTGCAGGTAGTACGAGGTCACTACAAAGGACAACAGGTGGGCAAGGTTGTTCAGGTGTACCGTAAGAAGTTTGTGGTCTACATTGAGAGGATCCAGAGGGAAAAGGCCAGTGGGGCCAGCGCATATGTTGGCATCCATCCCTCAAAGGTACTTCTGCCTCTTACTACTATTATAAAATAAATGCAAATGTTTGTGCGGATGGATAGATATTTGTTACTTTATCGAACATATATTGCTACTTAATGAATAACATGAAAATAACAATCTATAATTGATAAGGATTTCGCCTATAGGAAATGGGCATGATGACTGATTTTGAAAAATGGTCAGATTATTTTCGGAAGTATCCACTATTTCGAAAAAATATCTTATTTCAACAGAAAAATTAGGTTTGGTAGATAAAATTGGCATTTGAAGTTTAAATTTCACACCAAAACGCTAGCCGGTGTTATGGCGTCGTTTGTGACGTCACTATTGTTTTTACCAATGTACTCTGTGCAGTGTGCAATAGTGTGATTGTCAAAGCTCGAAACAAACAATTGTGACGTCATTCGCTTCTTGGCGTTTAATCCAATATGTCGGATTGATGTATTTTATAGTTTTATTTTATCAAAATAAATAGCAATCTCACTCGAAATAGAAAAATAAATACGTTTTTTATAATTAATGAATCATAATTCATTAGATAAATTAATAATTTCATAGATGCATGGTTACTGTCATCATGCCTATTCTATAGTACCTTTTCCCACAACAGTATGTTTGAGTAGATTTAGGTTAAATTTAAAATCCATAGAGGGTTCCATAGAAGGAACCATGCAAAACAAGACTAAAAGCTTATGAAACCTGCACAGAAGGATAGAAACTATTCATACACCATTAATTGGTAGAATGTATAAGGCTCTCAAACTGTAATCATGTCAACTTTATATCACCTACATTCTCATGAATAAATTATTATTATTATTATTATTAAACTGCACAAGAAAAGACATACATGCAAAAATTTTATTGAGAAATTAAGTTTTTTTGTTTCCCCATGAATTATCGAGTTCGTGTGAACTCCCTAATTTTTGTTGGATAAACAGTAGCCCTGTGCTTTCCCAGGATGTAAGCTATCTCTGTACCAAATATCAAAATTGGTTGACCCCATGGGCCGTGAAAGCAAACAGCCAAAGTCCAAACACATTTTTGCATTCATAATATTTGTATAGATATTAGAATAGATTCAGTTCCTTTTATTGTATAGATTAATGTAGCAGTAAATATTCTATTTAATATTGTATATCCAATATATTTTATTCTTCGATTTAGACTAGCAAAAGCGCATACTAAAGTCAAATCTGTATAGTACAAAACAATTGAGACGAGTAATAATGTTGTGGGATATTGTAGCATTTTGCAATTCGTTTTCAAAATGTCCTAATAACTTTTAAGTACATAGTTTACATTTGTATTCAACTCAATCATATATTTTGACAATTTGTAGCAGAAAAATCCCTAAATGATGAAAACACACCAACATAGTCTGTGTCATATTATGACCTTACCGCTAGGTTTGGCCTGGTCACAGTCACTGCTGAAACACTTCCATGGCTCTGATGTACCATCACCCAAACCAATACACCAATTCATTAATAGTACTTGTCTAATTTGATCTTTTGTTTTCTCCTAGTGTGTTATCGTCAAGTTAAAGATGAACAAGGATCGTAAAGCCATCTTGGACCGCAGAGCGAAGGGAAGATTGGCGGCACTTGGTGGAGACAAGGGCAAATACACAGAGGAAACCACCACCACCACCACCGCGATGGAGACCTCGTGAACATAGATTTAAGAATAATAAAAATACAAAACCTCAAATATATGATTTTCATTTTAGTTTTAGCAATATTAATTTAATGTGGGACATGAAGGAAAGTAGTGATAACCACTAGCCAGGAAAAATTGATGTTCAAGGACCCTGACCTATGAACTAATTGATTTTTAGGAAGGAATGCTATGGAGAAATATTACCATTAAAAGTGGCTAGCAATTCTATGCAGTTCCTAAGTCGGAATGATTGGCAACGGCATAATTCACGTCAGTAAAGAGTAAGACGTTCCTAACTCTATGGTCTGGCCACTCATTCTAGCTCAGATCAATGACCTCTATAGGTATTTAATCGGAGCATTGTAGTGGTCCCTTAATTAAGACTCATTGTAATTGTAATATTTCATAGATGAAGTTCCAAACTTTACATATCAAAGGTTCCAAAGACATGGTCCTCATCCTGACGCTCACGATTAGGGTCATAGATACATATAGACTAGGATGACTAGGCAGGCATGCAGTCCATAATTTTAGTTAAGTTCCTCCATATAGTTAAGTATCACCTAAAAATCAGGATGTTCCAACTAAGCATGGTTATTAAGATGACAATAATTGATGTAGAATTTTAGTATGAAGAGAACAATCTGGCGGCACCGATTGAAGAGTTCCATTGTCAATAAGGAACCCTTAAAGTTTCTCCATGTCCGCGGCTTAGCACAGAAACAGGTTTATACTAGAAAGCTATTACTTGGCATAGGTACCTTTTGGGTACCCCGCCATATTAGTCCCGATAATTTTATTTTTCATTTGTAAGTACACTGTACCTCAAAAAAACCGCAGAGGGATAATCATGCAACTAGGAATCTGCTTACTAGGGGATAATATACTAAATAAAAAACGCTTTTGTCCTTAAATTATTTATATTTATTTCTGAATTGCATATAAATTTGTGGACTTTCTGTTACAATAGTACTCTCGACTGATATCACTTGTATAAAACGCTAAAATATGTACGCTATTGTACCAGAGGACCTGTCAACATTCGCTCCAAACAGAAAATGCACACGCAATAAATTATAACTATAAACTTATTTACTCTTTTAGAAATTAACCTATTTAGAAATACCACCTATAATAAGGTACTTAGTTGTCCTAAGGCTCGCACACACACACTCAACTGAGCTTCGATACAACAACATAAGGCCATCAACGAATGTCCCAAATAAAAAGTCAAAGTTGGTGTATAAACAACTTTTATCGAACGCTAGTGATGTAACAAAAGTAAAAGATACGTCGTATGTGCGTAGAATCGTGCTAAAAACAGATTCGATTTTCAAAATGATTCTCTGTCGATCGAACCGGATTATACTAGACCTGCATGACCGTTACGATCCTTGCGATAAGTTATATTTATAGATTTAGGAGACCAATCCTTAATCTATGGTTCTATGTTACATAACACAACTGTTATATTTATCTTCATGTTCAAATAGTAAATCAAATACAATACAAATTTATAACAAACAAATTTATTTATTAGTGCAGTGTTTTTTTTATTATGACCTGTGCACTTATAAAACTTCCTATACACTACACGATTTAAACAGGCACCAGCGGATCGTAAAACGGTAATGCGCGCCTAGACGCACCTTCTCTCTGTTATCTGTATCAACAAATTATTATTAATATTCTCCTATTACGTTATATTTATTATAATCTTCCCTTGAATTATTTTTACAATAGGCAGTAAACGCATTTGGTATACAAATGTGTACAATTCCTTGCAAATTCATCACTAGAATAGTATGATTGGTCCAGATTGGTGATCGAAAAACCTTTTTTTCATAATTTTATACGTCCGAATACATGCGAAATATCCTAATTTTAAACAAAAAAAACACAATTTATATCAAAATAAACATTCTTAGGAAGCTTTAACATTTATTTTTAAACCGAAAGCTGGTGAACTTAAGTTTACCACCACAATGATTTGTTAATGTTTTTTTTAACACTAAGGTCGCCAGCTCCCAGTCTTTTGATACTTTGTACTAATATACAATAATTTCCTTTCGCAATAAATCCAATATTCTAGAAAAGTTAAGAATGATTTAGAATTAATCTTATACAAAAAAACAAACTTAATTATTCTATTGCTTAATGTTTATTGAGGCAAAACGCCCCTTTTCAAATATAACGTTCTAACACTGAATTAGGGAGTGACCCCATTTGATCGTACCTGTACGCATTGTGCAGTTTTATCAGATGTGTATCGAAAAAATAGTGTTACTCCCTCCTAGTCAGCACATTACTCGTATTAGTAATAATATGATATTTTTTGTTAACTTTTTAATATTTACATATGTTATTTTATCTAAGCTAAACGATCAGTTAAGTATTAAAAATATAAAAAAATAAACACAAATGTTACTTTGTTTATTACAAGGAAAAACGTGATGTTTTTTTTTTCAATAAACTTTAATAGCTTCGATGTTCGATTCTCCAAGGCTTCACAAAAAGTTAAGTCCCGCACATATTAATATTATTTCTACTTTGCTATAGAACTATCATTAGCTAGAAATTGACAAATAGAAGATTAAAATACTTACAGATTCTTAGATTGTTATAACTACTATGTGGTCGTCCATAAATCATATGCTGCTTTACCTCACGTGATTAATGAACGACCCCTGTGGTATGTGTTGAAGAAGACAGAAAATAATATGTACGGAACTTTCTATGACAAAAACACGGATTTCTTACTTATATCATGTATAAAATGATACCATATATTACACAATCATAATTATATGTCCAGTGATAAATTAATATCTATTATCTACCATGTCCTCAGATTTGTAACATTTTAAACTTTCACTTAACAAAAAGTGAGTGTTGTTTCAATAAAGAAATGACTGTCTATAACATAGGAATTGCTGTGTCAAGACAATTAATATTATGCATACTAATGACCCAAATAAGTAAATAATAAATTCTAAAGTATACATAAAACGAATGTCCGTCTAACAGAGAACGTTTTCACACACTTGAGAGTAAAACCATAATGTTTAAATCTTTTGTTTTTGATAATTATTTACATGTTTTCACTTTTATCCTATACTGAGGTAGTAAACGTGAGAACACATTTTTCTTTGACTGTATTTGCTATAACATCTTATTGCTTAATCATCATCAAGTCATAATATGTGGATTCTAGCGATTTTAGAGGCCACAAACAAAATAGCACTTGGGTACAGGCACTATGGACTTACATCGTCTTTATATTTTGATTGCTTCTGCAGTATTAAGATTATCTATATATTTGGTATTTATTACTCGGAATTAGTATGCAATTTCACATAATCTATTTACGCTCCGGCGCGTACGCAACGCTCTCTGTGTGACGCACACCCGCCAAATGTGTGTCTGTGTGACGCACATACGCTAAATGTGTGTCTGTGTGACACACACACGCTAAATGTGTGTCTGTGTGACACTAACACGTCTCGCGGATGTCTTTGTGAAGCACTCACACTCGTGGATTCAGCTAACGCACTAACGTCACGCGTGTGGTCGTACGACGAGCTCACGACACTTGTGCGTGACGTGTGTACGTCACAGGTGTGAAAGTGTGACATGTTTACGTGACACTTGTGACATTGAAATGTACGCACGTCATTCACATGACCGTATAACGCACCCAAGTCACGCGTGTGTATGTACGACGCGCTTACGACACACGCGTGACCGTCTGACGGAAACAAGTCACGCGTATGTATGTGTGACACGCTCACGTCACGCATATGTATGTGTGACGCGGTCACGTCACGCGTGTAACCGTGTGACGGAAACAAGTCACGCGTTTGTATGTGTGACGCGCTCATGTCACGCGTGTGACCGTGAGACGGAAGCAAGTCACGCGTATGTATGTGTGACGCGCTCACGTCACGCGTGTGACAGTGTGTCGCTCGCACGTGTGTGTTGTGTGTGTGTTATTTCTTCAGGGGACGGCGCGTGCGGCTGGTTTTACCCGTCGACGTCGAGGGAGTTGGCACTACCGGAGTTGATTTGTTTTCTGAAACAATTTATACACATTTTTATTGCTTGCATATAAGTCGTTTAAGGAATTTCTTTCTATTATAATAAAACAATATAATTACGCAAAACATAGTTACAATTTCTTAGAATGTCTCAACTGTAACCATCGATAAGAGCAAAATTCAATGTCCTTTATCCTTTTTATGACACATTTTCGCATTTATAATATTAGTATGGATCATTTTCTTCTCTTGTCTTCAACTATAGTAAATAAAAGCAAAATGGATGGTGGTACAAGATAGACTTTGTTAACATTGGCCTTAAACTAGCTTTTGCATGCGTCTTCGCTCACCTTAGGTTCAATTTGCATACAAATTTCAAAGCCCTATTTTAGACAGGATTTTTGAACCCCTAAGATTAAAGGGTTGAATTTTCAAAAAATCCTTTCTTAACGGATGCCTACGTCATAATAGCTATCTTGATGCCTTTCACTTTGATTCGTCCAGTGGTTTGAGCTGTGCGTTGATTGATCAGTCAGTCAGTCACCTTTTCCTTTTATATATTTAGATAAAACCTCTGGACTATACTCTCTATACATACTATCTCTATACATACATCTCTATGGATATACTCTGACGACCTCCCTGGCGCAGAGTTGAACGCTGTTGTGTGTTGAAATTTTATGACGTCACAACTGTGAATTTCATACAACCTCCATACTAGAAGTGCGTTTTTAAGTTTGCTAAAGAGTTGCTGATTTGATTGAGTTGTCATCATACCTATTTCTGAATTTTCTCTGGTCTGCATGGGTGGAAGGTTTCGGCTGTGGCTAGTTACCACCCTAGCGGAAAAGACGTACCTCCAAGCGATTTAGCGTTCCGGTACGACGCTCCTAACAGTTTAACCCGCTACCATCTTAGATCGCATCGTCACTAACATGATGCGAGATCGCAGTCAAGGGCTAACTTATACTGGAATAAATAAAAAAAACTATACTAATATTATAAATACGAAACTGTGTCGCTGTCTGCTACGCTTTCACGGCCTATCTCTTAAACCGATTTTGATGAAATTTGGTACAGGGATATTTTGTATCCCGGGGAAGGATATAGGCTACTTTTTATCCCGAAAAATTAAGGACTTCCCACGGGAATCGTCTAGTACATAATAATAATTACCCTTAGCGGCGCGTCTTCCTTTCCGCGGCGTTGTGGCGGGGGTTTCCACCCTGGCCGGTTTGACCGGGGTGCGTTTGGCCGGCGTCTTTGCTTTGGCCTTTTCCGTCAACGCGGTGGCCGTCTGAAAACGTTACCGTTGCTGTACTTGGTGTTAAACAACGTTGTTCCATTTCTAACATTGAAATAGATGTTAATTTGAAACACAAAGTATGCTACTATAAAATAGAAATATTTTATCGAAATATGTTTAACTTAACTTCATTTTAAATGCATCAGCCTTTAGCAAATCTTAACTCATTTCATGAAAATTACCAATCCTGTCTATCTAAATATCTATACCATCATAGTAGCTTCACTAAAGAAGACCAAAACACGCCATAATAACAATTATAGTAGCAAACTTCATAATAGAAGATAGAAACACCAAAATAGCAATTTTTTTGTACGATGTTCAATTTCAACAACAATTGCCCTGAATGTTTTATAATAAAAACCAAGTTAAGTTAATCTGGGAAAAGGGTTGGTGGTCTATAGCTGTAACCCGGCCGCCATCTTGAATTCAACAGACATAGTGTCAAAGTCTCAAACCTATTACAATAGATTAATATTGGTAGAGTAACTAGATGATCAAAAAGTATAATAAATCACTTTATAAAATGTCGACTATAGAGAAACAAAATGACTTATTATATTTTGTGTGTTTTAACAATTTATAAGAGTTTCAAGAGGCAACAGCAACTTTGGAAAATACCAAGATGGCGGCCGATTATAGGCCACCATCTTCAACCAATTCAAATACAAATGCATGGAATTTTTAAACTACGCTTCCATACCAAAATTTCTATTTATAAAATCATTTTGGCCATGTTTGTGATAGTACGTTCACAAGATTGGGCCAGTGTGCGTAAGCTCAAGAGAGCTATAGTCCCACAAACTTATCTGACCCGGTGACAGGGTCACTAGTAGATATGAAAAATAAAATTTAAAAAAAAACAGGCAATAAAATTAGTTCCAATTTTGACCACCGGGTCGGATAACTTTGACGGACTTTAAGGCAGATTGAACAAATCTAAGGCGACCGCGCACACTAGAACAATGTGTACGTATTTATAAAAGCATAGCCAAACGGAATTTGTGAAACAGAACATCCTTAGGTAAGTTAGTCTAACTTGAATAGTTACACGACCTCTGCAAAATTCATGCAAGTACAATCAACAAGAAGTTCCCTTGAAATCTTATCCCTTAAAATCCAAGCTTAAACTTAAATAGTATGCAACAATTACATGCCCGAAGAATATAGAAAAATAGAATAGAAATCGCAAATCACTAAAGAAACATCATAACTTAACTTATTGTAATAATAATACTATGTTTGAGTTATAAATTATAATAAAAAACAACACAAAAAGCAAGCGATGATAAATGGAGGTGGATGATTTTATTTATATTTTACCTTCCCTTAATAAAATAATTACCTAATAAGATGAACCCAATAAACTTATCTTTATCTAATCTTTATTGATGGCTAGAAAATATATTAATTAATTGATAAATATAACAGAATGGTTGTGTATTTTCATTATATTATTATCTGTTAATGAAAATAATGAATGAAAATCTACAACAAAAATTAGTGTAATTAAAAAAAAATTAAGAAGAAAGAACTATATTTTTTAAAGCAATCTAAATATCTCAACCAAATAAACAAACATGGATAGGTAACTAATTTCATAGAAACTGTATGTATGTGAACTGTAACCACATGTATATTGTATAATATTAAAAGTACTTTTTCATATACGCACCAAAACCAGTATTTAATGATGCATATAACCAAAAATATTTATAAAAACTACAAAAAAACACATACTATAACTTTTTAGTAATGAATAGTGAAATGCGATGGGTTGATGAGAGATAAAAGAAAATAAAATTGTACCTCGACCCAATCATAACTGGCAATCACTGTAACCATAACTTTCATATAATATCGCATGCACAGTTCATCATATAAACCCTGGTACACACACAACGCGCGGCGGAAGTCTGTTCAACACCTAGATCTAGTCCGTCATTCTCATCATTACTCAGTAATGTAATTTCATGGACAAAGAATACGTCTCATTGTTTTATAGACGAGGAAATACGTCTTAAATTAATGTATGTATCATTTTAGTAATTCACAACCCATAACTATGTCATTGTCCTACAAGTTCTTCTCAGTAGAACTCTGTAGTAGTCTACGTGATAAAACTTCATTTCACACACAACTCAGCAAATTAATTGGATTATAGACATAATGTGATATTTGCTTCAAACTTATTAATTTGGAAGTTACTTAGAACAAAAGTTGTCCATAGTATTTTATTTTAATTTAAAAAAAATCTGAAGTAAGGATTTTCACTCTAAGCATTATTTGTATTAAGATAATATTTGAGGAGCACTCAAAGGGGTTGTGATATATTTACCAGCAGAATCATGACAAGTGACCAGCCACCCTTTAACTTACCTGTGCAAACAAACTTGTACACAAATACACGTGTTCATTGAGACACCCTACCGTGTAGTACCCGCCGCGCGTTCTGTGTGTCTCAGGCTTAAAGTACAGTCACTCTTTCATAATATCACTCCAATCCATCCACTAACTAACGACTCATAACAATCTGCACACTGCTTCGGTTTGGTTTTTTTTCCAAGAATAATTTTCATTTTAAAATTTGCCTCAATTTTTTATTGGTTATGGAGTAAGTATTGATTTGAGAGCCTTATGACAAATATTACAGTATAACATAGAGAAAATACATAGGAAGATAAGTTAACTAACTAATTAATAATTAGAATTAACTTTTTCTTTTTAAATAACTGCGATTTTTTTTAAAAAGGAGGTTAATCTTAATACTTTATTCTTAAAATAATTAATTATAACACCCAGAGGTAATTTGGGGAGCAAAGGGGAGACTTGTACACCACAAAATCCATGCTTGTGTAAAGTTTTTTTGATTTATATTATTAATATTAATATATTTTTTTAATATAATAATGTCTCAAATCAATTATTACAACCACACATACTAAGCCTTCGATTAATTAAAATACAAGATATGAAATCCCACTAAAAAAACTAATATGAAAACAGTCTGCCGTGACTTTAGTCTTGTAACAGAAATAAGCAAAAACACATTTTCCTTCTGATAAGACTCATTTTGTATTTTTACGACTACTAGTAGTTCCCTATATAACTGAGCTTTATGGGAGGATGTCTTAAGGTGCTATAAAGAAATAATATTTTTTCGCAAACTATCAAAATAATATGTGCAAGTGTGGGTACACTTTTTGAAAACTGACGGCATATCTTGTACATTAATTATGAGGGGCAACACACACCTACATAGTGTGAGTGAACCGAGGCGCAGCGAGGGAGGAACGAGGTTTTTTGATTTGGAAGCTTTTCATAAGAAAAAGATTAATAAAAAAACTTTGATAGTTTAATAATTATGTACTTTTGGGTCTATAATCTAAATTGATTGTGATAGAAACATAATATTTACATTAATAATATTAAGGGGGACTTCACAAATATACTATAGTGATAGGTATTTCCAGATTCTTACTGGTTCTTTTTTATAGAAATGGCATTCTGAACCAGTGATAGATTCACTTGACGATTCAGAAGCACTTGTTAAGGTTAATTTAATTAAAAACACTTGAATTTATAGTTATAATTTTGTATGGGCTCTTAAGGCGGCACTCCCCCTATGCTTTCCTCGCACATTCTAACATTTTCAATGATCGTAGAAGTATAAGCAGTAAACTTTTGAAAAATGTGGCCAAACCACCGACACCACCAACCAGAAAAATGGCGAGGTAAACCACTAGTTGCTCTCGCCATTTTCCTCTATCAAAAATCTAGGTGTTGCAATATGCAGCAAATCTAATTTGTCTGTATCTAATGTTTATACTGTCAATGACGTGGTTTGGCCACATTTGTCAAAAGAATACTGATAAATGATAAAAGATTTTTTTATTTCATGTAGACTCTGCCACCAGTTCGGAAAAATGATTCTACTGAGAAGAGCCAGCAAGAAACTCAGCTGTTGCTGAATGAGATTTGTTCTATCATTGAAAATGTTGTGTGTGCTCGCAAAGAAAACTTAATAGGGTAGAGTGCCACCTTTTATATATACATATATATATTTTAAATTGCCATTTTTAATAAATTAAAAAAAATTACAAATAAATTTCATAAATATTTTTTTTTTTTTTAAATAAAATTGCTATAAAAGATCCGCTGCAATTCAATAATTAAATTCATCTGTTTCAGGTAACGTGAACCCATATTAAAATAAAATGTCAACTAAATAATTAAATTAAATTATACAAAAATATTATAATTACATTGTTAATTATTGATTTTACAAATCATGAATTTCTATTAATTATCAATTATGGTTTATGGAAATCCATATTTGGACGTTTAATATATTAGCTGCGCCTCTATAAATTTTAAATTGCCTAAATTTTTTTTTTTTTTATAAATATTTTTTTTAATAAAATTGCTATAAAAGATCCGCTGCGCCTCGGCTTCGCTCCGCTAGCTACTCGGCTCCGCTCCGCTCCGCTCGCTAAAACCAAACGTCCGCACGTGTGTCGCGTCACGTCAAACAGAGTGGGGGTAAGGCGGGCGATAGATACGTACATGTCTATATATCCGTCGCACTATGCCTACCTTGCTACTCGGCCCCGCGCGGCGCGGCGGGGGCGCGGGGGCGGGGGGGGGGGGGGGGGGGGGGGGGGGGGGGGGCGCGCGGGAGGGGGGCACGCGCGCCCGTTTGTTCGGCGAAGCCTCGCTTTTCTGCGGACAAACTTGGACTTCAAAATGGGTGTCATTTCCACCATTGGCATTTGACACACCCATATTATGGATTAAAAACCCTAAAAAGACATCACCGCCATCTTTGAATAGACAAATGAAAATATACGCCGCATTGAGAAACTTTGCCTTTTTGGAAGTCGTTTAAAAATGGATACGATCTTCGTAATCAGCACCCAATATTATGCATTAAAAACACTTAATCTCTTAAAGTACGACATCTTCGAAGCTTCGCTTTTCTGCGGACAATCTTGGACTTCAAAATGGGTGTCATTTTCACCATTGGCATGTGACACCCCGTATAATTTCGCAACACCCATATTATGGATTAAAAATTATTGTTATGGATTAAAAACCCTAAAAAAGGCATCACCGCCATCTTTGAATAAGTAAATTGAGAACCTCCTCCTTTTTGGAAGTCGTTTAAAAATGAATACGATCTTCGTAATCAGCACTCAATATTATGCATGAAAACCCCTAAAAAGGTATTAATTATGCATTAAAAACACTTAATTCCTAAAAGTATGACATCTTCGAAGCTTCGCTTTTCTGCGGACAACCTTGGACTTCAAAATGGGTGTCATTTTCACCATTGGCATTTGACACCTCGTATAATAGGCATGATGACAGTTACCAAGAATCAATCATATTATGAATTTATCTACAATAATCAAATAGGATTCATGGATTATAAAAAACGTGTTTATTTTTCTATTTCGAATGAGATTGCTATTTATTATGATAAAATAAAACTATAAAATACAGCAATCAGCCACAATGGATTAAACAACAAGAAGCGAATGACGTCACAACTGTTTGTTTTCGAGCTTTGACAATCGCACTAATGCTTACTGCACACTGCACAGAGTACATCGGTAAAAACAATAGTGACGTCACAAACGGCGCCATGACACCGGCGGGCGTTTTGGCGCGAATTTTAAAATTTAAATTTCAAATGCCAATTTTATCTACCTAACCTTATTTTTCTGCAGAAATATTATATTTTTTCCAAATAGTAGATACTTCCGAACATAATCTGACCATTTCTCATATCATCATCAGTCATCATGCCTATTTCGCAACACCCATATTAAGAATTAAAAACCCTAAAAAAGGCATCACCGCCATCTTTGAATAGATAAATGAAAATATGCGCCGCTTTGAGAACCTCCGCCTTTTTGGATGTCGTTTAAAAATGGAAACGATCTTCGTAATAAGCACCCAACATTTTGCATTAAAACCCCTAAAAAAGGTATTAATTATGCATTAAAAAACTAATTAATCCCTAAAAGTATTACATCTTCAAAGCTTCGCTTTTCTGCTGACAATATTAAGACTTGAAAATGGGTGCCATTGTCTCACAACTTCGCAAGTAACTCCCGTATATAGTTGAAATCCGATATAAACTTATAACAACATTATGCTTCGCAAGCTTCAGTCTAGCGATTTGGGGTTTACTTGAAGGGACCACTGTAATTAGGTTGCAAAAGGCCGATTTGTTTTAGTATAAAGTGTTAATTCTATAAGCAACATCAAAATCGGCACTAATTGTCCTTAATACGTCTGGCTGCAATAAGACTTGCTGGCTAGTGATGATGCAGCCTACGCTAGAGTATGCTTGCCTAGAAGATGCCTATTCACTCTTGATTTGAAGATACCAATATTAAAAGTAAGGGGAAAACGGAAACCGGAAAGGCATTCCATATCCTAGCGGTTTGAATTGGAAACGAGGAAGCAAATAACTTCACACGCTTCGCTGAATTTCAACTATGTACGGATAATAATTTGTTTAATGTATCAATAATGATGTGTGTGCCAGTTGTGTGCGTGTGTGCGTGTGTGCGCGTGTGTGTGTGTGTGTGTGTGTGTGTGTGTGTGTGTGTGTGTGTGTGTGTGTGTGTGTGTGTGTGTGTGTGTGTGTGTGTGTGTGCGTGTGTGTGTGTGTGTGTGTGTATTACATACCGCAGTGTCGCTAGAGTCCAGTTCGGATTTGGGCGACGATTTGGAGCTGTTCCGTTTGCGCGCCGCTTTCTTCTCCAGTTGCGATTCATCCGTGTACAGTGAGAGGTCCACTGTGAGGTTTTTTGACATGGTTAAATTAAACAGATCAATAAAACATCACATATGTATGAAAACTCTAGATAAGACTGGATAACGTGTACAAAAAGTAGAGTATAAATGTGCACTCTTGCACATATTTTGATTCAATCAGCTAAAACTCACAAGACATTGCATCAGTTACGTGTGTAAGGTTGTTAAACACGCTCTACACTGATACACGTGTAGGACCGTGTTGAAAGACTTCTATACTTAATATTATAAATGCGGAAGTTGGTTTGAAGTTTGAATCGAAAGGTAATTAGTATAACATACCCGCGGCTACCCATGTTAGATGGTGTATAGATATATTGAAAAAATGTCATGACGTGTAGCTCATATCCTGGGGGAGTTATGAGGACTTCAAAATTTTTGCATAAAAGGTCAGATGGCATCCCTTAAAACAGCTGATTCAATATAATGAACTGCGAACAATACGACGCTTGTTAAGCCACGTTGCCAGCGCGAGCGTTGCGATTAAATCCAGTAGCGATACTAAAGTAATCATTATTCGACATGAAATTAAATTCTCAAAGTAAAAGCCCGGCTAGAACTCACGTATTGTTGTAAAAAAAATGCCCAACTAGTTTCAGACTTCGTGAGTCAAAGTCAGTCCCTTATCCTTAATTTATGACCCGCTTTTCTCTGTGATTAATGTCTTGACTTACTTCGTTGAAGTTTTGATCAATAATTAATTATTCTGTGTGGTTTGTTTTTTCAATGATTTGTAAATTGTAATTGCCAAATTGCATAACGAAACAATAATAATAATTATTATCGCTTGTAGTACATTTCTGGCTTTAGGTTTATAAGGAACAAAGGACATGTTAATCTCCACAGGGTTGCCAAAATTTGTTTTCCAAAATTAGCTAATTAATTTTGTATGGAAGTTTTTGTTGATTAAATTTGACTTTTTAACTCTGCCATAGTGTTTATAACGTCAAAATTGCATGGGTAGCCGCCGGTATGTTATACCATTTACCTTACACCTTGTATAGATCAGTGAAGGAGTTGTTAATGAAAATTTTGTGGCAGTATGTTGGAGACGCTGAAAGCACTTACATCCATCGGGGTGCTCCTCGGTGAGCTGCAGTCAGTTGGCTCCGCTCTGCTCAGCGCAGAACGCTCGCTGCAGGATGGAGTGAAAACTAGCCTATATGGTATTCCAGACCATAATCTACCCGTGAAAATTTTCATCCAGATCCGTTCAGCCGTTGGAGTGTGATTGAGTAACAAACATCCATACATCCATACAACCATCCAAACTTTCGCATTTATACTATTAGTATATATAGTATATTAGTATAAATCAGTGAAGGAGTCGCTAATGAAAATTGTGCTCGCTGTGTGTGGGAGTCGCTGAAAGCACTTATATCCATCGGGGTGCTCCTCGGTGAGCTGCAGTCAGTTGGCTCCGCTCTGCTCAGCGCACAACGCTCGCTGCAGGATGGAGTGAAAGTAGCCTATGTGATATTCCAGACTATAATCTACCCGTGCCAAATTTCATCCAGATCCGTTCAGCCGTTGGAGTATGATTGAGTAACAAACATCCATACATCCATACAACCATCCAAACTTTCGCATTTATAATATTAGTATATAATATAGTATATTAGAATAGATTAGTGAAGGAGTCGCTAATGAAAATTGTGCTGGTGGTGTGTGGGAGTCGCTGAAAGCACTTACATCCATCGGGGTGCTCCTCGGTGAGCTGCAGACAGTTGGCTCCGCTCTGCTCAGCGCACAACGCTCGCTGCAGGATGGAGTGAAAACTAGCCTATATGGTATTCCAGACCATAATCTACCCGTGAAAATTTTCATCCAGATCCGTTCAGCCGTTGGAGTATGATTGAGTAACAAACATCCATACATCCATACATCCATACAACCATCCAAACTTTCGCATTTATAATATTAGTATATAATATAGTATATTAGAATAGATTAGTGAAGGAGTTGCTAATGAAAATTGTGCTGGGTATCCACAGGGTTGCCAAAATTTATTTTCTAATATTAACTAATTAATTTTGTATGGAAGTTTTTGTTGATTAAATTTGACTTTTTAACTCTGCCATAGTGTTTATAACGTCAAAATTGCATGGGTAGCCGCCGGTATGTTATACCATTTACCTTACACCTTGCATAGATCAGTGAAGGAGTCGCTAATGAAAATTGTGCTGGCTGTAAGTGGGAGTCGCTGAAAGCACTTATATCCATCGGGGTGCTCCTCGGTGAGCTGCAGTCAGTTGGCTCTGCTCTGCTCAGCGCACAACGCTCGCTGCAGGATGGAGTGAAAACTAGCCTATATGGTATTCCAGACCATAATCTACCCGTGAAAATTTTCATCCAGATCCGTTCAGCCGTTGGAGTATGATTGAGTAACAAACATCCATACATCCATACAACCATCCAAACTTTCGCATTTATAATATTAGTATATAATATAGTAAATTAGAATAGATTAGTGAAGGAGTTGCTAATGAAAATTGTGCTGGGTATCCACAGGGTTGCCAAAATTTATTTTCCAATATTAACTAATTAATTTTGTATGGAAGTTTTTGTTGATTAAATTTGACTTTTTAACTCTGCCATAGTGTTTATAACGTCAAAATTGCATGGGTAGCCGCCGGTATGTTATACCATTTACCTTACACCTTGTATAGATCAGTGAAGGAGTCGCTAATGAAAATTGTGCTGGTGGTGTGTGGGAGTCGCTGAAAGCACTTACATCCATCGGGGTGCTCCTCGGTGAGCTGCAGACAGTTGGCCCCGCTCTGCTCGGCGCGCAACGCCCGCTGCAGGATGGAGTGCGCGCGCGCACGTTCGCCCGCCTTCAGTATCTGAGCGCCGCCGCTCGCGCGTTGCAGCGACAGCGTGGTCAGTACACACTCCATGTCTATAACGAACGAGCATTCGATAGGCGTGATGACAGTAACCAAGAATCAATGCAATTATGAATTTATCTAATGAAATAGGATATATAAATAAAAAAAGTATTTATTTTTCTATGTCGAGTGAGATTGCTATTTATTTTGATACAATAAAACTATAAAATACACCAATCCGCCATAATAGATTAAACACCAAGAAACGAATGACGTCAAAATTGTTTGTTTTCGAGCTTTGACAATCGCACTTGTTTACTGCACAGAGTACATTGGTAAAAACAATAGTGACGTCACAAACGGCGCCATGACACCGGCGAGCGTTTTGGCGTGAATTTTAAAATTCAAATTTCAAATGTCAATTTTATCTACCAAACCTTATTCTTCTGTTGAAATAATATATTTTTTCGAAATATTAGATACTTTCGGACATAATCTGTTCATTTTTCAAAATCAGTCATCATGCCTATTCAATTCATAATTATTTTTTAATGATTATTAAACAAAAGATCTCCCAAAAGTAGTAATATCCACGTCCGTTGCTAGTTTTATTTTGAATAACCATTTTAAACTATCGATTAAAGTTAAAAAAGTGCAGCAATATTTGATGACGTCAAAACTTAAAATTTCACACAAAATTCATACTAAGAACGCGTTTTGACGTTTGAAAATAAACTTGCTAATTTGACTAGTTGTCAAATACCCAATTCAATTTATTTAAAACATGTAGGACATACAGGTGTCGCTTAAGTTACGTCATGTTTTGACTCTACCACATTGGTAAATACATTGATAGATTATGACGACCTCCGTGGCGCAGTGTTGAGCGCTGTTGTTTTAATGTGCGGAGGTCCCGGGTTCGATCCCCGGCAGTGTCAATTTGGGAATTTTCCCTGGTGGGAGGCTTCGGCTGTGGCTAGTTACCACCCTTCCGGCAAATATGTGCCGCCAAGCGATTTAGCGTTCCGGTACGATGCCGTGTAGATACCGAATATGGGTTTAATATATGCCATGCCCCTAACAGGTTAGCCCGTTACCATCTTAGATTGCATTATCACTTACCATCAGGTGAAATCGCAGGGGAATAAAAAAAAACATTAATCCACGCGGACGAAGTCACGGACATCATCTATGAGTGAGCAAATGTAGAATTAAGGATCAAATATTGGTATCAAAGATTTTAACTGATTAAATAGCTACATACCTGTGACATCATAGAAGTCAGGCTTGTACGTTTCCCCCTTGGAGTCTGCCTTATCCTGGGAGAGCCAGCGGATCTTGATCTTGCGAGTGGAGCGGTATACGTTCTGTACGGCTTGGCACACGTAAAACCCCCCTTCGGCGTTGCGCACCGCTAGGTATTCGTTTCTGGGAAAACAGCCCAAAATAAAATAACGGAATTCCAAGCCAAATACAGTCCTAAAAACAATAGTACATTACATCGCGAGACCGGGAAGTACGCGTTTTCTGGTCGAGTGTTAGTTAGACCGGCTATATACGAGACCAGAAATGCTCTCCCGGTAGAGGTGTGTATAGTGCTTTTCAAAAAAATTAAACAAGTGACTTTTTTTTTTAATAGATTTTTTTGCGCTGTGAGTGCTGAACGCGTAATACGGTAGAGTTAAAAATGTAAACTATTTAGGCCAAAGAACATTATAACAAGTTACAAGATATTAAGGAATAAAGATTCCAATTTCAAACTTATGATATGTAATTAAAATACATACATTCTTTACTGGCCTAGACCGGGAAGTTTAACTTTCGAAATCATTTACAGGGTATGAAATGTGTGCATTTCATATCATTTTTTAGAAATGATCTTTTATGCCATATAAATTGGAAGTTAATCTTATTTTTGTCTCAACTTCAGTCTTTAATGCGGGACCTATTTAATTAGCCTATGTCGTCCGGAATCAGCTAGGGATTCTAACGATACCTCATTTATCAAAATCGGTTCAGGCGTATAGAAGTTATGGTGGAATATACAAACTCACATGCATACATATAATATTACCTAAATATGTCACCGTAAGATTGTAAAAACCGTTAGATTATAATCTAACTCGCGAAATTCTAAACTGTCGAAAGATAACAATTTAACGCATTATTTTCCGGTAGATTGTAATCTGATAGGTATTTAAACCCGATAAAACCTAAGTGCCCGGCCTGCGGCTGGGCACTACTTGATTATTTATGTCGAACCCTAACCTAACCTACAAGAATGAGACAAGAAAACGTAAATAAAATGAATATTTCAAAAATTGAAACTCAGAACATAGAACAGTTTACAATCTTTCGACAGTTTAGAATTTCGCGAGTTAGATTATAATCTAACGGTTTTTACAATCTTACGGTGACACACGTCACCGTAAAATTGCAAACACCGTTAGATTGTAATCTAACTAGCGAAATTGTAAACTGTCGCCAGATTGTGAAACCGTTCAATGTTCTGAGTGTCAATTCACAATCCTACGGTGACATGCATCCACTGCTGGTCATAGGTCAATTTGGGAATTTATAATTTCTTTATTTTCCCTGGTCTGACTGCATCATCACTTACCATCAGGTGAGATCGCAGTCAAGGGCTGACTTGTAGTGGATAAAAAAAAAAATGTCTGCTCCACCGGCCATCGGTGCTGTGACAGACCTGATGAATACTTACTTGTAAAATACGATGAGTTTATCGTCGTTGGGCTTGGTGGGCGTAGCTCGGCCAGCCGAAGCCGATAACTTGGTGGCCATCGCCAGCTCCGGAGTCGGAGACTGGTATAGCTGCACCTGTAAGGGCGCAAGGCGTCTCAGATCAGTGCTAATAGGCCTATTACACTGCACTTATAGGCCTATTACACTGCACTATCCACAGGGTCCTGTGGTAAGGGTTTGGCGTGGCCGCAAGTTAGAGCGTCGCTTATTACACAGCAATAATGATCAATATAAGGACCCTCTCTCCCTAAATCTTATTACACTACACTGATTCAAGTGAAAGGGTCCCTGTGAAAAGTGCAGTGTAAGAGATCTATTACCACAGGGCCCTGTGGTAAGGGTGGGCGTGGCCGCTAGTTTTTTATTATTCTCCATTTTTTTAGGGGTTTTGTCAATTCTGACTATGTCACCTCCGTTAGGTCAACAACATGCAGTAAACAAAATGAAATAACTACATAAAGACAGCAACTTCTTAAACATCAGTGCTAATAGGCCTATTACTTTCCCGAATTTGGGAATTTATAATTTCTGAATTTTCCCTGGTCTGGCCTGGTGGGTGGCTTCTGCCAATTACCACCCTACCGGCAAGAACGTGCCACCAAGCTACTTAGCGTTCCAGTACAATGCCGTGCAGAAATCGAATAGAGGTATGGGTTTAACTGCCAAGCCCCTAACAGGTTAGCCCGCTACCATCTTAGACTGCATCATCACCACCACCATATTACCATCAGGTGAGATCGCAGCCAAGGGCTAACTTGTAGTGGATAAAAAAAGATTCCCTCTTTTTAGCTCCCAAATGTACGCTTTTATGACGTTACCATGGACATCCACGACATCACAAATCACGATAACACAGGGAAGTTAAATATACGAAGACACCTTTAATTTTTCTACCCCAATAGCATTTTTACGTTTTATTTTTTATTTGAATTAAATTATAAACCTTAACACTTTTTTATATTAAATATTTATACAGAATTACTTATAATACATACAAATTTAACACATATTTATATTAAAGACCTTTTGTCTGCGTAAAAAATCTTACTCATTTTCGTTACGGACGTTTTTTACCGGCTAGTGTCCGCATCGTCCCATAAGGAACTTCGTTCCAAAAATATAATATAAAAAAGAAAAAGGTGTCTGACTGATCTATCATCGCACATCTCAAACCATGGACGGATTGGGTTGAAATTTGGCATACAGATATTATAAGGTAGGCTAAAGAAGGCTTTTTGAAATTTATCCCCTAAGGGAGTAACAAGGGGCTTTGAAATTTGTATGAAAATCGAACCTAACATGAACGAACCAGGGTAAAAGCTACTTAGGTATATTTTGAATGTGGACGTTGATGTAAACGGTAATTAATGGAACGAAGTTTTTCTGCCCTCTATAACCGGTCATAAAAGGCATCACCAGTTTAAAAAGGCAAAAGAACGCTAGCAGAAAACCGATAGTCACGCTGTACCCTATGTTTTGATCATGTAACTAAGTATCGGTCTCTTGTAATAGGCCTATTACACAGCACTTTTCACAGGGACCCTTACAGTTGAATCAGTGTAGTGTAATAAGAGGTAGGGAGCAAAGGTCCCTAAATTGGTCCTTGAAGCTGTCATTTTAGTTTAGTTTAGAGATGTTACATTACAGAATCGGCACCATTGCTTCGTAATAAGGGACGCTGTAACTAGCGGCCCACCCTTACCACAGGGCCCTGTAAAAAGTGCAGTGTAATAGGCCTATAAGGCGCGCGCCACGAGAAGCAAAGTCCGTATTTTGGATCTTACTTAATTCAATGTCCATATTTAAACTGAAGATCAGCAACTGGTAATTTCATGGTATGAATTGACGTAACAAATTAAACCAAGGCTTTCATCACTTGCCTTCATAGTGCCTATCATTATTAAAAAAAATATGTGACCCTACATCCTATGTAAATACATGAATTGACTATTTATGACTAAATATGCGTTTTATAATAAAAAGAGTCACATACCAAAGTAAACCTTAATACGAAAGCGATAAGGAACCATAAATCTCGGTAGGATGTGCTAACGTCGTAAAGCGACGTAGTATTTGCGTAAAGCCGGAATAGGCGCTAATATGCCTACTATGTACCTACTATCTCGTATGACGATACATTTTGTAAAATTCTATAAAATCTTTATATTAATACTAGCTGATGTCCGCGGCTTCATCCGCGTGGATTTAAGTTTATTTATTCCCGCGGTTTTTGGTTGGTATACATAGTTATTACGAGTGACTTTGTCTTGGTGGTGAGTGGTGACGCACAAATTGCTTAACATTAACCTGCCAGACATTTTAATCTATTACATTGTAATAGCTAACTCAAGACCACTACTTCCGAAAGTTGATTCTCTTCTCAGTAATGAATTTTCCAAACCGGTGGTAGGCAGCGACGTGTGGGAAGTCCATACAAGAGACCTATATCCAGCAGTGAACATCTATCAGTTGACAACAAAGTTATGTCTAACTGCTTTTGGGTGACCCAAGAATCGACGCCTATAAAGCCTGTAGGTATAGGCTATAGTGATGGGTGCTATGGCCCATTGATATCTTTCGAATACATATTATTATATTTTGGTGGGGAAAATATTTTGCTTGATGGTTTGCCTTTTAAAATGATAAACTGCTGAGTTACTTGCCAAATCTCATAGGAAAATGCTTTCCACTCAATAGAACCTGTATTCTGATAGTAGCAACTTGACTTGTGCCTTAAATACCCTATCCAAAAATTAATTGAATTAATTTTTGTTTCATAATATATGTATATGTCACCGTAAGATTGTAAAAACCGTTAGTTTATAATCTAACCCGCGTAATTGCAAACTGTCGAAAGATTACAATTTAACGCATTATTTTCCGGTAGATTGTAATCTGATAGGTATTTAAACCCGATAAAACCTAACCACTACTTGATTATTTATGTCGAACCCTAACCTAACCTACAAGAAAGAGACAAGAAAACGTAAATAAAATGAATATTTCAAAAACTGACACTCAGAACATTGAACAGTTTACAATCTTTCGACAGTTTACAATTTCGTGAGTTAGATTATAATCTAACGGGTTTTACAATCTTACGGTGACATATATAATAGATATTTATTGAGTGTACTGTGTAGGTACCAATTTTGAATAAACTTTGACTTTGAGCAAAGTGAGGTTCATATGGATGAGTTAGTTATTTTATACTAAATTGTTTATGAATTTGTCTGTCTGTATGTCAGAGGCTTATGTGTTATAAGTTCTGAATAGGTAAAATAACATCATACAACTATTATAAATGCATAAGTTTTATCCTGGAAAATTCAAGAGTTCCCTTGGAAATAAAAAAACTTATTCCATGCGGACAAAGTTCGGCTTCGGCTAGTGTTCTACAAAATTGTTGTGGTCTTACAAAGTTTACTCATATAGCAAGGAATCCTATCTTAAGTAGAAACTTATAGTAGGCATGTAGTTTAGGGGAAAAAACTAGGTTTGATTTTAAGGGCCTGTGCAGACGAAGGACAATTATGTGCAGAGGACAAAAGTTTACAGGTTTTCTCCATACTATTAGTAAACTGTGTGCATTAAAAGATGTAGTTTATAGTGATATATTTTGGCAGGCAATAAAAGTATGTCGAGGCATGTACCTCGTCTGCGCCGGCTCTAATTGTTTCATTATATCACATCATAACAGAACTCTATGCTCTTAGTACCATATGGGCTAGAAAACAAATCCAAAATTAGACCATCAGAAAGAGGCACAGAGGAATCACTCGAGTGTTAAAGATGCTGCACAATGCATAGTATTGGGGATGACAAGGTCTATCAGTGCTCTCTTCATCCAAACTATCTGACTTACAGACTGGAAAAGATAGGGTTGTGCATAGAAACGCAGCAGCATAATATTATGCCCATTTACAATCAAATAATGAACTTTTGGCTCCCCTTAATATAGTGTCAGATTATTAGTTAAGTCTAGAAAATAATATTAATTACCTTGGTTCTATTTCTCTTGGTTCTTGAGTCAGGAGTTCCAGCATCTTCAGCAGGTTTCTTAGAGGGAGTGGCTCCATCCAGCTTCTCGGACACTTGCCGTCTTTTCCTCATCGGAGGAGTCACTGTAGCCAACTTTAATGTTGACTTTGGAGTCACTTTCATTTCTGCTTTAGACGGAACTTTAGTCTCCAGTTTCTTTTCTACAACTGGTTCAGCTTTCGGTTTTTCTGATTCTTCTAGTTTAGGTGTCTCACCTTCTTTAGGTTTTTCTGGTTCAACTTTTTCAGTTTTCTGAGGCTGGGATTCCACAATTGCTGGTTTTTCAGTTTTTTCAACAACTTCATCTACCTTTTCTTCTTTTGCTACAGAAGGTTCAGGTTTCGCACTCTCCTCTGCTTCTTTCTGTGAACAGGAAGGTTTTTCCTGGCTCTGATTATCGCTAGCCGACTCGGGGACCGGCTTGCTGTCGCTCTGGGAGGGTGCCACATCTGCAGCTTGGGCGGGTTTAAGCTCAGTGGGTTTCGAGGGAGATTTTTCAGGGGGCTCGTTAGCAGTAGCTACTTTGGGTTGTGCGGGGCCGTCCGTTTGGCCGGCGGGTGCGCTGGCTTCGGGCTTCTGTGGCGTGGGAGGCTTCTCGGGCGGCTTGGGGGCGCCGGGCGACGTCTTGGCAGCGTCCGGCCTGTCGGGCTTGGGCTCCTCGCTGGCGGGTCGGGGCGCGGGCGCGGCGGCGGCGGGCCGGGGCCCCTCCACGGTGCCGTTGGCGGGGCCGGGCTCGTCCTTGCGCTCGGGCCGCGTGAGCGCCAGCGGCTGCGCGAGGCAGGCCCCCTTGGGGCCGGGCGCGGGCGCGGGCAGGTGCGACAGGTTGCCGTGGTGGCTCATGTTCTGCGCCATCTGCGCCATGTTGGCGGACACGGGCGCCATGGACGGCGGCGGCGCGGCGGGCGCGAGGGGCGCGTGCGGCGCGTGCGCAGACAGGTTCTGTACGGACAGACTGTTGCCGGCCAGGTGCACCGAGTTGGCGCCCTGGGGCAGCCCCACCGCGTGGTTGGCGCTCGCGACGTTGCCCTTCGCGGGACTCGCCTGCCCGCCGGGCTGCGGCACTCCCGGTTGGGGCAGCACCGGTTTTAAAGCAGAGTTCATATCAACTGAGACTCACTCGCGTCGCCGCGACGAATGCTGAAACATAAAGGTGTACGGCTTATCGTATTTACGCTGTTGTTGCGAGTCGGTGCGCCGAGGTGTCTTTGACCCAAAACAATAATTCATACATAATCTTGTCTATGTATATAGGCGAACGCGCGCAAGAACGCCGCCGAGGCAACACTCCCCGCTTTTTGTAACTTTTCCTCTCTGTACGATGTTCGATGAACTAGATCTGATGACTGTCGAAAATTACCACTGGCGGATTTGCCGGAAAGCGCTCATGAAAATGGGGTGCCGCGAGTACCGCCTTGGAGATAGCCACAAAAAATATGCGTTGCTATAGCTAAGAAACTTCCGCAAGACGGGACCCCGCCGTCGGCACCGATTGGAATGAAGTTATGATGCAGTCATTGAACGACGCGCACGAACACTTGACCTCACTCGTGGCACAGTAATTCCATGGTTAACGCTTTTTATCACGAGTTAGCACACACCGAATTCACGTAAAAGTCGTCGAAATCTTTCAACAAGTAATAATGCACAGTAGTTTAGAGATGGCGTCGGCCTAACGCGCATGCGCCACCCTCTTTTTTGTGTCCTCCAATGAAATCATAGATTTGCACGAAGTTAAAACGAGTTTATCCGAAATAGTCCGACAATATACTTGCTCGTGCTCGTGAAAATGTATCGAAAGCCATCTCGCATTTAGATGACAGTTGGGTACCATAAAAAAAAATTCCATTTGGAGGGATTTTTTTTTTTATTACATTGTTGGAAATAAGTTGGGATTTATTAAATCCGTTTTTTTTTTATTATAGCGTATATTGTGTTGGAATTTATTAAATCCGTTTAAGTAATTAATCTAACTTAGTAATTTTGTAACAATTATTTTAAATACCTTAATTTTCATTTTCATTAATTTAAAAAAGGTTATTTCTAATCCATTTACATATAATAAATGATTTTATAGATTTTTTCTATTATTAAGAGATATTCGTTGCAAGTTTGTGTTTATCCAGAATCCAGAACCCAAGGTCAGAACCTCAGAATCCTAACCTCAAAAGTCAGATGCGGATGCTGGGGTCCTAAAAGAATACGACGCAGTTCCGCTACGGCGTAAAAACAGAAGAAAAAAAGATGAGTTTTCCGGATTTCTAACTCAACTAAATAACTTGGGCGTATCAACGATCTATTCGATTAGATGTAAAAATTATTGACATAAAATTACAATGAATATTAAATGTATCTATGTATATATGTATTTAGAGTACATGGATAGGTATCGGTAAATAGATCCAATGGTAGGAACATGATCCACAAAGTTCGGATTATGCCGTAAAGATCATCTGCATCATAGTAATAGATTTTCTGTAAAGTTCTGTTCTTAGAAACGCCTAAACAAAAGTTAATTATTATTTAAATGTATTATCATTACTTACACTACAGCATAAAAAAATATTATAAAAAAGGAAGTAGAACGCTGGCATCAGATCAGAAGGTGTGAAGTGTGCATAAGTTCCATAGTAGTAGGAAATTAGGAAAATAGTACTAAACAAAGATTAGTACCTGGTAGCATTGGTAACTTCTAATTTGTGAACTTAATTCTCTAAAGGAATCCAGAGCCGTAAAGCAAGTTGATTAAAAAAACTAAATCACACTAATCTCAGAATAAGTACATAGCACAGGCACCTCAGTTCAATGACCTCTAGATAGAGTGATGGTCTGCTCGGTCGTGAGATAGCCATATTAAAGTACAATTTGTCAATGAGAGGTACATAATAAAATGCTGCCATATTCATAATTCACTCCCAAAGTGGTTACTCCGATAGACGGTGGTCAGATAGGATAGGAAATAAATAAATAAAGTTTCAGTTGACACAATTATAAATATAAAATTACATTATATTACAATAAATTAATATTATCTTAATATTATTAATGTTTAAATAAATACCTATTTAAGTAGTTTCAAGTATTATTTGATCTGAAGTCATAATATCTTAAAATCGAGACCACAGTGTGTAAGTAACATACCTACATAATAATTAACCCTAAACTATTCTTGATATTATTCCGTACGTTTCATTGCAATTTGTAGAATGCTAGATGACATAAAACATTTCAAAGTATAACAGAATCAGAAATTATTTATTGCATAATACACATAATATTACAAAGGTGGTAAAAGATAACAATACAAGTGTATTACCATTGTCATGGCGTGCAATACTTAAAAACAATCGATGTAGCAAATCACGGTATTAATTAATTAGTTAAATAGGTGAACAATTAGAAAATTCTTGAAATATCGACAATGCCTTCATATTTTTTTATCAACTGAACCTCATTTTATAGATCTTAATTTGCCCTTTCGACCTACGTTAATTATTTTTTATGTCCGTTTTTCGTTTTCCCAGAAAAAATCGAAATAGAATTTCCCATTTTCTTATATTTCAAATAGGTAGTCATATCTATTTGAAAAATGATTATTTTGTACTCCACCAAGCGTAAAAAAATTGCCCTTGGGCTACCTTAATTTGCTCGCGTACAAATTCTCTATATTCAATAATATATTAAAATTTCATTAGTCCTTATGTTCAACCACTGCGTTTAGCGTGCGAGTCGCGCGTACCATTGGGCCCTCTATAACAAGCACGTGCGAGCGCCAGCAGCAGTGGCCTACGCCTGCGCGACCAACGACCTCAATTTACATAGACGGGCCCTGTCAAACAAAGAATGTGGGCGTATTTTTAGCAACGCCATCAACGCCATCTAGTCTGAAAAGCGGGAACTTGCTTGCAACATATGCGCCATCTTGAAAACGTATGACTCGGTCATAGATTAGTACAGATGCGCTTGTCGAAAATAATACCTACATCAGTGTACTCTCTGAGGTAAACGATAAATGTTAGTATGATGTTGTTATTTTTACCACTTTTTTGTTACCAGTTTCCTGGAAAACCATTGGACCGATTATTATGCGGTTTTTTGCATTAGATATATATAGCTTGTGAGAAGGTTCTTAGATATATTTAAAGATCAAAGTCAACACAATGGGGCGCTGCAGTTCGTCGTGGGTTTTTTTTTAATTTAATTATTTGTTAATTGTTGATAAGTTTTGTCGAAAAATTTACAGAAATAAAGTCATTTTTAGGGTTGCGTACCAAAATGATAAGAAAACAACCCTTGTGGTGCGACATGACTGTCCGTCACACTTAGCATAATTCGGTAACTACTAATGCAAAAAACTTGAAATTTAAAATAATAACAGCTAAAACCGTTTAAAATTAAAGAGTTCGCGCGGGAACCAAAAATCCTCAAACCACACAGGTCAATAACTCATTTTTTTTATCGTACTGGACTGGACTATTCTAGGGTTGGAACCCAAAGCCGTAAGGCCAGTGAGTAAAAAAAAATATCATACAGTTTGCCGCGGAAATTAAATGATTGCGTAATGGATAGAAATATTAAATAGGAAGATTAAATAACGTTTTTTATGAAATGTATAATTGTGAATTGAAACACTTACCTTAAAATAAAAATTATACAGTGCCAAACTAATAAAACTTTAGATGATAACTTAATAACAAATTATCTACACGATGAGCGACCGTGACAGCGCTACGACGGGGACAGACAGGCTTATGACAGGTTATAGGAACGCGCTCTCATAGTTGGTCACCCGCCATTTTTGTATGAAAGGGCCCATCTAGTACCTACATATATATCGATGTGCGCGACACGCTATTGTTCGGCACGCATAATCGTAACTCCTACAAGATAGCCGGGTTATGAACCTTCCCACTTAGTACTTTAAATAAATAAGTAGCCAGGGAGACTTCTCTTCTCAGTTCAAGTTTGCTATATCCCCCCATGCCCATAACAAACAAAGTGGGATATAGCAAAGGATAGCCCGGATACACACCATACAACTCTAGGTACAAAAACCTTAAAAATTCATTTTGAATCCGTTCCAACATTTACCTTAAATTTATCTTGGCCTATAACAAAGATCTTGGCTCGGTGACAATACGACCGCGTTGTATTCCAATTGACTTTTCACCAAAGCTTCGTAAAGTTACTTATAGCTCGTAATGCCTTGGTGTTTGTAAATGTGTTGACTTGTCGAAACACAAAACCTAAATTCTGGTATGCTTTCTTTCAAGTCTGGATTATGTGCTGCCGGAAATTCAGATCTGCGTTGAAGTGGACACCAAGATCCCTAACTTCAGTAACGCGCCGTAGCGCCTGTCCCTCATTATTTTTAAAGAATTATTTTAAATATCTCTAATAAAGATTATATTTTATCAGGTACTTTGTAGTTGGTTATGAAGAAAATAAAAATTAGAGAATATTATATATGAAAGATGCTTAACTGGAATAGATATAATTAGGTATATTTTGGTAACTAATTAATATTAATTTCATTTGTTCTTTGCTATTGTATATTGTAATGTTAATATTGTATAATAAATTATGTGAAGAATAATGGTAATATTGTTTGAATTTTGCATGCCATTTCATGGGAGATTGTTTTTGGCTGTTAAAATATTATATAACACCTATCTCCTATCTTCAATCTGAGCAAATAAATAAATGAAATGAAATGAAAAAAGATACATAGGCAAAGGTACTCATAGAGTAAGTATGTACTTCTGTATATACCTAATAAGTCTAACCTGTATTTTATCTTAGTAATAGATAGTAAAAAATAATGGACAGTAAATTTCATATTTCATAAATGAATATCTCAGATTATAGGTATTTCTGAGATGAATAGAGTAAGAAGTAAGAATATAAATCTTTCTTTGTCTACGAACATGAAAGGTTATTCGTATGTTACCGGTGCTGTTACTCATCGTGTCTAGAATCCAGAGCCGTTAAACTAGTTATATTATTTTTAAAAAAAACCTCTCAGGTTTGTTGTCTGTGGCATTAGAAATTTTGGCATGAAGTGTGATTTTGTTCTCTGTTTTAAAATTTTATTTTATACCATTTCAGAAGGATCTAAAATAAGTTTACGTTTAATTTTAACTTTATACGGTTGCCGGCTAACTTAATATAAAGTAAAACTAAAGTGCTTTGTCGCATTTGGTGTAAAATGGCAAGTACATACAGTTATAGTAAATAACTTTGCATAAATCAATTTTGCTATGCTGTACTATAATTTTATGTATTTCAGGATGTCCTTACGAGGCCTGCTGAAGAGTTTGGTAACGATGAGACTCTGGAACACCTGTGGGCGGCGAGGGCTATGGAGCATAGTGATATTTACTTTAATGTAAGTCACTTCAAGTAATAAGTTATAATCTCTATTAGACTAGATGTGACGATCTAAAGCACATGTGGGACTAGTCCATTCCATGCTAGAACTTCTTATTTCTAAATGTATGTCACTTCTGTATTACTAGATTTATTATTAAATTTTCATATTGTTTCCTTACCCAAGTGATCAATGATTTACTTAATATTTTATAATATACTAATATTAATTATAAATGCGAAAGTTTGGATGGATGTATGGAGTATTATGGATCTGGCTGAAATTTGGCATAGGCTACTTTTTATCCCGGAAAATTAAAGATTTCCTGCAGGAACCAAAAAACCTCAAACCACACTGACGAAGTTGCGGGCATTTGCTAGTATTTTATAAACAAAATATCATATTTTGTAGAACCAACTAGGGTATCATCTACCTACCTACAAGTAGCAAGGCTATTATAGTTTGTATCTCTAATTATTGCATCCAATATAAAGATTCGCGACTATGAATGATCTTCCCATTCAAATCATTTTCGACTACTAATCCACACATTCAACTTGAAAACTAGTAATATACTAATCTTCGGATTCAAATGACGACTGCTAATTAGTAATACATATTAGCGACTTTCGGCGTCTCGCTAGTCGCCTATTTGGGATTTTTCGTGATTCGAAATTCGACTTGGCTTTGCTCGGCGCAACTCAGATTGGGTTCGATAATAATGACTCAATGAAATGATAGACTCATTAATTACTAATTATTACTAATACTCATTAGACTGGCCAACCAGCGCGGCTATTTACCATTCGTTATTCATTACTGAATTAGTTACTAATCATGTGAATTATTCGACTGAGTCGAATGATTTGACAAGTCGAATAATTCAAATGGGATCATTCAAAGTCGCGCATCGCATTAGCGAGCTATTATCAATCAAACAATTAGATAACCCAATCTACCAGATACTCTTGTATTGTACAATTGGTAATTCAATTTGCACACCAGTATCTGGTAGATTGGGTAAGGCTACTTTTCAACTCGAGCCCTATTTCTATAATCGCATTCTTATTTCGTATAAGACATTATACATAGCTTATAATATAATATTATTTCAGGTCCTGTGCTCAGTAGACACCAGATGGCTTAGATTGACACCTCATGATGACCTAATATACAATCATTTCAGACAAGATTTCCCCGACTTAGACATATCATACATAAAAGAAGGTGAAATCAAGAACAATACCAATAAAGCAAAATGGCGTATATTCTGTGAAAAGTTTAAAAACATTGTCGAAGACTACAGTTTTGGTACCCTTATGCGTGCAGACACAAAAGGTGATTATTCAGAGCAAAACACAATTTTAGTGCCTCGAGTACAGTTTTATGCTATTGAAATTGCCAGAAATAGAGAAGGACTAAACAATGAAGTAAAAAAGAATTTTAAATGTGCATCAAAAGCACAGATGGAAGCTCAGAATAATGCTGCTGAAGTTGCTGTGTAAAATAATCTCCAATAGAATCTTAGTGCCATATTAACAGTTGTTACTTAGCAGTGGGCCAGTGACGGGTTAGTTTATGGTTATGATCAGTTGCCAGTACTCAGTACAGTACAGTTGCTGTTGACAGTACTCCGGTTGCTGGAAATAGTTTCTAGCCTTGGATATTGTAGTCTAAATTATTCCAATCATACAGTTGTTTGGTCATACGTAGCACCTGCACTAAGTAAACCATAAAAATAGTAACCAATGTCATATTTATATCCATAATATTCTAAACTGCATAAAGACACCTCTTATCTCTAAGAAATAATTGCGTACTGCTGAGTAACATATATTAATCTGGACCTTAGCATTTAAGAAAAAAATAGCTATGTTCTCTGTGAAAATTTTAATATTCAAATATAATTGATAAATTAATTTGCCACTGTTAGAAACATGCTACTGTATGTAAAGATAGATTGATTGTTAGTTTTGTTGCAAATAGTAAAGTGTACTTGAAACTGGGAATAACTATATTTTATAGGAAACTGAAAATAATAAATATTAAAGCAGAATGCCGAAAACCAGGCTGTTGTTGCACTGTTCTACTGTTAATTTGGTTAGGACGCAAGAATAGCCCAAATCTCATACTAAATTTGGCAATCTCCTTTGTGGAAGAAACAACAATAGAAAAAGATAATTAATAGAATTAATGCTATACATTAAATTAATAAGAATTACATTAATTTATGTTTAAATAAGTATTTTTGGTTTTGGTAAATAGTACTGGGTACATTTTTTCTCACTTTACATTGGCAGCTTTTAATACAATAAAGACATGGTATCCTTGTCACTATAGTTTAAAATATTGTTTTGCATGAACATAGTTATTTTAGCATAAGATCTAATAGGAATGAATTAGCTAACATTGGGAATATGTTCATACATTACTAGGGGATGCCCGTGCCTTTCTTATAGTGGATTGAGGTTTTTAAACCTCATGGGAACTCAAATTTTCTGGGATCAGAAGCCTATGAATGTGTGTATTTATTTTACTAACTTTCGTCCAAGTTGGTTAACTGATTACTTAATGAGCCATGAATAGGTAACAGACTGCTGACAGACATGTTATAGTGAATGAACTAGAAGTTTATTTCGCTATAATCTGTGTGGTACAGTGCGTGTCTTTCACCTGCAGCATGCGACACCCACCACCCAACAATTCGCACAGGCACAACACCACACCACACAAATCCTCCAAATCACTCTTAACGTACGTTTCACTCCGAGACCGGAGCATCTTCAGGAGATGTTGACTCGACAATGCATGATTGTGAGTGACTTCACAATTTTTACAGTACCACACAGATTTGTCTACTGTAGCGGATTATAGCGAAATAAACTTCTAGTTCATTCACTATCATGGACTTCCGCAAAGTAACGCCTGCTTCTATTCAATAGACATGTTATAGTCATGTGTAAGATACAAAGTTACACATAACAGTGACTTGTATGAATTCTTTCATTTACAGTCTAATCTGAAGATCTCGTAAATAATTGTTTGGCGAGACTAAGTTATGGTATGGTAAGCACAGCCCAAGCGATGTTAGGACTGGCAGTAAGTAAGGAACTTCTCATCTTGCTTATAATATGCGAAAATGCTGTGTCTTTCAACCACGTCGCAACAGATCCATGCGTTTTTTGAAAGATGAATACTTTTTTGCCCGAAAAACTAGGGGTTCCTGTGGGAATTACAAAAACTTAAACCACGCAGACAAAAACGTAGGCATCAGCTAGATTTATATAATAATAAAAACATTATTCCTTATCTGGATCCCCCATGCAGTAGTGATAATGAACATTCCCAATGTTAACTTAATACCTACATTATTTTTCAATAATTTTAACCTGCCATTATTCATTAATGTTTGTATAATCAATAATGCCTAAATTAGTGCTAATAACTCATTATAATTTTATTATTATGTAATTTAAGGTTCTTGAGATGGACCAGCATTTTAGAATTAATGAATCTTGAAAAAAAATGAATGAGGTGCTCAATTTCTCATACATTTTTCATAATAAATTTTTGGATCAAATCAAATCCTCTATTATTTTATTTTTATAAAATTAGAAGTAGGTAGTCTGGACTCTGGACCATAGGTGTAATTTGCAATTATGTGAATGAATATTACAATCATTAGAATAGCGCTGGTTTTCAAAGAAAATTAAAATTAAATCTCTCTTCACATCAGCCTTCTTATCCAAAAGCAAAAAGCACCTTTTTCTGAACAGTGAATGGAAAACTGGTTAAAAAAAGGTTCAAAATAAAAAACAGGTTCTACAATCAAACTTTTAATCATCTATATTTTCCAAAGGATATTCAGTCATGATTAAACCTCTACTCCACAGTGCATCAGCTATTTGTAACTTATCCGTCTCATTTGGTATATCTAAGTTTTCTACAGAAACATATTCTGGATAGGAATTTATTAAAATGTCTATTGCAGGAGCCAAGTTTTCCTCAATTTCCAAATATGGCAACTCACTTCCATGGTATTCTAATGAATTCTCTGCATAATAATACAGTCTGATATTTTCTTCAGAGACCATCCTTAATATATTCTTACGTAGCAGTCTTATCCTGGTATCTAAACTTATTTCTACTCTATTTGTCACTTTTCCATTTTCCACCATGACATCTGTGTCACCATATACAGTGACTGCTTTTTCTAAATCGGTCAAAACTGGTGGAAGGGCATCTTGTTGAAACTTCTTGCTCATTTGGTCCACAGCTCCGTCAATTGGTAGGTAATTTTGAATTTTGTTAAATAGATTTTTGACCAGCTTTTCTATTTCAGTTTTTCTTGGTGTTTTAACATCAGAATGGACCAGCCCAAAGTTATCATAGATATCAAATGGCAGTCCTTTTCTAAACTCAACATTTTCATTGATAGCCATTTGTAAAGCTGCAGGAATCATTTTCTCAAATAAGTCTGCCCATGCATGTTTTTGATACATGCTTATAGTTACATGTAAGGAATGCTCTCCATCTATGGTGACTCCTTGATGGATGTATCCTCGGGGGAAGTACAACATATCACCAGCTTCTAAGGTCACTTCTAATATTGGTTCACCTATTTCATCATCAGTGAAGTTTTTCGATGATGTCCGGGGTAATGTTTCAAGTTCATCTCTGGGTTTATAAACACGCCACTGTTTCTTGCCTTCTGCTTGTAAAATGAATGCTTCAATATCATCATAATGTGGTGCAAATCCTTGGCTGTCCGGTGGTGTTAAATATGCATTGGCTCCAACAAAAGAATGAAAGAATTCCTGTAAAGTCGCATTTAAGAGATGCAACTGAGATATGTAAGTCTGTGGGTTTAATAACCTGATACTGCAGCCATTTAAATAGAAGTCCCATACTAGATGAGGATGTGCTCTTCCTTCAGGATTGTGAGTCTCTCTCTTTCCATCAACATATGATGTGATATCAATATTCTTAGTATACTGAATATTTTCATTTCTTAACATAGAGTCTATGAGTGGTGTAGAGATTATTTCACTGTAGTATCTACACTTTTTTCTTGCTATATGCAGCGGTTTTTTTTCCCATATCTGGTTTAGGAAATCGTCGGGGCTGAATGGAGCTATCATCCACTTGAATACTTTCAACCCTTCTTCAGTGCTGTCTGTTTGAACCGGTGTGAAGTCAAAGCTGTTGTGACTTGATAGCGAGGGCGATCTCTCATAACAGGGTACTTCATTTTGCTTCTTTAGCGGTGCACGCAATAATTGTAGTATCTCGTCGTCCACACTTTCGGAAGATTTTCTATTGTTTACTTCTTTTTGAATTCTAACTTTATGGTCCTTTTTCAACTTCTTTTTCTTATGTAATTTTTTTTTTGAGATGTTTTTCGACTCTTTCTGCTTCTTTTGCTTACTTTTAAGCTTCAATCCGATTTCTTTCATAACCTCGTCTCCAACATCTTTAAGGCGAATTTTAGGTGAAGATGCTGTTTTGACTTTTTTATTATTTTTCTTTTTGGGTTCCCTTTTATTAGCGTTGTATACAGCAAAAGCCGACACTGGCGATTCCATATTTTCTTTTTTGTTCCTTGTTCCGGTGGTTTAATCTGAGCGGCGTGCAGCTTTGCCTTTGTAAACTTGAACTTGAAACTATTTTTTTAAATACGCTTGAAAAGCATTATTTCAATGGCAAAGGCATAATAAACGGGACGTGCGTCTCAATAATCTTTGCTTAATTAATTTATAAAACACAGAAACGGGAGGCACACTTTACAGGTTAGTATAAGCAGAGACAAGTAACTTATAGGATAATATTAATCAGAGACAAGTTATGTGATAATAAGTCAGAGACAGAGACAATTATGAAGTAACATGGTCAGAGTTATGTTAGCAGCGTTTCGTACATATTTATCTATGGTTATCAGAGACAAGTAACTTAGTTGTTGTTTTTTTGTTTATGGCTTTTAATAGTGCCTTAACTTATACGCTTTGTTAATTTAACATTTACATGATAGATGATAGTTATCAGTGATAAGTATGTTACGTTATGTTATTCCTGTGTGTTATTCGCTCTGAGTTATTCGGTTACTTCTATAAAATATGTTACTTGTCTCTGCTTCGTTATTTGTCTCTGGTTCAACTGGGTCTGTAGGTGGTCTGTAGTCAACTTCTTACTCCGACTTGTCTCTGCAGTGCGATTATGTAAAACCTACATCAAATAATACAGTCTCAATTATTTTGATTGGCTGAATTTATGGTATTTTTTCTGCGTCAATGGAATTTGGCCAATAGTGGAAGTGTATTGTCCAATCAGAGGTGATTGCGATCGTTATACTGTAGCTGTCGGTTTATGCCAATCGCCCAAATCTCTGATGCTATGTTTATTGTTTTTTTTATAATATTACTGCCTTTACGGCTCTTGGTTTAGATTTAACATAGAGCAAATATAGCAGGAGGAGAACATGTAATAATAATTAATACCCTGTGTTAATAACACAGGTGAGCGAAATGAGTTTATGCGCTAATGCAAGGAATGACAGAGCGAGAAAATGTTCTCTTTTCCAGTGAATCACATTTTTTTGTTTGACCTATCCGACAGTTTAGGTTAGACAATCCTGTCGTTTTTGTTATTCGCCCATATTCGTACGAAATCGGAATTGGACAAAGTGGTAACTGTGCTCGTAGCTTACAAAAAATGTATTTTAACTTATGGGTGAAGGTGTATTGCGGTGTGTTAGGCTGCAAAAGCTGAACAGAACGTAAATACAAAAACATAACCTAATACGTAAGTTTAAAATTTTGACCTTATTTTTACCTGATTTAACAAAAAAAAACTTATTTTTACCATTAAGAAAATATCGCATTATGACTATCGCTATCGCTTACAAGTTATATTTATCTCATTCTCTTGTAGGCTACTTTTCTGAAGTTTTACTTCTGCAGTGCGTGAACACACACACTTATTTTTATTTATTTCCGGTCCGCTGTCGGCTTGGCGCAGGCTTTATTACGGGCAATAACAGTGCATTATGTACAGCCTGTACAGGGAGCCTTAGTGTTGCCGTATTTGTGCTATAAACTCCTTAGAATAATTATTAAATATTGTTTCGATAATTTCAAAGATGGTGATGTTTAAAATTAAAATGCATACTTACATGTTGTTTTATTTTATTTAAGAACTGCATCGGATACAATTTACATTCATAATATATTTATAGGTTATTTTACCATAGAAGGCAATTTATGTTGTGTTTATCGACAGAATATAATTTGTATATAACTTTACTAGTGTCTAATATTCTATCAAGATAAAATACTTTGTTAAAATACATTTTTTAATAATTAGGTACCCAATAGTGTTATGTTTGTTGTAAATATAGCAGTACACACCTATAAGGACATATTTTATTTTGATTAAGTATTGAAGTTTAACTTCTTTAGGCATGACTTGAGAAAACTTCCTTGACGTGAACGTTATTTTTCATCAGTTTTAAAAATGGCTGCCAAATATAACATAACAATAGAGCTTTTATTTATGGCACAACCAAGTAGTGCCATAAATAAAAGCTCTATTATTTCTTATTTTCAAAACTATTATTTCTTACATACTTACTTCTTATACATGAAGTACATTCAAGTACCATATCTGCCTCAACGTATCTTCAAAGAAGTTTTACTTCAACCACACGTAAAAGTTGCGCGTCCTAATATTTTTAACATACATATTTTAATACAATATTCCCTGTAAAATATTACAATATACTGTCTGCATTTTAGATTGTGAATCAGAATATTATTTACTACAGATTGATTATTTTAATAGTAGGTATAAAGGATACTACAATCTAGATTCTAGATAAATCGACTTCCTCTGCGTGGATTTAGTTTTTTGTTAAATCCCATGGAAACTGGCAAGTTTTTTTAAGATGAATAGTATGTCTATAGAAATATATTTATTAAAATAAAATACGTTTAATATAGGTGATATAGCTATATGTTTGACTCCATAATTTAAGCTTGTAATATAATAATATTGTCATCGATCGAACTATAAAATAGGTATGTTAATTTTCATCTATGTATTAAATTAATATTTTAATGTGAGCATGTCATTTTAACATATTTTTATTTAGTAAAATACAAAATGCAGTGAAGTTCAACATGCCATATATCTAAGTAGGTTTCTGCCACAGCCAAAGTTAGAAAAAATATTCATTTTATGTAATTTTTTTTAACATAAATACGATGCATATATATTATATAATATAGTACTTTATTTAATTTTCTACATTATATTGTTTTTCTATTATAGCTCATTTACTCGTAAGTTAATTCTAATAAACATCGAAAACATGTATAGGCATATTAAGTTGTATATTTCTAAAAACACTCACAAAACCAAAATATGTGTATTCTGCATATTGCATTTCATGTTTAACTATTACGTGATTTGATATAAATCTAGGTAATAGCGCTAAAACCTCGAGCATTTGAAAAGTATGATTTGAATAGGTGAATAATAAAAATAATCACATGAATTTTGTATTACTTACCTACTCAATTATTCTTGTGTAGCCACATACAGTATTTAAGTAAGTATTAAAGCTCAATATGGATTCTACATTTTGATATGCCGATAATTTAGATAAGTTCATATTTCATACAAGATAATTATTTATTTACGTATAGAGTAGATGTAGATGCAGAGTTCTTCAGTCTGTTCGTGGTTAATTTATTTTATAAAACTGACATTTTTATCTATATAATTGTTTCAATAGAAATCTAGTATTGAAATAGAAAAGTGACAAAACCTGAAAAACCCCCTCAGTCTTTAACAAAGTCGCTCGAAAAGAGTTAGATTTTAATAACAGAAATACATTTTTGTTACATTAAATATAATTTTGAACAAATAGGACGGTTGCTAATAAATAATAGAGTAATAAGCGCAATTGGTTAGGTAAATATTTTTAGCATTACATTCAATGCTGAAAAATTTAAGAGAAGGCAAATGCTTTTTTGAAATGCTAAATGATAAATTTTAAATTGTGTTTACGTACTGTGTAAATTATATTATTATAGCAGAGTTTTTTTTTATCAATGTGTATTTTTTACATGCAAATTAGTAGCTTACATAAAGGAAACCGATTTTTTGCATAAACAACCTACCCACGACGCTAAATCTAACAATACAAGTATTTTTTTCACAAATATCTCTATATAAATCTTTTTAACTCTATTACACTGTTTCACTACTCTAACAGAAATAATATTGGTAGAAGTAATATAGTACATATTATTGATATATTTTTAAATTCTACTTTAATATTTCTAGACACCCTGAACTTATGACTTGTCTATTCAAAATCAAGACGTCATATCAATTTGTATATAATTATTTTTTAATTTACAAACTAAAAAAGACCAAAGTACAAAAGATAGTAGTAAGTGTATTTTACTCTGCTGGAACATAGATACTAAAAGCGAAAATATAAATTTAAGCTGGTCAAAGTATTGAAGCTCTTTAGTGTACTCGAATATCCCTTGCATGGACTGGGGTTGTGTCCTCAGGGCTCGGGCTGTCATCTAGATGTGGTCTAATGTGAACAACTGAGCGGCGTTGGTCGTGATGGTGGTAGTCATCTCTCATCACCAACCCTCCAATACCGTAGCCAGGACCCATCACTCCGGAACCGCTTAAACGCATCTTCTCTGGATCTTCATCGAGCTTCATTGAAGAGAAGACTGTGCTGAGATTCAGTTGAGGAATGTCGTAAAACACCGTCAGAGTCAACATCAAGAAGGTAAGCCCGATGATTAAGTAGACTGAAATTATAAAACAATAATATATAATTAATTATAGAAATTACCCGAAAATAGGGGAAAAAGTTTATACTGGTAGCACCAGCGAAAATTCTGTTCTCACTCTACACTTGTGGTCCGAACACCGATATATGGGGTCGTGGCTTCGTAATAGGTATTCCAACGATTCGGGAAAGATGTTATGTTAGATGTATTCTAGCTCTATGGTTTTGGAGAACTTTGATAGCAGGAATTTGACTAATCCTTACCCAGGGTCGCTAACTAGCTAGCAATCCTGGTTGCGGAATTACTTTATTAGCCTTACGGTTTTGGCATGTATGGCTTATTTAATATCCTTGACTATCTGATGCCCGCGACTTGATTGAGGTTTTATGGTTCCCGCGGGAGCTCTTTAATTTTCTGGGACAAAAATAGCCCATGTTTTATTCCAGACTAATCCATCTCCGTGCCAAATTTCGTCCATACCCTTTCAGCCGTTTCAGAGTGTTTGAGTAACAAACATCCATCCATGCATCCAAACTTTCACATTGGGGGCGAGACAGGCAAAATATTTTCCTACATGCAATGTAAAAAGGACTTTATACCGGACTAATAAAGTTTGTTTTAGTTACTATTTAAAACATAGTAAGCAAGTTCTATATTGCAGCCAAGGTATAAACTTACAGGTCGCGGCAACTTTGTAGACAGGGCGGTAGGGCTGGCCTGGGTAGTCCCCTGGGATGTAGTCGCCCAGGCCAATGGTGGTGAGCGATATGAAACAGTAGTAGAACGAGTCCAGGTAGTCCCACTCGGGCTCCAGTGCAGCGAAGGCTGCCGCCGGGAGCAGCAGGAAGAAGACTATCAGAATCGACACTGGAAATAACGATATGCGATTGAAATTACGCTAAATAACTGTAATATCACGTGATGGTAAAAAGCAACGCTACAATATTCGTTAATGGACGTTATTTCTAACACCTCGTAGTGTTAGTTCGATACCGTGATAAATTATCGCCATCACGTCTTAGGCTGAGATCCATAGAGCGTACTTTGACTTGGCTCAGACTTAACTCAGAGTTAAAACGAGATGGAGCTATGTGAGTAACATAAATCTATCTCTGTACTGTTTAGGTACCAATAAATATACTTTGAGTTTGAGTTTGATAATTTTATCTAATCATCACTCAATAATCAACCAATTGCGGGACGAGTGAGGTCGACGTGTGTTCATCCGCAACAATAACAAGATCTTCCTCCGGACAGCACGCCTAGGTGCCCGGGGACCCTCGTCCCTTTTGTTCCTACCTTTGTAGGTTGAACGATTCTATATATAGCGCTATTCTCAGAAAACTTTGATATCGCAATGTAGGCTCGTAGGTGACATTATAGTCTTCGATTGTAATAGATGTGCGATGAACCACAAGATATCATAGTTGTTATCATTACACCCCTTCGAGACTAAAGTCGTAAGTTGTGACGTAGTGGAGGTTGACGTCACATCGGTAGCTGGCGTACTGAGATCGGCTGTGCTGACGATAACCTGGTGACTATGCTAGCGCTCACCTGATGTCCTAGGAGAACGACAAACGCGGTAATGCGACGCGACGCGACAGGATCAAAGGGTAGCTGACCCTCCTCGTGGCATACGGTGTCGATAAGTTTGTCATTTTCTATGGCGTTGAGGGAGCGGGCGGTAAAAGGGCGGTAGAGATGGCCAAGCGCGGCGTGGAGGGAGCGCACTTCTTCACGCTGGAGGGAAGTGTAACGTAGCTGTAGCCGGTGGATTTACCTATGATCATGAGGTGCACCAGGCGGATGGTGAAGGGGCGGTAGAGATGGCCAAGCGCAGCGTTGAGGGAGCACACTTGTTCACGCTGGAGAGAAGTGTAACGTAGCTGTAGCCGGTGGAGTTACCTATGATCATGAGGTGCACCAGGCGGATGGTGAACGGGCGGTAGAGATGGCCAAGCGCAGCGTTGAGGGAGCGCTCTTCTTCACGCTGCAGAGAAGTGTAACGTAGCTGTAGCCGGTGGATTTACCTATGATCATGAGGTGCACCAGGCGGATGGTGAAGGGGCGGTAGAGATGGCCAAGCGCAGCGTTGAGGGAGCACACTTGTTCACGCTGGAGAGAAGTGTAACGTAGCTGTAGCCGGTGGAGTTACCTATGATCATGAGGTGCACCAGGCGGATGGTGAAGGGGCGGTAGAGATGGCCAAGCGCAGCGTTGAGGGAGCACACTTGTTCACGCTGCAGAGAAGTGTAACGTAGCTGTAGCCGGTGGAGTTACCTATGATCATGAGGTGCACCAGGCGGATGGTGAACGGGCGGTAGAGATGGCCAAGCGCGGCGTTGAGGGAGCGCTCTTCTTCACGCTGCAGAGAAGTGTAACGTAGCTGTAGCTGGTGGAGTTACCTATGATCATGAGGTGCACCAGGCGGATGGTGAACGGGCGGTAGAGATGGCCAAGCGCGGCGTTGAGGGAGCGCTCTTCTTCACGCTGCAGAGAAGTGTAACGTAGCTGTAGCTGGTGGAGTTACCTATGATCATGAGGTGCACCAGGCGGATGGTGAACGGGCGGTAGAGATGGCCAAGCGCGGCGTTGAGGGAGCGCAGCAGTGAGGTGGCCGGCAGCAGCAGCCGCTCCACTAGTGCCGACAGCAGCACCAGCGTCAGCGGGATGCCAAGCAGCGCGTATACCATGCAGAACATCTTCCCCGGCTTGGAGAGAGGGGTCACGTGGCCGTAGCCTGCGAATTCAAAGAGGTTCCCCCATTAATTTACTACATTTTCAGGTAAAATTTCTTTTAATAACCTGTTTTACTAATAATTCTTTTCTATCGAATAAACATTTTTATTGATAATTTCAAGCATGATAGACGTTATTCAGCATTTATTTTATGCATTTAGGTACCCTAAAATAAAACAGTAAATTACCCTTGGGAGCCTGGTCCATCGTCAATATTGATTAATTGTTTAGGTACTTTTAGATAAGTATGTGAGCAGAGGAGGGGCGCTCACCTGCATTTCTTTGTGCGTTGCACTATGCATGATTTTTTTGGCTAAGATCCGAGATAACAATCAGCAACATTCAAACGTCAAAACGCTTCGTTCGACGCACTTTTTTACTTTAATCGATAGTTTAAAATGGTTCAACATAAAACGAACAGGTGACGTAGATATAACATCTTTTGGGAGGTAGGAGAATTCAACTGCAGACATTTGGGTACTCCTTCGTAGCCGTGGTAGGTCTCTGGATCACTTTGTCTACCAGCAATCAGGAGACTCACCAATGGTGGTGACCACGGTTGAAGAGAAGAACAGCGACTGTCCGAAGCTCCAGTTGGGTCCGCCGCTCACGTTGCGGGAGGCTGAAACGCCGCGGTTGCTCGCTCGGACCACCTCGTCCAGTAAAGTCTCCAAATCCTCGTCTGGAATGGAAAATGGACGTCAATAACGACAATACGTACCTACTATAAAGCTAGTAACTAAACAACAAGGGGACGTTTTATGGATGAATTTCAAGATCATCTAATTACCGATAAAAAATATAATGATTTTCGAGGTCTTTTTTCTATTCCAATTCAAGTAAGCCCTTGACTGCGATCTCCGATGGTAGCCTGTTAGGGGTGTGGTTTCTGCACAGCGTTGTACAGGAACGATCGTTTCTGATGTGGCTTTGTCTTTGCCGATAGGGTGGTAAGATGGTAATGCTATGGCGACAGCCTCTCAGACCAGACCACCAGATATAATAACCCTATTCTCTAACTGAGTGGCTATCAAAAAATGAAAGCCACTGACATATTTTTTTATTAACATTGAAGGTTCTATGAAATAAATATATAGGGAATATGAATAGGGAGTCAGAGAAAATTATTATAGTTCTCAAATTGATCCTGCCGAAGATAAAACCCGCGGGGCCTTTATAAGAACATAGCACTCCCTACTGCTAGGGAGGGCGCTAGGGAGGTGTTCAAATACTAGGGAGATAAATAAAAACTGGAGGTAGCCCTTAGGTTACCACCAGTTTTTTTGCCCTATTTGGTCCTTCTGACAACTTGAAAAGCTTGAAAATTTGCCTTTAGGGCTAATTATGGGAGGACAACTAAAATAAGATTATAATTTACATTTTACTGTCTGAATAACAGATTCACAATCAAAGAAGCACGATCTATAGAGATTCGATTTCCGTAAAATACCACCAAAGACTTCACAAAGTCAAAGAGCAAGTAAATACTAGGTACCTTAAAGCTAGCTAGAGTTTCTTTGTTTTAATCGAGTCTTGCTAAAGTGTTAATTAATTCGAGGAGAGAAATCTGATCGAGGGCTGGTAATCCGTTTACGCTATCAAAGGGGTCCTCGGTTCTGAATAATTAAACGTTGCAACATCTAAGAAGAGCTTCTTTGATTTATCAGACAACAATTTGTTTTTGCCAGAATTGGTCAAAGTGGTATCATGTAGTCAAAGAATATGAAATAACTAGAAAGATAGAAAACATGAAAGACGTGAAAAGTCAGACGATTATTACACCATGACCATGATAGATAAATTGTGTTCCTAAAAATAGGTCTATGTTTGCGGCCTTTGCGTACACACTTGGGCACTAAAATAACTTGTGGATGAAGTGAGATGGCTAATCTCAGTGGAGATTGGCCACCGTGGCCGAAATAATGTCAAAGTTTTCAGGGTTTTTTTTTTGGCTATTAAACCAACCAAAAAATTGTGACTATCCCCAGATTTTTGTTGGTGACCAAAAGTTTTAGTAGGTAATAAGCAATGTATTATTATGTAAGTAGTATGTAGAAAAGTTGTCCTAAAGAGCTTTTAGCATTAGTAGGTGTTTTTTAATTAATCACGTGTATGGGATATGTGACTAAAAGTCATGTTCAATATAAAAAATAACGTTTGACCGTAATAATTATTTAATTTAAAAAAATAATATAATTTAAATTTTAGCCTTTGATCATGTAGATCCAAACTGGTTTGCACATAATAGTTTATGTGCAAAGTATTTTTTCTCTCCTTAGTTAGCCTGATATATGCTCTTAAACTTGATAACCGCAATATCCCACCAAAGATTCCTCCCGAAGAGCCTCTGTCCAGAGTTCGCACTTCGTTGGTAGATAACAATCAAGTTTTGTAAAAGTAATAATTAATTCACGAAGACGACAAATATGATCATGCAGACGTGGGAATTTGGTAATCATTCAACGATCAATTACATAACCACTTTTATATAGCGTGTTTTATTCCTTGAAGAAAATAAATAAGATGAGCTTACGGACGGGTCTTAAAAAGTCGCTTCTATATCTCCGACTCACAGATATCCTGGCATCCCGGTAAATATTTATTTTGAAAAATATTATAATTTTAAATATTATTATTTAATTTAAATTTAAAGAAAAACTTGAGTTATAACGATTTAAATAATTGATATTAGAAGTGGAACGTAAAAACGTAGGTCTACTTTGTAACGATAATTTATTTGCGCTGATTTAAGATAGATCGAATCAACTTAATTATTCGAAAATCAACACTCTACTACAAAGGGAAAAATGAAGAACATTTTTCATTTTGATCGGACGATTGCTTTCAAGTTTCAACGACGCGACGCGGACGGTTGAAAGAATAAATTATTATATTAACGGGCTTTGTTCAAATAATAGATCTTATCGGATTTGGAGAAAGTGCATTTTTATTTATAAGAGTGACAGTTGTCGGTTATTCACCTCCATATCGATCGATATTTAAATTTATTTTGTAGGAGCTAATTTTTCCATGCGGGTGTACCTATTTTGTATATTATAGATTAATAGATTAGGTACTTATTAGATTAATAGATATATATGTTATTTCCTTATTAGATCTAGGCTTCTTAACGGCCCATCTTTTCAACCGATTTTGATGAAATTTGGTATAGGGATGGTTTGTATCCCGAGGAAGCACATAGGATACTTTTTATCCCGGAAAAATAAAGAGTTCCCGCGGGAATCAAAAAACCGTAATCCACGCGGACGAAGTCGCTGGCATCATCTAGTTCTTTATAAAATTCCCGAAATGTTTGTTTTGTTTTAAAAACCTTACGATTCCACCACCAGCTAACCTTTCAAAACAAAAGTCCTCGAAATAAATTAAATCTGAACTCTGTAATAACATATTACACGGCAAAGGGTACCTAACCATACATTAAATATACTTAGGTAGGAGTTTTCAGAACAACGTACAGCTAGGCCGAGTTTTATGAAACCGCAGTCGTAATTTGTAAACTTTCGTACAATTGTAACTTAACCTACTCGTAACTATGCCCTGTTTGACTTATGTGTGCCTAAATAAGTTTTACTTAAGTAGATTCTTACGGGTACTTTGCTGTGCCGTAGGTTCTTGCAGTGTTATTCGTTAGGAATCAGGAAAAGTTCGCGAATAAACCAACTCATTAAAACTTTACTGCAACCTGGGTAGGTATGCTTTGAATATCTTAAGGGTAAGAAGTAGGAAGTAGGGACCTAGTTTTGTTTGAACAAAATATTAACAAGATTTTTCCCACGACTTGCGAGTTGTGAACCTAACTAGGTTGTTTATTCCTGCGATATGTAAATAAAGGTTTATGAAGATCATGTTCCAAAATTTTCATTCCTAGACCTGGAGCTGGTCGTACGTAGGTAAGTAGGTGATAACTGGTAGGTGCAGTGGTGTGCAGTTCATAGAGGCATAAAAGCATTGCTTGCCCAAATAGAAACGTCAATGCTCATTTTTCATCAAATTAGCTAGTAAATAGGTATTCTGACTAACTATTAACTAATGCCTACCCTAGCTCTATAATCTGTGCACACCACTGGGTAGGTGAACTCTATTGTTACTCAATCACGTGCCAGAACGGCTGAACGAATCTGGATGAATTTTGGCACGGAGATAGATAATCTGGAATAATACATAGCCTACTTTTTATCCCAAAAATTAGGTAGTTCCCACGGGAATAAAAAAATGAATTCACGTGCATGAAATTGCGGGTATCAGCTAGTAGGTACCCATTGCACAATACATATTATAAGTATCTAAAGTTACAAGAATTACATTGACTGGTGGGCTACCGAATGCGAAGCCAATTTCTTCCATGCATCTTTGTCATTGAGAAATTCATCATACAATTATGGCATAGTTAGACCACAGCTCATAAACAATATTTACTTGACCTCTAGAATCTAGAGGTCAACTAAATATTGTTATTCGTTAAAATAATCTAGAGTCTAGACTCTAGAGTATTGTAACGAATTACAGGTGTATATGTCACCGTAAGATTTTAAAAACCGTTAGATTATAATCTAACTCGCGAAATTTTCAACTGTCGAAAGATTGTGAACCGTTCAATGTTCTGAGTGTCAATTTTTGAAATATTTACGTTTTCTTATCTGTTTCTTGTAGGTTAAGTTAGGGTTCGACAAAAATAATCACTTAGGTTTTATCGGGTTAATAGGTAAACAGATTACAATCTACCGAAAAATAATGCGTTTAATTGTAATCTTTCGACAATTTCGCGAGTTAGATTATAATCCAACGGTTTTTACAATCTTACGGTGACATATACAAGTATACAGTCACGTTTTTTAACATGAAACCTCTATACCGGGTGAGGCCGCTCCCCGCAGGTTGGTTTATTTAATGGACTGTCATTATAAACGACGTGAAATCCTCGCGTTCACCAACGCAGGGTCTGTTACAACTCCGCTCATTACTGGAATGGGAATGTAGTGCGTCACGGCTCATTTGTAATGGAACAAATAGCCTGCCTAGATATACCTACTCTTCAGGCTATGATAAACGCTTGCAAGTTTTTGATTATAAAGCGCTGCTGTGTAAACTTACTGAATCAACAATCATTTTAACTTATCACTGGCTCTCTTAGTTTGTTTTTATAGTTAGCGCTTGGCTGCAGACAAGTGTTGATGCAGGCTAAGTGGTTTTCATTTGAATTTGATTTGATTAGAAACGAGAAAGCAAATCTAAAGCTTCGTGTCGCGCGAACAGGCTCATGAATAAGGGCCCCAAACGGGTTCAAAATCAGGTAATCGGTCATCTTACGACATAACACGTGCGTTATAATCGGTTTATATTTATAGTTAAAACAAATCCCAAGCAAAACTCGGCACATATAATTATTATTCACTAAAATTTAACCTCGAAATTAGTGGTAGTATATTGCTTTTTATTATACATCGGCGGCTAGACGTGCTTACCTACTTAGTTTAACTTTAAACTTTTCTTATGTAGGTATACCTAGTAGCTAAATGATCTTAAAAGGAATTTATGCGGCAAGTTACTTTCTAAGCAAAAGTTTTTATTGAAACTACTCAAGTTAAGTTTCCATGTGGAATAGGTAGATTAACGAAGGTTTAAGAGGGTGGGAGAGATCGCACCTGGAGTCTGTAGTCTGTACCTGGTTGGGGACAGTACGTAGGGCTGCCAATTAACTCTTATTCAAATATTGAAAACTTCTTTTTTAAATTTATAAACGAAGCCTAAACGCTTGGCTGCAATCAGACTTACTGGCAAGTAGTGATGCAGACTAAGGCGGAATGCTTTTCTAGAAGTTGCCTATTCACTCTTGATTTGAAATACCAATATTATAAGCGTAAGGAAAAATAGAAGGCGCAAGGGCGTTCCATATCCTAGCGGTTTGAATTAGAAAAGGGAGAAAATCGCTTCGTAGTTCGTACGCGTCCGTGGAATTTCGACTAAATATATACAGACTCTGATTTTTATTTTTTACGTATATTTAATGTATTCATCATACTTATTTATTTTTTATTCAACTACAAGTTGGTCTTTTGACTGTAATATCACCTGGTGGCATGTGATTGACCAGTGAGTTTAAATCTGTTAGGGGTATGGATTATGAACTATGGCAGCATGGAAGTAAGGGTACCTGTATGGTACATATAGGTAGGTACCGTTCAAGTATGTCCATGTATGGCAGTTATAATATTAAACACATTCTTACCCCTAATCGATTTCAACAAGACATCGTACCGGAACGCTAAATAGTTGGTGTTTGGCATGTCTTTGCCGGTTGGATGGTAAATTAAAAAAAATTAAAAAATATTGAATGAAATTTTGAAAAATATTCACCGGCGTCAACCAATGTAAGCCCACTGCTGGACATGTATGCCTCATGAATGAACTTCCACGCGCTTGGTTGCGTTTAAAACAGGCAATACCAATGATCTTTTATATTTAAACTAGACCGTACCTTTTCAATAAGCGGATGTCAATACTCGTAGGGATATTAAAAAGTTAATATTATATTCTTTTCTATTTATTCTTTCTCATTCACAAAAAGGACCAATCCATTATTTACTTAATTTTGGCTCGGACTTTCCTCAAGATTATATGATTTTCATTTATTACATTTCGATGGTTTAAGTACCTAAGATATCATATTTATTTCGTCTCAGAAATAAAACTTTTCTACTCTGAGAATATATTATTTTCTTCGGTAACTTTCTACTTAGCGACTTTGTCTCTGAAAAGTTATTTTCGTACTTATGAATATTTTATTCTAGCCTTATCAAGGGACCAGTTAGTAGTTACATTACTGAGTTTGGCATAATTGAATTCAATTCAAAAGCGTTTTGAACTAGCCTACCGGCGCTCGTATATTGGTGCTCTATTTTTCCTGTAAAGTGGTGAAACTCGGCCACGGACAGAAATCTTATGCGGTCGTATTCTGAATAACACTTCAGTAAGCGTATTCTAGTATAGCGTAGCCCGCAAACCCGCATTGGAGCAGCGTGGTGGGCATAAGCTCTAATTCCCTCTCTCCTATGAGGGTGGAGGTCTGTGCCCAGCAGTGGGAAGTTAATGGGCTGTAGTGGTGGGGGAGCGTATTCTTTATAAACAATAAGGTGAAAATTAATATTAATAAAAAGTTGACAACCCTTTCGTTTGATTTGAAGGTGAGCCCTCTCTCCTATGAGGGTGGAGGTCTGTGCCCAGCAGTGGGAAGTTAATGGGCTGTAGTGGTGGGGGAGCGTATTCTTTATAAACAATAAGGTGAAAATTAATATTAATAAAAAGTTGACAACCCTTTCGTTTGATTTGAAGGTGAGATATCGTCCCTTTGCCTTTTAACTGTAGGTACAATTATATTGGGTAGTATCTTATCTATGTACCCTAGAAATTAAATAGCAACCCGGAGTGAAGAAAGCCATACGTAATGATAATATTATGACGTAGATAACTAAATCACTTCAATACATAGTACAGACGTCGACCCAAGTCAAATGCAGTTCAGAAGTTATCTATCTCGGTATGTATGCATTTCTTATTATGTAAACTTGTCGTCACAATCATCATAATATTAAACGTTATTTTTTATTATCTCTTCCTCCTTGCCTTGTAGCCCTCATTGAGGATTGGGCCCCTTAATAGTACTTAATAGTAGGGATTTTCATAGGATAGTAATACGTCCTCTCAGATATTCAGCAATGGGGATTACGGCTCTCAGGCCCATAATAATAAAAATTGATAATAATGAATTCTGGCTACGGGGGCCTATTTCCAGAGAGATTAGCCATCTGCTTTCTGCGAGAGAGATATTATATTGCACAAGTGTGTGCACACAGGTGCACTCTCTGTTCCTTTACTCTCATAGCCTGATGACACGAAAATCCGACAAGGCCGGGGAGAGAATTAATATTAATAAACCGACCCCCATATTAATAAACCGACATCAGCTCAGAACACGTTCTCAATTATCAAAACCTGTGCACGCCACTGGTGGTTGGCATGTTCGACTGCGGCCGACGAGGTCCCGGGTTCGAGTCCCAGTTTGGGCCATAATTATTGGGTTTTTCTGACTAGAAATTCTCAGTTAGGAAGTTGGCGGTAGTTGGACGCCTAATCCGGACCCGTTTTGACGACCTTCGCGCATTGTTGAGCGCTAATCCCCGGCAGAGTCAAACTGGGAATTTATAATTTTTGAATTTTCTCTGGTCTGGCCTAGTGAGAGGCTTCGGCCGTGGCTAGTTACCACCCTACCGGCAACGACGTGCCGCCAAGCGAATTAGCGTTCCCGTACGATGCCGTGTAGAAACCGATTAGGGATGTGGGCTTAATATTACTGTCATACCCCTAACAGGTTAGCTTTTCAATGAAAAAAAAAAAGAACAAGGGCTCTGACCACGTCAAAGGTATCATCTGAATTTAAAAAAAAACAGGTTAGCCCGCTACCACCTTAGACTGCATCTTCACGTACCATCAGGTGAGATCGCAGTCAAGGGCTAACGTGTAGTTGATAAAATAAAGTTCTCATCCAGTTACCGACTTGGACCAACGTTGCTTAAAACCTGCAAAATTATCGTTGATTGATCATTTCAAAATTTAACTAACCTACAAATACCTTTGTAGGTTAATAAAGCCCTGCTACCCACATAAGCCACATATTCAATAGTTAACGATATTCGTATTTCAACATAGATACAACCTTATTGTACTTCCATGGAAAGGTTATATGAATAAAGTTGATGATAATTAAGTAGGTATACATAATAATTATATGTGTTAACACATGTATTACAGGTAGTTATATATTCTATGCAAAATCACAGAATATATAATTACCTGTAATAGTACGATGTACTAAAATAAAGATAAACTGCGTGTCATTTTTGTGTACGTAGATAAACAAACACAAAAAAAGCGCTGCGGTAGAAACGTAGATAATCATTCTATTCAGGGATTCCTTATTAGTTGTAATCTAAATGTGCGGTAATATTTTTAATTTTTATCGCCCAAAAGGTGTGAAAAGTCTACTTTCTTCTACGTTCCACGGAACAGCGACGGCATCCTTATGTTGTTGACGTCCAATTTACTCGCACGAAACGTTTTTGCTCGAAGTTTCTGCCCCCCGATTATGTAAAGAAATCGTAATCGTAATCGTCTGTCAAACGTATAATTCGACCGGATTAAGGAGGTCATAGATGCTTGCACGTCAAAACGCATGTATGTACTCCTTAAAAAGTTCGAGTTATACGTTATGACCTGTCAAATGAATACGATTGGCTTAGACAATTAAGCCTCTGATATGAACCGCTATGGAACTCCCAGCGCACGTGTTCCTGTCACATATAACTTAAGTACCTTCAAGGCAAGAGCCATTAGGTATCTTCTAGGCAAGCGCGTTCCAACCTAGACCTCATCAATGCTTTGCACTCAACACGATTGTCGTCAAGAGCAAGCCTATCTGGCAATAAAAAAAAATTGTTTACCTAATACCAGTGAAATAAGAGCAACATAACGAGCAAACGTATTTTAAAATACATAGAAGACAGTGAGTTTAATGATTGATAACGATGGTGTAACGGAAGATTACCAGTGATAAATCCACACAATAAATAATATTGACACAGATACAATCCGATCCGAGTCGCATATTGCGTTATCGTGATGTCATTAGATTAGGAATATCGGTCGCAACTTGACCTTTGTTATGTGGTTAAGCTTCTTACAGCATAAATACGATTATAGTACCACAAACTTAACTGATCCGGTGACAGCGGCGCTATAAACAATATAAAAACAAAAAGTAAACAGCCATAAATATTAGTTCCAATTGTGGCCACCGGGTCAGATAAGTTTGAAGAACTATAGTTTAAAAAGACTACACAACATAATACAAAAAATCTTTTGTTCCACAACTTTTAAAAACATAATGAGGCCAGTTTCGTTGGACATCTCTAAACTAAAATGACAGTTACATTTATAATGTAATCTTATTGTAATCTCTTTCATAATAGTCCATGAGGAAAGGAACAACACTAGATTAAGAGCTGTCATTTTAGTTAGAGATTGTGTACATATCAGATTTGCCCACAATATCACCAAAAAATATTTAAGAGTTCGCTGTATACTATTCCGGCATTATTATCCCAAGAAAACCTTAACAGAAAAAAAGATTAACGGAATGGGGTAACGACCCTCAGCGATGAGGAATACGAAGCAGAGAGAGAGACCGAGAGTATTGTGCAACTTTTGTAAGCCCCCCTCATACAGCCGTTACCGCAATGAGTTTCGTTTGATCGTGGCTTTAACCATGCTCCTATGAAAGTGATATGACCTGCAGTAAAGAGCATAGATAAGGAACTATACCCTTGTGACTGATAAGGACAAAGTAGGTACTTTTGAGGTAGGTGTTCATATAGTTATAGCATCTTTGAACCATTTGATTTCATTTCAACAGTCGGTTTGTAAAAGGAATGATTTAGAATTTAGATCGTAATTTTATCAATGTTGATTACAAGCTAGTGCGCAATTACAGCACTACAGAGATAGCTCTTCTTTACAATTTTTATTTATTTATTTATCTTGTGTTAAAAACAGAAATACTTAGAAAAACAGAAACATAATGGACAAGGAAGCTCTTCTCTATATGAGATCTCTTTTATTTGAAATGAGATTTATTTATTTGCTTTATCTCTACCAGTGACCCTTGCCAGTGGGAAAGGTTTACCCTGCAAATCCTACTTATATACTCGTATTAAGAAAGAGAAATAGAAATCTTTATTAAAGAAATTAACTTAAGTACAGATACAATGAATTCCTGGCCCCTAAACTAGGAAGACCCGTATCTTAGGGGTCAGTTCCTTCCCAACAATTACCTAATAATATTTTTCAAAATGTGCTGTGATTTCTAAAAAGGTAACAATTTTTAGTTATTTTACATTTTCGTTTATCATAATAATCATTAAAAAATAATTTATCTCACTAGTAGTCAAATACCCAATTCAGTCTCTTGCAGGCAGACTCAGCGATTATTGAATACTTTTGTGTTTAGATCGCAATTTGATTTAGAGCTTAACCATAGCAATCGTGGCCAGACCAAATGAATATTGTCTTTAAGTTTAGCTAACTTTTATCTTATTACATTAAATTTGCAAGTTCCAAATGAGAGTACAAATATATTAAGTGTTTAATGGTGAATGAACTAGAAGTTTAATTCGCTATAATCCGCTACAGTAGACAAATCTGTGTGGTACAGTGCATGTCTTTCACCTGCAGCATGCGACACCCACCACCCAGCAATTCGCACAGGCACAACACCACACCACACAAATCCTCCAAATCACTCTCAACGTACGTTTCACTCCGACACCGGAGCATCTTCAGGAGATGTTGACTCGACAATGCACGATCTTCACAATCGTGAAACGTACGTTGAGAGTGATTTGGAGGATTTGTGTGGTGTGGTGTTGTGCCTGTGCGGATTGCTGGGTGGTGGGTGTCGCATGCTGCAGGTGGAAGACACGCACTGTACCACACAGTGCCGTCTACTGTAGCGCATTATAGCGAATTAAACTTCTAGTTCATGCACTATCATGGACTTCCGCAAAGTAACGCCTGCTTCTATTCAATATTTAAAAGTGTTTATTTATACCTATTTGTGGATTGTCCCTTACACTTAAATCTTTCGTTGGTAGCTATACCTACTGCGTTAAAACTATAAGTACTACATAATGAGTTGCATAACTGTCGTACAATAGGAACAGAAAAGCAATATAAATCGGCCACACCCCCACCGATATGCCGACCCCGATGGACGAGCCTGACCCCAACATCTCACCGCTATCGGCCGCTGCCACGGGAGATAAGTGGGAGCGATTTATTGTTGTCATCATCAACGTCACCTCATACGGTTTGCCATCGCAGCGTAAATATAATGTATATGTATATACACATCTTTATAATTGTATTTTATTTTGCATGTTAAAATTAACTAATTATAATTTAAAAATGCAAAAAGCACCTATGTAACAGGAAAGGCACTAGCTCCCATAACACAATTTTTACTTTTTTGGGAGATAGAGGCCCAATTATTAATGTGTACTATGTAATTTTGCAAATAAAGATATTTATTATTATTATTATATGTATGCAGTGGGTCGACACCCGTACAAATCATATCTATACTAATATTATAAATGCGAAAGTTTGTATGGATGTATCGATGGATGTTTGTTACTCAATCACGCCCGAACGGTTGAATGGGTTTGGATGAAATTTAGCACAGAGATTGATTAACACAGAGGCTAGTTTTTATTCCGGAAAATTAAGGAGTTCCCGCGGGAACCAAAAAACCTCAATCCACGCGGACGTAGTCGCGGTCTTCGGCTAGTAATATTATAAATGCGAAAGTGTGTTTATTTGTTGGTTTGTCCTTCTATCACACCGTAACGGATTAACGGTTCGACGTGATTTTTAGCATGGGAACAGTTCAAGACCTGAAGAGTGACATGTAGGCTAATTTATAACCTGAAAAATTGAGGAGTTCCCGCTGGTATAAAAAACTAAAACCGCTCGGACGAAGTTGCGGGCATCAGCTGACAGCTATAGAGGCACGGTATCGGTATCGATAGGGAAGGATGTTTTTCCTTAAATGGTGCTATTGCTGAGCACCAGTCTCTTCTTAGAATGAGAATGGTTTGGCCATAGTCCGACACGCTGGCCAAGTGTGTATTCGCAGATAAAAAAATATGAAGAACTCATCAGGCGTGCAGCTATAACGACATTTCCTTTACTGTTTAAAGCAAGTGCTATTTAATTTCTTAAAACGTACATAATTCTAAAAAGTTAGAGGTGCTTGTGCCTAGAAACTAAATTCTCGACCATCCGAAAAGGAAGGAGGACGTTTCAACTACTAGGTTGTCATCGCTTATATTGTAAGTAATTAATAATTAACTAAAGTAAGTAATTAAGTGCATACTCGTGTATGTAGGCACAGAGTTTAATAAGCTTTATGTAGTTTAATTATGCAGTTTAGTATCTGTATAGCTGCGTTTCTATATTCGCTATCTGGGTGCACTGTGACCCTTCTATATCTTTGTATCTATTCTTTGTCATACCTACACGTTCTACATTATGTACCTACATAATGTACATAGGCTTTACTGTTATTTCTACAAATGTAAGTTATTGCATTATTTTAAAGTTAGTTATCGTTAGATTAATTCTCATGGATGATGAAACCTATTTGTTGTGACTTTTATGTATGAGATTCAAAAATGTTTCTATTTTAACAGCGAACGCACTTTTAACGTCACTTTAACGCAGAACAAGGCTCTTTGGGCTTAATAATCTTTCTAATCAAGCAATCGTTTCAATCGAGCACGTGTCTCCTCTTGGAATGAGACGGGTTCGGCTACCACGCCCACCACGCTGGTCAAATGCGCATTGGCAATCTCCACACACCTGTATTGAGAACATTATGAAGAAAACTCTCGGGCATGCATGCCTTACGATGTTTTCCTTCGCCGTTAAAGCAAATGATATTTCATTCTCAAAATGCACTTAAGTAATTCGGAAAAGTTAAAGGTCAAGCCCTTAGCTGGACAGCTGAATAGGAAGCTGGGCGTGTAAGCCACTAGGCTATCATCGAATCTTCTAAATACATAAAAGGTGACTGGCTGATTGACTGACCATCTATGTAGGCTGAAGTATCAACGCACAGCTCAGACCACTTGATAGATCGGGCTGAAATTTGGCGTAGGTACAGATATCTTTTATGACGTAGGCATCCGCTAAGAAAGAATTTTTGAAAATTTTGCTCCTATTTTTGAAAAAATTCAAAAATGATTTCTTCTGCTGTGCCTTCTTCAAATCGAAGTTTGGTGGTCATTATGCGAAAATCTCCTCTATTTTGAGCCGCATCTTTTAGCCTTGGATATAAGATGCGGCCTAAAAAATGACGAAATATAAGAATAAGTCGGTAAAAAGGGGTATGAAATTTGTATGAAAGTCGAACTTAACGTGAGTGAAGTTGCGGGCAAAAGCTAGTTAAGCAATATGTATACTAAAAAAATTAAGTGTCCGCTTCGCTTATTACATAGCAAAACCCGAATATGTGACCTCCTACTAACAGTCAGAGCTTATAGTTCAATGACACGACCTACTCGCTAGTCGCAGCAACTGGGATATCGATACCATTTGCATTGCATAGTACACTCCAGAATGCATTTACCTACCTACTTAGAAGTAACTTATTAGGAACTTAGAATAGTAAAAGCTACGTGGCTGCATTTCTTGCTACGTTCTTGCATCTATACTTCTATACTAATATTATAAATGCGAACGTTAAAGGAAATTAAAGAGTATCCGCGGGAACAAAAAACCTCAATCCGGACGAAGTTGCGGGCATCAGCTAGTACTTAATAAATCATTGTCGAAAACTGTACCTACAAATCACGTAACGCATAAACTACAGCTTTATGTTCAAACTTCAAACCAAGACAGAAAGACAGACAAACAGACGGACAGATAGATGAACAGCTAGACACGAAATAAGGGTTGATTACTTTGGTTTGAGACTTGACCCTTGGAAGACGAAAAAGATGGAGTTTAAAGAATGTAAAAAATAGAAATTATAACTATGGAAGACGAGAGAATATACCTAGGTACCTACGAAAAACTCAAGATTCTCTGGAAAATAATTGTTTTAAGTTTGAGCAAATAAAACAAAAGGTGTTTTTAAGGTCACAGACAGTTAATTTAATTCTACGGAATACCCAATTACATTACATTCAGAGGAATGGTCTGTAGAAATGTGAACAAAAAACTAATCCAACAGGTATGAATGACCTTATATTTGAGCCCTGCGTGAGCCTATGATAATAAAAAACCAGCCAAGTGCGAGTCGGACTCGCGCACCGAGGGTTCCGTACAAACCTGTAGTAAGTTTAAAATTCTTAAAATTATTTTTATTATATGATCTAACTAATAATGTATGCTTTTCGCAATTTTTCTTTTATGTGTGCTTTAAGACGTTGCTTCGTACCTTATTTCAAGATTCTGAGTTCAAGGGAAGTACCCTATAGCTTTTGATTCCCTTGCGAGTGTCGAAAATTTGCAGCACGGCTGTATCTTTTGATTTCGTTGGCTTAAGTTTGATTTTTTCACAACTCCAGGGGAAAGTAGACCTGAGTATTTGATATAAATTTCAGCTTGATAACTCCATGCGTTCCTGAGAAAAAGGGTCTTTACAGCCAGATGGACGGATAACAAAGTGATCCTATAAGGGTTCCGTTTTTTCCTTTTGAGGTACGGAACCCTAAAAATTGGCAGTCATAGGGACTGCCGATTGAAGAGAAAACTAAATCCATTAAATTTTACTTCACATTAAACATTTGAGTTTCTGACTGGGAAATGTAGAAAAAGGTATTATACTAGCAACTACTTCGGTTTATTATGCACCTTAAGACTAAAACATAAAGCTACATTACGATTGGAAAATATTAATTTTTAAGACGTTCTTCCATCTGAGAAAACGTAGGAATAACCTTTCAATCCAAAATAACAAGTCATTTTTAAAATATGTACAAAAATATTCATTACAAAAAAAAACCTTAAAACTAAGACGTTAAAGTTTAATTTCTAATGTAGTATATTTACATGTAAGACCTTTTTGTCTTCGTAACAACGCGAGCATGGGACAGCGAGGTGTCGGTGTCGGTCACGCGAATCCACAAGTTTACCCCCTACCAAAAAGTGCTCAACGCGGTTAAAGAAGGTTTTACATAGCAAGAAAGATGTTGTAACAACGCGTGAGACCTGACAAACAATTCGACACCCTATGAAAATGAAACCTTCATTATCGATTTTCAAATTTTTTCCTTTACTTGCACTGATCTTGATTAAGTCCTGTAGGTATCCTATAGGTGTTGATTTATTGGAAAGTGTCAAAATATGCTGCATAAACGGCCGTGTCTTTTGATTGCGTTGACTAAGAAGCTTGATCTTTTACAGCTCTATGGGACCATCTAAGTATTTCATATTAGTTTCACGCGTTCTCGATGAAAAAGATGGTTGACAGACAGACGGACAATAAAGTGACCCTATAAGGGTTTCTTTTTCCTCTTGAGGGACGGAACCCTAATAGGCAAATCGGTGTGTCACGTTAAAAATAAGGAAAATTAGAAACTAGTTTTATTAGGGTTTCGTATCGTTGACATAAAACCCTGTGATGAGATTCTGTCAGTAATACCAACGTACTATTATTTATTGTGGTAATACTATCCGAATAAAGAAACGGTTTGTTTTTTTGTTTCTGCTAAATAATATTCGATAGAGTTCTGTTTAGATTTAGGAACAATAATTAGGATAACCCTTTTAAGGCAGTTCAGAAATAAACAAGTATGTACTTATTATAGGTGGGGCTTGCTGTATCAATTACGTGAGTATGTACTTTTGAGTGTTGACTGTACTTAATACTTAAGTATGTACTATGATTTAATTATAAGGCTTTAGATTACGCTAGCGACGAACAACAAAATAATAAAGTCACTAAGTTTGTTGAAAGCTAGGCCAACATATTACGGAATCAGTGGTGTATTTCTGATTCGTGCGTTAATCATATTATTATCGTAAGTAACTATGGCTTTAAACCAGTTTATTTCATCTACAGAGAGTTATTTCGAAATTCCGAGAATAGATACGTCACATAATAATAGTGACCAAGTCATTTACGCTAAGATCGAATAAATACCTAGCTCTAAAATTTAGCACCGCTCTAAATCTATTTTTAAGTCTTAATAACCATGACCTTAGCTTTTTAGCAAGATATAACTTTTGATACATATTTTATTATATTATTAATAGAAACTCTTTCAAATGTCATTCTTGAATAAATAATAAAATTATCCTAATCTTTGTATAGCCACACAGATCAGTTTTTTCTCATTTTGAGAGCATAGATGGGATAAATTATATTTAAATGGGAAATACATTCAAAATAGTTTACAACATCATTAAAGACATAATGGTCATAATGACGAAAATATTAGTCTTGACTATTTGTCTCATGTCATAAAGAGTATACCGGTTATAACAACTCAGCTTCGAAGCCTAATAATGTAAAATATAGTGGTATATTTACGATATTGCTTTTATAATTTAAATTTTTTAAGGGGTTTTATCAATACCACAGAATAATATAATAGTACTGACGTATCAATACTGACTATGTCACCCCCAAAAGATCAATAACATGCAATTAACAAAATGAAATAAATACATAAAGACAACATAAACATTAACACATTCTTGTGAGTGACCGCGCCTCCTTTGACAGTGGGGCAGCTAGAAGCCTATTACACATACCCAAACTGTGATTATTTGAGAATCGTTCTGTTATAATAATTTTTAACTGCAAACTATAAAGCTCCAATCTTTAGCACCGATCAAAGAGCCGACTAAAGTCCGATTTAGTCCATGGTCCAACACCCACCAGTTGGGCTCTAATTATCGTATGTACCTACTAACACAAGCGGCTTCACCTTTACCTAATTGAAGAGGAATGTAGCATACTCTAATTTCTGTAGTAAAATCAAGATAATCATCAATGTTTAGCTAGGTACGATATTAAAGCGGTTTTTCCTTTTCTTGTAACCTTTACCTTTATAAGCCTTTTAAACGCATTACGAAAGTTGAGTGGAGTTGAAAGTATGTGGAAAGCATCGTTAGTCTAAGGTGGAAACGCTTAAACATGAGCAAGAATGAGGCCTGGGGCCATTCTGCTAACGCCCTTAAAGCAATATTAATTAAAAATAATTTAATGTCACTTACCTTGACGTTCCTAAAATATGGATTATAATAATTCTAAAACACGAAAGTCCACAATAATGAAACCATGACCCCCTCACGGCCCCCGGTAATGAGAGCAGTAATAAAGGGTAGATCCTGGTTAGATGAGACGATTCTAGACAAACGACCTCCGTGGCGCAGTGTGTAGCGCTGTTGTCTTAACGTGCGGAGGTCGCGGGTTCGATCCCCGGCAGGGTCAATTTGGGAATTTATAATTTCTGAATTTTCCCTGGTCTGGCCTGGTGGGAGGCTTCGGCCGTGGCTAGTTACCACCCTACCGGCAAGCAAGTGTAACATAGCAACTGAAAGTTGCCGGCAAAAATAAAAATAAGTAGGTAAGTAATAAAATAAATATTATATCGGATATGTTAAGATCCCACGCTTGGTTTCCGCCGTCTCATATTATGGATGCATAATCAATAATAATGAGCTGGTTTTAAAGGTGCATTCTAATGTGGATAATCTGTTTGATAATTTATTGAATTTGCATGATGGGTATAAGATTCTCGTGGTTTATCTACTTAATTAAAATCTTGGGAATTTGACTTATATTTTTAGCATCTAATAGCTCATATTGTTGAATAGAAAATATAATAACATATATAAGTCTCGTAAAACCTAGTTTTGATATTTGAAAGGACTGCAATATCTATCAATCATAATATCAGACTAAAACTATCTGGAAAATGAACAGACCTGCAGGTTTTGATGATCAAGCCTAAAGAACCACTTCACCACCACTATAGCCTATTACGTCCCACTGCTGGGCACCTGCCTCCACTCTTTAGAATTAATCTCTCGTAGAATTAGAGCTTAGACCCACCACGCTGCTTTAATGCAGGATGGCGGGTTTTAACGACACATGATAATAACCAGGACCGACGGTTTAACGTGCTCTCCAAAGCAGGATTCAAACACCGCCAACTTCCTAATTACGGGCTAGTAGCTAGTACTGAGAATTTCTAGTCAGAAAAACCCACTACGGCGCGACCCGGGACTTGAACCCGGGACCTCGTTGGCCGCAGTCGAACATGCTAACAACTAACCAAGGAACCACTAATAAGGCATAATATTCAAAAAAAAGTTTCTCTTAATCTATGGGTCCGGTTCATCCTTGAGCTTAGCAATGCTTCATACAAGTCTAAAGGTTGGGTTCGAAAAATAAAAATACATGAAATTTCATTGGCTGAAAAAGAGGGTCTTAATCCTAAATCTAAACGTACCCACAACTGCTGGATATTTGAGCATGAAGTCCTGCTTAGCGCGGATCACATCCAACACGACCTGGTTCTCCATAGGGGTCTCCAAAGCAGAGAATACCAGGGCCCCAGTAACCAGATAGGCTATGTAGAACAGGGTGTACATGAGTAGAAGGCAAGTGAAGCGAGCTTTGCCGAAAATCCTGCTAGTTGCAAACAGTGGCTGGAACGGTGGATTCTCTTCCTCGTAAAGGATCTCCCTTGCCACTATCATTTTTTTTGGATAAGGGAACAGTTGGCTGTGGACTGTCATATCGTCGTCGCTCCGGGTGGAACTCATGCTTCCATAGGAGTGGATTCGAGGGTACTTTGGACGATCCATCTTTGAAACTTCGAGTGTCTTCGTGATGTGGGTATTACAGTCTTTTGGTTGGCAGCCTTTTTATCGAGTGATTTTTTTTGTGATGTGGATGATGAGTACGATTATATTTTAGAAAGTTTTTTTGAGTATTTATCCAAAAGTTTTAAATTTTAACTGCCCACTGTATTTTCTTGAAGGTAAAAATCAATAGTTTTTAGAGCTTTCAAAATTGTCTTATTTCAAAAAGAGCAAACCACACTTAGATTTTTCATACAAATTATTTTTTAACAGTGCACATTGATGAAAAAGAACTAAATTTTGCGTCACACAAAATACTAACTTTTAAAACTCTTAACAAGCAGATTATAGTCCGCACCGAAGAAACCACGGAACGGATGGTAATTATGGTCAACTGTACTTGAAGAAGCGTTTAGGATGATTAGGTTCGAAGAATAACGCGACAACTTCGACTTTGGTGATGAAAATAAGTTTAGCTATCATCTTGATGCATTTTAGATTGACCGGTACAATTTGAAATTTTAACGGCGGTTCCAAAGCCTTGAGGAGAGCTCCGTGACCGTTCTTCGCGGCATGTAGCGAGCAACTGGGCGTTACTTTGACGGTATCCAATTAAAATGATGGCGGCATGCGCACGCGCAGCGCGCACTGGACAATCGTAGATACAACTCAAGTATACTTGCTAACGGGGGCAGTAATGATTTATGACCGATGATATTATTTCAGAGATAAGAGTTAATTTACCTAATGTTTTTTTAAGTGTAGGTCGTAGGTACAATAACTTAGGTATAATTTTATAAAAGAAACTTTAGTAGGTATAGTGAAACTACAAAATTTATACAGCATTTTATTTAAACTGAAATATTTGTAGGTACGTAATATTAAATTATAATTACTTGATAAATAGTGAGTTGATATAATTAATAACATTCAAAACACATGACAACAATTTACTAACATTAATTCTAAGAAATGCCATTTAAAGCTGTTTTGTTAGCGCAGGTTAAAATTAATAAAATAACTTTATCTGACTTTCTGATTAGCAGATACCCACAAATATTTTATCTTAAAGTTTTACAGTCATCAGGCTTCTATCATTATGTGGATTTAATGCTACTTTTAATTAATGTTAATTTGATTTTAATTTTTCTCTTTGAAGGCAAAGGTGTAAAGGTGAAAATGAAATGTCGATGAGCACAACGTGATAAAATCTATTAAAATTTTCTAACTAATTCGATTCCTAACTAGTTAGATGATGCCCGCGACTTGATCCGCATGGATTGAGGTTTTTGTTACGCACGTGGGAACTCTTTAATTTTCCGGGATAAAAAGTTTTCAAATGTTAATTGAGTAAGTATGTCCCACCGCGGGATGCAAACTCTCAGTACCGAAATTCCTCAAAAGATTCCGATACTCTGCTGAAAAGACGGGCCGTTAAAGCGTAAGTAGCCGACAAACTGACAGACACACTTACGCGATTATAATAATAAAGTAAGTATAATTTTGAAATATGAATTAAGCTAATATGCGTATTAAAAATGTCAGTAAAGAACCAATCATTAAATGTCAGCAGACCAGTATTTGTTCTTGAAAGTAAATACCAATAATTACTTATGGTCGAGTGGGTAGGATACGGTTACCATTTACTTAGCATCTTGTAGGACATTGAGGGATCGTCAAATAAATTAAAAAATACCTCTCTTTGATTATATTCAAAGATCTTACCTCTTTAGAGCATTAAAGTAGAATTCGATTACAAAATAAAATATAATTATTAATTACTATACTTGTTTCTTTCTTTTGTCATTTGGTGCTCAAAAAGGGGGTTACTTTCCAAGTAAACGCTTTCCGGGAGTTTTGTAAATTGGTGATTCTAAAGATTTCGACGTGCTTTCCGAATTTTCACTTTGCCACCTCGTATCTTTGCTGTTCGCGCCGCCATATTGGTAAAATGGTACCCTAAAACAGTTTTATGAAATCACCAATATTCAAAACTCCCGGAAACCTTTCCAGGTAAAACTACCAAATGACTGGACTACAATGGTTTAACATTAAATTTTTTAAAACAAAAAAGTTGTTGTCAAATTTAATGGGCTTTAATTTAATGAATTTGGACTACAAAAGTCAGGTCTTACGTTTAACCATTAGGTATGTATTTAATTAAGTATATTAACTGTGCCACTCACTTTGCCAGGCTTTTTGGTGGCTTTTTTTCAAATTTAATGTAACCATAGACAGTTCAATATACCTACTCTAAATAATGGCTAAATTCCTAATGTATTTTCTGTTCAACCTACAGAATCCTCTGCGGGCAAGTCGCACTTGGCAGTATTCTGTTTTCTATTTTTCTCTTTTATGATTGTCTTTCTCTGTGTGTTCATGCACAGTAAACAGATAGTTCATGTTTCGTTCCTTTGTCCATCCGCGTTTAATTATTATGGTCACTCCATACTGACCCTAGTCACGAAGGCTGACGGTGACTTTTTATCAGTACGAACGGAATAACCAATAACTTGCGGTTAATAATGTAGTGATACGATTTATGTAAACTTTTTCGTCGATAACAGATTTGCGCTTGGCCATTATCTTTACGAGTGGTATGTGAGTGATTATGCAGTGGGATGCGTGCCCACTATGGCCAAATGCACACTATGGGTGCCTACTTGTTAGGTAAGGTCAGAAATTATGTACCTAATAATAATACAAGTAGGTATCTCTCTACACTATACCTATTGTAAACATATAACTATAGTCCGTCAAAGTTATCTGGCCCGGTGGCCAAAGTTGGAACTATTTTTTATGCCTGTATAGTTTTTGTTTTTGTTTTATTTTTAAAATGGGGTCAGCTAATTTGTGGGACTATACAAGTGTAGTCGTGTAGTCGTAAAGGGGGTAACTATAACTCGAAAGAATCTACCTATACTTAATAGGTACCTATACTCATAATAATAATAATAAGAAACAACTAGGTACATATTGATATTACCTACATAATGAGACAAAATCTTTGAAGAGAAAAATGTTGTACGTAAAGTTTTAGTTAAATTTTTTTAAGGGATAAATGTAGCGAAGTTATAGGACTTTATAATGATTAAGTAGTGTTAGGACATCGCAACTGCAGCGCATTTTAGCCAAAAGCGAGCTGAAGCTTGACGACCTCAATGGTGCAGTGTTGAACGCTGTTGTCTTAACGTGGGAGGTCTCGTGTTCGATTCCCGGCAGGGTCAATTTGGGAATTTATAATTTCTGAATTTTCTCTGGTCGTCTGGTCTGCTGGGAGGCTTTGGCCGTGGCTATAGTTACCACCCTACCGGAAAAGACGTACCGCCAAGCGATTAAGTGTTCCGGTACGATGCCGCGTAGAAATCGACTAGGGGTATGGATTTAATATAACTGTCATACCCCTAACAGGTTAGTCCGCTACTATCTTAGACTGCAATGACACTTACTATCAGGTGAGATCTCAGATCCGGGAAATTAAAGAGTTCCCGTGGGAACCAAAAACCTCAATCCACGCGGACGAAGTCGCGGGCATCAGCTAATTTTGTAATCGCTGAAGAAATCGCTGGCGTTATTTAGTATCAACAATATTAAAAACTTCATTTTATTACCATTGTTTGTCACGTGTTAGATAACATTTAATTAATATTTGTTGACAAAACACTAAATTATAGTCTAAGTAATTACTAAATTATCAACTTTAACGATGCATAGTCATTTTGCGGGCCTATTCCGTGTTTCAGTCGCGTAGTTAATAGGTGTAACTGAATAGCGGTATGGGTTTAATATAACTGGTTACCCCTAACAGGTTAGCCCGCTACCATCTTAGACTGTATCATCGCTTACCATCAGGTGATCGCATTTGTTCCAATTTTGGCCACCGGGTCAGACAATACAGCGAAATTGACGAAAAGTGTTCAACAAAATGACATTTTAATCACCACTTTTCATAGTGTGATACTAACGTCATAGCCAATGAGACAGAATAGGACGTCTGCTGATATGCAAAGAGGATGCGATAATACACTGTTTATGGTACAACTACTCATTATGATACGGTTAAAGAAAAATGTTTGTTTACAATTACAGAGTTCATTTCACGGATTAAAACAATCAAAGTTGACTCATTTCATTATTTGATAATAATGCATACTTAATTATTGTATTTATGTTTCCTTAAAGGAAGGGTACCGGGGTAACTCTAAAACCCCAAGGAATAGATAACAAAGACATTAATTAGATCATCAATAATCTTTTATCGTCTGTGTAGATCAATAGATACTTATATTCCAATCGTTTGGAATCACGTGACGGCTGATGGCTATATAGCAGTGGCCAATGGCTATACGATTGCTTAGCAAGCAATAAGGCCACATTCGCATGCTTAGTTATTAGTTAACTTTACTTTTTAATCATGAAGCAGGATTAAATAAGTTTTGTACATAAGTATAATTCATTAATAAGTATTTCCTTCGCACTAATATTTTTTTTAAATCAAATAATACTTAATAAAAGACAATCATGCTTAATACAAAGCTATGATATCATGAGGTCTAGGTTGGAGCGCGCTTGCATAGCATTGCCGAATTTTTGTTGGGGCTAAAATTCAGTCAGGAATATACACCCTTAATTTAATTTAATTTATTTGAACTACCAACAGAATTACAAGTAGTATGTATAGAAAATGTTAATATAATCAATGTACTTACCTTCTATACAGGGATGGTCGTTGAGGAAGTCCATCTTCAGCTTGGTCAGACGTTGCTCCGTGGCGCGCTCCACTGGGCCCTCGAGCGCTTGGAATACTTTCGCACCTGTACCGACAGACAAAACCATTTTATTTATTCTACTACCAGTTAGCCCTTGACTGCGATCTCACCTCATGGTAAGTGATAAAGCAGTCTAAGATGGTAGCGAGCTAACCTATTAGGAGTATGGCAGTTATATTAAACCCCTAGTCGGTTTAATGTAACATTATATCGACTCACTGTTTATTAATTGTCAGTGTGTTGGTTTGCAGCTGTTGGTAAAGCTAATCTGAAAATTGCACTTGTAAATACTTAAATGCTTTTTGTTGTTGAGTTAGAGCGAGTTTCTTGCTGGTTTTTCTAGGTAGGAATGGTATTCCGAACCAGTAGTAGATTCATTAGACGGTACAAAAAACTTTTATTAAGTTTATTTGATTTAAAAAAAATTGCCGATAGAAGTGAAAACGAATATTTTAAATAAGTAAAAAAAAAATTAAAACTAAGGCATTACCTAAAGTTTAATTACTAATGCAATATATTTATATTTAAGACCTTTTGCCTTCGTAACAACGCGAATTGTCGGTCACGCGTTTCCACATTTTTACCCCCTACCAAAAAGTACGCGCTTAAAGAAGTTTTCACTTCAAAAATATGAGTTTGTCACTGCGAACCGAGTACGCGAACTATCAATTAGATCATAATACGAGCGAAATATGGTGAAAACCCTAAAATAAGAACGTTTAAAGCGCCAGGCAAAACGCGTCGCGTTTCTGCTATTTGTTTAGGTACCTGTTCTATTCCTACTCGGAAAACTGGGTAATAGCTTGGACTTGGACAAAACCGTGGGCTGAGCTAGTAAACTGTAATGTAACATAACGTAACGTATTCATACTACAGCATTAATAAAAACCACAGCTTCTATTGCGAGCCAAAAAAGTGCCTACAAAGAAGCGACTAAGTCCCGTAATTATAAACCGATCAGCTAAAAACAGTGTCGATCCTAAGCATAGATTAACCGATTTAAAAAAATATATAATGAAATCAATTAACATAGACGGGGACTTATTTTACTAACGCCATCAAGCCTGAAAAGCGGGACAACGCTATGGCGGGGACAAGGACAGTATAAACAGGTGAGGGGCATGCCCTACAAGTCAAGACGCCTTTTTTCTATGAAAGGGCCCATCTAGTATCTACATATAAATCGATGAAAGGCTAGCGCTTGGCTGCAATCGGACCTGCTTGCAGTGGTTATTCAAATTCAAATTCAAATTTTTTTTATTCAAATAAACTTTTACAAGTACTTTTGAATCGTCAAGTGAATCTACCACTGGTTCGGAATGACATTCCTACCGAGAAGAACCAACAAGGATGCAGCCTAAGGTGGAGCACGATAGCCTAGAAGATGCCTATTCACTCTTGATTTGAAGGTACCTATATTAAAAGAGGAGGGGAAAATGGAAGCCGGAAGGGCATTCTATATCCTAGCGATTCGAATTAGGTACGAGGAAGCAAATCATTTCGTACGAGTCCGCGGAATTTTGACTATGTAAGGGTACAGACCTTGTCGATGTCTTGCGTGCCGATTACCTAAATATTAAAAAAGTAGACAGACCAATGAAATCCATAAGCTACAGGTTCATAGACACGAAGAGAAAAAAACTGTAGGTTACTCACAGGGGCTGGAAATATATACTCTTATTATCTTTATTTCAACCCATCTAGTCTAGGCAATAAAGCTAGTTGACCCCAACAATAATTCCTCAGCCAAAAAAATTAAAAATTAAAAATTATAGCATGTAAAGTATCATGAGTTAAACGTATATTATAAATATCCACCAAAAAATCAGAAAGGAAGTAAGGGTTTTTATGCTATACCCAATTGTTAAAGCAAGAAGGTACATTATCGTGTAAACGCAGTTTAGATTTCATTATAAAGTCGGTTTAAATATCGATGTTCTGCATGATTATTTTATTTGAAATTTCGGTTTTGAGTGTAAATATACTACCTGCTATTATTTTAAAAAGAAACCGAGAAAATATTCATTCATAAATATTAAGTTTTAGGTATAAATACCTAGCTTCCGGATGTTTTTTTTTGTTGGATATTTTTGGGTAAGTTTTGGATCATCCAATACTCAAACCCAGACAAGTTTCATCGACTGAGGATTTAATGTGGGGCTCTCCATACAACGAACCGCCACATATGCCTAGACTTATAGATATAGATAGGTACTACTTCATCTTACTTACCCATAGTCAAATAAAGTGCCATGACCATAATAATCAGAAGCAGCCGAACAACCGGCATGCTTCGCACATCGCCCACGCACCCGGGCACCACGAGCCGCATGGTTTCTGCGAAAAAAAAATTACACTGAAAAAAAAAAACTTCAAATTCAAAAAGCTCCCTCTGGACCGAGAAGTTTCTATGCTATTTTGAATCTACTAGTTGCATGGCACTGCCCAGACACTAAAGATTAAAATATCCTATCCGCTTTCACGCTTTCCATGCCTAGTTTTCCTTCAGAATATTTTCTCGGTATTTAGTTCACATAAAAATAGTAAGTAGTACCTAAACATTGTCTAGAAACATTTACCTAATATTCCAGTCTTTTCAGACCTAAAGTTTTGTTCTAATTTAAATGGGTGATCTTTTACCGTTATATTTCTTAATGATTTCAGTAGGTACCTGGGTGACCGAGATGTGCTCGGTATTATTTTTTTTGGTTTTTAAGAATAATAAGTAGTGCCTAAGCATTGTCTAGAAATATCCTTTATAGGTATAGTAATGCTCAAGCATATTGTTCGTAATAAACAAAACAACATAATAAATACTATTTGTTCAAGCATACATAATATGCACTGCTTTGCCGATTTTGCGATACCATACGTTTTTCTGATTCCCGCGCGAACTTTTGACACAATGTAGCGTGATAATCCAGGTTATAAGTTATCTCCATACCAAATTCCAACCAAATCAGCACAGTAATTTTGGCGTGAAGGAGTGACAAACATTCAAACTTTTAGGTTTATAATATTGTAGTATAATGTGAGTATAGTGTCGAGATTAATTCAGAGGAGCTTTTAGCTTTTTAGATAATTGAGTCTCCATCAAAGGGAGGCTGGGAGTCAACAGATCGCTTCACTTGGTCTGAGCTTTCACACTAATTGAATCTCCACACTGCAACCAGATTGAGTTTCCGATTCCTGTCTATTAGGCACCTAGTAATTTAGGTTTAGTTTTTTTATTCAAGGATAGGCAAATTTATCTACACACAAACAAAATTTCGGCCGTGGCTAGTTACCACCCTACCGGCAAAGACGACCCTATCGTTCCGGTACGATGCCGTGTAGAAACCGAAGGGTATATCGGTTAAATATAACTGCCATGTCCCCAACAGGTTAACCCGTTACCATCATAGACAGCATCATTACTTAGCATCAGGTGAGATCGCAGTCAAGGGCTAACATGTACCTAAATAAATAATTTGTTCACAAAACCGAACGCCCGTCAAATATAAATGAAAATAATATCATATTATTGCTATCCAATGTTATGTTATGTGTAGAAATAAAAGCATTCCAAAAATATCTAATAATATTGTGTCTACTTACATAATATGTCTAGAACTTTCCATATTATGTTTTCGGGGCTTTCAGCCTTTTTCGCTTTCATGCCTATCCTAAAGTTTTCCTTCAAAATATTTTCTCGGTATTTAGTTCACATAAGAATAATAAGTAGTACCTAAACATTGCCTAGAAACACTTACCTAATATTCCAGTCTTTTCAAACCTAAAGATTTGTTCTAACTTAAATGGGTAATCTTTTACCATTATATTTCTTAATGATTTCAGTACCTGGGTGACCGAGCTGTGCTCAGTATTTTTTTTTGGTAAATCGTGTTTTTTGGAAATTTTATTTAAATGCGAATTACAAACTGAAGAAATATGAATAATATTTTTCGATCTTACCGACATAATAATAAAAAAATATGAACTGGTCATTTTAATAAAAAATCACGAGTGCAATTGACCTTCCAATAATAGTCCTTCTCACAAAGAAGGAACATGAAAGTAAAGGGTAAAACGGACTGGTGACATCTGGACTCGAACCGGGCATTCTGGGTTTTGGACCGCCCAATTCCCCATCTGAGCTATTATAACCTTGTAGATGACGGCGAAATTTACCTTCGTATTCTAATGATATTGTAGCAGTTTTCACTGAAAATACGGATAAAAACACATTTTCTAAAAGTGAACCTTAGCCTAGCTAGCTAGATCGATTTATCGCCACCGAAACCCCCTGCATACTATACAAGAATTGCTCGTTTAAAGGTATTACATCACTATGATCTCAAATCGAGACCTGTCATAACTCATAGTCGCTGCCTTAGCGTTGAAATCGTTTATTTAACAACTCTTTTGTCACTATTTTGTGTTTGTGGATTTAGGTTTTTTGTTAAAGATGCCGTGTTACTTTCTAACCCTTTCCGTCGGTAGTCGGGTGTAGCCCATCGCTCTGAAGTGTACATTATCGATGTGCCCTTATTGTGTAGATTGGTTTATCATACGCTAGCTATCAAATCCATACTAATATTATAATTGCGAAAGTGTGTCTGTCTGTCTGCTACGCTTTCACGGCAAAACTACTCAACCGATTTGATGAAATTTGGTCAGGGATAGGTTACATCCCGGTGAAGGACATGTTTTATCCCGGAAAATTTAAGAGGTGGCGCGGGAATCAAAAACCCAATCCACGCGGACCAAGTCGCGGGCATCAGTACTTAAATATGGATTATGGATTTCAAAATTATTTGAATTTTTTATTCAGATTAACTTAACAAGTGCTTTTTAATCAAGAGTGGATTTGATAGATACACTTTAATAAAATGTAAACAATGTTATGCGCATATAAATACAATGTACTTATTAAGTATACATAGGTTATGACCTGTTACTAAATTATTCTTTAGTATTCACATAAAAATCGCTCACAATTAGATTTGATCGTGTTAACTTATACCTAACTTGGCTAGACTTCGGAGGATTACGGATCTATGGACTTTCGCTACTTCGACAAAGTTTCGTCCAGACTTTTAATGTAATTTGTAATTGTTGGAGGCACACCGCACAGTTTTGTGCCAAAAGCTGAGAGAGCTGCTGGTCGTTTGGTCAAGTTGTGATTATCGCCTTGATTAGGTAGGTACCTACCTAGCAAACATTCCGAAAACATCAATACGAAACGACCGCCAGGAAAATTGGCAGTCATAGGGACTGCCGATAGAAGTGAAAACTTATTGAACTTCGAATTTTAATATTAAAATTTACCAAAAAGTGCTCAAGAAGATTTCACTTCAAAAATTAACTAAATCAATTTGAGAGCCCCTGTGCAAATGGGCCTAAATATCTAATAATAAACACTGTAAGTAAGTACAATACTTAGTCACGGGGCACGCGATTATTTCATTATGTAGCAATAAATATGCTAATTCTGTTTGTACTTTGTAGGGAATTAATTAACTTAGTGCAAATGTATCTATACAGTCATCGACATTTGTCTGCTATTGGCAAAGTACATGCTGTATTACAACTGCGCAGTGAATGATTTCATTTAACGAACTTTTTTTTTCCACTACAAGTTAGACTTGTGGTAGGCGATGATATAGGAGAAGATTTGCTGTTACATATGTTAGCATTATTACTGTTTGTTCATGAAATAGGAAGTATAATATCTGTCAATTTGACTCGTTTCATGTCATTTGATTTTATCTGCGGTTACGGACGCCATATTGAAAATTGTTAGTATAAATGGGAGTGTTTTGACGATGGTAATTCATTCTCCTGCCGGCAGACTCAGCGGTTATTGAATACTTTTGTGTTTGGATCGCAATTTGGTTTAGAGCTTAACGATAGCAATCGTGGCCGGAACAAATGAATAGTCTTTGAGTTTAGCTAACTTTTATCTTATTACATTAAATCTCTCGTGGAACCGCTACACGTTGTGAGTGTGACCATTCGCTCGTGCAAGTTCCAAATGAGAGTACAAATATATTAAAAGTGTCTCAATAATACCTACTTTTGGATTGTCGCTTAAACCCATATCTACATACTTCTATGCGAATACTTCAATGCGAAAACACCTGGGAACGCACCGCATTATTATCCCAAGAAAACCCCTGCCATTATGTGATTAATGGAAAGGGGTCACGACCCTCAGCAATGAGGAATACAACGCAGAGGAGTAAAATTCCGTCCTCGGCCGACACTGCAACACAAGTAGGATGTTACTTGATACGGCCGGGCCGAAAATTTAGGAATTATTAGGTAAATGTACCTGTCGGGGATCGAACCCGGGATCTCCCACATGTAATTCCACAAAGTTCACCGCTGCACCTGGAAGGTCGTCTGTTGAAAACCGACCTTTCTTAATTCTTGTCCGCAAACCCAGTGACTTCGGAAAATTTGATTTTGTGGCTTTAACATTAGGGATAAGTACAAACATTAAACCACCTTTTGGACGTCCATTATAAACATAATTAAGCTTATTTCACAGCGCCTAAAAGCCTACATCTAAAGAACCACAAAAGAGTACATAGGGTAGGGTAGGTCTAGGTACCCTTAACTTTCTGTTGACGGGGGGAAATCTCTTTGATATACCTCCAGGTCTGACAAACTCCGGGGGAGAGATCGGATTATGTGGGATTTCTGCCCACCGAACCCCCCTCGATGGATTCTTTCTCTCTGCGCGTTATGAGAGACTTCGGGAACTTAAGAACATGCGCTGAAACTTCTTTTGCACGCCTAATGGGCTCGTCCTGGGGGAATATTCTTATCCAATATTGCCGTATACTACACTAAACTAGACTACAGTCCATTAACGTCCCACTGCTGGGCACTGGCCTCCGATTTCATATGAGAGAGGAAATTAAAGCTTAGACCAATCACGCTGCTCCCATGCGGATTGGCGGGCTTTACGACTAATATCATGTTAGTGATAATAACCGGTACCGACGGCTTAAAGTGCACTGCTCTCCACTTCACTTCCTAACTCCGGGCTAGTACTGAGAATTCCTAGTCAGAAAAACCCAATAAGTACTTAATTAGAACACGGGATCTCGTCGATTGCAGTCGAACATGCTAACCACTAGACCAACGACGCAGTTCTATACGTATACTAAAGCCATCGAATCGAAGTAGCTATTTAAAACTGCCCGCACCGATCATTAAACCGCGTGTGTGTTTCAACCCCTAATGGCTAATGGAAATCGCTTCGAATATCAGATGAGATAAAGGAGCGCTAGGGTTGGCAGGAAGGGGGTTAATTAAACCTCGCCTCGCTGTAACTCCATCAGGCTGGAGATTGTAAATTATTTAAACCGGTGATGAAGCGGCGATGTGTAACAAATGGCTACGTGTGTATGTTCAATGCACATAATATTATTTGCTTTATTGCATATGTACCATAAAAACACAAATTAGACAGGTTAGAAAAAGGAAAAACACAAAATAACGTTAATACTTTATTCGAGTGGACTTGTTGAACAAATAACTATTGTGACGAGTTATCAAATAACATAATACTATGGCCATGCCATGCTGCGGCCATGCAACTTCCTCTTATACTTTTTTTGTTTATTCTCACATCTGCGTCCACATGGAATTAGAGGGTTTTGAAAAATTTTAAAAATGTTCATAATCATATGAAAAAGTATATTAAAATAAATCCCTGGATTAAGGTATTTGATCCCCGCGGGAAATCCTTAATTTTCCGGGATAAAAAGTGTCCCTGACCGCGACCATAGATGGTGCAATTGACCCTTAATATTATCGGATTTCGGGACCACCAGCCCTATTCTCCAAGTCAGTGGCTATCAAAAAATGAAAGCCAGTGACATAATATATTTTTTATCCATTGAAGGTTTACTTTGAAGTTAAAACATTAATTATTCATAACAAACCTTGAATGGATAAAATGGATCTAAGATAAAAAAATTAAAATCAGTAACTTTCATTTTTTGATAATACGGGGACAGATTCTAGACTCGTTAGATTCGTGACACCTAAGGTCACAGACCATACAATTACTACTTTGCCTAAGGCAGATTCGGGATTAGACAGATTCGCGAAATCTACTTCATAAATTGTACCTTATGCCCGTAAAGGCGAGTAAGTAGTTGGTATAGCTACCAGCCCTAATTTTGCAGATATCTGAATTAATTAATGCTCGATAATTTGTTTGTTTCATATTGTATTATGTATAGTATCTTGTTTTGATTCTACCTACCACTGTGACACAAATTCTTTATCACACAACGACACAACAGACTATGTAATACCTAGATACTAATACATACTTAGTGCTTAGGTACCTATGTTTAAAGTATTTTCAGGTATTTGTTGATGTAAAATATCGATTACTTTTAATTACTTATAGTTATTTTTCTAAGATTTCTCAGAATTAGTATACACCTTAATTAAGTAAACTCTATACATATATTGCATTGACCTCATCATAGCTGATTGGTTGCATTAATATTATGATCAGGATTTGCAAGATAGACTGAGATATGGGTATTATTTATTCAATAGGGCATAGTCTTGAACGTCGGCTCATAACTAAGATAGCATGAATAATTCTATAATCCACCGAGCAATTCGCGTAGGAGTTGACATGGCTATCGTCTCTACCAAATCTGCTCTGGCACTTAGTGTGCAGGGTTATTTCGATTCAACACACCCACTGATCGAAAATCTTCCACTAGAACATAGAATAAGAATTTTCCGTAATATTGCGATGAATTCGTCATATAATATGACTTCTAACATATACTTACTATCACAATAACACGTCGTTCTTCGTTAATATTTATCTATAGCTTACCGAACTCGGTTTCCTTCGGGTTGAACTTCAGATATATTTTTATGCCTCTCTGGTCTACTTTAGAGAGAAAACCTTTATAAAATTTCACGATTCTAGGCACAGTGGTTTGAGTTAGCATAAATATTATTATGTTAATTGTTATATGTATATTGTATATAATGCTTAATATGTCAATCAGTCGATTGCCCCTTTTATACGTGTAGATACCTAACGAATAACATAATTGGGTACCGTAGCCAATCAACATAGCCAAAGAAGAATTCGTATCAAAACGACTACAGTGAATCGATCCTACAATCATAAGAAAAAATCGTATCCAGTCAGAAGTGTAAGTTTGCATGGTGTCATTAGATTTTTCAGTATTATCTGACCCTTTGGTCCAGTACGTTGGAAGTAGAGGATGGTATAATAGAACATTTCCTCCCCCGAGGGGAGGGTTGCTTTCCGCTACAGGCGGATGAAGTCACGTTGCCAGTTATCTGACTGCAGTTCTATATAGGGCATCGATTGCTATCGCGGAGAATACCGTTTCTATTATAAATGTCTATATACAGCTATTTAGGGGAGTCTGTCCCGCTTTCCGTTTTAAAACTGCTGAAAATTTCGGCATTTTCCGCTCTAGCTATCTACATTTCGATATAATTTCCAAATGTATTGTATAAATCTAGGTTTCATTTTACAGACAATTTTGGAACATTAAGACTTTCTATTTGTAGTGATTCTACCATCGTTTTAGAAAATACATAAAGGCCCAGTAAATACTGGTAAGCCTACGTTTGATGTTTTATATATTTTAGTAAAGATAAGATTCTATCAAAATTTCTTTAGTTATTCGTAGATCAAACGTGACTCAAAGTTCGACAAATCGGTCTTTAAATTGAGTAGAAATTGGTAAGAAAAATATTTGTAAACAGTTTACTTTAATAGCCACTCTGTTCAACAACCAGTTATTTGCACCTAGAATATTTGAATAAATAAATAAAACCTTCATTTTGTTACATTGTTGCATTTAAATATGACTTTAAAAGAAGAGAAAAAACTACTGAAAGGATTAAAAACTTAATAGGTCGCCAACTGAGCCCTGTGCTGGGGCATTTGCTAACAATACCCAGCGCTGATTTTCAGTTTAACCCTGACATAAAAGAATTAAAAAATTAAGAGCGTCACCCGACACGCTATTCAAAATTTAAATGTTTTTTATTCAAATATAATAGACTTTTTACAAGTGCTTATGAATAGTCAAATAAATCCACCACTGGTTCGGAACGCCGTTCCTACCGCAACCGCTACCGAGAAGAACCAGCAAGAAACTCGGTGGTCGCTCTTTTGAAAAAAAAATACGTTTACAATAATTGCATTAGTGTAAAGACACATAAGTAACCGCAGTCCTGAGTATTGCTAGAGCGAGTCAAATCCATGCGCTTTTATAAATGAGACTTACTAACAAACTCATTGTAAGTAAATCTATACTAATATTATAAATGCGAAAGTGTGTCTGTTTGTCTGTCTGTCCGGATCATCTATTCAACCGATTTTGATGAAATTTGGTATAGCGATAGTTTGAATTCCCGGGAAGGACATAGGCTCCTTTTCATCCCGGAAAATTAAAGAGTTCGCGCGGGAATCAAAAAACCTTAATCCACGTGGACGAAGTCGCGGGCATCATCTAGTAAAAAATAAAAAATTGGCAGTCATAGGGACTGCCGATAGAAGTGAAAACGAATGTTTAAAATATTTTTTATAAAAAATTAAAATATAAACCTCAAAACTAAGGCATTAAAGTTTAATAACGAATGTAGTATATTTGTATTTAAGACCTTTTGTCTTCGTAACAACGCGAGCATGTCGGAACGAGGTATCGGTGACGCGAATCCACAAGTTTATATATCCCTACCAAAAAGTGCTCAACGCGGCTAAAGAAGTTTTCACTTCAAAAATATTACGCAATCCCATAAACACTTACATATTCTAGTATAGACTAGATTTTACCATTGGTAGTATAATTTAATCAATTCCACTACCCACCACGTCATGACGTCATTCTGGGGCCATTAATAGAGCATTGTTTACTATCGATTATTTTAATATTTAATTTGGGCGTAACGCTCCGGCTCATTTTTAGGGTTTTCCACAACAAAGCTCACAAACTTCCACCATTACGTATTTCGTTACATAACAATGAAAATGTACTTAGGATAAAACGTTACTTATTACCCTGTTTATTAAAAAATAATAGCTGATACATGCGACTTCGTCTGCGTGGTTCAAGTTTATTTTTATTACTACGGAAACTCCGTAATTTTCCGGGCTAAAAATTAGCCTATAGTTCTCTCCAGGTCCTCAACTATACACATGCCACCCAAATGACGTCGATCCGTTGCTCCGTTGCGTCGTGATTGAAGGACAAACCAACAAACAAACACACTTTCGCATTTATAATATGTGCTGCCGGCTTTTGAGATAGTTGTTAATCCTCCCTTGAAGAGCCCCATATAATAATCATGAGGGAATACAGAAGATAGAAGCTGGTTCCAGAACTTGTTTTTATTTATTATGTGCCTCCTAATAAAAGCAACTGTTTTTACCGGTAAAAATTAAACCCTTCTATAAATATCCGAGTGGCTTTCATTAGAGCACCGTAGGCGCCCTTTAATTATTTCTTTGACGACCTATAAAGAAATTAATTTGACTAAAAATAAAACGAAAACTGAAATTAAATAATTGTATACCGGTATAGGTCACCTACATATACCGGTATACAATTATTTAATTACACTTAGGATTAAAAATAGAATAGAATGATATCCTTTCACAATCGTACTGGTACAAAATACTAAAATTTCTGACTTTCTGTAGCTTTTTATTTTTCTATAGAACATTTAATGCACTATTCTCGCATTCTAGGACATCGAAGAAATTTCTTCGTTAGATAAGTTGTCCTTGTGCATGTTCTTTCAATGTTTATGTTTTGGTTTTTAAGTTTGGTAAAGATAAGAATGGATTGGTATAGTCAGAATATATAAATAATGGGATTGACTTGACCTAGAGAGGTACCTACTACGTTTCTTCAACCAATGGCTTCAACCCTGTTAAGACTCTCGAAAGGCCAGAGACTCCCTGCCATCGCTTAAAGCCGTATTGTTTTAATATTGCTGACGTTCATGTTGCACAACTATAGTACTATAATGACCTAGAGTTGTTTAAAGTGCTAAACAATACTGCTATCGCAAAATTACATGCGTCAAGCTCGAAACTAGTGCTGGGAGCGAGCTGGATATGGAGCGACGATCGGAGTGGCGTACAGCCGTCGTTTCTTCAGACCCCGATTCCTCGGAGCTCTTGCGCGCAATATATAATAATCCTTTTTGAGGTACGTCAAGGTTCGTGATATTAAACTATCATTTTGAAATAATACTGCTTTAACCCTGAACCTATCCCTGAACTTAGCAGAATCACTTAAGATCACCTCTCCAGCTATTGGGAGAGTCATCCAACGCTGCGCTTCCCAGGGCGGGGTCGACTGTACGCTTAGTCTAAGTTTTTACATTGCGAATTCGATTGATCGTAATCGAGCGATGACATGATGAGCGAGCGAGACATTAGCGTCAAAGTAAAATTAACCTTAAAAGATGGATTTAGAGCTCAATTTCGTGCATGTATTCAGAACCAGCGCTCCAAACAATACGTTTCGAAATTAAAATCGGTGGTACTGAATTTGTAACTTTAAATCAATGTTGTTAAGGTTCATTTTACTTTGATGCCAATGTGATCAAACGCTCAATTACGATCAATCGAATTTGCTATGTAAAAACTTAGACTAAGTATACAGAACTTTTGGGTTCTTTTGGGTTGTTTTGGGTGGGTTGTTATGTTGGTTCTTTGAACTCGGTACCTCGCTTCTTTGTTTTCTAGTTTGATTAACTACTTTTCAATCTAAGGATAGGAATAACTATTACAAAACGTTAGGAAGTATAAGATTTTTCGTATTTCATGCATAAAATAATCGTTATTTTATAATATGATTAGCTGATGCACGCAACTTCGTTCGCGTGGATTGAGGTTATTTGGTTCCCGCGGAAACTCTTTAATTTTCCGAGTTAAAAAGTAGCCTATGTATTGTCCAGACTATAATCTAACTCTGTACCAATTTTCATCCAGATCCGTTTAGCCGTTCGTGCGAACAAACATCCATCTATACATCCAAACTTTCTCACATATAATATAAGTAAGTATAGATTTTCCTCTATACAATAAAGGATTTCCTTACGAAATGTTCAAGTGACATAGAATTCATTGACTTTCCTATTCATACGCAGGTACCTACTTATCGTATTGCGTGGGTGGATCATTAATTCGAGGGCAGAATTCGAAGATGATTTAATACCCTCCTACTCGAAAACTGAAACATTCTCACATTTTTCGTAACCTTGCAAATTATGAATGAGAGTGACATCGTTATAATAAAGCTTAAATACGCTTAGCAGTCTTCTGTTCTGACGCTTAACATTACCTACGCTTAACAGTCTTTAATTTAGTTGAACTCTGTGTGCCGAGTTTCTTTCTCTACATCGTGTTCAGAAGGATGTTCGAACCACCTTCTCCACTCTATGATTGTACCTTGCGTCCCGTAGACATGTTTAGTCTCTTTGGTTTAGTTTAGTCTTCTCCACCTGAATTGGATGCCTATAGGTACTTTAACGCCAGTTCGTTTGAGGAAAACAGACATTAAAACCAGACACGAACATAATTTTTTGAACTGGATAACTTACAAAACAATCAATATTGAGGTAAAAAATAAATTAAATTGGATATTTCATTATTACAATTCTACGAAAATACCAGAGGTTTCTGGTTTTTACTTATTTTCTGGACTTCATTTGTTTTCACGTAACTACTTCTAATAATATAAGTATTAGTCAGGCAATTAGAGAGTAGGGAGTGGCTGGCATGGGAGGTCCAAATCTGCGATAGTGTAAGAAACTCGTGATCGTAAACGAATCGAATTCGAACTGTTTAAGGAGTTCATTAAAAACCTACATTATCCTACATGTCAAAAAGCATGTATGAACTCCTTAAACAATTATTTTTTTATCTACTACACTTTTAGCCCTTAACTGTGATCTCACCTGACGGTAAGTGATTTTGCAGTGCAGTCTAAGATGGTAGCGGGCTAACCTGTTATGGACATGGCAGTTTTAAACCCATACCCCTAATCGGTTTCTAAATTCTAATTTCTTCTTCTAATTCGGAAATTCGAGCAAGTAATACGAATTTCTTCAGACAATTGGGGCTGTGACTGGCCGCTTTTCTAAATGCCTCAGATAAATGGACATGATTCTCAATTAATAAGGAATTATGAGGCGGAGAGAGAGAAAATATGAATGCATAATATGGTTGATTGCGGTGGTCTCAGCGCAGATATGCAGGGTCAGCCTAAACTATGTAGTAATCAAATGTTTCTTGAATGCCGACACGTGAAGTAGTCTAGGCAATGGGGCGGTCCGTTGTATGGAGACCCCCACATTAAGTCCTCAGTCGATGAAACTTGACTGGGTTTTAGTATTGGATGATCCAAATCTTACACAAAAATATCCAACAAAAAAAACATCCGGAAGTTAGGTATTTATACCTAAAACTTAATATTAATGACTGAATATTTTCTCGATTTCTTTTGAAAATTGATTTGATATTTTTTATTTTGATAAAATTTGATATTTCGGTCTTGAAACCCTCAAGACCGAAATATCAAATGATATAATCACGCAGAACATCGATATTTAAACCGATTTTATGATGAAATCTAAACTGCGTTTACGAGATAATGTACCTTCCTGCTTTAACAATTGGGTAAAGCATAAAAAAGCCTTACTTCCTTTTTGATTTTTTGGTGGATATTTATAATATACGTATATCTCATGATACTTTATGATACTATAAAGTTTCGTCGCCTGAGGAATTATTGTTCTACTAGCTTTATTGCCTAGAAGACTAAAGGCGCGCGAAGCTCTTACATCACTAGGTCGCAGTAATGACAATTTAATTGATTTTGCTTACGTACGATTTATAAATATACATATAAAAGGAAAAGGTGACTGACTGACTGGTCTCTCAACGTACAACTCATACCACTGGACGGATTGGGCTGAAATTTGACATGCATACAGCTATTAAGGATTTTTGAAATTCAACCCCTATGAAGTGAGGGTTTGAAATTCGTGTAGTCCACGTGGATGAAGTCACGGGCATAAACTAGTAGGTATACTATAAAGTACAAAGTTATTGCAATTCGTGCAAGATTTACTAAAATGGCCACCGACAAATAAAAAAGTTAACTGCTCATTCTCTCGAGGCTGGAATTTGGCCACCACGATGTTCAGGAATTAATTGAATAGACCGGAGAAAAATAAAAGGCTATTTTATTAGTATTAAAAACCAAGATACGACCTAGTCCTATAATAGTAGATTGTCCAACAAGGGACTAAAATGAGCCATTTCATACGAGATGTTAATATGATGGCTTTTAGGCCCGCGATATGAACGTAAGATAAATTTCAACCGCTAGGTTTAGTGACTAACAACTGGAGATTCTGCGTATGGACTTCCACTGACGTTGGACTACCCTTAGACGTATATCATACAGGGCAACAGGTAACGAAAGAAAACTTTAACAAATATTTTTCAATCGAAACGAAATAAATTGTCACTATTTTTTTATCAAACTAACGAGACAGCAACTTTTAAGGGCCTTGATAATTTGTATTAGCTTAGCAATATTTTAATTGGATTTATTTTTGCTACACTTTTTTTTCCATTTTAATAAACCCTTCGTTAATTAATTACTCTCTATACTCTAATTATAACTTTTTATCGAATCAACAGTTTCAAGTTGTTATTGTACAATTTTAGAAAAGTTTGTGAAGTAGATTATCCGTACCTACTTATAGTAGGTAAAAATGCGACGATGCGATGCGATGTGTGTCTGTCTGCTACGCTTTCACAGCTCATCTGTTCAACTAAATTTGGTAGACTATTGGTTGCATCCTGGCAAAGTTTTTAGTTTTCATCCCGAAAAATCCAGGATTCAAAATTCCCATCGGATTTTTATTCGAGTTGCGATCATCTTGTAGTCTATACAATACTAATATTATAAATGCAAAAGTTTAGATGGATGGATCTTTGGATGTTTGTTACTCAATCACACCAGAATAGCTGAACCGATCTGGATGAAATTTGGCACAGAGATGGATTACAGTCTGGAAAAACGCAAAGGCTACTTTTAATTCCGGAAAATTAAAGAGTTCCCGCGGGAACTAAAAAACCTCAATCCACGCGGATGAAGTCGCAGCCATCAGCTAGAATTTAATAAAATGTTCATACGTAGGCGATATTGAGTTCTTGTCCACTATTCTTTGTACCCATATTTACTTTGTGTCATCCGAGTACTTTGAAAGAACTGTTGGACGTGAAAGGTCCTTTTCATTAAGTGAATGAATCGACAGTCACAAAAAATGTATTCAATTCTCTAATGCTCCTAGGACTTGACTTTTTGAGGTCACTTCAAATCTCTAGTCCTATTATTATTTTTTAAGAAAAATACGTAAAGATATCTTGTCTCGGAATCGGTTGAATACAAAATTTTTATTACAGGGGTTGGTATTAGTCTATTCTAATGACTATAGATATAGTAGTATAAAAACGAAAATTTGAATGGATATCCATCCATACTCTTGATGTTTGTTACTCAATCACCCCAGAACGGCTGCACGGATCTGGATGAAATTTGGCATAGAGATAAATTATAACAACAACACACCTTAGCTGGAATAGCACATAGACTACTTTTTATTACGGAAAATTAAAGAGTTCACGCGGGAACCTAAAAAAAAAGATACGCGCTGAATTGAGAACCCCTCCTTTTTTGGAAGTCGGTTAAAAAACCTCATTCCACGCGGACGAAGTCGCGGGAATTTGCTAGTTTTTTTTTTTTTTTTAATTATATAGGCCAGCGCTTGGCTGCAATCAGACTTGCTTAAAGTGGTGATGCAGCCTAAGGTGGAGCGCGCTTTCCTAGAAGATACCTATTCACTCTTGATTTGAAGGTACCTATATTAAAAGAGTTGGGGAAAACGGAAGCCGGAAGGGCATTCCATATCCTAGCGGTTCTAATTAGAAACGAGGAAGCAAATCGCTTCGTACGAGCCAAAAATATGCTAGCTAGTATGCATGTATACATTGGTTGAGTATATTTTATAAATATAAATAATTTTGTACGCGATCAAATAACACCCTACGATACTCCATTCTTGTGAGTCGACGTATAATTAACCCTAAACGAGGGTAGCTCTTGTAAAGCTATTATGTTAAGTGTGCGGTTAACACTTAAGAGCCCACGAATAAGGATAAGTATTTATCGGACTGGATAGGATATATAGGCCTATTATACTGCACTTTTTACAAGGCCCTGTGTTAAGGGTGGGCGTGGCCGCAAGCTAGAGCGTCGCTTATTACACAGCAATAAGGACCAATATATGGACCCTTACTCCCTAAATTTTATTACACTTTGATTCAAGTGTAAGGGTCCCTGTGAAAAGTGCAGTGTAATGGGCCTAATAATGATGTTTGTCAAACCTATCTGACAGGTGACAACGTTTAAGTTTGACGAAGTATAAGTGTGGATTTTTCACGTTTGGCGTCCAAAAAACTCAACTCGTGAAAATAAACTATGGGCCTGATTCAGTGATTACGAGCCGGGCCAAAAGTAGAACGGTTCATCCCGGAGACGAACATAAGGAATAGGTACCTACTTTTTATCCCGGAAAACTAAATATTTCTCGCGAATTTTTTAAAAACCTAGTTAAATCCAGGCGGAAAAAATCGGGAACAGCATCTTGTAAAGTAGGTACTTATGTTATATTATCATAGTTACTAATTTGCGAAAATATGAGAAATTGTGTTTGTTTCTTGGTTTGTCTTTCAATCACGCTGCAGCAGAGTAACGGATCGACGTGTGAGTTATGATATAGGCTACTTTTTATCCCTGGTTCTCACTGGATTTTGAAACAACGCGGTCTGAGTCCACGCGGACAAAGCCGCGGGCATCAGCTAGTTTTAAGATAGATGGAAAATGATGAATACAATACAACAACAAAGTAAATAATACAGTATATTTCTTATAAACTTCAAGCGATTGCTCTAATAAATTAGATTTCGTCGTCAGACCATAATAATTTCAGAAATAAAACTCACAAAGTCTACAATCTTTTAGTAGTATTATGTAGGACTACTTATTTTCTTCTATCAAATAGATTATCTTCTAAAAGTTTAGTACTTAGGTACAAACTAGCGAATGCCTGCAACTTCGTCCGCGTGGATTGAGGTTCTTCGGTTCCCGCGGGAACTCTTTAATTTTCCGGGATAAAGTAGCCTATGTATTATTCCAAACTATAATCCATCTCTGTGCCAAATTTCATCCAGATCCGTTCAGCCGTTGGGGCGTGATTGAGTAACAAACATCCATCCATCCAAACTTTCGCATTTATAATATAAGTATAGGTAACAGTAAGTACTTCTGGGAATTCAAGATCTGTGTCCACAGTGTATTTTTTACTTATGCTTAGTGATACAATGAGAGAAATTTTTAGGGTTCCGTACCTCAAGAGGAAAGGATTACTTGGTTGTCTGTCTGTCAACATCCTTTTTCTCGGGAACGCGTCCTCTATCAAGTTGAAATTAATATCAAATACTTTGGTCTATGTTCCCTTGAAGTTGTAAAAAAGTTAATCAAAATCGATCAAACAGATCGTGGTCTTTGAAAAGAATTCCGACAGACAAACAGTCACATGCTTTATAACATAAATAGTCGACTTTACAGTTGAATGGTTTGACGAACTCCCTGGCGCAGTGGTGAGCGCTGTGGTCCTATAATGGAAGGTCCCGGGTTCGATACCCGGCAGGGTCAATTTGGGAATTTATAATTTCTGAATTTACCCTGGTCTCGCCTGGTGGGAAACTTCGGCCGTGGCTAGTCACCACCCTACCAGTAAAGACGTGCTGATAAGCGATTTACGATGCACGATTTCTTTCACTTTGACATTGAATCAATTCGAAAGTGAAGGTCCATCAATTTGAAAGCTTCGATACCACATTTTAATGGTCGTGCGTCACGTAATATGAACAACATAATATTGGGCGTTCGTTCGAATGGCCTTTAATAACCCAAACTTTAGCATTAGGCTTTCAGGAACATATTAGAAAAACATCCACGAGCCAACCCGTATGGGCTCGTAACTTGTAAATCAATATTTGTTTAGAGAATAGAGAAAGTACTTCGAAACTTGCAAGACCTTGATTACTTTAGGCGATAGAATATAATATGAAGGCTTACATAAATTTGAAATTTAGGCTTTCACGCACTAAATACAGATTTAGTGCGTAGACTTAAAAATACAATTTTTTTTTGGTTCCCGCGGGAACTCCTTAATTTTCTGGGATTAAAAGTAGCCTATGTGCAATTCCAGACTATAATCTATCTCTGTGCCAAATTTCAGCCAGATCCGTTTAGCTGTTGGGGCGTGGTTGAGTAACAAACATCAATACATCCATATATCCATCCAATCTTTCGCATTTATAAGAGTTTAGTGTAGTGAAGTGAAAGTGTAGTACTAAATGCAATGCAAAGAATACAAGAACATATTGTCTGTTAAACTAAGATTAGTCAATGGACCAATTCTTATCTATAATTTTATAGTATAAGTTTAGGTTAAAATAATGTTATACTAATACCCGGCTGAATTTGTTGTGGGCTCTTCTCAGACCATAGCGCGTTTGGAACCCTCGTAGCTTTAGTTTTAAGATACCGTAACCGTTTATCACCAATCAGCATGTTTTATATGTAAGTAGTTTTTACGATCAATAAGTGTACCTACAGTGTACCTATATTGAATAATTGATGTTAAGTATTGAGTATTACTCATTAGCTTTATTTACTCAAAGACTAGACGCTAGATCGTAACCTTAGTAGGGTAATAAAACTGCTGTCAGTACTTTAATAAAAGGTTAAAGGCTTTAGTAAAAGGCTTTCGCTACTGTTTGTTTCTGGTGTTAACTTTAACTTTATCCATAGAATACCTAATAATACCTTTCCTAAGTAATAACTTACAAATATATATCATTTATTAAATATTATTTGTTTGTAGAGTTTGTTGGCTGGTTTGTCCTTCAGTCAAGTTGCAACGGACCGAAGGATCGAAGTGATTTTTTTACATGCAGAGAAAATAGGTACCTATTAGGTACTATTCTATTTATAACCCGGAATATTAAGGAGTTCCGTCGGGATTTAAAAAAAAATTCGACACCATTTCATTAATTGAAAATCCATACCTACTAATACTATGAATTCGAAAGTGTGTACGTCTGTCTGTCTGCTACTTTTTAACGGCCCATCTTTTCAACCGATTTTGATGAAAGGACATTGACCAAATTCGCCTAAGAATCAACAAACGTTTGAAATATACTGTAATTTTTAGCTTAATTTATAACCGTAATTCCAAATATTAGAATTCAACGGACACTTCAAATTAATTAAAAAATTATATTATGATTACTATACGTTTCCGTCTCTCGGTTAATAACCACAGATCAATAATTTATACGCAAATATATACAAAACCACCGCTTGAGCGCTAGATTTCTAACGCCATCTGTGAAGTTCTCGATGAACTATGACGATACTTGCATCCTTATTTATACCGCCATCTGTAATGTTTTTGATGAACTACCACGAATCTCGTCTTATCTACATACTGTTTACAGTTCTATTACAATTGGACAAAAATGATATTTATTTGTTTACGCAGATTGATTGTGAAAGTTTAAATAACCTCAAAATTGAAAATATTTTTGGTAATAAGTAATTTCTTAGCAAGTGTCCGTTGTTTTAATCTGTTCTCAAGTATAAAAGGGTATTAATTTGAACCCAGTAATCATTGTTTTATGACGGTTGGTTCTTAGGCGAACTTTGTATGGGGACAGAACAATGTCCTTTGGTATAGTGGTAGGTTACCTCCCGGGGAACGACTTTTGACATTTTCCACATAACACAACAAATTACAAGACTTGTATTGTTCTAGTGTCACCGTAAAATTGTTATAATCGTTAGATTGTAGTGTAACGCTGTGCCGACATAATACTGGGAACCGTTACATACTACTTACAATTTAACGCATTATTTTTCGGTAAATTGTAATCTATTATGTATATTTACCCATAGAACCTGAGTATTTCTGTCACACCCTAACCTAACCTATAGTTAGGACTATAGTTAGACACATACATTTACTTTGCATTCAACTCTCGCGCGAACTGAACAAGAAAGGGACAAGAAAACGTAAATTATACAATAAATATTTCCAAAATTTATACTCAGAACATTGAACGGTTCACAATCTTTCGACAGTTTAAAATCTCGCGGGATGGAAACTGTTAGATTATAATCTAATGGTTTTACAGTTTTACGGTGACAAGTACGTCCTCAAAAAGGTTGTGATGACAACAATCAGAGGTTGATAGGCGCGAGATAATCCCTTATCGATCGTCGTCAAGCTCGCAGGTAGCATCGTTTTATATTCAAGACGAACTGACTATCTGACATATTATAATACCTTCCACCAGCTTAGAGCTTAGAGTTTTTATAAGGATGGATGATGGATAAAGATTTAAAATATTATCATAATATTATCAGGTTACATGCGATATATACCTATTGAAAGGATAATTCCAGAAGTGGGCGAATAATTTAATTGCTTTAAATATATTTGTACTCTCTTTAAAGCAAAATTACGAGTTAAACGTGTAGAGGTTCGACGAGAGATTTAATGTAATTAGTTAATTATTAAAACTTAGTTAAAGTATTACGATAATAATTAATCATTTGATTAGACCCGATTGCTATCTGCAACCTCTTAAATCAAATTCAGGTCTAAACACAAAAGTATTCAATAATCACTGAGTCTGTCGGTTACAGACTGACTTTCAAACGTCAAAATACGCGTATAAATTACTAGATGATGTTCGCGACTTCGTCCGCGTGGTTTAAGATTTTTGATTCCCGCGGGAACTCTTCAATTTTCCGGGATAAAAACTAGCCCGTCCATCTCCGGGATACAACCTAAGCCTGTACCAAATTTCATCAAAATCGGATGAAAAATGGGCAGATAAAGCGTATCAGAAATACAGACAGATAAACAGACGCACTTTCGCTTTTATAATATTAGTATGGTATGTAAAAATACTTGCTTACAACCGACTCATATCCTCTATTGTCTTGATGAAACAAACACACTTTAGTCTATATCATCAATTTCAAGTTCTACTTGAAGATAAAAAAATTCAAAGAAGTCCGATAGGAAAAGTTTATCGTTAAAAAAGTGTGTTCCAGGAATTCGAGTGTATGTTTTATCTGTGCGTATGTTACGCGATCATTCCACCAATTATGAATCAATTTTGATGATTCTTTTTGTTTGGTAAATCATACTGCAAAGGTGGTCCCATATAAATTTTATCGAAATTGATTTAGCTCTTTTTGAGAAAATTAACAAAATATATACCCATAATGTTTTTTACTTTTTATTTTATGTTGGTACTTGTAAGTATAGTTTTGAAGTCAGTTTTTGTTTGTGATGAAAGCGAATAATTGTTATTGTCGCTTTTTCGTATCATCGAATTTGTTAAAAAGTACCTATTTATTAAAAAAGTTCGTCAAAAACATACTATACGATAATCTGGCTCGACCTTGTCAAATGGTGGGTCGATATGAGGTTATCCTGCGAGGAGATCTTTACAATAACAGCCCTTCGCGCGTACCTTGTGATTGTATAGACGTGATTATTCGAGTTTTATCTAGATTATTCTAGAAAACCTTGACCTTATACCTTTCATGTAAGTAAAGCACTGTCCTTGAAACTGTTTGACATCTGCGATGATTAAAGTTTTTGAAAAATGATCACGTAAATGATAAAAGATCATAGATTTGACTCGCTCCAGCAATACTAAGGACAGCGGTTATTATCTACATATTGATGAAATTGTAAATTAATTTTATCCAAAGAGTTTTGAGTTTCTTGCTGGTTCTTCTCGGTAGGAATGCCATTTCGAACCAGTGTTAGATTCACTCGACGATTCAAAAGCACTTGTAGATGTTTATTTGAATAATAAATTATTTGAATTTGAATTTGAATTCCAAGATGCAAGCATTATCTATGCCGAATTTCATAGAAACCGGTTTAGGGATGATAACGGTACAGACAGGCCGATAATCATAATTATTAAGTATTTGGTTTAGATTTTAATGTCACCGTATTATAAAATTCTTTTTTTTATATCATCTACAAGTAAGCCCTTGACTGCGATCTCACCTGATGGTAAGTGATGATAGGATGATGATGTCATACCCCTAACCTGTTAGGGGTATGACAGTTATATTAAACCCATACCCCTAATCTGTTTCTTCACGGTATCGTACCGGAACGCTAAATCGCTTGGAGGTACGTCTTGCCGGTAGGGTGGTAACAAGCCACGGCCGAAGCCTCCCACCAAGCCAGACCAGAGAAAATTCAGATATTATAAATTCCCGAATGGACCATTCCGGGGGTTGAAACCGGGACCTCCCACGTTAAGACAACAGCGCTCAACACTGTGCCAGGGGGGTCGTCAAATTAAGTATTTAAAAAATAAAAATATTTTTATTTTCATGTTTTATTAGTAAAGTGTCAACTAAAAGTGACTTTCAGTGTCGCGCCTGATTATTTATTAATTTACTTTTAAGTGCTACGAGCTACGCCGTCGCTACGCAGTGCTACGACCTGGCTACGACAACTTATTAACAAAAAACTTTTTTAATTGTTTTTGAAGTGTGTTTCGTTTTCAAATAGTTGTGATTTGAAAATGAAACGAAAAACCGACACTAAAAAGAGGCAAACATATTCATAATAGGATTTAATCTGCGAGAGAATGAGATTACATTTACAAGTTACATTTGTCTCATTCACTCGTAGGCTACCTTTCTGAAGTTTCACTTCTGAATTGCACACACACTTTGTTTTACCATTGAAAATGGTTATCAGATGCAAATCGCTTGAGACATATTTTTGGCCATAGCTCCGAGGATTTCGAGAGGATCGAGATAGAAATAGTACTAAGAGTTGAGAAATTTATCGAGACTCGTGTGAAGTATTGAATTTTGAAAATCGGCTCGTAACTTTTTTTGGAATTTTAAAAATGTAAAAAGTCGAGTTTTTTGGGGGTGTTTGTTTACTAAATTGTAAATATTTCGGAAAAAAAACCAACTTAAGTAAAAATGAAAAAAAAGGTCCTAGGGTTTAGCTAAAAAATGGCGAAAAAATTTTGAAAATTGTTTAATAATTGTGACCTGTAAGGTGGTCCCTTTAGATTTGAAATATAGAAAAACGGGTATTTCCGTATATAAAAAGTGATGTAGCTTCTATGATTATTGACCGATTATGATGGTAATGATGTTAAAAGATGCAAGAAGTGCATTGAAGTTGAAAGAACAATGGCGAACTTGGACCCACAAAATTTAAAAATTAAGGAGCCATCGTTCTAGTACAAGTTTATATTATTTATAATCATATGTTTATATGATGATTATATAAAAAGTATTGAGACTATGAGATACGGGATTCAAAAGAAAGAAATTATTATAATTTATTAAAAAATAAGTTATCTTGAACTAACGGAACGCAATTGACATAGATAGACATTTTGTTGACATGACAACACTTGTCATTATTTTTTATCTTTTATTTTGTAGGGATGTTCCGACACCATCGATGTATCATCGATACCTACTGAAATGAGTATTCTTAATATTACTATCGTCTTGTGATACTAACACGAGTACTTTAAATGTATCGATACCTAATCGTATCGATACTTTTTAATTTTTATGTACCTAAATGATTTTATCAGTATTAGTGATCACTACTTATATGACACTAGCTGATGCCCGCGACTTCCTTCTTATGGATTTGGTTATAAGAGAAAAAAAAGCTCTCATAGGAAAAGTAAATAAGTACTTAATGCAAGTGTTAATCAAAGTATAGAGAGGAATAAAACGCTTAATGTAAGGAAGATCAGGCTATAGATCGGAAAACAATCTGAATTATTGGTCAGCGAATCACTTCAACTTGGGCTATAGGTGCCGAAGAATTCACTGGCCAGAATCCGCATAGAGGTACCAGTGGTGCAAAAGAGATCTATTTTGATATTATTGTTACTCAATTTGTTAAAAGATAAGAAAGGTCTAAGCAGATAAGAGTTATTTCGAAATATGGTGTAAGTAGAATTATTGCGGAATTCTCGCAGACTACGTACCTACCTACTCATTCATACTAATACTGATACAAATTATTGATTGAACAATAGCCCTTTCCCGTAGTAATAGTTTTTGATTAATAATTTTTAGGTTATATTCTACTATTAGGTGTATCTTTTTTCTCCCACATTTTTAGACTTACTTACTATTTGCTTTTTTCTTAGTTTTGTTACGTTCTACAATTATAAATAAGTTTCCATGATGAACGCTACCCTTTTCAGTGGGTCCCAAAATACATGCATCCTCGCCATCCTCCTTTGAAAATCGGTTAGTACATATTTTTAAAAAATTTTATTTAAGAATTTTTTTTTCTTAAATTTTTGTATTCATTTTCAATGCTCCGATTCATGCAGGGACTGCGAAATCTGTGTTTTTTTTGCGTGTGTACCTGTTGCCTAAGAAATTTAACATTTTGTATACCTTCTACATGTAATTTTGTTAGTAGTTCAAATAAATAATTTAGGCCGACTTGCACAACACCGGCTAAACTGATTTAGTAAAATTTTGTGATGCTATCACCTTTTGATAAGTTTATTCTGGGGTTGACATGAAAAGGACAGGCGTAGAACATTTAAATTAAGTGGGCCTTTATGTCTATAATTATAACAAAACATCCCCGCGGTGTTAATTAATTCCAATACAACTATTGTACAACTAGATTAATCTCTAGCTCTTTAATTTCCCGGTATAAAAAGTAGCATATGTCCTTCCACGAAATACAACCTATCCCTGTAAAAAATTTCATCCAAAATTTCTTGAAAAGATGAGCCGCGAAAGCGTAAAGTAGACTGACAGACAGACACACTTCCGCATTTATAATATTAATAGTATGGATAACGTCCCAAGTAGTCGTCTATTAATATTAAACTTTAATAAGGTAATCCAGGTATCTTTAAACTCATCCTTGTTAAACACACGACGTAGTTTAAAACAAGTTGCAACAAAGTTTTCGATAGTGGAATAATCTGGCGATATCCCCAATTATAAGTTTCCCCCATTGGGTATTAAAACTTCCTATTTGCTTTGCTAGAAATGTTTACTAAGAGACTTATACAAAGTTTTGTTAGGTTGGTAGGTTTTAATTTTATTAAAGTATATATCTTCATTTAAAGGAAAATTTCAGCACCAACATTACATCGATTAGTAGGTAAATTATTTTGGGGGTATGGGTTTAATATAACTGCCATGCCCATAACAGGTCATCCCGCTACTATTCTAGACGGCATCATCACTTACCAACAGGTGAGATAGCGATCAAGGAATAACTTGTAGTGGATTTTAAAAAATATGGGAAGGTAAAGGTGAAGTAGTCATTTAGTAGTAATTTTCCGGGATAAAAGTAGCCTATGTGCTATTCCAGACTATAATCTAACTCTGTGCCAAAAAATATTTTGGAATTTTGGAAAATATTAATTGTATCGTGAAGTTGTAGCCAATCGTGTTTCTGTCTGTAATGTAGATTTAAGACCCAAGAAGCACCTTACATTGAAAAATCATTGTATTAGTAGTTTCAAATAAAAAGCTTTGGCAAATCGCAAAGTTATACCTATATGATCTGAACGTTTATATAGCCGGTTGGAAAAGCTTTATATTTTTTTTTATCCACTACAAGTTAGCTCTTGATCTCACCTGATGGTAAGTGATGATGCAGTCTAAGATGGTAGCAGGCTAACCTGTTAGGGGCATGGCAGTTATATTGAACCCATACCCCTATTTGGTTTCTACACGGCATCGTACTGGAACGCGTAATCGCTTGGCGGCACGTCTTTGCCGGTAGGGTGGTAACTAGCCACGGCCGAAGCCACCAGGCCAGACCAGGGAAAATTCAGAAATTATAAATTCCCAAATTGACCCTGCCGGGGATCGAACCCGGGACCTCCGCACGTTAAGACAACAGCGCTACACACTGCGCCACGGAGGTCGTCAGAAAGCTGTGAGCTTTATGTGTAGTATACATCGTATAGCTATACGTTGTATATGTCACTGTAAGATTGTAAGAACCGTTAGATTATAATCTAACTCGCGAAATTCTAAACTGTCGAAATATTGTAAACTGTTCAATGTTCTGAGTGTCAATTTTTGAAATATTCATTTTATTTACGTTTTCTTGTCTCTTTCTTGTAGGTTAGGTTAGGGTTCGACATAAATAATCAAGTAGTGCCCAGCCAGGCCGGGCACTTAGGTTTTATCGGGTTTAAATACCTATCAGATTACAATCTACCGGAAAATAATGTGTTAAATTGTAATCTTTCGACAGTTTAGAATTTCGCGAGTTAGATTGTAATCTAACGGTTTTTACAATCTTACGGTGACATATACCATACAACGTATACGACAGGATATCGTATACAATACGATAGCTGTCGCGTCGCGGCGGGCGACGTATTTGTCATTCTTTAATATTTTTTTTTTAATCGGCTCAAGCCGTTTCTGCTTCGATAGATGTGGTGAAACCCTAATACATTTCTTTTATCCAGATATATATGTAGATATATATATAGTTTAGAATTTCGCGAGTTAGATTATAATCTAACGGATTTTATTACAATCTTACGGTGACATATAGACTCTGTCACAAATTGACTGTGAGATAAAACCGTGGCTTTATATTTAGGGATTCTATCTCCATTCGCTAATTACTTACCTGTACAACGCAGCTCCCACGCCGGCTTTAAATACAATTTGAGTGGGCGCCGCTGACATGACGACAAAAGTGAATAGTTGAATATTGAACTTTTAAGTGAACACAGTGAAAAATTCATTTTGAATAAAGTGTAAATAAAAATTTGTACAATATTAATTATTTTAGTATTTTCTAATAAATTTTTGAAATATAAATTATCGCTATATACGTATACTACTGATGCCTGCGACTTCGTCTGCGTGGTTGAAGTATTTTAACGCTCGCGGAAGCTCCTTAATTTTCCGGAATTGAAAGCAGTCTATGGGCTTCTTCGGGAAACAATCTTTGTCATCCTATCATTAAAATCAGACAGACACACTTTCGCATTTTTAACATTAGTATGATAATGCCCGTTCTCTTCAACCGTAATGAGTTATCAGGGGGCATACTACCATCGCTTAAATCCGCATTGGTTTAATATTGTCGAGGTTCGTGTTTTAGAATTATAATACTTATTTTAGGGACGTCAAAGTACGGGACATAGTACTGTCAATTTGCAGTAATATTGCTTTATGTGACTTCTCGGAACATCGTGCGTTTCGATGCGCAAAATACAATATTAGGTATCAGCGGAACGGTTTGAGTTGGCTGTAAACTGAACCTAGGTACACTCGCGGCTAACTTCCGAGACGTCATAACATTTGAATCGGACTGTATAAGTACTTATACAAAATATTGTTCAGGAGTACACAAAACTTTAACTACTTACATTCGCATTCCTAGAATTATTATGCTTGAGACAAATAAAGATTTTCGAACTCCATCAATAATGTGAAACAATTGTTTACTTATATCCAGTGACGTGCACAGGGCTTGAAGCTAGGGTGGGCTTATGTTAGTCAGAATACTTAATTACTTACTGACTGTCATGATGACAAATAAACAAAGATGTAATTTCAATTTGGGTAAGCATGAGCTTTTATATGCCTCTATGAATTACACGCCACTTAATACCTTACAACATTATAGTTGTACTTGACTTGATTTCATCATAAGTAGTAAGTATTTATTTTAAAAAGCGGCGATAGCCTAGTCGGCCTACTAGTTGCAAGAATCTGGGGGTTGATCCCCGAGCATATACCTCTTTCTTTTCGGGGGTTTAACATTTCAATATCATTTTAGGAAACTTGCATGCCTGTAAGTTGTCCATACACTTTGCCAGCCTAGTGGACTATGGCCTTAATCTTATAGACCAGTGTTGGGTTGAGATAAGCGTGCTGTGTCATAGTTTGAATTCAGTATTAATCTAATTAAATTGAATCAAATGCCGACGGATATACAAACGTTGAGTCTAAGCACTTGAGATTTTGCCTCTACTGAAGACTTCGACTAGAGAATTGTTAATGGTATATATATTTAATCGTTTAATGCTAATCGTATATTTAAAAATAAAGAATTATTGAAATCAACGCAGATTTGATAGAATTAAAGAAAGACGCCGCAAAAAAATCGCATCGAATGTCGAAGTATTTTGAAGTCGGCTAAAAACCTAGACCACGTGGAAAGCGCTATGGGGAAAATCTAGTCAGCGAATTCACAGACAGACGCAAATCGCAACTGTGTTATATCTTGAAAACTTTATACAGTTGTCGTTGTTTATTATGCAGATGTACTTACATTCTACAAAATAATCCACAATTACTAAGTACATACACAATTATATACATACATATAGTAGCACGTAACTGTGCCAAATCAACACAAAAAACTAAAAAATCTGAAACAAAAAATAGTAGCAGGATAATATATTAAACTTTCGCTAATACTTTATTATGTAAAGTAATATAAACTTACCGATTTATTAGGACTCTTCAGAATCGGCACAAAATAACTTTTGAAAAGTTTATTTATAACACCCCAAACACCGGTGGCAAAAGAGGGTAAGAACATATATTAATTAGTTTAAAATGTCGTTGATAGCGCGCGCGCTAGAGCTCGGGCGTGCGATCAGATATGGACTGAAATTCAGTGTGCAGGCTATATTATTATAGCGGTGAGCGGTCTGAAAGAGGCTGCTCTTATGGAAGCTCTTTACACTCGACGATATATTTTCACAAGTTGTGACCGTCTCGGTCTCGTCTAAACTCCCTTCACAGTTCACTGCGTTCCATTCACTGTTTTACCACTGGCTTAATGCTTTGTTACATGTTTGTCTGGTGGAGATCGCTTCAAAGCGATAAGGCCCCACCAATTGTACCATTACTTAGTTTTTATTAGACTTTACTCCCTAAGAATCGACTTTCATATATAGGCTCGGGGTATGAAAATTTATGGAGAGTAAAATCAAACTTTGTCCGTTACGTTACGTTATGTTTATATTTCCATGGTTTCCATTTAGTTTGTAAGGAGTAAACTCCAGTCGTGCGTCGGAGCTGATATACATTGATGTACAATAAAGAATATTTCATTCATTTATCCCTTGTGAGCAGAAATATTAAATAGTTTAAAAATCATCATGATCATCGTGTGCCTTCGTCGAATCGAACAGTAGCGGTCATCACACAAAAAGCTTCTCTTAAAGTTAGGTAAGTTTTTTAACTTTGGGTAACTAAGTCTAGTGTCCACCACCTTATATTTGTGTCTAAACACTTACGTATTTTTGCGACCTGTAGTTCTCTTGCCTGCAATCCTTCCTTCTTAAAGAATGAGAATTGGACTCCTCTTTATATTAGTTAGTGTAGGCACTTGGAATGACGGGTAATTTAATGTATCCTTGCGTCCTTGTTTTCATTGATCTTTGACCAACCGTGCACGCTACGACGTAGCTGCTACGCTTCGTAGCAAGTGGCTTTTGACGACGAGTGAAAATGGACTTGGGACACGACTCGACAAGAAAAATCATCTGCGCCAAACGTACGCGTCAAAGGGGAACGAATTTTTGTCCTAATGTCACGCTAATGTTGGCAGCTCCGTACAAAGTTTTCCCCCTAAAATATATATTTTGTTTTAGCACGTTCGTTAGCAAAATCATATTAATAATATGATCGTATTACCTAAAATTCGCCTATATTTATAAATGTCCTAAGCATAGTGTATCAATGGTAGAGCCGCTGCGCATGCGCGCCGCGCCGCTTTATCAATGGGGCGGCCATCTTGTTGACGTCATCGCCTGTAGCCATGGCCGTCATGTTAGCCGTTGTTTGTTTTGCTCCGGCTAAATTAGGGGTGGCTGCCGGCTTTCCAACAAAGAACTTTTATTTGTATTTGATAGCTTTATGTTTGCTCAATTGCCTAATGTTTAAACTGTGTTGTTTAAATCCGTGGGTAGTTCATATTTAGATTGTTCGATTCTATATTACTTATTAGGTAGAAAGTTCTTGATTGAGTTTGTATATAAATAAAATACATAGTCGATTGAATGTAGCAGAGATGATAGATTTTTTAAAATTAAATGATAGGTACCATACTTATGTTTTACTCGCTTAAAATTATATTACATATTATTTACTTGAAGCAACTTCAGCAACTTGAATCTTTAACAGTAGTGACGAGCAGCAGTGTTTACATTACTTTCCATCCAACGAAATATGATGAAAAAAAGCGATTGTTTCACGAAAAAAAGCGTGTCGAAACCTGTCGCGACATGAATCACATACTATGGGATTACATAAGGGCCAAACATTGGTGGGAACTTTATATAAATATTTTGAGTTGACAAAATTCGTTAATTAGAGGTATTTACACTTTTTCTTGAAAGTTGAAAATTCGATAAAAAGAGGTTGATCGCAAAAGATGTTCGCAATGTAAAGGTATATTTTACATTGACTCTTATGGACAATTCATGGGGATTAAGAAGAATTTGTTAAATCGAGGAAGTCGTTATATAGAGGTACGTTATATTAAGGTTGCACTGTACCTACTAGTCCATTTTGAATATAACCACTTGATATTTTAAGACCCAAACGTTGGGGGTAAATAATACCTGCATACAATATTTTATGCTAAGATCTGATAAGGTGAGATTTATACTAACAAACACACTTTCGCATTACGTTATCCTAGTCCGCCTGTTCTATTCGCAGTCCTTAAGATTGCTGGAGCAAGTCAAAACCGTGTTCTTCTATCATTTACATAGTCTTCAATAGTATAATAAGCTTTTTTCAAAAGCACACTTTTAATGGATTTCTTAAACATGTGTAAAGGCAAGTTTAAAATAGGTTGTAGAAATTAGTTATAAAATAGAATGCTTATTCCCACTAACAAAATTCGTACTTTTTACGTTACGAGGCGGAGCGATGGAGTCACGAGCCTATTGTGGTTTCTAGTTTGCGTATCGTATAGATCGGATTGAGGTTTTTGGTTTTTGGTGGGAACTCCTTATTTCTCCGGGATAAAAAGTAGTGTGCTAATCCAGACCTGAGTTACAAACATCCCTCCATCCATCCATCCATCCCAACTTTCGCATTTATAATGTTAGTATAGATAGCTCTATAATATTTTATGTCTGTCAATTCCAGTCACGGATCTGTTTGTGTTTCATATTATGTCAAGATAAAATATAATAAGCAACATAATGTTATCGACAACGTGAGCTTCGAAGCGCGCTATCCAACAATAATAATATTATCCTCCAGCAAAGTGAACACGTGACGTTAAGCCCGGGCCTTCGCTGTTTAGTGTTTGAACTAGTGATTTGCCGGAAATCCATATCCGTATCCGCGGATATCCGAGGGAGAAGAAAGATCCGTACCCGTTACTTTTTTGACGGATCTTAATATGGATCTTTTACCTTAATAATTTTCAATACACAAATGAAATTCTATACACAGGTGATTATGTAGCAATTCCATTCAGATTATTTTTTATTTCTGTTCATAAATATTGGACAAATATTTACTTATAATTAAACTGTTTTGTGGGTGATAAGTTTTTAAACTACCCACTTTTTCCACTTTTTTCTTTGCCGATTGACGCGGGCGCCGGACACTAGCGCCGCGTTATAGTGACAGTCGAGTTCCTTGCTATCCTGCGAGAACTTGCCGTGGTCCCATCTGTTCGTCTATCGAAATGCAACGTGTCCGCCGAAAGATAGACTTATTCCTGTGTCTAACTCAAGCGTACTAATTCGCGCACAGGTGCATTTAAGTGCAACAAATATTATTCTATTAGCTGCCTAATTACGTATGTGTGACGTGTAGACACTTAACCTAGGAACGAGAAGAGGCATCTTGCGGGATAACAGCTGACTTCAGCTAAGCAGATCGGCGGCATCGATCGGTGGGTGGTAAATTCTTATTGCCTGCTAATTGCTGATGTCGGTTTGCTCGGAATAGGGAATATCGCAACACAAAACTCCACGCAAGTACAGTCCACTAAAGTCTTTGTTCACCACCAGCGATCTGACGTGAACCTCACAAACCCACGTCAATTATATTCGAATGTAATAAAACCCAACAATTTCCTAAAATCGTATATTTGGTAATTGTATATAATCGTATTTATATATACACCTTTATATTGCAAACATTTATCACAGTCAGTATCAAAGTCACGCGCACCGCCACCGATTGAATAAGCAAGTTAAAATCCGTATCCGTGTCCACGGATCTTGACACCAAATACCCGTATCCGCAAATATACATCTTTAACGATCCGGCACTTCACTAGTTTGAACCAAGAAATAATGTATTGTAAGGAACGTTCGAAATATATTGTAACTTATCAAGTTTAACAATCACACATTTTAAGTTCTTCACTACACCACCGTACCTCCGTACCGTAGAAGTGAACTCTACAGTAGTAAAGTCTGCGGCGGATAATGAGGTCTCGTTGAGGTTTTCCTGTCAATAAATTCATAGACACTAGAATTAACCAGTAGTAAATAAGTACGTATTGTAGTTTTAAGTAAGTAACAGCACACATTATAGATTGTTTTAGTAAATAACAATCAGCTGCGAAAAGAACTGGCTTAGGTACTTAGTGGCATTTTAAACTGTTTTACCAACCTTCATGATTCTACGTCATCGGGGAGTACCTAAGTGCAGTCAAAATATGCAGCCTAAACGGCCGTATGTTTGGATTACGTTGATTTTGTTTTTTCACAGCTTCAAAGGACCGTATTAGACCTAAGTTTTTGATATTCATTCCAACTTGATACATCCACGCGTTCCCGAGAAAAAGGGTGTTGACAGACAGACAGACGCCCAACAAAGTGATCCTATAAAGATTTAGATACGGAACCCTAAAACGAAAAAATAGTGGGTTAGAAACTTAGAATCTAATAAAAAGCTATAATAGGGTGGTATAGTAGAGAACATAATATGCATTTCTTTTATGAGAAAGAAAGGCCTTCAATAGGTGAGAATGGAGGATGGATGGAGGATGGAGATAAAAGGCGTCCGGATCTGCATAATGTTGCATAAAGGAGGCCAATCTTAATTAAATTCCTTTGTGCTCCTATATAAGGCGATAGGATCCTAGGTATCTACGCGGATTTACATTTTCTCTATGCATGACTCGCTAATAGTACCTAGTGTCTCGTTGGTCTAGTGGTTAGCATGGTCGAGCCATAACAAATATTGGGTTTCAGGTTTGTCTGACTTGAAATTCTCAGTACTTAGGAAGTTGGCGATGTTTCATCTTCGTGCCTTGGAGAGCACTTTTAGCCTTCGCTCCTGCGCCTGATCTCTCTTCGGTCAGCGAAAATTCAGGAATTATAAATTTCCAAATTGACCCTACCGGGGATCGAACCCAGGCCCTCCCACCAGCACTTAAAACGGAACACGGAAAATTAAAGAGTTCCCAGAGGAATCAAAAAATCTTAATCCTCGCGGACGAAGTCTTAGAAATCATCTAGTATCATATAAAATTGTGGTGTTTGCCAAGCCTAACACGGATGGAGAATTCTAATGGAAATTTCATAAGGGAACTGTCATGGATGAAAGCTAATCCTATTAGTTCATTTGTCGTCTGCAGCTTCCCTTGATAATATGATTTTACTATATCTTCATACATACTACCGCTTCAATTTAGCAACTTAGCGAGTACCTAACAGCCATAATGTGGAATCAGATAATAATTAATAAAGTAAAAAAAAAAACTCATAGTTAATTGCGCGGAAATTGATTCTTTATTTAAAAAAGATGTACGTGCAATACAACGCGTTGGGGAAAAGAAAGATATATTAGGTCATATACTTCGTGGTCCTAAGTATGACCTTCTACAAACAATTACCTATCCAGGTCAAGTTATAAGGCAGAAGTGACGTGGTAAGGAGAAGGCATCCTATAGCTAAAGAACTTACGCCAGAGGTTCAATAAAAGCACCCGATCATTATTTAGAGCTGCAGTGTTAAAAGTTCAAGTTGCCAATTGATATGATCGCCAACCTTCGACAGAAGAGGCACTGAAACCAGATGATTATTGATTCGTATATTGTCTCTTTTCTGACCACTAATACTCGAATCGGAAATCAGATGATTTCCATACAACACAAAGGTTCAGCGTGAGTTAAGGAGAATCAACGCCATCTAGCGGCAACGTAGAAAAGATTTCTTAACAGTTCTGTTTATTGTTTCCTCGCTAATTAGAGAAAAGTACTATACAAGTCTCAGCCGAAATACTCAACAATTCACGGCCTCGCAGTCGGAAAGTTATTCACTCGTGGATATTACTCAACCGTGAATGGCATATTTTCGACCTGGGTAGTAATTTACTATTATTTAAAACTTCAAAGTTATGCCTGTGGTCATGAATACATTCATTCCAAACTTCCAAAGTGAATGACAAACAGGAAGACCTTGGATTCAAAGTCAAAAATTCAATTTACCTATCTGCAATACCTAGTCATTAGTAGGAAAGTAGCAGTAGTAGTTCACTGAAAGCATAATATTATAGTGACCGTGTTCATTATTTTTGTCAACTTAAACTAAAGGCAAGGGCATGAAACGCGTCCTAGTGTGAGAAGAAGCCCGCAATTATTAATTGGACCTACATAAGCAAACAGGAACCAATCCACACACATGCCAAAAATGAGATAAGTATACAGAAAGCTTTTAAAATGCACCTTCTATCAAGCTTCTATCTACCCTGTAAAAATCAAAATGATCTGACAATGTTGACAGAATAAAAAATTTCTATGACAATGTTTTACTGAAGGCTTTACTGTACTGTACCTATTTCTCAAAACTGGCTTTGTGTGGGTTAATTCCGTTTTGCGCAAAGACGTTACACTTAATAACAAGTGTAACGTCTTTGGTTTTGTGTAAGTATGTCCAATTGTAATATGTCATTTCTAAGGTCACTGAGTAAACACGGGTAGATAACTTGCTAATTATGCAAAAAGTTCAGCTGAGCACTATTATGTCTAGGTTTGTCAAAATTTTTAATCCCTGTGAAACTCTAATCCCCGTATTTTCCTATCATTTCTAATAATTTGAAATTTAGCGCAAGGAAAAGGGACAACAATATTTTATCAGCCCCCTTTTTCAAAGCCCTCCTCAACCCCGAATTCGGAGGGTCGCGAAATCAAAACCCGCGCTTGCGTGAATCAATAATTTGCGCTGTCAATGAAAGCGTGTAAATCGTGTGCATCTAGATGTTCGTAATACATTGCTTTTTGTTTGTACAAAAAAGTAAGCATGTAGTATTAGAAACGAGCGATGAATGTTGCTCTAAATAGTGGACCTTGAGCTAAGATTTTGAATTCTCGCTAGTGGTAGGAAAAGTTGGCGCATGCGCTTTATATCTCATGTACCATTTTGAACAAGTGTAACCAAATATCCGGGAAAGTGTTGCAGTTTTTTTAAAGTCCGTGAAAAAAGCTCTTACCGTGAGTTATCATTGTATTTTTTAAGTGTGTTATTGTGCAACTTTTAATTATTACATAAATATTATAATAAAAATAAAAAACTCACATTGAATATGAACTTAGCTTGTAGTCCTTCGCCATTTTATTAAAAAAAATGATAAAAACTCGCTTTGATAGTGTATATTCATTAGAGATTTTTGGACGAAAATTCTATTTTTGAAATACAAACAATAAATTGTTGGAAAGCTTAGCGTACATTATGTACATAATTCCATATTTTGGATTAATAATTTTCTTTATAAATAAATTAAATCGATTAACTTCGTCTGTCAGAAACAAATAAAACTATTTCAAAAAGACTTCGGGGAGGAAAAGCATTTAAGCCTTAATGTCGTTACTTCCATTTTGTCTATAAATTTCATAATCATCCCCCGGTGCCACAGACGAAATAAGCGCGAATTTTCTGTTTGTATCCGTAAATCTATAATAAGTGAATGCGGAAGTGAGTCTATCTGTCTGTCTGCATGCAACACTTTAACAGCCATCTATTCAGCCGATTTTGATGAAATTTGGTTTAACTAGTAGGTAGTTTAGATTCCGGAAAATAAAGGAGATCCCGCGGGAATCAAAAAATCCTAATTTAAATTCAATTATTAGATTTAAAAAAATTCTATTATTTCTTTCTAATTATTCTATTGTTTATACAAAGTGGATTTTCTATTTTGATAAGTAGGTATCCGCTCGTAAACGTAACTTTGTAAAATAGGGATGATACCTATGTCAAAAATAAATTATTTCTTTCAGATTATTAAATAGAGCTAAAACCTAAAACTCACATCCTCGGTTAGATTTAAGTTTTTTTTTAATTTTAAACTACTTATAATTTTATTTAAATTTTTAATTTTAAATGTATAAAATATTTAAATTTTATTTAATAAATTTTAAACCATTTTAAAATATAGATTAAAGAAAAAAGTGCGTCCAAATTTTATGACGTCACAAGTATGTATTTCGTACAAACTTCTGTGTGAAGAACGAGAAGCGGGTTTTTAAGTTTGACAAAAAGTTGCTGATTTGATTAAGTTGCCATCATCCTTGTTATTTGTACTTAATGTGTTTCTGTAATTTGTTGTTGTCTTGAAAAAAAAAATCAATTCATTATTTCATCAACAGAATGTCGTGTGGGGCAGAGTGCCTGTCCCTGGGCCCGCCGCCCGACTCCATAATGCACATGCCGCCGCCTCCGCTGCCGGCCTTCCTGGCCAATGTCGCCAACCTGACGCCGCCGTGCCGCGCCTCCAAGTGTCCGCCGCAGCACAACGCTGAAGAGAACGCGCTCTTCCCTGGCGTCGAATATCACGAGCTGCCCAGACATGGTATTGTCATGATTTTCTAGTTTTATATTCTGTGGAACGACATTCGCAATAAATATAAGGCCATAAAGGACTTGAATCCAGGGCCGTAAAATAAAATAATTAATAAAAGGGGGAATTCTGAGGGCCAATTGGGACGCTTCCCGTCAATTGGGCGCTAAGGACAAAAAGAAAATCGGAGCGAAAATTGTACGTATAGTAAATATTATTATTATTTTTTGTACTTACTTTTTAAACTTTTGGTTGGTTTTAGTTTTTTGTTGTAACTGTGACGTCACCCGGGGTCACAGCTGCAAATCAGTGCCTTGACTTGTATGTGTCACCGTAAGATTGTAAAAACAGTGAGATTATAATCTTACTCGCGAAATTGTAAACTGTCGAAAGATTGTGAACTGTTCAATGTTCTGAGTGTCAATTTTTGAAATATTCATTGTATTTACGTTTTCTTGTCTCTTTCTTGTTGGTTAGGTTAGGGTTCTACATAAATAATCAGGTTCTAGGTTCACATACCTGGGTTCTATCGGGTTAATAAACTTAACAGTATCTAGTAGTATTTGTCTGTGACACCACTGTTGAATAAACTATTGTTCTTTCTTTCAAATACAACGAATGTTCTCAGAGCCAGCTGCCACTGATGACACGTGGTTTCTGGTGCTCATCACGTGCTGCATCGCTGTCCTGTGCATCGCTGCTCTGCTGGCGCTGTTCTTACTCAAGTGCCGCGAGTACGTCACTTTCAAGTTTGTAATCATTTTACTTTTCACAACAAAAGATTCTTATTTCCCAATTTTTTCCTAAAATAAGCAGCTCTCCATAATTCATAATACTACAAATTATCTTTGTTTTTTTATCCACTACAAGTTAGCCCTTGACTGCGATCTCACCTGATGGTAAGCGATGACGCCAGTCTAATATGGTAGCGGGCTAACCTGTTAAGGGCACGGCAGTTTTATTAAACCCATACCCCTTTTCTACATGGCATCGTACTGAAACGCTAAATCGCTTGGCGGCACGTCGTAGGGTGGCAATTAGTCACGAAGCCGCCCACCAGGCTAGACCAGGGAAATTCAGAAATTATAAATTCTCAAATTGACCCTGCCGGGGATCGAACCCGGGACCTCCGTACTTTAAGACAACAGGGCTCAACACTGCGCCACTTTTATTAAAATTGATTGTTTTTCTTTGTATAGAGCGCGCGGTGGATGCAAAAGTAGCACTGGCAAGGCCGGCGGTTCCAACGCTTTGTATGGAAGCGCTGCTTTGGACTCGAGAGTTCTCTGGGCGGCCCTAACTCCTCGAGGCACTCGTCACTTCGTCGCCGACACCTATCCTCACGATGAGACCGAAGACCATCACTACGAATGTGTGGAACCGCCACTCTACAAACTAGGACCACCAGATGATCTGGCAATCACTCGACATTTTAACGTGGAATACGAGGACCCCGCTCCCCTTATCGAAAGCTACTCTGATAGAACTGAAGAGTACTTCCGAAGCGGAATGGACACTCTTCGCAGAGGAAACCGCCCGCTAGTCTCTTCTCCCACAAGAATCGAGCGACCCAACTTACCTCCTCTCAACCTCCAGCCAAGGACTCTCCGAAGGGCACCCCATTCACGCAGAGTCAGTGATGCCAATAACCCAGAGAAATCGGCTATCTGAACCGAGAATGGCGCGGTTTTTTCCGTCGCCGATTCAACCGATATCGATTACGAGTGGTCGATAAATGACTCAAACATCGACAGACTCGTTTGAAAAACATTTTTATACAGCTCTACAAAATTTCACCCTTTTGCGTGGGGGTAAATAGAAATACCTAGAATAATAATCAGCAATAATTAATATTCACACTAATTGGCATTGATCGTGATTTCGAATAAAATGCAAAAGTTCATCTAATAACCAAGTAGTAGAAGAAATAAGTAATTTATTATTGTTTTAGCTTTAAAATGCACTACTAATGTCTAATACTTAAACTAAACTAAAACATAACTAACTAAAAATTTAGGTACTTATTATTTTTATGAAATGTAAATAAATATTTTAAGTTTATTTCTGCAATTTGCAATAGTTGTAGATCTAATGTAATAACTAGATTTTACTCTCATTTTGCTAGTCATCATACCTAGTTTAAAATAATTTAATTAACTAGTTCAGTGCATTAGTACTATTCATCTTACATCTATATTATAATTCATTCATTCATACAGTACATACATCTATATTATAATACATTTCCAGACACATTAATTTAATTAAAATTAAGAAATCTTACATAACTACGAAAACCATGAAAAATATTAATCATAGATTTGAGCGCAACGGTAAATAATAAACCATACCGAAGCAGGTATGGTTTATTATAAACCCTGCAATCAAAACGGTTTTGTACAACTTAATAGTAAAAATAAATGATTTGGTGAATAAGTGTGTAAATTCTGTTTTTTATTTTACCCGCCCACAAATTCGCCAAAAATATTGGGTATATTTTTATCTCAAGACAGGCTTTATATGGCTTTGTTAGAATCATCAAATATGTTGAAAGGTTTTGAAACGCTCAAGTAGCTGTCAATCTATGGCCCTTACAATTTCTCATATAGTAAGTATGTTTAAGCGATTTCCGAACTAATTTCATAGACAAGAGAGCATGACAAATGGCTCTACTCTAAAAGAAGTTGACAAATGTTGACAGCAGGTTGACAGTCTCTGCAGTCTATCAAAACCTAGAGTGTTGGTAACTTGTTGTCAAATATTTAGCGAATAGGCCTGCAGATATCCTTTAAGTTACTTGTCTCTGCCAGAGATCAAAACCGTGATCACAGAGTACATTATATATACTGGTATAGAGTTGCTACTCGACTTTCCATGTACAGCGACATCTATCGGGAAGTTGTCCAACTAAAATATGTATGTATATATATATATAACCATATCACAATGCTATAGCACTATATATTACAAAGTGTACTTATTGTATAATAATTTATCTTAATTATTACAAGATCACCTAATTCTGCAACTATAGAATTATGTGACCTTGTAATAATTAAGATAAATTATTATACGATAACACAAACTGTAAAGATGTTCAGATGTTAGTAAATGAAACGCATGTTGATTATTTTCTCTTATATTCTCAATTACAAAAAATATACATAAAGTATAACAATTATTCCACAGTTTCATGTTTTTCACATCGTACACACTTTATACACACTATTAATATAGTTTCACACTAATTTATCAAAAAAATAATAATTTTGTCCACCCGGCATCCGGCATGCCAGAAAACGTCAATGTCAATGTCGAATTTCAAACTTTAAAATGGCGGCTGTCCACGTTTGGAAATTAAAACACAAATGTTTCATTAAACTTCTAACTCATTCCACTAACCTAAATTTATAACAGATAAATCTTTATAAATTATCTAAGATAACTCATTATCTGCTCAAAAAAAAAATGTTTTATATATTATTAGCTTTGTGTTTATATAAATAGCAAAATCATTAATTTTCTAAAACATAAACTTCTGAACGAGCATTTATTTCAGCGCCATCACAGACCCTGATCACAGACTTTTAAGTATATATACTTTCAGTACAAGATAAGCGCCATGAGCGCCATCCTTTAGGGAGTTGTGGAACTAACATCCCCATACAACAGAAAAATGTTCTAAGTGCAAAGGCCCTGACCGTGATCAAAACAACGCGGACGAGTAGTTAGTTTTATCGTTTATTTAGCTTAATATGTAAATAATATTAGCCTTTTAATCTAAGGACATAAAATGGCAGACGAAGTAATTAAACATTCAGTGCACACGCTCGTGTTTAGATCTCTGAAGAGATCACACGATATGTTTCTCTCGAACCAGAGTATGCTGCCGCCAATTGATGAAAAAGCGTAAGAAATATTTAGATTTAAAAGTCTGTCATGCCCCTAACTTCCTTCTAGCGTATTCTCAAAATTATCAGGTCTATTTGATATAATCTATGGCAATACTTTCCTCTCAATTGATTAACCGATATAACGAAAATTGTTAAAAATTTACGATTTATCTTTGCATTTTCCAACATATCGACTGTAGTTGGCTAGTATCTACAGAGCCGAGTTGCCACCATGGCCGAAATTCGAAATTGGCCGACGGAGACGGAAACGTTATATTATCACTAGCTGGTGCCCGCGACTTCGTCCGCTTGGTTTAGGTTTTTTGTTATTCTCTAACTATTGGAACTCCTTAATTATCCGGGATAAAACATAGCCTATGTCACTCTCCACGTCTTTAACTATATCTATTCCAAAAATCACGTTAATCCATTGCTTCGTTATGGAAGGACAAACCAAACCACACTTTCGCATTTATTATATTAGTAAGTATGATTATCTTCTACTTAACGTAAAAACTTTGTTCATAACAATAGTCCAATTAGTTAAACTCATTATTTGTTTAGTGAAAAAGTACTGAAGGCGGTGAAAGCGAGGGACAGCTATGGGCAAGTGATGTCCGCTGTGCAGCGAGCGCAGGCCATCAAACAACAAGACTCCATGAGCCGGCCTGACACTCCTCACGATACTGGTAATAAATCACTGCCATCACTGATATCTGAATGTTGATAAATCTAAGGATAAAATTACAGTCCATTTTTTTATGGCATTTGTTGTACAATTAGGAGAATAAATTCAATAATATTAGGTGGTTCTACCACGATAATTGGTGATTAACCAATCAATGTGTGATCAATTAATCATGTAAACTGACATATTCAGTTAAACTTAATGTGTTCAACATATTTGGTCACTGATCTGATGTAAGTAAATATAATCAGTTTAAGAAGTTGATAAAACTACTTAAATGAATTGTGTTTGTCATGTCACATTCCAGTTAAGTTTGCAGCTGATACTCGGCCACAAACCTGGCCTAAATATGCCATTAATCATACTAATATTATAAATACAAAAGTATGTTTGTTGGTTGGTTTGTCCTTTAATCAAAACGCAACAGAGCAACAGATCAATGTGACATTTGTATTAGTATAGTGGAGGACCTGGAGAGTGACATAGGTTACTTTTTATCCTGGAAAATTAAGGAGTTACAGCGGTGATTAAAAATACTTAAACTACGGTGGTGAAGTTGCAGGCATCAGCTAGTAATTAAGTATGTTGAAGAATCAGGTAGCCATTCGCTCCCATTATTGTTATTATTATCAAATCATTGAATTAACAAGTTAAGTTTGCTGTTAGCAAATATTTTCAGGTCATGTTAATAGTCCAAATATCAGTCAACTGCCTCGTTGGTCTAGTTGTTAGCATGTTTGACTGCGGCCGACGAGGTTAAGTATCGGGTTTTTCTGATTAGAAATTTCCAGTACTAGCCTGGAGTTAGGAAGTTGGCAGTGTTTCACTCCCGTGCCTCGGAGAGCATGTTAAGCCGTCGGTCCCGGTTATTATCACTAACATGATAATAGTTGTTAAAGCCCGCCAACCCGCATTAGAGCAGCATGGTGGGTCTAACCTCTAATTCCCACTCCTATGAGAGTGGAGGCCTGTGCCCAGCGGTGGGGCGTTAATGGGCTGTAGTGGTGGTGGTGGTGGTTAATAGTCATAGCTTTCCAGTGATGATAAATACAATACACAGAGAGAGAACCAAATCCTATGTTACAGAAATAGCAGAATCAGCAGCCCTAGGATCAGATGGTGCAATGTTGCCATACAGCGCCCCCAGCATCCCCACTCCCACAGCGCTGGTGCCCGCTCCTCGCAAAGCGCCCACCATGCCACGCCCCAAGTGGCACGCACCCTGGAAGCTGTTCCGGGTCATCTCGGGGCATCTGGGCTGGGTGAGATGTGTGGCTGTCGAGCCGGGAAATGAGTGGTTTGCCACAGGTCAGATATGTTCTAAAACTGAGATTGATTTGTTAAAAAAATTATGATATGTAGACTTCGCATGAAAACAAGTGTAACATAAAAATAAAATAAAATTTTAGATCAGATCTGGGGCCATACTGCCAATACTTAAAGCAATACTACTCAAAATGACAGTTCAATGTCACATACCTTAATGTTCCTAAGGATTATAGTTCTAAAACCTGAAAGTCAATCATAATGAAACAATGGCTCATGATCTTAGTTAGATCTGCATTTTTATAGATCCAGATATCCTTGTGATATTTTTCAAGACAAAACAGACAATTTCAAGATAACTTTTCAAGGCATTTCAGCCATTTACATTGTACAAATGAATAGGATTTTTCTCATTTACAGCACCAAATAAAAGCATAAAATGCCTGGGCCTTCATAATAATTACGTATGATCATTGACTTAATATGTATAACTAAACTCTATTATGTATAAGTGATATCCTTGTTGAAAAAATTCAGTATGATTTTTAGCCCTCTTTAACACAGTTTCATATTGAAGAAGTGAGCAAGATTTTAATGTTAAGTAATTAACCAAACCTATTTTATGTACAGGCGCTGCAGACAGAGTTATCAAAATATGGGACCTGGCGAGTGGAAAGCTAAAGGTGTCGCTCACTGGACATGTCAGCACTGTGAGGGGTAATGAGTTCACGTTATAGCTCTTTTATATTATACTAGCAGACTGGCCCGCGACTTTGTCTGCGTGCAATAAGTTTTTAAATTCCCACGGGAGCTCCCTAATTTCTTGGGATAATATATAGCCTATGACACTCACAAATAATGTGGCTTTCTATTGGTACCAGAATTGTCAAAATTGGTTCAGTAGATCCAGAGATTACCCCCTACAACGTCACAAATTCACAAATATTAGTATAAACTACCTGATGCACGGGACTGAGTGGAATAAGTTTATTTGAATTCCCACCGGATCTCCTCAATTTTCTGGGATAAAAAGTATGATACTCTCTGGGTCCTGTACTATACCCATGCAGAAAATCACGTTGATGTCAATCTAACTACTGTTTCTAGAAACTTGGACTTGCACGTAGGTCGACCCTCATTGGGTTCAATTCCCATCAGGTTCAATTTGGGAATTTATAATTTCTGAATTTTCTCTGGTCTAGTCTGGGAGGCTTCGGCCGTGGCTAGTCACCATCCTACTGGCAAAGGATTAGGGTTTAGTATCATGCCATACTCGTAACAAGTTAGCCTGTTACCATCTTAGACTGCTTACCATCTGGTGTGATAGCAGTTAACTGTTCAATGCTAAGTGGAATAATGAGAAAAAAAATTTCAAAAGGTAAATTTCTTTCAGAAATGTCCCAGGAAATTTTAGGAAAAAGCATTAAAAACTAACTGACCTGCCGTCAGTTAGTTTTTATATAAATGTTACAACAAATTGTCCCCAGGTTTGGAAGTGTCGCCCCGACATCCATACTTGTTCAGCTGTGGGGAAGACAGGCAAGTCAAATGCTGGGACTTGGAATATAATAAGGTATTGGCTCATACACTTTTTAGTTAAGCATTTTTTATAACTAGCTGAAGCCCGCACTCAGCCGGTTTTTTAATTTCCGAGGGAACACAAAGTTTCCAGGATAAAAAGTAGCCTATGTGTTATTCCAGACTATAGTCTCTGTCTAATCTAGTCTGGAACAGCACATAAGCTACTTTTTATCCCGGAAAATTAAGGAGTCCCCACAGGAAACAAAAAATCGATCCAATCCACGCAGACGAAGTTGCGGGCATTAGCTAGTTTATAGTATTAGTATAGATTATTATTTAGTTAAAGGTGATCCGTCACTACCACGGGCACCTGTCGGCGGTGTACACACTCGCGCTGCACCCCACCATAGACGTGCTCTAGTATAGATTATTATTTATTCAAAGGTGATCCGTCACTACCACGGGCACCTGTCGGCGGTTTACACACTCGCGCTGCACCCCACCATAGACGTGCTCTAGTATAGATTATTATTTATTCAAAGGTGATCCGTCACTACCACGGGCACCTGTCGGCGGTGTACACACTCGCGCTGCACCCCACCATAGACGTGCTCTAGTATAGATTATTATTTATTCAAAGGTGATCCGTCACTACCACGGGCACCTGTCGGCGGTGTACACACTCGCGCTGCACCCCACCATAGACGTGCTCTAGTATAGATTATTATTTATTCAAAGGTGATCCGTCACTACCACGGGCACCTGTCGGCGGTGTACACACTCGCGCTGCACCCCACCATAGACGTGCTCTAGTATAGATTATTATTTATTCAAAGGTGATCCGTCACTACCACGGGCACCTGTCGGCGGTGTACACACTCGCGCTGCACCCCACCATAGACGTGCTCTAGTATAGATTATTATTTATTCAAAGGTGATCCGTCACTACCACGGGCACCTGTCGGCGGTGTACACACTCGCGCTGCACCCCACCATAGACGTGCTCTAGTATAGATTATTATTTATTCAAAGGTGATCCGTCACTACCACGGGCACCTGTCGGCGGTGTACACACTCGCGCTGCACCCCACCATAGACGTGCTCTAGTATAGATTATTATTTATTCAAAGGTGATCCGTCACTACCACGGGCACCTGTCGGCGGTGTACACACTCGCGCTGCACCCCACCATAGACGTGCTCTAGTATAGATTATTATTTATTCAAAGGTGATCCGTCACTACCACGGGCACCTGTCGGCGGTGTACACACTCGCGCTGCACCCCACCATAGACGTGCTCTAGTATAGATTATTATTTATTCAAAGGTGATCCGTCACTACCACGGGCACCTGTCGGCGGTGTACACACTCGCGCTGCACCCCACCATAGACGTGCTCTAGTATAGATTATTATTTATTCAAAGGTGATCCGTCACTACCACGGGCACCTGTCGGCGGTGTACACACTCGCGCTGCACCCCACCATAGACGTGCTCTAGTATAGATTATTATTTATTCAAAGGTGATCCGTCACTACCACGGGCACCTGTCGGCGGTGTACACACTCGCGCTGCACCCCACCATAGACGTGCTCTAGTATAGATTATTATTTATTCAAAGGTGATCCGTCACTACCACGGGCACCTGTCGGCGGTGTACACACTCGCGCTGCACCCCACCATAGACGTGCTCTAGTATAGATTATTATTTATTCAAAGGTGATCCGTCACTACCACGGGCACCTGTCGGCGGTGTACACACTCGCGCTGCACCCCACCATAGACGTGCTCTAGTATAGATTATTATTTATTCAAAGGTGATCCGTCACTACCACGGGCACCTGTCGGCGGTGTACACACTCGCGCTGCACCCCACCATAGACGTGCTCTAGTATAGATTATTATTTATTCAAAGGTGATCCGTCACTACCACGGGCACCTGTCGGCGGTGTACACACTCGCGCTGCACCCCACCATAGACGTGCTCTAGTATAGATTATTATTTATTCAAAGGTGATCCGTCACTACCACGGGCACCTGTCGGCGGTGTACACACTCGCGCTGCACCCCACCATAGACGTGCTCTAGTATAGATTATTATTTATTCAAAGGTGATCCGTCACTACCACGGGCACCTGTCGGCGGTGTACACACTCGCGCTGCACCCCACCATAGACGTGCTCTAGTATAGATTATTATTTATTCAAAGGTGATCCGTCACTACCACGGGCACCTGTCGGCGGTGTACACACTCGCGCTGCACCCCACCATAGACGTGCTCTAGTATAGATTATTATTTATTCAAAGGTGATCCGTCACTACCACGGGCACCTGTCGGCGGTGTACACACTCGCGCTGCACCCCACCATAGACGTGCTCTAGTATAGATTATTATTTATTCAAAGGTGATCCGTCACTACCACGGGCACCTGTCGGCGGTGTACACACTCGCGCTGCACCCCACCATAGACGTGCTCTAGTATAGATTATTATTTATTCAAAGGTGATCCGTCACTACCACGGGCACCTGTCGGCGGTGTACACACTCGCGCTGCACCCCACCATAGACGTGCTCTAGTATAGATTATTATTTATTCAAAGGTGATCCGTCACTACCACGGGCACCTGTCGGCGGTGTACACACTCGCGCTGCACCCCACCATAGACGTGCTCTAGTATAGATTATTATTTATTCAAAGGTGATCCGTCACTACCACGGGCACCTGTCGGCGGTGTACACACTCGCGCTGCACCCCACCATAGACGTGCTCTAGTATAGATTATTATTTATTCAAAGGTGATCCGTCACTACCACGGGCACCTGTCGGCGGTGTACACACTCGCGCTGCACCCCACCATAGACGTGCTCTAGTATAGATTATTATTTATTCAAAGGTGATCCGTCACTACCACGGGCACCTGTCGGCGGTGTACACACTCGCGCTGCACCCCACCATAGACGTGCTCTAGTATAGATTATTATTTATTCAAAGGTGATCCGTCACTACCACGGGCACCTGTCGGCGGTGTACACACTCGCGCTGCACCCCACCATAGACGTGCTCTAGTATAGATTATTATTTATTCAAAGGTGATCCGTCACTACCACGGGCACCTGTCGGCGGTGTACACACTCGCGCTGCACCCCACCATAGACGTGCTCTAGTATAGATTATTATTTATTCAAAGGTGATCCGTCACTACCACGGGCACCTGTCGGCGGTGTACACACTCGCGCTGCACCCCACCATAGACGTGCTCTAGTATAGATTATTATTTATTCAAAGGTGATCCGTCACTACCACGGGCACCTGTCGGCGGTGTACACACTCGCGCTGCACCCCACCATAGACGTGCTCTAGTATAGATTATTATTTATTCAAAGGTGATCCGTCACTACCACGGGCACCTGTCGGCGGTGTACACACTCGCGCTGCACCCCACCATAGACGTGCTCTAGTATAGATTATTATTTATTCAAAGGTGATCCGTCACTACCACGGGCACCTGTCGGCGGTGTACACACTCGCGCTGCACCCCACCATAGACGTGCTCTAGTATAGATTATTATTTATTCAAAGGTGATCCGTCACTACCACGGGCACCTGTCGGCGGTGTACACACTCGCGCTGCACCCCACCATAGACGTGCTCTAGTATAGATTATTATTTATTCAAAGGTGATCCGTCACTACCACGGGCACCTGTCGGCGGTGTACACACTCGCGCTGCACCCCACCATAGACGTGCTGCTGACGGCGGGGCGTGACGGCACTGCGCGAGTGTGGGACATGCGCACCAAGGCCAACGTGCACACGCTCGCCGGGCACACGGACACTGTGGCCACGCTCGTGTGCCAGGCCGCCGAGCCGCAGGTGAGTACACACCCTAACCACTAACACTACACTACATCCCATTAATAGTACATTACTGCAGCGGCCAGCAAAACAGGCATTGAAGGACGAATGTGTAAATGTTGGCCGAGGCACACATACGCGAGTCCCTCAATGCGTGGCCAAGGCTTGTATAGTACTTTTCTCAAATAATGCGCGGAAATTAAAAATAAGTAGTACCTAGACAGAAATTTATTTAAAAATATTTTTCTTATGATTTTGGCGGTAACAAGTTTTCTATTACGGCTCTTGCCGCCTCTTGAACTTCAGATAAAGTAACTTCAATTAAAGTAAGTTTTGTCAAATACATTTCAAAATCAATGACGAACAACGAACAACAATAATTTTTCCCGCGTTAAAGTGTTCATTTGTTTTTTTTTTTCACCAAACAGCTTTCTAATTGCAAGCTAGTTCGAAATTTAAATAAAACCTTTGATAAGTTACCTCCTTAATTGCCATGTTTCGGAGTAAAAGGTCGTTCAATTTTTAAATTACACGACAGATATGAATATACTATGTAATTTATTTGGCCGCTCAACCACGACAGTTGTGTATTTTCATACAACTTTTGCCGGCCGCTGCTCGGTATTTGGCCAGTACAGCAATTTCGATTTATCTCGAAGAAGGTTGTCAAAATAATGCTCCAATTTCCAAGCATGTTGAGAAAAAGGCCTATATCACTCGCACTATATTAGTCACTTTTTTCTAGGAGGGAAAGTCGCTGCAGCCTAGACCACAGGGTATCCTACATTAGGCTACAGAGACCGACCACTGTATTGTAGTCCTAATAGGCCTATTACACTGCACTTTTCACAGGGCCTTGAGGTAAGGGTGGGCGTGGCCGCTAATAGAGCGTCGCTTATTACACAGCAATAAGGACCAATATAGGGACCCTTATTCCCTAAATCTTATTACATTACACAGATTCAAGTTTAAGGGTCTCTGTGAAAAGTGCAGTGTAATAGGCCTATAACGTCCCACGGCTGGGCACAGGCCTCCACTCGCATAGGAGAGAGAGAGAAGGAATTAGAGGTTAGACCCACCACATTGCTCCAATGCGGGTTGGCGGGCTAAACAGCGAACCACTAGTTTTCATAATTATGCTGTAGACAAAAAGCCTGGCCCTATATTAATATTAATTATCACACCTATTCCTAAATACTTTATCACACACACATGTACCAAATCAACATTTATCAATCATGTTATATCAGCCCTTGTACTCATTATCTAATCAACATTCCTCACTTATTACTTACATCACATATAAATCAAATATTATTAATTCTCTTGATCAACACTGTTTACATTCATGCCCCAAATGAAAATTCACCACTCATTCTCTAAATCAACACTATTTACATTCATGCCCCAAATGAATATTTACCACTCATTCTCTAGATCAAAACTGTTTACATTCATGTCCCAAATGATCATTTACCACTTATTCCCTAGATCAACACTATTTACATACATGCCCCAAATGAACATTTACCACTCATTTCTCTTGATCAACACTATTTACATTCATGCCCCAAATGAACATTTACCACTCATTTCTCTTGATCAACACTATTTACATTCATGCCCCAAATAAACATTTACCACTAATTGTCTAGATCAACACTATTTACATTCATGCCCCAAATAAACATTTACCACTAATTGTCTAGATCAACACTATTTACATTCATGCCCCAAATGAAAATTTACCACTAATTCTCTAGATCAACAGTATTTACATTCATGCCCCAAATGAAAATTTACCACTAATTCTCTAGATCAACACTATTTACATTCATGCCCCAAATGAACATTTACCACTCATTTTTCTAGATCAACATTATTACCATTTTATCAGTCAATCCCTAACCCAAAGTTCTCAATATCATCTCAATTTAAAGATATTAATGACATGGTAAGATTCACCAGTGCTAGATTCACTTGACGATTCAAAAGCACTTGTAAAAGTTTATTTGAATAAAAAACATTTGAATGCCCCTAACAGGTCAGCCCGCTACCATCTTAGACTGCATCTTCACTTACCATCAGGTGAGATCGCAGTGAAGGGCTAACTGGTACTGGGGGAAAAAAAAAAAAAAAAAAAAAAAAACCCCTTATTCCAGATAATAACCGGTTCACATGACTCAACGATCCGCCTTTGGGACTTGGCGGCCGGCAAATCCCTGTGCACTCTGACCAACCACAAGAAATCAGTGCGAGCCATAGTCATCCATCCAACGCTGTACACTTTTGCGTCCGCTTCACCGGACAACATCAAGCAGTGGAAGTGTCCGGAAGGGAAGTTTATACAGAACCTGTCCGGACACAATGCCATAGTGAACTGTATGGCCGTGAGCCCTGAGGGGGTGCTGGTGAGTGGGGGGGACAACGGCACCATGTATTGCTGGGACTGGAGGACCGGGTACAACTTCCAAAGGCTACAGGTCAGTTGGCATTCAGATATATGTACTTATCCATAAATATATATACGTTCTCAGCACTAGCCCAGAGTAAGGGAGTTAGTGGTGTTTCACCCCTGTGCTTCGGAGAGCACGTTAAGCAGTCGGCTCACCTCTCACCAGTCGTGTCGGATTTTTCTGTCCCATCGGGCTATGAGAGTAAAGGAACAGAGTGTGCACCTGTGTACACTCTTGTGCACTATAAAATCTCCCACATAGACGGCTAACCTCTCTGGAGATAGGCCGCCATGGCCGAAATTCGGTCGGGAGGACATAAGGAAAAGGGGACTACACACTTGTGCACTAGAATAGCTCCCGCACAGATGGCTAATCTCTCTGGAGATACGCCGCCGTGGCCGAAATTCGGTCGGGAGGACATTGTATAAAAGAAAAAGGTGACCGACTGACTGATCTATCAATGCACAGCTCAAATCACTGAACGAAACCGGCTGATATTTGGCACACAGATAGAGGTACTATTAAACGTCCACATTTTTGAAAATTCAACACCTAAGGGGAAATGTATGTAGTCGACGCGGCCGAAGTCACGGGTATAAGCTAGTTCATGAATGCTTAGACGTGATCTATTAACTCATTAAACATATCGAATTATCCTTTTGACACATGATTACGATTTCCTTACACAATCGGGGGGATACAATTGAAAATGACTTTTTATTCGTAACCAGTATTTTGAGCTATTTTATAGGCGATCTAAACTAAACTAAAATGACAGCTTTAAATCTAGTTTACCTTTCCGCAGGGAGTATTATGAAAGAGTTAGCAATATTTAATTATGTAAGTTATAGGCCTATTACCCTGCAATTTTCACAGGGCCCTGTGGTAAGGGTGGCCGTGGCCGCTAGTTAGAGCGTGGCTTATTACACAGCAATAAGGATCAAATTAGGGACCCTTTCACCCTAAATCTTATTACACTACAGGGATTCAAGTGTAAGGGTTCCTGTGAAAAGTGTCACCCTTTCACCCTGTCACCTTTTCTAATATTATTTTGCATTGCACTGGGAAGAGACTGACCCCCAAGACACGGGCTATCCCAGTTTGGGGGTCCAGGGTAATTTTATGAAACTATGTTGACGACCTCCGTGGCGCAGTGTTTAGCGCTGTTGCCTTAACGTGCGGAGGTCCCGGGTTCGATCCCCGGCAGGGTTTGGAAATTTATAATTGCTGAATTTTCCCTGGTCTGGCCTGGTGGGAGGCTTCGGCCGTGGCTAGTTACCACCCTACCGGTAAAGACGTGCCGCCAAGCGATTTAGCGTTCCGGTACGATGCCGTGTAGAAACCGAATAGGGGTATGGGTTTAATATAACTGCCATGCCCCTAACAGGTTAGCCCGCTACACGGATTTTGGAACAAAATAAAGATTTATTTATTTATTTTTATACAACTGCCTGAAAAAAGGAGTATATTGTGTTCAGGGTTCTTGTATGTATGTATGTGAGTTTGTATATTCCACCATAACTTCTATACGCCTGAACTTGATTTTGATTAATGAGGTATCGTTAGAATCCCTAGCTTATTCCGGGTGACATAAGCTAGTAAATTTTTTAAAAAAATTGATGGGGTGACCATGGTCTCGCATTAAAGACTAAAGTTGAAAAAAATATTCGCAAGTTAGATAAACTATACAATCATTATCTAGAAAATGATGAGTAGATTCCAAAAATATATAACACTATAGTTCTTAATCCAGTGATTCACAAACAAATATCATTTAATAAAAATGTGAATAAGATTCTAATTTAACCGAGATTAATTTAGATTTTTAACTTTTTAGTTCGTTTTTTGGCAGGGCAGTCGGGGGTTTTTTTTTTAAATCATGGCTTGTGTCGCTTTTTTAAGCGATTTAGGCCTCGCAACAAGTGCCTTAATTTAGGGAATCCTCAGTAATAGACTGTTAGTAGTTACAGGGCCATACTGCCTACTCAAAATGACAGTTTGATGTCACGTACCTTGACGTTCCTAAAATAAAGATTATAATTCTAAAACAGGAAAGTCAACAATAATGAAACAATATGACTTTTGGCAGTATGGCCCCAGTACTGTTATGTATACCTACTATATCTTACTAATCTTATCTTACTTCTTACTAATATTATAAATAGAACCATTAATAATGCTATAATGATGGATCCTATATATTCCAGTCAGCTGTCCAACCTGGGTCAATGGACTCTGAGGCGGGCATATTCGCGATGACCTTTGATCAATCTGGCTCTCGCCTTATCACCGCCGAGGCTGATAAGACCATCAAGATATACCGCGAAGATGACACAGCATCAGAGGAGACGCATCCCATCAACTGGCGGCCCGAGATACTGAAGAGGAGGAAGTTCTAGACAATTGTTATACAATAAATGACGTTTTGATAAGAATTAAGATTAAAGCAGTTTTGATATTCGTTTTTGTGTTTACTTTTTCTTATTTTTTTGGGGTTTCGCTTTCGCTATATTTTTCATTTATTATACGACTGCCTGAAAAAAAGGAGTATATTGTTTTCAGGGTTCATGTATGTATGAATGTATGTATGTGAGTTTGTATATTCCACCGTAACTTCTATACGCCTGAACCGATTTTGATAAATGAGGTATCGTTAGGATCCCTAGCTTATTCCGGGTGTCATAGGGTAGTAAAATTTTTAAAAAAATTGATGGGGTGACCATGGTCCCGCATTAAAGACCAAAATTGAAAAAAAAAATCGAAAATCAGATTAACTATATAATCATTATCTAGAAAATGATGAGTAGATTCCAAAAATATATAACACTATACTTCAATATTTAGTGATTCACAAAAAAAACATTTAATAACAAAGTGAATAAGATTCCAAAGGCTTCATATGCGAATCGCTTCCTATGGAGGTAAACTCCGAAAATAATATGGCAGGGCAGTCGTATTTTTTAATTCGTTAAATTAATTTTTTCATATTTGCATTCATGTCTACATACATTGGCACGAGGCGCTGTCAAGGCATTGCAAATTTTAATTTAATAACACAAAATCATTATGCTATTACAAATATTAGATAATTACTTAAATAATCAATGTCAACAAGTAATTAAATCTAGAAATCGTAGTCAAATACATATTAATATTACTACCATCGCTTATGGCAGTACTTTTAATATTTTTAACGCTCTTGTTTCAGAATTATAACCACTATTTTAGGGACGTCAAGGTACGTCGCATAAATAATGCAATTTTAAAATTATAATGCTTTAAGCAATGGTAGTAAGTAGTAGTGCCATAACAGCACAGTTTTACTTTTATTTAACCCAACAAAAATAATGAGGGTAGGACAATTATTGTCTCACTCCACTAATATTACAACGACAGATGGCGCTGTTACTTTTGGTTGTGCAACACAAAGCTCGATTTCTAGGACAATTTACTGCCTTGGTCTTCGTCTGCCGGAAAAACAAATGCAAGATAAAGCAAGCCTTCATGCAATTTCTTCGTTTTCCTAGATGGAGCTACTGGTCCCGAGCGATCGGGATTTGCCATCGTTTTTATTATACGACTGCCTGAAAAAAGGAGTACCTATATTGTTTTCAGGGTTCATGTATGTATGTGAGTTGGTATATTCCACCATAACTTCTATACGCCTGAACCGATTATGATAAATGAGGTATCTTTAGAATCCCTAGCTTATTCCGGGCGACATAGGCTAGTAAATTTAAAAAAAAAATTTATGTGGTGACCATGGTCCCGCATTAAAGACTAAAAAATTCGAAAATAAGATTAACTATATAATCATCATCTAGAAAACGATGAGTAGATTCCAAAAATATATAACAATATAGTTCAATATCCAGTGATGCACAAAAAAATATCATTTAATAAAAATGTGAATAAGATTCTAATTTAACTAGATTAATTTAGATTTTTTACTTTTTACTTCGATTTTTGGCAGGGCAGTCGTGTTTTTTATTTTTTTTAATTACGACTTGTTAACAACAATGTACATCGATCGTCATATTAAAAATCTCAGTCGCGTATGCTTTGGGCGCACGCTCCGCCGATCAATTTGCGCGCGCTCTCCAGATATTTAGCAAACAACCCAAAACTATACGTTGTCGCCACAGCCGCCTGATAAAACCGAATCCTGGGAGATGAAGAGTTCCTGTGTTCAGTCGGTAGATACTTAGATCTGGGCTAGTAATAGTATAGTCCCACAAACTTATCTGACCCAGTGACAACGTCGCTAGTATAAATGAAAAATAGAAACAGAAACTAAACAGGCATAACTAGTGGTTCGCCCCGAACTGAGACCTCGCGGTATATTTTTATTCCACGTATGATGGTGTTAACCTCCCCGTAGTAAATATGTTCCTTGGTGATATCGTCTATTATATTTGTAAGTACGAATAAACTTTTACCGAGCGCCACCTATTGACATCATTGTGAAGTTCTGTTAAAAATGCTGAAGCTCATTAAAAATTAAATAATTTCGTTTCCTTATAATATTATTCCTTATAATTAGTATTTGTTGTTCAAGTATAGGATATAATACAACTAATTGTTTAAGTAACTTGTGTAACTAAGTGTAACTTGAAACACTTTGAAACACACATTTCGTCAATTTTAGGGGAAAATTTAAAATAAAAATATTTTTTTACTCTATTCCTAATTATCTTTAAAATGATATACCGCAACCCTATGTAATGCTATAAAAAATATTTTACTTCGCATTCGCTTCTATGAGAACCGACCTGAAAATAAAGATTTTTATAACTTTTTAAGCCATATTCGGCTGGAGGCCATCGGTTTTAAATTTGAAGTTATTACGTTCAATAATTCAGATGTTATAAGGACAATTTTTTTTGGCAACCCTAGGACGGGCAAGTGCAAATTCACTCAAGTAGACTCAGAGACCTTTGCTTCGCTTGGTCAAAAATTTGTTCCAATTTTCGCCACCGGGCCAGATAAGTTTGTGGGACTATACATCGCTATCTGGGTAAATAAAAATCTAAAATAGGTATATTCATAATATTTTATTTTATTAAAACATCAATATCAGTCGTGTGACAAAAATAATACATTGTGTGACATTAGTGTTCCACTTTTTTAGTATTAAAAAAAATTATTATTATTTCATTCCAATGGAATGTAAACATCACTACAAGGCCTATTACACTACACTTATTTAAGGGACCCTTTCCGTGAATAGATTGCAATAAGATTTACATAGAAAGGGTCGCTGAATAGAGACATCGGGTTTTCCCGATCAGCCGACCGGGCATGTAATAACATTTAGGGTGGTTAGGGAGCTCAGTCGTCGCACGACCAGCGTAGAGAGTAGTTGTGTTTCTCCGGCTCGCGCGAGCATTTAGACGTTTATTTAGTTACCTTTGTGCCTTCTAGGTTCTCGTTCATACTGAGTTAGGGCCCGATAGTTAGTGCAGTGTATTAGCGACGCCAAAACTAGCGGCCACGCCCACCCTTACTACAGGGCCCTTAAAAAGTGTAGTGTAATAGGCCCATACCACATAACTAAACACAAGATTGTTTCTAAACTAAATTGCCATGCCTAAAAACGATAGCACTATTTATAATTTATGCCAATCTGAATTTAGTTTTAAACTGTTCACATAATTTTGTGAAATACTTTTTAATATTTGAAAATAATTTTCGCTTGATTATAAATTTGAAAACCTTTAAAAAAAACAATACAAAAGTTGTTTATATACAAGTAACCTAAATTATTTAAAATACAATCACTTTTTAAATGCACACTTTTATTTTTAGCAAAATTTATGTTGTAAGAAGTCCATAAGCAAGTTTTGAAGAAATCTAAAATAACAATAAGACATAGTGTGTCCAATCTAAGAATATATTTTGATTGAAATATTTTCAATAGATAACATAGCACTAGGTCTAGTTAGTTACTAGATACATTTAAAAAAAATCGTAAAATTCTTCAAAATTCCTTGGAAAAATTCGTTACGAATGATAATTAAATTGACTGGAAACAGATTTTTCAGTTCATAGTTAACATTTCCCATTTTAGTTGGAACGAATTACATTAAATACATACACCCCAAAAACATTACTCTTCTTCTTTTGTAGTCAGGTAAAAACAATTTTTTTTTAAATATTACAAATTAAAACTATCACGATGAAGAAAAGGCCTATGACAAAATAATTATACATACTTATTTTAAAGTTATGTTCCATGATTAAATAAAAGTTATAGCTAAAAAAACTACACAATACTTGCAAATATTGCTATACAGTACAAATATTAATCTGTGATTATCTTAGAAGCACCTAATTAATTTAGTCTTGCAAAAGATATAATATAAAAAATCTTCAAAAATTAACAGTGGCGTTGTCGTGAGATATATTATACAGTAGAAATCCCAAGCAATTTAGGGTTCCGTAGAAAAATAGTGTAACTGTATGTCGTGCACAAATCTTAGAATTGATCATCTCTTTAAGTAGTCGAAGCATTTCGTGAAATGATAGCGTTTTATAAAATAGTCAAGTATTCAATTCAATGTTGAATAGGATTTTAAAATCATTATGTTCCATAACTATTAACTACGCTATCTTAATTAACATTAACCTGACACAGGGCAGATACCGCTGGGATTTATCCTGACACAGGGCAGATACCGCTGGGATTTATCCTGACACAGGGCAGATACCGCTGGGATTTATCCTGACACAGGGCAGATACCGCTGGGATTTATCCTGACACAGGGCAGATACCGCTGGGATTTATCCTGACACAGGGCAGATACCGCTGGGATTTATCCTGACACAGGGCAGATACCGCTGGGATTTATCCTGACACAGGGCAGATACCGCTGGGATTTATCCTGACACAGGGCAGATACCGCTGGGATTTATCCTGACACAGGGCAGATACCGCTGGGATTTATCATAAGTATTTTTTGTTGATGACCCCACTGCTTCAGCTATAGTATGACATTTTAAATATCACAAAACTTTAAAAGAATTCGATAATCGAAACACTGTAGCGTCAAAGTGTAATGGACATGAAACTGAATGAATGAATGATGGATGGATATGTCACCGTAAGATTGTAAAAACCGTTAGATTATAATCTAACTCGCGAAATCGCAAACTGTCGAAAGATTACAATTTAACGCATTATTTTCCGTTAGATTGTAATCTGTTAAGTTTATTAACCCGATAGAACCTAGGTAGAGAACCTAGAACCTGATTATTTATGTCGAACCCTAACCTAACCTACATGAAACAGACGAGAAAACGTAAATACAATGAATATTTCAAAAATTGACACTCAGAACATTGAACGGTTCACAATCTTTCGACAGTTTAGAATTTCGCGAGTTAGATTATAATCTAACGGTTTTTGCAATCTTACGGTGACATATACATACCCAAATACTGATACTTTATCGTCGAAGTCAATTAATTGCCTTATTTTATATACATTCTTTTATACACTCACAAACTCAAAACTGCAGAAATCAAAATTGGTGGTACTGATTTTTCACTTCACTTTAAACCAACAAACTTTATGTCCACTCTGACGTTATTTTGTTTCAACGATCGAATTCTTTTATCATAATAAACACACCGCTAACATAATATTAGTATATTAATACACTGCACTTTACACAGGGCGCTGTGGTAAGGGTGGGCGTGGACGCTATTTAGAACGTCACTTATTACACAGCAATAAGGATCAATTTAGGGACCCTTTCTCCCTAAATCTTATTGCAGGACACTGATTCAAGTGTAAGGGTCCCTGTTAAAAGTGCAGTGTAATAGGCCTATAAAGCCTGACCCCATATTAGTAAAGCCGGACTCCACAACTTATCTCAGTGCAAGCAAACCCTCTATATCTCGTCCTCTAGATCCACCTCCTCTTCGGGGAAGTCCCCGACTGTAACGTACATTGGTTTGACGAACCCTCCGTACTTGGGCGGGCATGTGAAGTATCTTTTGCCGTTAACTCTGCAAATGGAAACATGTATTTATGAATTAATTTATTTTTACATGACTGCAAACAAGTCATAATTAAAAAAATTTAAAAAGCACGACTGCTCCGCCAAAAAATGAACTAAAAAGTTAAAAATCTAAATTAATCTAGGTACTTAGTTAAATTAGAATCTTATCACATTTTTATTACATCATATTTTTTTTTGTGTATCACTGAATATTGAACTAAAGTGTTATATATTTTTGGAATCTACTCATCATTTTCTAGATGATGATTATATAGTTAATCTTATTTTCGAATATTTATTTTCAACTTTAGTCTTTAATGCGGGACCATGGTCACCCCATCAATTTATTTTTAAATTACAGTACAAGCGTATAAAAGTTATGGTGGAATATACAAACTCACATACATACATACATGAACCCTGAAAACAATATACTCCTTTTTTCAGGCAGTCGTTTAAAAAGGGAGTGTAATGTTTTCAGGACTCGTGTATGTATGTGAATTTCTTTATTCCACTATAACATCTAATTGCCTGAACATATTATTTTGATGTATGTGGTATAGTAAGAATTAATCATTTGGGAGGTAGTAAGGATTCTTACTATACATTAAATATATAAATTTTTCGCGGGAACTCTTTTATTTTTCGGGATAAAAGTAGCCTATGTGTCATTCCAGACTATAATCTATCTCTGTGCCAAATTTCATCCAGATAAGTTCAGCCTTTCTGACGTGAAAGAGTAACAAACATCCATACATTCATACATTCGCGTTTATAATATTAGTAGGGATGTTTAGCAAGGCTTATGCGTCAAACACGAAACTAGCGACGGCGATGTGGTACGAGAGCTAACGACGGATTTCGGGAAGCCCCTTTAGACAAACTGAAATTGTGATAGTATATAATTTCGTCAACTGGCGAATCCAGTCCTGCCAGTCTGGTAGACTGTAGGAATCTAAATTAATAAAAATTAATCTAAATTAATTTAGTTAAATTAGAATCTTGTTCACATTTTTATTAAATTATATTTTTTTGTGAATCACTGGATATTGAACTATAGTGTTTTTTTTGGAATCTACTCATCATTTTCTAGATGATGATAATATAGTTAATCTTATTTTCGATTTTTTTTTCAACTTTAGACTTTAATGCGGAACCATGGTCACCCCATCAATTTTTTTTAAATTTACTAGCCTATGTCACCCGGAATAAGCTAGGGATTCTAACGATACCTCATTTATCAAAATCGATTCAGGCGTATAGAAGTTATGGCGGAATATACATACATATATACTTACATGAACCCTGTAAACAATATACTCCTTTTTTCAGGCAGTCGTATAAAAATATAATATAACTACATATTATCTAGAAAAGGTAATTTTGTTTCCGTTAAGTTACCAGGGACTGTACTCGTACTTATCAAACAAATTAATCATGATTTAGTAAGGTTTAATTTTGAATTTAACTTTTAGCAATAGTATCTAAAACTAATTCTAATATTTTATACTATAATATCCATACTAATATTATAAATGCAAAATTGTATCTATCTGTCCGTCTGTCTGTCTATCTGCTACGCTTTTACGCCCCATCTATTCAACCGATTTTTAAGAAATTTGGTATAGGGATAGTTCGTATACCGGGGACGGACATCTACCTTTATTCCCGGAAAATTAAAGCGTTTCCGCGGGAATCATTAAACCTCAATCCACGCGGACGAAATCTCGGCATTATCTAGTGATATTATAATAATTAATTATTCGTTTCGCAGAAACGCTTTTAGTGATTTGAATGAAATTTTGTACCTATTATAGGTATAATGTCTTACTCTTCAATACCCGAGTTTCCTCGTGGAGAGCTTAAAAACGCCGAGTTAAGCTCGGCTGCGCCTGCATGTGTGTAGGCATATCTATTACCTTTATGGATGTGTTGACAAAAAATAATAATATACTTATGTATTACGTTTTGCAAGGTCAAAATATCATCGCTCAGACAAGCCTGTTTGCCAAAGCCGAGTTTTTCTGCAAGCTGCAAAGTTATTCTGCACACAAAAGTATGCGTTCTTTTTTCGCAATCTTCGAAATGAGGCTGCGATTTATATTGCAATTCGATATGCAACAAAAACAAGCCCAAGCTGCATTGATAAATACCTAATACAGAAAGAGTAACGAAGAATTTCCAAACTGTTTTTTATAGATTAATCATATATTTTTTAAAGATTATTTGAGCCGTGAGACTAGAAAATGTCGCAAAATCTATACTCGTTTGCGGTTAATAATATTAATAAAAAATATACTTTTTGCAATCTGAAATTTTAATCACGTATTTATTGAGCAATTTCAATAATACCTGCAAATCGCCAGACAAATTTTGCGGTTTTAAACGTGAATAAAGTTTTCAAATGAGTACGACAAAATTGCGGCGAAATTCGTCGCCAGCTCTCCGACTAATCGCATCGTCCCGCTGCCGGGGATCTACTCCTCGTTGGAAGCCAGTAGCTAAGCTGGTCTGAGTAATAGGCCTATTACAAGTGCAGTGAGAAAAGTGCAGTGTAATAGGCCTATTACTCTCTAAATCTTATTACACTACACTGATTCGAGTGTAAAGTGCAGTGTAATAGGCTCATTAGCACTGTGCTCAGATGACGAGACTTCCTATGTGTAGCTAGTCTCATAGTAGGGCTAAGGAATATATCAAAAATAAATTATTTCTAACTGATTATTAAATAGAGGGTCTTCCAAAAGACCTAAAATTCACATCCTCGGTTAGCTTTAAGTAAGTGATAACCATTTTAAAATTAAGATTAGAGAAGAAAAGTGCGTTGAAATTTGATGACGTCACTATTTTGAATTGCATACAACTTCCATACTAGAAGCGCTATTTTAAGTTTTATAAGGGTGATTTTAGTCTCACCGTCGTATAGCCCCCCAACCCCCCCCCCCCCTACCCTCAGGTATCGACAATGAGGGAGCCCCCCCCCCCCTCCTCAGGTGACGAGACTTCCTATGTGTAGCTAGTCTCATAGTAGGGATGATGCCTGTATCAAAAATAAATTATTTCCAACTGATTATTAGATAGAGGGCCTTAGCCCCCCCCCCCCTCCCCCCCCCCCTTCGTTTCGCGGCCGTGCACTCACGATCCGTCGTTCTTCCCGCGCGGCTCGTCGTACTGCACGCCTATCCACAGCCCGCGCGCGCCCTCCAGCGGCCCGTTGTAGCGCACGGTCGCTCGCCGCGCGCCCTGGGACGGCACGCGGACCTCGCAGCGCGCGCCCACCAGCACCGCCTCCGCTACCCTGACCACCGGGACACCGTGAACTCATGAAATACGCTCGTCTAACACAATAGGCATGATGACAGTAACAAGAATCAATGAAATTACAAACTTATCTAATGAAATAGGATTCATGGATTATAAAAAACATGTTTATTCCCCTATTTCGAATGAGATTGCTATTTATTTTGATAAAATCTTAATATATATAAATCTCGTGTCACAATGTTTGTCCTCAATGGACTCCTAAACCACTTAACCGATTATAATAAAATTCGCACACCATGTGCAGTTCGATCCAACTTGAGAGATAGGATAGTTTAAATCTCAAATTATAGTCGCAATTTTAATTTATTGCTAATTATTTGTCTGTTATTATTTGACAGTCACAATTATCTGTTAACTCCAAATGATTCTAACAGATGTCGATACCTTTCGACTGGGTTGAGTAAGTAATCAATAGATGGCGCTGCTATGGTAAATCTACGAACGTGTCATATAAGCTACATTTTAACAGCATAATTACCACGTGTTGTCGACTCTATAAAATTAATTAAATTTATTTTGTAGTGAACGAAATACCGTATAATTCAGCTAATTATTTGTCTGTTATTATTTGACAGTCACAATTGTTTACTATAATGTAATATAACAAAAACTTTAGCCACAGCAACGCGTGGCCGGGTCAGCTAGTAAAACTATAAAATACACCAATCCGCCATATTGGATTAAACACCGAGAAGCGATTGACGTCACAATTGTTTGTTTTCGAGCTTTGACAAGCATACTATTGTTGACTGCACACTGCACAGAGCAAGTTAGTAAAAACAATAGTGACGTCACAAACGACGCCATGACACCGGCGAGCGTTTTGGCGTGAATTTTAAAATTTAAGTTTCAAATGACAATTTTATCTACCAAACCTAATTTTTCTGCTGAAATAATATATTTTTTCGAAATAGTAGATACTTCCGAACATTATCTGACCATTTTTCAAAATCAGTCATCATGCCTATTACGTATATATGTCACCGTAAGATTGTAAAAACCGTTAGATTATAATCTAACTCGCAAAATTCTAAACTGTCGAAAGATTAGAATTTAACGCATTATTTTCCGGTAGATTGTAATCTGATAGGTATTTAAACCCAATAAAACCTAGTAGCCGCAGGCCGGGCACTACTTGATTATTTATGTCGAACCCTAACCTAACCTGCAGGAAAGAGACAAGAAAACGTAAATAAAATGAATATTTCAAAAATTGACACTGAATTTCGCGAGTTATATTATAATGTAACAGTTTTTACAATCTTATGGTGACATATATTCTGTGTATAAGTCATGATGTGTGCACATGTTTTGGCTTTTAACTTAGAACCGATCCTGTAATTTAATACTTACCTGAAATGTTGTAGTTATTTCCTGTTTTGCGTACTATATAACCAATAAAGAAATAAAGAAATATACATCAAACACGAGAGGAATACATTTAAACAACACTAGCGAATCGGGTGTTCGCTATAGTGTTGTTTAAATGGATCACCTTTAATTAGATAATAATCTCTACTAATATTATAAACTAGCTAATGCCCGCAACTGCGTGGTTTGAGGTTTTTGGTTCTGGCAGAAACTTTAATTTTCCAGGATAAAAAGTAGCCTACTTGCTGTCTCTATGCCAAATTTTAGCCAGATCCGTTCAGCCGTTGGGGCGTGATTGAGTAACAAACATCCATACATACATCCTAACTTTCGCATTTATAATATTAGTAAGATAAGATAAAAAATTACAACATACAGATTTTTTTAAAAATATTATCCATACTAATATTATAAATGCGAAAGTGTTTCTGTCTGTCTGCTACGCTTTCACGGCCCACCTATTCAACAGATTTTGATGAAATTTGGTAGAGGGATAGTTTATATCCCAGAGAAGGACATAGGCTACTTTTTATCCCCGAAAATTAAAGCGTTCCCGCGGGAATCGGAAAAACTTAGTCCATGCGCACAAAGTCACGAGAAAAAACTTGTGTATAATAATTGATTTGTCTGTTTTGGTGGATTATAGTGAACTAGCAGAGCTGAAATAAGTTTTTTAAATTCCCACAGGAACTCCCTAATTTTTCGGAATAATATATTATAGCCTATGATGGTCACAAATAATTTGGCTTTCTATTGGTACCAGAATTTTCAAAATCAGTTCAGTAGATCCAGAGATTACCCCCTACAATGTCACGAACTTTACCTCTTTATAATATTAGTATAGATTAAGCTTTTTGTTCCTTGATTGGACTGCAAAGTAACCCCTGCTTCTATCCAATAATTCAAGGTAAATAGTTTGACATCAGTGTATAACTGAGCTAAGTTCAAGATAGTTTCGTACTTAGCCTCCTCCTCCAGTTCCTTCTGCTGCGTCTCCTTCATCTTGTTCATCTCCTCCTCATTGTACTTGCCCATTTTGTTGCGTTGCAGGAACGAACGTAAAGTATCGCTCTTTTTCTCATACTCCTCTTCAGATAGGCGAAATCTGAAAGATGACAATAATAGAGATGATGCCTATGTCAAAAATTAATGATTTCTTACTGATTATTAAATAGAGGGACTTCGGACTTGTGGACTACAGCCAACCCTTATCAATTAAATAAGGGGAGACTCATGCACTTTAATATGAGCTGGCATTAGATTTATATGATGTAATGATACAATTTAAGCAAATTAAATGTTTTTTTATAGAAATAAACTTTTACAAGTACATTTCAAGTGCAGTGCGGTAATTGTAGAGGAGTTTAAGAATTCATGGTTAAACAGGCAAATGCCTTACAAACTATAACTTACCTCTCTGCAGCATCTGATGTATCAAAATCCTGGACAAGAGCAAATTTGTCTATGACGTGTATCCTCATGCCGTCATCTATGGGATAGGAGCCCAGCAGGGCTGCATCGTTGTCTATGTCACAAACAAGGTTGTCCTTTTTGTCGTAAACCTTCAGTTTCATAGTCGCTGCCGAACCACCAGTTACTAGTTCTAATTTTGTCTGTAACAGGTTGTTTATTTTGATTGATATATTTTATACAACTCTTGCTATGGAACAATCTAGAACACATTGTTTTATGAGAAATATCATGCATTAAGCATAAATTAATTTAGTAACTACAACTAGCTTTTTAGCCTGTGGCTTTACTCACTTTTAATTCGAATTTGATCTGTAGTTTAGAACAGGGGTTGAATTTTCTAGGCTATGGCTCCCCATATGCAGTTATGTACTTTTTATAAGTAAGAACTTTTGTATGCCCTTAATAATCCGCATTGTTAAATGTTTACCTACGTCGGAATTAGATCTAGATCACCATTTATGTACATTTTAATCATATTTTGTCATTCTTTTGATTTATGTTTAGTAATTTTCTTTCTCATCTAATGTTTCGTATAGTGAACAGTTAAATAGAGACATAGTTTAATGTGCTGTAAGGATCAAAAGAAAAATGTGTGATTCATCGTAACCTTAAACTCTAGGACGGTGATGTCTTTCTTGAACCGGCGTTCCACGGGAGCCGCGTCTTCCTTGTCCGACTTCGTTATTTGGACATTGATGAAATCTTGAGTTATTATTTGGATCCCTTCCATATTTGTAGAACTTATTTTGATTTACACCGACAAAAGAATTCTCCACTTTTATTGTTTTTCACCGACCAGAAAAATGTTGTTTTTGACTTACTTTTTCAGGACTTAACTCATACACCGATGGGCGATGACAAATGACAACTAGGGATTCGCAAAAAGTATCGATACCTGAGTAGTATCGATACTTTCGTTTCGATACCTAGTATTTTTGTACTCGATACTTTTATTCTAGTATTTTACTAAGTATCGATACTTTTACCAATTACTCGATACCTTGTCGCATCACTAGATTACACACATAATTTCTATACAACTTCTCTTTTCGATGTATAGCGTTATCTCCCTCGATGGACTACAGCTTTCGGGGAAACACCTACTATGGTCTATAGATTGCATGGTAGGAATTTCTGTCACCAAACATAAAATTTCCGTCAGAAGACACATTAAAAAGAAGACTTGACGATATTTACGATGTAACGTTAGAAAAGTATAAGAAGAAATTTCTTGAGAAAGCTCAAAATCAGAATCACTATCTTGCTATAACCGCCGACATTTGGTCTGAGATGATGAGCACGAGGAGTTTTCTTGGGGTAACCGTTCATTAGGTACTTAGAATCAGAAAACGATGAGATTGTGTCAAAAATTTTGACCACGAAACCCCTAGACAATCGCCATACGGCAGTAAATATTATACAGCATTTAGAAGAAACCATCAACAAATTCAAAATAAAAAAAGAAAGCATTTCGGCGGCTGTAACAGATAATGGTTCTAATATGGTAGCTGCCATGAACACATTCCTCGAACCAGTGAAACATCTTCCTTGTTTTGCGCACACTGTAAATAGACTAATTGAATGTCTACTCAAAATGGAAAAAACTGAAAGTCTAGTAAAAAAAGTTCGGGAGATTGTCAAATTTTTTAAAAATAGTGTTATGCAAACTGACTTGTTGAAAAGGAAACAGGGCCCTAATAATTATAAAAAACTTATACTGGATGTCCAAACTCGGTAGAACTCGACCTTTTACATGCTGGAACGATATATACAATTAAGAAGCATTGTAAATGAAATTCTTCTGGAAAATCCAAACGCACCTGATATATTAACCGCATTTGAAAACAAAGTGGTTCAGAAACTTCTTCTGGTTTTACAACCATTTGAGTTTGTGACAAGAGAAATAAGCGGCGAAAAGTACGCAACTACAAGTAAAATTATTCCAACCGTCAATTGTTTAAAGTTTCAAATAAAGGAAATCAAAGCTCAAGATGATGAGAAGAATATTATAGAGCCGTTAAAAGAATGTGCTCTAAAAGAGATAAACAACAGATTCGGACAGTTAGAAAACAACCATATTTTATCTGTATCTACCATTTTAGATCCCCGTTTTAAGAACCTCCATTTTACAGACTCAAATGCATGTGCTCGAGCAATTTCCTTCATAAAGAGGACTGTCAACGCCGACGACTCGTCACCACCAACCTTTTCACCATCTCCAGAGTCTTCAAATGAAAAATTTGATTTTTGGAGCCCTCACAGAAAACTGGCCCAAAAACGACAAACCAGACGGACCGACTTTGATAGACGGGACGAAACTTCATTGTATCTCGCAAGTCCGGTATCCCCCTTAAAAACTAACCCTTTTGAACAATGGGTGGAAATGAAAACCGTATTTCCCAAACTTTATTCTTTGTCATGTAAGTATTTAATAATTCCGGGAACTTCAGTACCGTCAGAGAGATTGCTTTCTAAAGCGGGTGTGATGGTAACTGCGGCACGCAATCGATTAACGGGATCACGGATAGACAGATTATTATTCATGTCGGATTGCACTGAAGAAGATTGGGGGCTTGGAGGTTAACAGTTGTTTTTTTTTTTATTTACAGACTGGCGCTTGGTTGCATTCTGACTTGCTGGAAGTAGTAATGCAGCCTAAGGTGGAGCGCGCTTGCCTAGAAGTATTTTTCTTTTTAATTTATAAATAATCACGAATTAAATTATTACTAATTACTGTTGTTGTTGTTTTTCTGTTACTCCTCAATTTTCTTAAAAATATTATTCGATACCAAGTAGTATCGATACTTTTGGTTCGATACTTTTATCGGTATCGATACTTTTCATTCGATACTTGGCATCGAGTAGGTATCGATACTTTTAAAAATTTGCGGATCCCTAATGACAACATCAAACTTCAAAGTTGAAACCAATTGAAACTTGAAACCTGCTTGAAACTGAGACTTTAGCCCATAGATAAATATGAACAACTCTGTTATTATATATATTAAATAAATTAAAGGTACAACCCTTTATAGGCCTATTACACTGCACTTTTTACAGAGCCCTGTAGTAAGGGTGGGCGTGACCGCTCCTTAGAGCGTCGCTTATTACACAGCAATAAAGAAACATTTAGGGACCCTTCCTCCCTAAATCTTATTACACTACACTGATTCAAAGGTAAGGGTCCCTGTGATATGTGCAGTGTAATAGGCCCTTATCTTTAGCCGTTCGCCCAGCTGCAGTGCGATTCCGGAACTTCTGCATCAATCATTGTTACAGTATTATTTCTTGTGGTTGCCCTGCTGCAGTAATGGTAAGCTTTATAGCTTTGATTAAGTTATGCCATGTACTCTATGAGATATGCTTACCAGTATATATAATGTACTCTGTGGTTAAGCTATACATATTCATCTGTGGAGAAGTATATCTGTTTATATGCATAGACACAGACATAATAAAGAAAAGGGTAAGTTTTTTCCGTTTTAAATCTGTGCCACAGATCTGTGCGCATAGAGAAGTATCTATACCTAAATATAAATCTATGAATAAACGTTAGTTAGGGACTTATCCTAGTGATCCTAACTAAAGTCCTAAATCTTCACCTTACATTAGGCAGGCGTTCCTAACTCTATGAATTTATCATACTAATATTAAAAATGCGAAAGTGTGTTTGTTTGTTGGTTTATCCTTCAATCACGCCGCAACGGATCGACGTGATTTTTGTCATCGGTATAGTTGAGGATCTGGAGAGTGATATAGGCTACTTTTTATCCCGTAAAATTAAGGAGTTCCAAAACTTAAACCACGCGGACGAAATCGCGGGCATCAGGTAGTCTTTTTATAAATTCCACATTGCTACAAGCCCTTGATTGAGATCTCACCAGATTGTAAGTGCTGATTCAGTCTAAGATGCTAGCGGCCTAACCTGTTAAGGGTACGGCATTTATATTAAAACCCATACTTACCCCTATCGGTACCTACTTATTTAAATCGGTTCTCATTTAGAAAAGTGACTATTTTTTCCTAAGTTTGCCCTTGCTGCGATCTCACCAAAATTAATTAGTATGTACGCGCGTGAGATGAATGCAGTTTTTGTATGTGTCACCACACAATAGCTCTGCGTTCAACTCGCGCGCGAACTGTAACTAATGATGCAATCTATGATGGTAGCGGGCTAACTTGTTGCGGGTGTCGCAGTTACATCAAACCCATATCTCTGTCCCTACCGGTAGGGTGGTAGCCACCCATCCATCAGTAAGACGTTCTTAAGAAATTCCCAATAATTGGAATCCGAGCACGCCTCGTTGGTCTAGTGGTTAGCATGTTCGACTGCGGCCGACGAAGTCCCGGGTTGGGCCATAATTAAGTGTTGGGGTTTTCTGACTAGAAATTCTCAGTACTAGTCCGGAGTTAGGAAGTTGGCGGTGTTTTACCCCCGTGCCTTGGAGAGCACGTCAACGAATTAAACACATGATACTTAGTCGTAAACTCGTCGATAGTTCGGAGAACCTATGGACGATGACATCAAGAGAGTCGCAGGGAGTCGCTGGATCCAAGCGACGCAAGACTGTTGCTTGTGGAGGACCCTAAAAGGATACGTCCATCGGTTGACGACGACGACGATGTAGTCGTTAAAGCTCGCCAACCCGCATTGGAGAAGAGTGGTGGATCTAAGCTCTAATTCCCTCTCACGTATGAGAGTGGAGGCTTGTGCCCAGCAGTGGAATGTTAATGGACTCTAATGGTTTCCGATCCGAGTATCAAAATCGGGATCGAGATCTTTAAAAGACCACAGCGCTCACCACTGCGCCAGGGAGGCTAAAGGCATATTCCAGCAGAAACGAAGCTGTCAAAAATGCTCTTGGTCGTAGACAGAGAAAGGACAGGTCTTCTCAAATAAAGTGACGTCATGACGTATCCAATATGGCGACATAATAAAAATACAGTGTTATATTTATGTAACACTGTATTTCTTTTTTATTTTAAATTAAATTAATTTGAGATTTAATTAAATTTTAATTAAGTTTGGTATCAAAGTTTTTTATTTTACGTATGTAAATATGAGTTGAATAAAAAATAATGTACCTACTTAATATTATAAGAGAAGTCGTTATGGGTTTGTGATCTTGTTGTTTGGTTGATACGTTGTACAAATAGTTCTGTTTCGATGAGAGTTTTGTCTTGCTAGATATCTTCTAATCAATTGACAGCGGGGCAGCGTTTATTTCATAGCTTAGCTGAAACTCAAACAAGAAAACAAAGCAACTATGCAATGCGTGCAAAATGACGACGAAACACCTAAAACAGTTGAAAATGAAATCCCTGAAAATGTTGAACAAAAATTCGCGATGAATTTTATATATTTATTTTATTTAAGCACAAGTATGACAAACATTAAGCATGCAAGTTCTCTGCATATCTATGTAATGAGCTAATTTATATTGATGTGATTCCTAATTATATACTTTTTAATTAACCCCCCTAAAATAAAATTAATATATATTTTACACATTTATATTATTAAAAAACAGCTAAGCAACCCCAATTAATGTTTCAAAGTAAATATGAATACACACCTAAACTAGAAAAATCTTAATATTATAAGATAATATTTGTATTTAATCCATTTTATTATGTTGTTAGCATTCTACGAGTAAGATTTAATAGTCAAAAACTATATCCTAAATGTGGCCTACCTTCACCAAATAAAATAAATGAAAACAACTAAGTACTAAATAGTGATTATTATAAAAGGTATAAAATATCAACTATTGTTTGATAAAACGTTAAAATAAAATTAATAACCTACATCATGCCAATTGGAACGAATAAAGTTACATTTTTAAAATTAATTTTCTTCACATTAAAGAAATACAAGATTCCTTATGATGTTGATAAAATATATTTCGCCGCTTAGAGATTATTCACTCTAGTTCTTTCGCTACCTTGAATCTCTTCTTATTTGTTCGATACGATGTTCCAAAAGGTTCCAGCTGATTCGGGTGACGCGAGCGCAGTTGTCGAGGCCTTTTGCACGCATTGCTAGCGAGTTGAAATCATGTCGGAATAGAATACTGGGACAGAAATCATTTAATTACACAAATAAGAAATGTATACATAATTATCCGTTATGATCTGATTCCGACATGATATTGTTAAAATAAAAAATAGACGCCCGCCGAGTACAACTGTGCCAAATTTTATTCTTATTTATGAAAAAATGTTACAATATAACATAAGTTTTCATTTAAGTATTACATAATTTGCTCAAATTCAAAATATTGCAACATTTTCTCCGCCTCCTTTCCGATCATTATTATCTGTAATCGCGCGAAATGGTAAAAAAAAATACATCGGAATAATATAATGAGGCCAACGAATATTAGGCTAATGCATCACATTAATTACGTTTTTTATAACAATAAATAATTCAAATAACGTTTAACACAACGTTGTTATTATAAATTTAAATTGTAACGTTTGTTTTTATCTACTAATAGCGTAAAAAGTAACGTTATTCCCAGAAATAATAATTAAAAAAAAAACAAATAAATTGTAGTAACAATACACACTAAACTATTAGCACGACTATTTTGATCATCGTCATGATTATCGCGCTTCACAACGGAAATAGTTGTAACAACAACTGAATAGGCTGTATGGTCATGGATCTACGCCTGTCCGTAAAAGAAAAACAAGTCATAATTAAAAAAAAATAAAAAACACGACTGCCCTGCCAAAAAACGAACTAAAAAGTTAAAAATTTATATTAATCTAGTTAAATTAGAATCTTATTCACATTTGTATTAAATGATATTTTTTTGTGAATCACTGGATATTGAACAATACGTGTTATATATTTTTGGAATCTACTCATCATTTTCTAGATGATGATAGTTAATCTTATTTCCGAATATTTTTTTCAAATTCAGTCTTTAATGCGGGACCACGGTCACCCCATCAATTTTTTTTTAAATTTAGTTTTAATGCGGGACCACGGTCACCCCATCATTTTTTTTTAATTTAGTTTTAATGCGGGACCACGGTCACCCCATCATTTTTTTTTAATTTTACTAGCCCATGTCACCCGGAATAAGCTAGGGATTCTAACGATACCTCATTCATCAAAATCGGTTCACGCGTATAGAAGTTATGGTGGAATATACAAACTCACATACATACATACATGAACCCTGAAAACAATATACTTTTTTTTTTTTTTTTTTTAATAATTTAGTACCAAAATGTTATAAAATAAGTAGAAAAACATACGTAGTGGACTCCTTTTTTCAGGCAGTCGTATAAAAAAAAACAACAAAGAGACATAGTATCAATGTGATGCATTCGCGGATACAGTTGTGTGCAATTGTTCTAGGCGCGCGTGCACCGTACCTGGCCCGGGTCGCTCCACTTGAGCGCCGAGGCGCGTTCCTCTTCGCCGCCGCTCTTCCCCGCTCGCCATTAGCGACTCCGCCGACAAACAAAACACCAAGCTACACCATAAGGCACTCGTATATTTCATTTTTTTTTTTTCATATATAAAATTAATCTTTGGCGTTATAACGGCGGGCGCGGGACCCACGGCTAGGTGTCTTATATCACGAGCGATGGTGCCTGTGACCTTACTATGGATATCCTATGAAAGAGACGACACTTCTGTGCGTCCAACAAATGTAGAACTCTCTGCGTATCGCTATATCCTGGACCAGCACTAAATTCGTTCTTTAATTTTTATTGATAAACTTATATATATATAAAAATCAATTGCTGTTCGTTAGCCTCGCTAAAACTCGAGAACGGCTGGGCCGATTTAGCTGATTTTGGTTTTGAAATGTTTATCGTAGTCCAGGGAAGGTTTAAACGGTGAGAAAATATTAGAATTAAAGAGTTCCCTCGGGAACCAAAAAACCTCAATCCACGCGGACTAAGTCGCGGGCATCAGCTAGTAGTTAATAAAACTAATTTATTGATAAAATTAAATATTAGACTCATGACACATGAATGATTTGATTGGCATGCTGATATAAAAATTATAAAATAATGAAGAAGAAATATTCATATTTATAGTTAGAAAGAAATATTCATTGAATAATTGAAACATAATTAATAACATTAAATAATTATTAATTGGAAAAAAATATTTAACTGTCAACTGTAAGACCGTAAAATTCGGGCCCAAATTTAAATAACGTGAACGGAACTAATATAATTTTAATGACGGACATCATAAATTTAAATAACGTGATTGCGATAACGGAAATATCGCAAACTTAAAAAAAAAACGTAATAACGATAACGAAAATATCGTAATAGATTTGGATAACGTTACAACGAAAACGGTAACGTCACAGGCACCGTGTAAAATCGAACTTTACGCACGTCGTCACCGAATAAATGCGAATAGCCGCGAGCTCCCAACTGCGCGTCGGTCCGCAGCGCGCACGCGTACACATCACCCGAATCATTTCCACTGGAAATAACCAGTCTGCCATTTCTGTCTGTGTCAAGCCACTCCATCCTTATTTTCATTAGTCTCCTCCGGTTCTTCTGTGGGGGGATCTACAGTATCCGGCTCTTGACTGAATATGTCGTCTGACTTCGTTGTGATCGATGCGTCTTTTTCATAATCTGTATTATCGGTTTCAGGAGGTGGTGTGTCATTTTGTGGAACTACCCCGAAGCTTGTGTCGACCGCTTCATTTGCATCATACAAATCCATCGGACCATGATCAGTTTCCATCGGGCCCTGATCAGTTTCCATCGCCTCTGTTGATGGTTCATTCTCTTTAGATTCGTATATCTCACTCTGCTCATCATAACTCTGTTCATTTGTATCTTGTTCATCAAACTCGGGTTCGTATTTATTGCTGTTATCATCAGCAGTGGACTCCTCTGGTTCATTAAACATTTCACTGACACTGCTCTCTTGTGCAGTTTGTTCAACTTGACTAGGTTGTAAAGCGTCTGGAGCTTCATTGGTTTCTGTTGTGATGTTATCACTAGTTTGCTCCTCGGGTTTGTTTTCCTCACTCTGACTTTCGTCGGCGGCACCCCACCTGGATTTTCTGTCCTTGTCTCTCCTGGGGTTTCTCTCTTGTTGTTCCTCTCTGGGGGTTCTCTCTTGTTGTTCCTCTCTGGGGTTTCTCTCTTGTTGTTCCTCTCTGGGTGGCCTCGCTCTGTCTGCTCTGTCGTCGAATGTCCTTCGCCTGTCATTCCGGTCTCTATCGTTGCGATCTCTGTTATATCTGTCCTCGTTATCCCTGCCTCCATCCCTACCCCCTCTCCGATCTCTCCTTCTATCGTCCCATTCGTTTCTTCTATCCCAATCCCTCTCTCTATCTCCGTTCCATCCTCTGTCATTGAACTGTTCTCTATCGTCAAATCTTCTGTTCCCTCTATCGAAAAACTCCGGTGGGCCATCAAACCTTGGCCCGTCAAAAGACCTGTCACCATCGAAGCCGTCAAACGGTCTAGGACCGTCGAATGGAGGTCGAGGTCCATCGAAAGGTGGTCGAGGGCCATCGAAGGGCGGTCTAGGTCCATCGAACGGTGGTCTTGGTCCGTCGAAAGGTGGCCTCGGCCCGTCAAACGGAGGTCGCGGTCCGTCGAAAGGAGGGCGGGGGCCATCGAACGGCATCCTAGGACCGTCAAATGGAGGTCGAGGGCCATCGAACGGAGGCCTCGGTCCGTCGAACGGGGGTCTCGGTCCATCGAATGGCGGTCTCGGTCCATCGAACGGTCTGGGAACATCGAAGGGGGGTCTAGGTCCGTCGAATGGCGGCCGCGGGCCGTCGAACGGAGGTCTCGGGCCATCGAACGGCGGTCGCGGGCCATCGAAAGGCATGCGGTTGAAGGGAGGTCTATCGAACATCGGCGGGCCTCCTTCGAAGGGAGGCCTCTCGAACGGTGGTCGGTTGAAGGGCGGAGGGCCCATTCCGTTGAACCTGGGTCCGAAGGGTGCTGGCCCGGGCATTTCCATCCACGGCCCTGCAATAAGAGGGGGTCGTGGTTAGTCTACAGTAACTTCGGAGTAAAATGAGGAGGTTAGACGAGACCATACCTCTCATGGGGTGTCTAGCGGGCGGACCTCGCATTCTTAATTCTGTAAATCAAAATGGCTTGTGTCTTTATTTTAATGAAGTTCTTTAATCTAAACTACAGATAACGAAATTTATTCATAATGTTTATTAATTTCATTGGATAGAATTGAAAGAGATGAGATAAACATTAGATAATGTTTATCTCATAAACATTATCTAAATATAATTAAAAAGGAACACAAGAAAGTAGAAGACAGTGAACAGAGAAAGAAATAAAGTAATAATTTACACTGTAGTAAAAAAGTAAGCGCGTGCGTGTGAAGGTAGGAAAAAAAAGGTGAAAGACAGCGAGGAAACCTGCATGCCCGAGTATTATTTTTAATGGCTTCGAAGGTGTGTGTGAGTCTGCCAATCCACACTTGGCCAGCGAGGTGGGTTATGGCCAAACCATTCTTAACCAAGAGTGGACTTGTGCTCAGTGTAGTGAGCCGGCAATGGGTGGAAATAATGGTTATGATAAAGTAAGCTATACTCTTGTCAAATTTATCTGGCCCGGTGGCCAAAATTGGAACAAATTTTTTAGCCTGTATAGTTTTTGTTTTTATTTATTTTTCATATCTACTAGCGATGTTATCACCGGGTCAGATATGTATGTGGGATTGTAAGTGATAAAAAATTATTGCAAGATATTTCACCGCGGTTAATTGCCTCATCAGGTGAAAGAAGGGCTGGCTCATTTTCTGCGCAAAGGATCAGCCTGGCTGTTCGGCGCGGAAATGCATGCAAGCGGGCATGATTTATATTGTCATTAGATTAGGTTAGGCTAGCTAGCTTTAAGTTCTATTGTATTGTTTTCAATAAAAAGTATTAAAGTTATTTAAAAAAAAACACAGTATATTACAGTAAGTATATGTGGGCATGTGTTTGTGTGTGTCACTCTCAGGATGCGGGGTTAGTTCATTTGTGTGAATAAGTGTGTGTGTGTGTGTGTGTGTGTGAATGTCACTAACCGGCGCGGAAGGCGGGGTAAGAACATTAGTGTGTGTGTGTGTGTGTTTGTGCGCGTGTGTGTGTCACTTTGTGTGTGTGTGTGTGTGTGTGTGCGCGTTCGTTCGCTTGTCACTCACCAGAGCGGAGTGCGGGGTAAGTACATTAGTGTGTGTGTGTGTGTGTGTGTGTGTGTGTGTGTGTGTGTGTGTGTGTGTGTGTGTGTGTGCGTTCGTTCGCTTGTCACTCACCAGAGCGGAGTGCGGGGTAAGTACATTAGTGTGTGTGGGTGTGTGTGTGTGTGTGTGTGTGTGTGTGTGTGCGTTCGTTCGCTTGTCACTCACCAGAGCGGAGTGCGGGGTAAGTACATTAGTGTGTGTGGGTGTGTGTGTGTGCGCGTTCGTTCGCTTGTCACTCACCAGAGCGGAGTGCGGGGTAAGTACATTAGTGGGTGGGTGTCTGTGTGTGTGTGTGTGTGTGTGTGTGTGTGTGTGTGTGCGCGCGCGTGTCACTCACCGGCGCGGAAGGCGGGCGGCTGGGCGGCGCGCGGCGGCGGCAGGGCGGTCCAGCCCCCACTGTCCTCGCTGCCCCTCTCTTCGTTACGTTCGTCTGCAAGGGAAACACCTATGCTTACAAAGACTCGCCAACTCTTCCGCTAAGACCACTACAGCCCATTAACGTCCCACCGCTGGGCACAGGTCTCCGATCTCATAGGAGAGAGGGAATTAGAGCTTAGACCCACCACGCTGCTCCATTGCGGGTTGGCGGGCTGCTAAGACATCGATATTGAATTAAAGGCAGTGGCGTGCAGCTCATAAAGCCATAAAAGCACTGCTTACTCTAGTTGAAATAGTTCTGCTATTTAGCAGGTTTCTACCTATGTCGTGCATACACTGGCATCAAAAGTATTAAAGTTTAAAAAGCCGCGACATTTTGCGGCACTTCTTTTTGACCTGAAAAGTAGTTCCGTCCGTCATCCGGCGTCCGGGATAAAAAGTAACCTATGTCCTTCCCCGGGATGTAACCTACCTTTATACCAAATTTCATCAAAATCGGTTGAACAGATTGCCGTGAAAGCGTAGACAGACAGACAAACTTTCGCATAATATAATATTAGTATGGATTCTTTATGACCTGCGAAGCGTAGTGTTGAGCGCTGGTGTCTTTAACTCTTAATGTGGGAAAAATTACCCTGCCGGGAATCAAACCTGGGTTGGGTTCGATTCCCGGCAGGGTCATTTTGGTAATTTACAATTTATAATTTCTCCACCCTATCGGCAAAGACACACCGCCAAGGGATTTAGCGTACCGGTACGCCGTGTAGAAACCAACTAGGGGTATGGGTACTGCCATACCCCTAACATGTTAGCCCCCTACCATCACCTACCAACAGGTGAAATCGCAGTCCTGCCCCCCGATTGTGTAAGAATTGTCGATCAAATCGTCTAAGTTTGGCGTCAAAGTAAAATAAACCATAACATTACTGGATTAGAGCTCAATTTTGTGTATCTGTCACCGTAAGATTGTAAAAACCGTCAGATTATAATCTAACTCGCGAAATTCTAAACTGTCGAAAGATTAGAATTTAACGCATTATTTTCCGGTAGATTGTAATCTGATAGGTATTTAAACTCGATAAAACCTAAGTGCCCAATTGCATATTGCCCAAAAGATTACAATTTAACGAATTATGTTTCAGTAGATTGTAATCCTTAAAGGTATATTAACCCGATAGAAATACCTGATTATTTATGTCGAACCCTAACCTAACCTACAAGAAAGAGACAAGAAAATGTAAATAAAATGAATATTTCAAAAATTTACACTCGGAACATTGAACAGTTTACAATCTTTCGACAGTTTAGAATTTCGCGAGTTAGATTATAATCTAACGGTTTTTACAATCTTACGGTGACATATCCATTCTCATAAGTTTAGGTATGTACGATACCATACGTGTATGAGAATGGATACACGAAATTGAACTCTAATTCAATGCTGTTATGGTTTATTTTACGTTGACGCCGAACTCGGACGATTGGATCGGCAATTCTTACATAATCGCACCTCTGGTCTACTAACTTTAGTGAAATAATAGTATTATAGGTACCTTCAAATCAAGAGTGAATAGGCATCTTCTAGGCAAGCGCGCTCCACCTTAGGCTGCATCACCACTCCGATATAATAAAAAAAAAAAAGAAAAAAAAAGAAATAGCACTCACTGCTATTCATTTCGCCCTCATCACTAGCCGGCGGTCGCTCCAGTAGCGGCGGTCGCTCCCGGCTGTCCCTGGATCGGCTGTCCCTGGATCGGCTGTCCCTGGATTCGCTCTCCGCTGGCAACTCTTCGTTCTTCACGTCCTCCCCTGGCTTCCCGTTCGCCATCTCCCACAGGCGTTCCTGGAGACTCTTCTCGGGATTTGACTCGTTTGTTGTGTTGCGTGGTGACTTCTCGCGACTCTTTTCTCTATTGGAATTGATGAATGATTTTATTATTCTTAGTAAAATAATAATAAAAAAAGAGCACAGCGATATCATATCATATTGCCATACCAACTAGTATCAGCCTTCCTAGTTATTGTTCACAAGCGATCCGCCCCGGCTTCGCACGGGTAGCACTAATAATAGTCTATACCCAATGTAGCCAGTGGGCAGTGGGAAGGTTTTACATTGTAATATTACATTTTAAGAGTACGCCCCGTCCTCACCACACCTGCCACAGCCGTCAGCCCGCTATGATTTTAGAGGACAATTTTTATCTTAATTGGATACTTAAGATGAATAACATATTTATTTCGATAAGGATTATTACTATGTCGGTATAACACCTTCGCAAGTAAAGCATTGGTATAGACCAAATTTGAAAATCTTAAAAGTGGTTATTGTGAGTCAACCTTAAAAGAAGGATATATCTACCTTAGACTTTTTTTAGAACTTTTTGAGAGGAACAATTCCACCATACATTGTTTTCGTCTAACTGTAACTACTCACGCAGCGCACGCCACGTAAGCTCTCAAAAGAGACAATTTTTTCCGACTTAGTTCACATTATTGCAATTTTCGTAAGGATCTTTAATTTTTTTAAAATAAAATATAGCCTATGTTACTCGCTGATAATGTAGCTTTCTATAGGTGAAATAATTTTTATTCATTACAAACAAACAAATATTTCCTCTTTATAATATTAGTTTAGATTTATGGTAACAATAACTTGTCTTTGAGCGGCGATAAGTAGTCAGTTCCCCAGCCGCATGTGGGCACACTGTCACTATTCTCACCAGAGGAGAGTCCTACATGCACCAAATACTGGATCACGCGCCTTCCTAGCGATAGTTACCAAAACTACAGTTATCTCTTATGCTGAGACCTATAGAGCGTACTTTGACTTTGCTCAGACTTTACAACGAGTTTACAGCGAGTTTTACTGTTATTATTTTACTGAGTTATTTACTGACTGTCATGGTGAAAAATTAACACCGACATATTTTCATTTGGGTAAGCGGTGCTTTCATGCCTCTATGAAGTGCACGCCACTGGTGGCCATACACGTATTCACCCAGGCACTCACCGGTTGTTGTCCCTGGAGCCGTATTTTCATTTGGGTAAGCAGTGCTTTTATGCCTCTATGAAGTGCACGCCACTGGTGGCCATACACGTATTCACCCAGGCACTGACCGGTTGTTGTCCCTGGAGCCGTATTTTCTTTTGGGTAAGCGGTGCTTTTATGCCTCTATGAAGTGCACGCCACTGGTGGCCATACACGTATTCAACCAGGCACTCACCGGTTGTTGTCCCTGGAGCCGTATTTTCATTTGGGCAAGCGGTGCTTTTATGCCTCTATGAAGTGCACGCCACTGGTGGCCATACACGTATTCACCCAGGCACTCACCGGTTGTTGTCCCTGGAGCCGTATTTTCATTTGGGTAAGCGGTGCTTTTATGCCTCTATGAAGTGCACGCCACTGGTGGCCATACACGTATTCACCCAGGCACTGACCGGTTGTTGTCCCTGGAGCCGTATTTTCTTTTGGGTAAGCGGTGCTTTTATGCCTCTATGAAGTGCACGCCACTGGTGGCCATACACGTATTCACCCAGGCACTCACCGGTTGTTGTCCCTGGAGCCGTATTTTCATTTGGGCAAGCGGCGCTTTTATGCCTATATGAAGTGCACGCCACTGGTGGCCATACACGTATTCACCCAGGCACTGACCGGTTGTTGTCCCTGGAGCCGTATTTTCTTTTGGGTAAGCGGTGCTTTTATGCCTCTATGAAGTGCACGCCACTGGTGGCCATACACGTATTCACCCAGGCACTCACCGGTTGTTGTCCCTGGAGCCGTATTTTCATTTGGGCAAGCGGCGCTTTTATGCCTATATGAAGTGCACGCCACTGGTGGCCATACACGTATTCACCCAGGCACTCACCGGTTGTTGTCCCTGGAGCCGAGCCTGCCGCCGTCCCGGTCCCGGTCCCGGTCGCGGTCCCGGTCGCGCCGGTCGCGGCCCGCGCTGCGCTCGCTCCGGTCGGAGCGCTCGCTGCGCTCACTGCGCTCACTGCGGTCCCTGTCTTCCCTGCCGCCTCTACGGTCGTCCCTTTCCCTGATAAAAGGGCACAATATTATTTAGGAAACGTATGAAATCAAGTTCGACTAACTTTTGCAGGGCGAGGGGGGGAGGTGCCTTTTAATTTTTCTGTCTGTGTTTAGGGATGATGTCTATATCAAAAATAAATTATTTCTAACTGATTATTAAATAAAGGGTCTTCCAAAAGACCTAAAATTCACATCCTCGGTTAGTTTTAAGTTTGCTAACCATTTTTAAATATAGATTACTTAAAGAAAAAAAATGCGTTGAAATTTGATGACGTCACTATTGTGAATTTCATACAACTTCCATACAAGAAGCGCGTTTTTAAGTTTGATAGAGTTTGATTGTGTTGTCATCATCCCTATTATTGACGACAAGTGCATGAAAAAGTCGATCAATATGACGACACAATCAAATAAATATTATAAATGCGAAAGCTTGGATGAATGTATGGATGTATGGATGTTTGTTACTCAATCACGCTCCAACGGCTGAACGGATCTGGCTGAAATTTGGCACCAAGATAGATTATAGTCTGGAATAAGCACATAGGCAACTTTTTATCCCGGAAAATTACGGAGTTCCCGGGGGAATAAAAAAACCTCGATTCACGCAGACGGAAATAAATTAGAAGAAAAACTCTAATAATAAAACTTACCTATCTCTGTCCCGATTCCTGTCGTTGCGGTCTCTTCTATCCCTATCCCGAGTCTCCCCTCGATCGCGAACTTCCCCTCGATCCCGATTATCCCTTTGATCCCTGCTGTCCCCTCGCTCCCGATTATCAGTCCGATCCCGATTGTCGCTCCGATCCCGATTGTCGCTTCGGTCCCGATTGTCCCGCCCCCGGCCGTCTCTGTCCCGCCTGTCCCTGTCTCTATCCCTGTCTCGATCGCGGTCTCTCCTATCTTTCTCTCTGTCCCGCCCTCCTCGGTCCTCGTCTCGCTTGTCGTCGGGCGGCGGCTGTGAGGCGTCGAAGGTCGGCTGCGAGTCTTGAGGGTTGAAGCCGGGCGGCGGTTCTGATGAGTTGAAGGCGGGGGGCGGTTTTGAGAGGAGCGCTTGGATCTGGGGAAGAAATATCACTTGTGTCAAGCATAGTTGCAGGGTATTCTTTGTTTTTGTACTAAAATTTTAAAAAAAATATGTTTATGTCCCCGTAAGATTGCAAAAACCGTTAGATTGTAATCTAACTAGCGAATCACGAACTGTCGAAAGATTACAATTTAACGCATTATTTTCCGTTAGATTGTAATCTGTTAGGTATATTAACCCGATAGAACCTAAGTGCACTACCTGATTATATATGTCGAATCCTAACCTAACCTACAAGAAAGAGACAAGAAAACGTAAATACAATGAATATTTCAAAAATTGCCACTCAGAACATTGAACGGTTCACAATCTGTCGACAGTTTATAATATCGCTAGTTAGATTATAATCTAACGGTTTTTACAATCTTACGGTGATATAGATTATTATATATATATTATTAAGTTACCTGATCCATGGATAGCGGGGGCGGGTTGTGCGGGTTGGGGGGGTTGGGGGGCGCGGCGGGCTCGTCCCCGTGCTCCGAGTTATCCAGCTCCATGGCATCGTCCGCCTCGCGGGCCGGCTGCGGGGAGGAAACAAACTGACATTACTTGTCATACTGACATTGTTTATTATACGACAGCCCGAACAAGTCATAATTAAAAAAAACACGGCTGCCCTGCCAAATAACTAACTAATAAGTTAAACATCTAAATTAATCTAGTTAAATAATCTTATTCACATTTTTATTAAATGTTTTTTTTTTTGTGAATAACTGCATATTGAACTATAGTGTTATATATTTTTGGAATCTACTCATAATTTTCTAGATGATGATTATATAGTTAATCTTATTTTTAAATTTTTTTTTCAACTTTAGACTTTAATGCGGGACCATGGTCACCCCATCAGTTTTTTTATAAATTGTGCTAGCCTATGTCACTCGAAATAAGGATTAAGGATTCTAACGATGCCTCATTTATCAAAATCGGTTAAGGCGTATAGAAGTTATGGTGGAATACATACATGAACCCTGAAAACAATATACTCCTTTATTCAGGCTGCCGTATAAAAAAGGAATATGTTGTTTACAGGGTCTCCCACAAGGCCAGACCGGGGAAAATTCAGAAATTTTAAATTTCCAAACCGTGCCGGGAATCGAACCCGGGACCACCGCAAGTTAAGGCAGGAGCTCTCAACACTGCGTCACGAAGGTCGTCACATACTCAATATAATTTATTCAATATAGGTACACTGTAGGTACACTTATTGACGTAAAAATTACTTACATACATACATACTTACATTTATAAAACATGATGGTGATAATAGGGTTGATGACAACTCAATCAAATCAGCAACTCTTTATTAAATTTAAAAACGCGCTTCTAGTATGGAAGTTGTATGAAATTCACAATAGTGACGTCATCAAATTTCAACGCACTTTTTTTCTTTAATCTATATTTTAAAATAGTTATCAAACTTAAAACTAACCGAGGATGTGAATTTTAGGTCTTTTGGAAGACCCTCTATTTAATAATCAGTTAGAAATAATTTATTAAAAACGCTTTCTAGTTGTATTAAGTTGTATGAAATTCACAATAGTGACGTCATCAAATTTCAACGCACTTTTTTTCTTTAATCTATATTGGTATCAGCCCTATTGGTTACGGTATCTTAAAACTAATGCTACGAGGATTCCAAACGCGCCCCGGTCCGAGAAGAGCCCACAACAAACCCAGCCGGGTTCATTTTTTTTATTATCACCATCTCACAAATAATCTTAACTATAGGCCTATTACACTGCACTTTCCTCAGGGCCCTGTGGTAAGGGGTGGCCGCTATTTAGAGCGTCGCTTATTACACAGCAATAAGGGTCAAATTAGGGACCCTTCCTCCCTAACTCTTATTACACTACACTGACTCAAATGTAAGGGTCCCTGTGAAAAGTGCAGTGTAATAGGCCTATTAATTTTTTTTATTATCGCCGTCTCACAACTCATCTTAATAGGCCCATTACACTGCACTTTTCTCAGGGCCCTGTAGTCAGGGTGAGCGTGGCCGCTAAATAAAGCGTCGCTTATTACACAGCAATAAGGATCTAATTAGGGACCCTTCTCCCTAACTCTTATTACACTATACTGAATCAGGGGTAAGGGTCACTGTGATAAGTGCAGAGTAATAGGCCTATTATTTTTTTTATTATCACCATCTCACAAATCATCCCAAATAAATAAATAATAATTTATTCATGAGAATGTAGGTGATATAAAGTTGACATGATTACAGTTTGAGAGCCTTATACATTCTACCAATGGACATGATGACTGATTTTGAAAAATGGTCAGACTATGTTCGGAAGTATGTACTATTTCGAAAAAATATATTATTTCAGCAGAAAAATAAGGTTTGGTAGATAAAATTGGCATTTGAAATTTAAATTTTTAAATTCACGCCAAAACGCTCGCCGGTGTCATGGCGCCGTTTGTGACGTCACTATTGTTATTACCAATGTACTCTGTGCAGTGTGCAGTAAACAATAGTGTGATTGTCAAAGCTCGAAAACAAACAATTGTGACGTCATTCGCTTCTTGGTGTTTAATCCATTATGGCGGATTGCTGTATTTTATAGTTTTATTTTATCAAAATAAATAGCAATCTCACACGAAATAGAAAAATAAATACGTTTTTTATAATCCATGAATGCTATTTCATTAGATTAATTCATAATTTCATTGATTCTTGGTTACCGTCATCATGCCTATTAATGGTGTATGAATAGGAGCCATCGAAATGAATATGGTTGTGTTGTCTCACCGCGGCGAGCTGCGGCGGGCGCGCGGGCTGCGCGAGCGCGTGCGGCGCGTGCGCGGCGTGTGCGGCGTGCGCAGCGTGTGCGGCGTGTGCAGCGTGCGCGGCGTGTTGCGCGTGCAGCGGCAGCACCAGCCCGCCCACGCCCATCAGCCCGCCCAGGAAGCCGCCCACCATGCCCGGCACGCTGCCTGCCGACCACACGGGCACAACATACAATATCTATTTCGTGTTGTATTAAATAATATTAAATATTTTAGTGTTATGTGTATATTAGTAGTAGGTTAATAAGTTGTGATTACCCTTAATTAAGAAAAAAAAATTATGATGTGTGTGTTTGTCGATTAAAAATATTAGTAACGTAAAAAATCCATTTTCATAAGGAAATGTAAGAAGCATTTCCTGGATAAAGGTGCCACCTCCTTGTGACAATATTATCTAGAAAACGCTAACCGTAACTTGAACAATAAAAAAAAATCAAAAGCTCTTGTGAAAGTTAATAAAACGTTAGATAATAAACGAAAGATATTAACGAAAACGAAAAAAAAAAATTGGATTTAAATCGTGAACTTATTGGTATCGCCAAATGATTACGAATGGATGAATGTTATTATTGATTTTGGTCGTAACTTTGTACAATAACATAACTAGCACTGAGACTGCACAAACAAGGTAGATTTTTTTATAGACTTTAGATCGATGTGTAACCCCATTAGTTAAAAACTCGTGCAAAACAATGAGAGCCAATTTTTGAACCACGGTGCGGAAAAGTGGCCCCATTTCAGAGGCGCGGAAGAAAACCTGCTGCGCGCTCCGGCCGATGGCTATTTTTTATAGAATTTAGATCGATAAAACGTTTGTGTAACCCCATTAGTTAAAAACTCGTGCAAAACAATCAGAGCCAATTTTTGAACCACGGTGCGGAAAAGTGGCCCCATTTCAGAGGCGCGGAAGAAAACCTGCTGCGCGCTCCGGCCGATGGCCATTTTTTATAGAATTTAGATCGATAAAACGTTTGTGTAACCCCATTAGTTAAAAACTCGTGCAAAACAATCAGAGCCAATTTTTGAACCACAGTGCGGAAAAGTGGCCACGTGTCAGAGGCGCAGAAGAAAACCTGCCGCGCGCTCCGGCCGGTGGCCACTTATATCCGCAGTCTGGGAATGGTTTGTCTTCGTCATTTTATTTTGCACGATCACTTTGAGAACTACCGAGAAGTTACAATTTATCTTCGCACCTTTCCGGTATTTACTAGGTATTTATCTAGGACTATTTATTGTCACAACTTTGCAAGGAATATTTTGTTTAGCTATTTTAAAAACAGAGATGCTTTGTAAAATAGCTAGCTGTTTTGTTGCCGATTTTAAAATTCATTTACTACATATTATACAAAGGCAGAAAATAATGTACTTCTAAGGCAGAATACATATAAAATGTACCGACGTCACCAATTTAAATTCACAACACAATCACTTGTTATTACAGATTTGAATAGTCTATTGAAATAAGTATATTTATCCAGCATAAACAGTAAGAAATATTGTGAGCCTTTTTAATGCTTCTATCATTTTTATGATCAGCAATTATTATTATGGATATTAGGGTATTATATCGAGTAGTAAATATGTTATCACTTCAATAAGAACTTCTTACCAGGCTGTGGCAGTGACTGCGGCGGCATCCCAGGCGGGAAGCCCAGCAGTGGACCCGTGGGCGGCAGCGTCGCGTCCCTTTGTAGACCTGACACACAAACAATATTTTAATTTATATCTTATTAAAGTTAGGTATGTGACTACGTCGTACAAGTTGTCTGTGTGACAAACCCTATTGTACACTCATCTCTAAACTAAATTGACTAAATTTAAGTTAATAATAATGGATAATATTCAATCTATATTAATATTATAAATGCGAAAGTTTGGATGGATGTATGTTTGTTACTCAATCACGCCCCAACGGCTGAACGGATCTGGCTGAAATTTGGCATAATAAACTTGTTCGGGGTAGTCAAAACGCTAGAATAGTGTTAAATTATGTCCTTTTCCGAAGCGATATGAAAGGAAAATCAATATAGAGCTACCAATCATTTTAGTTTAGTTCAGAGGTTATGTACACATACAACAGAATAAGCCACATTAAAGGATATTCATTTTATACTTATAAATTAAAGGATGCAAAACAATCAGAGCCAATATTTGAACCATGGTGCGAAAAAGTGGCCACGTGTCAGAGGCGCGAGAGAAAACCTCCCGCACGCTCCGATCGGTGGCCACTAACATCCGCAGTCTGGGAATGGTTTGTCTTCATCATTTTATTTTGCATCAATACTCAATATTATTTATTCAATGTAGGTACACTTATTGACCTAAAAAGTTACTTGTAAAACATGATGATGATAATGGGTTACGTTATCTTAAATCTAAAGCTACAAGTGTTCCAAACGCGCCCTGATCTGAGAAGAGCCCACAAAAAACTCAGCCGGGGGGTTTTTTTTTATTATCACCATCTCACAAATCATCTTAACTAAGGAACTATCAGAGCCATAGAGCAAATTATTGGCAAGCTTCCTTGTCGTTTAAGTAGTCCTTTACATGGTAATAAGATTTTTCAATAAGTTTACGTTTTACATTAACTTTGAACTTATTCAGAGACATCTTTAACATGTCTTCTGCGAGCTTATTGTAGAAGCGGACACTGTTTCCAACAAATGAATTGCTAGTTTTATTAAGCCTAGAAGCAGGCATTACAAGTTTATTTTTATTTCTAGACATTATGACAATCACTTTTCTTCTTGAATTTATCACTGCTCGCATCGCTTTTGATATATAACATTTTTTGTTATGGATAAGTGTTTTGTGTGAATATATTGCTTTTTTTGAATAGAATTTGACACTAATGTTTGTAACATTATTGGAACTGCAAATATTCCCATATGATAAGGCTACAAGGGCTCCCAAATAAATATACAAAATTTCATAGGTGTATGCATGTATGTTTGTCTGCAGATTTCTCTGAAACTATTGACTGGATTGTGACAATTCTATTTCTATTGACTTACGTTTACTTCAACTTAGGGAACAGTGCAAGTTCCATCAAAATCGGTTAGGTAGTTTTTCAGGATTAGTGTGTGGTGAAGTTGATTTAATCAACTATGACTTGTTTGCATTATTCATTACTAACGAAACATATAACTTTTACAACTTTTAATATTTTCTTTTTTTATATTTTTTATAACTTTAAATATTTTCAAAAGGATGGTTCATGAGCTGCTTATAAATTAATTCTATTACAAAATCTCTGCATTCCTTAGTGATAATCTCAAGTAACTTATCTTAAATAATATAATATGTAAATTTTGATGATGACGATGTGGTTATTAACTGAATGGTTTTAAAGTGCAATAATTGAGTATCCCCCCCTTATATTGAAATTGACAAATGTAATTAAGTAGGAACTATTATCATATTATCTCTGATTATGTTATATTATTTTCTTTCGTTTCTAATTGTAATTTTGTATGACCTTTTATTAATTTAATTTTATCAAATTTTTTTGTAATGTATAAGGCTCTCAAACTGTAATCATGTCAACTTTATATCACCTACATTCTCATGAATAAATTATTATTATTTATTTATTTATTTATTGCCAATGCAGCGTTGAGTAAAATCGGTAACTAATGGATGGGTGACCAAATTTGGAAGTAACATCTGATAATAATCGTTACAAAAAAGAGTTTAATTACTCTCAGTCGAGTCCTAAGCGGAAGGAAATTCGGAACCCACCGCAATATTATCCCAAGAAAACTCCTATCAATATGTGATTAATAGAAAGGGATATTTAATTTAATTTTATATTATCTAAATTATTGCTTTTGGCCTGTTTTTTTTTGGCTAATGTAATTTTTTGTTTTCTTTTTTTTGTAATTAATCTAACTACTTTTAATGTTGAGTTAGCCTGTAAGTGTGTAATCAATGATAGTCATAAGATTAAATAACGAAGTTGTAATAGAATAATATAAAAGATCATTGTATTACCGTTGGCTTCCTATTAAATAAAATAAAATAAAGGGGTCGCGACCCTCAGTAATACAACGCAGAGAGAACTGTAAAATAATAGAATAATCGAACCTGGCACCGGAGCCCTGATGGGGGGCACAGCCGCCGCCAGCGCCGGGGGCAGGCCCCCACCCATGCTGGAACAAATACCATACTTTAACACAAGGGCCCTTTGTACATACCCACAAACTTATCTGACCCTGTGACAGCGTCTTTAGTACTGTGATATCCATACTAATATTATAAATAAGAAAGTGTTTCTGTCTGTCTGTCTGCTACGCTTTCACGGCCCACCTATTCAACCGATTTGATGAAATTCGGTACAGGGATAGTTTATATCCCGTTGAAGGACATAGGCTACGTTTTATCGCGGAAAATTAAGAGTTCCCGCGGGAATTGAAAAAGCTTAGTCCACGCGCACGAAGTCGCGGGAATCGTCTAGTGAAAAATGAAATAAAACAAAAACTAAACAGGCATAAAAGTTAGTCCTAATTTTGGCCACCGGGTCAGATAAGTTTGACGGACTATAACATCTTTAGTGGACACCAATCAAAATGCAAATAAATTAGTCTGAAGCTGAACTAGCCATAGCCGATGCCTCCTAGATCAGACCAGAGAAAATTCAGAAATCATAAATTCCCAAATATACACTGCCGGGGAAAGAATCCGGGGCCTCCCACATTTAGACAACAGCGCTTAACACTGCGCCATAGAACCAACCTAAAAGAATATAGTGCGATATTGCGGCATGTCAAAAGGTCGCATAATATTTCCGTATTATCGTATGTTGATACTCAGGCCCCCGGCATGCTGGGAAGGGGGCCTCAGCCGCCGTCTGTAATGCTCGACTCACCCCGGCGGCGGCATCCTAGGCATGGGCATGGGTATGGTCGCGGGCGGCACGGGCATGCTGCCGGGCAGCGGCAGGCCCCCGGGCATGCCGGGCAGGGGGCCCGCCATCATGCCCGCAGCGGACACGGGCGGCAGGCCTGGCATCATTGGCATGCCGTCTGGTATCGTCTTAGGTATTATCTGGAACAATATTAGAAAGAGAAATTAGTTCAAAACAATCAACTCCGAAGTTTTTTTTAAATGGTAAGTATTGGTAGATTTTAAAGTATATCGTGCGGGAAATACTTGCCATAGGAGAAATATTAGCCATATTTGGACAAAGATTTCAGTCAAGTTTGAAAATAAATATAAAAGATATCTCAGGAGTATCTACAACAGCTGTATCTGGAAATAAATCTTAGCCATAACCGTGAGGAGACATATTAACCACGTCAGATATTTTAGCCAGGTATGGAGAGAACTATGAAAGATATCAGAGGAGAAATACAGCCATATCTGGAAATAAATATTAGCCATATATATGAGGAGAATTAATATTAACCATATCTGGAGAGATATAAAAGCTGTATCTTAAAGATAATATTTGCCATATCTGGGGAGAAATATTAGCTATATCTGAGGAGAAATATTAGCTATATCTGAGGAGAAATATAAGTCATATCTTTAAAGAAATATTACGCATTTACCTCGACAAAAATATAAGTGATATTCGAAGGGAAATATCAGCCATATTCCTGATCTGAAGACAAATAATAGCCTATAACTATAAGGAATATCAACTCTATCTGGAGAATACTTAGAATATTTATTTGCATGATTGTAAGTAGGTACATAGTATGGTGTTATTTATGTAATAAGGTGAGCATGTCACAATCAGCCATGCAATGGCGTGCAATATACTTGAAGAGATCTCAGAAATCTGAGGAGAAATATTAAGATATCTACTAAGAATATATGCTACTTTTTAATCCAGATAAATAAAATGTTTCCGCGAGAATTAAAAAACTTACATCACGCGAACGATGTTTGTTTGTATTTTTATATTATTTAATCACATCAGAACGGCTGAACGGATCTGTATGAATTTGGCACGGAGATTGATTATAGTCTGGAATAACACATAGGCTATTATTTATTCCGGAAAATTAAAGAGATCCCGTGGGAACCAAAAAAAAACTCAATCCACACGGACGAGGTCTCGGGTAGCTATTTTGTTACAGCTATATTGTTACTGAAAACCAGCGCTGCAGCCTGCTGTAGCATGACGCTGAGCTGGAGACCTATATTTGGTCACACAACTATGTTGCTATATCTATATATTTTGATAGTTTCTTAAACTAAATATTGTGTTGGATAGAATCAGGCGTTACTTTGCGGAAGTTCATGATTTAGCAAGAAAATATTACAATTATTTTGCTATAATCCGCCAACAGAAAAACATCTGTATGGTCAAGCATGCAGTTACAAGCGAAGCACCAAAACCAAGCAAGAAAGCCAAGTTTAAGCCTTGGCTTCTTTCTTTCTATATTGTTACAACACGTCAATAAATGAAAAATGATTTATTTATTTCGTGCAGGACAACTTGTGTCACTTATGAAACGTTAACTCTAGCACCGGTTCGGAAAGAAAATTCTACTGAGAAGAATCGAAATGGACTCACCCTGGGCGGTAACCAGGGCGGCAGTGTCTCCTCGTCGACCGCTCCGCCGTCCTCCAGGGCATCCAGGGAGAGAGCCCCGAGCACCCAGCGCGCGTGCAGCGCCGGCCACGGCAGGTATGCGACTCCGAGATCCGCCTCCCAGTAGTCTTTCCACTCCCGCCCCTTCACGCCCTTGCCCGCTGCCCACGCTACCTGGAATAGGGATGATGGGGCTATTACACTGCACTTTTCTCAGGGCCCTGTAGTCAGGGTGGGCGTGGCTGCTAAATAAATAGAGCATCGCTTATTAAACAGGAATAAGGATCAATTTAGGGACCTTTTCTCCCTATGATGTGAATTTTAGGTCTTTCGTAAGGCCCTCTATTTTAATGATCAGTAAGAAACAATTTATTTTTGACATAGAACGCAGTCTCACGCCCACCCCCGCGCTTCGCATCGTCTATTGCATTCGTAACTGATCGTTCAATTTCGGCGATTGCTTTGCTAAAAAAACTACTTACAGCGTACGGCTTCGGCCAAAACGTCGGCCCATTTTGGCCGAAGCCGTAGGTTTGGCTGAGAGAGATGCTAGATCCTTTTTTAAGGATCCTTCGCCCCACGACCACATGGTAATTATTAATTTATTTATTAATTATAATTATTATCGTTATATATTTTACTCTCCCACCCGCATACAAAATAAATACATATATGACCAAAATAATTATAATGAACTTACGTAAATAAATAGATATGAATAAACTTACACAACACAAATACACAAATATTTTATTTTTATTTTTTTTAATCTATATTTTTTGGCCGAAGGTGGGCGAAGCCGAACCTTCACTCGGCCACTATACTCACAGTGATCGAACCTTCACTCGGCCACTATACCCACAGTGATCGAACCTTCACTCGGCCACTATACTCACAGTGATCGAACCTTCACTCGGCCACTATACTCACAGTGATCGAACCTTCACTCGGCCACTATACTCACAGTGATCGAACCTTCACTCGGCCACTATACTCACAGTGATCGAACCTTCTCGGCCACTATACCCACAGTGATCGAACCTTCACTCGGCCACTATACTCACAGTGATCGAACCTTCACTCGGCCACTATACTCACAGTGATCGAACCTTCACTCGGCCACCATACTCACAGTGATCGAACCTTCACTCGGCCACTATACTCACAGTGATCGAACCTTCACTCGGCCACTATACTCACAGTGATCTCCTTGGAGTGCAGCTTGTGCTTGTTGAGCTTGGCGAGCGCCTTGGCCGCGTCGCGTCGTCGCTCCATCACCACGAAGGCGCAGCCGCGCGGAGCCACCACGTCTATGGACACCACGCCGCCGAACGCGCCGAACAGGTCCGACAGCTCCTCTTGAGTGGCCAGCTTGGACAGGTGGCCCACCCAAAGCGTTGTACTGCACACTGTGAAAAGTTACAAAAATTAACAAGTAAAACCATTGAACGAGAGTTATGATACGGCGGCAAGCGAAAGACTTTTAAAAAATTAAAATTTAATTTAATTAAAGAAATGAAATAACAAAATAAAATTATTAAAATATAAAAGATAAATTGTGGTTAATTATGTGTGGCTGGTGACCGACTGCGAGGCAGTTCTATTGTTTCGCAGCGATCCTTTCTGCAACGCGAACATTCCCATTGTTCTTCTTTACTGCTCCGTCAGCCCGAATCCAGGGTTACGATGTGTTAACTCAAGTCATAAAAAAATAATAATTAAGAAACGACTGCGCTGCCGAAAAACGAGCTAAAAAGTTAAAAATCTTTTTTTTTTAAATGACATCTTTATTAAATGATATTTTTTTTGTGAATCACTGGATAATGAACTATAGTGTTATATATTTTTGGAATTTACTCATAATTTTCTAGATTTACATAGTTAATCTTATTTTCGAATTATGTTTTTCAACTTTAGTCTTTAATGCGGGACCATGGTCACCCTATCAATTTTTTTTAATTTTACTAGCCTATGTCACCCGGAATAAGCTAGGGATTCTAACGATAACTCATTTATCAGAACGGTTCAGGCGTATAGAAGTTATGGTGGAATATACAAACTCACATACATGAACCCTGAAAACAATATACTCCTTTTTTCAAGCAGTCGTATAAAAAGCTTAGAGCAAGAACAATATTAGTTATTAGATGACACCCGCGATGCATCCGCGTGAATTCTTTTTTTGTTTCGGGATCTCCTTAATTTTCCGGGACAAAATGTTCTTCCCCTGGATTCGACCTACTTCTGTACCAAATTTCGTCAAAATCGGTTAAAAAGATAGGCCGGTAAAGCGTAGCAGACACACTTTCGCATTCATAATATTAGTAGGGAAAAATAATACCCATATCTGGTTAGAAATATAAGCCATATCTGGGGAGAAATATAAGCCATATCTAGGGAGAGATATTAGCCATATCTGGGGAGAAATATTAGCGAAATTTGGGGGTATATTCTTACCCAAATCTGTAGTGAAATGTTGGCTATATGTGAGGAGAAATATTTAAACCATAATATCTCTAGAGATATTAGTCATGCGAAGAATTAACGATATTTGTCGATAAATATTAGCATTTGTGTGGAGAAATATTAATCATATATAGAAAGAGAAATAACATATGACATGTATAAGGAAAAATAGAAGCCATATCTTTATTTCCATAAAAAAAAAAGTATTTCTCGTGATTATTCTATTATAATTTTACTACCTCTTACTAAGAGCATTGTTAGAATATTTTTCTATCACAATCTAGGTTAAATCAATATATGTTAAGAGTTTTTAGTTTTTAGTTATCAAATCCATTGGACAAAAAAAATACTCACCACTAAGGTTCTCTTTTTTGATTGGAGGTAGTCCTTTCTTTTCCCTTTCTCTTTGTTTTTCCTTCTCTGCTTCTCGCTCTTTGTAGCTTTTCTCTCTGTCTCGATCTCTGTCTTTATCTCTACAAATGAAAGAAACGATTATAATTCAAAATTGCAGAAAAATAAATTATCGTTTCTTTTCTGGGCTTAGCATCATTGTTTTACAATTATACATTCCCACCACCACCACTAAAGTTTATAACCCGAGAGTGTTTTTGTAAAATGCGAAGCTAGAAGCTCGGGGTTATAAGGGGTTTTGCTTTTTCTTTCCGTGCATCAAGGCAAATACTGCCTTCTATTGAACACGGAAACAAATACGCCTATCAGGGCGCAAACCCGGGCGCGATTGGAGGAATCGTGCCTCGAATTGAGCACGAGTTTGGAAGGAAGTTAGCGTAACAAACCCGTGCGGGTTTCGAGGAAGCACTTCCTTCTATTGAACACGCAAACGTATATACGCCTCCGGTCTCCAGCCCTCCTGAGACACGGCTACATTACCTGTCCCTGTCCCGCCGCCTCCGGGGGCAAATGCTGATTCGGGTTTGGGAGAGATCCTCATTTTTTAATATTATTATGACCCTTTTATAGCATGAAATTCACCTAAATATACCGCCGCCAACGCTCCCAAACTCCGGTGCTGCACAGCGTTGTCGGCTTGATCGCCTTGAATTGAACACACGTTTGGAAGAAAATTTCGGTTGCAAACCCGCGCGATTAGACGAGACGAGTTCCTCATATTGAACACGAGTTTGTATAGAGAATTAGCACATTAACACTCGAATTGAGGACGAGTTTGGAAGGAAGTTAGCGTAACAAACCCGTGCGGGTTTCGAGGAAGCACTTCCTTCTATTGAACACGCAAACGTATATACGCCTCCGGTCTCCAGCCCTCCTGAGACACGGCTACATTACCTGTCCCTGTCCCGCCGCCTCCGGGGGGACCGGGAGCGCGACCGGGAGCCGCGGCGCCGTCTCCGCGGGGACTTCGACCGCGACCTGTGCCTCCGGGACTTCGGGGACGGACTCCTGCGACAACGCGATCAGAATACCCACATTAGTACTCATCAGAGAGGCTCAATCGATAAATATCATTAAAACACTTGTAAAACAAGTCAGAATTAAAAAATAAATAAAAAAACACGACTGCCCTGCCAAAAACGAGCTAAAAAGCTTAAAATCTAAATTAATCTAGTTATATTAGAATCTTATTCACATATTAATTAAATGATATTATTTGTGAATCACTGGATATTGAACTATAGTGTTATATATTTTTGGAATCCACTCATCATTTTCTAGATGATGATTATATAGTTAATCTTATTTTCGAATATTATTTTTCAACTTTAGTCTTTAATGCGGGACCATGGTCACCGCATCATATTCTTTTTTTAAATTTTACTAACCTATGTTACCCGGAATAAGCTAGGAATTGTAACGATACCTCATTTATCAAAATCTGTTCAGGCGTATAGAATTTATGGTGGAATATACAAACTCACATACATACATACATACATACATGAACCCTGAAAACAATATACTCCTTTTTTCAGGCAGACGTATAAAAAAAAAAAAGTCTCTCTCACCTCGAGTCATTGGCGTCGGGAATCTCTATGACCTGCGGGCCGGTCTCAACAAACTCTATGTCAGACTCGTTGGCCATGTCGTCTTTTGGCTCGTTCTGTTGCTTTGGTGGCTCCTGTTGGGAGTTCTGGAAACAAACACCAATACAGTTATTGTGGTTTAAGATTATTTATTGTCTCAAAAAGAATTTTACAATTCACTTATTTGAAAATTACAGGCTAACAGAACGATATTTTGCATTTTGAGCGTTAAGCCGTCGGTGCCGGTTATTATCATGTTATTGATATTGGGATTTTATGAATTACTTTTGATAATTTCAACTCGTGTTTAAATTTGCATGTCAGTAATGACGAAACATGTTTGGTCATCTTAATTGTACAATGTTTCCAGCAAATAAACGATTTATTTATTTCATTAATAGTCGTTAAAGCCCGCCAACCCGCATTGGAGCAGCATGGTGGGTCTAAGCTCTAATTCCCTCTCTTCCTATGAGAGTGGGAGCCCTGTGCAGTGATAGGACGTTAATGAGCTGTAGTGGTGGGTATTTGATTTTTTTTATTTTTTATATATATGTCACCGTAAGATTGTAATAACCGTTGGATTATAATCTAGCTCGCGAAATTGTAAACTGTCGAAAGATTGTGAACCGTTCAATGTTCTGAGTGTCAATTTTTGAAACATCCATTGGATTTACGTTTTCTTGTCTGTTTCTTGTAGGTTAGGTTAGGGTTTGACATAAATAACCAGGTTCTATTGGGTTAATATACCTAACAGATTACAATTTACCGAAAAATAATGCGTTAAATTGTAATCTTTCGACAGTTTGCAAATTCGCGAGTTAGATTATAATCTAACGGTTTTTACAATATTACAGTGACATCTATATAGCGAGCAAATGAGCAGGCGGGTAACCTGATGGTAAGTAATTACCGCTGCCCATGAACATTTGCAGCACCAGAGCAACCGCGAATGCGTTCCTGGCTTTTGAGATATTTGTTTATCCGCCCTTTGAAGAGCCCCATATTATAATGATGAGGGAACACAGAAGATGGAAGCTGGTTCCATAATTTACGGGTACGTGGCAGAAATTACCTGGAATAACGGGTGGTGGAAGAATAGGCATGATGACAGATTTTGAAAAATGGTCAGATTATGTTCGGAAGTATCTACTATTTCGAAAAAATATCTTATTTCAGCAAAAAAAATTTGAAATATAAATTTTAAAATTCACGCCAAACCGTCCGCGAGTGTCATGGCGTCGTTTGTGACGTCACTATTGTTTTTACCAATGTACTCTGTGCAGTGAGTTACGTATACCTACAGAGTCATGGAAAAAATACTTTCGTTGCAAGATCGCAACCTTGCACCTCCAGCGAACGGCGATGTTACCAGTGCATAGTCAGCGGATTCCGCGGAATTGCATCACGTCCGAACAAACGTGACATCAAGCATCGCTTAGATTTTAGTACGATAATGTAAGATATAAAAGCTAATGAAATAATGAGAAGATCGTTCATTAATCCTGTCGTCTAACATCGACGCGGGATGCTAGTTAGGGTAGATAAGTTAGCCCTAAGTAGTCATAATGTGAACCGCTGCGTCTAAAATCGACGTAGCATTAGGTTAGGTCATAATGTAAGAAATAATTAATAAATTTAGTAGTAAAATTTATCGTCGTCTCCTTCTGTATCCTTCTGGCTGCCGCCTTACGTAACTAGTGTGCAGTAAACAATCATGTGATTGTCAAAACTCGAAAAAAAAAACAACTGTGACGTCATTCGCTTTTTGGTGTTTAATCCATTATGGCGGATTGGTGTATTTTATAGTTTTATTTTATCAAAATAAATAGCAATCTCACTCGAAATAGCAAAAATAAATAAGTTTTTTTATAATCCATGAATCCTATTTCATTGGACAAATTCATAATTCCATTGATTCTTGGTTACTGTCATCATGCCTATTCTAACAGTTTACAAAATAGCGATGAACACCAACTTACTAGGAACGGCAGATTCTGGTTTTGGTTCTGCTGTTGTTGGATCTGCATATCTGTCATCTGTTGGAGGTGCATCAGATTCTGGAAACACAAGCATTGTTAAATTATCTATACTATTAGTATTATAAATGCGAAAGTTTGGATGGATGTCCGTCCCAGGAAAAATTCATCAAAACAGGTCCAGATATTTACGAGATTTGCAAGACAAACACACAGGGATTTATTTTTATTTCTACAGACTCTTTATTTAACTCCAACAGCTTAAGATGAGCTTGTGAATGACAGAGTTGGGTGTTAATTTCTTAGAAAATATGATGCTGAAATTGTGATCAAATAATAAAAAGCTGCTAATTCTGTTGTTAAAAATTAATTCCAAATTTCGTAAGAATTCCAAAACACTGTTACATAATATATTAATAATGTCTACGCCCAACATCTACTCTTACTTCTAATCGGGCTTGATGCTTAGAAATTGTAATCACATAATAAATTAAAGTAATCCAAGCTTCAATAAGTCAATCATAACTTCATATGGTGTCAGAAGTGGGATAACCATAATCCATTGAAATATAATGTAGACAATTAAGCTAGTAGACCCCAACAATAACTCCTCAGGCGACGAAACTTTATAGTATGATATGGTATCATGAGTTAAACGTATATTATAAATATCCACCAAAAAATCAGAAATGAAGTAAGGTTTTTTATGCTATACCTAATTGTTAAGCAGGAAGGTACATTATCGCGTAAACGCAGTTTAGATTTCATCATGAAATCGGTTTAAATATCGATGTTCTGCATGATTATTTCATTTGATATTTAGGTTTTGAGTGTAAATACACTATCTGCTATTATTTTAAAAAGAAATCAAGAAAATATTCAGTCATAAATATTTAGTTTTTGATATAAATACCTAACTTCCGGATGTTTTTTTTGTTGGATATTTTTGTGTAGGTTTTGGAGCATCCAATACTAAAACCCAGTCAAGTATCATCGACTGAGGATTTAATGCAGGGGTCTCCATACAACGGACCGCCCCATTGCTTAGACCAGTGGTCGGCAAATTGCGGCTCCTGTGGCGCATGTGGCTCTTTGACACCTTAAGTGAGGCGTTTGCTGTTCTTTCCTTTTTCGGTTCTACATATAATATATGCAAACAATCTTTTTCAAGCATGAACATTATCAAGAGTAAACTGAGAAGTGGTCTTATTCATGAGAACTTGGAATCATGCCCAAAATTAAAAACAACAACATACAAACCCAACTTACTCAAATTTTCCAAGGAGATGCTAGCACATTGTTTGCATTAATAAATATTTATCAAGTATGAAATTTAGTTTTATTTAGTGTACTACTTATTTAGTGTCATAAAAGTTTACTAAATAAGCAGATTTGGCTCCCAATTTTTTCTGAAATTGTTGTAATGTTCATATTTGGCTCTTTGGCTAATAAGTTTGCCGACCACTGGCGTCTAGGCCAAAAGACATTTTCGGCGATGAATTTGTCCAATCACAAAAATACAATCAAAAATACATACCGGTAGATTCATTCCAGTCATTAGTTGCATTTGCGCTTGTAAACTCTGCAGTTGTCTCATTATTTCTGGATTTGTTAATATACTGGAAACAAAACAAAAACGTAAATTAGAACCTCCTCCTTTTTGGAATTAAGTTGAAAAAGTCTTCAGCATTTTGTGAAGTGAATTGTGTTTTCTCTACCATTATGAAAGACTAGATGATTCCCGCGACTTCTTGCGCGTGGACTAAGTTTTTTCGATCCCCACGGGAACTATTTAATATTCCGGGATAAAAAGTATCCTATGTCCTTCACCGGGATATAAACTATCCCTTTCAACCACCAAATTTCATCAAAATCGGTTGAATAGGTGGGCTGTGAAAGCGTAGCAGACAGGCAGATAGATAGACAGACAGAAACACTTTCGCATTTATAATATTAGTATGGATATGGATTGATACCCCAAATCGGTTTCTATATATGTCATTGTTAACGATCGCTAAATCGCTTCTTTGCTGATAGTTGGGAACTGGTAACAAACCACAGCCAAAGCCTCCCCACCAGACCAGACCAGACTAGAGATATTTCAGAGATTATAAATTACGAAATTGACCCTGCTAGAGATTGAATCTGGGATTTCCCACTTGTAAAATCGGAAAGCATTGCATTCACCATTGCACTAGGGAGGTCGTCATAAAACCCTCTCAATCTCAAGGAAACTCCTGCCATTACTGCAGAAGGCTCACAAAGCACAGCCAAAGTCTTTGCACATTGCACACTTGAGGTACAGTCACACATTGTACGAGAGTGGGGGCGCGGCGTCGTCCCCACTCTCGTACACATAGACTCACCTGCCGAGTGCGTCAGTGGTGTTGTTCGAGGTGTGCCCGGAGTGGTGTGGAGCGCTGTTGTGTTCGGGCGCGGCGTCGTCCCCACTGGTGTCGTTCGAGGTGTGCCCGGAGTGGTGTGGAGCACTGTTGTGTTCGGGCGCGGCGTCGTCCCCACTCTCGTACACATAGACTCACCTGCCGAGTGCGTCAGTGGTGTTGTTCGAGGTGTGCTCGGAGTGGTGTGGAGCGCTGTTGTGTTTGGGCGCGGCGTCGTCCCCATTCTCGTACACATAGACTCACCTGCCGAGTGCGTCAGTGGTGTTGTTCGAGGTGTGCCCGGAGTGGTGTGGAGCGCTGTTGTGTTCGGGCGCGGCGTCGTCCCCACTCTCGTACACATAGACTCACCTGCCGAGTGCGTCAGTGGTGTTGTTCGAGGTGTGCCCGGAGTGGTGTGGAGCGCTGTTGTGTTCGGGCGCGGCGTCGTCCCCACTCTCGTACACATAGACTCACCTGCCGAGTGCGTCAGTGGTGTTGTTCGAGGTGTGCCCGGAGTGGTGTGGAGCGCTGTTGTGTTCGGGCGCGGCGTCGTCCCCATTCTCGTACACATAGACTCACCTGCCGAGTGCGTCAGTGGTGTTGTTCGAGGTGTGCCCGGAGTGGTGTGGAGCGGTGTTGTGTTCGGGCGCGGCGTCGTCCCCACTCTCGTACACATAGACTCACCTGCCGAGTGCGTCAGTGGTGTTGTTCGAGGTGTGCCCGGAGTGGTGTGGAGCGCTGTTGTGTTCGGGCGCAGCGTCATCCTCACTCTCATACTCAAAGTCATTGAGCAGTTTGCGGTTGAACTTCGCCGGTTGGGGTCCAGACGAGTCGTCCTGGAACTGAGATATGGGAATCATACTAATATTATAAATGCGAAAGTGAGTTTGTTGGTCTGTCCTCCAATCACGCAGCAACAGAGCAACGGATCGACATGATTTTTGTATGGGTATAGTTGAGGTCCTAGAAAGTGACATAGGCTACTTTTTATGCCAGAAAATTAAGGAGTTACTTTTTCCACTTGGGTATAGTCACTGGCATCAGCTAGTAATTATTATAAATAGGTCATCCAGAAAGATTCAAATTTTATTTTATGTTCTTGTACATTAATAGTCTTATTGACTTAAGTCTAGAACTAATAGATGATGATGGCAAGTTCATAATGGTTGATTTAGGTTTTTGAAAAATCTTGTGAGAGATCCTTGATTTTTCAGGATAAAAAGTTATGTTATTACAACAAAAACTGACCAACTGACATTTCAACCAATAGCTTAGACCATTGGGCCCAGAAACTTGAAATTTTGTACTTTGGAAGTGGATGGATAGGGGGCATAACCCTTTGAAATCCATACTAATATTACAAATTCGAAAGTGTATCTGTCTGTCTATGTTGTCACGGCCGTTCAACCGATTTTGATGAAATTTGCTGCAGAGATAGTATGTAACCTGGGGAAAGGCATAGGCTACTTTTTATTAGGGAAAATTAAGGAGTTCCCTCGAGAATTAAGAAACTAAATCCACGCGATCGAAATCGCGGGCATCATCTTGTTGGTAATATAATGAGTAATACATAGACAGAATACAAAAATATGAGCTTTACCTGATCACCCCCCATCATGGGTGAGTTGTGTGGGGACTCCTGCCGAGGCATGGGTGACATTTTATTATCCGAAGTGTTGTGGGAGATATTGAGGCTACTTCCTGCAAAACAAATAAAATATGTTTAGTATATTTTGTGAAACATAAACACTGGTGTTCAAAATTGTTCCAGCAACAAATTTTGTTATAATCATAATATATTTCATCATTTTGAATTTTTGAATTTTCTCAGTGCTCACCATTGGCAGTGCTGTTGAGTTGCTGTTGTTGTATCTCCTGATGCAGCGGGTGGTTGGGGTCAGCCATGTCCAACAGCGGCTGGATGACCTCCGGGCTGAACACATTGTTCTTCTGCCACAAGTTCAGCACTCGGATTATGTTGCGCTGGAATTTACATTATTATTTTTGGTTAAACTCTTTTATCTTAACTTATTAGTATAAATTAGATACCTATGCTAATGAGCAAAACAATCAAAGATTACCAGTTAGTTATTATAATTTTTTTATTTCATAACTTTGTAATAAACGTAAGGTTGTTAAAAAAGGCTAATAATAATAATGATTAGTATAGATGCATGAGTGTCTCTTTTTAAGTTGTTCAAGGTTTCTGATTTAATCTTTTTTAAAAATTAAAACAATACAATAGAACTTAAAGCTAGTTAGCCTAACCTAATTACTATATAAATATGCTGCTAACATTCTTGCCACCATGCCTGTGTGGAATTGGTGGCAAGAATGTTAGCAGCATTTCCACATAAAACTTGAAAAGTTAATTCTTAAAGGTGATAAACCAAAGTAAGTTAACGGAAATCTGGTCTCAACAAAATAAAGCACTAACATAGTTAACACAAGTAAGCCCTAATCTGCCTCTATCTACTAAGTACCTACTTAAATACATAAAACCTTTAATAGATCCAGTATGGAGAAATTATGCTCTAAACTTATAATTATAAAAATATACTCAATTATAGTTTTATTGCGGCAGTTTATGACTTGTGAAAAGACGTTAATTTCATTTAGTAACAAAGTATTTGACTTTGTTAATGACAGTAACACCAAGCATCCTACATCCTATTTGTATCAGTGCAATTCTGTATAAACTGAGTCCTCCGTATAAACTGAGCAATAACAATAATTAGGTAATAGTTAATCATATGGGAATACGTATTATTTACTATCAAATGTGTTTTGTTCTAAATAATTTAAGATGCACTAATTATAACCTTAAAGTGTTATCTACCTTATCACCATCAGGACATCTGAACAGGTTAGCGAAGGTTTGTTGCATGTTCTTAGCGAACCTTGGCGCAAAAACATCCTTCTCCTGCCCGAACTGATGCCTCGACTGCCTTACTATTGAATCTATCACGTATAAACCAGGAACTTTGTACTCGGGCTTGCACTTTTGGATAAACTTCTCGACACTGTGGACTACATGTTTGTAGAATTTTATCGCCTTTATTGCACCCCGCGTGATAGCACTCATCTTCGCCTTGGATATAGGCGGCTTATTTTCGTACAACCCGGACAACTGAAAACCAAAAATTAGTAAAAACGATGCCACAGTTATCATCATTCACAGTCTATTTTGGAAGCAATAATACCTCCGCGTTGAACGCTTTTACTTCTGGCGTATCCATTTTGTTGTTTCCTTTGTTTTCTCTTAATAAATTAATGCACTACACTACTTAAAATAATTAATTGTGAAAAGAAAATCATTTTCATGTACGGATCAACATGTTCACAATTACAAAATGGCGTAAGTTTAGTTGTCTCTGGCGTAAGTTTGGAAGTGTTGTGCTGCCATTCTTTGTAACATTAGTATATAATCAAAGCGAAGCTATTTGTCTGTGACCTACATTTAACCTGTAGCGTGCTTTGGTTTAATAGCAGTTTTTAACCTTTTTTTGAACAACCACAGAGGCATAGATTATGTAACAGAGGTCAACATCCTATATGTTACTTGTCTCTGGTCAACACCGATCTGCGACCAAAAAGAAGATTTGTCAAAGAAAAAAATTGTAAACAAAAATTCATTTACGGAAAAATCTTATTTTAATTTTTATCTATCACATTACATACAACTACTACTACTAACAGCCCTCAGAAAATTCATAATGGGTGATGAATATGCAGCCGTAAAACGTGGAAAGTTAATACTTAAAGGCGATAAACCAAAGCAAGTTAACGCGAATCCAAATTATAACCTCAACATAAGAATCTTGAAATCTTCCTTTCAACTAAATACTATTGTTTCTGTATCAACAGGTCTAAGAAACGCAAACATAAAAAGAAAGAAAAGGCAGAAGATGAGAAAGTAGACGAGGACTGTATAAAACACGGCGGTTGGTGGAAAGTCGAGAAAGTAGAAGATGTATCTGGATCAATAGCGATAGAATTTGGCAGAAACACGTATATCTTAGCTTTAGATAACGGTTTATTCACTATTGGAGCTCCACACGGCGAAGGGGAAGGTCCCTCGCCTGAAGAGATATTCACAGCATTTCCGGCGGGCGAAAATAAGTTTGCACTTAAGTCAGGGTATGGCAAGTACTTGGGTGTGTCTAAGGATGGTATGGTGACGGGCAGGTCAGACGCCGTAGGGCCTATGGAGCAGTGGGAACCAGTTTGGCAGGATGGTAGGTTCTATTAAGTTCATTAATTTAAATAATTAGTGCCTGTAACTACATACAAGTGAATTTGGTTAATTTGGTTAAGTTTTTTAGGTAGTCTGATAGAAGATTAGCATATGTTGTCCCATACCAGATATATCACGGAAATGGTTTGCAAGATATCCAAATTTTGTGATTAAAACACATTTTTAATTTTAGTATGGATTCAGTGTGGATCCAAAACATAGGGTTCCATACCACCACACAATATGTATTATTTTTATTAAAAAACAAGAAAGATATTGTCTGTGAAATAACTGGCTAACAAATGGCACTAATCTGGTAGCTCCTGACAAACAATTCGACACCCTATGAGTACTGAACCCTTCTTATTGATATTCGGATTTTGTCCTATACTTGCTTCTTGCCAAATTTCATGATTCTAGGTCAACGGGAAGTACTCTACACATTTTGATTTATCGGTTAAAATATACAGCATTAACAGCTGTATCTTTTGATTAAGTATTTGATATTAATTCAACTTCACAACCTTGTTCCTCCTTCTCCGTTCTACCACAGAACTGCGAGAAACTGTCAGTGTTGGCACCCTTGTGTGGTTGACGTCCAATATGCTCGCACGAAGCATTTTTGCTCGACATTTCTCATCTGATACAAACCGCTAGGGTGTGGAACACCCTCCCAGCGCATGTGTTTCCTGCCACTTATAACTTAAGTACCTTCAAGGCAAGAGTGAATAGGCATTTTCAAGGCAAGCACATTCCAACCTAGACCTCATTGCCCTAAGCATGGTTGTCGCCAAAAAAAAATATTTATACCTCTTTGCATTCCCGAGAAATAGGTGGTTGACAGACAGACAGAAGGACAACAAAGTGATCCTATAAGGGTTAGATTTTTCCTCTTGAGGTATGGAACCCTAAAAGTACGTACAACAAAAACCAGCCAAATTATTTGTGTTACAGGCAAAACAGCAATCCTAAGTTCATTAAACAAGTTCATGTCTGTGAATGAGGAAGACGACTCAATAGTGGCACGTAACGCGGCCGCTAGAGATGAAGACGTGTGCAACATCCGCAGCAACAAGAGCCGGGAGCTGAGCAGCTCAGTGGTGGCCGAGGAAGAAGGGGACCTCACTGAGGTGGAGGTCAATTATGTGTAAGTTTGATATCTATCAAGTACAAGTTAGCCCTTAACCGCAATCTCACCTGATGGTAAGTGATGTGGCCGAAATTCGGTTGAGAGGACATTATTATATTATTATTATTACAACTTTACTTAAATACCACAGTCTAAGGAGATACAGTTTTTTTGGGCTGGAAGGACATTCATTATTTAATCAAATAAATATTATAAATATGAAAGTTTGGATGGATGGATGTTTGTGACTCAATCTCGCCAGAATGGTTGAACAAATCTGGATGAAATTTGGCCCAGAGATAGATTCTAGTCACAAAAATATATATGTTGTTCACAGTAAGAAGTTCCAGAAGTTCCAAGACAAGAAGCTGCGCGTCAACGATGGCGGCCCGGGGGAGCTGAAGCGCGCCAAAATGGAGGGCAACCTACATGAGACGCTGCTCGACAGGCGCAGCAAGATGAAGGCCGACCGATATTGTAAATAACTAGGGCTTATAGGCATATTACACTGCACTTTCCACAGGGACCCTTACACCTGACAGGTTAGCCTGCAGTCAAGGGCTTACAAGTAGTGGATTAAAAAAATACCTGAATCAGTGTAGTGTAATAAGATTTAGGGAGAACGGGTCCTTAATTTGATCCTTATTGCCGTGTAATAAGCGACGCTCTAGTTAGCGGCTACGCCCACCTTTACCACAGGGCCCTGTAAAAAGTGCAGTGTAATAGGCCTATTATACAGCACTTCTCACAGGGACCCTTACACCTAACAGGTTAGCCCGCTACCATCTTAGACTGCATCTTCACTTACCATCAGGTGAGATCGTAGTCAAGAGCTAACTTGTAGTGGATAAAAAAAAAACAAAAAAAGAAACCTGAATTAGTGTAGTGTAATAAGAGTTAGGGAGAAAGGGTCCTTAATTTGATCCTTATTGCCGTGTGATAAGCGACGCTCTAGCTAGCGGGAGGAAGGGTCCCTATATTGGTCCTTATTGCTGTGTAATAAGCGACGCTCTAACCTGCAGCCACGCCCACTCTTACCACAGGGCCCTGTAAAAAGTGCAGTGTAATAGGCCTATTATAGACCTATGACACTGCAATTCGTCGCCAGCTCTCCGACTGGGCAGGGCCCTGTGTTTAGGGTGGGCGGTGCCGCTAGTTAGAGCGTCGCTTATTGCACAACAATAAGGATCAAATTAGGGACCCTTTCACCCTAAATCTTATTACACTACATTGATTCAAGTGTAAGGGTCTCTGTGAAAAGTGCAGTGTAATAGGCCTAGTAACCTTAAATGTAACTAAATTTATTGTTAAATATATTTTGATTTAAATAAAATTGACATCATCAATCTTCTTCTTGTTTTATAATCGTAAACTCAAACTCAAATAATGTGTATTCAATTTATGTAGGTATACTACACTTATTGACGTCCAGTTATTTATAATATACTAGCATAATATGCCCGCGACTTCGTACGCGTGGATCGAGGTTTTGTGGTTCCCGCGGGAACTATAATTTTCCGGGATAAGTAGCCTATGTGCTATTCCAGACTATAATCTATCTCTGTGCCAAATTTCATCCAGATCCGTTTAGCCGTTCTGGCATGATTGAGTAACCAACGTCCATCCAAACCTTAGAATTTTTATTAAGTATAGATAACATAAAAACAAAAACTAAAAAAAACTAAATTAGGCCAAAGATTAGGCCACAGGGCCAGATAAGTTTGTGGGACTATGGTATGAGCATGGCATGTAACGGCTTGCTACATCGCTCAAACAAGGCTCAAACTGCTTTAGTTTTGACTCTGACACTTGCAATTTTATTGCAAGGTTGACATGAATAGTATAATGTGTGCTTAGGGGTGAAACAAGACGATTTCAGACGAGGATGAAGTTGCCTGCCTGAGCGAAGCGAGGGCTGGCATCACCCGAAATCGTGTTTTATCCCGTGGCGTACAGACTATTTTTAATATAATCTGCATTAAAAGTGCGAGTTTTATTAAAATTGTATTTCTTATTTATTTTAGTTGCTAGGTTGTTGTTTACAAATATAACTGTCAGTTGTTGATGAGTAAAATGACAATTAAAAAGGTTTGAAATAAACAAAATATACTCTGACAGGATTGAAAGGAGGGCTGCATGACGTATTAGTCTGAAATTAACTAGTAATTAATTAACCTCCCAGCTCTATAGTGTGTCTCCTCCATTCCACGCGTCATTGGCGTATATTGTACCCATTTGGCACACCATAAAGGTATGCCATAAAACCAAGAACTGAATTGAAATTAACTAGTTTCAGGTGGCTCATCGGGCATTGAAACTCGCATTTTCAATGCAGGTTATATAAAAAAGGATTTACTTTAACATAATATTTAACGGCTTTATGCAAGTGGGCCTAAGGCCACAATCACAAACGCACAACCTCTTAGGGCAAACACATATTAAAACCTAACATAGAATTCCTAGGATATGTGTGTAATTAATTTCACACATTTCCATATTTTTTCCCCACCAAAATCCACTTGGGACGGCTACTAGTACTATGGCGGGAACCGTTTTGTTGCAGGAGAAAGCCTTTTTCGCGCTATATGTACTTTAATTAAATATCTTAGCCATGGGATTGAAGGCGAAATAAAGACACCGTATAATTTTTTAAACGATTTATTTCTCTTGCAATGACATTCGGTACACGGGGGCCTAAAATGTTTGTCGAGATTAATTTAGTATATTATACCGCATTCTTACAGAACATGCCATATACGTTACAATCATAGAGAATTTGAAAATACTACCTACATGTCTTATAAAAAACCATATCTACACCTAAGCCTAGTTTTAGACTAGAAGAACTAGTCTATCGGAACTTTTTTTTCAGAGTTTCGGCGTTGCTAAGTTCTAAAGCCTGTTTATTTAGGAAGTACACCAAAAAATTTACATTTCATTTATAAGAATAAAATAAAATATTGGTCTTGCATGAAAATTTACCATTATGAATATTCGCATATTCATATTCAGAAATGGCAGCCCTAGAAAGACTATCTGCGGCTGCCATTAAGTTTCAATATGGTTGGTATGCCACAAAACACTAAGCGTTTTATACCGTACTAAGGGCTAATTTTTCAATCGTCAGATAAAGTTTGTCGGAGGAATAATTTTAGCGTTTTGACAGGTTTTGTATTGAAAATCCGTCAAAACGTCAAATTTATTCCTCCAATAAACTTTATCTGACAATTGAAAAATCGGCCCTTAAACACTTTTATTTGATCAATAAGATTAATAAAAGTAATAGTTTGAACACTTGAATATTCTGGATGAAAAAAAGTTTCATATAAGACCGAACGTGAATACTTAGAATGCACAAGTAAATTCTATTATTCATTGAAACAAAAGGCGCAAATTTTTGACATTCCACTATGACGCCATCTTTCCACCAAACAAATTTAACCCTGTTTCATTTATGCAGGCTTTGGAACTCGACAAGTTAACATTACAAAAATGCAAATTAGTCTCTGAAGTAAGCGACACTTAAAGTAGAAAGCTTTTCAGTCGAGTTTATAATATTATCGATAACCTACAAATATGGCCGAATACTGAGACGCCAATTTCACAATCAATTTCTAACTTAGTAGTGGTTTGAAACCTTTTGCAAGTGAATGATCCGCCATTTTGTTTTTTTTCTTGCTAAAATTGTATAATATTTAGTAGATAATCATTATGTTAAGCTTACAAAGTTGTGAATAAAGTGATTTTGCAGTTTCAAGGAAAATTAAATTTCCCGGGATAAAACATAGCCTATATGACAACTATATCCATGCGAGAAATCACATCGACCTGCAGCGTGATAGGACAATTCAATACTAAACTGGCAGATCGGATACTATTTCAAATCTTTTTTGGTGTCATTTTAACGAGTGTTTCAGTATTCGGATGCATTTATATATATACTGGCTTTCAATTTATTTTGACAACTTCTCATGTAACTAATGTTAATACATTATATTCAGATATTACATTATATTCAATATTAAATTACCTAATATTGAATATCGAGCGTTGCCAGATGTTTGTACAAAAAAAAAACAGAAAATATCCACAAAGACATTTGCATTTCTTAACCCAAAAAGAAACAAGTTTTTTTTACAAAATAAGTAGTCAATAATATATAGCTTTACACACTAGGTCTGTGCGTCGATTTATCATTTTTCGTACGCGTTATATTGGACCAATCCGAATATTCTTCAATCATTAAATTGGTAACTGTTAAGTTAGTTACGATCTTTACAAGGTATTGTTATTCATTAAACAGTTAAACCAAATACATTGTACTACAAAATACGGCACCCTACTCGAATGTACAAACATTGCGGGTAGGGTAGCGTATAAAGTATGTTTCTGGCCCAATTAAGGCCAGATAGTTTATTAGGCTAGACCAGTGGTCGGCAAACTTATTAGCCAAAGAGCCAAATATGAACATTACAACAATTTCAAAAAAAATTGGGAGCCAAATCTGCTTCTTTAGTAAACTTTTATTACACTAAATAAAACTAAATTTCATACTTAATAAATATTTATTAATGCGAACAATGCGCTCGCATCTCCTTGGAAAGTTTGAGTAAGTCAGGTTTGTAGGTTGTTTTTAATTTTAGGCATGATTCCAAGTTCTCATCAATAAGACGACTTCTCAATTTACTCTTGATAATGTTCATGCTTGAAAAAGATTGTTCGCATATATATGTAGAACGAGAAAAAGGATAGAACAGCCAACGCCGCACTTAAGGTGTCACTTTGCCGACCACTGGTCTAGGTGATAGTTTGCCCAACCTAGCTATGTAAACAGTAATCTCAGAATCCTAATAAAGGAATATACACCTCTTTAATATTGATGTTAGCCTGTCACTGAGTTTTAGTAACAAACAAAAGTAAGAAAAAAAAAGCTCTAATGCTGCTTAGACCAATGTGCTTAGCATGTGTACAACGAGATTATCTCGCGACGAGAGAGAGAGATGTGATCGTTGCCGGCAAAGGACATTGACCAAATTCGCCTAAGAATCAACACACGTTTGAAATATACAGTAATTCTTAGCTTAATTTATAGTCTTTATTCCAAATATCAGAATTTAACGGACACTTCAAATTAATTAAAAAATAAGTAAATGGGTATTAAATTGATTACTATACGTTTCCGTCTCTGGATTATTAACCACAGACCAATAACTTAAGTTTTAAATAATATACAATACCACCGCTTGAGCGCTAGATCTGTATCGTAAGAAACAAAATAAAAGCTGCTTAAAGTGCTAAGTGCGCTAGTATTCGGAATCTCGCAACGCCATCTATTGAAAGTACAATAATTTAATATTTTTAACGCCATCTGTGAAGTTCTCGATGAACTATGACGATACCTGCATTATTAATAACGCCATCTGTAATGTTTTCGATGAACTACGGCGAATCTTGTCTTATCTACATACTGTTTACAGCTCTGTTACAAATGGATAGAGATGATATTAATTTGTTCAAGTAGATTGATCGTGAATGCTGAAATAAACTCAAAATTGAAAATATTTTTGGTAATAAGTAATTTTCTTGCAAGTGTCCGTAGTTTTAATCTGCTCTCAAGTATAAAAAGGTATTAATTTGAACCCAGTAATCAATGTTTTATGACGGTTGGTTCTTAGGCGAACTTTGTATGGGGACAGAACAATGTCCTTTTTCATTTACCCTAACATGCACAAAATGCGGTATATTACAAGAAGAAAATAGTCTACATGTAAAGGTTCGTAGAGAAAAATACCACAGATAAGAAATATTACTTTTATCTCTACTTTTGACGTAACGATAAAAGTAACCATGTTAGCTTCGGTAGAGAAATAGAGATAACGGGGTAAATATAATTTTACTCGTTATGCGCATGCTAGCCATACTGAGATGTGTTACGTTGATATAAAGTAATGTTGGATGCAAAGATTCGTGACGTTCGAGCACAAAGTTAGGTATGCAAAATAGTTTTTTTTGTTAATTTTCAAGGTGTTAACTGATTTTAACTACATTTCAATGGGGTCGAGAGAAAAGAAAAAAAGAGTAAAAAGAGAAAAAGCTTGAGTTTTTACAGTCCCTCAAACTTATTTGACCCGGTGGCCAAAATTGGGGACTGACTTTTATGCTTGTTTAGTTTTTTTAAATTAATTTTTCATGTATACTAATGACGCTGTCCCTGGGTTAGATAAGTTTGTGGGATTGTACTTCTTGTTAAATGTGATAAATGGTACTCATTTGACAGATTGTTATCAAGAAAATAATATATGTACAGACCAATTAAGAAACCCCTATTAATAATGGAAGTTGATTAACATAAAGACTTCAGTTCATTTTGGTTACATTTTCATAAATTTATCACGAAAATATATAGCAAAAACTTGTTGTACACAAAATCTATACCAAATTGACAGGTCTTATCAGGTGCTATCCTTATTAGCATGGAGCATTATTATAGGGATAGCAGTACATTTAGATGTGTCATAGTTTACAGATTGTAAACAATTTAATTGATAATAATTGTGGCTAATTCTGTTGTTCACTATCTCTAAACTAAACTTAAATGACAGCATAAAATATATTGCTATCCCTTACGTAATTAACGCAAGGAGTATTACAAGCAAGGACAATACGTGATTCGGAACTGTCATTTTAGTTAAGAGATTGTGTTAAACAGAGGTGCGATGTAAGAATTGCCGATCCAATCGTCAAGTTCGGCGTCAAAGAAAAATATACCGTAACAGCATTGAATTAGAGCTCAATTTCGTGTATCCATTCTCATACGTTTATGGTATCGTACATACCTAAACGTATGAGAATGGATATGTCACCGTAAGATTGTAAGAACCGTTAGATTATAATCTAACTCGCGAAATTCTAAACTGTCGAAAGATTACAATTTAACGCATTATTTTCCGGTAGATTGTAATCTGATAGGTATTTAAACCCGATAAAACCTAATTGTTTATGTCGAATCCTAACCTAAACTACAAGAAAAAGACAAGAAAACGTAAATAAAATGAATATTTCAAAAACAGAAACTCAGAACATTGAACAGTTTACAATCTTTCGACAGTTTAGAATTTCGCGAGTTAGATTATAATCTAACGGTTTTTACAATCTTACGGTGACATATGCACGAAATTGAGCTCTAATTCAATGCGGTTATGGTTTATTTTACTTTGACGCCGAACATAGACGATTCGATCGACAATTCTTACACAATAGGGGGGCAGAACTGGCCACAATATTGATTTATTAAACTATTCTTAAATAAACTGATTTATTTCACCCTCAAAAGCAATTTTTCGCCAACCCTGCTCAAAATCTTAATACACGCCACCGCTAACTTTAAACCAACATCATTAATGTTATTGGAACAATATTATATTATATATTAACATTGTTTCGGTGGGCAAGATGTTTTTAAATAAATTATCTACAATACAATATTGTTTTAATAATCCTCATATTACGAAACTTTTGAATAAACTATTGCGATTGTCACAATCATCGATACAGGCTGAATTTATAGTTCTCTTGTATTTTTTTTGTCCACTTATACCTATGGGACCTAAAAATTTCAAGATTCAAAGCAAAATTGTAGAAATCAATTTGTAGGGTTAGGGTTTTCTACATAACTTTTTTTTACGTTATGACATAATTTTTTAAATTTGTAATATAGTTATAATTTGTCCTTTTTTCCGTTTAATTCGTATAATATATTATATAGCGTCGTTAAATTGTAAAGACAAAAGTTGTATTATATTTTTTATTGAACATAAGTAATTGAGCACAATACAATATTTCCTCTAAAATTGAAAATGGTAAAATGTAATTTTTTTACCTTAAAGGTTAAAATAAAATAAAATTCCTAAATTCTGTATTGTTTTGCTTTGCAACTAACCTGGGTCAAATTATTATCACAATGATCGGATCAAAGTTTCGTAATACGGGTACATTTTCAATTAATAAAAACCTTTTACTTTTTTTTAGAGTATTTGCGATTGCATGCATTTCCAAATGACACAGAATTAATAAGCTTTAGATTAATTAAAGGAAGTAAATATAATAATTATTCAGTATGTTGTATAATCGTTTCTGAACCCAAATAAATAACTACTAAGACCTATAGATTTTATTTTATTATAGTTCACATTTTTCCTTTATCTTTTTGTTATTGTAATTACGTATACTCAATTTGGTCACATCAATCATTTTTCCTAAATTTTTAAAAATAAATGCTTCCCATCTGTTTCATAAAATGATGGTAGATTTAAAAAAGTAATTCTATACATCGATCAATTTCTACATAACTTTTTTTTGTAAATAAACTGATAAATTAAAAAGCATAGATTATTTGTTGCAAGTTAGTAATGTTTTATTACCTACTAGATGATGCCCGCGACTTCGTCCGCATGGATTACGGGTTTTTGATTCCCCGATTCAATTTTCCGGGATAAAAAGTAGCCTATGTCCTTCCCCGGGATACAAACTGTCCCTATACCAAATTTCATCAAAATCGGTTGAACAGATGGGCCGTAAAAGCGTAGCAGACAGACAGAAACACTTTCGCATTTATAATATTAAGTATGGATTCGTTCGTTCACCATTTATCCGATAGAGTTAAAACTTTGTACAATTATTGTTGGCACGTACTTGAAGGTTTCCGACGTCAACGTGGAAGTAAATTTGGGTTCAGAACGTATGAAGAGCGTAAGGAGTGCTATAAACATAGTCAAGTACCAGAACACCTATGTGTATAGCAATATGGATGATGACAACTCAATTAAATCAGCAACTCTTTATCAAACTTAAAAACACGCTTCTTGTATGGAAGTTGTATGAAATTCACAATAGTGACGTCACCGTAAGATTGTAAAAACCGTTAGATTATAATCTAACTCGCGAAATTGCAAACTGTCGAATGATTACAGTTTAACGTTTTTTTTTCGGTAGATTGTAAGCTGATAGATATATAAACCCGATAAAACCTAAGTGTTTATGTCGAACCCTAACCTAACCTACAAGAAACAGGCAAGAAAACGTAAATACAATGAATATTTCAAAAATTGACACTCAGTACATTGAACGGTTCACAATCTTTCGACAGTTTACAATTTCGCGAGTTAGATTATAATAATCTTATGGTGACAGTGACGTCACCAAATTTCAACGCACTATTTTTCTTTAATCTATATTTTAAAATGGTTAACAAACTTAAAACCAACCGAGGATGTGAATTTGAGGTGTTTTGGAAGACCCTCTATTTAATAATCAGTTGGAAATAATTTATTTTTGATATAGTCATCATCCCTATTACTAACAATCATGCCGGAAACACACTTTCACACACTTGTGGCGTGGCGTGAAACAAGTGTGCCCGGTTCATTACCGTGAGTAATGTTAAGGGTCAGTTGCACCACAGGTGGTTATTGCTTACGTTAAATGTGACCACTTAAAAAGCTGTTTAGGGTTGCAAAAGTCAGGACTCAGGGTTCTTGTATGTTTTAGCAAAAATTTGACGTAAAACCTCAACATTTTTAATATATAACTAAATATATACAAGCCGGTCCACCTGATGTTAAATGACTTCCACCGCTCATGAAACGGAGACGGTTCAAATTTGTATGGGGCGTGGGACTGAAAGAAAAATAACACTGACTCACGTCACTTGTCAGAAATGACATTTGACACATTTCACGCCTATTGTCTTCTCTATGGCTGAAGGGCGCCATGTTGGAAACATATCGAAAAACTTGAAATAGATTTATTTTTGCCAGTTACTTAGTTTGCTATTCAAATTTATTTTATTTTTAATAAAATCTATGTATTTTAATCTATTCATGATAAAGTGTAAAAGACTACACCCAAAATGAACCTTCTCCTTTGCAGAACAAGAGGAACCACCAATGCTTTGCCGACTTTTAAGAACTTTTCTGTCCGCCCCCTGAATAGCCTTGATGAAATTTGGATGAAAAATTAGTTAATACGGATGTAAGAATATTGACTTGTGACAGTAATAGGCCTATTACACTGCACTTTTCACAGGGACCCTTACACTTGAATCAGTGCAGTGTAATAAGATTTAGGGAGAAAGGAATCCTAAATTGGTCATTGCATTTTTTACAGGGCCCCGTAAAAAGTGCAATGTAAACAATTTTAACTTGTGACAGTAACTTTGACCACTGTTTTTTTTATCACTATTATGTTAACGGTCTGTGGTGCAACTGGCCACAAATGCAGGTCGACAATGAAATCATAATATATACACAGTATATGACATCGCAGTGTAGCGACACTCGGCGCGACCCTACACCGATACGCGACGCGATGACACGCGACGCGACGACTCCGCAACTGGCGACAAATTGTTGATATTATTACATGCTCAATAGAAAGAAGTAAGTTGTAAGGTTTTTTGAAGTTATACTTCTTTTGACGCGTTATGGAAAAATTATCCGGAGGGAATTTTTACGATGCGCGCGTACACCGAACCCCAAGTTAGACACTCTGACCTTAGTTGGTCAACTTATAAGTCTTGCAGAAAAATGCCTACCAACAAAATAATAGGCATGATGACAGTAACCAAGAATCAATGAAATTGTGAATTTATCTAATGAAATAGGATTCATGGATTATAAAAAACGTATTTATTTTTCTATTTCAAGTGAGATTGCTATTTATTTTCAAAAAATAAAACTATAAAATACATCAATCCGCCATATTGGATTAAACGCCAAGAAGCGAATGACGTCACAATAGGCATGATGACTAATTTTGAAAAATGGTCAGATTATGTTCGGAAGTATCTACTATATCGAAAAAATATCTTATTTCAGCAGAAAAATAAGGTTTAGTAGATAAAATTGGCATTTGAAATTTAAATTTTAAAAATCACGCCAAAACGCTCGCGGGTGTCATGGCGTCGTTTGTGACGTCACTACTGTTTTTACCAATGTACTCTAATGTACTGCGTGCAGTAAACAATAAGTCTTCGTACAACAATTTAGATATTTTGTGTGAATAATATGAATTCTAAAGTGTGTAAGTCGTGTGCGGTCCCCCAGTGTGATAGCACATCAAAATTAACTCCAAACAAGTTATTTATCTAAATTCTGCTATTTCTTTCTGCGAAGATCACTTGACGTAAATATTTGCTTTATTCTAATACGCGCATTCCCGCAGGAACTCCTTAATTTTCCGGGATAAAAAGTCCATATAAATCTTCCTCTTGAATCATTCTATCTATTAAAAAAACCGCATCAAAATCCGATGCGTAGTTTTAAAGATCTAAGCATACATAGGGACAGACAGCGGGAAGCGACTTTGTTTTATACTATTTAGTGATGATGTTTTGCTCATAGCACAAATAACTGCAAAAAGTTAGAATCGAACCCCAGACGCACCGAATAGGAGGCAGACGTCATATTTACTAGGCAATCACCGCTCATATTAAGTTATACGGTATAGTTTTAAAAAACAACATTTAATTAACATAACCTCTAATAACTAAGTACCATGAAGTGCTTAATATATAAAATAGCAGATTTTACGGGTTTAGGACCTATATATTATTATTTATGAAACAAAAAAACATACAAAAATACTTGATAAACATTTAAAACACCTGTGCTTATAGAGATTGTTTGCCGATTGTCAAAGCTCGAAATAAATTGTGACGTCATTCGCTTCAGTGGTGTTTTATACAATATGGCGGATTGCTGTATTTTATAGTTTTATTTTATCAAAATAAATAACAATCTCACTCGAAATAGAAAAATAAATAAGTTTTTTATAATCCATGAATCCTATTTCATTACATAATTTCATAATTTCATTGATTCTTGGATACTGTCATCATGCCTATTGTTTGTTTTCGAGCTTTGACAATCACACTATTGTTTACTGCACACTGCACAGAGTACATTGGTAAAAACAATAGTGACGTCACAAACGGCGCCATGACACCGGCGAGCGTTTTGGCGTGAATTTTAAAATTCAAATTTCAAATGCCAATTTTATCTACCAAACCTTATTTTTCTGCTGAAATAATATACTTATTCGAAATAGTAGATACTTCCGAACATAATCTGACCATTTTTCAAAATCAGTCATCATGCCTATTACTAGTGGTTCGCCCCGAACTCTTCTCGAGCATCTTCAGGAGATGGTGACTCGACAATGCACGATTTGATGCATGCTGAAGATGCTCCGGTGTCGGAGTGAAACATATGATGAGAGTGATTTGGAGGATATGTGTGGTGTTGTGCTGTGCATTACTGGGTGGTGGGTGTCGCATGCTGCAGGTGGAAGACACCCACTGTACCACAAGATTTGTCTAATGTGGCGGATTATAGCGAATTATTCTAGTTCATTCATTGGTATTTATGTGATCGGTGGAGGCCTACCTCGTACCGTCGCGGCGTCTCAGCTGGCCAGCATGGTTGAGTCCCCGGCCCGCTCGGCCCTCAGCCACTCAACGAACTCGTCCAACATCACGGGCCCTGCATATTGATTTCATTAGAAACCTTCATTGAAATTGATCCGTTCAAACATAGACTGGATGAGCATCAGCGACAGCTGTCTAACTTATTATGTACGTGTCACTTTATTTGTCCGCGATGGACTCCTGAACTACTTAACCGATTTTAAATTAAATTTGCATACCATTTGCAGTTTGATCCAACTTGAAAGATAGGATAGCTTACATCTTAATTTATAGCCTTAGTCGATGCAGACGAAGTCGCGGGAAACATCTTGTATATACATATAAAACTAGATGACCGCGACTTTGTCCGCGTGGATTAAGATTTTTTGGGTTCCCACGGGAACTCTTTAATTTTCTGAGATAAAAAGTACCCTATGTCCTTCCCCGGGATACAACCTACACGTATACCAAATTTCATCAAAATCGGTTGAACAGATGGCCCGTGAAAGCGTAGCAGATAGACACGGTTTCGCATTATTAACATTAGTATGGATTATCTAAATATATTATATAAAAGACAAAGTTGACTGACTGTCTATCAACACACAGCTCAAACCACTGATGGGCCTGGCTGAAATTTGGCATACAATTGACCCGGTAGCATTTCTCATTTCATGGGACAAGAACTCAGTGAGTTTAGGGCAGAAGGGCAACACAACACTGCGATAACTCACAAGCGCCGTCCGCGTCGTAGGTAGTGAGCTGCGTGTCCACAGTGCGGCTGAACTCGAGGATGTTGCACCACTGGTCGCGGTTCACGACCCGGTAGCGCCTCTCGCGGGACAGGAACTCAGTGAGTTTGGGGCAGAAGGGCAACACAACACTGCGATAACTCACAAGCGCCGTCCGCGTCGTAGGTAGTGAGCTGCGTGTCCACAGTGCGGCTGAACTCGAGGATGTTGCACCACTGGTCGCAGTTCACGACCCGGTAGCGCCTCTCGCGGGACAAGAACTCAGTGAGTTTAGGGCAGAAGGGCAACACAACACTGCGATAACTCACAAGCGCCGTCCGCGTCGTAGGTAGTGAGCTGCGTGTCCACAGTGCGGCTGAACTCGAGGATGTTGCACCACTGGTCGCGGTTCACGACCCGGTAGCGCCTCTCGCGGGACAGGAACTCAGTGAGTTTGGGGCAGAAGGGCAACACAACACTGCGATAACTCACAAGCGCCGTCCGCGTCGTAGGTAGTGAGCTGCGTGTCCACAGTGCGGCTGAACTCGAGGATGTTGCACCACTGGTCGCAGTTCACGACCCGGTAGCGCCTCTCGCGGGACAAGAACTCAGTGAGTTTAGGGCAGAAGGGCAACACAACACTGCGATAACTCACAAGCGCCGTCCGCGTCGTAGGTAGTGAGCTGCGTGTCCACAGTGCGGCTGAACTCGAGGATGTTGCACCACTGGTCGCGGTTCACGACCCGGTAGCGCCTCTCGCGGGACAGGAACTCAGTGAGTTTGGGGCAGAAGGGCAACACAACACTGCGATAACTCACAAGCGCCGTCCGCGTCGTAGGTAGTGAGCTGCGTGTCCACAGTGCGGCTGAACTCGAGGATGTTGCACCACTGGTCGCAGTTCACGACCCGGTAGCGCCTCTCGCGGGACAGGAACTCAGTGAGTTTGGGGCAGAAGGGCAACACAACACTGCGATAACTCACAAGCGCCGTCCGCGTCGTAGGTAGTGAGCTGCGTGTCCACAGTGCGGCTGAACTCGAGGATGTTGCACCACTGGTCGCAGTTCACGACCCGGTAGCGCCTCTCGCGGGACAAGAACTCAGTGAGTTTAGGGCAGAAGGGCAACACAACACTGCGATAACTCACAAGCGCCGTCCGCGTCGTAGGTAGTGAGCTGCGTGTCCACAGTGCGGCTGAACTCGAGGATGTTGCACCACTGGTCGCGGTTCACGACCCGGTAGCGCCTCTCGCGGGACAGGAACTCAGTGAGTTTGGGCCGCAGGTGCCAGCGGGGCAACAGCACTCCGAGCAGGGCTCGCGCTGTGCTTGTGTCTAGTGATCGCTGGTCTTTGTCCTGGAAATAGAGTAGATGTTTAAATCCGGTGATAGCGTAGCTTATAGGCCTATTACATGGCACTTTTTACAGGGCCCTGTGGAAGAAATTCGAGCGATACGAAATACCTTTTCTGTTTCAGCATAATATCTTTATTTTATGTTCTCCTCATTGTAGTTAATGAATGAATCAGAAAACTTCTGCGACTGCTATAGGCCTATTAAACTGCACTTTTTACAGGACCCTCTGGTAAGGGTGGGCGTGGCCGCTAGATAGAGCGTCGCTTATGTCACAGGAATAAGGACCAATTTATGGACCTTTCATTTAAAGGTTACATCATTTGTTTACCTTTTCTTGAGAAAAGTTGTATCAAGTGGGTACATCAAGAATAACATTGATTTTTCACTATCATGTCTGCTACTTAGCTCAATAAACTCATTGATTCAGGTGGAAGGGTCCCTGCGAAAAGTGCAGTGTAATAGGCCTATTAAGGTTCTGTGTGAGTACATAGTTGAAACTTTCAACGTCGCCTTGATAGCTGATAAAATGGAGTTGTTTTAATTGGTAGTGCCACGTTATGATATAAGGATCCACCACTACAGCCCATTAACGTCCCACTGCTGGACACAGGCCTCCGCTCTCATAGGAGAGAGGGTATTAAGAGCTTAGACCCACCACGCTGCTCCAAGGCGGATTGGCGGGATTTAACGACCATTATCATGTTAGTGATAATAACCGGGACCGGCCTTTAGTGCTCTCCGAGGCACGGGGGTGAAACACCGCCAACTTCCTAACTCCGGGCTAGTACTGAGAATTTCTAGGTAGAAAAACCCAATACTTAATTATGGGCCGACCCAGGACTCGAACCCGGGACCTCGTCGGCCGCAGTCGAATATGCTAACCACTAGACCAGAGAGGCAGTTATATATATAGTTATATATAAGGATCACTCTATGTAAAAGGTACTGGTTCGTATCTTTGCTTTCAGCACAGTAGTGCACTGATGGAAGTGATGATGCAGTTGAGACAGTAGCGGGCTAACCTGTTAGGGGCATGTCATTTATATTAAACCCATACCTCTATTCGGTTTGCACACAGCATCGTACCAGAACGCTAAATCCCGTGGTAACTAGCCACGGCGGAAGCCTCCCACCAGGCCAGACTAGAGCAAATTCAGAGAAATTAATAATTCTCAAATTGCCGGGGTTCGAAACCAGGATCTCCGCACTTTAACAGACAACAGTGCTCAACACTGCACTATTGAGGTTGTTAAAACAATGACTATATTTTACTTATCAATTGTATATTACTATTATTCTCTGCAGAAATAACAGCATTTTAAACAGTAGGACACTCACATTAATATTAAGCTTGAAATAGAAATGAAATTACACTCACCCTAGCAAAATCATATGAATATCTGTATACAGCCTTAAATACATATGGGTCGTTGAGTAAACAGCGTAAATATTCTAGTTTGTTTTGCAGTTTCACCACACTGTCGCACTGCAGCTCTGTTAGACCTGCAATGTAAAAAAATAAATTTTATAAAAAGTCAAAATTAAGATAATTTTTCCATCCCATTTCCAAGTTCTACATGAAAATACATTGAATTGATCAAGAATGGAGAAAATCCTACTAATATTTACACTCATGTGAATTAAGTTTTTTCCATTCCCGCGGGAATTCTTCAATTTGCCGGGATAAAAAGCCTATGTCCTTCCCTGGGATACAACATATCTCCATACCAGATTTCATCAAAATCAGTAAAACAGATGTAACTAAAGCGATTTGGCTGAAATTTTGAATTTACATAGCATATATATGTACCTTGAATTAACCCACAGGCCACTATTAATGCTGGAAAATTAAAGAGTTCAGAAAACCTTAATCCATGGGGACAAAGCTGTGGGCAATGTTTAACCACACCACAAATACAATCAAGGTAGGGTTCTTAAGTATTTCAGAGCATATTTTTTCACATTAAGGTTGGGGTGCAGTTTTTGTGTTTTCTTAAAGTTTGTTCCAATAGTTGCTATTCCATGCTAAAGGTTCCTTTGGTTGGAAAGAGCTATTTAAATAGGTTGTACATATTTCCCATAATATCCAATCAGACATCAGTTCTATACCTTTGATCCATTCCTCCTGTGTGAAGAACCCCATTTGTTTGGCACCCATTTTATATGCAATGACCAGCATCACAACATTTTCTGGATCCACACCTAAGTCCTCGCAAAATTTTTCCATACCTTCAGGACCTGAAAGAGAAAGAATATTCATTGAAATAACTAAGTATCAAATGATCTCTTAAAATAAATGGATTAATAGGTATAAAATGTCACCTAATACATCTGGTTCTGCAACAGTTGTGTATTCTTTGAACCATGCTAAACATTTTTTGGAGCTAAAACTGGTGTCCTCAGTTTTGGAATGTCTTCGTGAACTGAAAATAGATAATTACATAATCATAAAATTAAACATGGAAAAATAAAATTACATCATTACAAATAGTAAAATATTAAATTATGTAAAATATTAATACACTTGATCGTAGAAGTATCCACAATATAAAGAACTTTTGGGCAAGCCGGTTTCCTCACAATATTGTTTTGTTCACAGTTTAAAGCAAGTGATACTTAATTTCTAAAAATGCACATAACTTGGAACAGTGAGAGGTGCGTGCCCAGGAATTGAACTCCTGATCACCCAAATAGGAAGTTGTGCATCAAGACCACTAAGCTATCACTGCTTTCATGCCTGAGAGTTCTTCATTATGTTCTCAATATATGTGTGAAGTCTACCAATCAGCACTTAGTCGTGGGGTGGGGTAATTAGGTAGCATCCCTACTGTACAATCAGTTTAGGTAGCAGCTGACCTGGAGTTGCGCGAGCGCTTGTGGTGATGATGGTCGTCCAGTGTGGTGGTGCCCGGCACGATTTCAGCAGCCGGTGCGCCGCTGCGCGTGCGTTTACTGCAGCGCGGCATAGCTCTACCACCCTATGCATTTACTATATGTTAACATTTTCAAATCTAGAGTTGTCCCATTCCACTTACATTACATTATAAATCCTACCAGCTGCATTAGTCCCAGTGCTTGCATAACATAAACACTAAAGTGATTAGTGGGAAACCAAATGATTGAAGATATTTGAGCTTTACCAATATAGTATGCCCAAATTTCTTGTTTATTGCCTGACAAAAGTACTACTTACTTCACTGTGCAAACAAATTATCAACCTTGCATTAACTAAGTGTTACTTTATCCATGTAGGTAGCATCACAATGTTGACTGTCAAGGTTAACTAATATTGAACTTAATAATAAACATGCATGCATGTTATGGTAAATAACAGAATAATTGTTTGTTGTTTGTATAATGCACACAGGAGCTATAGGTTATATTATCATGCATGCAAAATAACTTCAGCTGTGACACCCACGCGAGGAAAGTCGCGGGCGATCATAAAGTTTACATTTTTGCTCTCAAATATCGGAATCTTTGCAAATAGGTCGCGATATCGATTGTAAGGTTACTACACAATGAATACTCACTATTGGTGGCAGACTCGTTATAAAACTAGAGAACTTGAACGGGTTTTCGTCTCCTATTTTGCGAATTTGCGAAGACAGCTTGACGAAAAAATGTCTACTTGACAGGTCGATAATAACCTGAAATAAAAAATCAATGTGGAGAAATAGGGAGACCGTACAAAGCATACATCACAATCACATTACAAGGGCATTCAATAATATGTACCTGAGATGAGATAAGTGCACCGAAAATATCACAAATAACATATAAGAGGATTGTTTTACTAAGCTAGAGTTTTGACTCAAAAACACGTTGAAAACAATACTTATTGCTTTTTGTAATTGTATTGACGGTAACAGAAGATATTTTCAATGAACTAACAACATATAAACCTGGCCGTTCATATCTAGTTCTTAACAAATTAAAAGAAAATTTTACAAAATTAAAGTGCAAACACAGCGGCTGAGATTTTTTTTTCTTCTTTTTACTCACAGAGTACAATAGACTGTTTTTACTAGCCAAAGAGAATGTAAACGCTAGGTGGCTCTGGGCTCTAGCTTTTGTTATATGGCAAATCAAAACTAATATTACAAGGCAATCAAGGTCCTATAATAACTATGTATGCATTGTTATATACATATTCTCACTATTTACCAGAAAACATTACATGCATTATATTTTGTATACCTTCTAGTCCTAAAAAGATTTTAAATTATCCATTTGCTCACGCGTAAGCTGTAAATTCTACACTCTCGCCGAGGCAAACGGATTGAAAGCCTTTAATCTTGTCAGCTGGTAGCCTTGTTTGTCTATGTCCAGTCAACGGTTGGGTTTTGGGTTCGGTACATATATTTCAATTGGATTTTCGGTTGAATTTCGAAACTCGGGAGTTTTCAGAGCTATTCTACGCTTATTCTACGTACAATTTATCTTAAATTTTATTACATGTATTCCGCTAAAGTAGATACATAAATATTTATTTGTTGTGTCAGAGCATAAATAAGTATGTAGGTTGGTAGGTATTAATTACATTGCCGTTGCGCTGCTCGTCGAATAGATTCCCACACCCGATAGGGGCAACTGCAGCTTGGACAGATTACACTGGTCAACAGTGGTTTTGTTGCCCTTGATGTAAGAGTGGTTTCAAGCTTTGTTTCGAGTATCTAAACTCGCCGGCATATTTAGCGGAACATAAAAAAAAGGTCGATAATTAAAAAAATATGGTTTTATTTTAAAATCTACTTACTACACTTCTTTTGTTATTTAAAGTTTCATTTGTTTTACTTAAAATGAGATCACATTAAGAACAGATTTTGCGAGTAAAGGCTATTTGTGAAAAATGGTACATTTTTGAACTTTTCATGTAACCGGGAAAAGTGAAATTTAATATTAAAATAACAATTAATTTAATTAGAAAAATGGTGATTAATATCGCGTATTTCCTCCACGTGCTCTTATTAAAGTTTCTACCCGTCTAGGCATACTGAGAATGATGTTATCAATGGTCTCCTGGAATAGCCTCCGCCATTCCTCAACTACGGCGATTCGCAGTTCTCCCACGTTGGCAGGAGCTGGAATTCTGGACTTAACTTTTCTTTTCAGCAAGTCCCAAACGTGCTCTATTGGGTTCATATCCGGTGATCTCGCCGGCCACTCCATAACAGTGATATTCATATCATTAAGATAAGCACGACGTTTTTGACGACCTCCGTGGCGCAGTGTGTAGCGCTGTTGCCTTAACGTGCGGAGGTCCCGGGTTCGATCCCCGGCAGGGTCAATTTGGGAATTTATAATTTCTGAATTTTCCCTGGTCTGGCCTGGTGGGAGGCTTCGGCCGTGGCTAGTTACCACCCTACCGGCAAAGACGTGCCGCCAAGCGATTACGCGTTCCGGTACGATGTCGTGTAGAAACCGAATAGGGGTATGGGTTTAATATAACTGCCATGCCCCTAACAGGTTAGCCCGCTACCATCTTAGACTGCATCATCACTTACCATCAGGTGAGATCGCAGTCAAGGGCTAAATTGTAGTGGATAAAAAAAAAAAAAAAAAAAAGCATGAGTTACCCGAGCGGTATGCGGCCGAGCATTATCCTGCATAAAAACGAAATGAAAGAATAGAAGCAGTGCGGGGTGTAACCGTAAGTGAGCGTACGGTACGAAGAAGGCTCGAAGAAGCTGGTTTGGGTTCATTTGTGCCCGCCAAGGCTCTAAGGCTCAAGGTAAATCATCGTAGAAACAGGTTAACTTTTGCTCAGGAACATCGACTTTGGAACGCGGACCAATAAAGTAAGGTATTGTTTAGTGATGAGTGCAGAATTCTCTTAAATCAAATTGACGGCAGGCAAAGAATATACAGACGCAAAGGAGAACGATACATTCAGACAAATTTTGAAACTACAGTCGCATACGGTGGTGGATCAATAATGGTTTGGGCGAGCATTTGTTTGGGAGTTCGCACAGACTTGGTAGTGATTGACAGAGGGAGTCTGACTGCAGAACCCTATATCAGAGAAGTTTTAGAAGAAAATGTCGTACCGTGTAACGGAGCTAAGGGTCCAGGATATGGCTGGTCGCGTAGCTCCGTGTGTCTAGGTAGGGAGGCCCTCACAAATTAAACGCGATTTATAGAAACACACACTTAACAAACCTTTATTCACGGTTTCACAGAAAGTACTTAAGTCTAAGCGATCTTCCTATACCTTAACTACCCGGTCCGAGGTCCTGAGGGGACCTGCGGGGCGCGGGGCGTCACCGGCTGACGCACGCGGTACGCGGACACAGAGGGTGTCCGCGACGAGAGGGGGCGAAGGGGAAGGGGAGACGGAAAGATGGGTCGTCCGTGGCCGAAGCGGCGGAGCGACCGATCTCGCCTGCGTTCACCAGTTACCACTGCCACTCATCTGCCCGGTACCCCCAAGCCGACGTGCTGTGACAGCGGTCGCTGGCGAACTGTGAGTGAACGCAGGCCGGATGCCTTATATAGGCAGTGGCGGGAGAGGTGCGCGGCGGCGGGGTTTTGCACACGGCACGATGGCGCGATTTCGAATGTTCTGGATTATCCATTGTTCGTGCGTGAGTCATCGCCGTGCTGAGCTGCGTCATATCCTCCTCCCACGAGAGAAGATTTTTACCTGTAAAAATCACCGTATCAATAGGTTTACAGAAATGTAAAAACCCCCATTCCCCATTTCCACTCAAGTTAACCCCTTTTTAGTTTTTTTTTTTTTTTTTTTTTTTTTTTAATTTATTTATTTATTTATTTATTTTTTTTTCTTTCAGTCTAGAGTTCCTTTACTGTCCGCCTTGGTCCATTCTTTTATATTTTGGTAGGCGTATAATACCGCACTTTGACCCTCCGTTTCGCTTTCGTCCTCTCCTCTTCTTTTTTTTTCCTTGGGAGCTTGGCGGTTCCTCCACTTCGGCGGTGAATGCCTGGTATTCTCCGGACACTGTGTGTCCGTCGATGTCCAGGCATTCCCGCCCTTCTTGTTCGTCGCCTTCGTTATTCTTCTCGACTTCTAGTGTTGCTACGGTTGTTTTTTTTTTTTGAGTTAGAACTATTTGGTTTGCCGTGCCCTCCACCTTCCTTCCCGGCTGGTATGTGAACCTACTTTTTACTTCTTGGATGTCCGTGATCTGAATCCGCGCTTCCTGAGGCATGGTGTCGTTCTGTACATTGTCCCGTTTTTCCGTTCTATTTATAGCCTCCCTATAATTTTCTTTGTGGGTAGTTTTCGAAAAAGAGGAATATGTCGTTGGTTGTTTACGTATTGAATCTTTTTATATCTTTTATGTGCGCAGTGCATATCTTGCCTCCCTGTTTTGCTTTCAGCAGGAATATTACGGGCGACTTTTTTTCCATTATGGTATATGGGCCTGAGAATTTAGGTGCTAATTTTGCGCAAAATTGTTTACTGGCGTTGGATAATGGGTACTCTCTTTTTAATACGTCATCGTTAATTCTCGGTGTCCAGTTACGTCTTGCCCTATCAAAATACTTTTTTTGTAGGTTTGAAGCTTGATTTTGTTGGTTTTTGACTATTTCATATATTTCTTTCAGTTTTTGTTTTTCTTTTAATGCCGGTGTGGGGAATTGGTTTTCGTCGTGGACGTTCCTTAGTTCTCTGCCGAATAGTAAGAATGCCGGGGAGTGTTTCGTGGATTCTTGGACGGACGTGTTTAGTGCGAAGTTGAATTCGCTTAGGTACTCGTCCCATTTTTTATGGTTTTTCTCGATGAATGTTGCTATCATTGTTTCGAGCGTTCTATTTACCCGTTCGGTTGGGTTACACTGTGGAGTGTATGGTGCGGTTAGCTTTTGTTCTATGCCGTATCTTCTTAAAGTTTCTCTGAACTGTTTACTTACGAAAATTTTTGCGTTGTCGCTCAGTAAAGTTTTCATTCCCCCGTATCTCATAATTAACTCTTTTAGAGCGTTCGTGATGGTATTTGCGGTCGCGGTTCTTAGTGGTTTTATTTCCGACCACTTCGTGAATTTGTCGTGGAACACGATGATCCATTGGAATCCTTTTGATGACCGAGGCAATGGGCCTATGAGGTCCGTTGTTACCACTTGCCATGGTTCTTCCGCATTATTTATGTGCATGAGGCCTGGTTTTTTTTCCTGTGATGGCTTATGTTTTTGACATGTTTCGCACCGGCTCACGTATTTTGATACGTCTCTGAATATCCCTGGCCAATAATACCGCATCGCGATTTTGTTAAACGTTTTTGAAGTTCCTAAATGTCCCGCATTGGGTTCATTATGGTTTTGCCATAATATTTTATCCTTGTCTTCTTTTTTGACGCATAATTTCCATTCGGTCGATGGATCTAGTTTTCCTCCGTATCTTGGGTTGACTACTTTTCTGTATAGTCTCCCATCTCGTATACAGTAGTCGGTATCCACTTCGGGGTTCTTACTTACGTTACTATATTTTTTTGAGTACCAGTCGCTTTCTTCTATTGTAGTGGTGTATAACGGATATCCGTCTTTTTCTGTGATTTCATTAACCTTCCTGAAGTCTATGCAGAATCTGTACTCTCCATTGTCTTTTTTGGCCATTGCGATCGGTGAACTGTATGGACTGTTTGACTTTTTGATGATGCCGTCTGCTAACATTTTGTTCACGTGTTCATTAATTTTTTCTTGCATTTTCGGGTTTCTAGGATAATATTTTTGTTTTATGGGTTCTGTATGTTTTAGTTTTATTCGTAATCGCCTGCCAGTTGTATGAGTTCTGGTACCGTATTGAAGTCCTTCCTTTTTATATAGTATCGGTAGTTATATCTCATATTGTCATATATTCTATCTAACTGTTCTTCTTTCGTTAATTTTTTGTATCTCCTCATTAATGTTTGGATTTCAGTTAGGTATGACACGAAGTTTTCCCTGGCGTATTGACGTCTGTTTATAATGGATTCTAGTAGATTTTTCTCATAATTTCTCGGATAATAGAACAGCTTGAAATTCTCCGTGAAATCTTCCCATGTCTTCCATTCATGTCTGTAATTTCTGTACCACAGTGATGCTGTTCCGGTGAGGCATCTCGGTATCACGTGTATGATTGTGTTCTTGTTGACATTCAACGTGTCTGCTAACTCCTCTATCCTTTCCAGGAATTCCACGGCATCCCCGGTGGTGTCAAATTGAATTTTCCAGCGGGATATGGCTTTATCGAATTCTTTTATGTCTTTTTCGTTACCCATGCTGCCGTCTTGGCTCAATTCGTCTTCAGTTTTTACTATGAGTGATAGCTGTTTGCGTAATTCCTCGACAGTGCTTCCCGGTGAAACTTCTATTTTCCTATTTTCGAGCTCCTCAATTAATTTTTGCTTACTAAGTGTATATATCCAGGACGTAGGCATTTTTCTTTACTTATCCGAAACTGATTGTTAATTATTTATTTACGGGTTAAACGGTATTTATTTCCAATTTTACGGTTTCCTCTAGTTATTTATGATTTGTTAATCGCGGTCGGTACGGTACGGATTATATTTAACTTGTTACACGGTTCCCCTTGTTTTTCCGAAACTGATTGTTAATTATTTATTTACGGGTTAAACGGTATTTATTTCCAATTTTACGGTTTCCTCTAGTTATTTATGATTTGTTAATCGCGGTCGGTACGGTACGGATTATATTTAACTTGTTACACGGTTCCCCTTGTTTTTCCCCCTTATGAAGGCTGTTGTGTTTATGTGTGTATATGTGTTCTACTTCTTTTTTTTTTGTCGGATATTCGCCCTTTTTAATCGACCCGGATACCCCCAAGCCGACTGTGAAAGAGCTTGTATCCGTTTGTTTCGATCTTATCCTTTTTTTTCTATAGTTTTTCCGCTCCCGGTCGGATATTCGTCCTTTCAGTCTGCCCGGTACCCCCAAGCCGACTTTTTGAAAGAACTTGTATCCGTTCGTTAGAATAAAATATAACGTGCGGGTGTTGTGAGGTATGAGTTTCCCTAACCTAGTACGGACGGACGGAAATTTTAAAGGACGCGACGCGAACGGACGGACGGACGGACGGATTTTCGCGACGCGAACCCGGAATGGGTTTTTTACGTTGGGCGCCAATGTAACGGAGCTAAGGGTCCAGGATATGGCTGGTCGCGTAGCTCCGTGTGTCTAGGTAGGGAGGCCCTCACAAATTAAACGCGATTTATAGAAACACACACTTAACAAACCTTTATTCACGGTTTCACAGAAAGTACTTAAGTCTAAGCGATCTTCCTATACCTTAACTACACGGTCCGAGGTCCTGAGGGGACCTGCGGGGCGCGGGGCGTCACCGGCTGACGCACGCGGTACGCGGACACAGAGGGTGTCCGCGACGAGAGGGGGCGAAGGGGAAGGGGAGACGGAAAGATGGGTCGTCCGTGGCCGAAGCGGCGGAGCGACCGATCTCGCCTGCGTTCACCAGTTACCACTGCCACTCATCTGCCCGGTACCCCCAAGCCGACGTGCTGTGACAGCGGTCGCTGGCGAACTGTGAGTGAACGCAGGCCGGATGCCTTATATAGGCAGTGGCGGGAGAGGTGCGCGGCGGCGGGGTTTTGCACACGGCACGATGGCGCGATTTCGAATGTTCTGGATTATCCATTGTTCGTGCGTGAGTCATCGCCGTGCTGAGCTGCGTCATAACCGTTTGCCCCATATATCGGTGAAGATTTTGTTTTTATGCAGGATAATGCTCGGCCGCATACCGCTCGGGTAACTCAAGCTTATCTTAATGATATGAATATCACTGTTATGGAGTGGCCGGCGAGATCACCGGATATGAACCCAATAGAGCACGTTTGGGACTTGCTGAAAAGAAAAGTTAAGTCCAGAATTCCAGCTCCTGCCAACATGGGAGAACTGCGAATCGCGGTAGTTGAGGAATGGCGGAGACTATCCCAGGAGACCATCGATAACATCATTCTCAGTATGCCTAGACGAGTAGAAACTTTAATAAGAGCACGTGGAGGAAATACGCGATATTAATCACCATTTTTCTAATTAAATTAATTGTTATTTTAATATTAAATTTCACTTTTCCCGGTTACATGAAAAGTTCAAAAATGTACCATTTTTCACAAATAGCCTTTACTCGCAAAATCTGTTCTTAATGTGATCTCATTTTAAGTAAAACAAATGAAACTTTAAATAACAAAAGAAGTGTAGTAAGTAGATTTTAAAATAAAACCATATTTTTTTAATTATGGACCTTTTTATGTTCCGCTAAATATGCCGACGAGTTTATTATTTTTTAGTCAGTAAAAATGAAAAAGACAACAAGTATTTTTATTGAAAATTATTATTAAAGTTTTTGTTTTAATATAGTAACATAAAAAGTTGAAGAGAAGAAAAAAAACATAACATTTATTTTAAAAACGGTTTTAAGTAGCTTTTTTGTTATATTTTTTTTGGGGACATTCTTTTTTAAAGACCAGCAGTAATCTGCCATCATATTATTGTGGCGATCCCATTTACCCCGATACTTTTCTTCCATCACTTAGATCCCGGTGGAAGCGCTCTCCCTGTTCCTCATTATAATTTCCCAGATTCTCAGGAAATCTATCCAGATGACTGTGGAGAAAGTGCAACTTTATGCTCATATTTGCTCTTAAAATTTTAAAGCTTTTCAACGTCTCTTGCACAATTTCCCTATAATATTGATGACGTCCCTGGTGCAGTGCTAAGCGCTGTTGTCTTAACGTCCCAACGACCGATAAAGGAGGTCCCGAGTTCGATCCCCGGCAGGGTCAATTTGGGAATTTACAATTTCTGAATTTTCTCTGGTCTGGTCTGATGGGAGACTTCGGCCATGACTAGTTACCTACCGGGAAGACGTACCGCCAAGCGATTTAGTGTTCCGGTACGATGCCGTGTCGAAATCGACTAGCTGTAGGTATGGGTTTATTATAGGGAACTGCCATACCCATTACAGGTTAGCCCGCTACCATCTTAGACTGCATCGTCACTTACCATCAGGTGAGATCACAGTCAAGGGCTGACTCGTAGTGGAATAAAATAAATGAATTGGCCAAATCAATGCGCAGAAACCGAATTTTAACAAGATACCAAACACTTGATAATAATTCGTGTTCTAAAAAGCCAACTCAAAGTGTGAATTATTAAAAATATTAAATATGCCAAAATCGTAAAAACCAGAGCCAATTCAGCACTTTCATGAATATATTCGAAAATTGTGGACTTGAAAACAGAAATCCGAAGATATCCGGGGCAAGAAAAAAAAATTTTTTTTGTAGAGCTATAAAATAATTTATGAAGGGACTATTATGTATAATATCGGTATGTTTTCTTTTTTTATTAATTTGTAAAATAAAATTTGCGGGATGTCTGATGAAGGTTCCATGTCCTTAAAATTATTATTGAAAATACATAATATGGATTTTAAGGTGCAAGAATATTTTCTCTATTGTAATTATCCACGGAGAAAACAGATGAAATGAAAATAAGTCGCAGCAAGAATATTAGTAATTATTTTATTTTTATTATTATTCCAAAACGTAATTTGTACCTACAGCAATTATTAGAGATACTATGGAAATAATTTATTGGTGTCATTACGAAGGGTCAAGTTGGGTCAAGACTCAAGACCTCATCGTGGAGTTGGTATTTTTTCCATATTTTTTCTTTGAATAGAATGTGATACCTACCATCCCAAATTATCATCCCCATTTTTTGGTGGTAATAAGCTAAGAAGATACTAGAATACATCGTTTTAATTACAAAACACGATGTGGTTAGTAATAAAGATCGTATCGCAATAAGTAGGTACTATAGCTGCAGACTAGGTTTATTACTCGGTGGACTGACTATTTATTATTTGAAAATATGGGTTAAAAGTTTCTGCGGAAGCTTATTTTACTCTTGGAACGTGTTCAGGTGGTTACGTATTGTGAAACATGAAATATTCATTGCACCAACCATTGCACCTACTTACTTTGCGGCAGACTTGTCTGGCAGTACTATTAAAGTTTATCCCTCGAATAGTGAATATTAAAGGATTTTATTTTAAGTTACTTAATTGTTTTACCATTGAAAATGGTTATCAGATGCAAATCGCCTGAGACGTATTTTTGGCCATAGCTTCGAGGATTTTGGGAGGATCGAGATGTCGAAAGATTACAATTTAACGCATTATTTTTCGGTAAATTGTGGATCATTTATGTCGAACCCTAACCTAACCTACAAGAAAGAGACAATAAAACGTAAATACCATGAATATTTCAAAAATTTACACTCAGAACATTGCACGGTTCACAATCTTTCGACAGTTTACAATTTCGCTTGATAGATTACAATCTAACGGTTTTCACAATCTTACGTTGACATAAATATCTCAGAGCATATAGTTAGAGCGGCTGCTCACTTGCTTGGTGAAGTCACTTGCAAATATTTATCATCTTATCAACCCGCCGTCGTAGTTTCAATACTGAGCACGAGTCTCCTCACGGAATGAGAAGGTTTTGGTCATAGTCCAACACGCTGACCAAGTTCGGATTGGCAAACTTCACACACCTTCCAGAATAATTAAAACTAAGTCCCTATGAAGTGGCTTTATTGAATGAAGTCTTCATGTCTTTATCAACTCTATCTAAATCTTAAAGTTGGCCCAGCTACCAACTGTTGTCTGATGTCTGCATCGCATCCGGTTGGTATCTAACGACTGACCGGGCTAAGCAAACTCGATATCATAAAGTAGGTACCTATCTCAAGAAAACCCTTCCTTACGGGACAATACTAACTTGTTTAAACTTAATAAAGTGAACCGTTTATTGTTAATCCTTTATTCTACAACCTACATAGAGGATTGAAAATGGCGACCGGACGAGTCCGTCCCGTATAGCCGTCTGTTCCGCTTAGGGTTGTCACACATCGTCTGAGGTTGCCTTTCAGCCAGGGTTGTGAGAGGATTAGTAGAAATGCTAAGAATAATTGGATTTTTTTACAGCTCCTTAATAACATTTTTATTTAGCTGTGTGCTAAGTTTATAATCATACTAATATCATAAATGCGAAAGTGTGTTTGTTTGTTGGTTTGTCCTTCAATCACGCCGCAACGGAACAACGGATCGACGGCTTGGGTATAGTTGAGGACCTGGAGAGTGACTTAGGCTACTTTTATTTAGAATTTATTAACAAAACAGTTTTTCAAAACGATCCTTTCAACTTTGTTATACCTATCCAGGTATGTAGATATAGTCCGGCAAACTTATCTGGCCCGGTCGCCATAATGGAATCAATTTTTATACTTAATTAATTTTCGTTTTTATAAGTGATGCCGTCACCGGGTCAGATAAGTTCGTGGGACTATACCTACTAACATCAGAATTTGACGCTCCAAATGTAAAAAAGGAGGCCCTTAAGGCTTTGTGAGTCCTCGCGAGCTCTGAGGAATCCAATGGCATGTTAAAGTTATGACCTAGAGTTGTTTAAAGTGCAAAACAATACTGCTATGGCAAAATTACATGGGTCAAGCTTGAAACTAGTGCTGGGAGCGAGCTGGATATGGAGCGACGATCGGGGGTGGCGTTCAGCCGTCGTTTCTTCAGACCCCGATTCCTCGAAGCTCGTTCGCGGACTTATATTCAAGCAAGGCAGGTAGTGACTAGCTTTTCTACGTCACTTGTACTGATACAATTTATCATTTTGTATGACAATGGAGAAGATAACTTTCCCAACTTTCGGCAGCCCTATTTACGCCCCCGCTCACCCTATTTCACCCCAATGGGACCCCTCAGTTACAACAGACCTCAGTATGTCCCCAACGTTCGTGGTGGAAACACATTTCCCTCGGGCAGAAAAATCGACGCGATCTTTTCACGAAGTGCAATAACATTCCGAATTTTCTCAATTTGTGTTCACGTAGTTATCGTTTCTGTTTTTGCTGACTTTTCTAGTGGTTATTTAGTGTTTATTTTCGAATTATTTAAGTGAAACTGTTGATTAGTTGGATTCGTGTAAGGAAAGTGTTTTGGACGCCGCTAACCAACTTACGTAAGTGTGTTTACTGCATTGCGATACTCTAATTTTTTAATATTTAATAGAGCAAATGTGAAGCTCTTTTATCTAAGGTTTAATCCTTACATTAAGGATAAGTCTTTGAGTCTTTTTTCAGGGAAAGTACCTCCTTATGTTTTTGTTGAAAAGCACCGGTAGGTATGTATTGGCTGTATAAATTTTTGATGAACTGATTTCGGTAACAATATGGTACCAATATTTTTAATAGGTGCCTATTTACTAGATCACACACTCTATTTTGAAAAAGTTTATATAATATATAAACTTATATTATGTCTATATTATATGCAGTATATCTTTTATACTTATGCTGAATTTCTGGGCAAAAATATCTAGTAAAGTTTTTATAGAAAAAAACCGACATGACTGACTCTACATTTTCTATGACCTCTTTTAATAGGAAGCCATTAATTATTCAATGAAGCAAAAGGACTTGTAGTTATATGGCTTTAAAGTTCATTATTTTTGTTCTTTAATAATTCCACTATTATGGCCGTTCACTACAAGTTCTATTCCGTGTAGTTAGCCCTTGACTGCGATCTCACCTGGAGGTAAGTGGTGATTCAGTCTAGAATGGTAGCGGGCTGACCTGTGAGGGGTATGGCAGTTATGTTAAACCCATAGCCCTAATCGGGTTCTACACATCGTATTGAAATACTAAACCACTATGCGGCAATTGTCTTTACCGGTACTTTCACGTTTTTAGGGCAATATTCTTAGCTTGAGAATTTTCATAGGTATTTTCCATATTGTAGGTATTAGGAAGGTATACTTTCATGTGATATTTCTACTATTATCAATTCGACAAAACAATAGGTGTATCTAAGTATAGTACCTAAATAAGTTGTCGTCGTCATAGTTCAACCAATAGACGTCCACTGCTGGACGAAGGTCTCCTGCATTGATTTTCACAGATCACGATATTTCCCTTCACCGTTTGAAGCAAGTGATATTTAATTTCATAAAACGCATATAACTCCGAAAGCTTAAAGGTACCCGGGGCTCGAACCCATGACCCATAGGGTTTCTCATCCACTATAAGCTATCATAGCTGCAAAGTGTACGTATGAGGGATTAATTTTCAAGAGAAGTTCATCCATTCGCGTCGTCTTTTCCGGTACCTGCCACCATCAAAGGTACAAATTAGGAAATTGCGTTTTAAGATTTTCCATCTCCATGCGCAGGGGTTGCATACAGTTTCCGCTCCATGGCCACCCCTCTGGGGTGAAAATTGAATTTTAGGACTATCTGAGCCTGTATTTGATTTAGCATCGTTTTTGGACATGATTCAATTTTCGGCTTTCGGACCTCGGATTCGGGAAATCAAAATTGTATAGGGTAACTGTCTGCACTAAGTAAATCAGTTTAGTGAATACTAGCTGAAGCCCGCGACTTCGTCTGCGTGGTGTAAGATTTTTCCTAATTTTCTCCTCTCCCCCTCCTTAATTTTCCGGGATAAAAAGTAGCTTATGTCACTCTCCAGATCCTCAACTAAACTCGCCGGCATATTTAGCGGAACATAAAAAAAAGGTCCATAATTAAAAAAATATGGTTTTATTTTAAAATCTACTTACTACACTTCTTTTGTTATTTAAAGTTTCATTTGTTTTACTTAAAATGAGATCACATTAAGAACAGATTTTGCGAGTAAAGGCTATTTGTGAAAAATAGTATAAATGAGGTATCGTTAGAATCCCTAGCTTATTTCGGGTGACATAGGCTAGTAAAATTTAAAAAAAAACTATGGGTCCCGCATTAAAGACTAAAGTTGAAAAAAAATATTCGAAAATAAGCTTAACTATATAACCATCATCTAGAAAATTATTAGTAGATTTCAAAAATATATAACAATATCCAGTGATTCACAAAAAAATATCTTTATATATAAAAGTCAATGTTCGTTTGTCTCGCTAAAACTTGAAAACGACTGAGCCGATTTAGGTGGAATTTTTTGTGTGTGTTTGAGTGGGTCCAGGGCTGGTTTATATTCATAATTGGAACCGGCAGGGGGCGCTGCAAGGTTCTAGGTTCAGGGACGTCTGCCGGGCCCACTAGTAATTTAATAAAAATGTGAACAAGATTCTAATTTAACTAGATTAATTTAGATTTTTAACTTTTTAGTTCGTTTTTTGGCAGGGCAGTCGTGGTTTTTAATTATTTTAATTATGACTTGTTCGCAGTTCGATCGTAGCCATCTCGCGTTCCTACGAGCCACGTGTAGTCAGTTTGTTCTGCTTCACGGTTCACGGTTCCCGGATGATAACTCAGATACAAACGACGTACCCGAGTTGTAACTTGTACCTACCCCTGTACTGCTAGGAACTTGTATTCGAATACATGTCGAACTTACAGTAGGTAGATGTAATATTCAAGGAAATAGGTACTCTTACAGTAGTCTCGCAATGTATATGTCACCGTAAGATTGTAAAAACCGTTAGATTATAATCTAACTTGCGAAACTGCAAACTGTCGAAAGATTACAATTTAACGTATTATTTCTCGTTAAATTGTAATCTGTTAGGTTTATTAATCCGATAGAACCTAAGGCACTACCTGATTATTTATGTCGAACCCTAACCTAACCTACAAGAAACAGACAAGAAAACGTAAATACAATGAATATTTCAAAAATTGTCACTCAGTACATTGAACGGTTCACAATCTTTCGACAGTTTACATTTTCGCGAGTTAGATTATAATCTAACGGTTTTTACAATCTTACGGTGATATATATATTTACATTAATTTAATCTTCGTAAAACAGCACATTCATAATTACAAAAAAAATGCGATCTGTGATAGGCAAACTAACTAGAAACCGCTATAGGCTTGTGACTCCATCGCTCCGCCTCAAGAAAGTCTGAAGGTCGTTCGTGGGAATGAGCATTCTATTCCATAACAAAATTCCACAGCTTATTATAAACCTTTACACAAGTTTCAGTAATCCATTTACAAGTGTATTTTTTGTAAATATAATTAGTTTTTAATTTAGATTTTCATTTATTTCTTGTTTTAATTGAAATAAATATATACCGTATATACTTAAAAAAAAGTATGCTCCTGAAAAAAGCTTATTATACTGTTGATTATTATATTTAATAATAAAAGAGCCAGAATTTAAGCTGCTCCAGCAATGCATAAGACTGCAGTTATTTATGTATCTACACATTGATGTAATTGTAAGTCATTTTTTCAAAAGAGCAACCACCAAGTTTCTTGCTGGTTATTCTCGGTTTGAAGGCGTTCAGAACCAGTGGTAAATTCACTCGACTATTTAAAAGCACTTGTTAAAAGTCTATTTGATTTGATTAATGGAATCTAACGATTTTTAAAAGTGGTCGAAAATTGGAATCCTTACTTATACTTGCCTACTCACTCAGATAACAACAACAAATACGTAGTTTCTAAAGGAAGCCTTTATTTGAAGGATTTTACAGAGCACTCTCAAAAATATTCTAATTTTATTTTCCGCCCCATTTCGCAGAAGACATCACGACATCGGTAGGCGTCAAGAGGAAAAAAAAACACGCTCATGGTGTTGTGAATAATGAAGGGGTCTTTTTAAATTTCTTATGCATTGAAATAGGTACAAATTGAGCTAAGTACCTATATTTTTTTTATAAATTATGCAAATCAAACACAAACAAATTGTATACCTACTTCCTTTTTTCAATGTAATCTTTGTGGTGTACAATAAAAGTGTATTCATACATTCATTCAACAATAATTTAATCTTTCTCGTTTTCTTGATGTTTACCTACGAACGTAATGACTTATTAAATTGGCAATAGCATAATTAATTAACGAATTAAAAAATACGACTGCCTTGCCATATTATTTTTGGAGTTTACCTCCATAAGAAGCGATCTGCATATATAGCCTTTGGAATCTTATTCACATTTTTTATTAAATGATGTTTTTTTGTGAATCACTAAATATTGAACTATAGTGTTATATATTTTTGGAATCTACTAATCATTTTCTAGATGATGATTATATAGTTAATCTTATTTTCGATTTTTTTTTTCAATTTTGGTCTTTAATGCGGGACCATGGTCAACCCATCAATTTTTTTAAAAATTTTACTAGCTTATGTCACCCGGAATAAGCTAGGAATTCTAACGATATCTCATTTATCAAAATCGGTTCAGGCGTATAGAAGTTATGGTGGAATATACAAACTCACTTACATACATACATACATACATACATACATACATACATACATACATACATACATACATACATACATACATACATACATGAACCGTGAAAACAATATACTCCTTTTTCCAGGCAGTCGTGTAATAAATGAAGCTAGTCGTTTAGACGTTCGGCCTCCGGTTCAAGTGATCAGGGGTTCGATCCTTGGGCACGCACTTATTTTTTTTACGCCTCTACTATTAGCCCTTGACTTAAATCCTGATGGTAAGTGATGATGCAGTCTAAGACAGTGGCGGGGTAACCTGTTAACAGTGGTAGGGTGACAACTAATTAACTAGCCACGGCCGAAGTTTCCATGGCCAGGTCACGGAAAATTCAGAAATTATAAATTCCCGAATTGACCCTGCCGGTATCGAACCCGGGGTCCCCCAATTATAAGACCACAGCGCTCACCGCTACACCAGGGAGGTCGTCTAACTTTTTTGAGTTATATATGTCACCGTAAGATTGTAAAAACTGTTAGATTATTATCCAACTCGTGAAATTGCAAACTGTCGAAAGATTACAATTTAACGCATTATTTTTCGGTAGATTGTAATATTAACCCGATAGAACCTAAGTGCACTACCTGGTTGTTTATGTCGAACCCTAACCAAACCTACAAGAAACAGACAAAAAAACGTAAAATCAATGAATATTTCAAAAATTTACACTCACAACATTGAACGGTTCACAATCTTTCGACAGTTTACAATTTCGCGAGTTAGATTATAATCTAACGGTTTTTACAATGTTACGGAGACATATTATATGCAATTAAAAAATATTACTATAGCGGGGAAAGGAAAAATTCTTAAGGAAACCTGCTTGCCTGAGAGTTCTTCAGGACAAATTAAGCTTAGATGAGAGGTTGTTAATCTCGAGTTTGTAGAAGCTCTACTCGTCTAGAAATGTTATGAGATAGTTAGGCACGTTTCCTTAAGCTCTAGATTTCTCGGATAGCGTTTTCCTTACTGAATAGGGATTTCCTCCATATATAGTTAACCGTTGAATGACTTCACAAAAATGCATTCCCATGAAATGTTAGGTTTGCAACCCTTAAATGATAAATGATTTATTTATTTCATGTAGGATAACTTGTGTCACTTATGATACGTTAAGACTCTACCCCCGGTTCGGAAAGATGATTCCACTGAGCCGGCAAGAAACTCAGCAGTTGCTCTTTTCATAAAAAAGAAAAAGGTTACAATAAGTAAACAATACAACACATACGTGTACACTATGGTGCGACTATGGCTGTCTGGTCAAATTTAGCTTATTCTAGTAACTATATAAATTAGCTAAAACAGACTTGAAATTTGGAATAATTTTAAATAATGCTTACTCAACCTTATCGCAAATGAAATAATTCAAAAAAAGAAGTTGAAATTTTAAACGAAGTTTCCAGCCAGGATAGTTTTTAGAAATCAGTCATAAACCTTTACAAACCAAACGAATAAAAAGGAAAGGGAGATAAAAGTGCATTTTTAGAGATTTTTGTAAGCTTTACAGGAGGCCAGCTAGGGCTAGGATAGGTTTAGCTAGGATAGATTTTCATAAACCTGCGGTATACTGTAACATACATATTATAATTTTTAACATATTTTTTTTACTTCATTAGTTGTAAATTTGTAGAAGCGTCTTCATTTTGAGTTCGAATTTAAACCAAATCCTTCCAAGGTACACAACCCTCGGTGCGCGAGTCCAATTCGCACTTGGCTGGTTTGTTTTTGTATTTAGTGACTAAATAAAACAATAAAAAGGGTTTTAAGAACGCAGCAACTGAGAACTTCCAATATAATTGTTCCCTTGAAGCCTACGCCATAATAATATTATGTCGAGAAAATGCAAAACAATACGAAGACAATACAGCCATCGCTTCTCCATAATATGGTTGGTGGGATACGGGTGAGGTACAAAATATTTGCAGTGGAATGTAATAAGGCGTTTAAAAATACCCTTCCAGTTTATGAGAAACGTTCAGGCGTTATTTAATATAACACGTAGTTATTTAAAACACCCTAGATGATGCCCGCGACTTCATTCGCGTGGATTTAGGTTTCTTCAAAATCCTTGGGAACTGTTGATTTTCCGGAATAAAAAGCTTATCTTCTTAAATATATAAAATTAAACGGTGACTGACTGATTGACTGATCTATCAATGCGCTCAAACCATTGGACGGATCGAGCTGAAATTTGGCAAAGATTTAGGTAGGTATAATATATGTAACTCTCCAGATTAGTGATCTCTCCGGTCATATCTTGAGAGCTTACAAAATAAAACGTCTTAAGTACTCGAATTTGCTTCGAAAATTGATAAGTCAAGCTTTACTTATTACTTTTATACTTATAGTAAACAAATAATTATTAATTAGCTGATAATAAACGTGTTGAAATTGTTAAAGAAGTTGTTTAAACTCTTGCCCTTACCCAAAAGTTCAGAAGTGGGATTGGCATGTCGCTAAAATGGTCTCTACATTTCGAAGGCTCGGAAACAATACACTCGCTTCCTATAATCGAGCGAGCTGTCTGTCTTTGGGAGTCTGGACGGACGCTCCAATTAAACTCTACTGTCCCGTTGCAGACCAGCGGGCTGGAGCAATCAGTACCGACTACCGATTGCCGGTTACATTTCCAGGAAGGGTTGTTTACAGGCTTAAAATTTTCAGGGCTTACGCGGCCAAAAATTCTATCATCATACTAATATTATAAATGCAAAAGTGTGTTTGTTTGTCCTTTAATCACGCCTCAACAGAGCTACGGATCGACGTGATTTTTTGCATGGGTATACTCGAGGATCTGGAGAGTGACATAAGCTACTTTTTATTCCGGAAAATTAAGGAGTTCCCGTGGGAATTGAAAAACTAATTCCACGCGGACGAAATCGTGGGCATCAGCTAGTTATTTCTAAGTGATTGACCGGGCAAAAAATAATTTTCTTATTTGCCTTAGTTGGGTTGGGGTACAGAATATTAACTGTTCATTGGGACTACACTGCAGAAGAGTGCTTACGAGAAGTGGATAGATAGATAGGTAAATTCTTTATTGCCACACAAAAAAAAAGATATAAAGCAAACACTTAAAAAGTACCTACAGAAAACAAAGTGCGCAAGGGCGGTCTTATCAATAAAAGTGATCTCCTCCAGACAACCCATTCAATAGGTATGTTTCAGAGGACCTTCTTACAAATTTCAAAGTACCCCGGTATATTGCTCAACACTTTTGAATCACGTGGTGGTATCAAGTATGTATATAATCGCTCGGAGACAATACACTCCGTTTCCTTTATCCTGTCTTCGGGAGTCTGGACGGACGTTCCAATTAAACTCTACCGTTCCGTTGCGGACCAGCGGGCCGGAGCTTTCAGTACCCACTACCGAATGCCGGTTACAGTTCCAGGAAGGGTTGTCTGCAGCCTGCAAATTTTCAGGGCTTACACGGCCAAAAATTCTATCATCATGGTAATATTATAAATGCAAAAGTGTGTTTGTTTGTTTGTTGGTTTTTCCTTTAATCACGCCTCAACAAAGCTACGGATCGACGTGATTTTAAGACGGTGGTATCAAGTAGGTATATAATCGCTCGAAGGCAATAAGCTCTGAGACAATACACTCCGTTTCCTTTATTCGAGCGGGCTATCTGTCTTCGGGAGTCTGGATGGACGCTCCAATTAAACTCTACCGTTCCGTTGCGGACCAGCGGGCCGGAGCTTTCAGTAACGACTACCGAATGCCGGTTACAGTTCCAGGAAGGGTAGTTAGTCTACAGGCTGCAAATTTTCAAGGCTTACACGACAAGAACTTTTATCATATTTTTTATGCGGACGTTTGCGTTGGAGAACTTACATAAAGTAAACGAAAAAACTTAGCTGGGCAACATTTTTTTAACCCCTGACGCCAAAAGTTGCACAGATAGTTATGCACGTTAGTTACAGTGTTATGTAGGTAACTAACGTGGCCAAAAGAGGGGTGTTATGTAACTAAAGTGCGTATCTATCTGTGTGTCTATGTGTCTATTTATCTCTCTGTGGTATCGTAGCTCCCAAACGAATGAATCAATTTTAATTTCGTTTTCTTTTGTGAATTCTGTGATTGTTCTTTGAACTGTGTTCCAAGTTTGTTGCCCATTATGAAAAATCATGATCTAGTACTTACTCTACATTTTTTTTATCCAATGCATTTTTTATTTATATTTAATTTACATAATACTATGTTGATAGAGGTAGGTACACCGAATTTGGCGGTGGACGCACAGATTGATAAGAGACATAAAAGGCTGGGTGTCCAGAAAACACGGCACTGTAACGTATCGCATGACACAGTGTCTCACGGGGCACGGGGTATTTATGCAGTACACGCAGCGTATCAAGAAAAGAAACAACAGCAAGTGTATGTACTGCATACATCCTGTTGATGACGCAGAACACACACTGTTCCACTGTGCACAGTTCGAAGAAGAAAGAAGCAAGGTCGAGGACGTACTGAGAGTAGAAATTAGGGTGGAGACCTCATAGACATAATGGTAGAGTCCAAAAATAACTGGCAAAAAATTCAAAGTTATATGGAAAATATAATGGTTAAAGAAAAAGAAGGATGAAAGAGACGGGTGTGGATGAGACAGGTATTCGGCAGTAGTGGTAGGCCAACTTTGGGCAGCTACATTGCTGCTTGGCGATAGGAGGAGTTTTTAGCCGGTAGGAGTCCGGCACTATCCGGTCCGGACTGGATGTCCATGAGGATTTTCCCCTCCTACAACAAAAAAAGATTAGGTACACCGAATGCCGAATAGGAGTAATTTGTATTGTTGTTGTATTATTTAATCGATTCATTAAAGGCATTACAATAAAATTGCAACGATGATCATCGAAGGTTCAAACATTACAATTTTATTGTCATACCTACTATTAAGTAAGTAAGTATTTGACGACCTCCGTGGCGCAGTCTGTTGTCTTAACGAGGTCCTGGGTTCGATCCTCGGCAGGAATTCAATTTAGGAATTTATAATTTCTGAGTTTTCCCTGGTCTGACCTGGTGGGAGACGTCGGCCGTGGCTAGTTACCACCCTACCGGCAAACACGTGCCGCCAAGCGATTTAGCGTTCCGGTACGATGCCGTGTAGAAACCGAATAGGAGTATGGATTTAATATAACTGCCATGCCTCTAACAGGTTAGCTCGCTACCATTTTAGACTGCACCATCACTTACCATCAGGTGAGATGAGTGAGATCGCAGTCAAGGGCTAACTTGCAGTGGATAAAAAAATAAGTTATATATTTCTTTTCGTCACGGGAAAAGTTCCCTGCGGTGACTTGCCGTCTATTGGTGCAATACGAACAAGCTTTTCTAATCTGGCCAATGGCTTTTCTATTCTCACAACCTCGTATAAGTTTTCCAAACAAAACGTCAATATACCGAGTAGATACGCGAACTTATTTTAAAATGCCGTGGCGTATAGCGAGATTTTTCCTGATAGCAAACAGGGTTGCTAGATCGCTGTTAATTCTAGGAGTTATTTTCGCGAAACTGACGGAGAAGTTCAAAGAAAACGCTGACGTAAAAAATACGCGCCAAATTGAGAACCTCCTTCTTTTTTTGGAAGGCGGATAAAATGGAATGTATTTTAATGTATGCTCCCAGTATCTTCATCTGCGTGATCTATTAAATGTAGATGTTTGGGGTCTATAAGAACGTTTTTCATACAATAAAGTTTATTTTAATGGATATTGTACTCTGGGCAGAGGTGGATTAGGTTATTATTTTTTAAAGTTATCTAGGAAATTCATAATAATCTATATATACTTTATATATATATACTTTTGTATACAATATAATATTATCCTGAGTCAACGAGTTGCCCATGTTTATAGAGAAACGTCGTAATAATTAGTCTTTCTCTTAAATTTCTCGGGTTAAAAAGTACCCTTAAAATTTTCCACCCCGGGATTTTACTTAACTGTGTACGAAATTGCTTTTTAGTGAAAAAATAGTTATATTTCTACTAGCGAATGCCCGCGACTTCGTCTGCGTGGTTTGAGGTTTTTTTGGTTCTCGCAGAAACTCTTTAATTTTCCGGGATAAAAAGTAGCCTATGTGCTATTCCAGACTATAATCTATATCTGTGTCAAATTTCAGACTAACGAATTTCAGGTAGTCGTTGCATATAGCACGAAATAAGTAAACTATATCAGTTTACTTATTTCGTGCTCTACAATACACGGTAGCCCGACCATGCTAATACACAAACGGTCGAGTGTACTGTATTCAATTTGCAGAGTCGCTAACGTGTCGCTAACAAAGGCAAATTGTCAAAGCAACAGTAACGCAAACGTGAAAGGTTACCTTTTTTACTGTTTCGTGACACGGCAAATTGACAAAATGGAAAAATCGGCAAAGGGACCATGGAATCAATTCGATGGTTGTCCCTCGCGATTTCTCTTAAAATATTTGGCATAAGTACGTTCTACATAATACATAAACGCCGTCTTGCACGAGACTGCCTAAACTGATTCTGTTAAATTTTGAGATGCTGTTTCTTTTTGACAAGTTTATTCCGGGGTGGACATGAAAATAGGTACAGAAAATTTAATTTAAACGCATTTAAAGTTCTTGTGCAAGTGGGCCTTAATTCACATATGCATAATATGCATATAATAAAGACCGCCACAAAGTATATAAAGCGCTAAAGGATACATGCTCCTGCACAGGTATAACAGTGACAGTTAATCAATCTTCATCATATCGACGTTTGCACAAGCTGCGAATTAAGACACTACTAGTTGATGTTAAGTTTTCTTGATTCCCGCGAAAACTCCTTAATTTTCCGGGATAAAAAGTAGCCTATGTCACTCTCCAGATCCTCAGCTATATCCATGCCAAAAATCACGTCGATACGTTGCTCCGTTGCGGCGTGATTGAAGGACAAACCAACAAACCAATAAACCAACAAATAAACACACTTTCGCATTTATAATATTATTATTATTATAAGCGACAATCCAGAAGTAGGTATTATTGAGACACTTTTAATATATTTGTACTCTCATTTGTATCTTGCACGAGCGAATGGTCACAACGTGTAGCGGTTCCACGAGGGATTTAATGTAATAAGATAAAAGTTAGCTAAACTTAAAGACAATATTCATTTGATCTGGCCACGATTGTTATATTCTATCTCTAAATCAAATTGCAATCTAAACACAAAAGTATTCAATAATCGCTGTCTGCCTGCAGGAGACTGAATTACCATCGTCAAAACACTCGTATTTAAACTAACTAATTTCAATATGGCGTCGGTATCTGCAGATTAAATCGAATGACATGAAACGAGCCAAATTGACTGATATTATACTTTCTGTTTCATGAGATATAATGACAAACAGTAATAATGCTAACAGTATGATTACCTTTTATGTGCTTTTAGGCTTGAGCGAGCCACTGTTATGAACAGATATACGCGCAGGCAAGACGGAGCGTCTAGCCGGAACTTAATAGTCTACCGACGTCATCAGTACAAAACTGACTAAATAGGCCACAATTATTTCTGTCGTAGGCATTAATGGGAAGAGCTTTGTTTACGTAAACGGCAATTTCTGCTTTTAATTGAACTGCCAGTCTGTCACCTCCACTATATTACGACGCCATTTTTATTAGAAAAACATCAGCAACAATTGTCTCAGCATTAGTCACAGCGATCTTTTGTAAATAACTACAGGATTATACCTATTTAACTCTACCACGCCTCTATCACTTAATTCACTATCTAATTGAGTACTCTTTTACTATTATATCAATCATCAGCACCAACACTTATATGAATCATCAGTATATTATAAAATAAAACCCCCCATCGAGGTTATTTGTCTAAAATTATTGTATCGATTTTTGTTAAGTTTTCATTATTAGATAGACGGAGTTTTCGAAATGTACTAAGTGTATTCATACTAATATTATAAATGCTAAAGTATACCTACTTTGCTACCTACCTATGCTACCTACTTTTGTCCGATTTTGATGAAATTTTCTGTAGAGATAAGTAACTATCCGGGGGAGGACGTATGCATGTCATTATACATATTTATAGCAAAAAAAACCTTAAACCACCCCGACGAAGACGCGGACATCCGCTAGTATTTTATAATATAAAGGCTTCGTTTAAATTTAACGAACTGTGATGATAAAAGTCAAAAAGGAAGATAAAATTAGTCTCAAAACTCTAATTTTATTTTGCAATATATCGGTGTAAAAGAATTTTAAATTTTTGTTAAGTTTTCTATAAAATTTGACAAATTAATTTAACAAATAAAAAAGGAAACAGAAAGCACCCACAGTTCCCAATAAAATCTCGTCCGGAAAAGCGTTTCGAAATCCGGATTTATACGTTCAATGTTCATACAAACCCGTGGGGTGTCGGATTTACTTCTCCGGCCCTTTGTTCTGTTTTTATTTATTCGTAAAATACATACAAAGTAACATCGGAAAAGTTTATTTATGACTGCGATATTTTTTCAATAAACAAAGTCCGATCGAGAGATATTTCCATTGGGGGATTAAAATAGCGGCAATGGTTTACTAATCAATTCAGTATTTATGGAAAAACTAGATGATGCCCGCGAATTCGCCTGTGTAGAATAAGTTTTTCAACCACAGGAACTCCATAACTTTTTTTTTGTCCACTACAAGTTGCGATCTCACCTGATGGTAAGTGATGATGCAGTCTAAGATGGTAGCGGGCTAACCTGTTAGGGGCATGGCAACAGGCATGATGACAGTAACCAAGAATCAATGAAATTATGAATTTATCTAATGAAATAGGATTCATGGATCATAAAAAACATATTTATTTTTCTATTTCGAGTGAGATTGCTATTTATTTTGATAAAATAAAACTATAAAATACAGCAATCCGCCATAATGGATTAAACACCACGAAGCGAATGACGTCACAATTGTTTGTTTTCGAGCTTTGACAAGCATACTATTGTTTGCTGCACACTGCATAGAGTACATTGGTAAAAACAATAGTGACGTCACAAACGGCACCATGACACTTGCGAGCGTTTTCGCGCGAATTTTAAAATTTAAATTTCAAATGCCAATTTTATCTACCAATCCTCATTTATCTGCAGAAATAATATATTTTTTCGAAATAGTAGATACTTCCGAACATAATCTGACCATTTTTCAAATTCAGTCATCATGCCTATTATATTAAACCCATACCCCTATTCGGTTTTTACACGGCATCGTATCGGAACGCTAATCGATCTTTGCCGGTAGGGTGGTCAATAGCCTGAAGTTATTGCCGAAATGGCTGAAGCCTCCCAGGCCAGACCAGGGAAAATTCAGAAATTATAAATCCCAAATTGACCCCGCCGGGGATCGAACCCGGGACCTCCTTAAGGCAACAGCGCTCAACACTGCGCCACGGATATCGTCAAAACATTCCCTCGTCAACATTGCTCATTGCAGCGACATGGATATTTCATCCAAGAACATTTGAAGTGAAAACTGCTTTAGCTACGTTGAGCACTTTTTGGTAGGGGGTAAACTTGTGGATTCGCGTCACCGACATTCTCCGCGTCATCTACATGCTCGCGTTGTTACCAAAACAAATGGTCTTAAATATAAATATACTACATTCGTAATCAAACTTAAATGCCTTACTTTTAAGGTTTTTTGTAATTATTTTAAATATTCGTTGCCAAGTTTTTTTAATGTTTAGTTTTTAATTTAGTTTAATTTATTTATTGACCGAGCGAAGCAAAGGTCTCTGAGTCTACTTGAGTGAATTTGCACTTGTCCGTCCGTCTGTCAGAGCCTTATAACTTCTGAATTACTGAACGTAATTACTTCAAATTTAAATATAATATGTAAACCGATAGCCTCCAGCCGAATATGGCTTAAAAATTTATAAAAATCTTTATTTCAGGGGGGCTTTCATAGAAGCGAATGCGAAGTAAAATATTTTTTATAGTGTTACATAGGGTTTCGGTATATCATTTTAAAGATAATTAGGAATAGAGCCCAAAAATTTTTTTTTAATTTTTCCCCTAAAATTAACGAAATGGGGGGCTTTCAAAGTGGAGATTTTCTAACGTCCAAAGTTGACTTCAGAACTCTCAATTTTCTGAAAGGCTGAGCCTGAAACTTGATCAATTATTTGAATTATATCCTGTACTTGAATAACAAGTACTAAAGTTAGATAAATATTAAAAGGAAACGAAATTATTTTTTTTAATGAGCCTCAGTATTTTTAACAAAACTTCACAATGATGTCAATAGATGGCGGTCTGTAAAAGTTTATTACTTTCTCCAATAACTCCTAGCTCTTTTGCGTCTGATGTTAAAAGTTAACTATTACAATATATATTTAAAACTATCTTATGGATACCGCGAGGTCTCAGTTCGGGGCGAACCACTAGTTTATTCAAATAACCTTTTACAAGTGCTTTTGAATCGTCAAGCGAAATAAAGCTGGTTCGCAATGCCATATCGTATTTAACCATGCTTACATCAAAATAACACGCACAGTGAAAACAAATTTATTCATATTCCGCGAAGCCTATAATCGCTCGAAGGCAGACGTTGTAATCAGATCCGTCTGAGACACTTCGCGAAGGCATATTTGATTACTTACGGTAAGGCTTCAACTTTACTTGTTACTCGGATGACGGATCGGAGACGTGTTCATGTGATGTATCATGTACCTATGTTATTATTGTGACTGAGTGTGTTTATTTTATTACTAGATGATGCCCGCGACTTCGTCTGCGTGGATTCAGATTTTTTGATTCCCGCGGGAACTCTTTAATTTTCCGGGATACAAACTATCCCGATACCAAAAAATCGGTTGAAGAGATGGGCCGTGAAAGCGTAGCAGACAGACAGGCACACTTTTGCATTTATAATAGTAGTATGGATTTTTATTGCGAAATAGGCTTGCGTTTGACGACAATCATGCTTAATACAAAGCAATGTTGAGGTCTAGGTTGGAGCGCCTAGGTTGCCTAGAAGATGCCTTTCACTTTCATTTCACTCTTTTATTCACTCTTTTATTGACTTTCATTTTCTTTTTCTACTTTTTTTATTATTTTGATAAAAATAATTATTAAATTTATTGAATACGGTTGCCAAATTATGTGTGTAACTGTATAAAAATTTGAATAAATATTTCTAGTAGCATAGATAGTAGTATATAAAAATCCAATTAGTAGGAAAATCCTATACGACCAGAGAGAGATCAGGCGAAGGATTGAGGTCTTTAGGTGCTCTTCGAGGCACGGGGGTGAAAACACCGCCGATTTCTTAACTGCGGCCTATAATACTGACAATTTGTTGACAGAAAAACCAATATCTAATTGCAGGATGACCCGGGAATCAAACCCGGGACCTCGCCATGTCATCGGAACATAAAAACGACTAGAACCACGAGGCTGTTGGAACATCTAATATCTACCTAGTGATCTAAGCTATGAAAATCAAGTCCTCCTATTCGTGGGTTTGGCAAACATCCATGGCTCAACGTACAGCCCCAAAAACTTATCTGACCCGGAGCCAGCGTCCCTAGAAGATATGAAAAAAAATATTTAAAAAAACTTAATTAAAAATTAGTTCCAATTTTGGCCACCGCGTCAGATAAGATTGACGGACTATAGCACATCTCTGGTGGAAAGGCAACGACCTCAATTTACACAGACGGGCCCTGTCAAACAAAGAAATGTGGTCTTGTTTTACTAACGCCATCTTCTCTGAAGAGCAGGACAGCGCTATGGCGGGGACAAGGACAGGCTTATACAGGTGAGGGGCATACACCACAAGTCGGACGCCCAACTTTTTTCTATGAAAGGGCCGTTCTAGTTATCTATGTACATATATATCACCGTAAGATTGTAAAAACCGTTAGATTATATATGCTCGCGAAATCACAGTGTCGAAAGATTACAATTTAACGCATTATTTTCCGGTAGATTGTAATCTGTTAGGTTTATTAACCCGATAGAACCTACCACCACTACCTAATTATTTATGTCGAACCCTAACCTAACCTACATGAAACAGACAAGAAAACGTAAATACAATGAATATTTCAAAAATTTACACTCAGAACATTGGACGGTTCACAATCTTTCGACAACAATTTCGCGAGTTAGATTATAATCTACAATCTTACGGTGACATATTATATCGACTTACATGTACCAGGCTCAAGCTCCAATTCTCAAACCTAACGCAATATCAATTCAGAAACCATAATTTCTTAAGACACACTTAAGGAGTCTTTGAGACCGACTCAACATGAAATTCTCAATACAGAAACCGGCCCTAACATAAGAATAGGCATGATGACAGTAACCAAGAATCAATAAAATTATGAATTTTCCTAATGAAATAGGATTCATGGATTATAAAAAACGTAAGTATTTATTTTTCTATTTCGAGTAAGATTGCCATTTATTTTGATAAAATAAAACTTTAAAATACAGCAATCCGCCATAATGGATTAAACACCAAGAAGCGAATGACATCACAATTGTTTGTTTTCGAGCTTTGACAATCACACTATTGCTTACTGCACACTGCACAGAGTACATTGGTAAAAACAATAGTGACGTCACAAACGACGCCATGACACCGGCGAGCGTTTTGGCCCGAATTTTAAAATTTAAATTTCAAATGCCAATTTTATCTACCAAACCTTTAGTTTTCTGCTGAAATAAGATATTTTTTCGAAATAGTATATAGTTCCGAACATAATCTGGCCATTTTTCAAAATCAGTCATCATGCCTATTAAGTACAACCAGTCGTCAAAGTGTATCAAGTGTCGGAAGTAGCGTGGCAATCGCCAAGAATCTCGTCGCCTCACTGTCCCCTCCATTAATCCAGCCGCCCGCCGTCCTATAAATTCACGCTACATGCTACATGCTACACAATATACCGAAATTGGTAGGGTTGTCCATAAAATTCACACACTCACACTACAGCTTATTAACTTCCCACTGCTGGGCACAGGCCTCCACTCTCATAGGAGAGAGGGAATTAGAGCTTAGACCCACCACGCTGCTCCAATGCGGGTTGGCGGGCTTTAACGACTATTATCATGTTAGTGATAATAACCGGGACCGACGGCTTAACGTGCTCTCCGAGGCACGGGGGTGAAACACCGCCAACTTCCTAACTCCGGGCTGGTACTGAGAATTTCTAGTCAGAAAAACCCAGCATTTAATTATGGCCCGACCCGGGACTCGAACCCAGGACCTCGTCGGCCGCAGTCGAATATGCGAACCACTAGACCAACGAGGCAGTTAATCCATAAAATATTGGACACTAATTAAATGTCGTGCCTATAACTCTTTACAGGGCTTGGAAAAATTGGAGACCCTGAGAGGAAGGCCTTTTATGAAGGCATTTCCATCCCATAGAGATTCTTCTTTGTTTTCGGAAGATTCCCGAGGGTGTAAAGATTCCGACTTCCGATTAGTTTGTACGTACACTTTTAGAACTATTTATCTTTTTATACGACTGCCTGAAAAAAGGAGTATATTGTTTTCAGGGTTCATGTATGTATGCATGTGAGTTTGTATATTCCACCATAACTTCTATACGCCTGAACCGACTTTGATAAATGAGGTATCGTTAGAATTCCTAGCTTATTCCGGGTGACATAGGCTATTTTTTTTAAATTGATGGGGTGACCATGATCCCGCATTAAATACTAAAGTTGAAAAAAAAACGAACAAAAGATTAACTATATAATCATCATATAGAAAATGATGAGTAGATTCCAAAAATATATAACACTATAGTTCAATATCCAGTGATTCACAAAAAAATATCATTTAATAAAAATGTGAATAAGATTCTAATTTAACTAGATTAGTTTAGATTTTTAACTTTTTAGTTCGTTTTTGTCAGGGCAGTCGTGTTTTTTAATTTTTTTAATTATTTCCAATTAGCATATTTTACAATAATCATGGCAGCCTATCCACCACCCACAGACATAAATAGACATTGATGCAAAGATCTTTTATCATTGATGTATAATAATTTTACAATTCTTTTCTCAAACTTTTCGACGCCATCCAACACCATAGACATCAATAGGCATTGATGTATAATTGTACGCAGTACGACTCTATTTCGATTTCGATGACACCACGTCTTGTCTACCCACTTTCTAGATGATTCTGAAGGATTTTCCCGAAGTACTATTTGATTAATTTTGCGGTCATCTGATGATACTTGTTTACAAGTTCTGTCCAACGTCGTCGTCTCTATTGGCAGATTCAGCACATGATGCTGAGTGAAGACCATTTTGGGGATCAAAATTTCTCGTTCTCTAAGCAATTTTTCTTTGCCTATGTTTTTTTCTTTAAATTTTGATTTTTGATTTGTACCACCATATTACTGTCATTCATTCTTTAAAAAAGACGACGTGTAGAGTACCTTGTTTGCACTGTATAGCAGTTGAATAATAATTAAAATAAGATGATCGTAGCACGAGCAGCCCTCCACTATAGGGATGAATCAATATTTTGCCCTTATTTCACCCCTCAGTCGCTCCCGTTTGATACGCAATGCTTAATTTGTGTATGTGTGTGTTTGTGTGCATGATCGAGGGTGTGTTTTTTTTGTAAGCACTTTTGGTGTAGGTCGGAAATATTGATTTGTAAATTGAGTATGTACTTATATAACAAAGGCGCACTGTAACATTCACCTGTATTATTTAATTTTTCCAATCGATAATTTCTTCCATCCATCCATCTATCACGCAGTTTACGTCAAAATACTGGTCCTTGGTGGTTTTAGACTGAACACGGTCCTCCGCCTCTTCGTATACGATGTCTTGTTTGTGCTACTCAGTTATTTCAACATGTTATATAATACTAGATGATGCCCGCGACTTCGTCCGCGTGGGTTGGTTTGATTCTCACGGGAACTCTTTAATTGTCCGGGATAAAAAGTAGCCTATGTCCAGCCAAGTAACAGATGGGCCGTGAAAGCGTAGCAGACAGACAGATCGTCAGACACACTTTCGCATTTATAATATTAGTATGGATGTTAAAACAAATGCACAGACATAGAGCGGATTCAACCCATTTATTAAACAAAGTATGTAAGTAGGTAGATCTACCCAGCGATCCCAAAAAAAGATATTCTTTACTACACTAATTTTCTAAAAATATCGTCCGTACTTTCTGAAACACTACACGAGGAAAGAGTGGAAACTAATATTACAAAAGTATGAAGGTATAGATAATTACGTTGAGGTCACCGGTGTAATTATCTCCGGCGATCGTAAATCAAATCTCACTAACATAAATAATAAACTAATCAAAATTATAATAATATGAGCCTGTATATAGCCTTTATGAATAGTCGATGTTCCTTTTTTGGGATAATCAGGGATTAAGAAGAGGCGAGAGACTGCTGTGAGTGGAGTTTTCTTTCAAATTCCACTACTAGCCCTTGGCTGCAATCTAATCTGGTAAGTGATTATGCAGTTATACCCGCTAAGGTAGTGGGCTAACCTTTTAGGTGTATACCGTATAATATACCCGTTATATAAAGCCATACCCCTAATCAGTTTCTTTACAGCATCGTACCAGAACGCTTGGCGGCACGTCCTGCCGCTAGGGCGTTAAGTAATTAGTCGAACCTCCTACCAGACAACCTAGGTGATTATGATTTAGCTAGATATCATTAAACTAGTTTTGATCTAAAGATCTCTAAACTGTTGCCTGCCAAGTATGACTTGAGTACTTGGATAAAACAAGCACTTCAGTACCTTCAAGGCAAGAGTGCATAGGCATTTCCTAGATAGCGCTTCAGCTATGGCTCCAACCTAGACCATATCATTACCATAAGCAGTAAGCACGACTGTCGTCAAGTGCAAGCCTATCTTGTAATAACAAAATTTTATTTTTTATTTCCATAGGTATGGTAAGTTAGTTACCTATGGAATATTCGAAAAGTTTTTTTTTTTAAATTATATCAAAAAAACGATTATTTTATTAACCTTTGGCAAAAAATAAATAAAATTAGTCTAAGATAGTCTATGAAACACGAGGAAGGAGCGAAACACCTAATTACAACATAAAGGTAGGTAATTACAGTTAGGTCACCGGTGTAATTATCTCCGGCGATCGTAAATCAAGTCGCACTACTTCGCCCCTGTTTCGTACATTTTCAGCCTTAAATTTAACCTTTCCTGGACTTACGGCTTCAGAGATAAACACAGTGAATTAAGTAGATTCTGAACTTTACTCAGGTGTTTAAGTCTAAAATATATTTAACTAGTTAATGCCCGTGACTTCGTCCGCGTGGATTGAGGTTTTTCGGTTCCCGCGTGAATTCTTTAATTTTCCGAGATAAAAAGTAGCCTATGTATTATTCTAGACTGTAATCTATCTCGGTGAAAAATATCATCCAGATTCGTTCAGCTGTTCCGGCGTGATTGAGTAACAAACATTCATCCAAACTTCGCGTTTATAATAGAAATTTAGTATAGATGATGCAAGCTATCCCTGTGCCAAATTTCGTCAATATCAGCCCCCCGATTATGTAAGGAAATCGTAATCGTAATCGTCTGTCAAACGTATAATTCGACCGGTATAAGGAGGTCATAGATGCTCGCACGTCAAAACTTATGTATGTACTCCCTAAAAAGTTCGAGTTATACGTTATGAACTGTTAAATGATGCAGCCATACACATGAAATGCTTTTTCACTCCCGGAGTACCAGCAAATCTACCATTAAGAACTCTGTGGTACTTACCAGTTAGAAACAAAACCGTTGCTGTCACAAAAAAACAATGGGAAGAGCTGAGAATCAGGCCCTGCATTGTCCGGTTATATGCAAACTTTGAGGCAGGGCAAAAGGCTGAGCTGTAAACAAACTGGGTGGTGGCACCTGGATTTTAATGATCAGGGACAAATTGTATTGGATTTTCTTGTTTGCGACTGTACTATTGAGTAAATATTCAATAGTACAGTGAACAATGTGTAATTGTCTACATGCAGTTCCGCGCATTGCTAGAGCAAGTCAATTCCAGATTGTGTCTGCAGATTAAAACCACAAGTCGAAGCAAGCAATTTCGGAAATTGTTTGCTTGGAAATCGAATTTCCAATTTTATTTATGAAAGTTCTTCGAGGAATTTTGGGTAAAATTTAAAGGCTTCTGTAAAATCTTCTGATTGTAGTCCCTTATGGAAAAAAATGGAAACCTGCGCAATATTTATAGCACGAGACACGTTAAAAGGAGCAATATCTCGCGGATGGGTCGTGAAGCTTAGGGCGGCAAACTTCAGGCCGTAAAGGACCGCAATAAAGACGGCGGAGGGCCGTTGTCTCATCGTAAATAACAAACTAATCAAAAATATATGAGCCTGTATGAAGCCTCTATGAATATTCGGAGCTCCTTCCTTGAGATAATCGGGGTTTAAGGAGAGACGAGAGCCCGCTGTGAGTGGAACTTGGTGATTATGCTAAAGCTAGGCTTTATTAAAGTTGGTTTGAACTTTTGAAGGGATCCAGGAACTCCACAAGCGTTTGTATAGCGTAGTCTTTTATCACCTCCTTAAACTACTTACACGAGATTGTGTAGTCAAACTCAAAAGACATGTGGATTAGGAATAATAATAATTGTTGAATTTAGCAACGTTATAAGTTGTAAAAGGACATATCGGTGATAGTCAATTACAGCCCCACAAACTGGCCCGGTTGCCAAAATTAGAACAAATTTGTATGCCTGTTTAGTTTTTGTTTTTATTTTATTTTTAATAGATACTAATAACGCTGTCACAGGTCAGATAAGTTTTTGGGACTATATCTCATCATATCAAGCTTTTCTTATTAAGCTACGAGTGCTTAAAACGTACCCTGGGCTGAGAAGAAGCTGAAACTTTGTAAACTAAAATAGTAACGCGAATACTTTATGATTAGAAAAACAATGGCAGGTTTAGGCACCCAATTTAGCCCTTTAATTTAAAGGAGTGGGTGGTCCAACAAGTAGGATTTGAATCTACGATTTCTGGTTTTCCTGATGTCTTTGTCAGTCCCATGCTCTATCTTAGTATACATATATGATATATCTTGCCTTTGGTAAGTATAGACTATAGAAGGTCATAATCACGTTATTTATATGACCCGAGTGAACTCCAATTTAATTTTTTCCACTGCCGTAGAAATAGAGTAGATCTCTCTCGTTTTCCCGACGCATTGAAAAATTGTGTCCTATCTAACGTCGGTTATCCAGGTTATTTCGAACCTGTATGTTATATGTAATAGGCACTTCCCAGTCCCTGTAATTTTCTCTGCTCCCTCTACTGGATATAACCCGAGTTACAAAGGCTTTGTGTGCTGCTAGTTACAAGCCAATTAGGTGAATGTGTATGTAACTAGTTAACCACATCTTCCAGTCAGTTAAAGCGTTCTGTCTCATCATTGATGTAGAATTTTAGTACCTACGTCTCATCAATAAATAATGACTATCAGGTGGGATGGGTGAGATCACTCAAGTGGCAATCTAAGTGGTTGATAATTAAAATGAACTTCTCTTTTGTACTATTAATTTTGATGACATTCCTAACAGATTTTCTTATCCAAGATAAATCATAAACTATCCTAATAAGATCTGAATAGACATATTTTGTGTGGAAAAATATGTATCTTCTTCATTAGGTGATATCATATCCAGATGCTATTGGGATTAACTGTCACCCTAATAGCATTCTATCCTTTTTTTGAGTGACTGTAATGATAAAATTTTATAAAAATAGGTTATAAAAATAGGTTTATCTCTTTTCCTCTTAGCTGTTAGGATAATAATATCCTAATAGCATCTGCATTGGGCTATATCTACTCATATCAATATCCAATACCCATACTATAAACACGAAAGTGTGTTTGTTTGTTCTCGCGGTGGAATAGATCGACGCGTTGTGAAGTTTTGCAATTTTTTATTTTTCCACTTTGTTCATTGGGTCAACCACAAAATTCATTCCAGTCCATTCTTGGGTTGAAAAATCTTCATTACTAGGCACCTATTAATAAATTGGATGATGTGTATAGTTATTTTTGAATATTTTGGCTAATTTACAGAATTTTCCGTCATAACTTGATTTTAATATGCAGTTATTAGAATCGATTTTGGCCGAAAACATAACAAGGGTTTATGTCGCAGCTGACTCCAAAGCGTTGCGTGACAAATGCACTTTCATTTAATGCGGTCGGAATGAGCTAATTTCACAATATATCGGCTTCGGGGCGTTACCGTATACTAAGGGGTCGATTTTCATCAGTATATCGACACAGCGTAAATATATTATACAGTAAGACAACGCTGTCCATGCGTACAACACCAGGTAGATCACCGCATTTTGCAGTAGTTATCAGAGGAACCACGAATGCGTTGCATGTCCCTTTAATGGCCCCATGTTGTAGTCTTGAGGGAACCTAGATGTTGAAAATGGTTCCATAATTTGCAGATACGTAACAAAAAAATTAGAGGTGGAAGAAAACCAGGCATCCTGGTGGGTTTTACCGTCCTACCACCTGCATCAAAACAATAGGGATGATGACAACTAAATCCAATCAGCAACTGTTTATCATACTTAAAAACACACTTCTAGTATGGAAGTTTGTATGAAATACGTAGTTGTGACGTCATCAAATTTCAACGCATTTTTTTTCTTTAATCTATAGTTTGAAATGGTTATCAAACTTAAAACTAAACGAGGATGTGAATTTTAGGTTTTTTGGAAGACCCTCTATTTAATACAATCAGTAAGAAATAACTGCCTCGTTGTTCTAGTGGTAATCATGTTCGACTGCGGCTGACGAGGTCTCGGGTTCGGGTCCCGGGTCGGGCCATAATTATTATTATTATTATCGACATAAATTTAGCTCTCACGCCCGCATACAAAATAAATACATATATGGCCTAAAGAGTTATAATAAACTTACGTAAATAAATATTAATTAATAAACTTACATACACAAATACACAAATAAATAGTTGTAGCGGGCGGAGGATTACACCCCGGCAGGGGAGACCAGACGGCCGGGGGTCAGGGCGACAGTTTGAGAAACCGGCGGACTATCCTAGCCGAGTCTAGCAACACCGCTTTCTGCATCCTGGCTGCGAGCGAACTGTCACGGAACCCCAGTCGCCTCAGATGGTGAGCGAGGCTGACTGGGATTAACCCATTCGCAGATATGACGATTGGGATGGTTTCGGTGGACCCCACATGCCACATGGCGGAAACCTCGTGAGCCAGATCAAGATACTTACGTTTCTTCTCCGTCTCAGCTCTCACAAGGTTCTCGTCATATGGAATTGTGATGTCCACCAAAAACACCCGTGACTGTGCCCGGTCCAACAGCACGATGTCAGGCTTATTCGCTAGAATAGTCCTGTCCGTGATGATGGACCGATCCCAATAGAGCCGGACTCCGTCACGCTCGAGTACAGGCACCGGTGTGTACTTGTAATACGGCAGCCTCTCATCCAGGAGACCGTACTTCAGAGCAAGCTCCTGGTGAAGGATTTTGGCCGCTTGGTTGTGTCTGTGCAGATACTCAGTGTTAGCAAGCGCCGAACATCCCGAAAGCACATGTCTGAGTGACTCACCAGGATGGCGACAGGCTCGACAGATGTCGTGAGTTCCATCCTTCAGAATGTACTTTCGGTAGTTCCGCGTCTTAACTACCTGATCCTGTATCGCACAGACAAAACCTTCGGTTTCCCCAAAGAGGTCACCGAAGCGCAGCCATTGCACGGACGCTTTTTTATCAACGTGTGGCTCATTAAGAGCTTTAAAAAAGCGTCCGTGCAACTCCTTCTCCTTCCATACGGTCTCCCGGTCAGAGGTGCTAAGTACCTTCGGCGCCTGCCACTCGATTTTGGCTAAGGATAGGGGAGTGAGTCCTTTATCACATTCTACGACCTCTCTATGCATGGGCGACTCGCTCTTCATCTCGAAGTATGTTCTGAGCTTGGCTATCTCCCGGTTATGCATGGTCTTGACGCTTAATACGCCTCGACCACCACATTTCCGGGGGATATACAATCTCATCACAGACGACTTCGGGTGGTGCATGCGATAGAGTGTCATAGTTGTGCGGACTTTTCTATCCAGGGCGTCAAGTTCGGTCTGAGTCCATCTGAGCACGCCAAAGGTGTACATGAGGACAGGCACAACCCAGCCGTTATAGGCTCGAACCTTATTGGCACCTGACAAAAAACTTTTACATATTTTTGTCAGACGGCCAAAAAAGGCCTCGCAAACAGACTGTTTCATGTCCGCCTCATTTACCCCCAACGACTGCGACATACCCAGATACCGGTACGATTCAGCTTCAGAGAGGGTCCTGATGTTCGATGGCTCGAGATTCATCTCAGCCGATTGAGTAACCTGCCCCCTCACCACATGCAAGACCGCACACTTGTCCAACCCAAGCTCCATTCTGATAGAGTTACTGAACTCAGTGGTGATATTCAGCAATTCTTGCAGACGGGTAGCATTGGGTGCCAGCAGTTTGAGGTCGTCCATGTAGAAAAGGTGAGGCACTCTTGTCCCTCCTCTCCGAAACTGAAAGCCCGTCCCTGAATTCTCCAGCAGTGAGCTGAGTGGGTTCAGAGACAGGCAAAACCAAAGTGGACTCAGACAGTCACCCTGGAAGATCCCCCACCGTATCCTTATCCGGTCACCGGCAGCCGCCAACCGCTCACCGTGGAGACAAAGGATCGTACTCCATTGCCCCATGCATTCCCTGAGGAAGTCTCGAACTGTACCATCGACTTTGTACAGTTCAAGGACCCTCAAGAGCCATGAATGGGGCACCGAGTCGAATGCCTTTTTATAATCAATCCAGGCGGCGGAGAAGTTCCGGCGGTTGCGTTTGACCAATTGCCCCGCAACGGAGTCGATGAGAAGGAGCTCCTTAGTACCACGGCTACCCCCCCGACATCCGTTCTGAGCCCCAGACATGATGTTATTTTCGTCTACATGACGAGTGATCTTGAAGCTCAGAACGGATGTCAGTGTCTTATAGATGGTCGTAAGACACGTAATAGGGCGGTACTTAGCCGGATCAGTGGCGTCAGTGGACTTTGGAGCTAGATGAGTGATCCCAGTGGTGAAAAGGTCCGGGAGCGTCCTATGCTCGAGAGCTTCTTGAAATTGTCGAGCCAAGGTCGCATGGCAAACCGAGAAACCCTTAAGCCAGTAGTGATGCAGACCGTCAGGACCCGGACTTTTCCAGTTCGGGGCCCGCCTTACTGCATCAACTACATCCTCCGTAGAGATGGCTACCGGGTTCATCGGTTCAATTACGGCACATGCTTCCTCTACCGCCGCAATCCAAGGGCCCTCTTCATGCTCAACCTCTCGCGACCACACACTCCGCCAGAAAGCGACAAGGTCTGCCGAGCTCGGCTGTTGAGAGGTAGAGCAGACTGCTGGACACTCCAATTTTTTGTAAAACCTTTTCTGATCACTCGAGAAGAGACGATTTTGCTGAAAGCGCTCAACTCTTTCCGAGTATCGTCGTATGCGGTTCCCCCATGCAGCGATTTTCTGCTTCAGGTCGTCGATGCGCTCCGTTAGCTTTTGGGTTATGTCGGGCTGATCCAACCTAACCCCAAGCCCGTTGAAGGCAATTCTAACGGAGCGCACAATCCTTGGCCTTGTATTGCCCGACCGGAAGCTTTGCAGTCTGCCAATGAGGCCTCTGGCAAGGTTGATACGGCGCTCTATTCTCCTCTTCCGTGCTGCGTCTTGCAACAGCAGCGCGTCCCGGACCCGGGGTCTTGGCTCCAATAAATCGGTGCACGGCTAAAGCCGCACCGAAGAGAATAGAAGCCGTATCATCCAAGCCAGTGCTGCTCGCTAGGTGTTGAGGCAGCATTTGGTTGATGGCCTCAATGACATCCCGCGTCGCTACATTCAGCGTGAGGCGGGAGAGCCGCGGACGATTCTCTAGAGGAGCGCTCCGAGTCTCAAAAATCGCCTCTTCTAGAATCCTTCCCATCCGCTCTATATCCAGGGAGACAGTTCCCTCAGCGTCCCCCTCCACAGGCAAATCTTGTGAGATGGTTGCAACAGTCTCCTCGCGGGCAGGCGCCACCGCAGAGACCATTTGCTCTATGGCTGGGGTTGTTACTTCGGGAACAGCCTCACGTCGTAATCGTTCGAGCTCGGTAGCGTTAAAGATGTTCGAACGCTGAATATACCGAGCCCGATCTGCCAGGTTCTGTTCCGTGACAGTTAAAGTCGGCTCAAGCAGCAGAAACTCGCGGTACATTGCCGCTCGGTAGCCAGTCCGTCCGGTTTCCCCTCCTGTCGCCCTGTAGTACGCACGCATGACATTCTCGTTCATGAGAGAAGTCCATCTCATGCGGCGTACACCACCAGCGGCGGGCACCGAAGATGGGGCCCTGGTGGACCCCGTCGGTGCCAAGCCCTCTGGTGGGGATGATGGAATTGTCGACCGGCCCGATGGTAGTGGCGGCCGACTGATGTGGCTGGCGGCCCGCATGCTGTCACGTCCAGCGCCAGCCCCAGACGCGCCCTGGCGCCCCCCAGGCAGCGACCCTTTGTGCGCATTCTCATTATTTGTTTCCATCATCATAAAAAGGGGGGTGGGGTGAGTGGTAGCTACATCACTCGGGGTCCACTCAGGTCCCCAAGGAGGCTGTTTTGATGGCCAGCTAACCAGCTTTCTGGGAACTTGGATAGTAAGCAGTGCCCCGGATCCCTTAGTCGCCTCTTACGATACACCCACGGGATAGAAAGGGGTGGCAACATTCTCCTCTGCCGTTGCCACACGTTATTATTATTATTATTATTATTATTATTATATTATATATTATTATATTATTATTATTACATTAATCATTATAACCATAGTATTACAACCGTGCATTACATACATAAATACCAAATATACATAAAGAACGTTAATGGTTGCAATAGTATAAACTGATGCGCAACCATCAACGCCTACCTCAGAGAATAAGTATCGACACAGTATAACATTAACAATTTACAATAATAATATAAGACGTATACATGAGAGAAAATAAGTAGGAACATATTATCACGGTAACAAAAATAACAATAACAAAGGTGTGTGTGTGTGTGTGTGTGTGTGTGTGGGCGTGGTACGTGTGTGTGCGTGCGTGTGTGTGTGTGTGTGTGCGTGCGTGTGTGTGTGTGCGTGCGTGTTTGTGTGTGTGCGTGTGGGCGCGTGGTGCGTGTGTGTGTGTGTGAGAGAAAGAGAGAGAGACAGAGATTGTGTGAGGATTGGTTGTGTCTGTTACGATTTAGTGCTAAGTCATTTGGTGTGTTTAATCATTTGATAAAATCTTCAACATCATCGTATGACAGTGTTTTAAGCCACATTGAAACAACATTTTTGCATTTTTTAATAGTTAAGGGATAGATATTCAGGATCTTATTAACTTTGTTGTATAGTGACGAACTAGCATAGTAAAATTGTCGCCTCGTAAGTAAAATGCGAGATGGAATTATCGGACATACCCGATCAGACCTCCTTTTTTCTTCGTAAATACTCGGGTTATAATATAGTTCTTTATGCTTTCTTAGAATCACTTGAAGGATGTACATTTTCCTAACAGAGAGTACATCAGCTGTTTTATATAATTCATCAGTCGGGAATCGAATTGGTTTGCGCAGCATTATATAATTAAGTGTTCTGATTAGAAATTCTCAGTACTAGCCCGGAGTTAGGAAGTTGGCGGTGTTTCACCCCCGTGCCTCGGATAGCACGTTAAGCCGTCGGTCCCGATTATTATCACTAACATGATAATAGTCGTTAAAGCCCACCAAACCCGCATTGGAGCAGCGTGGTGGGTCTAAGCTTTAATTCTCTCTCTCCTATGAGAGTGGAGGCCTGTGCCCAGCAGTGGGACGTTAATGGGCTGTGGTGGAAGAAATAATTCATTTTTGACAGGAAGAAATAATTTATTTTTGACATAGGTATCAGCCCTATTATAATATTTAGTTTGTTTTGTTCTGCTGGTTTCTGGCGGCAGGTATTATCCCTTTCCCATCTCGCCCCTGTGACCAGCGGAATTGCTATGTGTACTCGTAGACTTCTTCGTTGACTGACTGTACGAATCATCTCTTGAGGCTGTTGTATTAAACAGTGTTCCTGCAAACTCATTGTTGTTTGGTCACGGATGATAAATTGCCTTATAGTTAAATCTGATGTGATATAGTTTATTGGGAACTCTGGTGACGCATCAGGAAGTTTATTGCAGTTGCACTCTTGTTTGGGCAAATGTCTGTTAGAGAAGATTTACTAAGAGTTCTGTGCTCGCCACAAATTTTTTGTTCAGCTTTTATAACGGGGCATACTGAAAGTTTCTGGAACTGGCCAATTACAATAAAAAAATAAATAAAAAAAGCAAGTACGGGATTCGAAAATGGAATTTTCTGGGAAAGTGTTGCATTTTAATTAGCGAGACTGTCTTATTTTGTTTTTTCTAGTCCGGTCAAAATAGACATTTCAAATTACAAAAACTCCGACAGAGCTGAATTTTGCTGGAGACCTTGGGGTACACCAGTAGAAATAAAGTGGCAAAAGTCCCCAATGATCTGTAGCAAAATTCAGCTCTGTCGGAGTTTTTGTTATTTGATCACTATTTTATGTCTATTCACTATGGCGGCCTTTACGTTAAACAATATTAATACAACTAAAACAATATTTACCTCCCTCTTTCCTCACCTTGGATAAGCACCTCTTCAATCTTCTTGTAGACATTTATTAGGTCATCAATCAGCACACGGTAAGGTTTACTAACCAAACTCAGTTTGTGATCTCAAATAAAAGGGATTAGCTTTTGAGACAGTAGATCAGAGACAACTCAGTTTGTGATCTCAAATAAAATACAGTAGATCAATATTATTGTTTCTACTTTACTACTTTTTTTGTTATATTACTAGTAGATATATTATTAAAATTGTTATTATAGCCCTCCGACATTTTCGGGATAAGTGTGCTAAGTATGCTTCATGCTTCCAATGTTTATTAAACTGCAATATACCTACACAATGTATGAACACCACTATTCATTTCGCTGCCACATTTAAAATTATAATGAAAAAGCAACATATAAAACAAAGCAAGCGCCAGTTAAAAAGTCAATTTCAGCACTATGCATGTAAAATAACAATTATTTATTAATAGCAAAGCAAACGCCTCCCCGTTGCCTGCATAATACCCACGCCACCCCTTGCCGGGGGATGCAAGAGTTGATATTTTGCAAGTCCTCAACTTTGTTATATATGAGCGCCCCCTGGCGAGAATTAAAGACGCCGTGATTGTGTTAAATTTTATTGCTCCACAATGATTGAACAGATTTTACTTTTACGTTGATTTTTCTTTTGAAGAAGTCGGCTTTGCATCCCAAAAGATATTTGTTATTTACCACTTTTTGCCTTTTGAATAAATGCTTAACAGTTGTATTTTTGCCGGCTCTTTTTATTAGAATCTGTTTTCCAAACCAGCGGTAAGGTCTTGACATCACAGTTTCTGAACTACTATTACCACTATTACTTAGCCAAATTAAATTTTCAGGGAGGGCTTACGTAAAATACATATTTATTTAGTAACACCTGTTTGCAGTAGCAGAGCCGTTTATGTTTTTTAGATTTAAATTATTGTGCTCAAATAATTCTCCCAATAATGTTGAAGAAAACTTGTTATTTACCGAACTCCTCATACTCATGTTATAAAATGTGAAAATTTTGTAAGGTTACTCCAAAATAACAGTTTTACGGAACGGATTTTGATGAAACTTAATAGCAATGAAGCTTATACATCAAGATTGCATATGGGCAAAAATGATAACTGTGCAAATTGGCTACGCGAATTAAATCGCGTGCGTCTGCTAGTTAAGCCTAAGATCGAAGTGGTCCTCCAAGAAAATTGAAAAGTTATCCTAGGCTGAAGCATGTACTTCTTATTACCTGCACTAGCTTGTAAAATTCTGTGACTGAAGTATGGGTTTATGATGGCTGCCATACCCCTAACAGGTATGCTCGCAGTCAACATCTAGCTTATTTATTTATTACCCTATTTATATCAAATCTGACACAGTCTACTTTTATATCTCTGTCACCTCGATTCAAGAAATAGAGGTATATTTAGATTACCTTTCTACTCAATAAAAGAGCCTGTAGCTATTGACATAAATATCCGATCCCTTCGGGAAGATCCCAAGTGAGGTCTCTAGACATTCACAATCAGACACTGTCGCCGTATATTCCAATTCAAAATGTTTACTTAACTCAACAATACCTATAGAAGTTGTTTCCTTTTGGGAAAGGTTTTATTGTAAGAACTAAGAACTCCCTTGGTTATTATAAATTGAGGGATCATTTCTTAGCATCGAATCAACGAAAAAGGGTTGATTTTAAGGACGATAACACACTAGGTACGGACAGTACAGGGCCGTTTTATCCTGTCATGGTAGTCTATGCAGCTAACTGTGAAGTTTTGCCCACCAGATATTGTTTGGCTCGTAGTGTGTAAATTTGCCCTAAAGGTTTTTATTTTATTCACTCTCGCAGATCGCTTCGTAAGCTGCAAGCTATATTCACCCAAGTTTTGACTGTATTTTTAAGTTAAAAGTAGTTTAACCCATTGATGTACAATTTTAGTACCTATGTTTAACCGCTTATGAGCTCTGACGGACAACGGACGTTTTGTAGGCCCTACCAACTTACCCGGCGTGGTGGCCAAAATTGGCACAAATTTTTTACCTGTTTATATTTTATTATTTTATTTTTAATATTTACTAGCGACGCTGTCACCGAGTCAGATAAATTTGTGGAACTTAAACAAGTAATTCCGTGCCTTACAAAGACTTAGAACTTCAGTTGCTGCAGCAGGTCCTTGACTTGCCTTAAGTTGGTTCAAGCTGCCACATAAAACCTCTGAACAAAGGAGACGATGAAAATGTCTTTGATTATTTATTCCCGCTAGAAAGGATCTCAATGTAGCTTTTCTTGTTCATTATAAATTAAGACGCTCCGCGGGGAAGGATCAGATCAACGTGAAAGTCTTAAATCCTGGGCTATTATTTATTTGGTGAATTGTATTTAAGTATTATTGAGGGCTCGTATTGCTTCAAGTATTGGGATAGGGGATTGGGGGAATTTATTTAGAATTTTTTAAATTTCTCTCTGCGTAATATACTCATGGCTGAGGATACGGCCCTTGACATTAAAATCAGGCGTTATAATATTGCGGTATTCCTGTTATATTTCTGAAATTATCTTATTTACGTATAATAAATGTTATTTCTAACTAGCTGATATCCGAGACTTCGTCCGCGTGGATTGAGGTTATTTGATTCCCGCGGGACCTCTTTAATTTTCCGGAATGAAAAGTAGCCTATGTGTTTTCCAGAATATCCAGATATCCGTTCATCCGTTCTGACGTGATTGAGTAACAAACATCCAACCATCTATCCATCAAATCTTTCGCATTTATAATAGGATAAGTTATATACATAACTACGGATGACAGGGACCAACATATTCTCCGAGACACAGATGCAACGAAAAGGTTAAATTCGGAACTCCATGGTTGGATCATCTATCCATTACAATTTTACCAACTTACCATTGGTACTAAAATTCTACATAAAATAACGTTTCACATGTTCCTCAACTCGTACAAAAAACATAGTCAAGAGATTTTAATACGACTGCCTGAAAAAAGGAGTATATTGTTTTTAGGGTTCATTAAATCCATTTTTACAAATGGTTTCGAATCGTCAAATGAATTTACTTCCGAAATAGCTAAGAACATACGCGGCGATTACTCTTTTTATTTAGTCTTATTTTATTTTATTTATATTTTTATTAAAATACATATTATTTTGGTGTTAAAGTTAAACCGGAACAGACGAACTCGTATACTTACACAATATTATAATCATAGACTAATAATAATAATCATAGAGACGCCCTTACTGAAAACTTCAGTAAGGGTTGTCGGGTGATTTCCACTTCGTCATGAAAGAGCGCGCCCCCTAGCGGTCGTTATGGAAATGGTGTAATATTGTGTGTCTTGGGAGTTTTTATTGCACCACATTGAGTTTTGGCTTGAAACGCCATGCTATGAATGCCTAGTAGGTATATGTTATGGTTTCAGCGAATTCGTTCGCGTGGATTTAGGTATTTTAAAAGCCGGCGGAAATTACTGAATTTTCCGGCGGAAATCGCACTTATATTATCAATTAGAGTTTGTTACACTTTCACGCAAAAATTGCTGGACGGATTTGGCTGAAATTTGGAATGGAGATAGATCACACCCTGGATTGACACATAGGCTACTTTTTGCCCCGGAAAATTAAAAAGTTTCCACGGGAATCCAAATTCTTAATCCACGCGGACGCGGAAATGTAGCATACTTAATATGTCACTCCCCAGCGCAAAAGGCCAAGTTGATCCGTCGAGTCATTGCTCTGGTTGCGACAAACTAAAAAAACAAAAACACTCACTATTTTATAATACCTATTAAAACAACAACAAAACTTTCGTGCAAAACACTGCTGTCTATGGAATAAACCTTACTGCTCCCGTGTACCTATGGTGATTTACCTGGAAAACAGACCGACCGACTATTTCTTCAATATCAATATAATTATAATAAATATGGCAGTTAAAGTTGTGATAGAGCTTCATCTAACAATTTTAGGTACCTTTAAAATAAGTAGTATTATTTGTCATCGCAAGTTTTTAACTAGAAAACATACCAGCGTATTTACCTATATGATAGCTAGTACCTAGGTTAGTAGGTATATCAAATATTATAAAGAAAATACTTTCGTCCCTTTTCGTCGAAAAATATTTCACAAAACATTCCTTTGATACAATTCCAATACACTCACTGTTGTGTAGGAGTTTCATCGAATGTGATTTATTTGCTAACATTCTATTCTGTAAGAAATTCAAAGACTACTAAATAAATCGGACCTTGAAAATCAAGTTACGCGTTAAAATACAATATCCGACAGGATCTGTACAAGGGTGTGTGCGCACTAAGCTCTCAGTTTGTCGGCGAATAATAACACGCAGCTCTCACTCTGATGAGCTTTACGTTTCTACAGAAATACCTAAATAATAACCGTTGCAGACCAGCCCCCCGATTATGTAAGGAAATCGTAATCGTAGTCGTCTATCAAACGTATAATTCGACCCGTTTAAGGAGGATAGATAGCTAGAGGATAGCATAGATATAGATGCTTGCACGTCCAAACGCATGTATCTATGTACTCCTTAAAAGGTTCGAGTTATACGTTATGAACTGTCAAATGAATACGATTGGCTTAGACAATTGGGCCTCTGACCCCCGATTATGTAAGGAAATCGTAATCGTAATCGTCTGTCAAAAGTATAATTCGAACTGTAACGCCTCGGAGAGCACGTTAAGCCGTCGGTCCCGGTTATTATCACTAGCATGATAATAGTCGTTAAAGCCCGCCAACCGTGGCGGGTCTAAGTTCTAATTCCCTCTCTCCTATGAGAGTGGAAGCCTGTGCCCAGCAGTGGGGACGTTAATGGACTGTAGTGGTGGTCTGAATTTCAGCCACGGCGGCCGATCTCCAGAGAGATTAGCCATCTGCGTGGGAGATATTATAGTGCACAAGTGTGTGCGCATAAGATGGTATACTCTTTGTTCCTTTACTCTCATGGATTATCCGAGACGACCGGAGAGACAGCCGTAGGATCGATCGGCTTAACGCGCTCTTAAAACGCGAAAAACATAATACTTGTTATGGCCCAACCCGGGACTTGAACCCGGAACCTCATCGGCTGGTAATCACTAGACCAACGAGGCAGGCAGGTTTATAAATAGTATTAGACGCTAGATAGTAAGTAACTGTGAGCTTAGTATGACCACACCCTAATAGAATTCCGAAAAGTTCGTTCACAAAGCTATTGTCGTAAAATATAACGTCTACAGCATTTTATTCGAGTGTATTGTCGTAGAAACGTATATGTTTATTACGAATTTATTACTCTCCTACAAATGTGGCGGCCGATATAATGCGAATCTTTATTGCCCATGTATTAATGAATTTCCCGCATTTCCTACATACATCTGTTCTCCGTGATAATGTCGTAAATACGCATATAAAGAATTATTAGGTGTAGGTAATTTGCAGTAAAATTTGAGCGCCTACGTGAATAGTAATAGCAAAATAATACTACAAATATTGCTATTTTATTTGTGTCAGGCATATTTTGTGCCTACTTGTTTCAAGTTCTGTAGCAACAATCATCTTCCATCCGTATATTTAGTATGGGTCTCCTCTCTCAGATTGAGATGGGTTCAGGTCATAATCAACCAGGCTGGACAATCAGATTAGTACAGTTCAACAACAACTTTGAGAATAAAATATTAAATTTCTACCTCAAAAATTTCATCTTCTTAAAACATCATATTATATTGAGAAAGCCTGTTCTGATTTACACATTGTACCTCTTAATTTCCGAAGAAATATAGCTGACATTTGCTTCTTACCTACTCAACATAGCCAGGGGGTCAATAGATTGCCAACTGCTCTCGAAGCTAGATACCTATAATAGTACCCTCACGTTTATCATACCGTTCATCTAGAATGAAAAAGATATTACATACTCCGGTACCCAAAACTAATTACAGATCCAACTCATTTATTATTCGCGCGTCTCGCCTTCTGAACTCTGTCTACAACGAACCTAGTGTATACTTATTTTGTGGCAATATGTGTAGTGTACGTCGAAATCTTACAAATGTATTGATACAGTCAAGTGCAACTAACTGATTAACAACAGCTGGTATAGTTCTTAACAGCTTTTTTATGTATCAACAGTTACGTCTGTATTTTAGTGTCGAATTGCGAAAACCTATTATTAGCTATAAGTTACCTAATTTCAAGACTATTTAGAATAATAAGCTGTTGGTTTTCCTTGTAAAAAAAAATATGGATAGCACTCAGGCATGCAGGTTTCCTCACGATTTCTCCTTCAACAGGTGATATTTAACTGCCGTTTAAGACCGGTCTTAAGCACACATAGAACGATGCTTGAGAACGTGTTCTAAGCTGATGGTTTGTTAATGGGCCTAAAACTCTATAGTAATTCTACAACAAATAATTTGAATTAGATATATTTATATCAATGTTAAAGAACAAGTACCTTCGTTTTTGTTCGTAAAAAAAATATACCTTCACATACACAGTAGGTACATTTTACCTTTTAAATTCCATTCGTGAAAGGAATAAGTTTCCTTCCTGTTCCATTATTCGTATTTTTTATTAATACGATACAAAAATATAATAATCCTAACAAAAGATTTATGGGACAAATATTCTACTTTGATCTCCTATGAAGGTAAAAATGGTTTAAACATCCATAGACGTTCAAATCCTGTGACATACCATTAACAAAGTTGTTTGGTGTGTTGACTGTTATAACTATTTCACAAAGCCGTTCTCTACCACCTGCCAACTGATAAATCCTTTGCGTTTATATGAAAAATACAGAGACGTCAAACCCATTGCTGTGTTCAAAGACCGTTTTCCGTGTTTGCCTGCTGCTTCACAGCCTTGTGGAGTTGACATTTTCGAGTTCCGTTTTATTATGTTATAAGATATGTTGGTGGATATGAAAAACCCATTATTCGAGGAGAAAAGTCAATACAACTCCATAAGTCAAGCCACGAAACAAATAATATCGCTTTATCACAGAATACATATTAGAATCGTTGTTGTGTATATAATGTTGAGAAAATAATAAAAAAGTGTGTGTGTGTGCAATTCACACACGGCAGAAGTAAAACTTCAGAAAAGTAGCTTAGCATTAGAGATAATGAGATAAATGTAACTTGTATTCTATCTCATTCTCTCGCAGGCTAAATTGTATTAGGAATAAGTTTGTCTCTTTTTGGTGTCACTTTTTCGTTTCATCGAAATCCCAACGATACTAAAGAAGTTTCACTTCAAAAATAACTTACGAACACATCCATTGAAAAATACAAGGACTAGGACTAGGATCAAGCAAGTAGGTATGTATTAATATAATTTATTGTCAAAAATGCCCTGATTATACTTTAGCAGCACAATTTTCCAGAATTTATTTAATATCCATAAAGTTAATAAAGAAATTCTATTGTAGGGTACTCAAAGAGAAAACTTTACCTTTAGTTATTTATATATCGTTTCAGTGTCTTTTGAAGTTTAATTATGTTGTATCAGCTACATTTATATTTAAGTACCCATGTAGTTTATTTTTTTATTTTCTCAACTCAAATATTTAAGATATCACAGTAGGAAAATTTGTGCCACATATGTTTAATGTCAAGACAACATAAGACATAAGACACACCGGTTTATTTCAATTAAAACTAAGAAATAAATTAAAAACTAATTATATTTGCAACAAATACAAGCCGTCCAAGTGATCGTTAATGGGCATGGTGCCCAAAACCCTGGCGTTATTACCTCGTTGAATGGCAAGGCTTAATAAAAAAAGTATAAAATAAATAAAGTTGGGCTAAGTTGTCAAAGTAACTAGAATAGGCATGATGACAGTAACAAAGAATCAATGAAATTATGAATTTATCTAATGAAATAGGATTCATGGATTATAAAAAACGTATTTATTGTTCTATTTCGAATGTGATTGCTATTTATTTACATTTAACAAATTGATAGAAATGCCGATCAAAATCAGACCGTGTTATCCATACCATTTATAAATTTTTATCCAAATAAATAATTTAATATTCAAGACTGTCTCAATACCTGATGATTACTTTTTGAATTATTGAAATCGGACATTCCATTCAAAAGATATCATGAAATTAAAATAAAAATACATGCCGGCGGCGGCCGCCACGCAGCGCATCGAGTAACTAACTCCTTCCCGTAGTAAATATGTTCCTTGAACTAACTCTTCGTAAGAGGGGCAGTGCGGGAGAAGGGGGTGCACCATTATGAACTAGGTAGTTCCGCGGATCCCGATGATACCAACTGATTTGCCCATATCTCTTAAAAGGTTACAGTTCCCTTTAAAAATATCCTTTGCCCTAACAATAAATAAATCCCAGGGACAAACTTTTTCCATAGTTGGTATCGACTTAAGGAAAGAGTGCTTTTCCCACGGGCACTATTGTTTACTGCACACTGCACAGAGTACATTGGTAAAAACAATAGTGACGTCACAAACGGCGCCATGACAGCGGCGGGCGTTTAGGCGCGAATTTTAAAATAGAAATTTCAAATGTGAATTTTATTTACCAAACCCTATTTTTCTGTACCTATTTATGTCTACCCGTGCGAAGCCGGGACGGGCCGCTAGTAGATACATCCGTACATAATCTAACCATTTCTCAAAATCACTCATCATGCCTATTGATAAAATGTTGCTGTGATAAATGAGGACCACTAAAATTATTTGTGTTCTACCCGCAACTTGTCGTAGTCACGGCATGTTTCCGGCTAGTAAACATTTATGTTTGTACACCTTTAACCTTCAGCCCAACTTTAAGTTCACATACCCATGAAACCCGAAATAAATTACGTTGGACTGAAAGGCACGCAAGCTTTAAGGAAATTACGGTCACATTAAGTGTAGTATTATAAAGACTTATTTCACCTTTCATGTCCTTGGTATCTCCACATAATAGGCAATAGTATCCTTATCTAATCAGTAAGGTATTTTCTTACCAAGGCTTTGACCTCACTCGAAAAGAACAACGAAAATAATCTATTTCTAAAGAAACATGGCGCGAGTTCAAAAGAAGGCTTTGGTCGCGGAATATATTTAACTCAGCATGCAAATGTTCTGTTACTTTGACTGAAATTGAAATTATTTTAGGGCCTGGATTTGACGTAAAAAACTAATAATGGTAACTGGTAGATTCAATAAACAATCAAAAGTTCTAGGAAAATGGTATTAAGATTAATAGTTTCCATTAATTTAAAGTTTAAAAAAATAATATCCACTACAAGATGACAATTGATTGCGATCTGCGATCTCACAAGATGGTAAGTGATGGAGCAGTCTAGGATGGTAGCAGGCTAACCTATTAAGGGTATGGCAGTTATATTGAACCGGCCTACTTATCTACGGTTACTCCTAATCGGCATCGTACCGGAATGCTAAGTCGCTTTGCGGCTCGTCATGGCCGGTAGGGTGGTAACTAGCCACGTCCGAAGCCTCCCACCAGTCCAGACCAGGGACACTTCAGAAATTCTAAATTACCCTGACCTGACCCTGCCGGGGATCTAATCCGGTACGTTAAGACAGTAGCGCTCAACCAGGGAGGTCGTCAAGTTCTTGAAAATGCACTCATTTATCTTCTTATATATACAATTCTCGTGTCACAGTGTTAGTTACCATACTCCTCAGAAACGGCTTGACCGTTATTTATGAAATCTGAGAATCGGCTACTATCTATTTTTCATACCCCTAAAACACCTCAATCCACGCGGACGGAGTCGCGAGCATCAGTTAGTAGTATTGTATTAAAGTTGTCAACGACGTACAATATAACACTGCAGTAACGTGACACCAGGTGCCGCGTATCTCTGACAGCTACTGTGTAACGATCGCAATCACCTCTGATTGGATAACACTCTTCCACAATTGGACAAAATCCATATCCACAATCACAAGAATACCATAAATTCAGCCAATCACAACAATTGATACTGTAACAATGATTGATGCAGAAGATACGCAGTCGCCCTGCAGGTGCCGCGTTACCCCACATTGAGCAATGTAATATTTTATACTCTTTACCTACCTACTTTGACCGTACTTGACCTTTTGTTGTATAAAGCCACGGACACGCACCCTGACGTATCGCATATAATTAAAGATATCAAAATTTCGGGGTATTGGCCTTATTGCCTGCTACCTCTAATAGGAATTTAGTAATGGCAATAATGTGCTCTATGACTCTGGTAGATAATTAAGAGGATTTGTGAGATGGTGATAATAATAAAAAACCCGGTTGAGTTTGTTGTGGGCTCAGACCGGCGCTTTTGACACCCTCGTAGCTTTAGTTTTAAGATACCGTAACCGATTATCACCATCATGTTTTTAAGTTAGTAACTTTTAACGTCAATAAGTGTACCTACAGTGTACCTATATTGAATAAATGATATTGAGTATTGAGTATTGTTAATGGCTCACTATGATGATATTATTTTTTAGCTAGCAAACTTAGTTCTATATTATATAAATGCGAAAGTGCGATTGTTTATTGGTTTGTTCTTCAATCACACCACAATAGAGCGCAGACAATATAGCTGAGGACCTGTAGAGTGACATAGGCCATTTTTTATCCGGAAGAAATTAGGGACTTCTCGCGTGAATAAAAAACCTAAAAAAAAGCTAGTATACTTCTACCGTAAATATTTAATATGATTAAACAGGAAATAATATATTAGTCCTCCCACAAGAACATACGACATTCCATGAGGATAAATTTATTATGAGCTTTCGTATTATATTTCCTTACACATTGTGTTGTTATCACGTGTTAATAAAATGTTAAAAATGTCCTCCCACTGAGTGTTAAACAAGAACATACGACATTCCATGAGGATAAATTTATTATGAGTTTCGTATTATATTTCCTTAATTCCACATTGTGTTGTTGTGTTAAAATGTTGTTGTGTATACCACTTGTTAAAATATTTCATATTATATGCCAGATTAATACAACATATTTTTTGGTAGGAAGCGGGATTAGTTAATTAATCCGTGAGATATTAGTGCGGCTTACCTTTTAAATACGACAATATCAGTTTTATCCGTCCCATAAGAAATTGTCTCTGCATTTGTACGGGCTCCAGCTTATGTCTTGAGTCTTCGAGGGTCGTTGACTGAACAAGGTTTAGCTTGAAACCAATTAGACGATCGGAAGAAGATAGCGTTATCAGCTAGTGTACTTTGTATCAGTTTTCTTTTTATCACGAAGCAGTCCGCATTTATTTAACTAGAGCTGGCTGGTTCTAGATAAACGATGCACTAATGGATTGCCTGCTCGGGTCTACCTTTAATAAATTAGCATTATTTGTTGTGAGGAGTCTATCCTTCGGTTCTTTGAAAGGTATCCAGAAGTACTTATTTATTTAAATATAATGTCTGGGACTTCGTCCATACGGATTTAGATGTTTGAAAAAATCAGTGAGAACTCTTTATTACGAGATGAAATGCCCTTTCCCTGTATGCAACCTATCTCTGAACCAAATTTCGCCAAAATCGATTTTTTTAAAGATGGGTTGTGAAAGCGTAGTGACAAATAGATGGACAGAGTACAGGCCGACAAACTTTCGCATTTATAATGTAAGTAAGGATTTATATTATTAGCTGATATAAAAAAGTTAATAATCGTTATCTTACTAATATTATAAATAAGAAAGTTTGGATGGATGTATGGATGTATGGATGTTTGTTACTCAATCACGCCCCAACGGCTGAACGGATTTGGCTGAAATTTGGCCCAGAAATAGATAACAGTCTGGAATAGCACATACTTTTTATCCCGGAGAATTAAGGAGTTCCCGCGGACCAGAAACCTCGATCAACGCAGACGAAGTCTCGGGCATTATCTAGTCAAATTAATAAAATGTGTAGTCAGCCTAATCCAGTTACTTGCACACGTTTTGTACTTACTCTTAACATGGTGGATAAAATAACAGCTGCAATAAACAGTAGAATTGTCTGTTGCGCCAAAAATTAAACTAAATAAGACAACCATAAAACCTATTAAGTGACATTTTTAATCGCGGCGTAATATCCTCTGTGAATAATAATTTTCCATAAACAAAAGCTTTAAAGGACTTGTATCGAGGGCTGTAAAATAAATTAAAAAAAATCATAAGTTTCTTGCATGAATGTTTAGTAATAATTTTTCTAATGGAGACATTATTATTGTGTGAAAAAGCCTTTAGTATGTTCCTTTTTAATTATAGGACATAAAAAAGGCTTCTATAATATAACCTCGCATGAGCAATAAGCTTTATCCACTAGCTGGCCAGTGACGTGGAATTTCCATGTCCTCATTCCACATTATATTCCACATGAATAGGCAATGGTCCTCAAATACATTTGCTGGATAAGAGAATTTAGTGCCATCTCATCCAATTCACACACGCTGAAAAGGTTAGATACATTTTCAAGATAAAATAAACTCGTTCAATTTATCGCTGACTTGCTTTATTGGAATGTCGCTACATCATCATATCAACGACACGTTTACATATTATCATTATCAAGATAGAATTTGATGAATAAGGAAATTTTGCATCATCTTCTTCACATTAGTGATAATGGTTTGATTGATTTCTACTCCCTTTCCAGTTTCACTGACTTGCAATTTGAATGTTTCTCTTCAATCTATACTAATATTATAAATGCGAAAGTGTGTCTGTCTGTCTGCTACTCTTTAACGGCCCATCTGTTCAACGGATGTTTATGAAATTTGGGACTGGGATAGGTTGTATTCCGAGGAAGGACACAGGCTACTTTTATCTCGGAAAATTCAAGAGTTCCCGCGGTAAAAAAAAACTTTAATAAAGTTCAACGGGGCTCATCGGGTTATACAGCTGACTTGGCTCAGGTGAGGTAGAGAAACCGATAGCCATTAGGGTCTCAAACAGGACTCTCTCATCCTCTTATTGAAGACACAACAACAGACGAGTCAACCGCGGTGAGTGGATTGTGGAAACCTACACCAGCAATGAACCTCTATGGGTTGACTATGATAATTTAGCGTATAGGCTTCATAATATTTAAATAGCTTGAATTCCAATTTCCAACAACTAGAACTCGGCTATTATCGATATATATCGAATTATTTATTAAAATACTTTTTAAGTAAATCCTAATAACAAAAATATCAAATTAAAAGTATAAAATACATTTAAATCTGAATTAAAACTAAACATTATAGAAAATCATCCAATCCGCTGCAATGAGACAATGTGCCCAGAACGCTGGCTGCGTTACCCCTCTGAATAGCTATACTTATATGTTGGCCGAGGTAACTGTTAGCCCTCCGGTCACCTGTGGACTCTGTGAGACGAGAAGATAGATCCTTAAAAAAAGAACTATGAATTTATATGTTGTCATCGCAATCAAGTCTGGTGATTAAAACTGCGTAGAGCAATTCAACGCCGGACAAGAAAATTGGTTCCACCACCAACAGATGTCCGGCCACAACAAAAGGTGACAAATAGACTTATGGAATCGGAAACCGTCCCCACGTTTACACGGAACATGTATTTAATACATTATAATTTGGGGCACAGATGAAAACTCCCATTAATCATTTGGATGGTGTGCTATTTATCATTTTTGGGCCACTCCGTATTTAAAATGTTTTTAGACGTTTTTTTAAATGAAAATTTTCTATTGTTTTCCCCAGTGGAACGATGATATTTCATGTATAATACTTTAGAGATGAAGCCGTAATAAAAAAGTAAGGTTTTAAAAATCTTTCAAATAGTCAATTTAATGCACTAATTATATTCAAATTTAATTTCTAACCCAATTCAAATAATTTCATGAATTGACTGAATCAGGAATAAAGGATGCGATAAAACTGAATTTTTTATAACTAAGATTATCAAAAATCTTAATCATAAAATATTTACTGAAAACTCAGGACTTTAAATGATTAAAAATTTATTTAAGACCACTGTTCACCAAAGTTGTTGATGATGACAACTCAATCAAATCAGCAACTCTTTATCAAACTTAAAAACGCCCTTCTAATATGGAAGTTTGTTTGAAATAAATAGTTAGTTCTCAATAAGGATAATCATGGGATAGTATTGTTTGTTGATGATACATAACTTTTGTTTAAAATAAATCTTTACGAAACAACTCTTGGCAAAGTAAACAATTCTCTCACTAAAGTTGTACAGTACAAAAAAGATAAAGGACAAAGTGTATCAAATTTACATTACCTAATGTCAAATAGGTAAAAACCACTGTACAACTTGATCATAAGGAATTAAAGGACATTGTCCAAATTCGCCTAAGAATTAACAAGGAATGGAAACATACAGTAAATCTTAATTTATTTTGTACCTTAAATTTTAATAACTAGAATTTACGGACACTTCTAAATAATAATAATGGAAAAAATGGGAATTTAATCGATTTTCTATCATTTCCCTTTCCTCGAAACCTCAAATCACCGCTTGAGCGCTGGAAACGTCAAGTAAGAGTAAGACCTAAAACAGTTTAAAGCGTTTAGATGACACGAGAAGGAAGAATAATATTGAAAATGGCTCTCTTAACGATACGAGCAGGAAACACATATATTTAGTCTTAGTGTGCGAGTGAGATAAAACGCCATCTTTTCCATTTTGTTAGTATTGAGATTGACAAAGACATTATTTTATAGGGATGGCAAAGGTAAAAACGATTAAAAAATCGATATTTTAAGCAGTACCGATAATTATTATCGAGTGAAAATATCGACTAACTTAATTTATCGACTTTATAGGATGGCTGTACCTGGTTTACTTTTCGTGATAATTGTGTGGTAACTATTCTTGGAAAAAAATAGTGTAGTTCGAGAAAACTGAGCTCCGTATAAAAAAACGGCCATCCAGGTGGTTTCTATTACCATATAATTATAATGTAAACCACCTGGGAGCTAATTAAATAACCTGTGTATCTTGTGTCAACTCTAAATTAATTAACTAACATTCAAAATCTAACCTCAAAATCAAAAATATTATCGTCAATAAATAAATTCTCTGAAGTGTTCGTTGTTTAAATCTACTTTCAATGGTATTTATGTGTTATTTTGAATCGGATAATGTATGTTTTATGACTGTTGGTTCTTAGGCGAACTTTGTATGGGCGATGGTCAATGTCCTTTAGTGGACACCGCTGTTTTTCTCGGAATTACGTTAGATGCTAAACTCCAATGGGGCCATCACATCAATGACTTATCGAACATGCCTAGTTTTGCTGCATATGCGGTTAAAAAGATTCGCCAGTTGACAGATATAGAAACGGCGAGATTGGTTTATTTTTGTTACTTTCACAGCATTGTCATGCTAGCTGATGCCCGCGACTACGTCTGCGTGGATTGAGGTTTTTGGTTTCCGCGGGAACTCATTAGTTTTCCGGGATAAAAATGTTCTATGTGTTATTCCAGACTATAATCTAACTCTGTGCCAAATTTCATCCAGATCCGTTCAGCCGTTCGGGCGTGATTGAGTAACAAACGTCCATCCCCACATCCATACATCCATCCAAACTTTCGCATATTTTATAATATTAGTATAGAAGTTTAGATGGTATATTAATATGGGGTAAAATATTTGAAAATTTAGTATACTTTCATAAACACATTGATAAATTCAAGAAGAAAGGACTTAACCGGTGGAACTATGGCAGCTTGCCTAGGTGTCAAAAATCAATGTTCAGCAATGATTTCTTTATTATTGTAATTGTAATATTTCACTGTTTTCAGATAAAAAAGTTTCAGGAGTCTGAAGGCTCGGAAAACTGCGAAAATGAACAAAAAAAGTTTCATCAAAAGATTGCTTTCCCACACTAGATGGCGCTATTTATTGTGTTGAGCGAGTCCAAAAAAATATTTTCAAGTATTATTTCTTTATTATTGTAATTGTTATATTTTATAGTTTTCAGATAAAAAGTTTCAGGAGTCTGAAGGCTCTGAAAACTGAGAAAATAAATTAAAAAAGTTTGTGGTGAGTCTAGAAAATATTTTTTGTTAACAAGTTCAACTATTCGACCACAGATGGCAGCATATGCAATGTGAAAGGGCGTTCCAGTTTAACTATTCGACCACAGATGGCGGCATATGCAATGTGAAAGGGCGTTCCTTTAAACGCAGTATTTCAAAATGCTTTGTTCGATCAATTAGTTTGAGACTTGTCAAAAAATAAAAATAATTATAAACAAAACATACATTTCCTTTTCATTACTATTTAATTGATCAAAAATAAATCATTCATAATGTATATGACTAAGGTACTTAAATGGTATTCATGTAGGGTTACAAGATTATTATTAGGCATGGATATGTCACCGTAAGATTGTAAAAACCGTTAGATTATAATCTAACTCGCGAAATCCTAAACTGTCGAAAGATTGTAAACTGTTCAATGTTCTGAGTGTCAATTTTTGAAATATTCATTTTATTTACGTTTACTTTTCTCTTTCTTGTAGGTTAGGTTAGGGTTCGACATAAATAACCAAGCACTTAGGTTTTATCGGGTTTAAATACCTATCAGATTACAATCTACCGGAAAATAATGCGTTAAATTCTAATCTTTCGATAGTTTAGAATTTCGCGAGTTAGATTATAATCTAACGGTTTTTACAATCTCACGGTGACAGATATAATGGAACGTCAAAATGGAGTAGTGCTTAAAGAGGAAAGCGGACGCTCAAGATTTAAACAATAAACGTACTGTTTTTTTTTGTCATTTGAACCCTGACCTTATTTGGAATAATAAATCCATAATAATTTCGTTTTGAATTTTTAAACCTTACGGTAAAAACGGAAATCCTGTGCATTGTCCCGAATCGGAGGGCAATTACTGGTCATGTCCTTTGATTGTCATAACGTCAAAACTAGAAATAAGAATAAACTTGTAATGCCTGCTTCTAGGCTTAGTAAAACTAGCAATTCATTTGTTGGAAACATTTTCCGCTTCTACAATAAGCTCCCGGAAGACATGTTGAAGATGTCTCTGAATAAGTTCAAAGTTAATGCAAAACGTAAACTCATTGAAAAATCTTATTACCATGTGAAGGATTACTTAAATGACAAGGAAGCTTGGTAATAATTTGCTCTAATGGTTCTGATAGTTCCTTAGTTAAGATGATTTGTGATATTGTTTATTGTTTATTGTTTATTGTTTATTCATTTATTGCATGATTGTAAGTTACACGAAAAGATGTTACATAAAATGGTATATATTACAATCTGCCAAATAATGGCATGCAAAATTAAAAAAAAAAAAAAAAAAATTAAAATTAAAATTATTAAAAAAATTATTATGTCGAGCATTTTAAAAATAACAAAATCTGAATCTTATTGAATGAAAGCAATTATTCTAAGTCTATGTACAATAAATATAAAATGTCAAATACTTAAAAGTCAAAATGTTACAATTCTCGAAATAGGTACATTGATTTAATAATATCATAAATTTAAGAAAATAGAAAAAAAAGAAAGTCAGAATTTATGTCAATTAGCTATACGTATGATAAGTAATAATTAGGTTGATTCATGAAGCATTCGTCTATCGATTAAGTTATTTTGTTGCAAGAACTCATTCACTGTATAAAAATTCTTTGCAAGTAACCATTTTTTAAGTTTGTAAATAAATTGTTTTGTAGGAAGCTTTTTTATTTCTAATGGTAGCTTGTTGAAAATTTTTATACACATAGCGTAACAATTTTTCTGAAAGAGTGCTGTTTTTGGGACTCTATCAAATACCAGTTTATTCTGATATCTCAGTGCTCTTTTTCCAAAAAAATCATGAAGAGTTTTGAAAATGTGCGGGTTTGTCTTTACAAACTTTGCCATTTCCAGAATGTACATACAAGGGAGCGGCAATATCTTGAGCTTTTGAAAAGCAGGCTTACATGAGTGATAGGGTGCCATACTAAGAATTGCTCGAATACATTTTTTTTGCACTACAAATGCCCTATTAACATCGGTTGAGTTTCCCCAAATTATCAGGCCATATCGAAGCACTGATGATACGTACCCATGGTATGCTGTAAGAGCAGTTTTGATACTACTTGTTTTAACAAGTCTACGTAATACATATACGAATCTGTTTAGTCTATTGCAAACTGTATTAACTTGACCTTTCCATGAGCAGTGCTGGTCTATTTGTATTCCTAAAAATCTACATTCTTCTACTTCTTTTATTTTATTCCCTGCATAGTTAATGTTCAGATTTACATGCTTTTTATTACAATTTCTAAACTGAACATAATTTGTCTTACTTATGTTAATACGTAAATTATTAAGTTCAAGCCAATGGACTGTTGATTTTATAGCATTATTTATGTCAGATTCAAATTTATTTATATCATTATCATTACAGGTCAAAAGTATTGAAATGTCATCAGCAAAAAGTGTCATAGTATAGTTATTTGAAATATCTGGTAAATCGTTGATGTAAAAAAGAAATAATAAAGGTCCTAGAACAGTGCCTTGTGGAACACCATATCTATTGACTTCATATGTCGATTTTAAAGTAGATATTTCATGCAAACCATTTATATTTTGTATTTCTACACATTGTTTTCTGGATTGTAGAAAAGATTTAATCCAATCCAACGCTGGGCCTCTAATACCAAAGTTATCGAGTTTGTCCATTAAGATGTTATGAGCAACAAAATCGAATGCTTTTGTCATGTCGATAAAAATAGATATTGCCAGTTTTTTTTTATCTATACTTTTTACAATTTCGCTAACCATATTAAAACAGGCTTGCGTCGTTGATTTGTTACTTTGAAAACCAAACTGTACAGATTGAAATATTTTGAATTTATTAGTAAAATCAGTAATGCGCTTATGCATAGCCTTTTCAAAGATTTTTGACAATATTGGCACTAGAGTAATAGGACGATAGTTGCTCAGCTGGTTCTTATCGCCCTTTTTATGTAATGGCTTAACTGTTGAAAGTTTCAAAGCGTCAGGGAAGCAACCTTGAGAGAATGATTCATTTATTAAGTGAGTTAGAATAGGTGCTAATTCATTTTTGCAGTATTTTATTACTTTTGTTGTTATTTCATCATTTCCAACAGCATTAGTGTTATTTAACGACATTATAATTTTAATTACCTCTTTGATACTATAAGGTCTCAAAAATATTGTGCTCAGTATACGTTTTTTATTCGTATTGCAGCATTTTCCATTGTCCTTATTTGTGAGACCTATAAAATATTTATTAAAGCTATGAGCAATTTCACTGGGATCTGTAACTATTTTTCCGTTAACATTTACCTCTGTGATAAAATTTTTGTTCAATTTATTACTCGAATTTTCTTTAATAATATCCCATGATGCCTTGCATTTATTTCTAGCGTTGGTTACATACTTCTCATTACTTTTTTTTTCCGCAATTCTAAAACATCGTCGTAGCGTTTTACAGTATTTAGTGTATTTATTTTTATTAAAGTCAGATTTATGTTTATAAAATTTCATTTGTAGTTCTCTTTTAGTTTTACAGCTCACCTTTAAACCCTTTGTTAACCACCTTGGTCTAACTATTTTTTTTGTTATTTTTACGCGTGATTTTGGAAAACATAAATAATATAATAATGTAAAAAGTTGATAGAATTCTTCAAATGCTAGATTAAAGTTTGAGTTTCTAAACGATTCTGAGAATGATAATTTTTTTAAATGTTTACGAAACATCTCCATATGGTCCCTCTTATAGTCTCTTTTAAAAATGAAATAATGATTTAAGGGGACCTCTGGTTTATTCGTCGGCACAAACAGCATTTGTGCTGTGTCATGATCCGATAAACCTAAATGTAAAATCTCTCCTTGAGCGTCAGGTATATTGCTTAAAATATTGTCTATACAAGTATTTTGCCTAGTTGGTTTGTTAATATGAAATGTCAAATTATAATTTTTTGCTATGTCAAATAAATTTGTGGAGTCTTTAGAATTTATTAAAATGTTTATGTTTAGGTCACCAGCAATGATAATTTTTTTATTAGTGTACTTAGTGCATATGTCATGAAGAGTAATTTCAAAAGTATTTAAGAATGAAAGTACGTTCGATTTAGGTGTGCGGTATATACAAATCACTAATATATTATGACTTTTAACATTGATACCGCAACATTCAAACACCTCATCGACTGCATGTTTTTTTTATAAAATCCAAGGAAAGAAATTCTAACCCGTGTTTAACCAGAATGCAAACACCACCACGTCTTTGTTTTCTGGTTCTACAGTGTATTGATGCTAAATTGTACCCATTTATGTTTATATTTTGTTCACTGCCTATTTCAATAAAAGTTTCTGTAAGGCATATAACGTCCGGTTGTTTTCTGTCATCATAAAGTTGAATAAGAGCAACTTCTAGTAAATTTTTTTTGCTATTTAAGCTGGCAATATTTTGATGCATAATTCTTAAAAAATTATACGGGTTAGTCTCGAAAAAACTGCGTTTTATTGATTGTCAAACTATTTTTTTCAGTAATCGGAAAGTATGAGTCTATTTTTGTTTGTACTTTATTTTTTGATCTACCCTCGCAAATTTTATTTTGAACTTTCGCTTTGAAATAATAGGGGATTGTGCCTACTTTAGGAATAAGTTTTGTTTTTTGACAGTTCTTCTGATATGAACCGCTAATAATTTGTGGCCCTTTATGTACAGTTCTAGAGCCCGCAGCATTTTGAGAATACTTAGCCCTCATGAAGTTCAAATACTTTGTATCATAATAATGCTGATCAAGAACAGAGTTAATTTTTTTACACAATTTATAAGTACTTTCTCTAAAAACAGCACTGAATGGTATAAAATAGCAGTTTTCATTAAAGTTTCTGCATGTTGTTTTCAGTAAATCATTTAACTTCCATTCATTCAAATAAATATTTTCATGTACACCTAAAACTAAAATAGGACATTTTATACAATTATACTTTAGAAAAGCATACAGTTCCGACATAACTTTCATTGGGTTCTTTCATGTTGTCCAACACTTAAAATAATTTTATCTTGCGAATTAATTTGAAAAAGTCTTAATGTGTTCAATATTTCCTCTGTACTTGCACCTGGTTTGATGAATGACTTCACCTGTAATTGTTCATACTGGGAATTAGCTCTTAAACTTCTTAGTGTTTCTGATATGCCAATACATTGGCTTCCTCCCACTATGTATGCAGTTTTCTTCGAAATTATAGATTTTTTGTTCCTAATATTTGTGCCACATTTTTCATTGTTTGATTCCAGATTTTCTGTAGGATTATGCAATGTATTTTCGCAAGAAGCTGGGTAGTAAAATGTCGTTTGTGTTTGTTTCTCTTTGGGGCTAGGTTTTTGAACAGAGGATTGTAGTGGTATGCATAAATTATTGTTTTTTTTCTTAGTAGGAGGTGTTTTTGTCAACTTAGATATTGGACTTCTGCATACTGATTTAAGTGTGTTGAGTTGCTGATATAATTTTGAAATTTGTTTTTTTAAGTCCCCATTTTCTAAAATTAAATTTTCTAACTCAGATTGCGTGCTTTCTAGTAATGAGGATATGCTATTTAATTTTTCCTTCATTTCCTCTAGTTTATCTGATTCTACATTCGATAAGTCTAAGCTTTTATGAATTAATCCCGAGTACGTGGAACAAAAAGAAGTATTGTTGCATTCGCTGTCCAATGATTCATACGATTTTGACCTAAAAAGTTTTTTTGGTCTCAAGGTCACATTACTGGATGAATCCATGATTGTACAGTTTATTACGTCATGATATTTTACTAGCAACGCCCTCTATTTAGTCGTTCCAGCGTAATGTTGAGGTCTAAATATCAGTTAAATGTATTTCACGTATATGCATCATATGATGAGTTGTGGGCTTTTCTCAGACCGGGCGCGTTTGGAACCCTAGAAACTTTAGTTTTAAGATACCGTAACCGATTATCACTATATTGAATAAATAATTTGATTGAGTGATTGATTGAATGCGTCTTTTTTCGCACTTTTTTCTTTAATCTTCAGTTAGAAATGATTATCAAACTTAAAGCTAACCAAGGTGTGAATTTTAGGTCTTTTGGAAGAAAATCTAATTAATAATTAATCAGTAAAAAATAAATTATTTTTGACGTAGGCATCATCCCTATCCTAATTCGATTACAAATTACTCTGTGTAATGCAAAAAATAAACTTTCGTATTTGTCTTCTCGTCGGTCATTTCAACAAATATTTGTTCGAATACAAAGGGTTTTGGAGCCGAGACTGCGGTTGAAACTCATTTAAAACCTCTCTTTTAATTAACGGTCACAAAATAACACGGGCTTTTAAAATCCATACTAATATTTATTACAAATGCGAAAGTGTGTCTGTCTGCTACGCATTCACGGCCCATTTTTTCAACCGATTTCGATGCAATTTGGTATAGAGATAGGTTGTTTCCCGGGCAAGGACATAGGCTACTTTTATTCCGGAAAATGAAGGAGTTCCTGCAGGAATTTAAAAACTTAATGAATGCGGACGAAGACGAGGGAATCATCGAGTTAAAGTTAAGTGCAAAATGTACGAAAGCCTAAATAAATATGTGCTACGGAAACGGTCTACCTACCATGGCCGGTGAAAGAAGAAAGTTGTTAGTAAGTGGTTATAAAAAAAGGTAAATAAAACTAGGACGGCTTTTTTATTAATACGCATTCCGACGATTTGTGTGTTCAAAAAGTGGTAGTCGAGATGTAGTCAAATAGAGATTAAAATTGTGTTTAGAGTCTGGCTAACGAAAGTAGAGACTGGAAAAGAGCGGCAAATTTAAAAATTGTTAGTATGGCAAACTCAAAATTAGTGTGACAGACCTGGAGTAACCTAATTTGATACTTTAGAATTATTTTTCTTGTTTTTGTTGAAACCGATTGCATACTAAAAAACCTACCACCTGCCTGAATGAAAAAACAACAATATTCAATAATAATTTATTTTAGTCACTATAGTCAAAATCTGAATCCAAAGCTTCTATCTGCAAAGATTCATCAGAGTCACTGGTGTCACTATTTCCAACGTTGATTATGAAACTTTCTAAATTTTCTTCAGTAATTCTATCTCTTTCTTTGTATTTAATTTCAATATGCATGACATGATCACACATTTTCTTCCAATCCTCTGATGTAATGCTTTCAAACGACTCTTTAATCATTCTTTCTAACTATACTGTAGTCAAGGCTACATTTTTACTTGCCACTTTACGTTTAGCCAAGCTCAATAGGATTTAAATCACAGTGGTAGGGAGGAAGTCTCAAAACCTCATGACCATTCTGCTTTAAAAGTTCATCAGCTTTGTATACTGGGTCTGGTGTGTGCTGCTTTACAAAACATAGCAGCTCTGCCTTTGTGTGGTAATCTTCATACCGGATATCATTGAAAGTAAGCCATTCTCTTATCTCATTTTTCAGATTTTGTGTTGTTGGAGCTTTATTAACAATGACGGAATGATAACTTGCATTATCCATTACTATTACACTCTGCTCATTTAAATTGGGTATGAGCTTTTCTTGTAACCATTTATTGAAATTTGCAGCATTCATGTCATGGTGGTAGTCCGCCATTGTCGATTTTGTGCTAAAAACTAACAATGAGTTTGGCACAGGACCTTTCTCTGATCCAGCATGTACAATTATGTACCTTTTTCCCGTTGAAATATTTTCAATTGCACCACTCGTAGATGGGCCTTGCCAAGACTTCTTGGGCTTATAGTTTTTGTGGACATAGGTCTCATCTAAATAAATAATTGGCTTTCCTTCTGAACGTTTCAAAGCTATGGTTCGTAAAAAACGATGTCTCCAGGCAGATATGTCATAACGTTCAATTAATATTGAACGTTCATTCTTGTTTTTCTTAAATTCATAACCATTAGCTAGTAGTATGCGGCGAAGAGTTTCCCGAGATCCAATAAATCCTATGCTTTCTTTTAATTCCATTAACAGTGTCCTCAATGTAGGAACTTGTTTTCTGACAATATAAAAATCATTGATTTTGTTACGAATAGCATCTATGTCGAAACTATCTAAGTTAGACACTGTGGGTTTATGGGGCCGTTTTTTTCCTGGGGTATTCCACACACCATCATTTAGCGCACCTTCCTTTTTTATTCTTTTTAAAGTTGCAACACTTACTCCTGTAAAGAATGATTAAACAACGATTAGGTACAGTATTGACAATAGCAAATTATATTATTATTATACATTATATTTCTTGTGTATAAATCTTGTGCTTAGTAAAAAATTACCAGTAATTGAAGCTATTTCTTCCAAGTACTGATTCTGGGTTCTCATCCTGTCATTCTGCTCTAAATCAGTAAGTTTTTCAATAGTTCTCACTATTTCATCGACTCCTGCTACATCCTCCAGATTTTCTGTCAAAGAAAATAATTTGTGTTACAAATTAATAAATGTAACATTTACTTACCTACCACAACCAATGAAAAATAACCATTTAATTGGAAGTTGCATTTAGTAGGTATTATTAAGGTGTTTAATGAAATGTATAATGAATGTGGATGAAAATAGAGATATAGTTTTTTAAAAAGAGAAATATACAAACAAAGTATCAAAATAATGCGTCATACTGACTTAAAAAATCTAACACAACACGTAAACAATCTTGTTTTTGTTTGAATTTTGCATCTTTCTCTCGTTGTTTTTCTTCAAATTTGGAAATCATGCAAAACAACATCTTCCGCACTCCACTTTTAATTGTTTTATTCATTCTTAAACGCGTAAACGCTCGTAAACAAGATCACAACTAATCACTGCAAATCACCGACAACCACAGACAACCGCCATCTTGTTAGGGCAAAATGTAGTTGAGTATTGCCATATAAAAAGTTTGCAAATAATTCGAGTCTCTACTTTCGTTAGCCAGACTCTATATAAGTAATTCAACGAGTATTAGTTACTGCCTCGTTGGTCTAGCATGGTCGACTGCGGCCAACGAGGTTCCGGGTTCCGAGTCCCGGGCCGAGCCATGATTAAGTATTGGGTTTTTCTGACTAAAAATTCTCACTACTAGCCCGGAGTTAGGAAGTTGGTGGTGTTTCACCCCTGTGCCTCGAAGAGCCGTCGGTCCCGGTTATTATCACTAACATGATAATAGTCGTTACAGCCGCCAACCCGCATTGGAGCAGCGTGCAGCTAGTTAGCAGTGGGTCTAATATCTAATTCCCTCTCTCCTATGAGAGTGGAGGCCTGTGCCCAGCAGTGGGACCTTAATGGGCTGTAGTGGTGGTGGTAGTTACTCCGTTCCGAATCCTGACTCCTGATACACACAGTCTCTGTCATACACATCAACGCCAAGCCACAGGATATAGATTCTAGAATGCTGAAATTTTGACGACCTAGCTTGTGTAGAAGTGAGCGCTGTAGTATTATAGTGGGAGGCCCGGGGTTCAATTCCCAATAGGATTAATTTGGCAACTTATAATTTCCGCATTTTCTCTGGTCTGGTCTGGTGGTTAGTTAGCCGTGGTTAGTTACCATCCTATCGGCAGAGACGTACCTACCGCCAAGCGATTTAGCGTTCCGGTCCGATCCCGTGTAGAACTAGAAACCGATATGGGGTACGGGTTTAAAACTACAAGTTAACCCGCTATAGACTCTCTTAGACTGTATAACTGACCGTCAGGTGAGATTACACAGCTACTCTTACCTATTTACTACTTTACTCTTGCCTATTTACTCGCATCTTTACTTGCATCTTCTAGGCAAGCGCATTCAATTGCCTCATCAGTGTTTTGCACTGAGAATGATTGTCGTTAAGTGCAAGCCTATTTCGCAAAAAAAATCTGCTAATGGAGACAAAGAACAATGCAGAATTTTTCGAAATTAATAATATCTTATTTGGGAACATAAGCGTGTCTTCTGCTGTAACTGAGCCTTTAGTATTTGCATAATCGCCTCCGACGCGTCTGCGGGCGAAGCGCCTCGTCTCATGCCAAGACTAACTTTGAATATCAAACTGTATTTAACATTAATCTGTTATTATGAAAGTTTTACTATCTGTTCTCCTTCGACAGGGAAAAGTAGATTACTCCATATCCATTCTAATAGACAAATATACTTTCGCATGAATTGTACTCTACGCTATCTGTATGTCTTATTTTCACGGCCGAAACTGACCTTGAAGAGAGAAAGCTCCATCCTAGATTGTCTCTTTTTAAATTAACTACATACTTCTAAGAACCTAATGAAACCCCAACGTTCGTACTCCTTGAGTACCTACTTGTAATATATTCCTTTTTGATCACAATACATAATATGAGGGTTTCAGAATTTCGTTATAGATTTTTGCGTCGGTATATCACAAAGATATTAAACGAAAGGCGTAACTATCCGCCGAGTAATATAGGTACAGTCATTGACGCTTACATCAACTAAAAAATGATTATGATTTTATGAAAATCCTAAAATACGGGTTTAGATAATAAAATTTATGATCTTTTTAATTTATGATATAAGGATTTGACTCATTCTTGGAGACAGATAGGGGCAAATTAGTGATGCGCCTGCAATTTTATAAGAGGAACTGCCAGAACTACAATTTGTGTTTGGTTACCGCCAATATTAATTACTATGATCTGAAACAGTAGTTAAATCTGAAAAAAAAATTGCCAATGATTATGAAAATAAGAGTCAAGTCAATATGTAGACTAGAAAACGCAATAGGCTCGTGACTCCTTCGCTCTGTCTCAGGAAAGTCCAAAAGTTGTTTGTTGGAATGAGCATAGGTACTCGTTTAGAAATAGAATAACAGTTAAAGTAATCTATAAAAAGTATGCAAGTGAGAAAAGCATACTTTATAATCGAAAATTTTGTAAATGATGAAAAAGCGTGAATTAGATTCGCTCCAGCTATGCGCGGGACTGCGGTTACATTTATGTACATACTATATGTTAAAATTTGATTTTATAATTATTGGGTTTTATTTTATTTAGTGATGTAAAATATACGGAAAGCATAGTTAATTTTATTCTTTGTAAATGTCACCGTAAGATTGTAAAAACCGTTAGATTATAATCTAACTCGCGAAATTCTAAACTGTCGAAAGATTGTAAACTGTTCAATGTTCTGAGTGTAAATTTTTGAAATATTCATTGTATTTACGTTTTCTTGTCTCTTTCTTGTAGGTTAGGTTAGGGTTCGACAGAAACAGGCCGGGCACTTAGGTTTTATCGGGTTTAAATACCTATCAGATTACAATCTACCGGAAAATAATGCGTTAAATTCTAATCTTTCGACAATTTAGAATTTAGCGAGTTAGATTATAATCTAACGGTTTTTATAATCTTACGGTGACATAAATACGACATTCACTCGGTGTAATGAACGTTTAAAGTAATATTAATAATACAATATTGTGTACCAATTCAGCAATGAACATCCCGGAAAATGGATTCCAAACATAGTAATTAACAAACAACCATTAAAATTTCAGCGTCGTGTTAAAGCTCCCGGGGTATGGTTAGTGGCTGCTATGTCCTGTTATCGCAATGCTCAAAGGGGAGATAGGGGTTGATTGGGTTTAAATGATTGGTACCAGTGTCTAGACCGAGCAAAATAAGGGTTGAATCCGGGAGAATAGGTAGGGTACATTGACGTAAATATATAAATAATAAATAAATCCAGTATAAATGCGAAAGTGTCTGTCTGTCTGTCTGCTACGATTTCACGGCCTATATTTTCTACCGATTTTGATGAAAATTGGTATTGTGGCAGTTTGTAGCCCGGAGAAGGACATTTGTCCCGGAAAATTAAGTGATGCTAGTAATATTACATACCTACTGTGGACTGCAACTTAAGGCAATGTCTCACAAGCTTTTCAACACCTGAAGTAGAACATCAGCTAATATGAAAATTTGAATCATTCGAAGTAATTGAAGTATTATTATCAGCTAAATATTTTGCCTTTTTAAAATCAATTTTTCAAAATTAAATACTTATGCCAACCCCTTCTGTACTTCTTCCATAAAATAAAGGCAGACTTATTGATTTTAAGAGTTTGTTGGAAAGTCCATTTTGAATAAAGTGTATTTTAATTTTGAGTTTAAAATTGTGAAGCAACTGCTGCACTAGAACTTAGAATTCATTCTCTCCTTTTCATAGGGAGGGATTTAGTAAGATAACGAACTTGCGATGTGGCGGGGGTGAATATAAAAGCGGTGTTTGTTCCTAATTAGAAAATAAACATAGCGTTTTGTTTGCAAATGTACATGACGTCTGCGGAACAAGTTGCACTGCAATATGATTGTTATTACATGAGTGGTAGACACGTTTATCGAGTGACTGAATGTTGTAAGTTTCGTGCAGGTAAGTGAAACTGTATAGTTAGGTTGCCGTTGTACGAAATTGCGAATACAAAGGAAATTACATAAGACAAACTTACTAAAAGTGTGTCTGTTTATTGGTTTGTTAGTTTGTCCTTCAATTCCGCCGACGAAAAAAGAAGAAGTTTCCGTGGGAATTAAAAAAACTTGTTCCATGCGAATGAAGTCACGGATATCAATTAGCAACTATAAATTCAGCTCATTATCTTATAGCTATTGAATGTTCACTTAATGCGTAATTTGAATAATATAATAGTGGTCGCCTATTTTGACCACAACTTAATATTTATACTTGTAATAATGCATTTACAATGGAGAAGTATAGTGTAATTCTTAAATTAGTTACCAATTATCATCTATTTGTATTTAGTATATTTTCTGATACGTTAATTTTTTAAAGAATTATTGCTCAGGACACGGCAAGTCTTTTTTTTTTCATACACTACAAGTTAGCCTTTGACTGCAATCTCACCTGATGGTAACTGATGATGCAGTCTAAGATGGTAGCGGGCTAATCTGTTATATTATGGTAGGGGCATGGCAGTTATGTTAAACCCATACCCCTATTCGGTTTCTACACGGCATCGTACCGGAACGCTAAATCGCTTGGCGGCACATCTTTGTCGGTAGGTAGGGTAGCCACGGCCGAAGCCTCCCACTAGGCCAAACCAGGTAAAATTCAGAAATTATAAATTCCCGAATTGACCCTGCCGGGAATCGAACCCAGGACCTCCGCATGTTAAGACAACAGCGCTACACACTGCCACACGGAGGTCGTCAAATCTGTATCTGGTATCTGGGTGGTATCTGGGTATAAAAATATGTATTTTTTGTTTACCCAGTTTAGGTATCTACTATATTATTTGGACAGTAAAAGTGAGCATTGTATCTATTATATCAATTCATTAAAAAAAGATTTGTGATTTCTACACAAGGCTCAAAATTAATTAATGTTCTAACATTAAACTGAAAATATAAATAAGGGCAATTTTGCAAGTCTCAAAATTAATTAATGCACCTGCCAACTCACCAAAAATAAATCAAAACAAAAAGTTTATTTTAGGATTCAGGAAAACTGCCCGTCGCGTCACTCTCTTTTCAGCTGAATTTTTTATCCCGGCATTTCCTGACGATAATAATATGATAAGACACGTTTTGAATGTTACTGACGAATGGTACTACTACGTATGTTTTGGAGTGATAAAGCGAGTGATGAGGTGAAAATGCTGCATATTTTTTTTTTTAGATTGTTTGTCAGTGTTTTTTTCGCACACGGCACAATGTGGACTGATTAAGTACCTAAATTTCTTTAATATTTTATTTTCCATTAAACTTTTTCCTTGGAAAAGAAGAAAGTAGGTAATAACTTTCCAAAAATCGTTTAAGTTCATACTGATGAGAATGAGTTTTTACTTATAAAAAAAGTGCAACCTATATGAGTGTAACTGCTAGCCATATTATACTTCGCCAACTTCGGTCGTGTTGTTTGAAAATACAAATGAACAAGTCATAAATTAAAAAATTAAAAAACACTACTGCCCTGTCACAAAACGAACTAAAAACTTTAAAATCTAAATTAATCTAGTTAAATTAGAATCTTATTCACATTTTTATTAAATGATACTTTTTAGTGAATCGCTGGATATTGAACTATAGTGTAATATATTTTTGGAATCTACTCATCTAGATGATAATTATATAGTTAATCTTATTTTTGAATATTTTTTTCGACCATGGTCAACCCATAAATTTTTTTAAAAATTTTACTAACCTATGTCACTCGGAATAAGCTAGGGATTGTAACGATACCTCATGTATCAAAATCGGTTCAGGCGTATAGAAGTTATGGTGGAATATATACAAACTCACACACATACCTACATAATATATGAATCCTGAAAACAATATACTCCTTTTTTCAGGCAGTCGTATAAAAAGTGATCGATACAGCTTATGCAATGTGTTTCGCTCATAGAGTGAAAATCCGTGGAGGAAGTGACAACTTAATTTTAACTTTCGTAACTTAGATCTGTAGATGCTAGATCAAGCGCTCCTAGTATTGGCGGTGACACTAATTATCCGTTAGTATTAGCATCGTAGAACGTTCTCTGGTGGAAAGAGATATCAAATCAAATCAAATCAAATTAATTTATTTGTGAATACAGTAAATAGGTAAGATGTCAGTATTACAGAAGGTATCAAGACACGCGGAAGCGTGTCCAGCCAAAGTTCAAAAAAACTGGCGAGCAGCACCGTGTGTAATATTACACGAACCATTTGGAGCCACTTTTGACCCCCTCATAACTCAAAAACTATTTCACATAAACATGTCAAATTTGGCGCATATATTGAGACCCGTGAGATACATATGTGCTCCAAATTTCATAAGCACACCTCAAATGGTTATTTAGATATAAACGTACAAAAATCGTCATTTTTATGATCAAAGGATAGATCAAAACTCTGACACGAGGCATGCTACCATTGCTTAAAGCCGTATTATTTTAATATTGTTGACGTTTATGTTGTAGTGTTATAATCATTATTTTAAGGACGTCAAAGTACGTGACATTCAACCGTTAGTTTGAAACAATACTGCTTTAAGCGGTGGTAGTAACTCCTTAACTATTGAAAATGACACATAATTATTATTTTAATGTAAATAATAATGAATAATAATATAGTTGCATTAAAACCTTACCTTCGTATTCATACATTTTGTGCAACGAAACGTCATTGACAGAAAAGAAGAAGAAACGTATTTGAAGTCGTCAGTTCAAGCTGTCAGTCATTGTGATTTGTATTCATTGTTTATAGTGGTTTTAGTGATATCGACTGTTGACCGTGCTTGTTTTCAATGTTTCACAAAAAACTTTTGATTTTGAACTTTTGCAATCAAAATTGATGAGATGTAGAAATGTGCTGTAGAGGTAGTCTGACCATAGATGTAATCTGTCAATGTCAGTGTAACTCCAGGTACACTATATATTTTTCTTGAGAATTCTCGTCTTTAATTATCTTGTACAATGAGTCGTACAATAGAATTACTGGTGGGTGACACACTGACCTTACACCAAATTATAAGTACCTACTAATGTAAAACGTAAACTAAATTAATAGAAAAGTCCTATTACAGTGTAAAGGATTATTTGAATGATAGCAAGGCATGGGTATGAATTGTTACAACGGCTGATTATGTAATGTTATATTATAAGTACATATATATAATTTCAAATATTTGTGAGATGGTGATAATAAAAAAAAAGCGGAGTTTATTGCGGGCTCTTCTCAGACCAGGGCACGTTTGGAACCCTCGTAGCTTTAGTTTTAAGATATCGTAGTTAATTATCACCATCACCTCTTATGCTCTGTAAGCATGACGTTCAGAAGGTGTACTTTGTAGGTACATATTTTGAATAAATATGTTTTGAGTTTGAGATTGAGTTCAATAATTTCTGTACAAAAAGTAATGATATCCCATCAAAAACATAAATGTAAAATGAGAGCCAAGTTCAAAATTGTGATATATATGCCTTGGTTGTTGACTTCAGCGACAAAAGAAGTGAGATCTAAATGGGTGCCAAGTTCAATAGTCAGTCCTGCAATTTATATATCCCATCAAAAACATAAATGTGAAATGAGAGCCAAGTGCAAAATTGTGATATATATGCCTTGGTTATTGACTTCAGCGACAAAAGAAGTGAGATCTAAATGGGTGCCAAGTTCAATGGTCAGTCCTAAAATTTATTTATAACAACATATAATATTTTATAACAACTTAAAATATCATTTCTTCTTATAACTTAGTATAAAATGTTGAAGACTAAGGCTTTGGCTTGGCTAGTTTCCATATACGAATTATTATTAAGTAGGTACCTAAAAGTACAGTTTCTACCAGCAAGCCAAATTTTCGGAAGAATAAAATAAGAACTTACAGCTTTACAACTTGTGAACGCTATAATTCGTATATGAAAACTAGCCAAGCCAAAGCCTTAGTCTTCAACATTTTATACTACGTTATAAGAAGAAATGATATTTTAAGTTGTTATAAAATATTATATGTTGTTATAAATAAATTTCAGGACTGACCATTGAACTTGGCACCCATTTAGATCTCACTTCTTTTGTCGCTGAAGTCAATAACCAAGGCATATATATCACAATTTTGCACTTGGCTCTCATTTCACATTTATGTTTTTGATGGGATATATAAATTGCAGGACTGACTATTGAACTTGGCACCCATTTAGATCTCACTTCTTTTGTCGCTGAAGTCAACAACCAAGGCATATATATCACAATTTTGAACTTGGCTCTCATTTTACATTTATGTTTTTGATGGGATCATGTATTCTACCACAGTGTGGTGTACAAATCTTTTCGCTTCATTACAAATTAGAAATTTCGAGCCTATTATAATAAAATGTATCTCGCAGAGTGCTAATCTAGTAATTACTATTATCATACATTATTACAACACCATGCAATGACCCATGACGCATCCTTAATGGCGCCTTTACGTCCAAAATTAAAATACATAATATAACATAAAATTAATAATAAATCTAAACAATACTACAAATAATAATGTCAAACTAATTTAAACTTACATTCATTTCAATTATCAATTAGTTATTAAAAACGTCTCTGTCCTGTGAAAATGTTATTGATAGAACTGCAGCTTTTCCGTACAAAATATCACAACTTGTGTTTTCCTAAAGCTCTTGACGGGTATGGGACGGTGAATGTATTTGCATACATATGTGAAACGGTAGGTATAGGTGACCGGGGAGGCCCCCGGATAAACGCCAGTAGTTAGCTATCTATCACCGCCACGGTTTAGTAAGGCAAAGCTCTCAATACACTAGAATGGAGTTAGGAAATTCGCGGTATATCACCCCCGTGCGTCGTCGGAATTTTTAAGCTTCTTAGTTTTGATTTAATGATAAAAAATGAAAAATAATACCCTACAACTCTCTCTAAAATCCTTCATTTTTCTTAAGTTCTCCATTTGAGGCTTGTTATTATAACAGAACGCACTTTAGAATTTATTCTAGTATCCTGAGGTTTAATTTATATTTTTTTGGTTTAATTAATATAATTAAATCTAATGAAGCTCGCTTTTGAACCAAATGAAATAAATTATTATTTCAAAAGAGATCTTACCTACATTAAAAACTTTGATGTTTGTGTTTTGTGATGTGATTTGATGATAAATTGATAACAATTATAATGAAAGAAATTTTATTTGATAATTTGTTGTTCTATAATTTATAGACATTATATAATATTAAATAATTCATAATATCTACTTTGTATATCCAACTACAACCACCACTACAGCCTATTAACGTCCCACTGCTGGACACATGCCTCCACTTTTATAGGAGAGCAGGAATTACAGCTTAGACCCACCACGCTGCTCCGCTGCGGATTAGCAGGCTACTTTGTATGTATTTTGCTTCAAATATATTTTATATATATATAAATCTTGTTGAAAATCTTATATTGTCAGTCTGGAAACCTGAATCCCTCGTCAAATAATATTTAAATGAAAATCAAATAGGCATATTATTTCATGGCAAAAAATATACGCGCAAAATGAGAGCTTCCTCTTTTTGGACATCAGTTAAAAAATAACTACAGTGTGTCCTGTATTTTTTCGATCAGGTGGAAAAACGAAGTTCATCGACCCTGAATAGGCACTTATCATAACTTACCTTCAAGAAGCGTGAAATAACAACATTACAATAACCTGTTGTTTTATTCTAAAACCACCCTTATTCCCTCGCGATAACGGTTTCAAAACGATGTTTAGCCGTCATAATAAAGTGGTTTAATGTCTCTAGAGGCCAGGGGTACAAATTGGACAAACAATGTATCGCAAAATGGCCGCGCCAAACGCATTGGAAAAGGCAGAGGTGTCCAAAGTTTTTAATTTAGACTTACGAGCTTTTGCAAATAATTATTTTGCATTTTCGTTGATAAATTAGTATTTGAAAATTTGTTTTTCGAACGTTTGTTGTTTATTTTACTTTGCTTTTAATCGCGTTTTTATACAAAAATATACATGGTGTTGCAAAAAAATAATCTAAAGAGGAATAGCGGTCAGTTTCAAAGAGGAGTAGCGGTCAACTTTACAGTTTTCATAATAATATTTGTGTAGAGAATAAAGTACTTAGATCACATGTACCAACTTACGCACCCAGTGGTTTGAGTTTATTTGGACACGTTAAGCACCCAGTAATTTCAGTCAGGTGTTATTACAGCCAAACGCTAGCCTATAAATTACGAAAAAAAACTGAGAACGCATTACCTCATTCACGGTACATCTACCTTTTTTATACTTTTAAAAATTTATGTATCTGCGTAAACGTAATAATTGCAGCAAATTCCTTTTCTAAACGGGACTAATTGTAGTATTATCCATTTCACAATGTTCCGTACGGTAAAGGACAGCACTAGATTTAGTCCTGTTCAGTTTAGTTTATAAGTCATGTAGAATTTAATTTAGCTATTAATATCGTATAGGTATTTTATATAATACAAAGTATATTGCAGAAGCGATATACTTTGTACTGGCACAAATACGGCGTACTCCGCGTCGCTAACGACTCTAGTTTGACGACAAGCTTTCTTTTATCTTTACTTGTAAAACAGTTTCAAAATGCCCCACTTTTTAACTACCTCGCAAGCTTGACAAACTAGCAAAGTTTGAGCGCTCTCAGATTACTTGTTCTTACAAACCTGCTTGTCTTAAGGATTAAAATTTAATTATAGACCTTCGCTGATGACGGCCTTCGAGTTTGAAATGTTTCTACTACAAGTAATAAAATTGTGTAAAGAGTTCACTAACTTTACAAGAAATAATTTGAGATTTCCGACGCTATAATTGGATCCGGTGCTTTTGATTTATTTCATTCATTAATAGAAATAACTTCATTTAGATTTCAGTGCGAGTTTAAACAACTTCATTTGAATTTCAGTGCTCCGAGAAGAAATATAAATAGAATGACTGGAAGAGTAAATTTATAAGTAAACATAAGTCAAATTGAATCGTTTAACTGTGAGAAAGTTAAGTGAAAATGATTTACGCAATTATCTCCTAATTCAATTTTTGAGTGTACTTTTTTTCTCATTATATTCTCAAATCATCTCCGGCCACTCAAAACGGATGGTCTCGTAGATTGAGAAAGGTATCGACAATAGTCCATATCGCTGGTCTAGTATGAATGGACAGACTTCACACACTGTACACATTGGTTTACTACTAATGCACATAGCTCAATAAGTATGAGTTGCGTGCCTGGGATTCGAACCCCGGGTCTCCCGAACAGGAAGCTGAAATTACCACCTAGAATCTAGACAATACCTATTACCTATTCTATGATAATACCTACCAGGTGGTGACTAGATTCACACAGTTCAAAACGCCGTAAGTCTTAATTCTTTATTCTAGGACGGCTCTACGGAATGCCATTCTACGGTATAGCGTAGCGCGTAGACCGCTACGATGCAGTAAGATCCATAATTTATGGTTAACATGAGATTTTACTACTGTGTCCCCGTGGATCTACTAATAAATTTAGTCTAGGCAATAAAGATAGTTGACCCCAACAATAATTCCTCAGCTGACGAAACTCTATAGCATGTTAAAGTATCATGAGTTAAACGTATATTATAAATATCCACCAAAAATCAGAAAGGAAGTAAAGTTTTTTATGCTATACCCAATTGTTAAAGCAGGAAGGTACATTATCGCGTAAACGCAGTTTAGATTTCATCATGAAATCGGTGTAAATATCGATGTTCTGCATGATTATTTCATTTAATATTTCGGTTTTGAGTGTAAATATACTACCTGCTATTTACTACTACTATTTTAAAAAGAAATCGAGAAAATATTCAGTCATAAATATTAAGTTTTAGGTAATACCTAACTTCCGGATGTTTTTTTTGTTGCATTTGAACGCTGTTGTCTTAAAGTGGGAGGTCTCGGGTTCGTTATACGACAGGGTCAGTCCCTTATTTTCATAATACGACATTCGCAAATAATTTTCTCAAATTATTACATTTTCAAAATCTTAGAAGTATAATCAAACATTTGGAGATAATTATAACTCTAGTCGATAAAGCTAGTAGACGCCAACAATAATTCCTCAGGCGACGAAACTTTACAGTATGATAAAGTATCAGTTAAACGCATATTATAAATATCCAATAAAATTCACGCCCAATTGTTAAAGCAGGAAGGTACATTATCGCGTAAACGCAGTTTAGGTTTGATAATAAAATCGGGTTAAATATCGATGTTCTGCACGATTATTTCGTTTGATATTTCGGTTTTGAGTGTAAATATACTACCTTCTATTATTTTAAAAGGGAATCGAGAAAATATTCAGTAATAAATATTAAGTTTTAGGTATAAATACCAGATGTTTTTTTTAAAAATATTTTTGAGTAAGTTTTGGATCATCCAATATTAAAACCCAGACAAGTTTCATCAACTGAGGATTTAATGAGGGGGTCTCCATACAACGAACCGCCCCGTTGCCTAGACTAAACTGTCATACCGCTACCATTTGAGACTGCATTATTACTGGAGATCTTAGTCAAGGGTTAACTAGTAGAAAACAAAACAAAAAAGGCGTTGATCCATCAAAGTTTGCATAGTAATAGATGAGCATTTTGCTTGACGAATAGAGCAAACTTTGGGCGTCGCGAGTGACCCCACCATTCATCACACTCCCCCTCGCGTGGAGACACGTCACAACGGAATTTAGGCGTCTATTAGACGATCGGGTTTGACGTCAGTTTTACCACAGTCACTGCTATGGCCGACATTTTTTTTAAATCCCACGTTAGACAATTAAAATAATTTAACGAATTATAAAACACGACTACCCTGCCATATTATTTTTGGAGTTTACCTCCATAAGAAGCGATTTGCATAGGAATCTTATTCAAATTTTTTATTAAATGTTTTTTTTTTGTGATTCACTAAATATTGAACTATAGTGTTATATATTTTTGGCATGTACTCATCATTTATTTTCTAGATGATAATTATATAGTTAATCTTATTTTCGTATATTTGTTTTCAATTTCGGTCTTTAATGCGGGACCATGGTCACCCCATTAATTTAAAAAAAAAAATTATCATTTATCAAAATCGGTTCAGGCGTATAGAAGTTATGGTGGAATATACAAACTCACATACATACATACATACATACATACATACATACATACATACATACATACATACATACATACATACATACATACATACATACATACATACATACATACATACATACATACATACATACATACATACATACATGAACCCTGAAAACAATATACTCCTTTTTTCAGGCAGTCGTATAAAAAAGCGCTCACAAGGCCAGGGAGGTCGTTAAAACCATTTTTAATCGTCTCTCATTGCTGAAGGTTTTTCGATCAGAATTTTAGTCATATAGCAATTAAACCTAAACATACTCGGTTTTGCTTACCTACGCTAAATTGCTTAGCTAGTCTTAGAGAATATATTATACTAATATAATACTGTAAGCATAATAAGTACTGGGAATCTAATCTGTAGTAGGACTCCCGGCTCCCAAAGCGGTCACCGCTGTCGAAGACGGGATCAATTCGATAACTGAATGCTGTTTCATCCATCCATCCATCAGCCTGCATTCATCCACTGTTGGACATAGACACACGGTCCTCTGCCTTCTTCGTCAAGTAAAATAGACATTACATATTATAGCACAGAATAGGTAGTAGAACTAAGTTATAGGTAGAATAAAATATTCTATAAAGATACCGCGCGGCAATTGCATTTGTATGTGATGCAAATCGGTACAACCATGTGCTACAACCACAGAGTACATTATATATACTGGTATAGAGTTGCTACTCGACTTTCCATGTACAGCGACATCTATCGGGAAGTTGTCCAACTAAAATATGTATATATATAACCATAGCACAATGCTATAGTACTATATAATATTACAAAGAGTATTGTATAATAATTTATCTTAATTATTACAAGATCACCTAATTCTGCAACTATAGAATTATGTGACCTTGTAATAATTAAGATAAATTATTATACGATAAACACAAACTGTAAATATGTTCAGATGTTAGTAAATGAAACGCATGTTGATTATTTTCTCTTATATTCTCAATTACAAAAAATATACATAAAGTATAACAATTATACCACAGTTTAATTTTTTACACATCATACACACTTAATACACACTCTATTAATATAGTTTCACATTGTAACGAATTTATCAAAAAAATAATAATTTTGTCCACCCGGCATCCGGCATGCCAGAAAACCCAGAAAACGTCAATGTCAATGTCGAATTTCAAACTTTAAAATGGCGGCTGTCCACGTTTGGAAATTAAAATACAAATGTTTCATTAAACTTCTAACTCATTCCACTAAACTTAATTTATAACAGATAAATCTTTATAGATTATCTAAGATAACTCAAATTCTGCTCAAAAAAAAAGTTTTATATATTATTAGCTTTGTGTTTATATAAATGGCAAAATCATTAATATATCTAAAACTTATGCTTCTGAACGAACACTTAGTTCAGCGCCATCATAGACCCTGATCACAGACTTATAAGTACACATACTTTCAGTACAAGATAAGCGCCATGAGCGCCATCCTTTAGGGAGTTGTGGAACTAACATCCCCATACAACAGAAAAATGTTCTAAGTGCAAAGGCCCTGGCTACAACTTCGTTGATTGGTAATGAATGATGTTTGCGTGACAAATATCTAGAATATCCCCGCTTTATCGGTGAATCATTACTCACGACTGAAGCACTTGACTGATCAGAACGCATCGTGTAAAGGGCGCCTTAGACCTTACGGACATGGGACGCTCCTTTTGTGCCGCGAAAGTTTTATGAAGATTGGTCGAGCACGCAATACTGTTATTATGATGAAACCTATATTTTGTTTTCTTTACACTCTTCACTTTCGCTGGTTTATTTGATGAATTTGTAATTGAATTTATCATTAATTTATCCATCTTCAAGAATGTATTTACATTTAAACATTGATTTAAATAGAGTCGTATTGGATTTGCCCTCGACTTCGTCTGCGTTATTTAAAAATCCCGTGTAAACTATGGGCTAAAAGAAGCTCGTCTCTGGGATGCAAACTATTTCTTTGCGAAATTTCTTCAAAATCGGTTTAACGGGTACCCATGAAAAGACAGCAGACAGACATATTTAAACATGTACACTTTCGCATTCATCCATTAAAATCGCATTCGTTATAAATGCGAAAGTGTGTCTGTCTGTATTTGTCTGTCTATCTGAGCTAGATGACAGCAGTATATGCCTACATAAGCACAAATATTCACTCAAAATGAGAAGGATTAATTGGCGATAGTCCATCAATCCAACCAAGTGTGGATTGGCTGAATTCACGTCTCTCTCTCGGACTCTCTGAATGTCGGTTTCCTGACGATGTTTTTTTATATATTTAATTTTTGAAACCCACTTAACACCGAAAAGTTAGAGGTTCACCGGGAATCGAACCCTCAACAACCGGTAGCCGGGCGTCTAAACTACTAGACCGCAGGATTATTTGGCTCAAAATCGGAAATGTGCACGATACGTTAACAGCTTGTATTCACGTAAATAAGATTTATAACAGCATTACCGAAGGGTGCTCCCTAACGCCATAAATCGATTAAGAGAACGTTGCGACTATTAGTGACTATAGTGAGTGATTTGATTGAATCGATAAACAAAATTACGCCGTTATATACAACCATCGATGGAAGGCAATGTCTCGATATACACTCATACAACCTTACAGTCCGCCGGGTCTAGTGGTTAGCATTACAATTTCGCTAGTTAGATTACAATCTAAAGGTATTTGCAATTTTACGGTGAAATATATATTTGTGCACTATAATATATCTCTCGTAGATGGATATCTAGGATAGATCTTTGGAGATAGGCCGCCGTAGCCGAAATTCGGTCGAGAGGATATTATTATATTATCATTATTATTACAACTTCACTTAAATACCACAGTGTAAGGAGATACGATTTTACTACCAGTCATCCGAAGAAATTAATGTCTAGACCGACCAATTGTATAGTGACAGTGACAGGGACGCGACGGTGGAGGGGATCTTTAAGAATTTTCAGAACGTTATTCAGACGTTCTAGCATATACTTAATTAGTATGGAAATGTAAGTACATATATAGAGAATACGCTCTACGAGTATACTTATATCTGCACTACCTGTTGCCCGTGACTTCATTCGCGTGGATTGAGGTTTTAACTCATTAACTTTCCGGGATAAAAAAATGCCTATGTGTTATTCCAGACTATGATCTATCTCCGTGCCAAATTTCGTCCAGATCAGTCCAGCCGTTCTGGCGTGATTGAGTAACAAACATCCACCCATACATCCATCCAAACTTTCGCATTTTTCGATATTAAGTATAGCCACAGAATAGGTAATAGTACGTGTACAGCTATATAGTAAATTTTAATTAATAATTAGATACCCTCACCTTTTGGCGTTCATCTTATTGTGAGAAACAATCCAGAAGTAGGTATTTATGAGACACTTAATATATTTGTACTCTCATTTGGAACTTGCACGAATAAATGGTTAAACGTGTAGAGGTTCCACGAGAGATTTAATGTAATTAGATAAAATTTGGCTAAACTTAAAGACAATATTCATTTGATTCGGCCACGATTGCTATTGTTAAGCTCTAAATCAAAATTCGATCTAAACACAAAAGTAACTATTCAATAATCGCTGAGTCTGCCGGCAGGAGAAAAGAATTACCATCGTTCAAAGACTCGTATTTATACTAAATATTTTAAATATGGCGTCCGTATCCGCAGATTAAATCGAATAACATGAAACGAGTCAAATTGACAGATATTATACTTCCTGTTTCATGAGATACAATGACAAACAGTAATAATGCTAACATAATAGTATCCCATATTTTTATACTGCTATGGACGCTATAAAGGATGGCTATGGGTGAAAAGCCATACACCTGTGAAGTGTTCTTCAAATAGTCCATTGTGCTATCACTTGAATCCTTTATACTTCATATTTAAGTACTAGATGATGCCCGCGAGTTTGTCCGCGTAGATTAGAAGAGAAATAGAAAGTTTTTTGTATTTCCCCGGCAACTTCTATATTTTCTGGGATAAAAACAAACCTTTTTCCTACCCCGGTATGACCACGGGGACGTACTATCTCTATAACAAGTTGCATTAAAATCGGTTGAAAAGATGGGCCGTGAAAGCGGAGGAGACAGACAGACACACTTTCACAGTTATAATATTAGTATGGACTATGTATACAGTGACTTATGGAGTTGTACAGTAAATATATACAACTCCCAGGATACTTTATGTGTCATACGAACGTAGAAAGTATAAGATTATATTATTCAGTGTTATTTATTTGTAAAAGATTTCCGTTGGCTGTTAGTTATAATTTGCTATGGTTTGAATTACTCTTTTGGTACAACTGTCTGTCCGTTGAACTGTCTCGTTGGTCTAGTGGTTAGCATGTTTGACTGCGGCTGACGAGGTCCCGGGTTCGAGACCCGCGTCGGGCCATAATAAGTGTTGGGTTTTTCTGGCCAGAAATTCTCAGTACTAGCCCGGAGTTAGAAAGTTGGCGGTGTTTCACCCCCGTGCCTCGAAGAGCACGTTAAGCCGTCGGTCCCGGTTATTATCACTAACATGATAATAGTCGTTAAAGCCCGCCAACCCGCATTGGAGCAGCGTGGTAGGTCTAAGCTCTAATTCCCTCTCTCCTATGAGAGTGGAGGCCTGTGCCCAGCAGTGGGACGTTAATGGGCTGTAGTGGTGGTGTCCGTTATTCTGCTACAACTGCCCATTTTGCTCATTTCAGTATCTGTTTAGTGGACTGTAGGTTGGTTTGGGTGCTTGATGGAGGTAAAACAAGACTTCACGAGGCACAATAATTTAATATATTTCTAATTAGGTACAAAGAAACCGAAAATACGTCTTAGCCCTGTGGCAGTTTTTGAGGTAATAGACAGATATACATATGTGACAGTTTGAAGGAACTGTGAAACATATAACTATAAAATTTTTTATGTTATGTTCCCAACAAGTATCTTCCAATGATGTCAACTTGTTTAAACAAGGATTGCGAAAGTGAGTTTATTAAGTGAAAGGACTTAATATCGCACTGCTAACACAAAACTCGGAAAACTCAAAAAAGGTAATTTTTCAGGAGACGAAAAAAACGGATTTCAGAATTTTTTGTTTGTAAAGTTATGAAACTCTATTTAAATTTAGGTCTTAAATATGTTGTGAAATGTTACTGTATTTGAACTGAAGCTAAAAATCAATCAGTTTTACCGACAATATATTTTTTATTATACTTTAGGGTTGTGCCTTTATACAAACAATAAAACATATTTAGAGTTAAACTAGTTTTATTCAATCATTTTGAGTTAACCTTATATTAGAACCGAAAATAAATAATTAATTGTGCATGCAAAACAGTTTTTTTATGTGTGAAAAATTACAAAATATTTAATTAAATTAACCAAAATATAATTAAACATCATAATATTAAACAAAAATAATTCTCAGTGAATAAATTTTGTATAATTAGACTTTTCATTAATCATAAAACAGTCTCCAATATTAAATAGTTTATGGTATCAAAAAATTTAATAGCGATTTCCTTATCCTTTATTCTATTATCACCTGTACTACAATTTAAAATTCTGTTTCACCCGTGTATTTTATGTTTGTATATTTAAGACGTAATCTAGAAATGGTGCGTAACCTTCAAGGTGAGCCCAGCGACCCTTCCTGAGCTTTAGTTTGAGCTTCGGGTTGTTTGCTCTAATCCCTCCCGAAACCACTTAATGCCCTGTGTCACCTGCTATAACTACAGTCTTAACTTATTTAACTCTGAACCCGCAATTTATGTAAAGGCGACCTCCGGTGATGAGCGTTGTGTTCTTATAAGCCGGGTTCGATTTCCGGCAATCTATAATTTTTGAATTTTCTCTTGTTTGTCCTGGTGGGAGGCTTCGGCCGTGGCCAGTTACCACCCTACCGGCAAAAACGATTTAGGGTTCCGGTATGATGCTGTGTAAACAGTGGAAACCGATTGGGGGTAAGTACTTATGGGTCTCATAAATAACTGCTATACTCCTTAGCAGCAGCATTACTTACCATCAGGTAAAATCGCATTCAAATGCTAACTTTTAGTGGGTAAAAAAAGAGTTTAAACTTGTTAAACTCTGAACCAGCGTAAAAAAAACGTAAATCTATGCGGGCGATGTCGCAGGCATCATCTAGTTAAGAAATAAACATGTAAAATAAGATTTGAAAACGAAATACTTCATACAAATTATACATTTCCAACATGATAAAAGGGTACGTCGGCTCGTTGGTAGATATTTCTCCAAAATTCCACCATGTCCGCCTCAGGGCGGGTTCCTTTCACCAAATTTATTCCTATGTCCAGGAAACTCTGTGATGTGGAGTTATATTCATCCCATGTTACTCCCAACGAAGAGTCCGGAGTAGGATTGCTGAAATAAAATAATTAATTAATAATAATGATGCACGTTAAGCCGTCGGTCCCGGCTATTATCACTAACATGATAATAGTCGTTAAAGCCCGCCAACCCGCATTGGAGCAGCGTGGTGGGTCTAAGCTCTTAATTCCCTCGCTCCTATGAGAGTGGAGGCCTGTGCCCAGCAGTGGGACGTTAATAGGCTGTAGTGGTGGATTAATAATAATGATTACAATATTACTACTATAGCGAACTGCTTCGTTGGTCTAGTGGTTAGCATGTTGGACTGCGGTCGAGGTCGTGGGTTAGAGTCCCGGGTTGGGCCATAATTAAGTGTTGAGTTTTTCTGACTAGAAATTCTCAGTACTAGCCCGGAGTTTGGAAGTTGGCGGTGTTTCACCCCCGTGCCTCGGAAAGTACGTTAAGCCGTCGGTCCCGGTTATTATATATTATCAATCACTAACATCATAATAGTCGTGAAATCCCGCCAACGCGCATTGGAGCAGTGTGGTGGATCTAAGCTCTATTTCTCTCTCTCCGATGCGAGTGGAAGCCTGTGCCTACCAGTGGGACGTTAATAGGCTGTAGTGGAACAAAGAATATTAAACTAATATTGGGCTAAAATATGTTTACAATATCTATATCTGGAAATGGAATCATACGTGAATCATAATATTATTGTTAAAGTTTCGGAGGAAGGTGACGATATACTCATAACACAAGTTTCTCTAAACACTCCTTGGAATAACAACTTTGTCTAGTGTTTTAACCGACTTCCAAAAAGGAGGAGGTTCTCAATTTGGCGCGTATTTTTTTCTTTTCATTTATGTCGGTGCATATCTCCGTGGTTTATGTAACGATTTGAAAAAAAATTCAGTCATTAGAAGCTCTCAAGGTGGTCCCATAAAAAATTCTGACTCTAAATCCTCAATCTTGACACTAAAAAGTTAAAAATAAAAATTCTTTCCAAAAAACCGACTTCCAAAAAGTAAAAAATTATTTTGATTTCTACACACTATTTTGAAGTCGGGCGGGTATAACAAAGTTATGCAAAGTTGAAGCATCAGGCTCGACCGACTTCTACATAGTGTGTAGAAATCAAAATAATTTTTTACTTTTTGGAAGTCGGTTTTTTGGAAAGATTTTTTATAAGGAGTTTTGTAAATGGATGTTGTATTTAACAATAACTAAATTGAAAAACTGAAAATTGACGTTGAAATAAAACAGCAATACTGAGGAAGAAATGATATCAACCTCGTCATCGTAAAGCGATAGCCGACTCAGTTCAGGCACAGAATACTTTCAGGTATTTTGTAGAGAGTTCCTACTAATTAAGGACCACCACATATTGCGGTTTTGCGTTACTATGATACTTATTACGCAACAAGTGAAATTAATTTAACGAATTAAAAAATACGACTGCCCTGCCATACTATTTTTGGAGTCATTAATATTGGTGTGGTTAACCTGAGGTTAAGTTAAGGTGTGTGTGTAAGCTTTTTTGGAAATAATGAAATTAAATTGCGTTGCGTCTGTCTGCTACGCATTTACTGCCCATCTATTCAACCAATTTTGATAAAACTTTCTAACTTTTCTTCGTTCCGGCTAAGGATACAGACTAATTTTTATCCCGGATAATCAAGGAGTTCCCTAGGGAATTTCTAAGTACATATTCCACGCAGACAAAGTTGCGGGCATTATCTAGTTAATTATAATAACAATTATTCATATTAATTACCCAAATTTTGCGTAGTTGGCAAATAAAGTAGTTATTTGCTTGATTATCCTGTACGATTTTCTATTCGTACGGACTGGCAAGTTGTACTTATTTGCTTGGAATAAATACATCTCGATGTCCCTTTGACCTGCTCCCTTCAATCCATATTTGACAAGTGCGTATTTGCTGTACACGTTCCTCTCTGATACGCCGTTGAATCGATACAAGTATTTCCTTTCCGGAAACGCAAAATAAACATCACTTATATGCCTCAATGATTGATATTTATATGTGTCTGTCATATATGTGACGAACTCCTTCATCGTGCTTATGCTTACAGGTCTTGTTCCAAAGTAGTAATCCTGAATCGCGTCAGACAACGGCAGATATTCAACAGCGCTAACATAGTACAGAAATCTTCTTGGATTGAATAACTCAGGAAATCTGTTGTACACATTGATCAAATACTGTTCGAAATACGAGACACCGGACAGACCTTCGCCATGAGAGTAGCCTATCATCATGTCGACATCGTTTACATTTCCATCTATGATCGATGTTACCGCTGCTTCAGTTAAAAATCTCTCCTGACCGAAGTCTTGCTCTGGTGCTGGACTGAACTGGTACATTTTCACGAGATTATTTATATATATTTCCGCAATTAGTACGTGCGGTCTAGTATCCACTAATTTATAAGCTGGGAGTTTTTGTAAGAATTGAAAAAGTGCAGTAGAGTTCCTGGTTTCGTATCCTAAAATTTTTCCGAGCGTAAAGCCTCTTCGTGCGGTTTCAAACTCAACACCAATATCAAAAAGATTGACGCCGCTCATTGCAATCGCCCTCTGGAACAGGCCTTTAGACATCGGCGATAAAGCATGCAGGCAACAGCATATTCCACCGGCGGTGTTTCCAAAGATGGTGACTTTGTTCGGGTCGCCACCGAATCGAGCTATATTTCGTTGCACCCATTTCAAAGCCGCAACTTGGTCTTTCATACCAGCGTTACCGGGTACCTCTTTAGATCTCAAGCTCAGAAATCCCAAAGCGTCGAGTCGATAGTTCATCGTTACAAGAACAATGTCTAGATTTATGAAAAAATCTGGTCCGAAGAGGTCATCGTTACCCGACCCGCTCTTGAAGCCTCCACCGTGGATATAAACCATGACTGCTAATGGTGAAGTCGGCTTCAAATTTGGAGTGTAAACATTTAAATAGAGGCAGTCTTCGCTCGAAGACCGTAAGAACTTGCCAGTGAGGTAGTCTACTTGTGTGCAGATGTTACCATGCTGTGTTGCATTTCTTATTCCCTTCCAAGGTGCTGGTGGTTGGGGCGGCTGAAACATAACGGGACACGCATTGAAAAAATACATGGTCAAGTAGTTTTAAGGGTTCTTTAGCAATGCTTAAATGATAACACTCAAAAAAGTTTTTAGGCATTTTATTAGCTGATTTTAGCGAAGAAACAAAATTTTAGAGAAGGTTGTGATATTGCATCTTTGCCGAAGCTATCTATGTAGTTACCGCAAACGTGTCGTAGTCACAATCACAATTTACTTAATATCTCTTACACACGTTCCCTGTGATAAAAGGATAAGTTTTGGCTTTTAGTAAAAATAATATACATAAAATACCTGGAATCTCAAGTCTCCTACAGGTGGAGCGGCATACGGTATGCCTTTAAAGAGGTAGTAGTCAGCATCCTTGGTGACTGTCATTCGTTGTTCTCCTCGCAACGTTCCCTGCTCTACGGGGACCAAGATAGCCTTCACATTTTGCTGAAATACACATATAATGTTTTTATTCAGTAGGTATTGAAAATAATGTGGTAAGTATGTACCATATATGACAGAGTCTAATATAGAACTAAAAGACCTAGACCAGCCTGCATCTTTATATAGTCGACTTTCCATGGATAGTTACAAATAGATTCGCTTCCTTCTTTTTTAAACGCGACAAAAAGTTATTGTAATTTCAGACTGCCAAGTGCATAATAACAATTTGTATAAAAATCCTTACAGAATTAAGATTTTCATTTAGAAACCCTTTAAAGGTTGTTATTATGTAGCTTGTCTGATAATTTATTTAATTTGAAAAAACGGTGATGGCGGATTTCTGGTCATCACTCTTCATCACCAGTTTACCACACTGGCTAAGGTTCAACAGTCACAATGTTTGGATAGAAGCAGGCGTTACTTTGCGGAAGTCCATGACAATGAAAAAACGAAGTTTAATTCGCTATAATCCGCCACAGAAGGCAAATCTATGTGGTACAGTGCGTATCTCGAACCTCATGCCCGCGACATTTATCACACCACATAAACCCTCAAAAATACCCTCAACGTACCAACGTACGTAAATACCTCAACACTCCGATACCGGAGCATCTTTAGTAGATGTTGCCTTTACAATCGTGTGCCTTTCGAGATACGCACTGTACCACATAGATTTGCCTTCTGTGGCGGATTATAGCGAATTAAACTTCTAGTTTTTTCATAGTCACAATGTTTTCCTTCACTGTTAAAACAAGTGATGTTAAGTTATAGTTATTTAACACTTTGTACATACATTATATAAAATTAAGGAATAAAGTAGCACTAGATACATTTCTAATAATCTTTTAAACGAATTTAACATCGCTATTAAGAAAACGTTGACTCTTATAACGAAATAATTGTTTACAAACCTGTTATTTTATCAGTTGGTTGCAGAGCAGATATTTCCAAAGTATAATACGGTTTTGTGAGTCATAGTCAGTCAAACTTATCTGACCCGGTGACAGCGTCGCTGTTATCGCATTTTGTTCTATAAAGAGTCAATAAATACCATAAAGTACCTACTCAGCTTTATCTATTTTTCACCATTCTCACATTCTAGAGCTGCTGGAAGAAATCTCTTCAAGAGATAAGTTGTCTTTGTACATGTCCTTTAAATTTTTATGTTTAGTTTTTAAGTTTGGTACTAAATATATAAATAAAAATAAAATAAATAAAATTAGTTCCAGTTTTGGCCACCAGGCCAGATAAGTTGGTGGGACTGTAAATGAAATACGTCCTGAGCAACAGTGCTTGACTGCTTGTCCTTTTAACTGTTACAAAAATGGTGATGGTTCTTAATTCGACTTCTTTAGTTTCTAATTTTTATTTTTATTTTGCCGTGACTTTAAGACATCTTTTAAGGGTCTCGAGCGGAGTTGAATTACGTAAATACCAAATTAACTTATTCTTTCGTACGGTTCGTACTCGCAATTTAGATTTGACAACTCACAAACAACAACAAGTACCAAGTCGCTTTCTTGAATGGATACAACAAAATCTCCGTGCCGCGTCGATTAAGTGGGCCCACGTCCATACAAACTCATTCAAAGAATATTTGCGTTATGTGTTATTCCAGACTATAAACTATCTATGTTCCAAATTTCATCCAGATCCGTTCAGCCGTTCTGGCACGATTGAGTATCAAACATCCATCCATCCAACCAAACTTTCGCATTTATACTATACTCGTAAGTATAGACACTCCAATTATAGTTCAATGAAATGAATGAAATAAAAAATTTGACGACCACTGATCTACGTATATTATCAGCTGTGAAAGTAACTTGGAATACTAATTTCTGTAGGAAAATGTTTATATGTAAATATTTTTTCCTCCAATATGTGTTTATTTTGTATTAAACCTACGACATAATAATATAATTATACACAGTAAAAAAAATATTTAAACTATGTAAAATATTCACAAAAAATATTCACCGTCAGGTGGAATAGCTTGAGTCCAGGTGCATATACTAAATTCACAACAATTCCAACAAATGAATTGCTAGTTTTACTAAGCCTAGAAGTAGGCATTACAAGTTTATTTTTATTTATAGTATTGACATTATGACAATCACTTTTCTTCTTGAATTTATCAATGTGTTTATGCACGTATACTAAAGTTTCAAATATATATTGGTTGTGCACTGTCATAATATTGATTGCTTTAAATTTATCTCTTAGTGACTCTCTAGGTCCCAAATTATATATGGCTCGAACAGCCCTCTTCTGCAGCACAAAAACAGAATTAATATCAGCAGCATTACCCAATAATAATATACCATATGACATAATGCTGTGAAAGTAACCAAAATAATCTAATCTCGCCGTTTCTATATCTGTCAACTAGCGAATCTTTTTAACCGCATATACAGCAGAACCAAGCCTGTTCGATAAGTCATTTATGTGATTGCTCCATTGGAGTTTTGAGAAAAACAGCGGTATCCACTAAATCTAATTCCTCATGATCAAGTTGTGCGGTGGTTTTTACCTGTTTGACATAAGGTAATGTAAATTTGATACACTTTGTCTTTTTTCCATTGAAGAGAAGGTTATTAGCTTCAAACCACTGTACTACTTTAGTGAGAGAATTGTTTACTTCGTCAAGAGTTGTTTCGTAACGATTTCTTTTAAACCAAAGTGATGTATCATTAGCAAACAATACTATCCCATGATTATTGGCAAGCTAAGGAAGATCGTTAATGTAAATGAGGAATAGAAAAGGCCCTAAAATTGAACCTTGTGGAACCCCCATTTTTACAATCGATCCGGAAGATCGCTTTCCATTGACGTCTACCTTTTGTATCCTATTTTTTAAGTAGGAATTCATCATATCCAGTGCTACACCCCTAATTCCATAATGGTGCAGCAAGTACAAAATTGCCTATGTCATTCTCCAGGTCTTCAGCTATGCCCATGCAGAAAATCACGTTGATCCGTTGCTCTGTTGGAGCGTGACTGAAGGACCAACCAAATACCAATAAAACAACAAACAAACTTTCCAAAAACCAATACACTTTCGCATTTATATTATTAGTATGATTTTTATGTCTCACTAAAAGTACACATCTATATTAGAAGTGACACATCTATATTAGAATTTATAATTATAATAGGACATTTCCAAAGATCTCCACCGTTGTAATTATTATTGAGCAAATATACATAACTTTGGAAATTTTTTGAGCAAATATACATAACTTTGGAAATTTACGATAGAGTACATTATATACCGATATATATAGTACACAGACATACTATGTACGATTACCACACTACAGCCCATTAACGTCCCACACCTGGGCACAGGCTTCCACTCTCATAGGAGGATAGGGAATTAGACCTGAGACCCACCACGCTGCTATAATGGGTAGTCATAGTTTAAACGTTAGAAGGAGTGTTAGTTTCATTTTACACAATACTTGTAGGTAATGAGTTGTCAGCAATAACAATGAAGTAGTATTCCTTGTCGAGTAAACAGTTAAACGCGTGAATTCAACGATCTCTATTTACTATCATGAGTCCACGAGTCTGTATAAAATTAAACGTAAGAGAGAGTGCCTGGTAATATTGTGTGAGCAATGTTCACTACTTACGGTACGAGTTTCCGGGATAAAAAGTAGCCTATGTGCTATTCCAGATTATAATCTATCTCTGTGCCAAATTTCAACCAGATCCGTTCCGATCCGTTGGGGCGTGATTGAGTAACAAACATCCATACATCCATACATCCATCCAAACTTTCACATTTATAATATTAGTAAGATTGTTATGACCACCACGACCAACAGCTCCGCTTGCTACCTTAACAGCTCCGCCCATCATCACCTTAAGCTCCGCCCTTTACCACTAACAAATGTGTCTGTCACCGAAAGATTGCTAAAACCGTTAGATTGTAATCTAACTAGCGAAATTGTAAACTGCCGACAGATTGTGAACCGTTCAATGTTCTGAGTGTCAATTTTTGAAATATTCATTGTATTTACGTTTTATTGTCTCTTTCTTGTAGGTTAGGATAGGGTTCGACATAAATAATCAGGTGTAATATACCTAACAGATTACAATCTACCGAAAAATAATGCGATAAATTGTAAGCTGTCGACAGTTAACAATTTCGCTAGTTAGATTACAATCTAACGGTTTTTGCAATTTTACGGTGACATGCCCACTTAGCCACTACGACCAACAGACTCATCCACCACCAGCGCTTTTTTTATCCACTACACTTTATCCCTTGACCTTGATAGTAGCGGGCTATTCTGTTAGGGGCATGGCAGTTAAATTAAACCCATATCCTTAATCGGTTTTAACACGGCATTGTACCGGAACGCTAAATCGCTCGGCGGCACGTCTTTTCCGGTAGGGTGGTAACTAGCCACGACCGAAGCCTCCCACCAGGCCAGACCAGAGAATATTCATAAATTATAAATTCCCGAATTGACCCTGCCGGGGATCGAACCCTCCTCCGCCTCCGCACGTTAAGACAACAGCGCTCAACACTGCGCCACGGAGGTCGTCACTAGCGTCGTTGCTTTCTTCATGTTATGATAAATTAAATTATAACTAGTGGTTCGCCCCGAACTCAGACCTCGCGGTATCCATAAGATAGTTTTAACTATATATTGTAATAGTTAACTTTTAACATTAGACGCAAAAGATCTATAGAGTTATTGGAGAAACGAATAAACTTTTACAGAGCGCCATCTATTGACATCATTGTCATCAAGTTCTGTTAAAAATACTGAAGCTCATTAAAAATTAAATAATTTCGTTTCTTTATAATATTTATCTAATTTTAGTATTTGCTGTTCAATTACAGGATATAATGCAAATAATTGGTCAAGTTTTAGGCTCAGCCTTTCAGAAAATTGAGAGTTCTGAGGTCAACTTTGGACGTTAGAAAATCTCCACTTTGAAAGCCCCCCATTTCGTCAATTTTAAGTGAAAAATTAAAAAAAAATTTTTTTTTGACTCTATTCCTAACTATCTTTAAAATGATATACCGCAACCCTATGTAACGCTATAAAAATATTTTAGTTTTGCATTCACTTCTATGAGAGCCCCCCCTGAAATAAAGATTTTAATAACTTCTTAAGCCATATTCGGCTGGAGGCCATCGGCTTACATATTATATTTAAATTTAAAGTAATTATGTTCAGTAATTCAGAAGTTATAAGGCACTAACAGACGGACGGACGGAAAAGTGCGAATTCACTCAAGTAGACTCAGAGACCTTCACTTCACTCGGTCAATTAAGAAAAATACATCTCATAATAATTTAATTACCTGCTTACCTGTTAAAAATTTTAGAACAGTGATCTAGTGGTCTCCCAGACTAAAGCAAAGGTAAATGGGATTAATATGGAGCTGAAATTAAACATTGTCGTCGAGACTCCTGACGTATGACTGTGCCATTTATTTGTATTGTCACCACAATGTAGCAGGTATATGTACTAATTAAACAAGCAAAAGGTACGTTTTAATTAAAAACCTTTAACTAGGGAAAAAATTTCAGAGGCGCCACTTTTTGAATGTAAAATTATTCGTGAAAAATGCCTACGGCACTCGGACCATAATGACGAATCGGTTGACACCATTCATCAAAATCGGCTCAGTAGTTTAGGCGATTCGGTGGAACTTTCATAAATACTTCCAAACTGGAAGCGCGTTTTCAAGTTTTTTAAGGAGTTTTTTTATTTAATTGAGTAGTCATCATCCCTATCAAGGCATTTAATGACAAAGTATATATAAAATTCTAGATGATGCCCGCGACTTCGTCCGCGTGGATTAAGTTTTTTTCAATTGCAGCAGGAACTCCTTAATTTTCCGGGATAAAAAGTAAAGGCCTAAGTCCTTCCCCGGGATACAAACTATCCTTGTACCAAATTTCATCAAAATCGGTTGAACAGGTGGGCCGTGAAAGCGTAGCAGACAGACAGTTGGACAGACAGACAGAAACACTTTCGAATTTATAATATTAGTATGGATTTGGCGAGTAATTGGCGAGTTTATTTAATCACAAACATGGTTTGATAAGTTCAAACTATTTCTGTTGAGTAAAATGTTAAATGTGAAAGATATACGCAACAACGACGTCAACCCTTATCCAATGTCCAGGAAGTCCCACGGGAGAGCTAGATTACAACCCTGGCCATGGAATTTTACCTACTATCTAGTAGTACCAAGTACAAATTGAATTTGCTGTTGGCTTATGTGCACACATAAGTTGATGATCACACACATGTAAGCGGGAGGTCCCGGTTTCAATCACCGGCAGGGTCAATTTGGAAATTTATTACATATAAAATAACATTAATTATTACATATAAAATGATTACTTATAGCGCTCGTAACTCCGAAAAGTTAGAGGCACGTGCTCGGGGATCTAACCCCCGACTAGCCGAAAAGAGGTCGGGTGATGTTTTCTTTATAATTTTTAGTGTTATAGGTATAGCTGGCGCCAAACAAATAGTCACCTCTGAAGTGGTCAACTTCAGAGGTGACTATTTGTTTATTAGGTACAGAAAAGGTAGGTAGGTAGGTATTTTATTAGGTACAGAAAAGTACATAATAGTACGCAGGACGCGTCGCAAAAGCATATTTTCGCGCATAGTAGGTAGGTAGTTTTCGTAATGTATTTATACTAATTTTCTAGCTTTAAGTAGTTTAAAACATTGATAATATGTTGACGGAAGAGCACGCAATAATTTAAACCTACCTACGTGGTTTGTCGCAGTGCTACCCACCAAAATTGTAACGATTATTATTTTGATAATGAAAAAAATGTATATATGTCACCGTAAAATTGTAAAAACTCTTGTTTTTTATCTCGATAGACTGTAAACTGTCGCAAGATTGTAACCCGTTCAATGTTCTGGGTGTCAATTTTTGAAATATTCATTGTATTTACGTTTTCTTGTCTCTTTGTTTTAGGTTACGTTAGGGTTCGACACAAATAATCACTACCTGATTATTACACTCTCACTTTTACACCCTTACTTTCGCACCTTAGCTCAGAGACGACTATTTTATTGGCACCAACTAGGCTAGAATCAGGCGTTACTTTGCGGAAGTTCATGATTTAGCAACAAAAGATTACAATTATTTTGCTATAATCCGTCAACAGAAAAAAATCTGTATGGTCATGACATGCAGTTACAAGCTAAGCACCGTTTACCTTCCCAACCAAGCTAATTAATTTAACGAATTAAAAAATACGACTGCCCTGCTATATTATTTTCGGAGCTTAGCTTATGAAGCGATTTGCATGTATAGCCTTTGGAATCTTATTCACATTTTTATTAAATGATATTTGTTTGTGACTCACTGGATATTCAACTATAATGTTATATATTTTTGGAATCTACTCATCATTTTCTAAATGATGATTATATAGTTAATCTTATTTTCGAATTTTTTTTTCAACTTTAGTTTTAATGCGGAACCATGGTCACCCCATAATTTTTTTTGAATTTTACTAGCCTATGTCACCCGGAAAAAGCTAGGGCTTCTAACGATACCTCATTTATCAAAATCGGTTCAGGCGTATTGAAGTTATGGTGGAATATACAAACTCACATACATACATACATGAACCCTGAAAACAATATACTCCTTTTTTCAGGCAGTCGTATAAAAAGCCAAGTTCCCAAGCAAGCAATGCCACCACCACACAAAACTTGTATACTATTCTCGACGCACGTTTCGCCCCGACACCGGAGCATCTTCAGGAGATGTCGACTTTACAATGCAAGATTGTCTAGAACAATCTTGCATTGTAATCTTTTCTTGCCAACTAGGCTATCACGTGTATACCACACACACGTCATCTCTTTATGCTGTACCACAAAATAGGCAATAGTACAGGTAGTCATACCTAAGCTAATTTATTTCTTTGGGGTTTCAATCAATCCAATTCAGCTTAACTGTATAAAAACTTGGGCTTGGGATGAGAGCGAAGACGACAATGTTCAACCCTCATTCTATTCCCGGCGGTCCTTCAGGATAACACGATCGTGACACTGGGAACGGTATACAAATTGGATTTGTTGTCTCTCCCAGGCCTGCGGTCAGGTTTAACCGGGTTACGGTAAATATTTGGTAAGTTCGTGATGGGAGGAAGTGCACGGGTCAAGTGGTATTATAACAAAGTTCTTTTTAGAGTTAGATACTTTTTTAGTTTTTAAAAGTCTCCTATGCCCTAAGGTTACCTGGAAGAGATCGCTATTTAAGCGATAAGGTCGCCTGTTGTGCCAAATTCATGAATATCATTGTTTTAGTCATTTTATTTATTTTTATGGTGTACAATAAGGTATATATTACTTATACTTATTTTCTTTTTGGCTGGGAAAAATATCTGGGCTCAAAAATCTTTCGTAACCAAAAAGTTAAACTCGCTGTCTTTCTCTCTTTAGTATAGATGGAGAAAGATAATGTAGCTGTAATGGGATAGGGCAGTTATATTAAACCTATACCCCTATCGCTTTGTACACGACATCGTACCGGAACGTTAATAATTGCTAAGTGACGTGGCGGTACGTCTTTGCCGATAGGGTGGTAAGTGGTAACTAGCCACAGCCGTAGCTTCCAGACAAGATCAGAGAAAATTCAGAAATTATAAATTCCCAAATTGACCCTGCCGGGAAGCTAACTCGGGACCTGCCACAATAAGAACAGCTCTCACCACTGCGTCAGGGAGATCGTCAAACAAATACGACGCACGATCAAAGCTTTACATAAGTTGTATTTACGAAGTTCCTTTCTCCCGTGAGAAAAACTTTCCAAAGCAGTAAGTATTAGTAGATACTTTACAAAAGCGGTTTCAAAGAGTCTATTTGAATAAAATTCATTTTGATGAGCATCCTTTTTGAAGATCAAAAGCGAAAATCCAGGGGATGTGTGGAATACCATTTATTTAATTTAGGATTGAGGCTGTATAGGAACGTTGATCGCACCTCTTTACCTCTTTCAGACCTTAACTGACTGAATACTTTGAAAAGCGGTCGTCTTAGTGGAGTTTACACACAATAGGCATGATGACTGATTTTGAAAAATGGTCAGGTTATGTTCGGAAGTATCTACTATTTCGAATAAATATATTATTTCAGCAGAAAAATTAGGTTTGGTAGATAAAATTGGCATTTGAAATTTAAATTTTAAAATTCTCACCAAAACGCTCGCGAGTATCATGGCGCCGTTTGTGACGTCACTATTGTTTTTACCAATGTACTCTGTGCAGTGTGCAGTGAACAATAGTGTGATTGTCAAAGCTCGAAAACAAACAATTGTGACGTCATTCGCTTCTTGGTGTTTAATCCAATATGGCGGATTGCTGTATTTTATAGTTTTATTTTATCAAAATAAATAGCAATCTCACTCGAAATAGAAAAATAAATGCGTTTTTAATAATCCATGAATCCTATTTCATTACATAAATTCATAATTTCATTGATTCTTGGTTACTGTCATCGTGCTTATTCTAGCTAAGCATAGTCCTAAGCCCAGTTCGAATAGGCCTCATAGAATGTGAGGTTAAAGAAGTGTCCTTATTATCTATACTAAAATTATCGAAAGTTTGGATGGATGTATGGATGTATGATGTATGGAAGGATATTTGTTACTGAATCACGCCCCAACGGCTGAACGGATCTGGATGAAATTTGGCACAGAGATAGATTATCGTCTCGAATAACACATAGGCTTTTTATCCCGGGAGATTAAAGAGTTCCCACGGACCGAAAAACCTCAATCCACGAGGCCATTAGCTAGTATGCTCTATTTAATATCGGAATAACGGTTTGCCGATTTTACAACACGCACAAAAATTAAAAGAAAATATCTCTAGCAACCAAAGCAAACTGAAATAACTTTAAAGTCTATGCAAATAAGAGTTATTTGTTTACATCGTGGCTTAATTTCCTTTGTAAGGCTGAGATCTATAGAACGTACATTGACTTATCTCAGACTTTACTTATGAAAAACTTGGCTCATCGAAAGTTGTAATTCGTTCTGCCTACGAAGGTCTTCTCACTCTTTTTCGTCTAGTCCATACCTGCTAATATTATAAATACGAAAGTGTGTCTATCTATCTATCTGTCTGTCTGTTTGTCTGCAACGCTTTCCCGGCCTACCTTTTCAACTGTTTTTGACTTTTGCATCTCGGGTAAGGACATAGGCTACTTTTTATCCCGGAAAATTAAAGATTTCCGTTCGAAGGAGAGTTGAGCTCGAATCAAGAATCCTTAATCCACGCTGACGAAGTCGCGGGCATCATATAAATAAGTATACTTTGTTGAATCAACGAATAAATCGCGCTAAATCTTTTAAAAAGATGTACCGTTAAAGCTTAGCAGACTGACAGACAGACAGATACACTTTTGCATTAATAATATTAGTACAGATTTATTTTGTTCTCCTTTAAGCTACATAATTAACACTCTAAATGCCTCCATCCAGCTAATTGCTAAATAAAGATCTAACGAACATTATATTCGCCCAATAAGCAATTCACATAATTCCGTGAATAGGCGCAAAACAAAATAAATGTCAGGAGTGCTTTTAAGTGTATAGAATTGGGTCAATTAATGGCTCTAAGACTACTAAATCAGATTAAAGCGGTCCGTAAATACTGATAATTAGATTTTCTTTCGCTTCCCATTCGATTTTCCGTCCACTCCTCCGGTAAATATGGGAAACCTCAAAAGTGTATTGGTAACAGACTGAGCAAGTGGCATGTTAATTTGCATTACAAGTTTCACTAGAAAAGAAAAGAAGAATGTTAGTGGTACAAGCTGATGCCCACGACGAATAAGTTTTTTGATTCCCCGAGAATAAGGAATAGTTTCCCTGGAATTCTCGTTATTTCGGAATAAAAACTAGCCGACAACACTTTCCAGATCCTCAGATAATATACTCATGCAATTAATTTACCGAATTCAAAAATACGACTGCCCTACGACGATATTATTTTTGGAGTTTACCTTCATAAGAAGCGATTTGCATATAGTATAGCCTTTGGAATCTTATTCACATTTTTTATTAAATGATATTTTTTTGTGAATCACTAAATATTGAACTATAGTGTTATATGTTTTGGAATCTACTCATCATTTTCTAGATGATGATTTTATAATTAATCTTATTTTCGTTTTTTTTTTTCAATTTGGGTCTTTAATGCGGAACCATGGTCACCTCATCAATTTTTTTTTAAATTTTAGTATCCTGTGTCACCCGGAATAAGCTAAGGATTCTAACGATACCTCATTTATCAAAATCGGTTCAGGCGTATAGAAGTTATGGTGGAATATACAAACTCACATACATGCATACATACATACATAAACCCTGAAAACAATATACTCCTTTTTTCAGGCAGTCGTATAAAAATTACGTCGATCCGACTTTCTGTTGTGGCTTGATTGAAGGATAAACCAACAAACTTTCTCATTTATCATATTAGAATGATGTGCTGAGTAAGATAACCGTTTCCAGTAAATATTATAAAGTACAAGACAACAGCGGAAGTAGCAGTATAACCCAGTAGCAGTATAAGTGATTTGGAATATGGATGCCGGTTATGGTCTGCGGGTCGATCACTGGTCACACGCCTCTAATCCAGAGCCGTTAAACCGGTTAAATAAAAAAAAAAACACACGCCTCTAACTTTTCGGAGTTTTTGTTTTGAAGTCTAGCCCTACTACAGAGACGTGACGGAGCACGACAGGTATATATTCTTTGTATGAGGTTGTATGGAGCGGCCATACAAATAATATTTGCCGCCACAAGTATTGCTTTCAAAATACACAGCTATTGCTGTTGTTAATTTGAATTTGCTTTTACCAAATCTCTAGGGACGAGTTTCCACGTAATGGGTTCACTGAAGGCTTTGATTGCGAGTGTTCGGCGGAAAGCCCTGGCCGGCATAAACTTTGCGTTAATTTCATAACATTTCCCACTCTCTACTTAACGTGCCATTAACGATTTAATTGCTAAAGTGCTGTTTTATCCGTGCGTGCGGTCTTAGTCATGATCGATGTTCCAGAACTGAGGCCCATTTGACTAAGCAAATCGTAATCATTTGACAGCTTAAAACGCATTACACGAACTGTTTAAAGAGTTCATACATGCTTTTTAACGTGCAGGCATCTATCAACTCTTTAAACAAATCGGATTATCCGTTTGACAAACGATAAACGATAAATAGTTTCCTTATGCAATCGGAGGACTGATTTTTTTATTGCTCAGCTATACGATTTGTTTTTAGGATAATAATTTTGAGAGATGAGAGGTGTATAGCAATACTTAAGGACTAGAGTGAGACGGACAGCAAAATTATCCATAAAAGACAATCCATAGCCGGTATGATAACGTATAGCTTTGTATATGGGCTGGATTACATTTTGTTAAGTTAACAGTGCGGGTGAAGTGCGCAGGAGTTAAGTGATTAGTAAAACCAACGCTATGTAAATGTGGAGAGAATTTAGAGGTTAATCTTCTTTATATTTATATATAATTCTACTGTACGTGTGTATGCCACTGAACTCCTCCTAAACGGCTGGACTTATTTGGATGTTTTTTTTGTATGCGTTTGGATGGCGCTCTGGATAGTTTAGATTCACAAATCAACCCGGCAGATGGCGCTGCAGTCTTTATCATGCAGGACAACGTCACAATATATATCAAGCAGGACAACGTCACAATATATATCATGCAGGACAACGTCACAATATATATCATGCAGGACAACGTCACAATATATATCATGCAGGACAACGTCACATTATATATCATGCAGGACAACGTCACAATATATATCATGCAGGACAACGTCACAATATATATCATGCAGGACAACGTCACAATATATATCATGCAGGACAACGTCACAGTATATATCATGCAGGACAACGTCACAATATATATCATGCAGGACAACGTCACGATATATATCATGCAGGACAACGTCACAATATATATCATGCAGGACAACGTCACAATATATATCATGCAGGACAACGTCACATTATATATCATGCAGGACAACGTCACAATATATATCATGCAGGACAACGTCACAGTATATATCATGCAGGACAACGTCACAATATATATCATGCAGGACAACGTCACAATATATATCATGCAGGACAACGTCACATTATATATCATGCAGGACAACGTCACAATATATATCATGCAGGACAACGTCACAATATATATCATGCAGGACAACGTCACAATATATATCATGCAGGACAACGTCACAGTATATATCATGCAGGACAACGTCACAATATATATCATGCAGGACAACGTCACATTATATATCATGCAGGACAACGTCACAATATATATCATGCAGGACAACGTCACATTATATATCATGCAGGACAACGTCACAATATATATCATGCAGGACAACGTCACAGTATATATCATGCAGGACAACGTCACAGTATATATCATGCAGGACAACGTCACAGTATATATCATGCAGGACAACGTCACAATATATATCATGCAAGACAACGTCACATTATATATCATGCAGGACAGCGTCACAATATATATCATGCAGGACAACGTCACAGTATATATCATGCAGGACAACGTCACAGTATATATCATGCAGGACAACGTCACAGTATATATCATGCAGGACAGCGTCACAGTATATATGATGCAGGACAACGTCACAGTATATATGTTGCAGGACAACGTCACAGTATATATCATGCAGGACAGCGTCACAGTATATATGATGCAGGACAACGTCACAGTATATATCATGCAGGACAGCGTCACAGTATATATGATGCAGGACAACGTCACAGTATATATGTTGCAGGACAACGTCACAGTATATATCATGCAGGACAGCGTCACAGTATATATGATGCAGGACAACGTCACAGTATATATCATGCAGAACAACGTCACAGTATATATCATGCAGGACAACGTCACAGTATATATCATGCAGAACAACGTCACAGTATATATCATGCAGGACAACGTCACAGTATATATCATGCAGGACAGCGTCACAGTATATATGATGCAGGACAACGTCTGTCGGGTCTGCTAGTAAAATATAAAACGCTATAATCTTCCGTTTTGAACCGTATAACTAACCATCGACCGACTGCTTTAGCATACTAATAGGAGTATCCAGGCCAACATCACGTGGCGTTGGGGTAACAAGGTTTTGTCTATTCCGCCAAATTATAATTAAAGGCGTCTGATGTTCCTTATAGCTTCGTACTATCACAGAATAGGGAAGTACTATTGAGGTTTCTACGAAAATATATGTTTACTGTTCGGAATTAGAATGGATTATTGTAGATTTCAACAGAACTTCACAATGATGTCAATAGACGGCGCTCTGTAAAAGTTAATTCGTTCCTCCAATAACTCTTTAGCTCTTTTGCGTCTAATGTTAAAAGTTAACTATTACAAAATATAGGTAATCTTATGGATACCGCGAGGTCTCAGTTCGGGGCGAACCACTAGTACAAAGAAGTATTTGCTTAAAAAAGGTATTAACTAGTTTCTCGTCGGAGCTCTTTAATTTTCCGGAATAAAAAGAAGTCAATTTCCTTTCCCGCGATGTAACCCATCCCCATACCAAGTTTCATCAAAATCGGTTAATAGATTTATTATTATTTTATTGATAGATTATTAAAGCATAGTAGACAGATAAATAGACACGCTTTCGCTATTATAATATTATTACGGATATAGCAAGAAGGTGTACCTACATAAAATTTATTATCAGTCTTAAATAAACGCTAATTACCTCTAAATAACTTCTATATATTTAGTTTTCTCAAATTGAAATAATTTATTGTTTCAGCGTAGCACACAGACAGACTGATACTCTCTCGTATTTGTAAAATTGGAATGAACATGGATTGACATCAAAGATTATAAATATCTAATGAGAAACGTCCATCCATCCAAACTTTGTATATAATATTAGTAGAGATTGTCTTTAGAAAATCTGTAGTTATTTGAATACTAGCGAATGCCTGCGACTTCGTCTGTGGGTTGAGGTTTTTTGGTTCCCGCGGGAACAAAATTTTTTTACTTAATTTTACGGGAAAAAAAGTCTATGTGCTATTCCAGACTATAATCTATCTCGGTGCCAAATTTCAGCCAGTCTCTAAGTTCAAAACCTTATGTAAGCTTCCAACCCCCATTTCACCCCTATTGGGGTAGATTTTCGTAAAATTGCTTATACAGGTTTTTATTATTTATAGCTATTAACTTAATTGCCAATTTTCATGTCTCTAATTTCAAAAACAAAGGACTTTCATACAAACTTCCAACCCCCATTTCAACTCCTTAGGGGTGAATTTTCTCAAAACCGTTTCTTTATCGGCCGTGTATACCATAGATGGAACCTATCTTCCAAATTGTAAGTCTGTATGCTTTATAGTTCCTGAGATATCGTGATGAGTCAGTGACCTTTCGCTTTTATATTATATAGATTAGTATATTAGTAAAAGTAAGAAGTAAGATTTTGGTTATCAATGGAGAGCGTTTCAATTAATTCCCATTCATTTCTGTTTCAGATTGAATTGAACATCGCATGTGTGCTGAGCGGTAAGTAATAATGTCCTCTCGACTGAATTTCGGCCACGGCGGCCAATCTCCGGAGAGATTGACCGCTCCATCTGCACGGGAGATATAGTGCACAAAAATGTGTGCAAACACAGGTGCAATCTGTTACTTTACTCTGATAGCGTGATGGGACGGAAAATCCGGCACGACCGGAGAGAGATCAGGCGTAGTGCGTGCTCTCCGAGGCACGGGATCGAAACCGCCACCGCCAATTTCCTAACTTCGAGCTAGTAAGTACTGAGAATTTCTTGTCAGAATACCCCAATACTTACTTTTTTTTATCCACTTCAAGTTAGCCCTTGTCTGCGATTTCACCTGATGGTAAGTGATGATGCAGTTTAAGATGGTAGCAGACGGAATATTAAACCCATAATAGGTACCTCAATTGGGTGACTACTGGTGAAATAAATTAGTTTTTAGTGATTATTAAATAAAGGATCTCCCAAAAGTCGTAATATCCACGTCCCTTGCTAGTTTTATTTTGAAAAACCATTTTAAACTATCGATTAAAGTAAAAAAAGTGCGTCGAACTTTGATGACGTCACAACTTAAAATTTCATACAAAATCCATACTAAGCACACGTTTTGACGTTTCAAAAAAAAGTTGCTGATTTGACTACTTGTCAAATACCCAATTATGGCCCGACACGAGCTTCGAACCCGGGACCTCGTCAGCCGCAGTCGAACATGCTAAACACTAGGACCAACGGGGCAGTGCAATTTTTACTAGACAAGATACAAGATACACGTTTCTATGCTGATGGTTATTGCTTTCTCCACGGGGATGCTTACTTCGAGGGTATCGACGTATAAAATGGCTCCTTACGTCGGCACAAGCAAGCAAAACCGTTGTTAGTGATTATAGTTTTGGGCTTAACACTTTATGAGAATGTCTTTCTCAGGCGTCTATGACTATTACAGTTCAATAGATTGGCAATAGTTTGCTCTATGACTCTGATAGTTCCTTAGTTAAGATGAGTTGTGAGATGGTGATAATAAAAAAAACCCGGCTGAGTTTTTTGTGGGCTCTTTTCAGACCAGGCCGCGTTTGGAACCCTCGTAGCTTTAGTTTTAAGATACCGTAACCAATTATCACCATTGTTTTATAAGTAAGTAATTTTTAACGTCAATAAGTGTACCTACAGTGTACCTATATTGAATAAATTATATTCAGTATGTAGTATAGATAAGAAATACTAATGTATAACCTTCTTATTTACCACCTTAGGGGTTGAATTTTCAAAAATCATTTCATGCCTTTCAGCCCGATTCCTCCAGTGGTTTGAGCTGTGTGTTTAGATTTAGATTAATCTCGCTAAAACACAGATAAGGCTTGAAAGATTTTGTTGGAATTTTGTTGTGTGTGTTTGAGTGAGTCCCGGGATGGTTTATATTCGAAATTGGACCCTGTAGGGGGCGCTGCAATCGGGTTGTAGGTTCAGGTCAGGACAACGTTTGCCGGGTTCACTAGTATAGAATATAGATCAGATATTATTTTGACAAGACCGCGACCAGTAGGTAGGTACATAGAATTTGAAGTTAACATAGACCTAATAACCTACCTACGTGCGTCAAAACGTGTGTGCTTATTTACTGCACGATAATTATTGTTTTTTGATACCTACTTTTACAAAAAAAACAATAAATATCTATAACTTAGCTAATTTCTGCGACTTCGTCCGCGTGGCTGGAGGTGTTTCAGTTCCTGCGGGAAATCCTTAATTTTCTGGTATAAAAAGTATCCTATGCCCTTCCCCAAGATATAACCTATCCCTGTGCTAGATTTCATAAAAATCGGTTGAATGGGTGGGCCGTTAAAGCGTAGCAGCCAGACATACAGATCGACAGGCACGCATTTATAATCTCAGTATGGATAGGATATGAATGTTTTTAGTGTACCGTCTCCTTGCGAAGGTTGGCAATGATAAGGGCGATTTCAACTTTCAAGACCGCTGCTCTAAATATTGTCAGGCCTCCTCCTGCCGTCCACTTTTCCCTGCATGAGTTGAAGATCATAATTACTGGTGTTACGCATTACGTGCCCAAAAGACTTTTTTTTTATCCGCTACAGGTTAGCCCTTGACTGCGATCTCAGCTGATGGTAAGTGAAGGTGAACTAAGATGGTAGCGGGCTAGCCTGTTAGGGGCATGACAGTTATATTAAACCCATACCCCTATTCGGTTTCTACACGGCATCGTACCGGAACGCTAAATCGCTTGGCGGCACGTCCTTTACCGGTAGGGTGGCAACTAAGCCGAAGCCTCCCACCAGGCCAGACCAGGGAAAATTCAGAAATTATAATTTTCCAAACCTTGCTGGTGATCGAAGCCGGGACCTCCGCACGTTAAGGCAACAGGTTGTCTTTCGTTACTTAATAGTAGTAATAATAATGTGTTTAATTCTTGTATTAAAAAACAATAAATATCGTGTGCATTTGACCTTTATAGCCGACGTGCTCATGCCGACCTAGTGTGCTATACATGCTAATGTCGCCTGGCATTGTATCGCCGATGGCTTTCATTGTAATGCATTTACATACACTGCGAGTGTGTACTCGATAATTACAATATTATTATGACATTGTGACGAATTCTGTTGCACACCATTTCTAAACTATCTAAAACTAGTGGTTCGCCCCGAACTGAGACCTCGCGGTATCCATAAAATAGTTTTAAATGTATATTTTTAATAGTTAACTTTTAACATTAGACGCAAAAGAGCTAAAGAGTTATTGGAGAAACGAATAAACTTTTACAGAGCGCCATCTATTGACATCATTGTCATCAAGTTCTGCTAAAAATACTGAAGCTCATTAAAAAATATATAATTTCGTTTCTTATTATATCTTATAATATTTATCTTATTTCAGTATTTGTTGTCTGACGTCCAAAGTTGACCTTAGAACTCTAAATTTTCTGAAAGGCTGAGCCTGAAACTTGATCAATTATTTGAATTTTATCCTGTAGATAGAAAATCTCCACTTTGAAAGCCCCCCATTTCGTCAATTTTAGGGGAAAAAATAAAAAAAATATAGTTTTGGACTCTATTCTTTAAAATAATATACCGCAACCCTATGTTCGTTAAATTGGACCTTAGGACTGACGGACTTCTTATTATCACGGAAAAAAAACACGAAATTTAAAGAAACTAAAACCTAAACGAAGTAGTGTCTAATCATCTAGTATTCAGTATTATCTAAGTAATATTAAGTGTATAATTATGCAGTAACAAATCTAATTAAATAACATTGCCCACTCATTCAGGGATGTCCAATGCTGCTTGACGTCATACAGTTCAATGGCAGTCACCAGATACGTGTCCTCTATATTCACATTACTCTATCCTCCTTACGGCCTTAGCTCCACACCAAATATGATATACAAAGAACAATTAAATAACTATCATACTGGTATAAATTGGACCCCACAGATTAGTTAGACATCAGTTAAATCTTGTTTAGCAAATAGACAAGTGATCTATTCACAAATAGCAATGAAGTGTTTAGTGATTTTTTGTGTGATTATGGGTGTAATGGCTGAACCGCCTCGCTTCCGAGCGAGGTTCAGGTCTCAAAGGCAAGAGTTAGCACCGACGACCACAGAATCATCAGCAGAATCTACGACTGCTTCTGGACCGTATCCACCATCAGGTTGGAAGCCGTCTGGTGCTGCATTTACTCTACCAATAGACACTACACCCACTCCGATGGATACATATGGACCACCTAACGCTGATGCTAGTGGACCGTATCCCCCTTCTGGATGGAAACCAGAAGGACAAGCGTTTACGTTATCCCAAGAACAAACTCCACCCCCAGCAACTTATGGCGTTCCAGAAAAATCTTATGGTGTCCCAGACAACACTTACGGCGTCCCCGATAACACTTATGGTGCACCGACAACTGATAATCCTCAAACAGAAACTTTAGTGGAACCGGTAGAAGTACAGAAGAGTGTTGGGACGTACTACGTTCTGTTGCCAAATGGACAGTTGCAAAGGGTTGAGTTTGTGACACAGAACGATCTTCAGAATATGAAATACATTGCGAGGTTGCAGTTGAGAGATCGGGCCCCGTTACTTGTGTTCGGCCCCTAATTAAAACTTGGTGTGTTTTCTATAGAATAGATTTCTATAGCAGATTTGGGTATTCATTGAGATTAAACTTGATTAGCTGTTGACAAGTTAATAAACGACTTAACTAATTTAGTTTTTGTGGATATTATTTATTTTAATATTTAGTTATGAGTATGAAAAACATTAATTCATTGGCCAATTTAAAAGTAATCCTATTACAAGGGCTTTTAAAAAGATAAGGGGAAAGATACCTTACGTCAATGCATTGAAAATATTTTTTTAATTTTTTTATTCGTACTCGAAATCCCTGTAGCTATAAAAATAACTCAGTTCGGAACTGTTTTTTCACTACCTCATTAAGATCTCTTTTACAGTGCAATTATTTACGCTTGCATATTTTTATACGACTGTCTGAAAAAAAGAAGTATATTGTTTTAAGGGTTCATGTATGTATGTATGTGACTTTGTATATTCCACCATAACTTCTATACGCCTGAACCGACTTTGATAAATGAGGTATCGTTAGAATCCCTAGCTTATTCCGGGTGACATAGGCTAGTAAAATTTAAAAAAAAATAATGTGGTGACAATGGTCCCGCATTAAAGACTAAAGTTGAAAAAAAATATTCGAAAATAAGATTATCTATATAATCATCATCTAGAAAATGATGAGTAGATTCCAAAAATATAACACTATAGTTCGATATCCAGTGATTCACAAAAAAATATCATTTAATAAAAATGTGAATAAGATTCTATTTAACTAGATTAATTTAGATTTTAAACATTTTAGATCGGTTTTTGGCAGGGAACTCGTGTTTTTTAATTATTATTCCTACCTAATCCTTCACATACCTAATAATAGGAGTTCAGTGATAACAACCGGGTCCTACGGCACGGAGGCATCGTGAAAAGGCCATTTCATTTAATCAAATCGTTTGACTGTTACATACTCGTATTTGAATATCTGGGTAGTATTTTTTATATCCACTACAAGTTAGCCCTTGCCCGAGATCTCACCTGATGGTAAGTGATGATGCAGTCTTAAATAGTAACGGGCTAACCTGTTAGGGGTATGGCAGTTATATTAAACCCATACTCCTAGTCGGTTTGTACACGGCATCGTACCGGAACGCTAATCGTCTTTGCCGGTAAAGTGGTTACTAGCGACTGCCAAAGCCTCCCATCAGACCAAATAATGATGGTGAATGAACTAGAATTTTAATTCGCTATAATCCGCTACAGTAGACGGCACTGTGTGGTACAGTGCGTGTCTTTCACCTGCTGCATGCGACACCCACCACCCAGCAATTCGCACAGGCACAACACCACACCACACAAATCCTCCAAATCACTCTCAACGTACGTTTCACTCCGACACCGGAGCATCTTCAGGAGATGTTGACTCGACAATGCACGATTGTGAAGATGCTCCGGTGTCGGAGTGAAACGTACGTTGAGAGTGATTTGGAGGATTTGTGTGGTGTGGTGTTGTGCCTGTGCGAATTGCTGGGTGGTGGGTGTCGCATGCTGCAGGTGAAAGACAGTCACTGTACCACACAGATTTGTCTACTGTAGCGGATTATAGCGAATTAAAATTCTAGTTCATTCACTATCATGGACTTCCGCAAAGTAACGCCTGCTTCTATTCAAATAATGATGAAAATAATACCAGCAGGTACCAGACTGTACTATTGATAGAATCCCCAGCGATTCCTAAATAGTCTCGTTTATTTTTAAGCATCAGGATTTCATTGTTATTAGGTATTGTTTAGCTCCCTCGTGCTAATGGATTGGACCGCGGCGGCGGTACATTAACAAATCGCCGTTGATTTAGTGGTGGGAAACTTGTTAATTAAAGCACTTTTTAGAACAAAAAGCCTTATTTAATTAAACACCGAAAAAAGCATTTACTTTAGGAAAAACTAAATAATTATATATATTACTAGCTGATGCCCGCGACTCCGTCCGCGTGGATTGAAGTGTTTTAGGGGTATGAAAAATAGATAGTAGCCGATTCTCAGACATACTGAATATGCATATAAAATTTCATAAGAATCGGTCAAGCCGTTTCGGAGAAGTATGGTAACTAACAATTTGACACGAGAATTTTGTATATAAGAATGTTTGTGATAGTACTGTGAAATAAAATGAAGGACTTTGATACAAACTTTCATCCCCTATATAGCCTTTATATCCCCTATATTTTAGCCTTTTGACGATAAAATTTTCAAAAATGCCGAAACAAGTGTTTTTTCATGTTAACCCGGTGGTTTTAGGTAGGTACGGGCCCAGGTGTTACCATCTCTGATCTGAAACAATGTTTCAAATCAGAGATGGTAACACCTGGGCCCGTACAGATGAAGAAAAAGCAGATGCTTTTGCTAAACATTTGACCACAGTATTTAAACCAAACGAGCCTAATAACACAAATGACATAGAAATCGATGCCATTCTTGCCCAAGACTTGCAACTGTGCTTGCCCCTCCGGCCAACCTCCCCCAGGGAAATCGCTAAGATAATTGGAGATTTGGACGCTAAGAAAGCCCCTGGTTTTGACCTCATAACACCCAGACTATTAAAAGAGTTACCTAGAAAGTGTCTAATATTTTTGGCCAATCTCTTCAACGCTATTTTCCGAACATGCCACTTTCCAGAAATATGGAAAATATCACAAGTAATTATGATTCCCAAACCTGGTAAACCTGTGGAAGAAACCTCGTCCTATCGCCCCATCAGTCTTACACCGGTGCTATCTAAACTCTGGGAGAGAATAATCTTGACTAGACTAAAAGCTAGCCTAGATGAAAGCTGCATAATACCTGAACACCAGTTTGGTTTTCGACAGAAGCACTCGACGGTGGAACAGGTACATAGAGTATACCACACGGTTCGACAATGCCTTGAAGGAAAGGAGTACTGTTCCGCAGCCTTCCTAGATATCCAGCAGGCATTTGATAAGGTTTGGCACAAAGGCCTCCTCTCTAAGATTAAAAAACTTTTACCGCACTCTATGTTTTTGATATTAGAGTCTTACCTAAAACACCGACTCTTCCAGGTTAAGGAACACGGTGCAAGATCTGCCTTACATGCCTGCGCTGCTGGTGTACCACAAGGATCTGTCCTGGGCCCTATTCTGTACAACATCTTCACATGTGACTTGCCACTCTTATCAGACGTTACTGTTGCAACTTTTACGGACGATGCTGCCTTTCTTTCTTGCAACAAAGACCCGGTTCAAGCAAGCAGTCAGTTGCAGAAACAACTGGATGAAACAAACTTATGGCTTAACAAGTGGCGCATAAAACCCAACGCACTCAAATCACAACACATGACATTCGCTCTAAAGAATGGTGACTGTCCTGCTATAAAATTAGGTGAAGAAACCTTACCTGAAACCTCATGTGTCTAGTACCTAGGGTTCCACATGGACCGGCGTCTCACTTGGAAGGTCCATATCAAGCGCAAACGTGATGAGCTCAACAATCGCTTTAGAAACCTACTCTGGCTCCTAGGTAGACAGTCTAAATTGACCCTGAACAATAAGCTCTTAATATACTGCTCCATTCTAAAGCCTATATGGCTTTACGGTATACAGATCTGGGGCACTGCATGCAAATCAAACATACAGACCATACAACGAGCCCAGAACAGTATGCTCAGGATCATTTCAAATGCTCCCTGGTTTGCACGCAACACGGAAATACATGAATACCTACAAATGCCAACAGTTTCCGAAGAAATTAATACGTATAAGGAAAAGCATCGGGAAAGTTTGCGAAGGCATCCCAATTCTCTGGCAAACAGCCTATTAACCGTGCAAACACTAAAGCGATTAAAGCGGGCGAATGTGCTCGATACTGTACAGGCTTGAGGATAGTGGCCTTCTAGTCTGGCAAAGCCATTATAACCCAACAAACCTGTTTATAGTCTGTCGACTGATTGCAGCTAAAAAGAGAAAAAAAAAAAAAGTTAACCCGGAAGTTCAAATACCAAATTTCATGGATATAACTTGTAAAGTTACGGACTTTCATACAAACTTTCAGTTAGGACTTATAAATATATAGATTAGTAGGTACTTATGTATTTCATCGATTACAAAGGAATTTTCAGAAAATTGACCGAACGAAGTCGCGGGCATCAGCTAGTATATATTAATATTATAAAGAGGTAAAGCTTGTGAGTGTGTGACATTGTAGGGGGTAATCTCTGGATCTACAGAACCGATTTAGAAAATTCTGGTACCAATAGAAAGCCACATTATCTGTTGGTGTCATAGGCTATATATTAAACCCGAATAATTAGGGAGTTCCCGTGGGAATTTAAAAAGCTTATTTCACGCGGAGAAAGTCGCGGGCATCTGCTTGTATTATGCGAATTTTGAGTTTCCAGGATATAGGTACAGTGGCCATAATTGTCCTTTCTCTTCCATCTTTCCACTGTAGGATCTTTCGTCAAAATCGATTGAATAGTTGGGTTTGGAAGGCGTACTTTCGCGTCTATAATTCAAAATTCAAATGTTATTTATTCAAATTAACTTTAACAAGTGCTTTTGAATCGTCGAATGAATCTACCACTGGTTCGGAATGCCATGTAATATTAGTATGGATATGGATTGTGTTGAAAGCTGGTCAAGCCTCGAAATAACATTGTTTTGCGTAATACACAACGAATAGAACATGCGGATTAAAAGGGCTTATTTCTGAACTCACGGTATTAATAAATTGCTTTTCATCGGAATTTAATAATATCAGTATTATTTATGAATATTTTAAAGTAGGTACTTTCCTATTTACTATTAATACAATAGGCTACTGTTATGGCTTTTGTTATCAAAATTAATTTAGTTGGTATCCAAATTAAAACATGACAGAATTATAGTACCTACTATTAAAATTCAGGATTAATATTTTTCTTTTCACTGTATTTATTCAAAAATGTGTATTTGTAAACGTTATAAACGTTAATAGGAGATAGTTTGTATCACTGGTAAGGAAAAAGGCTACTTTTAATCCCGCAAAATTGAGGAGTTCCCGTGGGAATTGAAAAAACTTAAACCACGCGGTCGAATTCACGGGCATCATCTAGTGAATAATAGTAAATAATTAAATACGCGTATTTAAACACTAACGTGGGTTAAAACGGTGCAAATAAGTGTCTCTAAAAAAATTCATGAATGTAGGTAACTATTATAATAATTTCAAGGAAGTCTATCTCTCTGGAGTCTAGCTTTTAGTTATGAAGACCGCATCTCATTAAACTAAACTGGAATAATGAACCAGCTCTGTGGAAGCGATACTATTATACTCTCGACTATAGTATTTTAAATACCTCTCGCATTTTAGTATAAAAGATTGTCCTATTTATTATAGTACACGGATTGAAGCGAATAATAGTTTTTTGTGTCCATTAACTACGCAGCAGTTTACAGCTCAAAAATTTACTAATATCTATTATAAATGCAAAAGTTAGGATTGATGAATGGATGGATGGATGAATGTTTGTTTGTCGTTTGTTATCACGCCAGAACGGCTGAACGGATCTGAATAACATTTGGCACAGAGATAGATAATGGTCTAGAATAGCACAGAGGCTACTTTTTATCCCGGAAAATTAAAGAGTTCCCGCGAGAACCACAAAACCTCGATCCACGCGTACGAAGTCGGGGGCATCAGCTAGTAATTTATACTTTCGTGAAGATGATCCGTCGTAAGCACCTGCTTACCGTGGTTGATGCCGTGTCTTTGTGTCTCACAAACTAAAGCAACAGGAGATTGATTGTGGATTGTCACGCGTTTGATCTATGCTGAGATTTCTCCTTTTGAAGCCGATCTGGAATATTCCAATATCAACACATTAAAATGTAAATTATTACGAGTGTATCCCAGAATAATCTTGTCCTCTTTGAGTCTGTGCTTTAGATTTTGATTGAAATGTAAATTTTCGTCATAAGTTGGTATAGATCAGTATACATACATACGTAATTCCATGCTACGAGTAGTATCATACTAATATTTTAATTGCGAAAGTGTGTTTCCTTGTTGATTTGTCCATCAATCACGCCGCAACGGAGCAACTGATCGACGTGATTTTAGGCATGAGTATAGTTGAGGACCTGTAGGGTGACGAGCTATTTTTTATCCTGGTAAATTAAGGATTTCCCGCGGGAATAAAACAACTTAAACCAGGCGGACGAAGTCGGGCATCAGCTACTCATAACATATTATATAAATGCCAGAATATAATCTATCTCTTCATTCAGCCGTTGTGGCGTGATTGAGTAATGATGCAGTCTAAGATGGTAGCGGGCTAACCTGTTAGGGGCATGGCAGTTATATTAAACCCATACCTCTATTCAGTTTCTACACGGCATCGTACCGGAACGCTAAATCGTTTTCCAGCACGTCTTTGCCGGCAGGGTGGCAACTAGCCACGGCCGAAGCCTCTCATCGAAGTATAGATAGTATAATTGAAAAACATGGATCAAAAACTCACGATAAGCGGCGAGACCTTCGTAATAGTTGTCCTTGACGAGCCAGAAGTTGACGAGCCACTGAACAATGCCCCTGCAGCTGATGTATGCGAACAGCAGCGAGATCCAGGTGGTGTCGTCCTCATCGCACACGAACTGGTCGGGCCAGGGGAACGCCCTGTGCATCCACCGGACACTCGCTGGGGAGTTCTCGTTCAAGAAGTTGAGGATTGAAACTGGAAGATATGAAAAACAACAATGGAAAATGCCTCTATCTCCTTTAATTTACAAAAGCTTCCTATCCTGGCTATCCCCGTGGATTAAGGTTTCTTGATTCTCGCGGAAATCTTTAATCTCCCGGGATAAAAACGAGATCCAGGTGGTATCCTCATCGCACACGAACTGGTCGGGCCAGAGGAACGCCCTGTGCATCCACCGGACACTCGCTGGGGAGTTCTCGTTCAAGAAGTTGAGGATTGAAACTGGAAGATATTTAAAAATTACAATGAAGAACGTCTTTATCTCCTTTAATTTATGAAATTTATGGAACTGAAAAGCCTCAATCTCGCGTGGGTTGAGGTTTTTCAGTTCCAGCGGGAACTATTTAATTTTCCGGGATAAAAAGCAGCCTATGTTATTCCAAATTATAATCTAAATCTGTGCCAATTTTCATAAAGATCCGTTCAGGCGTTCTGGCGTGATTGCGTAACAAACATCCATCCACCCATCAAAACTTTGGCATTTACAATATTAGTATAGACTTGTATAACCTAAGATATCACGAGGCTAATCTGGATTTATCAGAGGAACTGGGATCCCTAGACAATTTTTACCAATATGAGAAGATAGACCTAGATATGAGAAGATAGATAGACCCTCAGCAATGAGGGTCATGTTGATGGTCATGAATACGACGTTGAGGAACAAAACTAACAAACGAGGCCACAATGACGACTTGCAGTTAAAATTCCCCAGTATAGTAACATGTTTTATCGAAGCCAAATTCCAGATGGCATGGCACTGGCGATTAACATATTACTGATATCCCTTAGCCTCTTAGCCCGGGGTCCCGGGGGCCGGAAGGGACGATATTAAATCGAATTCCGGACATTATTAAGTGCCCCAATCATTGGAATTCTTTCACTGAGTTACGGGTGAATTACGCAAATGGGTTGTATTCAATTTCGGTACCTAATTAAATTTAAAACGAAACTAATCTTCTAAATATATAATACTTGAAAGGAAAAGGTGCTGACTTATTTATCAACGCACAGCTCAAAAAACTGAATGGATCAGGCTGAAATTTGGCATACAGATAGCTTTTAAAGTGTAGGCATCCGCTATGAAAGGATTTTTGAAGATACCCCCTTGAGGGGGTAAAAAATTACTTTGAAATTTGTATGAAAATCGAACCTAACGTGAGCAAAGCCGCGAGCAAAAGCTAGTTATACCTAAGAGTCATTTGTTTGATAAATAGCATCATTTATCTCTCGAGTTGGCTTTTCCTGATCAAGGATCAGAATTAACAGATTCTGGAGACGCTCGAGCTTATTGCGTTGTTCCTTAGTTAACTCAGGTTCTACCTCTATGGAGTAAATATATATTTTTTAAATTTAAATTAAGTTTTTTAACCAACAGTACAATATTTTATTAATCACATGAAGTACTTAATACGTACTGTGTACCTACTTGAACTGATTGTGATGTGGTCAATGAGTACATACCATAGCCTTAAATCATACAGTTTTGTTCCACACTAATGCTTTCGTAGAGCTGTTACGGTGTGTATAATAATCCCTACAATACGAAGCTAAGTGGAGCAAAAAGGAGCTCGGATTATGACCGTCTTGAGCTCTCACAATATAAGGATAACCTTTTTCTCTGACCGTCTCTTGAAAATGATAATTAATTGGGAGCGAAATACTATCCTTATTTGGACTTACAACTACCATGCTTTTATTATTGGTAGGTATAATAATAGTGTTAGTAGATTTTCCTACTGGGTTATCATGACGACGAAAATACTCCATTTTCACATTTTAACACAGATTTTTATTTCCTTTTAAGTCAAAGTTTTTTGAAGTGAAACTTCTTTAGAATCATTGTGATTTAAAAATTCGATAAAACAAAAAAAGGCGAAAAGAAGACAAACATAATATCCTACTAGGATTTAGCCTGCGAGAGAGATGTGCCTATCATAATCGGCTGAAAACATGTGAAGTTATAGCGTAGCAGACAGAAACACTTTTGCATTTATAATATTAAAAGTGTTTTTTAGTGTAGGTTGTTTACTACGCTATTGGAGTGAAACGTACGTTAAGAATAATTTGGAAGACCTCTGTGGTGTGTATCGCGGGCTATAAGTGCGGGATACACACTAAAGTCAAAGTCAAATAATGTTTATTCAATTTAGGTAGGTATACTACACTTATTGACGTCTAGTTATTTATAAAATATAATGGTGATAATCAGTAACGGTATCTTAAAACTAAAGCTACGTGGGTTCCAAACGCGCCCTGGTCTGAGAAGAACCCACAACAAACTCAGCACTGTACCACATAGATTTACATATTGTCGCGGATTAAAGCGAATTAAACTTCTAGTTCCTTCGTTATCATGGACTTCCACAAAGTAACGCCTGCTTCTAATCAATACAAATGTTTACTTACTCTGCGTATCGGTATGCGAGACATTCTGAATAAAGAGTCCGGTGTAGATCAGATCCACGATGAGCAATGCCAACCCAGTGATGGTGAAAGGAACAACGACTGCATAGAACCCGCAGTGCCGTCGCCCGTGCGTCATGTTGGCGATGGCCAGCCCAAACCAGAGCACGTGGAGACACAGCCATAGGCGGATTTTGCTGTAATATATTAGGTATACAAGTCATAATTAAAAAAATTCGACTGCCCTGCCAAAAAATTAACTAAAAAGTTAAAAATCTAGTTATATAGAATCTAAAATTCACATTTTTATTAATTTTTTTTTTTATTGAAAATAATACAATAGATCTTAATGCTAGCTAGCCTAACCTAATTACTATATAAATCATGCCCACGTGGAATGGTGGCAAGAATGCTGGCTGCATTTCCGCGCTGGACAGCCAGGCTGATCCTTTGCGCTAAAAATGAGCCAGCCCTTCTGTCACCAGATGAGGCAATTAACCGCAGTGAAATATCTCGCAAAAAATTTTTGGCACTAAGACTCCACGGCCCAAGGGTCTCCACGGCAAACGGAACAAATATGTAACTCTCTATGAGAGAGGCATACTTCCGCCGCTTGCCGGTTTCAGCCTTTTCTGCTGCGGCTCCCGGCCTTGATGCTGTCTCCCTGATATGACACGGGGCCAATGTGTCTACGCATGTTGCGTCCCACATTAGCGCCCGTCCCCGTTCCCAGGGAACCAGCGTCAATCCATCAGGTCTCTTGCCATCATCCCGACTAATCCCTGCCGGCTCAATGAGCGCAGGAATATCTATGGTGGCAAGAGCCCTTTTGATCGTATCATTGAGAGAGCCATGCCGAAAAAGCCTACCAGCGCTCCTTTGGCAAGAGAGTCCGTGAATTCCAAATTTATCGACCTCTTTTCCACACGGACATCTGTGCTCGAAGCACAGGGGTGTTCCCAATCTGAGACCTAGAGCCACACGAAAACTTTCATTATCTAAAAGAGTGCCGAGATTTTTCGATGGCAAGGCATGAAGCTAATACCCGGATTCTTTTTCAGATAAGGCTAGAAGCCGTGCTCGATCTCTTTCACTTTATTAAATGATATTTTTTTATGAATCACTGGATATTGAACTATAGTGTTATATATTTTTGGAATCTACTCATCATTTATTTTCTAGATGATAATTATATAGTTAATCTTATTTTCGTATATTTTTTTTCAATTTCGGTCTTTAATGCGGGACCATGGTCACCCCATCAATTTTTTTAAAAAATTTACTAGCCTATGTAACCCGGAATAAGCTAGGGATTCTAACGGAACCTCATTTATCAAAATCGGTTCAGGCGTATAGAAGTTATGGTGGAATATACAAACTCACATACATACATACATACATACATGAACCCTGAAAACAATATACTCCTTTTTTCAGGCAGTCGTATAAAAATTATTAAAAACAGTATTTTTTTAACTATTTGATAAGATTTGTATGGAAGTGTAATCCGTTTGATAGCAGGAGACTAAGGATTTTTTACCTATCCGACAGCGGGCTTGGCTTAGAGAGCTATTAACTAATTCGATCGCGTTAAAGTTAACTACGATTTGTATGAAATTGTGACGCTTGGTGACACATGACAGACGGTGCTGGTCCATACAAATCACAGTTAACTTAACTAATAACTACAGTAACAGTTAACTTAGTTAGTTTAACGAGATCAAATACGAGAGGTTAAAAAAATCCAGTTAGCCAACATGCAGCCATATGTTAGGTTATCTGTATGACTAAACTGAGACTCTTTCGGTATTGGGTAAAATCCATTGTCGCAGTAAGAACACCATACATTCAGCCAATCATACAATTGAGACTGTTACAATGATTCATGCCATTTTTACCTACATGTGAGGCTACTGAACTAATGCAATTACAGGACATAACCTCAGTATAGACATTATCAGGGTCAGTGTGCCTAGTGGGCGATTTTCTTCCCTTTCGATTGCGTCAACGCGTTATCTATGATTTGTATGGAATTGTCAAGCGCTTAACAGCTGGCGCTGGATTAATCTATACTTCTATACTAATGATATAAATGCGAAAGTTTGGATTGGAATGGCTGAACGGATCTGGCTGAAATTCTGTTCAGAGATAAATAATAGACTGGAATAGCACATAGGCTACTTTCTATCCCAGAAAATTATAGAATTGTCGCGGGAACTCTTCAAAAAACCTCAAACCACAAGTTCCGTATAAATGGTAGTTAACTTTAACGTAAAAAATCTCCGACTCGGGTTGCTGAATGAGTGATATTAAGAATCTAAAAAAAGCACCTCCTGAAAGCGGAAGCCAATTTGTTTTTCACGGGCCACATGATAGTGGAGTAGGCTTCATGGCTGTGCTTCATGGTGATGTTGTAGAAGTGAAGCCTCCCGCACTCCTCGGGGTCGTAGAGGTACAGCATCTTGATCAGCGTCATCTCGTGCAGTTCTGTGCTGACCGGCACAAAGTGGCAGTCGAGGGTGTACCAACTGATGATCAGGCTGATTGTAGCTGGAAGATTCTCAAAGTTAATATGTTAACGAAACTTAGTATATCGGCTTTCGTTAAAAATTAAAAAAATATGTATTTCATAGTTTTTGAAAATTCGACCTCCAAAGGGGTGAAATAGGGGGTGAAAGTTGGTATAAAAGCCCTTCATTTCTTATGATATTTTACAAGTTATATCAACGAAACTTGGTATTTTGACTTGCGGTAAAAAAATAAAGAAGTACGTGTTTTACAATTCTTCAAAATTTTACCCCCGAAGGGGTAAAATAGGGGCTGGAAGTTTGTATGAAAGTCCTTCATTTCTCAAGTTATTGCCATGAAACTTGGTATATGAGCTGCTGGTTGAAAATTAAGAAATACATGTTTCACAGTTTTTGAAAATTGGCCCCCAAAGGGGTGAAATAGGGGATAAAAGTCCTTCATTTCTTAATATATTTAACAAGTTATTTCAACGAAACTTGGTATTTTGGCTTGCAGTAAAAAATAAAGATGTACGTATGTCACAGTAATTCTAAATTTTACCCCCGAAGGGGTGAAATAGGAGTTGGAAGTTTGTATGAAAGTCCTTCATTTCTCAAGTTATAGCGGTTAAAAACGAAAAAAAATATGTGTTTCACAGTTTTTAAAAATTCTACCCCCAAAGGGATGAAATAGAGAGTTGGTCCTTCAATCACGCCGCAACAGAGCAATGGGTATTTCGCACGGGTAGTTGAGGACCTTGAGAGTGGTATAGGCTATTTTTTATCCCGGAAAGTTAAGGAGTGCCAGTGGAAAAACAAATTTATACTACGCGAACGAAGTCGTGAGCATCCGCTAGTTTAGTGATAATTAAGTAGAGGATATTTTTTTAAATTCCATTATAGGCTTACGTTGACCACAATCACATCTGGTGGGAAGTGATGATGCCGCCTAAGATGGGACGCGCTTACGTAGAATAGGCCTATTCACTCTTCATTTAAAGATACCTGGATTGTAATTGGTGGCAAACACAGTTGAGGTATTCGAAAAGACGATATCGACGGTAAGACGGTAATCGAAATGAGTGATGAGTTTTGACGACCTCCGTGGCGCAGTATGTAGCGCTGTTGTCTTAACATGCGGAGGTCCTGCGTTCGATCCCCGGCAGGGTCAATTTGGGAATTTATAATTTCTGAATTTTCTTCGACGAGGGAGGGAGGCTTCGGCCGTGGCTATTTACCACCCTACCGGCAAAGACGTGCCGCCAAGCGATTACGCGTTCCGATACGATGCCGTGTAGAAGCCAAATAGGGCTATGAGTTTAATATAACTGCCATGCCCCTAACAGGTTAGCTCGCTACCATCTTAGACTGCATCATCACTTACCATCAGGCGATATCGCAGTCAAGGGCTAACTTGTAGTGGATTAAAAAAAAAATTAGTGAATAGGAATCTTCTAGTCGAGCATGGAAGCAACCGGCCTCACATCCAGTGACCCACAAGTCAGTGTAATACTTGCAACGTAATGTATGTGTTGTACTATCGAATGCAACTCTGCGTGGTTTGAGGTTTTTTGGTTACAGCGAGAACTCTTTAATTTTCCGGGATAAAAAGCCTAGCTTATGTGCTATTCCAGACTATATTCTATCTCCGTGCCAAATTTCAGCCCGATCCGTTCAGCCGTTGGGGCGTGATTGCGTAACAAACATCCATACATTCATACATCTATCCAAACTTTCGCATTTATAATATAGTATAAGTATATAGTAAGAAGTAAGATAAGATTGTTTACTTGTTGTAACACTTTTCTTTTTTTAAGAAAAGAGCAACTGTTTAGCTTTTTGGCGGCTCTTCTCAGTAGAATCATGTTTCTGAACCGGTGGTAGAGTCTTAACGTATCATAAGTGAAACAAGTTGTCCTACGTGAAATAAATAAATCATTGTATATCGTTAAGTGCGGTCCAATCTCGACCGCATCATTGCTTTGTATTAACCATAATAATTATTGTCGTCAAGCGCAAGCCTATTCTGAAAAAAATACTGTTTTAAGTGAAGCTAGTAACCCCCAGATATGAGAATTGAGCCATCTAATAGAGTTAGATTAAACAATTTAAATTTATCTTGAGAACAATGTACTTACTTTGATAGAGTATCACAACAATAGTCCAGACCCTGAGGGAACTCATTGACAATTCACATTTCAATCCAATCAAAAGTCAATTTCAGGAATCTTAAACTCGTTACCGGGGAATCCTGGGAAATTAGTAACAAACAATTTCGAGATGGCTGCGAGCATTGAGCAACGGGCTTACGAGGAGACCAAATCATCCGAACAAAAAGTTCCTACCATAGAAATAAAGTGTTAAAGCTGACATAAATAGAAAAAAAAGTAACGAAGTCAATAGTTTATGCTATTTAAACTATACGTGCATCTATACTAATATTATAAATGCGGAAGTTTGGATGGATGTATGGATGTCTGGATGTATGGATGTACGGATGTTTGTTACTCAATCACGCCCCAACAGTTGAACGGATCTGGCTGAAATTTGGCACAGAGATAGATTATAGTCTGAAATAACACATAGGCCTAATTAACATTAGGCATACTTTTCATCCCGGAAAACTAAGGAGTTCCCGCGGGAACTAAAGAACCTCAATCCACGCGGATTTAGTCGCGGGAATCAGCTAGTTACATAATAAATCATATTATTAGATCTATTCATTTTCTTTTTTGTCACGTAACCTAACTGAAGTGTAGTGATAACTGATAATTCTTATACTCGTGCTAATTTTAGATGCAGTTATTTTTAGATGTACTAATTTTAGATGTTCTTAATACTTATACTTTAATACTATAAGAACGCCAAAACGCTAACATACTGGCCCACAAGTTATGCGAGATTCAATTTTTAAGTAAAGCATTGTTGCAACTTTTCTTGGTAAATAGATTTAAAAAAACGTGTGGTTTGGCTTTTAAAACCTCTTGTGAATTTTTTTAATTTGATATCAAAATACAGTTATACCCGCTACCATCTTAGCCTCGTCACTTATCATCAGTAGAGATCACAGTCAAGGGAAAACTTTTAGCTGAATAAAAGAAGACCCTTTGGTCACTTATTTTGGCAGAGTGGAACATAGCGTTTTACCTTTCCATTTGGCATCTACAAGTCTTTGGTTACGAGCAATTCAGTCTGAAATTGTCCCGGCCCTTGTTTCGATTACGCAGTCTCCAAAATTAATGGTTGTCCGCCGAGCAAAGCCGTAATGAAAAATTTAACGGCAGCCTCTTTCGAATTGAATTCTTTTATGTTGTATTTAGGGGCATTTAGTCAGATTGCAAAACCTTACCCTGCAAGTGCTTGTTAATAGGTACTACTAGCGAATGCCCGCGACTTCGTCTGCGTGGTTTGATGTTTGTATTTTTTTGTATGGATACTATTCATCCCGGAAAATTAAGGAGTTCCCGCGGGTACCAAAAGACCTCGATCTACGCAGACGAAGTCGCGGGCATTAGCTAGTATATCATAAGTGACACAAGTTGTCCTACGTGAATTAAATAAATCTTTTATCGTTTAGACTGCATCATCTCTTAACACTGTATAGATAGCATGCGTACTACGAGTAAAATTATGTCTACCCGTTATCTCTCTCTGTCTACTGAAGCTAACATTACTTGTCTCGTTACGTCAAAAGTAGAGATAAAAGTAATATTATTTAACTGTGGTATTTTTCTCTACGAACCTTTACATGTCGACAATTTTTTTCTTGTAATATACCACATTTTGTGGATGTTAGGGTAAACGAAAAATTTGCCGGCAACGACAATATCTCTCTCTCTCGCCGCGAGATAATCTCATTGTGCGCATGCTAAGCCCACGCAGTCATGGGGTAACTAGTGTCCACTTTGCATGTTTCTCGATCCTCTACGGAACATTTTCTCACCAGACGTTTATTTACAATTTGCCGTACTCGGGATATCTATGATTAATTGCCCTGCTATCAGTCTGGCCGTCGCCGCGGATTTAGCAGGGAGTAATAAATTAAATATTCTTGAAAACTTCCATTAAATTACATTACATTTATAGGAATTTTTGATAAAAAACTTGGAAAATCATTACAACTTAAGAATGTATCTTTGACTGGATGATGATCGCGAATTTGTCCGCATGGGTTGTTTGTTTAATTACTCAAAAACCTCAAAAAGTACGCAGTTTTGCCCAGAAAATTCGTAGTTGAAAAACCTGAAAAACTACGCACTTTTGCCCTGACATTCGTAGTTTAAAAAACCATAGTTGGCTATTTGTTGGCTCTCAGAATTGGGTACACGAAGATATTAATTTACATTGGACGTCCTATTATATGTCTGAAATGTCACGAAACACGAAGGAAAATTAAAAATTCCATGTGTTCTGGCTGACTTTAATAAGAAAAAATCAAAAACCATGTTGTATGCTTAATTTATTTATTTCTAAGTCCCTTACATCTAAACCCCTATCCTAGTAGTAAGCGTAGTCCAAGAGGTACCTACAGCTACTCATTGATATGTGAAGGTCTAGCCCCACTACAGAAGCGCGTAGTGACAAGTGCTATTTGTTAAACGACTGCCTGAAAAAAGGAGTATATTGTTTTCAGGGTTCATGTATGTATGTATGTATGTATGTGAGTTTGTATATTCCACCATAACTTCTATATGCCTGAACCGATTTTGGTAAATGAGGTATCGTTAGAATCCTTAGCTTATTCCCGGTGACATAGGCTAGTAAAATTAAAAAAAATGATGGGGTGACCATGGTGCCGCATTAAAGACTAAAGTTGAAAAAAATAATTCGTAAGTAAGATTTAACTATATAATCATCATCTAGAAAATGATGAGTAGATTCCAAAAATATATAACACTATAGTTCAATATCCAGCGATTCACGAAAAAATATCATTTAATAAACGTGATGATTCTATTTCACTAAATTAATTTAGATTTTAAACTGTTTAGTTCGTTTTTTGGCAGGGCAGTCGTGTTTTTCAATTTTTTTCATTATGATTTGTATGGGGTTGTATGGAGCTGGGCCCACTTAAGCGACTCGGCCCCATACAAAACTCATACAAATAATATTTGCCGCTACGTGCTGCGCCGCTCCGTACTTACTTATCTCTCTCTGCGTCGTATTCCTCATTACTGAGGGTCGTGACCACTTTCCATTAAAATGTTAGGAGTTTTCTTGGGATAATAATGCGGTGGGTTCCCACGTTCTTCCGCATACGACTCGACGAAGAGATTTTGGAGATACTAACCGGGACCGACGGCTTAACGTGCTCTCTGAGGCATGGAAAGGCTAAATTTGAACCTCCAAATTCGATCATCCATCCGGTTGCCGACTTGGGTCAACGTTGCTTAACATTCGCAATCGACTGATATGCGTCGTTACAACCAGGCCACTCGCCCCTCCCATACTTTTCAAGTGGGACTAAATCTTCTGTAACATGTCCACATAATTGGTTATTCAGTGGTCGCTCACGTAGGACAACGCCTAAAAGAAAAGGAAGGTCGAAGGTCTTTGCGTTTTCTTAACAGCCGGTACGTAATCCCCCGACCGGAAGTATAGAACGCCCTCATCCCGATCTCTTGGTTGCCCGAACCCTGGTTCAGGGATCGGCAGGTTCTCTCCCATAGCGACCTTCTTCTTGACTTCCCTCTTCTTGATCCTCCGTATGAGGATCTGGAGAACTCTGCAGCAGTAGATGTTGAGGCCGAGGATGATGACGCCTCTCATCCAACAAGCTGACGCCACCATGGGTAACCAGCCGCCGAAGTCATTGTACCTGGGAAAATTATAGTTTACTAGTTGATGATGATTAGGTTCCTGAAGGATCCCGTTAAAACACCCTATCTTTCCGGGATTCAATGTATCTAGCCATGTCGTTATTTGGTATGCAATATATCTCAACAGACAGACATACACACTTTCGCATATTTAATACTAGCTGATGTCCACGACTTCATCCAGATTTATGTCTTGAAAGAACCCGGGAAACTCCCTGAGTTTCTGGGATAAAAAGAAGCCTATGTCTTTCCGGGGTATGGTGTTTAAATTAAATCTATAGCCCTAATCGGTTTCTACATGGCATCGGCACGGTACATCAGGACGGAAACAAGCCACGGCAGAATCCTACCATAAGATTAGACCAAAGAAAAATCAGAAATTATAAATTCCCAAATTGACCCCACCGGGAATCGAACCCGGAACCTCCCACTTATAAGACCACAGCGCTAACCACTACGCCAGGAAGCATCTCTGTTTCACTATCATAAAATATCGGAACGCTAAATCGCTTGGCGGCACGTCTTTTACCAGTAGTCATACTTCATACAAATAATATAAATGCGAAAGTGTATTAGTGTGTCGGTTTGTCTTCGAATCACGCCGCAACAAAGCAACGGATCGACGTGATTTATTGCATGGGTATAGTAGATGACCTGGATAGTGACATAGGGAATTTTATATCCCGGAAATTTCCCTATGTCACTATTGTAGGGGCATACAATACCTACATGATAACGTAAAACATGACGCAGCCACGTTAGCCAATCACCTACATGATGACGTAAACATGACGCGGCTACGTTAGCCAATCACGTGCCGCCGCCTGAATCACGACAACGAAGTTCTTTCGGAATTGTACTATATATATATGGAGATATCAACCTACAACAATTGGCCCAGCTGGGATCCCCGAGCATGACGCCGGCTCGGTGTCATCTTCCTATTGCATCGGTTGAGCATACCATACGCTCCCGACATTGGTCTTTAAGGCTCGCTTTACATTGTTCAAGGCTTTACTCGCTTCTTCAGATCACTGGATCTTAGCATTGTCTTTCTTTCTCGAGCTTCCGAGATACTTATTAAATAATGACTGATACGAAGCTGCGTTGGGCAAATGCCCCTACACTATCCAGGTCATGAACTAAAGAAAGATTACATTAAAGAGTTCCTACGGACAACGGCAAAAAACATCAATCCAGGCGGACTAAGTCGCGGGCATCAGCTAATTTCTTAATATTATTGGCTTACCCTTTCAACTTAATTTCCACACCCCATCCGCTGTATCTTAGTATCATGCCCTTAGTCAAGCTCTTCTGTATATGGGCGATATACACTATCGCCATAGACAGGTCGAACATTACCACGAACACGCTGGTGTACAGGGCAGTACCTAGGACGAATTTCAGTACTTTTAGCCTCGTGGATGATCTGAAGACTATTAATACTAATGCGACCAGCAGCCATAGGATGTGCACCAAGACACTCAGGTTTATGTATCTGAAACAAGAATGTTTAATTATACAACCTAGTTATTATTAATTAGTAATTGACGACCTCCGTGGCGCAGTGTTGGGCGCTGTTGCCTTAACGTGCGGAGGTCCCGGGTTCGATCCCCGGCAGGGTTTCGAAATTTATAATTTCTGAATTTTCCCTGGTCTGGCCTGGTGGGAGGCTTCGGCCGTGGCTAGTTACCACCCTACCGGTAAAAGACGTGCCGCCAAGCGATTTAGCGTTCCGTACGATGCCGTGTAGAAACCGAATAGGGGTATGGGTTTAATATAACTGCCATGCCCGTAACAAGTTAGCCCGCTACCATCTTAGACTGCATCTTCACTTACCATCAGGTGAGATCGCAGTCAAGGGCTAACTTGTAGTGGATAAAAAAAATCAGAACTAATATCTACTAATATTATAATTATACAGGTGATGCGCGCGACTTCGACCGCGGACTCTTTAATTTTCCGGGATAAAAAGTAGCCTATGTGTTATTCCAGACTATAATATATCTCTGTGCGAAATTTCATCCAGATCCGATCGACCGTTCTGGCGTGATTGAGTAACAAACATCCAACCATCCGTCAATCCAAACTTTTGCTTTGATAATGTTAGTATATAGATTATCCTAGATGGAAATAGAAAAATTTGTCATGAAAGATGGTTCTTATAATATAAACATAAAATAATCTTTGGTAATAAGTTTTTTGGAAGTCGGTTAAAAGGAAACCTTAAATACGAAAAAAATACGACATACTTTCTAGTTTTCGCCGCCAACCTCGTGGATACCGTCACAACAGGTGGCTGCCACTTTATAGGGCGTACTCCTAGTCCCTTCAAGAAAGAAAGAAAACGTTTTTATTTGATCACAATATTTAGTATAAGCTAGTTAGTCTTCTCGTCCAAGATTCCTCAGTGCCTGAAGACCAAAGTCTTCGAACAGTGCGTGTTACCAGTGATGACATACGGTTGCTAGACTTGGTCGCTAACTATGGGCCTCATAAGAAATATCAGGATCACTCAGCGGGCGATGGAGAGAGCAATGCTCGGGGTTTCTTTGCGCGATCAAATCAGAAATGAGGAGATCCGCAGAAGAACTAAAGTAACCGACATTGCTCGACGCGTTGCGAAGCTGTAGTGGCAATGGGCGGGGCATATAGTTAGAAGAACCGATAGACGTTGGGGTCCCAAAGTGCTGGAGTGGCGACCACGCACGGGAAAGCGCAGCGTTGGCAGACCCCCTACTCGCTGGACAGACGACATTAGGAGAGTCGCAGGGAGCCGCTGGATCCAGGCGGCGCAAGATCGAGGCGTGTGGAAATCCTTGCAAGAGGCCTATGTTAAGCAGTGGACGTCTATCGGTTGAGGATGATGATTTAGTATAAGAAACTATCAAAATAGTTAAAGCAACAAAGTTGTACCTTCGTGTCATTCTTCAGCTGTAACGTCTTCATAGAGGTCAGCGAGCGCAGGTTGTAGCCACACGCGTGGGGGTCGTATAAGTACATGATTCGGGCCAACTTGTCGTAGTCGTGTTTATTGCCATCTGGGGTCCACACGCAGAAACTTATAGTTGCTGCGCCGATGAAGACTAATATACCTATTAAGGCGAAAATCACTGTGCATAATACTTAATTAATTACCTATGTATTGTTAGACTGACATTGACAGATTCATCCATGGTCTATCTATGGTCTGACTGCTCTACAGTGCTCTTGACAGTTGGAAGCACTTGGCGGGGGTTCGGTGCTGAATGTCAAAGATGGCTGTAAAGTGTTTGTGTGTAAATTGCTTTAAATAAAGTATGATTAAAATGGTTATCGAGTGTTTCTACTTATTAGTATTAACAAGCGACCGCCTGCGGCTTCGCTCCTGTGAGTTTCCAAAACGGCCAATTTATTAATAAGCAACCGCCCGCGGCTCCGCTCCCGTGGGAATTTTCAAAAAAGGCTTTCATATTCCTTGTCTAAATAAAGGGAACCTCTATGCAAAAATTCAGTATCCAAGGGAAGTGAAGGAACAAGAAGTTTAATTCGCTATAATTCACAGTAGGTAAATCTATATGGTACAGTGTTTATTTTGCACTTGTAGATTGCGATATTCACCACCCAGTAAGCTAGCAATTCGCACCGCCACAAAACACACCACACAAATCTTCCAAATTACTCTCAACGTACGTTTTTTTTAATCCACTACAAGTTAGCCCTTGACTGCGATCTCACCTGATGGTAATGCAGTCTAAGATGGTAGCGGGCTAACCTGTTAAGGGCATGGCAGTTATGTTAACCCATACCCCTATTTGGTTTCACTTCTACGCTGGAGCATCTTCAGGAGATGTTGACTCAACAATGCACGATTGTAAGGCGAAACGATGTTGAGTAGGAGAAGCTGAAATAAGACGAGAGGCCAGGCTTTGGCATAATGTTTCGCCACACGGATTCGATCAACGTTTGCGTGTTGAAAAATCTCACACTATATTGCCCCAATTACCTACTACTGCTACAACAGAGGAATTTCCGATGGTAACTTACACTGCAGAATAATCGAGTTAGAAATCCAGATGCAGGCTAGTTTACCGCTCGGCAGCAGTGAGACCTGCTCCAATTCTGACTGTAATCTCGTGTCCCTCCTCTTCAACATGCCACCATCGACATTAGAATAATACATGCCACTGTATCTTACAAGGAGTCAAACACTTATGTAAACCCGACCCTAGATTCCCTCGGGTGAGATTTCTTAAAACCTTTCAGCGTGGTAGAGAGAACTTCATTTTTTCAGTCAATGACAGAATAATACATGCCACTGAATCTTACAATGAGTCAAACACTTATGTAAACCCGACCCTAGATTCCCTTGGGTGGGATTTCTTAAAACCTTTCAGCGTGGGAGAGAGAACTTAATATTTACAGTCAATGATATTTTATTTATAGAACATCATTGTTTACATTCAAGTTTCTTGATCCCGTGAGATTTCATGTAAGTAGTCTTTCCTTATACTAAACAGAATAATGTTTTCGATAGCTTCACGTAAAGCACTTAAAAATATTTTACGATACAACTATCATTATAAACATATCTATGAGGCTATGATGTTTGACTTTGTGACAATCACAGATTAAAGATTTAGTATGTGACATAATTTGACCTAGATGTCTGTGAATATGAAGTAGACAGAGAACAAGCCATAATTAATAAAATTAAAAAACATGACTACCCTGCCAAAAAACGAACTAAAAGGGTTAAAATCTAAATGAATCTAGTTAAATATAGATTCTTATTCACATTTTATTAAATGTAATTTTTTGGTAAATCACTCGATTTTGAACTATTGTGTTATATATGTCACCGTAAGATTGTAAAAACCGTTAGATTATAATCTAACTCGCGAAATTCTAAACTGTCGAAAGATTACAATTTAACGCATTATTTTCCGGTAGATTGTAATCTGATAGGTATTTAAACCCGATAAAACCTAAGTGCCCGGCCTGCGGCCGGGCACTACTTGATTATTTATGTCGAACCCTAACCTAACCTACAAGAAAGAGACAAGAAAACGTGAATAAAATGAATATTTCAAAAATTGAAACTCAGAACACTGAACAGGTTACAATCTTTCGACAGTTTAGAATTTCGCGAGTTAGATTATAATCTAACGGTTTTTACAATCTTACGGTGACATATATTTTTGGAATCTACTCATAATTTTCTAGATGATGATTATATAGTTAATCTTATTTTCGTTTTTTTTTCAACTTTAGTCTTTTATGCGGGACCATGGTCACCCCATCATTTTTTTTTAAATTTAGCTAGCCTATGTGTAACTATATTTATCAAAATCGGTTCAGGCGTATAGAAGTTATGGTGGAACATACAAACTCACATACATACATACATACATACATCATGAACCCTAACAATAAAATATACTCCTTTTTCAGGCAGTCGTATAAAAATATAATAAATCTATGTGTGACATGACAATATCATAGATTATTATCTCGACATACGAAACATAGACAAAATTTTCATAGACAAACGACTATAATTTTCTTAGCCTAGTATGATTTTTAAAGCTGAAACAAAATTTTCTCTAAAGAATAATGAAAATGGTACCATTTTAAAGACGGTACTGTAAACTTTTGATTAATGCCATATTCATATTATACTCGTATTTCAGTAGCTGTCCTGGTTTAAGTGGATGAGTGAGGAAGAAGTGAAGGAATGAGGAATGGAAATTAGAACTCAACGGCAGTAAATGTACTGAAAATAATACAATAGAACTTAATGCTAGCTAGCATAACCTAATTACTATATAAATCGTGCCCGCGTGGAATGGTGGCAAGAATGCTGGCTGCATTTCCGCGCTGGACAGCCAGGCTGATCCTTTGCGCAAAAAATTAGCCAGCCCTTCTGTCACCATGAGGCAATTAACCGCGGTGAAATATCTCGCAAAATTTTTTGGCACTAAGACTAAGCATAAATGTAGTAAGTTCATTTATGCTAATATTATAAATTCAGAAGTTTGAATCCATCCAATATGTGGATGGTGAGGATGGATGGATATTTGTTACTCAATCACGCCAGAACGGCTGAGCGGATCTGGATGTTTGGCTCAGAGATAGATTATATTCTGGAATAACAAATAGGCTACTTTTTATCCCGGAAAATTTAAGAGTTCCGGCGGGACCTAAAAAGACGTCTGTTCACGCGGACGAAGTCATTGTTTTATTTTTCTTGAATAAGTTTCAACCCTTTGCGATTTTTTTGCTCAATATGGATCTATTAAAAGTTTTAATTGTAAAGTTTTACGATTTCTTTAATGTTAATTAATTAAAAGCGATTCCTGACTTTTTATAAATTGGTCGTGCGAAAGTTTTGTTTTGTCGTCACGGTAATTTCCTATTTACCGTAAATATCTGAAAATTTGTTTAATTGGAACGTACCTATCTCTAGAAAATATATATCCTGTTTATTTATAAATGGAGAGAGAAATGTTCGTCTTTACGGTTATTTCCTGTTTTCCGTAAATATCTGAAAATTGGTTTATTGTACGTACCATTTTTTTTTTTTTTTTTTTTTTATTGAAAGTAATACAATAGAACTTAATGCTAGCTAGCCTGACCTAATTACTATATAAATCATGCCCACGTGGAATGGTGGCAAGAATGCTGGCTGCATTTCCGCGCTGGACAGCCAGGCTGATCCTTTGCGCAAAAAATAAAACGTAAACGTACCTATCTCCAGAAAAAAATGTTTATTTTTATTTTTATTATTGAAAAGATTTAGGTATAAAAAAACGTTCTTAGTACATTTGAGAAACTCCATTTTATGCGAAAGTTTTTAAGTATCACGGTATATCTGTTTGTGGTACTTGTCGTACTAGAAATCGGGTTTGATGAAAGTTTCATCCGTAAAACCGGTAAGGCCCTGCCAGGAATCGAACCCAATCCACTCATATGGCCAGAGCGCTTACTACTGTGCCTGGGTGCTATGTTTTATAATTTAGACTAGATGATGGCGGACTAGCAACTGCCTCGTTGGTCTAGTGGTTGGCATGTTCGACTGCGGCCGACGAGGTCGGGACCTCGTCGCAGTCGAACATGCCATGGTTCGAGTCCCGGGTCGGGCCATAACAAGTATTGGGTTTTTCTAACTAGAAATTCTCAGTACTAGCCCGGAGTTAGGAAGTTGGCGGTGTTTCACCCCCGTGCCTCGGAGAGCACGTGAAGCCGTCGGTCCCGGTTATTATCACTAACATGATAATAGTCTTTAAAGCCCGCCAACCCGCATTAGAGCAGCGCGGTGGGTCTAAGCTCTAGTTTCCTCTCTCCTATGAGAGTGGAGGCATGTGCCCAGCATTGGGCTGTAGTGGTGGACGCCTGCTACTTTAGCCGCGTGATTCTTGTCTTCTAAATCTCGTAATAACTCTATTATTTTGCGGGGTAAAGTCAAACCATATCTATTCAAAATGGGTACCTACACTGTAGGTATACTTTCTGAACACCTTAATGCAAAGTATAAGACGTAATGGTGATAATTAACGACGATATCTTTAAACTAAAGCTAATGTCTGTTCTATGTCTCATGTCTGTCCCCGAATCCCGAGATGAAAGATACCTCTCCACCCTAATTTTCACATAGTCATAAGAGTGAATTGGGTTCAACTCCTGACAGGGCTTTATCGGCAAATAAATATAGCCAAGCGATTTAGGTGTTAAAACTGCCGTAGGTTTTCATCTAAAAATTAGATTATCTTATTACTTATTATTATATTAAATCAATAAATTAGATTATCACTGGATTATAGTTCTAGTGACAGCGTAGTCTATGAAAAATAAAATAAAAACAAAAACTAAACAAATGATTGTTTAGTTGCAAAAATTGGAACTAATTGTATGAAAAATTAGTTCCAATTTTGGTCATCGGGTCAGATAAGTTTGTGGGACTGTACTGAGCTATAGTTGAACTAAGCTGGGAAAACAGTCAAGCTCTTTTCAAATAATAATTACCTACATAGACTATTAAAAAGAGCACGAAATCAAGAAGGTGATTTGCAACGTAAACCTTAATTAACTGACCATTTTTATGTTTTCTGACCAGACGTTACCCTAGGAATTTACGACTTTAATTTGAGACGGAGCGATTTAGTACTTTCTCAGAAATCCAGACACAAAACACACCTGTCTAATATACCTAACTGATTACTCAGGTTCAAATGGGCTAACTATTTACTGAGCACGAGTCTCTTCTCAGAATGAGAAGGATCCGGCCATCACCACGCTGACCAAGTGCGGGTTGGCAGACTTCACTTAACAGTAGGTACCTATTATAATATTAAATTTCTCTGATCACATACCTTTGAAAATATTATGAAGAACTCTCGGGAATGCAGATTTATTGAAGTATTAGTGAAGTATTTAAAATAAGTGATATTTAATTTTGATACGAACTAAAAGTATGACTTCGAAAAGTTAGAGGTGCACGAATACGAGAGGTGTTCGAAATCACTTAGTAGGTTATTACCGATTATCGTATCGTATCGTAATAATTACTAAAATTAAAAAAAATTGTTAATTAGGATGAGAACGATCAGTTTCTCAAATATAGAGCCAACAATTCCAGAATAATTTGATGCTTTTGTTTCATTACCGGCGTTGAAATTCGGAAATAGAATACGATTAGAATACAAATGACATCCAAATAAAATATTTTTTCAGTTTGTATTCATACCTTTGTTGCGTGAGGGATGTTTTTGTACGTTTTTTGCATTTATAATACGCAATGTTTTATAATATTTTCCACTTTTACCTAACATAATATTTCAAGAGATTTTCTTTGAATTGTAAGTAGAACAACGTTGAATAGGATTAAACTGTAGCAATTACCAAATCTAGAGGCTCATTGTTATGCTAAATTGCTACAAATATTACAGTTTGAAATGTAAGTTTGTGACATTAGGTACGCCTACCAAAATGTCTGACTGCTAATTGAATTGAATATTTTGTGACAAAGGAACCTTTCTATGTTACAAAATATGCCATTTAGATTATTACACAATTTTAACCAAAAATACGTTTGGACTTCATTTGTTACTATGTAAGTTTATCTGTCGTCTCGTACTCACACTTCAATTAATTATAACTTTCAAAGTAATCATTCGATTTTGATAGCTGAAAAGCTATTTCCTTCTTTGCATTCCATTTCTCGTATTATGACGTCATGAGAAATCCAACATGGCGGTTATTATTATTATGCACCTAAAGTCAAATTAAAGTCTTTAGATAAGATAAATCATCGTTAATTTATTGAGCGTAGGTAAGTAATAAATAAATAATTTATTCACATTAATATACAGTTTCCTTCCTCATGCAATTCAAATACACTAAATAATTTACTCGAGAGCAAAATAGGTACTTTACTTGACGTGTAATAAATTCTTCAATAATATTTGAAAATGCCAAATTCTAAAGAATATAAAACCTAAAGCGTTGGTATTCTGATTTAAATGTAATTTTATTTAAATCACAAGTTGATAACGTAAAAAAGATCGTACTCTGCCAATTCATACAGTAAACGAAGAACAACTAAAAGAAAATCAATTTCACTAAGAATGTCTTTAAGCCAAAATATGAAAACCAATAAAATTAAAGTTAAAAGTCTTTATAAGTAATTGTATTTGAATTGCACTTTTTTGCCTCCATTACATCCACTATTTAAATAGCTGGAAGTATGCGGCCGATTGGTACTGCGGTACTGCAGTATACACAAATATGGGTGCTTTGTCTTCGTTCTTGTATTGCAATCGAGCTGTGTAGGCCATGTTACGAATGTCGTTCTCAGTCTGGAACTGTACCCTTTGGAGTTGGGATCCTGGCAGCAAAACGTAGTACGCACCTTCAGTATTAACTACCTCAGCGTCTTTCTTCGGTTCCAATTCAAGATTCTGCTTTGTAGCCTCTGTCTTAGCTTCAACGGTGTCTGTGTCATCTCTTTCAGTAGTAGTAACTTCTGGAGTGCCGTATTCCATTTGAGGAGTTAAATACGTGTTGAAAGGTGCACCGTAACTGTTGTCAGGAATTCCGTAATTAGTTGCTGGCAGTTGTTGGTTGTTCTCTTGGCGCGATGGCACTCCATAGTAATTATTAGGGCTATATTCCTGACGTGATGGTAGAACGAATTCCCTTGCGGGTCTGAAACCGGCTGCAGGGTAGGGTGCTTCTGCTGTTTCCACTTCTTGTCTCTGTGACTGGAACCTTTGTCGGTATCGTGGAGGCTCAGCTGTGACAGCCGCTGCCAATAGAAGTACACAAGCGAAAATCATTGTTGTTGCTTCGACTGCTTGGTGACGAATGATGCTGTGGTAAGGACCGTTGGCGCTTTTATACTTATCTCGGAGTCGGGTTGCTTTTTAACAAGTTTCCGTCTTCTCCGGATGTGTCTCCGTTATCGATATTCTAGACAAGTTGTCCGCGACATTGGCCCCCTAAGCGAGGATGATCGGTTGCGTAATAGCGCCCGATTAGGTGGACCTGTCACTGTTCATGGCATCTACGTGACAGGGATCCTAATGAATTGGTGACTAACTTACGAAAATGCCTGCCGAGCCTCTTTAATATTCATGGCTCGTGAGGAAATCTTTCTTTCGCCGTCACTAATTAGGTCTTTATGCTGTTAAAAGTTGAAGCCGGTCAGTGTTTGGAAAAACGGTTAATACCCGTGATGGGTGATTGTGTTATTGTTATGTAACATGCGTATGGCGTATTTTGCTTGTTTTGTTTATTTTACTGAGTCGTTTTACTTTCTGTAGACCTTAGTTTCCACATAAGCTATTTTTATATGTGTTTGACTGAAGAAACTGTTAATTCATTCCTTTACTTTAACGTTAGCAAGTCGTCCCAGTGTATACACTTCATCCGCGATTTACATTTTTAAATCCCGTGGGTTCTTTATGATTTTACAGGGTAAAGGTAAAACCATATTTTACAGGGTAAATAGGCTTTGTCCTTTCTTGGGAGGCAACCCATCTTTATACCAAAAATTCATCAAAATTTGTTGAACAGATTGGCTGTGAAACTTGGTAGACAATATAATATAGGTATAATAAGTATATTGAAGTAAATAATGCAATTTTTGAAGTCACTAACTGGTTTACTGTAAACAATTTACTTTAAACGCAAAGAAAACTAATTGCAACTCAAAAAAAGTAAAGTAAGTGAAAGTACCTACTAAGTGAAAGTTAAGTTTTTGATATGTATTTCAGAATAGTTTAAAAACTGTGCATTTAATTCGCAGTGCCAAATATCAAGTCCACAGATAGTATGGATAATCAATAACGTTTAATACTTTATTTATATGTGTGTGTACGTGTACATGTGTAAAAACAATAAAACCCAAATAACATAAGCCATAAACCAAGAGAAGAAGAACATAAAATGGCACCATTTAAATCCAGCGGAGGGACTTGGAAGGTGTCAAAACTCGTTAAATATTTAACGCACGCCGCCCGCACGCGTCATTTTTACGGCGGCATCCAAAATGGCTGCTTGACATTTAATTACGCGGGAAATCTGTCCATGCTGCGGACGGATGATAAATAACAGTTTTATTTTGAAAAAAACAAGTATAATGGCATGTTATTTATGTTTTTCTATCGTTTAAATCAGCATCGTCATTTCAAACCATGGCTGGCTCTTTACTTAGTACGAATCTGCTTTCAGAATTTGAAGGGTTTAGGCCATAGTCCCCTTTGACACCCCTTTGAGACCAACTTAGAATTAAGACCTAAAAATAATAGAATATAGAGCTTTTCTGAATTTACAATTACTGTAATACTGGTATTAAGTAGGTACTTACTCAATAACTGGCAATAATACGAATTCTCCTAAAAAACTCTGAGAGAGGTCGCCAAAAGCGTATATACCTATAAGTATAATATTACTCATACTGATATTATGAATACGAAAGAGTTGGTTTGTTTTTCTGTCCTTCAATCACGCCGCAACAGAGCAACGAATCGACGTGATTTTTTACGTCGGTATAGTTGACGACTTGCAAAGTTACATAGGCCACTTTTGTACGGAAAAATTAAGGATATCCCGCGGGAATTAAAAAATCTCAAACCACGCGGACTAAATCGCGGGCATCAGCTAGTATGGTTATATTATCAACTTCAACAAAAAGTGATTAGGAGGAAGGGACCTCTAAAGTTCGGAAGCCTTCACAATGCATGAATGTCACAACTGTTCGTGATTGGAGTCGCTAAGACTGCACTCTTAGAAGTAAACGAGGATAGTTATCATAAGCGTATGCTAAGGACGCGTTCATTTGACTCGAATTTCTTCACGTCTCGTAGTCGATGTGCAAAAAGCGTGCAGGGCGGTTCACATCGCATTTCATTTCATTACCCATAATCTGAGTTTTAATTCGATTAATCTTTTTTATTTTTTATCCACTACAAGTTAGCCCTTGAGTGCGATCTCACCTGATGCTAAGTGATGATGTAGTCTAAGATGGTGGCGGGCTAGCCTGTTAGGGGCATCGCAGTTATATTAAACCCATACCCCTATTCTTAATCGTATACGCATTCGATGGCATTTTTTATTATAATTAATATAATTTATTATTTTGACGACCTCCGTGGCGCAGTGTGTAGCGCTGTTGTCTTAACGTGCGGAGGTCCCGGGTTCGATCCCCGGCAGGGTCAATTTGGGAATTTATAATTTCCGAATTTTCCCTGGTCTGGCCTGGTGGGAGGCTTCGGCCGTGGCTAGTTACCACCCTACCGGTAAAGACGTGCCGCCAAGCGATTTAGCGTTCCGGTACGATGCCGTGTAGAAACCGAATAGGGGTATGGGTTTAATATAACTGCCATGCCCCTAACAGGTTAGCCCGCTACCATCTTAGACTGCACCATCACTTACGATCAGGTGAGACGGCAGTCAAGGGCTAACTTGTAGTGGATAAAAAAAAATAGCGCTTGGCTACAATCAGACTTCTTGAAGTAGTGATGCAGCCTAGCGTGAAGTGCGTTTCCCTAGAAGATTCTTATTCAATCTTAATTTGAAGATACCAATATTATAAGCAGATGGAAAAACGGAAGCCGGAAGGGCGATCCATATACTGGCGGTTCGAATTAAAATCGTTCATTTTACTTTGTCATCGAAAGCTTATACGATCAATCGAATTAAAACTTTATTATACGACTGCCTGAAAAAAGGAGTATATTGTTTTCACCTATGTATGTATGTATGTGAGTTTGTATATTCCACCATAACTTCTATACGCCTGAACAGATTTTGATAAATGAGGTATCGTTAGAATCCCTAGCTTATTCCGGGTGACATAGGCTAGTAGATTTTTTTTTTAAAATCCATGGTGTGACCATGGTCCAGCATTAAAGACCAAAATTGAAAAAAAAAATCGAAAATAAGATTAACTATATAATCATCATCTAGAAAATGATGAGTAGATTCCAAAAATATATAACACTATAGTGCAATATTTAGTGATTCACAAAAAAATATCACTTAATAAAAAATGTGAATAAGATTCCAAAGGCTATGTATGCGAATTGCTTCTTATGGAGGTAAACTCCAAAAATAATATTTCAGGACAGTCGTATTTTTTAATTCGTTAAATTAATTTCACTTGTTTAATCAAATCGTTTGACTGTCAATTCTTAAATTAATAATTCACCACCGATGAAAACTAGTGCAGCATACGTGCGGTTACATTTTCCGTAGTGTGTTTTTGCCCTTAGTAAAGAGGATAGTTTTAATGTATGCTAAATACATACATGTCATAAACTTCTGAAAGGTCGCGTTGGTGGAATATTTTAATTGCTCGGCCTTTGGGTTTATCCGTTTTGCATAGTTTTAAATACATTCAACCTTCTTTATTATAGCACCTGAATTTTGGAACTCAGTTTTTATTTCAATGGGTCGGAAAGCTCGGCGGAATTTTGTAGTTTTTTTTTTAAATTTCGCACTCTATCTTTTACGTTGAGTTGGGAACTTTTGTTTTACTAGTGATTCAGCGAACAGCAGCGGTGGCGGAGTATTTAAGGCGATTCCCACACTGGGACGCGCCCCGCGATCTGGCGTAGCGTTCACCGTAACCAGTTGTCCTTGGTGAGCGATGTCAGAAGCGACGCGACGTGATGCAACGCCATAGAAATCTGACGGCCAAAAATCAAGAAAAGAAGAAGAAATTTGACGTATCTACGCGACAACGTCTGTCATTTACTATAGCGTCGCAATGGATGACCTTAGTTAGTTAGTTATAAGTCTTTATTGCATCTTAACACATAGGTACAAAATTATGCATACAATACAGAAGACAGGAAACTGTGGTAATGCGCAAAGGCGGCCTTATCACTTTAGGTGACAGAGAACGGGAGTTGTCTTAGGTGAACAACTGGCGTCGCAACGGATGACCAGTTGTCATAAGTGAACAAGTAATGCGGCAGTATCAAACGTCTATTTTCTATGGCGTCGATTGAGTCGTGACGCGTGGCGTCGCTTCTGTCACTCACCTAGGACAACAGGTTAGTATATCTATCTATCTTCTATACCTTACACCTTGTATATATAAAAATCAATTGCTGTTCGTTTGTCTCGCTAAAACTCGAGAACGGCTGGGCCGATTTAGCTGATTTTGGTTTTGAAATGTTTGTCGTAGACCAGGAAAGGTTTAAACGGTGACAAAATATGGAAAAATTGCGAGAAGATAGGGCAGGACAACGTCTGCTGGACCCACTAGTATATATATAAAAATCAATTGCTGTTCGTTGGTCTCGCTAAAACTCGAGAACGGCTGGGCCGATTTAGCTGTTTTTGGTATTGAAATGTTTGTCGTAGTCCAGGGAAGGTTTAAACGCTTAGAAAATTTGGCAAAATTGCGAGGAAGATAGGGCAGGACAACGTCTGCCGGGCCCACTAGTTAGTAAATAAAATACGCGCAGTACCACACATTAACAACGCTTCTCCGTGCGTGGAATTAGTACGCAGCTGCGCGATCTGTCGCGGCGCGCGTCGCAGTGTGGGATCCGCCTAAGACTTCGGAAGTTCGGGTTTCCATTCCACTAGCTTTTCAAAGTTTTTATCATTTTTAGCTTTATTTGCCAAAGAAAGTGTTATTCGCCAAAGAAAGTGATATTACATTATATCACTTTCTTTGGCGAATAAAGAAAACACCGTGAGGAAACCAACCGGAGAGTTCTCCACAATCTTCTCAAAAGTACAAACTGTCCCGATTGGGAATGGAATCCGGGACCTCTCCATCAAAATAAGAATAAGTTGAAAGTTTAATCTGACATTGAACTACTTATTTTGTTAAATTATACCTAATTTATGTAAAAAAAAAACTGAGTTACTTTTTAAAATACTGTGTATAAAGGTGTACGTTAGCCTTATCGTACCCTTATATACGATTAATACAATAAGAAAAAAAACTTATTAATTAATAACCAGAACAGATTGCACGCTCAGTCAGTATTTGGATTAAGTTATTTTGTTTTTGGATTAAGTTATTTTCTCTGAATCTTTAACTTTGAATAAGCCATTTAAAGTAATAACAAGAACTCAATCGAAAAGTTGACAACCCAATTTTTTACTCGGTATTGTAGGCGTAACAGACAATATTACTTTGAGATAACAAAGAAAGTAAATCGAATCGAATCACAAAGGGTTTCCAGCGTTAAAACGCGGCCCAAACCGCACCTATCGTTTAAATTAAATGAGGTCGGAATGAGGTACGTATATTTCAGCGCAGAAATAAACGACCTCGTTTCCGAATATTAGAAATCAAAGGTGAATTTTCGACGAAACGAACCTCGAATTCGGACGGAATTTATTTAGGACATTAGAGAGTAGGTACCTGTACGAACATTTCAGGCTGTTAGACTAATATTTACAAGTTAAACGACGCGATTCTGGACTTTCTTTAATTTTCTTAGGCCAGTATTAATTATTGACATAACTAATAACAGGTTCTCAAGTATAGGTATTAAGAAAAGGTTGATCCGATACTTGAGGACTTATTCTTAGGTTAATGTCGTACTACTAAAACTGTATTTCTGAAAAGAATTTCTGAATTTCTCTGCTGATTTGGATGGTAGACTAATCACCGGACCGATTCAAGTTTAAAAATAATTTTTGAATACAGTAAAAGATTACCTGATAGAAATTGAATTTTGATGTTGAATATTATTTTACTAGCGGAATACCCGGCGTGTATTAATTAAATGCGCTAAAAAAATAAACCATCTTCGCATTATTGCCTTTCTAATGAAACCGGTTTGGGGCACATCGGTTTGATGGTTTCAAAGTCTATAACGGACATAATTAGTCACAATTTTTGTGTTTTATAAATACAGTTGAACAAAAATGTAACCTATCTCTTTGGAGTTGGCTGAGAGTATACCGATAAAATAACATAAAACGTTCGTCGATTCGTTTTGTGAGTGGGAAAACGGGTGAAATATTATTATCAGATGCCCAATATATTTGCAAATGTACTGGAAATGCGATCGGCGTCGAATTGAGGGGGCTTAGGAATTGCTGCTGAATAAACGTGTGTATTGTAATCGTGCCTGAGTTTACTTCACGTTTATATTTTATTAGACGATACCTGCGTGTGACTTTGTCCATGTTTTTTAACAATCCCTTGGGAAATCCTTGATTCTTGGGGTTAAAATGTATGTCCTTCCTCGCGATCTAACCTTCCTCTGTATACGTCCAAATCGGTTGAAAGGTTGGGCCATGAAAGCATAACAGACAGACAGACACACGTTCGCGTTTAAATAATATTATAATGATGCCCACAAAAACGTCCTTTTGTATTTAGGTATTGGAAAATCTTGTGGGTAGGTACTATTCACTAACTCAGTGGCTATCAAAAAATGAAAGCCAGTGATGATTTTTTATCCATTGAAAGTTTACTATGAAAATGTTATTTTTATTCCTTAACAATTAAACCTCCAATGGATAACAAATATATGGCAGTGGCTTTCATTTCTTGATAACCATTGAATTAGAGAGTATAGGGCTACAGGTTTCTTTAGGTCAGCAAAATAATGTCCATCGCTCCGTTGCAATGTGATTGAAGAACAAACAAACACACTTTCGCAGTTCAGTGTTCAAAAAAATACATTTTTTATATTACAAGCTTTTCTCTAGCATCAAGACGCTGAATAACATCAAGTTAAATAAAAGCTGTTAAAATGTAGTGTATATAGTGATGCCATTTATATCTTCACATCTCAGCTTTCCACACTCAATATAGGCTGTTGACAATGCCTATCTCAATTTCGCGATATTGCAAACGTGTCTGAGGTTGCCGATCTCATATTTGATATTAAACATGAGATACTACATACGAGTACAGTATTAATTTGAATTGTTTACATTTTCGCGTCTCTACATTCTGTTTCACATAACAACATGGTTTATCAGCATAGTACAAATATATATCAAGTTGTCTATACGAATAATATAAATACGAAACTATGTATGGATGGATGGATGAATGGAGAGATGGATGGATGGATGTTTGTTACTCAAAACATCCTCAATCCACCCGGATGAAGTCTCGGGCATCAGCTAGTTTAATATAATATTTAGGCATAGCTTTTCAAACACTATTGGCAATTGCCCACACTACACTCTCGCAATCTCGTAAATGGTTTAGTAAAATAAAAATATAAATCGATGGAGTGACCATGGTCCCGCATTAAAAACTAAAGTAAAAAATCGAAAATAAGAATAACTATATAATTATCATCTAGAAAATGATGAGTAGATTCCAAAAATATATAACACTATAGTTCAATATCCAGTGATTCACAAAAAAATATAATTTAATAAAAAGGTGAAGAATTAAGATTAATTTAGAATTTTAACTTTTTAGTTCGTTTTTTGGCAGGGCAGTCGTGTTTTTAAATTTTTTAAATTATGACTTGTTATAAATGCTGTTATAAATTTTCTACATTATTTGTCTTTCTTGGTGCAATGCGAAACAGTTTTGGATGTCGAGAGGTAATCTGTGGACGTCTTAAAGTTATTTTAGAAATAGTTGTGGAGAGTCAACACCATTATTCAGGAGTTTGAATAGAAGATTTGATCTCTTTGAACACGTCTAATAGCAGCTGAAAGTGGTGGATCAGTAAGATATAATATGAAAGTCGTTTTAAAAACCGATTGTGTACTCTTTCAGCTTTGAAAATCATTACGTCTTCCTCCTCGTCAACCGATTAATGTGCACTGTAAGTATTTTAATGAAGACTCCACCTCGTGAAAGATTTTCCCTAATTAGGTGTTTTTTAATTTAATAGCACAAAAGGGAAAATCGGAATTTCCGGGGCAAAAGCGCCTCATTAGCACGCTGATGGGAGCGGGCACCGGGGTACAGAATAGAGTGTTTAAATATCTACTGTCGAGACAATGGGGGCGTCTTTATACGTAGTTTTTTTTTCTTTTTGATTCCTAGTTGGAATATTAAAATGCAATTAATTCGTACCTATGTTGCTAAAAATTGCGTTTGTGAAATTACACACGGCAGAAATAAAACTTCAGAAAAGTAGCCGACGAGAGAATGAGATAAATATAACTTGTATTCTATCCCATTTTCTCGCAGGCCTATTATGAATATGCTTCTCTTTTTGGTGTCGCTTTTTTGTTTCTGCGAATTTTCAAATCACAACGATTCAAAAAAAGTTTCACTTCAAAAAACGATATTAAAATAATACTGTTTTTAGACGATGGTAGTACGTAGTATGTTGTAGAGGACTTCAGTGGTCTACCCGCTACGGTTTCGCATCAGAGATGTCTCAACGTTAACGTTAACAGGGCTACGAACTCTCGTAGCGACGGCAAAAACTTTTATTTTATTTGTCTTTCAACAACTAGATTTTTGTTTTTTATTCTTGAAACGGAAAACTTTCGTTTCCAAAAGGGGTTTTAAATTAAATGGTAGATTAGAATGTTTTCGGGACCTTCCTTCCTTTTACATTCGGGTGAGCCTTTATTTAGAACGAAAATGAATGTATATTTTAATGCGTTTTCCTTGTAGTGTAGTTTTGTGAAGCAAAGTTTGCATTTTCATTTTACTTGTACTTTATATTTATTTTTATTTGTAACTAGATGATGTCCGCGACTTAAGTGGATAAGTTTTATTTTAATGTTTTATTCCAGACTATGATCTTTCTCTGTGGCAATTATCATCCAGATCCGTTCAGCCGTTCTGGCGTGATTTAGTAACAAACATCCATCCATCCAAACTTTCGCATTAATAATATTAGTATAATGTCTTCCCGACCGAATTTCGGCCACGGTGACCTATCTCCAGAGTGATTAGCCATCTGCGCGGGATATATTATAGTGCACAAGTGCGTGCGCATACACAGGTACGGTTTCCATTCCTTTACAATCATAGCCCGATGGAACGGAAAATTCGACACGACCGGAGAGAGATCAGGCGCAGGACTGATGGCTTTACGTGCTCTCCGAGGCACGGGGGTGGAATACCGCGCCAACTTCTTAATCCAATACTTAATTATAATAATATTGGTATACATACGTGTATACAGTTAATTTTAAGCTATTGCATAGCTTCTATCGCGGGCCTTGAGCGTGGAGACCGAATCCAGAAATTCCGTAACGAAAATAACCTAACACGCCCCACTCCGACCGGCACAGCGGTGATACTTTTTAGTTTTGCCATGTATCGATGAATAGCAGAACTTTTAATGACTTTTTGAAATATCACGCTTGTCTCTTTAGTTCAGCAACTCGTCTCTAGGTGGCATTGGTTGTGTATTTACTTCATAGTACGACTCTACGAAGCTCGCACGAAAAAAAACAAAGGAAAAAAAATACTGCCTAAATAATTATAATTGCATAAGTTGATAAAAACGGCTATGCAATAGCTTTACCGCGGCAGTCTCTGAGTGCCACACGTCTTTTTTTTTTGTTGACTGTACCTACTTCCCCGGGAGACGTTATTGAAGGTGGCAAACGTCTGTTAACGGAAGCGTGTCGCGTAACAGCTTTAAAGGAAAAACCCGCGATAATGTACCTCGGGTTCGATTTGCCTGAGTGAAAACTTTCCTTTACTCGTTTTCCTGAGGTTTAAATGGATTTTAGGAATTGAATGGCGGGGGAAAGAAATTAATTATGTAAGATTTTATGTAAAAAAATGTACCCTCCACCGATACAGGCAGGCTAAGAGGAGTTTTTACCTACAGATACAAAACTTTTTATACAAGTAGACTTTGACAAACTGTGCTTTCGAATGGGCGAGTGAATCTGCCACTGGTTGGGATGCCATTCTTAAAGGAGAAGAGCCAGCAAGAAATTCGGTGGTTGCTCTTTTTAAAAAATTCCTTTACAATTATTATATCAATGTGTACTTAAGTAACTGCTGTCCTTAGCACTTTCGGAGCGAGCGAGGATTTGAATCCATGCTCTTTTATCATTTAAATAATCTTCAACGGTAGCTTCTTTTAGGAGCATATTTTTAATGGATACACTATCACACTAATATTATATATTTTATGTATATATGTTTATGTCATTAGTATGTATATTTTGTGTGTTTATGATATAATATCTTGTTTCATTCTATCTCATATCTTGTTGTACCTATTCTTCCTCCACAACCTTTCTCACTGCCTAGGGTCACTGGCAGAGATAAGTGCTACCTTGTCCACTATGTATGTTTTTTATACGACAGCCTGAAAAAAGGAGTATATTGTTTGTATATTCCACCATAACTTCTATACGCCTGAACCGATTTTAATAAATGAGGTGTCGTTAGAATCCCTAGCTTATTTCGCGTGACATAGGCTAGTAAAATAAAAATAAAAAATTGATGCGGTTACCATGTTCCCTCATTAAAGACTAAAGTTGAATAAAAATATTCGAAAATAAGATTAACTATATAATCATCATCACAAAATGATGAGTAGATTCCAAAAATATATAACACAATAGTTCAATATCCAGTGATTCACAAAAATATAATTTAATAAAAATGTGAATAAGATTCTAATTTAACTAGATTAATTTAGATATTTAACTTTTTAGTTCGTTTTTTGGCAGGGCAGTCGTGTTTTTTATTTTTTTAAATATTCTTATTTTATAACTTTTTGGTACTAAATAAATAAATAAATTATAAAGGCGAAAGTTTGTGTGTGTGTGTGCAAACACTACTGGACACCTCCGACTTGTAATTATTAGCACAGCGGTCTCTATTACGCCAGGGAGGTCGTCGTATTTGTAAATTGAGCCCTAATAAACTCGTAACTCTAGTTAGAACTGAGGGCCGACGCATACCGGTGGAGTAGAGTGGAGTCAACTCATAACTATTGTTTTTAAGGTTACTGTATGTTTTCAGAATAAAGTAAAAAAAAAAAAAAAAAAGAATAAAAAAAAAAAAACTAACTGAACTCGAACTTGTTGTAATCATCTAAGGTTGTAATGAAAATAAACCATGCAGGCGCTTGAGCTTAACGCGTGTCGCTGCTGATATTCCAAAGTTGATAAGGTTTGTGCGAATTTGTAGGTATGCGTCGAACGTAATCGAGAGTAGGCCTAGATAAAAAATGCAACAAAAAAACGAAATTTCACTGATTTTTTTTACGACCTCCGTGGCGCAGTGTGTAGTGTTGTTGTCTTAACGTGCGGAGGCCCCGGGTTCGATCCCCGGCAAGGTCAATTTGGGAATTTATAATTTCTGAATTTTCCCTGGTCTGGCTTGGTGGGAGGCTTCGGCCGTGGCTAGTTACCACCCTACCGGCAAAGAGGTGCCACCAAGCCATTACGCGTTCCGGTACGATGCCGTGTAGAAACCAAGTAGGGGTATGGGTTTAACTACTATGCCCCTAGCAGTCAGCCCCTAGCAGGCACTGAGATCGCAGTCAACGTTAATGGATAAAAAAAAAGATTGTCCGTTACTAGAAATGTTTGATTTTCATTAAAAATAACAATCAACCTGTAATAGCTGTATGCAAAGCAAACAAATCGATACTCATTAAGAGTGCTGCCGATTCCAACAACGAGAACAATGCTTATTTGAATAAAACTCCAGTTTGTATTTACAATAGAAACAGATATTATTTTGAACGTTTTCATTGTGCAACCATTGTGTGCAATTTTGGCGATAATTTTTTTTGAATTTTCGAGGGTTACCTTAAGTTAACTTTACGTAAAAGAAACTTATTAGTGGTGAATGAACTCTGCTGCATTTGGAAAGCTTTAAGCGCAACGCACACTTTCAGAATGGAGTGGAGTCAAAGTACATGGGGCTGAGTTTATGTTTTAAAAACGACTGGGCTCAACGGAACTCCGTTTATAGCGAGCTCCGTATATACCCTAGCGAACAGATATACACCCAAAATGCGGTATTTATTACCTTTCTAAGTCATCTTTAAACAAACTCAAATGTTTTTTGCTTTATGTCTTGTACGAATAATTAATAACTAACACTTGTCTTTAACTACCATAGCGGAATAACTACCCAATTGGTTAATCCGCTATCATCTTAGACTGCGTCATCACTTACCATCGAGTGAGATTGCAGTCAAGGGCTTGTAGTGGCGTAAATATTCAAAATTTTAATCTTTTTGGAACGAAGTTCCTTATGGGACGATGCGGAGGAATATCCTAGCGAACAAAAATCCGTGGAGTAAGATTTTAATGTATATTTTATTGTTTATTCGAAATTAAACCTTAACACTAAAGCACTAAAGTTTAATTTCGAGTGCAGTATATTAATATTTAAGACATTTTGTCTTCGTAACAACGCGAGCATGTCAAGATTTTTATATATAGTTTATTCGAAATGAAACCTTAACACTTAAGCATTCAAGTTTAATTTCGAATGTAGTATATTAATATTTAAGACCATTTGTCTTCGTAACAACGCGAGCATGTCGGCAACATGCTTGCGTTGTAACGTTTTTGTTTGTTGTCGTTGTTTTTTCTTTTACCTCGTCTAGAACTTGAAATTTATATTTATGTAGAAACTTCGTTCCTATTTCCTATTTCCTATACCACACGATTTTTTATTCAAGTGGGCTTTGACAAGTGCTTTTGAATTGTCGAATGAATCTACCACGGCTCATTCCGAATCAGCAAGAAACTCTGTAAAATAATAATTAGAACATCTTATTAAGTCTCTTCTTCTTCATCATCTTCTTCCTGCCCTTGTCCCACGCTAAGTGGGGTCAGCACAACATATTTTCTTCTTCCACTCACTTCTGTTATCCATCTATCATTCACCCCTTTTATACGCATATCCTCTTTCACACAATCCATCCATCTTTTCTTTGGTCTGTCAGTCATCTGATTTTATTTTACAAAAGATTAAAAGTACAGGTACAAAATGAAAATTTTGAAAATATCTAAGTAACAACAACATTCTTCGGTGTCGTGCCGACAGAGATTTTCCCGAAGCGCTAATGCTATTACTGTACACATGTGCGAGATACAAATTGGAGATGGCTCTGCTCTTATCCTATATCCTATCCTGTTTCAAGCATTTTAAAACCCGCAATATGTCATACGCTATTACTGTAGTCAGCACTGCGATATGTATGTAGGGTGACCATGAGCTTTCTCATTCCAGGACAAGTCTTTAAATTTTAGTCTACTAAATTTTAGTGTATTATTTTTTACTCTTTTCATTGTATCCACATATTATTTATTGTTATGGAAGAGCGGAGTCTTCTGTCATAGGGGTAATTTAACTCTTAAAAGAAGGCTCCGAACATTTAAGTGTTAAAATATTGTTGTAAAAGAAATAAACTAATTTTTTTTATTTTTTAAAATTAGAGCTTCATGGAGTGGTAATCTTTTATTGTTTAACCACTACAAGTTAGCCCTTGACTGCGATGAACTTGCAGTTAAGTGAAAATATTTTATCAAAGCAATAATAGTGAAATTATTCAGTTGGTTTAAACGGTTACTTGAGATCTTATATTAGTGTTCTTTAATTTTGTACAATATTTGAACGGATAAAGTTCATACTAATTATTTAAAGTATAAAAAAGTGCGTCTTTCGGTCTGCTTAAATACTTATACGTATGTTTGTCAACCGATTTTGACATAATTTTGTACATATAAGTTGCATCCCGGGGATGTACCTACTTAGGCAATTTATGCCGGCTTTTAACCCTGAATATCGAAGAGTATGCAGGGCATTTTAGAAAACCTGAGCCTCTAAATCTATACGTAGGAATTCGCGAGCAGTACAGGTAGGTAATTTTATGCGTTCATAGTTTTGTTCACAATCTCTGAGCAATCTCATCGGATGGTTGCCCTTATCACAGCGCTAATATCATTAGGGAATAGTGCACGTTCGCACACTTTGATGCCTCTCTTTTTGTCAAAGTGACATACTCCGACATTGTAATTATTCACACTAGGTTTCATGCGATTTGACACCAAAGAGATTATACTTTTCATGGTTTTACTCTTTGATATGTATAAGGTTTTACTCGACTCGGTAAGGAGATTTAAGGTCGAGGCTGTGTTGGTTGACTCATTCAACTGTCGCCACGTAACTTGCAAACTACATATAGTCCGTCAAACTTATCTTAACAAAACCAAATTTGGCCACCGGATCAGATAAGTACCTAACTATAGAACTAATTATAATCCCTTGTGTTTAGTTTGTGTTTTTATTTTATTTTACGACTGCCTGAAAAAAGGAGTATATTGTTTTCAGGGTTCATGTATGTATGTATGCGAGTTTGTATATTCCACATAACTTCTATACGCCTGAACTGATTTTGATAAATGAGGTATCGTTAGAATCCCTAGCTTATTCCGGGTGACATAGGCTAGTAAAATTTAAAAAAAAATGATAAGGTGAACATGGTCCCGCATTAAAGACTAAAGTTGAAGAAAAAACGAAAATAAGATTAACTATTAGATTTCAAAAATATATAACACTATCGATCAATATACAGTGGTTCACAAAAAATATCATTTAATAAAAATGTGAATAAGATTCTAATATAGCTAGATAATATTTGGATTTTTAACTTTTTAGTTCGGTTTTTAGCAGGGCAGTCGTGTTTTTTTTTATTTTAATTTTGACTTGTTTTCCATATATACTAGCGACGCTGTACCCGGATTAGATTATTTTGTGGCATAGATTTTTTATATATATTTACTACTGATTTGTGGGACTATACAAGTTTTGATATCCGCCATATTGGTTTGGTCAGGACGTCATTAATTTTCCGATACTTGAGAACCTATTCCTTGCTGATGTCGGTTAAATGATACGGGCCTATAACTTTATTATTTTTAATCGACTTCCAGCAAGGAGGGAGTAATCAATTCAGCGCCTTCTAAATAATAAAAAAAATTACTTCTAATCGCATAGCCCGCCCGTCCGTTTGGGAAGAGAGTACAAAACAATAATAATATCGTGTTTTTCTTTGTATAGAAAAAGGCGTGTATTTAAATTTATGAAAGGAAGTAAGCTCCTAATGAACATCTTGCTCCTAGCAGTATAATACGAATGTTTATAATTTATGAAGATTTCTCAAAAGGAAGGCTTTTTGGCGAGATAAAAAATAAAAACAACTTGTGGAGTTTTGACGGCCATATTTTTCTTCTAATTTTGAGTTACAGCGACAAGTATTAGGTTGCGTGGAAGAAAACGCTATGCAGCGATAAGGGTTCCATATCGTAACTCTAAATTGTATACTAGATGATGCCTGAGACTTGTGTGCGTTTTTTTTCTTCTCGTAAATTTTCCAGGATTAAAAGTATAAAATAAAGTAACTAGTAAAGTAGCCTATGTCCTTCCCCGGGATGTAACCTACCTCTATACCAAATTTTATCAAAATCGGTTGAAAAGATAGGCCGTTAAAGCGTGCGACAGACAGATTCGTGTACTCATGTTTTCCAACGGATCTCCTAATTTCTGATAGACAATTTTCTATATTAGGTCATCTTTTTGTTCTTAAATGCTGTAGGCTAGCCTTCGGCTAAAATATAAAGAAAAATATAGTAATAATTTCATGGTATTTCTCTTTGTTCACAGGATACACCGTGTTCCAGCTAAGTTGGGTAAGTTCCTATTATATTTTAAGACCAAGGATAATTATTTACTAATTAATTAGGCCCACTCAGTAAATAATATAAGCTGTTTTTCAAGAAACAAAACATTTTTTTTATAAAGAAGGCGAGGCTCTACAGGAGTAATTAATAGAGTAAGTATTAATTGACGTGTCATTAAGAGACTCATTAAATAGCAATTTTTAAGGCGCCGATTTTTTCGTGACCTCCGTAGCGCAGTGTTGAGCTCTGTTTCCTGAACGTGCGGAGGTCCCGGGTTCGATCCCCGGCAGGGTTTGGAAATTTATAATTTCTGAATTTTCCCTGGTCTAGCCTGGTGGGAGGCTTTGGCCGTGGCTAGTTACCACCCTACCGGGTAAAGACGTGCCGCCAAGCGATTTAGCGTTACGGTACGATGCCGTGTAGAAACCGAATAGGGGTATGGGTTCAATATAACTGCCATGCCCCTAACAGGTTAGCCCGCTACCATCTTAGACTGCATCTTCAGTTACCATCAGGTGAGATCGCAAAGGCTAACTTGTGGTAGATAAAAAAAAAAAGGATTTGCCGGCTCTGGTCTATTTTATGTCTGCATATTTTTCTTATTTTATGGCAAATTACTTTGAGATTTTATTGAATTTGACATACGGATCCCAAGCTTGGTCGTTTACTATGGACCCAAGAAGCTTACTCAGCGGGCGATGGAGTATAAGTATACTCAATAAAAAAATATTTCTTTAAGTGACCAAATCAGACAACCATACTAATGTTAACAAGTCATAATTAACAATATTAAAAACACGACTGCCCTGTCAAAAAAAATATTAATCTAGTTAAATAGTATCTTATTCATATTTTTATTAAATGATATTTTTTTGTAAATCACTGGATATTGAACTATAGTGTTGTATATTTTTGTGTGTTACATATTTTCGGAATCTACTCATCATTTAAACTACTGAAAACAATATACTCCTCTTTTCAGGAGGTCGTATAAAAATGTGAAAGTGTGTCTGTCTGTCTGCCTGTCGGTCTATTTGCCTGCTACGCTTTCACAGCTCATCTGTTTAATTGATTTCGATGAAATTTGGTACAGGTTAGGTATCCCGGGGAAGGAGGCTATTAGACTAGAGTTTTTATGCCGAAAACTTTACGAGTACCCGTGGTCATTAATCAAAAACACTTAATTCATGCGGGCGTAGTCGCGTGCATCATTTAGTTTTAAAATAAGTCAAGCATTAATATTATTAATTTCATAAAGGTACACACACTGAAACATACCTATCACAAATTAATGTTATTTCATATGGTAACATTTGGTACACGATCCTCGCTAATTAAATGCAATTATGCTCGCAAAGTATCGTAAAAGCAGCGGTTTAGCTGAAAGCCCGTTATTTTCTACGTTTACAGTAGACTTGAACATTTTGCTAACAAAAGCAATTACTGCATGTTAATCGTAAGCGATTATGCTTATATCGTCTTTATTTTATCCGATACGATGTCGGGGCGCTTGAGATATCAGTATGGAAGATTAATTAAAAGAAATGTAACGGAGCCCTGGCATACAATGTCAAACTTGGATAGAATCAGACGATCAGGCGTTACTTTGCGGAAGTTCATGATTTAGCAAGAAATGATTACAATTATTTCGCTATAATCGGAAAACAGAAAAATTCTGTATGGTCAAGCATGCAGTTACAAGCGAAGCACCGTTTACCTTCCCAACCAAGCAAGAAAGCCAAGTTCCCAAGCAAGCAATGCCACCACCACACAACACTTTTATACTATTCTCGACGCACTTTTCGCCCCGACAAGTTTAGCTTTCTTTTTATTTCAATAAGAATGTGAATAAGATCCTAATTTAACTAGTTTTTTGGCAGGGCAGTCGTGTTTTTATTTTTTTTAATTAGGAATTTTATTTTACATACGACATTCAACCATTTAAGGACCATTTGCGCATAATAATGGTATGATACACACCATACATACACAGCCGCAGTGCAGCGCACGTCGGATTCCGTGTAATGTGCTGTATGGTGGACACCGAGCTGGCACCTCGCCAAGCATGCCATGGCCGGATTACAGTTCTAATTTTTTATGATCTTACCCACTTTTGCTTTTTAACTTGAGCTTTAAGGAAGAGGCTATAGCTTTGTGTTTAAAACACCCGCCTTCTGTACGGGATCGGGGTTTCGATCCCCGGGCACGCACCTCCAACTGTTCGAAGTTATGTGCGTTTAAAGAAACGGTGAAGGAAAACATCGAGAAGAAACCTGTACACCTGAGAGTTCGTCATATTGTTCTCGAAGGTGTGCGAAGTCTACCTATCCCCACTTGGCCATCGTGGTGGACTACGACCAAAGCAATCAACTTTGCATTCTTCAGCCCACGGGACAGTGTAATATCTGATATCTTATTAGCTATTAAGTAAGCTGTCGATAGATGTCTGAAAGTCCAAAAAGCATGCCTGAACCTCTTACACAGTATGAGTAATACATTTGACAAACATTTTCGATTACGATTTACTTACACAATCGGGGGGGCTGAATGCGATATATAAATGTTTTTGAAGTGCAAACTTCTTTAGCCACGTTGAGCACGTTGGTAGGGGGTTAAATTGTGGATTCGCGTGACCGACACGCTCGCCAACAGCGACATGCTCGCGAACAGCGACATGCTCGCGAACAGCGACATGCTCGCGAACAGCGACATGCTCGCGAACAGCGACATGCTCGCGAACAGCGACATGCTCGCGAACAGCGACATGCTCGCGAACAGCGACATGCTCGCGAACAGCGACATGCTCGCGAACAGCGACATGCTCGCGAACACCGACATGCTCGCGAACAGCGACATGCTCGCGAACAGCGACATGCTCGCGAACAGCGACATGCTCGCGAACACCGACATGCTCGCGAACACCGACATGCTCGCGAACAGCGACATGCTCGCGAACAGCGACATGCTCGCGAACAGCGACACGCTCGCGAACAGCGACACGCTCGCGAACAGCGACACGCTCGCGAACAGCGACACGCTCGCGAACAGCGACACGCTCGCGAACAGCGACACGCTCGCGAACAGCGACACGCTCGCGAACAGCGACACGCTCGCGAACAGCGACACGCTCGCGAACAGCGACACGCTCGCGAACAGCGACACGCTCGCGAACAGCGACACGCTCGCGAACAGCGACACGCTCGCGAACAGCGACACGCTCGCGAACAGCGACACGCTCGCGAACAGCGACACGCTCGCGAACAGCGACACGCTCGCGAACAGCGACACGCTCGCGAACAGCGACACGCTCGCGAACAGCGACACGCTCGCGAACACCGACACGCTCGCGAACACCGACACGCTCGCGAACACCGACACGCTCGCGAACAGCGACACGCTCGCGAACAGCGACATGCTCGCGAACAGCGACATGCTCGCCTGATTTAATGCCTTCGTGTTAAGGTTTATATACAAACTGTACTATAGTACAAACTGTACTAATATTACAAAAAAAAAATACATTTCACTTCTACCGGCTGTCCCTATGACTGCCAATTTTTTTAATGGAAGCTGACGTTATAAAACCCCTTATCAGCAATCGATGTGCCCAGAAAGCTAAACTTATCGATTATTATAATGTTTAAGAGGGGTTGTATTCCAATGCGATTGACAGCGTGACCCAGTCACGGGGTACTGATGCGCATAGGAAGCACCCTCATGTCCTCATTTCAGCGCAGCAGTGCGTGGCATGTTACAGGCTATTGTATTATGTGGCCGACACACCATTGGCACTCTGCCAGAGCCGCGTGTACTTTAGGGACGTTAAGTGTGGACTTATGGGTAATCGATGCCGTAGTCGGATTCGATCAGAGCCCCAAGTGTATAACAAGTGAAATTAATTTAACGAATTAAAAAAAATACGACTGCCCTGCTATATTATTTTCGGAGTTTACCTCCTTAAGAAGCGATTTGCATATACATATAGCCTTTGGAATCTTATTCACATTTTTATTAAATGATATTTGTTTGTGAATCACTGGAAATTGAAGTATAGTTTTGTATATTTTTGGAATCTACTCATCATTTTCTATATGATGATTATATAGTTAATCTTATTTTCGAATTATTTTTTTCTACTTTAGTCTTTAATGCGGGACCATGGTCAGCCCATCAATTTTTTGGTAAATTTTACTAGCTAGAAATAAGCTAGGGATTCTAACGATACCTCATTTATCGGAATCGGTTCAGGCGTATAGAAGTTATAGTGGAATATACAAACTCACATACATACATACATACATACATACATACATACATACATGAACCCTGAAAACAATATACTCCTTTTTTCAGGCAGTCGTATAAAAAAATATACGTAAGGTAATAAGTAACGATGCCGTAGTCGGATCAGAGGCCCAAGTGTATAAGTAAATCGTTATCATTTGACAGCGTAAAACGTAGTAACTAGTTTTGACGACCTCCGTGGCGCAGTGTGTAGCGCTGTTGTCTTAACGTGCGGAGGTCCCGGGTTCGATCCCCGGCTGACCCCGCCACGCCACGGAGGTCGTCGTTTATCGAAAAACATTGTTCAAAGCTTGTTTCAATTCCTTTTTATGCCCATTTACAATATTAATTATAACCCACATTAAATACTTTTGAGGATAAATAGAATCAAATGTTGATGATAACCGTCAAGAGCGTTGTGTTTCAGAAGTTATAAATTTGGGAATTTATAACTTCTGAATTTTCCCCGGTCTGGCCTGGTGGGAGGCTTCGGCCGTGGATAGTTACCACCCTACCGACATTGACGTGTCGCCAAGCGATTTAGCGTTCCGGTACGATGTCGTGTAGAAACCTAATAGGGGTATGGGTTTAATATAACTGCCAGCAGGGCGAGCATGGGCAGGGGACAAAAATTATATCCCCCGATTATGTCCACTGACAAGAGATAAAATTATTTTGTCCCTTTGCTAGAGCATGGCAACAGGGGAAAGGAGAAGTATATCCCTGTTTGACATTAAAAGTGGATAAACTTCCCCCGACTAGAGCATGGGGGCAAGGGAAAGAGATAAAATTGTCCTTTTTTGACATTTGAAAGGGACAATTTTATCCTCGGTCATTGGAGGTGGGTATAAGCTTATTTTCATACCATTAAATTACAAAAAAGATGTCTCGAGCCTATTGGAACCTCATTTTTGCATCAGAAATGGAAAAACAAGAAAGAAAATTACATCGGCTATCAATACGTCTAATAACTATCAATAATAAATGGTCTACAATAAATGTTGAACTGGTGAGGCCAAACAACTTCTTAAGTTTATCAAAAAACCTTAATAATCAAGTTTTGTATTTTTTTTAAAATTGTGCTATAATCATATACTTCCTTTTCCGCTCAAAATAAGCGTAAAGCTTGTTCTAGAAATAGGTACGACAATAGTCTACTGGGACCTGCAAGACTATTGTCATTCTGATTATAAATCCTACGATCATTAACCATTGGTTACTTCATGATTAAATGTTACAGGCTGTGGATGTTGACTGCCTCATCATTAACATCAACGCAAGATACCCAGGACAAGTCAGTTCATCTTTAAGCTAAAGAGTTAAAACTCCAAAGTTAAAGCTGAACTGAAATGCCTGTATGTAAATCAGGCAATACTATCTTTTAGGTATGATATTTCAAATTAATTTTTAAACTTAGATTTCTTTAGCAAACCTAGTTATTGAGGCCAGTTCGGTTTTACACCATATCTAAATTTAAATGACAGCTCTATTTAAGTGGCTATCACTTTCATATTATATTTATTTTCCCTGCGGAATTGTGCAATAGATTTAACGCTGTGATTTTAATTTAGAGATTGTGTTAAACAGAAGTGGCCACAATATCTAGCGGGCTAATTTACATAATTTAAGGAACACAAAAAAACACACTGATAATCATAAAATTGTTTATTGGAATCCTACACATAGTTTGCCTGTTGGGCAGATTAGAATTTTTTTGGCAAAAATGTGCTGTTTGCCAAACATTACATAAATTTGAATATTGCAGAATTCCAGTGGAACAGCCCATGGATAACAGCTCTGATGTAACTAGTGAAGTGAACAATCCTCTCATCACATCTTCTGCGGATCAAACCAGGCTGCTGATAATTGCCTGACAAAAAAGAGACAGATTAATCAATTCATATTTGAACTAAAATATATTTGTACCTTTTCAACCTTTGCAATTTATTTTTCAAACACAACACAATATTAAAATAAAATGAGTACACACACTGGCCTGGCTAATCATTCATTTTTCTGGCCTAATGCTAATGTACTATGGAGGACTCTTGCTTAGATTAAGCACTTTGGTGCTAATTTCCGAAACAGTGGGGACAGTCTCTGCATTGTCTTTCCAAGTCTGCAAATAAAAATATAAAATTACTTTCTCGCAATTAAAAATGGTATATATCATTTTATTTTGTGCACCTACTGACTTAAAGTATGAAATTGTAATATTTTGTGATCTTACCTGCTTCCACTGTTCTACAGTCCTGTCTGGCCCATGATCTTTTATGATATCTTTAAGTTTTTGCCACTGCGAGTCCGCCCTTTTTGCCCCTTACAGTTCTGTAACTCACCACAGTGGCTAGGTGGTAGTATATCGACATGAATTCGACCAACATATTTATTTGTTTTTTGTTGCTTCTTGATCTGAATGAAAAGAATAATAGTTGAATAAGGCGATAAAAATAGACGAACACGTTTTAAAATAGTATCAATAATAGGTAAACAGAAAGATTTGTCGAGTTAATTAGTTCACTTTACATTTCTCTTTCATATGGAAAACAATAGTTACTTTATAACATTTTAAGTGGTACGGATAGTATCTATTTACTTTTTGGCGGCACTTATGTTCGCTTTCGCTGCTTTTAAGTACAATAAATTATAAATATAAACCAAGTAAAACCGGTAAATCCGAATACTTTGTTTTGCCGAAACGAAAATAATTAATTGTCAAAATCACAAGCAAAGACAAAAACACAGACTTATGATAAAAATAATGACGAGATAAAAATAGGACTTCGCTCGTAGCTCTGTTTGACGCACGTATCAGTGAGAGTTTTGGTGTAGTTTTTGTGCTTTTTAGTGTGTAATAGTTGGTGTTGGTAAGAATATTTGTATAGTGTTCGTCTTACACAGTTTCCACGTTGTGGAAACATGGATATAGACCCCCTGCGTGTTCCCCCTGATCCGGGGGAGCACGTTGAAATCCCGACTTCTACTCCGCCCCCAGAATCGGCCTCCTCAGCAGGCCGTAAACGTCCTTTTGAAGAAAATGTTTCATCTACCCCAAAAAAACCCTCATTTGATCCTTCAACTGCAAACCCCTCGGTCCAATCGACTTATATACATCCGTCCTTAACCGAACTTCCTACAAAATATCTGGAAACGGACTCTGGACCTTTCATCGTATATGTCTCTCGTGAGGTGGCTGATCCATCGGCTGGCACCACAATCAGAGCTATTAAATTTGGTCAATTTCTACATAAGAACAAAATCCGATCTATTGTTAACGATGGCATCAAAAGCATCGGCAAAAACAAAGTCTCAGTTGAATTCTCATGTGGAGAAGCTGCAAATAGTTTTTTGACAAACCCAATTCTTGAATCAGCTAACTTCAAAGCTCATATCCCCACATTTAATGTAACGCGAATGGGACTGGTTCGAGGCGTTCCGGTTGACTGGCATCTTGACGAATTTGTTGAGTCTCTCGAACTCCCTCGTGGATGTGGGGAAGTTCTTAAGGTTAGACGACTAAACAGAAAACAGGTTACAGATGGCGTTGTGACCTGGATCCCGACTCAGTCGGTCGTTGTGACTTTCAGGGGGCAGGTGCTTCCTGTCAAAATTCTTTCATACCACACATCTCTCCCGGTTGAAACTTATATGTTCCCAACTATTCAGTGCATGAACTGCTGCCGATTCGGCCATATTAAATCTCAGTGCCGATCGAAGCCTAGATGTTATAAATGTGCACGTGAACACTCAGGTGATACATGCGATTTAACTGTAGATGAGGCTTCCTGCGTTCTCTGCACCGGTAGGCATCTAGCCACAAACAAAAGCTGCCCAGAACATTCCCGACAGCAAGCTATTAAACAGCTCATGTCACAAGAAAACATCTCTTACATTGACGCTTCAATCCGTTTCCCTCCTAGTGGTCCATCCTACGCTGAAAAAACTAAGTCCCATCCGTCATACCCATCTAAGCCCAATTCCACAACCTCTTCTCATCACAATAGTTCTCCTAACCAATCATATCGTGAAACCAAATTCCGCATTCCTCGTCCTAGAGCCCCAATGGCAAAGGGATACGATAGGCAAGCCCACCAGAATATATCTGGCAATTGTTCCTCCTCCCTTGGCAACGGTTGTGCTATAAATAATAATGAACACTCATATTCCCGTCAAATCAACAATGACAGTCTTATCCCTCTTTTAACCAAGTCATTAATCAACATTTTAGAAAAGCTAAATAATCAATCTTCACCGCCCAACGTTGCCCAAATTATACTTGAACTGTTTACTATACTCCAAAATGGACTTGGTCCAAATACTGCAATGGAATTGTAAAAGTCTGCGCAGTAGAAAACATGAATTAATCCTTTTAATAAATGAATACAAACCTGTTATTCTTGCCATCTTCGAGTCATGGCTCAGGCCAGGTTCCCATTTTAGGGTTCCAGGCTTTGCCTGTCTTAGGGATGACAGGGATGATGGGTATGCGGGAAGCGCCATCCTAATCCGGCGCTCTCTCGTTTATTCTTCCATCCTCCTTCCCCCGCACAGCTCTCAGTTTAATGCTGTTGCTGTGAGAATCCTTGAAATCTCCTTTCTTTCTGTATATATTCCTCACCCCCACTCCTCTCTCATTCCAGATTTAAAAGCTACCATTTCATCTCTTCCTTGTCCAGTTGTAGTGATGGGAGACTTTAACTCCCATCACACAGCTTGGGGTTCCCATTCATGTGATGGGTTTGCTATTCTCTTGATGGAACTTTTTGATGAACTTAATGTTTGTATTCTCAACAATGGTTCTCCAACAAGGAGAGTGTACCCGGATCAAAACCCAAAATCTGTCATAGACTTATCCCTTTGCTCTCCCTCATTAGCCTCACTTTTCTCCTGGCAAACCCTGCCAAGCACTCATGGTAGTGACCACTTTCCAATCCTAGTATCTCTGGCCCAAAGGTCTATCCCACTTAAGAATACCAATCCTCTTATGAAATACAAGCTCACAAAAGCACAATGGCCGCCGTTCGCTGATACTGTTGACAGGCTTGTTGACTCTCTTCCTGGTCTGGGGGCTGACGGAGACTATCAACTTTACTATGAGAATTTTGTAAAAATTTTAATTTCATCTGCCGACCTCCATTTTCCTATCAAAAAAACTGAACGAGATTTTTATTCATCTCCTCCCTGGTGGGATGATGAATGCACAAACATAATTAACCAACGCAAGCAAGCAGATATGTCCCGTAATAATTTTTTGAAGTACCAGCGTATTGATGCTAAAAGTAGAAGAATTACATCTAAAAAGAAAAAAACGGGATGGGTATCATACTGTGAAACCCTAGACCCCTGTTCTCCTTCTTCTACTGTTAGGAATAAAATTAAAAGATTCCGAAGTTCTCAGTCGCCTAACGACCTCTCATCCAATGATTCAAGTTCTTGGTTGGATGCTTTTGCAGACAAACTTGCCCCTCCTTATGTTCCTTGTGAAAGTACTGCCACTATTTTAGCACCTATTTCCTCTAATGACGAAATGGATGCCCCTTTTTCCTTTGCTGAGCTGCAGGGGGTGCTCTCCGATCTGAAAGAGTCTGCCCCAGGAAATGATGGTATTCCATACTCCTTCTTAGTTAATCTTAATGACAAAGCGAAATACTGCTATCTTGACATGATCAACAGGTTTTTATTGACAGGATTCGTCCCGGAGCCTTGGAGGACTCAACTCATAATCCCAATACGGAAACCTGGCAAAGACCCCCTTGACCCAAATTCATATCGTCCCATAGCTCTTTCTTCAACCTTGGCCAAAGTCATGGAGCACCTGATAAAAAACCGTCTGGAATGGATAGTGGAAAGTAGAGATTTATTGGCTAAATCCCAATTTGGCTTCAGAAAGGGACTTGGTACAATGGACAGTGTTGCAGTCATCACGACAGATATTCGAACAGCCCTGGCTGGGGGAGAGTACCTGGTGGGTGTCTTCTTGGACATAGCATCGGCATATGATAATGTTCTTCTCCCAATGCTCAGGCATAAACTGCAAGAGCTGAGTGTTCCACCGAGACTAACACGTGTCATTTGCAACCTTCTCTCAGGCAGAAATATTCTGGTGAGATCATCCTCCTCTTCTCTTCCCCCCAGAACCATCTGGAAAGGTCTCCCCCAGGGCTCTGTCCTTAGTCCTTTGCTCTACAGCATTTACACATATGATCTCGAATTGTCTGTCGTGAACTTCTGCAACATCCTCCAATATGCTGACGACATTGCTTTGTACATTTCGTCGAACTCTATGGAGAATATTTCAAGTCGTCTCAATTCTGCTTTGCACTATTTAGGTCAGTGGTTATCCGATCATGGTCTCTCTCTTTCTATCGATAAGTGCAAGGCCGTCATTTTCACGAGAAAAAGAATCATCCCAAACCTTAATATTGCCTACAATAATCAACACATTTCCCTTGAAACCAAAGCAAAATTTTTAGGTGTTGTTCTAGACTGCAGACTCAATGGCGCTGCTCATGCTCAACATATAAGCCGAAAGTGTGAAAGCGGTATTAACATCCTCCGTGCGCTGTCAGGGGTATGGTGGGGATCTCACCCGTACTCCCAAAAACTCTTATACAATGCCATAGTCCGCAGCCATCTGGACTATGGTGTATTCGCACTTGATCCCATCAATAAAACGGCTACAGAAAAATTAAACAAAATACAGTATAAAAGTTTGAGAATTATACTTGGCGCCATGAAGTCTTCCCCTACAAATACATTGCAAGTGGAATGTGTTGATCCACCAGTCCAAATTAGAAGTCAGTATTTATGTGACCGTTTTGTCTGCAAAGTTCTACAGCTTTCCTCACACCCACTACTGGACAGCCTTCGACGGCTGAGTTATGTGATCAGAGACAACCAAGGCAAATCCTTTCTTCTAAAAAGTTTCCTTAAATTTACATCCCTTCCACATCCAATTAATTCTTCCCCCAGGCTACCCCTGTTTTCTACCCCTTATCAAAGTTTGATTCGTAAACCTCCAATTGTTAATCTTGGTGTTCACAAAGGTTCAGCTGAGGCTAACCAGAAATTTAATGAAATTATTCAAAACAACTGGCCCGATTTTCTTACAATATACACTGATGCCTCAAAACAATCTCAGAATAGCTGTGTTGGAGTAGCATGTTGGATTCCAAAATTCAAAATTAGTATGCAATTCAAGTGTCCCCCAGAATCTTCAGTATTCACAGGAGAGTCTATAGGTATATTAGAAGCAATCCTTTTCGTTGAAGCCCATAATATTAGACAAACTATAATACTGACCGATTCCCTTAGCTGCTTGCAAGCTCTTAAGGGTAACCCTTTCCGTAGTAAGGAGAGAGTCTCTGTTGTGTTCAAGATCCGGGAGGTGTTATATTCTTGCGAGCAGAAAGGCCTAAACGTTATACTGGCCTGGATCCCGGGTCACTCAGGTATTAGTGGCAATGAGACTGCCGATGCTTGCGCTAAACTTGCTGTTGAAATGGGTACTATGACCCACTATACCAACCACCCACAAGATCTCCGTTCCCTAGCAAAATCCGACATGGAGAGCTCTTGGAACTCAATTTACTCTGAATCGATTTCTATTAAGGGTAAGCATTATGCTTCCATACAACCTGATATCCCACGACGACCTTGGTTCTTCTTTCATAAAAATTCGGTTCGCTGGGTCACCTCTACTATCAGTCGTCTTCGAATTGGTCACGCCTGCACCCCCGTACACTTGGCAAAATTAAGAGTGCGTGACAGCTCCCTGTGTGAGTGTGGCCTGGACGAGGGATCAGTCTCTCACATTCTCTTCTCCTGTCCTAAACTTCCCTTTAAATTAAACGACGTTCTTCCCCCTAAAGTTCCCCGTCCCTTGAATGTTGAGTGTGTCCTAATGTTAGCCTATAGCCCTTTCGTTAAGTATCTTTGTAAATATTTTAAAATTAACAAACTTAAATTGTAATTTGTACATAGTATAGTAGATCCCTTTTATTATTTTTATTTGTGTTTGTCTCTTTATGGTAAGTCTATTGTTATGTAGAGTAGTTTACTAACAAATATATAAATATGCCTTCTATTACATAATATTTTTAGTAATTTTGGCACTCTTTAACCGGCCAATCTCCTTCGTGCCTCCCTCAAGTTACTCGACACTGGCGAAGTGCATTGTGCTGGCTTGGCACTACTCAAAGCCATAAACCAAGAGAAGAAGAAGAAAAATAATGACTCTTTGACATAGACTTGAGATGAATTTTGAAATATTGTGACATTTTACATCTTACTTCCTTATTTTTCTAATAATGGCAACAATTGCGGGGACAAGTCTTTCCCTTATTTTATCCACCGTGAATATTATTTCCACCGCTATGCCCATGCTCTACGGGTGGATAAAACTGAGGGAGGAGATAAAAATTTTATCCTTTCCCCGTGGATAAAATCTCCCGGCCCATGCTCGCCCTGCAGGCCCCTATCAGGTTATTCCGCTACCATCATAGACTGCATCATCACTTACCATCAGGGGAGATCACAGTCAAGGGCTAACTTGCAGTGGTTAATAAAAACTCGAACTGTTTATGGAGTTCGACATACCGAATGACAATACCCGTTTGACAAACGATTACGATTTCCTTACACGTGCGAATGGCAGAACTGTTGCCTTTAAATATTTGATACTATATAAAGCCCGCGACTTTGTTTGCGTAGGTTTAGTTTTAAAAACCCCGAGGGAAGTACCTTCAAGAGTGAATAGGCATCTTCTAGGCAAGCGCGTTCCAACCTAGACCTCATCATTGATTTGCACTAAGCATGATATTGTCGTCAAGCTCAAGCATATCACGCAATAAAAAAAGAGGGAACCCTTTGATTTTCCGGGATAAAAAGTTGAAAAATAATTTAATTTTATACTGCTTGAAAAATCATACCCAAAATTATGATAACTACTGTAGATTTTCTTGTAAATTCATGGAACGAACAAAACAATAAAATATTAATATCCATCGCTATTTGTATAATTTTAATCGGCTTCAGGGTAATCTAAAATAAAATAATCAAGTTTTACAGTTACACGAACCATTAATTAATATACTTACAAACTAAAGCTGACATCCAATACTTAATATTACTACTTAGCAATACTTAATCAATATTGCTCCATAATATGACAGTTTGTTTTCAAGTACCTTGACATTCCTAAAATAAGGATTATAATTCTTAAACACGAAAGTCAACAATAATGAAACAATATGGCTTTAAGCGTTGGCAATATGGCCCCTGAGCAATCACTTTTCACTTTGATCGACTACCCGCGAAGACGTCCACTCTGAGAGCACTTTAGGAACATCCCTAGTCTGTGACGAGATACCACGCTCCGACTCATCGCCTCTTGTATACATATTGTGTTTCGCTTACCAAAGAAAAGATGGATGGATTGTGTGAAAGAGGATATGCGTATAACAGGGCTGAATAAGAGGTTGACGGATAACAGAAGTGAGTGGAAGAAGAAAACATGTTATGCCGACCCCACATAACGTGGGAAAAGGGCAAGAAGAAGAAGATAATGTTTCGCTTATATTGAACGGAAGTGGTACAAAAGTGCGATTTTATAGCAACGTGGTTTATTTCCTTTGTCAAAGTGGTTTAGTTGCTTATGTCCTTCCCCGGGATACAACATATCCCCATACCAAATTTCATCAAAATTGGTTGAACAGATAGATGGGCCTTTGTGTACATATTGTTTCGCTTACATTGAACGGAAGTGGTACAGAAGTGCGGTTTTTTAGCAACGTGGTTTATTCCCTTTGTCAAAGTGGTAAGTTGCTTATGTCCTTCCCCGGAATACAACATATACCCATACCAAATTTCATCAAAATTGGTTGAACATAAGGGCCTTTGTGTACGTATTGTGTTTCGCTTACATTGAACGGAAGTGGTACAGAAGTGCGATTTTATAGCAACGTGGTTTATTCCCTTTGTTAACGTGGTTTAGTTGCTTATATCCTTCCCCGGGATACAACACATTCCCATACCAAATTTCATCAAAATTGGTTGAACAGATAGATGGGCCTTTGTGTACGTATTGTGTTTCGCTTACATTGAACGGAAGTGGTACAGAAGTGCGATTTTATAGCAACGTGGTTTATTTCCTTTGTCAAAGTGGTTTAGTTGCTTATGCCCTTCCTCGGGATACAAAAAATCCCTATAACAAATTTCATCAACATCGGTTGAATCGGTGAAAGCGTAGCAGACTGACAGACTTTCGCATTTATTATATGAAATATGGATAGTATGGATTCATGGAACGAACAAAACAATCGTTATATTATGTGTCACTATTTTTATCTACTTCAGTGTAATTAAAAATTAAATAATCAATTTTCACAGAAGTTAAGGCTTTAAGAGATGACAAACTGCCTCAGTATTAGGATGTTTAAGTCAAATTGTCTTAATAACTGATAGTTGAATCCGTAAAGAAAAAATATGTAACGGAAGATATAGGCTTAATAAACATTTCTACTGTAAAAAAAATTTACTTTTTTCAAACCCTCTTTCAGAAAAAAATCCCCAAAAAGTATCTACTTTTGTCATACTTTGAAAATGTTCTGCAAAACGGCACAAGCTTTTTAATTAGTTCTTGCACACAAAAATAGGTCTTAAAAATTACAATATTTTTAACGGAGAGTTTTATTTTTACTCCCTATAACATTCGTGTAAAGTAATTTTCCCCCGAAATTTAAGTATATTAGCGAGAACGTGGCTGCTCCGTCGCCCTGTAAACACCCGCGAGCCCTTCGGCAGTCCGTTTCGGGACATTGTCGAAGGTGGACCGCACGTCGGTGTCAGAGCGAATTTTTTAAAGTTAATTTTCGATTTTGAAGGGTTTATACTCATTTGTACATATTTAAAATTTTAGAAATACTTAGTTCAGTATTTATCTGTAAATTAGTAGGTGTAAATATATTTTTTTTAAGAATTTAACTTTTTAAGTGTGCAAAGTAGGTGCAAAGACTAAATAAGGTTCTGTAGTGACAAGTGATTGTAAAAATTCAAATCAAGATGATTTTGATGAGGAACAACCTACCTGCACTCGCTACATATTTTGATTGTTTTTAAAGCTTATAAGCTTTAATTTGATTTTTTTTCCTCCGACCCGACGGAATAGATTATAATATCTTTAATGCAAAATTACTTACTAATAATATTAATGCTACTAATAACTAAAATACATACTAATAATAATTATAATGTATGCGTAAGTGTGTCTTTCTGTCTGTCTTTCTCAGATGTAAATGTGCCATTTTTGAATTCTAACAACTTTTGTTTTAGTAAATCGATTATGCTACCGAGACAAAATTATTTTGTCTGCGACTTAGAGACTGCGGAAAAGCGGAAAAGCAAGCATGTATGTATGTATGTATGTATGTATGTATGTATGTATGTATGTATGTATGTATGTATGTATGTATGTATGTATGTATGTATGTATGTTTGTATGTATGTATGTATGTATGTATGTATGTATGTATATATGTATGTATGTATGTATGTATGTATGTATGTATGTATGTATGAAAAAGAAAAAACATGAAAACTTAAAATGTAGGTACAATAAGGCGGTCTTATCGCTAACCAGCGATCTCTTCCAGACAACCTTATCGATAATATCATAATATGGAATCGAAATTCGTGATGACAAGCTGGGAACACCTGCACTCCTATTCTCTAACTCCGTGGCTATCATCATATATTAATTACCATATATTTTATATTCATCAAAATACATTACATAGTCATGGAAACATAATAACAACATGAATTTCAAAATGGCGCTAATTTTGTTAAATTTTGGTAACAGTTTCCTGTTTTGTGATCCCAGAAAGCCGTAAATATCAATTTTGAACGAAATCGGTTATTTAACAAAGAATTTCAAAATGGCGCTGACTTTTTTTAAGTGACTCTGTGCTCAGAGCTGCGCATGACGTAGTACTGCACATAAATTTTCATACCACAGGCTCATACATAAGAAAATTGATTCTAAAGGAGTATACTCACAAAAAAACTACGCAGCTCCGGCAAGTGGGGTTTATTGTGAGCAGTTAGTACCTGATTCTCTATCTCCTCTCCCTGTACCCCACTCATCCCTCGGTGGAGGTAGCACGTTTCAAAACTTTTAGCTTGATGTCAACTATCGATAGTTTATTTATTTATTTATTTAGACATCTTTATTGCACATACAAATTATACTTCGCATCTCTCCCGAAGATGATTACAGTTTACATGCAGCAGTACGCCAGATTATGCTGTCCTAATCACACTTTTAGAGTTATTTTTCCAATAAAATATTAATATTATTATTTATTTATTTTTAAATTAGTCGCTTTTTGACTTCGGACTACGTCCCACCACTATAATTTCTCCCCGCCACATTGAATCCTGTCCAGTGTCATTACGTATTTTTGTGTCGTCCGAGTCACACGTCGCCCAAAAATAAAATGGGAAAAAGAAAACGTGAAATAGTTGAAAGAGTGTTAAAAAAATTAGCTAAAAGAAGGAGGAGAATCAGGTCATCATCATCATCATCATCTTCGGCATCCAACGATTCATCCGACCATGAACGCCATGGTAATTCATTGTCACGCGATAATCATGAAGACCAAGAAATAGCGAGTGACGGAAAATTACAAGGTAAGTCTAAAATATTTCCTTTATATGAATAAATTAAAAATTTAAACCCATTCATCATTTTACCCAGTGAATGCTAAAAATTGTTATGATTACTCATTCTTCTTATCTGCTTACCCTCTTTTAAAAAAAAAAAAAAACACATAAATGTGGTTGGCTGAAAATAAGTTTTCTGTATTATTGACTATGTTTTAACATAATATTATATCCCGACGTATATCGTGTGTGGAAACTATTATCCCGGCATATATTGTGTGTGGATTAAATTATACCCACCTACCTAGCTTAACTAGGTCCTCCGACGCATAGCGTGTGTGAGATTTCCCTGTAAGATCAAAAATTAACTAACTACTTACATAAAGATACGCCTTTACAGACGAGATTCCATCTGAGACATTGATAGAAGAACAGATCACTGACGAAAATGACGAATTAGATCCGGAGATTTTACAGCTATTGGGCTCAGACCCAACGCAAGACAAGCCTTTCGGAGAAAACATACACAAAGATTTGGCCACACGCTGGAAACATATTTTGACTAACGGATTGCTTAAAGAAGAAAAGATCGATCTTCTAAAAAAATATTTACCTGCTGAAAATTGTGCATATATGAAAGCACCCATTCTAAATCCCGAGACAAAATCGGCATTATTGGAGATTAACGTCAAGAGGGATTTATATAGCGAACAAAAGCAAAATCAAATATCAAGCTGTCTCTCAGCAATCGGCAAAGCACTTGGCTTGAGTCTGAAACATAAAGATACTGTTCCTCAAGAAATTATAAAAATGCTGAGTGACGCAGGGCGGTTGCTATGCGACACTTATTACAGAGAATCTCTCTCGAGGCGATATGCTATCGTTAATTGCATTAGCAAACAAAAGCGAGATATATTAAAAAATACAAAAATAGATACCCATTTGTTTGGTTCTAATCTATCCGAGCACCTAAAATCATCAAAGGCTATTTCAACCTCCGCTTCAGAGTTGAAACCTAACCAGTTCAGGCCACAGGCGAGCACTTCGACTCGAAACCCGGGAGCTTTAAACGCACGGGGTGCACCGCGGGCACCAGCCGCCGAGACGCGAGTGTACCCGGGTCAGTATCGGCAACCGCCGCCGCCGCCTCGAGCATCAGCACTAGTGCCGCGCAATCACCGCCGAGCGCCAGCACCGACGACGAATCATCGCTCGAGGTCGTACGCACAACCGCGACGCCGCTAGCCGCTTCGTCACAGGTACATAACACAGATATGCATTTACCTATCGCTGGCAGACTCCAGTATTTTTTTCACGAGTGGCTTAATATTACCAATGATAAAACTACCTTGTCTTGGATTAATGGTTATAAAATTCCCTTTACTAGTGCTCCATGTCAAATGGATGTCAAAAGTAGGTCATATTCTCCCAAAGAAAAAGACATAATAAATGAATGCATTACAGAATTATTAGAATCAAATTACATATCGATTTGTATTCCGTCCGAAAAACAATTCATATCACCAATCTTTGCAGTTCCTAAGGCTAACGGAAAATATCGTTTTATTTTAAATTTAAAAGAATTAAATAAATTTATTCGTGTCAATCACTTCAAGATGGAAGACCATCGTACCGCATTAAAATTAATTGATGAAGATTGTTTTATGGCCACCTTAGACCTAAAAGATGCATACTTTCTATTACCAGTTGCTGAAAGTGATAGATTATATCTTCGGTTTAAATGGAACAATAATTTTTTTGAATTTAACGTTTTACCGTTTGGACTTTGCACTGCGCCATATGTTTATACAAAATTATTAAAACCGGTCCTTCACTATTTACGTTCATCAGGATATTTATCAGTAAATTTTCTTGACGATTTCTTGTGCATCGGAAGTTCGTTTAACAGCTGTTTAGATAATGTAGAAACAACCAAGAACTTACTTTTAAAATTAGGTTTTTTAATCAACGATGAAAAAAGTCAAATTTGCCCACAAACAAGATGTTTATTTCTGGGCTTTCTCTTTGATTCATCTAAAATGTGCTTAACTTTACCAGAAAATAAGAAAAAACGTATAAAGTTATTTACAATCGAATTGCTAAATACAAAAAGATGTACGATCAGGAAATTAGCTAGTTATGTTGGTTTGTTGACATCGGCGTGCCCGGCTGTCGACTACGGATGGGTCTATACGAAAATGTTCGAAAGAGAAAAGTTCTTGGCACTTAACTATTCCGAAAACTACAATAAATATATGAACTTATCGGTACATTTAAAAAATGATTTCATATGGTGGAGGGATCACATCGATGCTGCAAGTCGTTCATTTCAATATGAAGAATATTCACTAGTAGTGTACAGTGACGCATCGCGTTCGGGCTGGGGTGCAGCTTGTAACGACGAGACAGCTCGCGGCCACTGGGATCATTCGCAACTAGCATTGCACATAAATACTCTTGAACTACTTGCAGCATTTTATAGCCTCAAAGTTTTTGCATCACGACTTACGAACTGCAATATCTTATTACGAATAGACAATACTACAGCTATCGCCTATATAAATAAAATGGGCGGAATACAATTCACACATCTAAATAAAATTGCACGTGACATATGGCAATGGTGCGAAAATCGAAATTTACATATTTTTGCGTCATACATCCAATCAAATATGAACGTAGTCGCAGATTTTGAATCTCGTCAAAAGTTCAATACAGACACTGAATGGGAACTGGCTGATTACGCGTATCGGCAGATAAAAGATTTTTCGGCATACCTGAATTTGATTTATTTGCCAGTAATCAAAATAACAAATGTCAGAGATACGCTTCATGGAAATTAGACCCAAATTCTGAAATTGTTGATGCATTTACGTTCAAATGGAAAACCATATTTTTCTATGCCTTGGTTTCCACCGTTTAGTCTTATCTCTAAAGTTTTACACAAAATTAAAAGCGATAAGGCAGAGGGCGTTGTGGTACTTCCATACTGGCCCACTCAACCCTGGTATCCGATATGGACCAACCTGCTGGTTTCAGAAATATTATATTTTCAGCCTGATAAAAACCTACTAATCTGTCCTTCCAGGGAGCATCATCCTCTCCATGCGGATCTGACCCTGATGGCAGGGAAATTATCAGGCAGTCGCTCCTGAGACGCGGAGTCCCCAACGCTTCACTTGACATAGTAATGGCCTCTTTCTCTGATAATACTATAAATCAATATAACTTCTCCTTAAAGTCATGGTGGCAATTTTGTAAGAACAAAGGTTATAATTATTTTAATTCAAATAATACACAGCTGATTGAATTTTTGACAGAAAAATTTAATTCAGGTGCTGGTTATAGTACATTAAATACCTATCGTTCTGCAGTTTCTATTCTATTAGGCCAGACAGGTTTTTTAAAGGCGTTTACCGTACAAAACCCCCGGCGCCGAAATATGATACCACTTGGGACCCAAATTTAGTTTTAAATTATCTACATACCTATTACCCCAATGATCGGATCTCACTAAAAGACCTTTCTCAAAAAACTATAACACTTTTGGCATTAGCATCTGCACAAAGAATGCAGACGCTTAGTCTTATAAAAGTTCAAAATATTGTATTGGAATCCGATAAAATTCAAATTAAAATAGATAATCTCGTAAAAACCTCAAGGCCAAATGTCTTTCAACCAATCATTATTTTACCATATATTCAAGAAAACCCTCAAATTTGTCCAGCCTTTTGTCTCAAAAATTATTTGGAAAGGACTAATTCGTTACGTGCACAAGGTGATTTTCTGTTCATAAGTTATCAAAAACCACACAAACAGGTAGGGTCCCAGACCTTGTCTCATTGGGTTAAGTCCATCCTAGAAAAAAGTGGCATAGACATATCACTTTTCGGCGCACACAGCACGCGACACGCGTCAACATCAGCTGCTCACAGGGCAGGTGTTAATCTCGAAATTATCCGAAAAACAGCAGGCTGGACTGCATCATCAAATGTATTTCTAAAATATTACAATAAAGAAGTATTAAAACCAGGTCAAATTGAATTTGCAGACACATTATTTCGAAACAGCATTATTGAATAAATATCTACCTAATTGTATTAATTATTAATATGTATAAGTAAAGTTGATTTCTGTTTGATCACAAATGTAAATGTTTATTATAATTTTCTTTTTCCCAGTTATATATAAAGTTCATTTAATTTTTTTAATAACTATTGTATACAATAATTCATAACGATCAAACAATAAATAATGATGATCGTGTTGTGTATTATTGTTGTATTTTTTCGATGCTCTAAACATCTGCATGTAAACTGTAATCATCTTCGGGAGAGATGCGAAGTATAATTAAGAATCAAACGAACTTACCTTGTGATGTTTGATATCTAATTATACGAGCGTCTTGACCGAAGATGATTACAAACCCACCCACCCTGTTTTTGTCAGAATCCCTAGACCTATCGAAAAAATAAGGCTCTAAAAAATGACACTGGACAGGATTCAATGTGGCGGGGAGAAATTATAGTGGTGGGACGTAGTCCGAAGTCAAAAAGCGACTAATTTAAAAATAAATAAATAATAATATTAATATTTTATTGGAAAAATAACTCTAAAAGTGTGATTAGGACAGCATAATCTGGCGTACTGCTGCATGTAAACTGTAATCATCTTCGGTCAAGACACTCGTATAATTAGATATCAAACATCACAAGGTAAGTTCGTTTGATTCTTAAATATACAGAATACAGTTTTAAAGCATTAATTACTAGTAAAACTAGAAATGTGCAAAGGCGGTCTTATTGCTAAAGCAATCTCTTACAGACAACCTTTGGTGAAAGGATAAATAAACGGCAGCGCGGGATGGTGCTGTATTAAAAAAAAAAAAAAGAAAAAGAATAATAATAATTAGATAAGAAATGCATACATACATAATACAGTACATACATTTTAGACCAATAAATAGATGTAAATATATACTACTACTACACAACTACATATATAAATATATACCTATATAAATAAATATATATCATTAATAAATTCTCCATTATAGAATAAAGTAAACACTAATAATTACAAAGAGATAAATAATGATTATACAAACGACTTTTGAAAATTGAGAGCGACTTGGAATGGCGGATTTCAGAAGGCAGACTATTCCACAGTATTGCAGATTTGCACGTAAAGGAGTTGTCATAGTACCGCGTGTGATGGGCGGGGATGTGCAAGCGGTTGTCCTTGCACGACCGCAGGTGTTGGCGCTCAATGTTCGAGCCAAGGTAGGAAAAGCGCTGCTTTAAGTACGAAGGAGTTTGTGGATTGTAAAGGATGGAGTAGAGAAGAGAGAGCAGGTGTAGATTACGGCGGAGTCTGATAGGTAGCCACTTCAAGCGGGCTCGGAATTCTGACACATGGTCATACTTACGAAGCCCGAAGATAAATCTAATGAACAGATTCTGGAGACGCTCGAGCTTATTGAGTTGTTCCTCAGATAAGTCGGGATAGGAGGAGTCAGCATAATCTAAGATTGGAAAGAGAATGGAATGGGCCAAAGAGATTTTAGTTTTGATGGGAAGAAAATATTTCCAGCGTCTCAGACAGCCAACTGACGCAAAAACTTTCCGGCTTACCTCAGCCATTTGAGGAACCCAGGAAAAGGAACTGTCAATGTATATGCCAAGGTTTTTAACACGGGGGCTGAGGTCTAAAATTGCTGTGCCGAGCCGGATTGGGGGTAATTCTTCTAGTACGATCCTGTTGAGTTGCTTTGTCCCACCTACCAAAGTTACTTGGGTCTTTTTCGGATTCACATGCAACCCATAAGATTCGCTCCAGGAGTTTATGCGGTCCAGATCACGGTTTAGGCGCTCGATAGCTGAGTTGATTTGGTGAAAAGGAGCAGCAGTATAAATTTGGAGATCATCAGCGTAAAGGTGATAGGAACATGAAAGAAGATCAGTAACAGTATTAATATAAATAGCGAAAAGGAGGGGGGATAGGACAGTTCTGCAACACTAACTTGAACTACCTACATTTTAGCATTGATCCAATACGAAATATTACTTGTACCTATACCTAAATCTGTGCCTACTACAAGCGCAAACAATATTTAGTATCGGATACGATATCGAACATTTCATGGCAAGGTCTCAAGGTAAAGCTAAAGGTAGGTATTAAAAAAAGTTTACGTATTTGTGACCTATGATATTTATGCGCAAACATAAATATAGGCATTATCCCATAAAATAGCACTTGTTCCCTCTGCAGTCTATAGTCTTTGGCCTAGTTTGCGTAGTTCCGGGCGTGGCCGCTATACGGCATTACCGTCGGCAAAAGTCCCGCTGGTCTGCGTTTCGTCAAGGTCATTCGGCCTTCTTAACCCCTTAAACGAACTATGTTTCTCTTGATATATCAACACTCAACAGTGAATCATTATTGTCAAAAGCTCTGAGCCAACTCTTTTCACTTTGATCGACTACCCGCGAAGACGTCCACTTTAATAGCACTTCTAGTATAGGCAATAAAGCTAGTTGACCCCAACAATAACTCCTCAGGTGATGAAACTTTATAGTATGATAAAGTATCATGAGTTAAACGTTTATTATAAATATCCAATAAAAATCAGAAAGGAAGTAAGGTTTTTTTATGCTATATTAAAGCAGGAAGGTACATTATCGCGTAAACGCAGTTTAGATTTGATAATAAAATCGGTTTAAATATCGATGTTCTGCATGATTATTTCATTTGATATTTCGATTTTGAGTGTAAATATACTACCTACTACTATTTAAAAAGAAATCGAGGAAATATTTGGTCATAAATATTAAGTTTTACGTATAAATACCTAACTTCCAGATGTTTTTTTGTTGGATATTTTTGTGCAAGTTTTGGATCATCCAATACTAAAAACCAGCCTTGTTTCATCGATTGAGGATTTAATGCGGGGGTCTCCATACAACGGGTCGCCCCATTGCCTAGATTATTCAGGAACATCCGTAGTCTGTAACAAGATACCACACTACAACTGATCGCCTTTTGTATACGTATTGAGTTTCGCTTACATTGAATGGAAGTGGAACACAAGTACGATTTTATAACAAAGTGGTTTATATCCGCACTTGTTTGTTTTCATGTAATTGTACTGCATTATTGGACGCTATGAATGAATGAATGAATATTGTTGAGATTACAAATTGTTAGAAACAGATTTATCCTATGTTATCTTAACAGATTTGTCGTCTAGTTAGTAGGTATTAAAATTGCAACAATAATGTGTGTTAGTATGACTTATTCTATGTTAGTTAATATAATTATTAATACACTTAAAACTAAAGCTGACATCCAGTGCGCTTTGAAAGCACAGGACTGTTCTGTCTGTCGGCTATCAACTTCAGCCTGGCGACCAGGTTTCTTCTGCATCAATCATTGTTACAGTATCAATTGTTGTGATTGGCTGAATTTATGGTATTCTTGCTGCGTCAATGGATTTTGTCCAATAGTGGAAGAGTGTTATCCAATCAGAGGTGATTGCGATCGTTATACTGTAGCTGTCAGAGATACGCGGCCGCCCAGCAGACTACTTTAGAATAATACTTTAGAATGACTGCTCTCTAATCTACTTTTGTTTCAGGCGATGCTCTTCCGTATGATTACTTTGCTGACAATATCAACAATAAAGAGATTCTTAGTAGAACCCTCCACCCATACCAAAACGTAGTTTCTACACGGCAACGTACCGGAATGTTAAATCGCTTGGCGGTACGCCTTTGCTGGTTGGGTGGTAACTAGCCACGGCTGAAGCCTCACACCTCCAGACCAGAGAAACTACAAATCCCCAAACTGACCCTGCCGGGAATCGAACCCGGAACCTCCCGTGATAAGGGCGCTCTCCACTGCACCATAGGACTGCGTCGACATTTCAATTATCATTTTCTAAAATGCAAATTATTTAAAAAAAATATTAGTGATGGGTAGGAATGTTACTGAAATAATACCGAAAGAACGATCGCAGGTATTATTCCCACATTTTGACTCTTGGCTTCTAACCAAAACGCTCCCAAAACGTGCCAAAACTAGCTTTATTGTTTTACGTACAAGAATTAAGGGCAGGTGTAAAATGAACCTTATTTCCAAGAGATAGAGGCCATGCATGTTATGATTTATGGAAAGAGAAATGGCTGGAAAAATATTGAGTCCATATTTCATGCATACGTTCGTGCTTTTTATACTTTTGACGGTTTTTACAGTCGTAAAAAAGGTTTGTTAATGTCGCCAGAACCATATGCCTGACTCTGAAATATATCTATATATATAACTAGTTGATGCCCGCGACTTCGCCCGCATGGATTTAGGTTTTTGGTTCCCGCGGGAATTCCTTAACTTTCCGAGATAATCCAGACAAATAAGCCTTTGTTTAATCCAGACAAATATAAACTATCTTTGTGCCAAATTTCATCCAGATCCGTTCAGCCTTTCTGGCATGATTGAGTAACAAAATCCATTCATCCAAACTTTCACATTTATAATATTAAGTAACCTCAACTGGGGCTTGACCTTAACAAGTGAATTTGAATCGTTAAGTGAATCTACCTACCACTGGTTTCGGAAAACCATTCATACTGAGAAGAGACCAAGCAAATATGCGGCTTGGAGGTGTAAGAATGTGCTGTAATTTGGGTACGGAACCCAATGGTGTAATATTTTTCCATCGCGAGCAAATAAACACTGTCTATATTTCTATGGGTATGTTCCGATATACACTGCGAGCACTGCTTAGTGCTCTTACTAGGGAGAAATTCGTTCCGTTATGGACTGACAGCATACTACCGCAGTATCCTAGTGAAATATATGACGCCATAAATCGTCGCCGTTTTTGTACTGTGAACACTGGCGTTTTCAGGTAAGAAGCTCTCAGTGCTTTGATCACGTAATCAACGGCGTCCAGAAATTTAACTGTTTGCACCATTGATTATTAATAAACAATTATTTGTCGAAATAAGTTCATCATTTTTACCGTACATAACCTCATTAATAAATAATAATAAATAAATAAATAATAAATAAATTCTTTATTATTGACAAAAAAAGGTAGTTACAATTATTTACCAATTTTACAATGAAATCCAACTAATCTAATTATTAATAAATCTATCTAATAAAAAATCAATTCTATACAATTAAAATGCAGTATGGAATAAATGCAGTAAAAATTGGGTTGAACCAGCAGCTAGCTAGAATCCAACAATTCTGTATTTAGTGTGTAATAATTCGGTTATAAATTATTATGCATTAGGTTGAACTTGAAAAACAATATATTTTTAAATAAAAATGTATGGTAAGTACTTACTTTTATTATGCGATTAATTGAATTGAATATTCATTTTTTATTTATAACTACATTCAAACAATATTTTTTCTTGTTGAATAGATAACTTGTACATTTAAATTATAATTATTTTCACGTCAAAACAGCGCCAGAAAACATATGACAGTATACTAGACTGCGCAGTATACTAAATTGATGTCACACCTTACAGTTGTCAGCTTTGCGTTTAAAGTTGAATTGAATTGTTACAAAAGTTAAAAGATTGTTAATTAATTTATTGATGAAGGTTCGATTGTACTGATATTTGACTCATTCGATGTATTTCACTCGGTTCGTTCCCAACGCCTACGAATGTTTTACCATCGGTAAAGCAGTCTCCACCGAGACTCCAACGATTATTGAATACCTTCGGTGTTTAGATCGTTACCTTGTTTACGAGCCTGCGGCAGCAACTGCAGCCTGGTCAAATGATTTGATACTGTAGTATTGTTTAACTGAGTTTTATAAATTAACTAATTACATTAAATCTCTCGTGGTTAGAGTACAAATATATTAAAAGTGTTTTATTAATACCTACTTCTGGATTGTTCTCCAACACAGTGCTCGCGGTGTATATCGAAACATACCCTATATTCATAGCAAATGTATGCGTAATAGGAGTTTAACGACCCCATAGAAAATATGCTGGCGCCCAACGACCGTCGGTGATAATACACGGCAATCGGCTGAGTGGAGTTGTGTGTTGCACCTCAAATTATTATATCTACGAGTAGGTTATGTGCTCATATGTACGTTAGGGACGCGTGGTAGCGAAAGGTTTTTATCGCACCATTTGCGAGAACCCATCTCACTCGTATATTAATGGAGTTCATAAAAAACATTGGGTACCTTAAATTTTTTATAGTTTAGGACTGCACAACCTTCGGTAAGCTTAAAATTTTATAGTCTTATTAGTCAATTACAACCGACCATTTACTACCGGACAAAACGTTCTTAGGACTGAATAACCTTAGTCGCACTACTCCTTATCCCTATAACATGGAGATACTTCATCATCTCAAACGCTCAAGTACTGCAAAGAGCAAATTGCAAACGACTGCTGACAACCACCGTCAGTGGCGTGCAGTTCATACATGCATAAAAGCACAGCTTACCCTAAATGGAAACAGGTCAATGCTAATTTTTCATTGTAACAGTCCGTAAATAGGTATTCAAAATCAGTTCTGACAACTCATGCCTACCCTAGCTACAAGCCCTGTGCACGCCACTGACCACCGTCGTTCGAAGGAAGGTTGCTTTTTTCGGGCACCTGCAACGAGGATCCCTCTATGAATTTCCACAGTTGATCCTCGAAGGCAAGATAGCTGGAAAAAGCTCACCGGGCCGACCAAGAAGGAAGTGGTTCGACGACATAGGGGAGTGGACTCGACATAAGTATGCAGGAGTAAGGACTGAAACAGTAACCGAATCTTAATTCGGTTAACCTCTTAAGGTTTAAACACTGTTTTTTGAACCAGTTATAACGGAAACAGAAACGATACTGTAACCCAATTAATCTGTAACCGTTTATTTTTGTTAATAAGTGTTTTTATCTGTAACCCTAATAGATACATGACTTAACAAACTGCACGGTGTGACAACGCGTGTGTTTTCACTTCATTGGACTTTACACACACTGACACTACATGGCCATGTTTTTCTTAAAACAATTGCAACCATCGGTGCTTTCACCTTAGGCTCAAATTTGAATACGCGTCAACAGTAAATTTGGCAACGGCGCTATTTTGGTCACACTTTAAAACACTTTCATTTCTGTTACAGAAATATAAGTGTTTCGGGTAAACAGAATTAAAAACACATTCAAAAGGGTTACAGCTACGATTCTGTTACACTTTCATTCTGTAACACTTATATTTCTGTAACCTTTATGAATCTGTTTTTTTTGTCGTGGCCATAATTGTGCTGGGTTTTTTTGATCAGAAATTCTCAGTACTAGCCCGGAGTTAGGTTGTTGGCGGTGTTCCACCCCCGTGCCTCGGAGAGCACTTTAAGCCGTCAGTCCCGGTTATTATAGCTAACATGATAATAGTCGTTAAAGCCCGCCAACCTGCATTGGAGTAGCGTGGTGGGTCCAAGCTCTAATTCCCTCTCTCCTATGAGAGTGGAGGCCTGTGCCCAGCAGTGGGACGTTTATATTTAATGCTGTTATGGTTTATTTTACTCTGACGCTGATCTTTGACGATTTGATCGACAATTCTTACACAATTGGGGGGCAGGTCTAGCCCCACTACAGATGCACAGTGCCACGCTGCAAGTAACTTTGTATGAGTTTGTATGGAATTTTATGATTTCTGAAATTTCCCTGGTCTGGCCTGGTGGGAGGCTTCGGCTGTGGCTAGTTACCACCCTACCGGTAAAAAACGTGCCGCCAAGCGATTTAGCGTTCCGGTACAATGCTGTGTAGAAATCGAATAGGGGTTTAATATAACTGCCATACCCCTAACAGGTTAGACCGCTACCATCTTAGACTGCATCTTCACTTACCATCAGGTGAGATCGCAGTCAAGGGCTAACTTGTAGTGGATAAAAAAAAAGCTGGGCCCCACAAGCGATGCTTCACGGAGATGCACTGCGACATTTGTACAAAGAATAATTGCTGCTATCTTAGGATTGGTCTCCTTGGAATCCTCCATGGAATCTATGGAATCTATGGCTTCTATGTCCTTCACCCGCCGCGCCTCTGTAGTGGGGCTAGACCTTTAATCGCTTGAGATCGTCCGTCCATATAGTGGGGGTTCGTCCAATTCAATTTAAAAATTTCGAGCCCGGAATTTCGGAAAGTTAGAACACTTTTAGTTGCATAAAATTAATATCTGTCATTATACTAATTAAATAGTAATGTGGTGGTACATTTACATTAGTAAATTTACTATCATTAAATTCTTATTACCGTACTAATGCTTCATATATTATGTTACCAGTAATTAGTAAAAGCAACACAATTAATGTTTTGCTTAACGATCCAGTAGTTATTATTTAATTAGCACTACAGTACTGTAAACTAACTAGGCTTTATAATCCAGGTACAACGTAATAAATACCTATTCTGTGATCAAGCCCTAACGCAGACTACGGTCTCTTTGGGCTGCAAATTTCAAACGCCAGTCTGTTTTATTCGAGTGTTTTGGTCTATAAAATTAAAATGTGAAAATATTTTCTTTTTTTTAAGACAATATACCTATGTAAAATCTTGTTTGTGTGGTCTAAACTCATAATAATCGTAATCGCAAATTCAATCGGTAACCTCTCAGCTTAGTTTGTCTAATTTAGGGCTAATTTTTCAATAAAGTTTATCGGAGGAATAAATTTGACGTTTTGACAGGTTTTATATTGAAAATCCGTCAAAGCGTCAAATTTATTCCTCCGATAAACTTTATCTGACGATTGAACAATTAGCCCTTAAGATGATAAGATTGACAGATGAGAGGTGTATACCAATATTGAAGGACAGAGTGAGACTGACTCAAGCAGTACTATTCAAATGGCATCTGCAAAAATTATCATCCTTAGACAAACCATAATACTGGTATTTACGCTTTTGACGATTTATCTCACTTCACATAATTTGCCAGGTACCAATTTTATCCAATTTTTATTTTACACTACCTCAAGAAAACCCTCTCGATCTCGATTACGTTTTTACGGTTTACTTATGGTAGAGTAAACAAACCGAGGTTTCAACATAATGTTGGAGTTGGACATTATTTAAGGAAAGAAAATTGTGTATAATTAGACAATCCAACCAAAACATACAATTTTCTGAAACTCGCGAGAGCTCTTGAAGAAGCAGTTTGCGAAACTTCTTAAAATAATAAAACTGTTGTCAGAATTCGCTAGCATTGGGAAATGTTTTAATAATAGCAAAACGAAATAAAAGTTTTTCCTGTTCTTTTCCAGGCAAAAATTATTGTGGTTTCAGTTCCTGTAACAAATCCGTTTAAGTCATTGAGTAACTAGTACGGATCGTAAAATGATTCCAATGTGGTTGTCACCCGTAAGCATGTGAAAACCGTTACTATCTAATCTATCTAGCGAAATTGTAAACTGTAAAGATTACAATTTAACGCATTATTTTTCGGTACATTGTAATCTGTTAGGTATATTAATCCGACAGAACCTATTTTATGTCGAACCCTAACCTAACCTACAAGAAAGAAACAAGAAAACGTAAATACAATGAATATTTCAAAAATTGACACTTAGAACATTGAACGGTTCACAATCTTTCGACAGTTTACAATTTCGCTAGTTAGATTACAATCTTACGGTGAAATATATAATATTTTTCGTTTCGCGCCGCTACTTCCACCTTACCCGCGTATTGTAAGTGAATACTTCGTGCTTATACCGTATGTTTGATATTTCATGATGGCGGACGCTATCGCACCCGCGAGTTAACTTGAATAAGCCGGCTGAATTTGTTGTGGGCACTTCTCAGACCAGGGCGCGTTTAGAACCCTCGTAGCTTTAGTTTTAAGATACCTTAAGTGATTATCACCATCATGTTTTATAAGTAATTGACGTTAATAAGTGTACCTAAATTGAATAAATGAATTGAATTGAATAAGCACTTATAGTCCCACAGACTTATCTGACTCGGTGACAGCGTCGCTAGTAGATATGAAAAAAAATCTCAATGGGTATAACCATTGAAATAGAATGAGTATACTAAGATTCTACATGAATGGGTATAACAATTAGTTCCAATTTTGGCCATGGGTTCAGATAAGTTTTTCGCTGTCACACCGCACTCTTGTCACCATCCAAAAATATTCGTACCGCTTAAACCAACTTTATTTACTCGTATAGCGAACTATGAAAAAGCGGTTGTTAAAACTTCCCATCAAAACTGTTATGGCCATAACTTTTAACAAACTACTGTTTTACGATTTTACTGAACTACGCACCGATCGAGTACCTACCGATATCCATAAAGGCTGGAACTAGCAGCAGAATCCAGACGTCGCTCGTAAATAATATCACAACTCCCGGTGCAATGGGACGAGAACGTTGAGAAATATCGATTTGTGAAACTTTTTTCATAACGTTGAAAACTTTTTTGCAAATCGCATTTGTAATTTGTCGGAGCTTTTAAAGCTTTAGTTTCCCTAAACATCAGCAAAGAGCTGAACTATTGGTTAAAATATGTTGAAAACTTCATACATAGTATTATTAACATAAGCATATTATTACGACGATAGTTTATTGACACGGACCATAAACTAGGCTCTGATTTCGCACGGGTGATCGATTATTCATCACCTCGAAAAAGATGGATCCATTGTGTAGAAGGAGATTTGCAAAAACTCGGAAAGCTCCCCTCATGGAAGAAGGAAGCCAAGGATAGAGCCAAGTGTAGAGAAACTGTGGAGGAGGCCAAGACCCACAAAGGGTTGTAGCGCCGAAGGAAGTTAAAGTTAAAAGGTCGATTATTTATCGGCCTAAATTGACCCATCTATAGACATAGGACTTCTGAAGAGCATGTCATCACACCTGGTCATTGCTCACCCACTTCTACCACCTTTTTAAGGTCGTCAGTTCAGCAGCCCTATTCTCACTCAGTGGCTATCAAAAAATAAAAGCCACTGACATATATTTTCTATCCATTGAAGGTTTGCTATGAAATAAATATAACATAATGTAGGTTGCCTGGCAGAGATCACTTTTTTATTAGTGATAAAGTCGCTTTTTGTTTGAAATGTTGTAATAATGTCCTTTGTGTATCCCTTTTTGTTTATGAAATAAACGATTTAATAATAATAACATTTCCATAGCATGCCATCGGTATCAAGATGTCGCAGGTTCGAATCCTTCTCCCTTCGTTAATTTCATATTAACGAATTGATAGTCTTCTTTTTTTTAATTATTTTTAATAGAATAGCGAAAAGCGGTGCCCAATGAAGCCACACGGCTTGCTTTTATATGTCACCGTAAGATTGTAAAAACTGTTAGATTATAATCTAACTCGCGAAATTGTAAACTGTCGAAAGATTGTGAACCGTTCAATGTTCGGAGTGTAAATTTTTGAAATATTCGTTGTATTTACGTTCTCTTGTCTGTTTCTTGTAGGTTAGGTTAGGGTTCGACATAAATAATTAGGCAGTGGTGGTAGGTTCTATCGGGTTAATAAACCTAACAGAGTACAATCTACCAGCAAATAATGCGTTAAATTGTAATCTTTCGATACTGCGATTTCGCGAGTTTATAATCTAACGGTTTTTACAATCTTACGGTGACTTATATGTACCAAGATAACTAGAAGGGCCCTTTCATAGAAAAAAGGTGGGCGTCCGACTTGTGGTGCATGCCCCTCACCTGTATAAGCCTGTCCTTGTCCCCGCCATAGCGCTGTTCTGCTTTTCAGAGAAGATGGCGTTAGTAAAATAAGTCCACATTCTTTGTTTGACAGGGCCCGTCTACGTAAATTTAGGTCGTTGCCTTTTCCTTTTCTTGTAGGTTTGGTTAGGGATCGACATAAATAAACACTATAATGATATATATATACATATATATCAAAATTCAACCCCCGAAAGAGTAAAATAGGGGTTGAAATTTTGAATGAAAGTCCTTCATTCCTCAAATTGTAGCCATGAAACTTGGTATATAAACTGCAAGTTTAAAATAAAGAAATACGTGTTTCACAGTTTTTGAAAATTCGATCCCTAAAGGGGTGAAATAGGGGATGAAAGTTGGTATGTAACGCCTTCATTTCTCACGATATTGCTCAAGTTCTATCAACGAAGCTTGATTTGACTTTCGGTAAAAAATAAAGAAGTACGTGTGTCACAGTTCTTCAAAATTCAACCCCCAAATCGGTAAAAGATTTCCCGCGGGAACCAAAAAAGATCAATCCACGCGGACGAAGTCGCGGGCATCAGCTAGTATATATATATAATGATACACTAATGGTATATTATTAGTGTGTATAGCTCGCACCTGTTCCCAATAGGTAGTTCCCTTAGTACCAAAGCCGTAAAGTTAATCGAGCTATCGTGCGCTGTATGGAGTGTGATCAATAATTCATGCACACGGCTTTCCCGTCTAGTGTAGCCGTGCCTTTATAGGTACTTTGTACAGCTATACAGATTACAGATGTTTCAGTAGAGGTATGGATATGTCACCGTAAGATTGTAAAAACCGTTAGATTATAATCTAACTCGCGAAATTGTAAACTGTCGAAAGATTGTGAACCGTTCAATGTTCTGAGTGTCAATTTTTGAAATATTCATTATATATACGTTTTCTTGTCTGTTTCTTGTAGGTTAGGTTAGGGATCGACATAAATAAACACTTAGGTTTTATCGGGTTAGTATACCTAACATAACAGATTAAAATCTACCGAAAAATAATGCCTTAAATTGTAATCTTTCGACAGGTTGCAATTTCGCGAGTTAGATTATAGTCTAACGGTTTTTACAATCTTACGGTGACATATATAAAGATACACTAATGGTATATTATTAGTGTGTATAGCTCGCACCTGTTCCCAATAGGTAGTTCCCTTAGTACCAAAGCCGTAAAGTTAATCGAGCTATCGTGCGCTGTATGGAGTGTGATCAATAATTCATGCACACGGCTTTCCCGTCTAGTGTACTCGTGCCTTTATACATTGTACAGCTATACGGATGTTTTAGTAGAGGCATGGATATGGAATTGATTTCCTTATGCTAATTTTCTATGTAAGATCTATATTTTTAACTGCCTCGTTGGTCTAGTACTTAGCATCTGATTTATTACTGTATGCTAATTTTCTATGTGTCTTATCTATATTTTTAACTACCTCGTTGGCCTAGTTGTTAGACCTGTCTAGTCTAGTAGTTCTATATTTACATTTTTTTTAATCCATACCTGATGATGGTAGCAGGCTAACCTGTTAGGGGCATGGCAGTTATATTAAACCCATACCTTTATTTGGTTTCTACACGGCATCGTACCGCAACGCGTAATCGCGTGGCGGCACGTCTTGCCGTTAGGGTGGTAACTAGCCACGGCCGAAGCCTCCCACCGGCCAGACCAGGGAAAATTCAGAAATTATAAATTCCCAAATTGACCCTGCCGGGGATCGAATCGGGGACTTCCGCACGTTAAGACAACAGCGCTACACACTGCGCCACGGAGGTCCTCAAATGCATGCACATGCAGGAGACACGTCCCGGGTTCGATTCCCGAGTCCGGCCATTGTAAAGTATTGGGGACTTCTGACAGAGAATCTTCAGCACTAGGCTGGAATTATGAAGCTGGCGGTGTTTCATCCCCGAGTCTCAGAAAGCAACAGCAGGGTAGGTACTAAGTAGCCACGGACGAAGTCTTTCACCAGAAAAGACCAGAGACAATGTAGAAATTAGAAATGCCCCACACGTAGTAAGTAGCCACGGACGAAGTCTTCCACCAGAACAGACCAGAGACAATGTAGAAATTAGAAATGCCCCACACGTAGTAAGTAGCCACGGACGAAGTCTTCCACCAGAACAGACCAGAGACAATGTAGAAATTAGAAATGCCCCACACGTAGTAAGTAGCCACTGACGAAGTCTTCCACCAGAACAGACCAGAGACAATGTAGAAATTAGAAATGCCCCACACGTAGTAAGTAGCCACGGACGAAGTCTTCCACCAGAAAAGACCAGAGACAATGTAGAAATTAGAAATGCCCCACACGTAGTAAGTAGCCACGGACGAAGTCTTCCACCAGAACAGACCAGAGACAATGTAGAAATTAGAAATGCCCCACACGTAGTAAGTAGCCACTGACGAAGTCTTCCACCAGAAAAGACCAGAGACAATGTAGAAATTAGAAATGCCCCACACGTAGTAAGTAGCCACTGACGAAGTCTTCCACCAGAACAGACCAGAGACAATGTAGAAATTAGAAATGCCCCACACGTAGTAAGTAGCCACGGACGAAGTCTTCCACCAGAAAAGACCAGAGACAATGTAGAAATTAGAAATGCCCCACACGTAGTAAGTAGCCACGGACGAAGTCTTCCACCAGAACAGACCAGAGACAATGTAGAAATTAGAAATGCCCCACACGTAGTAAGTAGCCACGGACGAAGTCTTCCACCAGAAAAGACCAGAGACAATGTAGAAATTAGAAATGCCCCACACGTAGTAAGTAGCCACGGACGAAGTCTTCCACCAGAAAAGACCAGAGACAATGTAGAAATTAGAAATGCCCCACAAGTAGTAAGTAGCCACGGACGAAGTCTTCCACCAGAAAAGACCAGAGACAATGTAAAAATTAGAAATTCTCCATATTTCCAGTGTCGGGGATTGAACCCGGGACCTTGCAGTAGCAGCCTCCTGTGTTACTTTTCAGCAAGGAACCTTAAGTTTTGTAACACGTTAACTGTAACAGTTCTAGTTCGCACCTGTTTCAAATAAATCGCCAAGCTCTAACGTTCGTTGTATGGCGGTTGTATGTAGTTAGTAGTTAGTAGTAGCTCTATGTAGTTGTAAAGTTTAAAGTTCGTCGACATCGCGTGTAAACTGTATCGAGCGGTCTTCAATGATTCATGCTCGCTTTACAGCGTATAGTGTGTCTATGTGTCTACTTCTGTAAATCTTTCGACAGCTTACAATTTCGCGAGTTAGATTATAATCTAACGGTTTTTACAATCTTACGGTGACAGATATATTTCATTAACTACTATGAATCTAATGTAGTTACTTATAGTTTTAATTGCCTCGTTTGTCTGGTAGTTAGCATGTTTAACAATGAACAAGTCGTGGGTTCGATTCCCGAGTCAGGCCCTGATGAAGTATTTGGATCTTGTGATAGTTAATTTTCAGTACTAGCCCGGAACTGATAGGAAGCTGGCGGTGTTTCATCCCCGTGTCTCAGAAAGCCACAGCAGGGTAATAAATAGCCACGGACGAAATCTTCCACCAGACAAGACCAGAGACAATGTAAAAATTAGAAATTCTCCATATTTCCAGTGTCGGGGATTGAACCCGGGACCTTGCAGTAGCAGCCTCCTGTGTTACTTTTCAGCAAGGAACCTTAAGTTTTGTAACACGTTAACTGTAACAGTTCTAGTTCGCACCTGTTTCAAATAAATCGCCAAGCTCTAACGTTCGTTGTATGGCGGTTGTATGTAGTTAGTAGTTAGTAGTAGCTCTATGTAGTTGTAAACCTTTAAAGTTCGTCGACATCGCGTGTAAACTGTATCGAGCGGTCTTCAATGATTCATGCTCGCTTTTCAGTGTATAGTGTGTCTACAGCTTTATAAAGTTGTGGACACAAGCTATTTTGTGTCTGTCACCGTAAGATTGTAAAAACCGTTAGGTTATAATCTAACTCGCGAAATTGTAAACTGTCGAAAGATTGTGAACCGTTCAATGTTCTGGGTGTCAATTTTTGAAATATTGATTGTATTTGCGTTTTCTAAAACCGTTAGATTATAATCCTTCTTGATTTTAGATTATAATTGACGACCTCCGTGGCGCAGTGTGTAGCGCTGTCGTCTTAACGTGCGGAGGTCCCGGGTTCGATCCCCGGCAGGGTCAATTTAGGAATTTATAATTTCCGAATTTTCTCTGGTCTGGCCGTGGGAAGCTTTGGCCGTGGCTAGTTACCACCACCCTACCGGCAAAAAACACCGGCCGCCAAGCGATTTAGCGTTCCGGTACGATGCCGTGTAGAAACCAAATAGGGGTATGGGTTTAATATAACTGCCATGCCCCTAACAGGTTAGCCCGCTACCATCTTAGACTGCATCTGCACTTACCATCAGGTGAGATCGCAGTCAAGGGCTAACTTGTAGTGGATAAAAAAAAAAAACCAATTCGCGAAATTGTAAACTGTCGAAAGATTGTGAACCGTTCAATGTTCTGGGTGTCAATTTTTGAAATATTGATTGTATTTGCGTTTTCTTGTCTGTTTCTTGTAGGTTAGGTTAGGGTTCGACATAAATAATCAGGTAGTGCACTTAGGTTATATCGGGTTAATATAACTAACAGATTACAATCTACCGAAAAATAATGCGTTAAATTGTAATCTTTCGACAGTTTGCAATTTCGCGAGTTAGATTATAATCTAACGGTTTTTACAATCTTACGGTGACAGATACAAGCTATTTTGTGTCGAAAGAAAATATAATAATGGTGCGGGTGATCTCTTTTTTTTCTATTATTAAGGACCAATGAAAGGTGCTCAATGTAAGTAATTACTATTTAGCCAGACTATTTGGCTACTAAGTACTTTTACTTATAAATTAAATTATATCCTCTAGTATAGGCAATGGGGCGGTCCGTTGTATGGAGACCCCTGCATTAAATCCTCAGTCGATGAAACTTGTCTGGGTTTTAGTATTGGATGATCCAAAACTTACACAAAAATATCCAACAAAAAAAAACATCCGGAAGTTAGGTATTTGTACCTAAAACTTAATATTTATGACTGGATATTTACTCGATTTCTTTTTAAAATAATAGCAGGTAGTATATTTACACTCAAAAGCGAAATATCAAATGAAATAATCATGCAGAACATCCATATTTAAACCGATTTTTATGATGAAATCTAAACTGCGTTTACGCGACTAAGGACCTTCCTGCTTTAACGATTGGGTATAGCATAAAAAACCTTACTTCCTTTCTGATTTTTTGGTAGATATTTATTATATACGTATAACATACAACAACGTATAAAAATTTAAATATACTTTATTTTCAACAAAGAAATAAAAGGAAACTTAATAATATTTAAAGCCTTAAAAATATAATATAATAACTAAAAATTAATTAATTTTTTTCTACATTGGCATATTTTATTTTGGTACGTTTTTCTACAGTACATAAAATGCACGGTCAATAGGCATGATGACAGTAACCAAGAATCAATGAAATTATGAATTTATCTAATGAAATAGGATTCATGGAATATAAAAAACGTATTTATTTTTCTATTTCGAGTGAGATTGCTATTTATTTGATAAAATAAATCTATAAAATACACCAATCCGCCATATTGGATAAAACACCAAAAATCGAATGACGTCACAATTGTTGGTTTCGAGCTTTGACAATCACATGATTGCTTACTGCACACTGCACAGAGTACATTGGTAAAAATAATAGTGACGTCACAAACGACGCCATGACACTCGCGAGCGTTTTGGCGTGAATTTTAAAATTTAAATTTCAAATGCTAATATTTTCTACCAAACCTTATTTTTCTGCTGAAATAAGATATTTTATCGATATAATGGATACTTCCGAACATAATCTGACCATTTTTCAAAATCAGTCATCATGCCTATTCACGATAAATATTTAGTGAAGGTTGGATGCAGTCTGCACGCGATGCTATTGAGTTGCGTGTGTAGCGTGCGAGGGACTTGCAGTTATCCTGAACTGGTGCCTGCTTGGTTGTTATTCAAATTCGATGGGTATACGAAAATTGTCAAAATTTGTAGAATTTTTACTGTTCTAGACAAATCTAGCGGAAACTCGGCACGCTATTTCGGGAGCTTTATTCCGCTAGGAATCTTCTTAGCTTTTACTAATCTTATAAACGCGAAAATGTCATTGAAACCTTTTCACATCCACCCACTACCCATAATCAAAGTTTTAATTCGCTTGATCATCTAAATATTCTATGAAATTCGCGTCAAAGTAAAAAAAAATCAGTAGGGCGATTGTGTAAAACTTGCATCAATCATTGTTACGGTATAAATTGTTGTGATTGACTGAATTTATGGTATTCTTGCTGCGTTAATGAATTTTGTCCAATAGTGGAAGAGTGTTAACCAATCAGTTGCGATCGTAACACTGTGGCTATCATTTTTAGCCGGTCACCCTGCAGTTCCACCAATATTAATATGGAAACGAATCGTATACGTATACGTAAACATATATGAATGAATGCACGAAATTGAGTTCTAATGTAATGTTGTTTAGGTTTGTTCTACTTTAACGTAAATGTCGTCGAATGCTTATACGATCAATCGAACTAAATCTTATAACTAGGCGTACAGTCTCGTACAAACATGGCTGCTACATTGAGCTTTTAAACCTTTTGCACTATTTGGGTTAAACTCCAGTCTTTTTAAAAGTTTAAAGGTGAGATGGTAGCCAAGCATACTTTGTAATCGAATAAATAAACCATAAAACATATTTTTTTTATTACATCAACATCAATGGAATCATATTCTAACAACATCAAACTCGGACTGTTGTTTCAAGAAACGCCAATAATTATACAAACTTACTGAGGAAACAGATGTTTAAATACTGCCAATGCTTAAAGCCATATTGTTTCATTAGTGACTTTAGAATTATTTCACATTTATTAGTTAAGGTACGTGACATCAAACTGTCATTTAGAGTAATATTGCTTAAGTACCGCTTGAAGCTTTGGCAATATGGCTTTTAACGCTGGCTTTCTTCTTCTTTTATTCAGTGTATACACAGTATGAACAGTTTCATAAGATTTAATTTGGTATACGAAATTATGTTTTGAACCATTTTGTACTCAATTCATACATTTATAAACGCCTCACTTCTTAAGAAGTCCATTAATTAATTCCATTATTATAGATTAAAGAAAAAAATTTATTGAAATTTGATGACACAACTATGCATTTCATACTTTCCATACTAGAAGTGTTTTAAAATTTGATAAAAAGTTGCCGTTTTGATAGTTGTTATTACATATATTTGGCGATCGAAAAAAAAAACACTTTATTCGAATACTATTTGCTTATAATTTCATACTTTCCATACTAGAAGTGTTTTAAAATTTGATAAAAAGTTGCCGTTTTGATAGTTGCTATTACATATATTTGGCGATCGAAAAAAAAACACTTTATTCGCGTACTATTTGCTTATAATTTCATACTTTCCATACTAGAAATGTTTTAAAATTTGATAAAAAGTTGCTGCTGCATATATTTGGCGATCGAAACAACCACTTTATTCACGTACTATTTGCTTACAAGAGTAATGGAAAGGGCTATTCACGTACTATTTGCTTATAAGAGTAATGGAAAGGGCTCTCAAGCTTAGCAATAGCAGGGTAGTACAAGGGCTCACGTACGACGGGGTACTGATAATAGTCATGCGGCAAGAAGATCGGGTAGCGCGCCCAATAGTCTTCCACCTTCAGTTTTGGCAGTTCAGGCTCCACGTACTTGACGACTATTTTACCGTCGTCCACTACCCGGTATTTGCCTGTCTCGTCCCAGTGCGCTTCAGCAGCAACCGCCGCGATGAAGACCGCAAGGATGATTAGGTATTTCATCTGGAAAAGAAAAGAGAATTCGCTTCATCTAAAACAAAAACCGACTTAAAAACTATACCTCTATGTACCAACTTAAACTAAAAACTAAAAGTAATATATTTTTGTTGATTTTCTCAAAAAGCGCTAAATCAATTTCGATAAAATTTATATAAGACCACCACTGAAGTATGGTCTACCAAACAAAAAAAAGTCATCAAAATTAATGAAGTAAGATTTTGATGATTTTTTAAATTATTATTTATTATAATATTATAAATGCAAAAGTTTGGATGGATGTGTGGATGTATGGATATATGGATGTTTGTTATTCAATCACGCCCCAACGGCTGAACGGATCTGGCTGAAATTTGGCACAGAAATAGATTATAGTCTGGAATAGCACATAGGCTAAGTTACTTCTTATCCCGGAAAATGAAGGAGTTCCCGCGGGAACCAAAAAACTTCGATTCACGCAGACCAAGTCGCGGGCATTAGCTAGTTGATTAATAAGTGGCGGAATGATCGCGTAACATTACATACAAAAAAAACCATACAGTCGAATTGAGAACCTCCTCCTTTTTTGGAGTTTTGTTTTGGAGGAGAGAGGAGTTTTTTGATTTAAAATCCAGGTTACGCCATTCAAATGAGGTTATTTGAATGGCGCTTGAGTAAAACCCTCACTACTATGTAATTCATACGCAAATATAAAACTCTTATAGCTCATCTGAAATATTCGGCCCTCGTTTCTGAATACTGCAGCCCTATTATCTAACTCAGTGGCTATCAAAATAGGGCATACTTTGAATATTACAATGCAAATAGTATAAATTAATATTTTGTTTCAATATTCAATGCACGTGAACAAAATATAATAAAGACAAGTCTATAGTTAATAATCTATACTAATCAATATTATAAACGCGAAAGTTTGGATGGATGGATGAATGTTTGTTACTCACAAACGGATCTGGATAAAATTCGGAGATAAATTATAGTCTGGAATAACACAAAAACTTTAAATCCCGGAAAATTAAAGAGTTTCCATTGGAACCAAAAAACTCAATCCACGCAGACGAAGTCGCGGGCATTAGCTCGTTTTCTAATAAACTGTTATATAATTGCAAGGAGATGGGCAAAATGAATAATAATAACAAAAGGTTTCCAAAAGTTCTTTCGGTAATGGTGTGTTTTGTGTCTTTATAATTAAAGATTTCATAAAACCGAATTAATGGAAAAACAGGGAAAAATAGGGAAAGCTTTTAGTTGAAAAAGTTTTAATTCATTTCATAAGCTCTCCTGTATCAGATTATTTTTAATAAAACAATTATAATATTATTATCATTGTGACGAAATAAAATTCGGTGGGGCGATTTCTCTGAGTCGTGAGTGACATTTTCCGTCACCCCAGCCCTCGGGGGAGGGTCAACAGCCTACCCTTGAGAAACTTCCAGCTGGGGTATTATTAGTAACCAGAAATACTTTAGAGGGGAGCGTTTTACTACGTGTTTTTACAAAGTAAAAGCAAATTTATGTACAAGAACATTCTCGATGTTTATGATCATACTTTAACCAAATAATCTGTAATGATATTGACATAAAATTGTAATAAATATGGTTTTTTGTTATCTGGAATAAATAAATCGAATTGAATTGAATGTAAGTTATGAAAAAAGTTGAACCTTTCTCAAACTCTGGGTTAGTCTTCAACCCGTTAATAGCTCACTACTGAGCACGAGGTCTGGGTCTAAGCTCTAATTCCCTCTCTCCTATGAGAGTGGGGCCTGTGCCCAGCAGTGGGACGTAAACGGGCTGTAGTGGTAGGGGAGTACGAGGCTCTAGTCAAAATGAGAATTGTGTAGCCATAGTCCACTAAGCTGGGCAAGTGCAGATCAGCAGAGTTTACACACTGATGAGAATATTATGAAAAACTAGTTTTTTAAATAGCTCATAACCACGAAAATATAGAGGTGCCCGGGGAACAAACTCCGGACCGCGAGAATAGAAAGCCGGGCGTCTCAACCGCTTTTTTTGAACGACTTTCCAAATCAGTTGTAGATTCACTCGACTATTCAACGGCACTTGATAAAAGTCTTGAATAAAATATATTTGACTTGATTTTGTTATGTTCCTAAACCATTAACTAATGGGTTTAAATTATTAAAACAATCTCTTTAAGTCTAAACAAATCTTCGGCTGAAGAATAATGCTTGAGATATGGAGATTTTACACGATGATATAGAAATAGAGATGAGTTTAATATTAATTAAAAGTCAGTGGTTCCCCGCAGCCGGAGTGTTCATGGTAATCTTAATTAGGAAAACGCCTCCCAATTATGAATGTTTTGCTGAATTATAAAATGGAAGATATTTTGTCTGAGTTTTTTTGTTGATGAAGTGGTTTTCTTTTTTGTGGGTTTTTTTTAAATATTGTAACTAACTTTTGCTCGCAGTTAAGTTCGATTTTCATACAAATTTCAAAGCCCTATTTGACCACTTTACGGATTGAATTTTCAAAATCTTTTCTAAGCGAATGCCTACGCTATAATAGAAAGAAAGAAAGAAAAACGGTTTATTCACCAGTGGTGACACAGACAAAGCTAGATACAAATGTAACACTTTCGTCTGTGAAACCACCCAGAAAGGTTGTACAGCAATAAGTGTGTAAGGGTAAAAGCTATCTGTATACCAAATTTCAATCCGTCCGTCCAGTGGTTTGAGATCAGTCAGTCAGTCAGTCACGTTTTCCTTATATACATATTAGATGATGCCCGCGACTTCGTCCGTGTAGACTTAGTATTTTCAATTCCCGCGGAAACTCTTTAATTTTCCGGGATAAAAAGTAGCCTATGTCCTTCCCCGGGATATCAACTATCTTTGTACCTAATTTCACCAAAATCTGTTGATCAGGTGGGCCGTGAAAGCGTAGCAGTCAGACAGACACACTTTCACATTTAAAATATTATTATGGATAGTATGGATTTGGGATTGGAGTATGGATGGCCAAAATCATTCTGAGAGGAGACTCGCGTTCAGAGGATGATGTTAATTATGATGAAGTGTAGATAACGTTCATCATTGATTTGATTGATTTTTAAATGTCTTTATTATGGCATGAAAAATTAAACATCATTAAGTAGAAATAGTTTAATTTAGTTTATCATTGTCATTGATAAAACAAAAAGTTTAGGTTTAAGGACTAAAAAATAACAAAATGAATAATCGCAAAATAAACCAAATCTTACCTTTTTGTTTCGGTTGTGGTCAAGGATTGATGGCCCACAAGTATTCTAATGCATTTTATACAGTTATGTATTTAATTGGCAGCGATTAATATCTCATTTAAATGCTATAATCTGAATACCAATATAAAAAACCTATTGAGTCGGCGATTAGGCAATTGCGTCTAAAAAACTACTAAATTTACCTACACGTCAAATTCATGCATCAGTACCTATAGGCGTTAAGGGTTTACTATCGTCGTCTTTATTATAAAACTAGCTGATGCCTGCGACTTTGTTCTTCGAGGTTTTTTGGTTCACGCGGAAACTTCAATTTTCCGGGATAAAAAATCGTATAGTAATCGTAAACTCATTAAAAAATCCTATTACCATGTGAAGGATTATTTAAATAACAAGGAAGCTTGGCAATGATTTGATCTAATGACTCTGATAGTTGCTTAGTTAAGATGATTATTTGTGAAATGGTGATAATGAAAAAAAAACCCGGCTGAGTTTGTTGTGGGCTCTTCTCAGACCAGGGCGCGTTTGGAACCCTCGTAGCTTCAGTTTTAAGATACCGTTACTGATTATCACCATTATATTTGATAAATAACTAGACGTCAATAAGTGTAGTATACCTACCTAAATTGAATAAACATTATTTGACTTTGACTTATATGTATACATTAGTATAGATAGATATCTATAGTAATATTACAAATGCGAAAGTTTGGATGTATGGATGGATGGATGTTTGTCATTCAATCACGCCAGAACGGTAGAACGGATCTGCATGAAATTTGGCATAGAGATAGATTATAGCCTGGATTAGCACAGCTACTTTAAATCCCGGAGAATTAAGGAGTTCCCGTGGAATCCAAAAAACCTCAATCCACACAGACAATCACGGACATCAGCTTATCTAATCTGTTTTCACTAGACTAGTTTAATCTAAGTTCATCATAATAATTCGTCCCTAGTCGTTATCATATAAATAACTAGCGATCCGTCCCTGCTTCGCACGGGTAGCACTATAATAAAATAATATACCCAACATAGCCAGTGGGCAGTGGGCAGGTTTTACATATACAGTTTAATATTACGTTGTAAGAGTATGCCCCGTCCTCATTACACCTGCCACAGCCGCCAGCCCTCAGATTATAGGTATTAAGTCCGAAGTCTCGCCTTTTTCCCTAGCACGTTAAATTATTTCTATGATATCCATCTAAATTAAATGGTGTAAAGGACAATTTTTATCTTAATAAAATACTTGAGATTACTAATATATTTTTTTGGATAAGGATTACCTAATACTATGTCGGTAAAAACATGTTCGCAAGTAAAACATTGGTTTAGACCAAATTTGAAAATCATAATATATGCTATCGCGGACTTTTTTTTAGAAATTTTTAGACAAACATTTCCAACATACATTGGTTTCGTGTAACTATTTACGTAGCGCACGCCACGTAAGCTCTCGAGAGACAATTTTTTTCGACTTAGTTCAGATTATTGCAATTTTCGTAAGGATCTCTAATTTTTATGAAAATAAAATATAGCTGATAATGTAGCTTTCTATAGGTGAAAGAATTTTTGAAATCGGTTGCGTAGTTTTTGAGTTTACCCTTTACAAACAAACAAAGAAATCTTTCCTCTTTATAATATTAGTTTAGATTGCAGCACATCATTTCACGAAACTAGAAACAAGTAGAATCCGTGAATAAAATTAATATTTCCGTTCCATCCATCCCTCACCTCACTTCACTTCACTTGTATGATAAATTAATTAATGCTTTTATTCAACCCCTGCAGCTTGGCCCCGAGGGGGTTGCGTGGCTTCAAGTTCAAGCGTCTGGCTTCCTTATAATTTACAGACGACCTCCGTGGCGCAGTGTGTAGCGCTGTTGTCTTAACGTGTGGAGGTCCCGGGTTCGATCCCCGGCGGGGTCAATTTGGGAATTTATAATTTCTGAATTTTCCCTGGTCTGGCCTGGTGGGAGGCTTCGGCAGTGGCTAGTTACCATTCTACCGGCAAAGACGTGCCGTCAAGCGGTTAGCGTTCCAGTACGATGCCGAGTAGAATTCGATTAGGGGCATGGGTTTAATATAACTGCCATGCCCCTAAAAGGTTAGAATCATCACCAAATTACCATCTTAGACTGCATCATCATTTACCATCAGGTGAGATCGCAGTCAAGGGCTAACTTGTAGTGGAAAATAATAAAGTGTTTTAAAGTCCAAGTTAAGCAGGGATCTCTGCTGATTTTGCTACACAGAATACTCTCTTAAGCATATGACTTAATACGAAGGCAAATAACCACTGCATTAATGAAAGTTGCTTACTTGAGCTTTAAATCGCATTCATTATACTTTCAAAATGGAAAGCCTTATTTATAGCTTATTTTAAAATCTGCACTGTATTAGTAACACAGTAATTTTGTGCTTAAAAAGGGGGTTACCTGGAAAGTTTCTCGGGAGTTTTGAAAGTTGGTGTATTTTATAGATTTCGACGTGCTCTTTCCGAGTTTCCTCTTTGCCTCTCGCGCCGCCATATTGAATAAATGGCGTCCAAAAGCAGTTTTTTGACAATAACTCCTTTCGGACTAATTTTACAATGAAAATAGTAATGAAATAAATTAAACTAGAGAAAATTTCCTTCAATTTATGTATAACTTTTTTTACAATAGTTTCATCGTACGAGAGCCGCAAACCAAAACCTAAATTCACCTTCCAAAGTTCAAATAAATTTGTATTGTGGGTGTCTTACAAGTTCTTTAAACTAAATTAGATTGACTTGGCTAAATCTAGTCTAATTAATAAAACAGTATGTGTGTGCAATTCACACACGGCAGAAGTGAAACTTCAGAAAAGTAGCCTACGAGAGAATGAGATAAATATAACTTGTATTCTATCTCATTCTCTCGCAAGCTAAATCCTATTTTGAATATGTTTGTCTCTTTTTAGTGTCGCTTATTCGTTTCATTGAATTTTCAAATCACAATGATTCTAAAGAAGTTTCACTTCAAAATGAAGAAGAAAGTGTGAAAGTGGGAAAATGTACCATGGTTCATGACCTTCGTAAAGAAAAAAAAGGCATGGAATTGTAAACCTCTTCCTTTTTGAAAGTCAGTTAAAAATGATTGTTTTCAAAATTAAACTTAACTGTAATGATTTAGAGCTTAATTTCGTGTATGCATTCATTTTTCGTGTATGCCAGTGCTTCAAACGATACGTTTCGAAATTAAAATCGATTGTACCTTTGTGACTTTAAATCAAGAGCTTTTGAGTCCAATAAAACACTTTGACTTTGAATGTCGACTACATTGGCGTCAAAGTGTTTTATTGATAACGATCAATCGAATTTGCAACGTAAAAACTTAGACTAAGCGTACAGGTCTCTTTGACCACAGGCATCTGTCAATTGCCAATTTTCTCACCTCCGAGAATAAAACACAAATAAAACAAAATGGAACAGTCTCCCAAACAAAAGTGATTCAATTTCAGTAAAATGCTTTTTTGTTTTACCTCAACTTGGGTTAAGATGTTTCTGTTTAGCCGTAAAACAAAATAAGCTTACCAAAGTTGGTTAAAACTTTTTAAATTATAGATCATCCTCGTGTATGATTTTACCCAAGTTTTGATTTTTTGTGAAAACCGATTTCTTTGTTATAAGTTGTTTTGTTATGTTAGAACTTGTAATACGTAAAGCTCTTTTTACAGACAAGCATGGGTATGAATTATTGTTCCAGCGGCTAATTAATCTAATTAATTTACGATGTTTGTAAGATGGTGAGAATAAAAAAAACAACAATTGAGACTATAACAATAATCAATATGATTTAAGTCACTGTTCAACCGATTTTTACGTAATTTGGTACAGAATACAGACATAGATTGCATCATGGGGCAAGGTCAAAATATTTTATTATAAAGCTTCTTTTTATCCCGGAAAATCTGCAAGTTTCCACGGGACTTTATAGCACTTAAATCCATGCGGACATAGTCCCTGCGACTTCTATTGTTTCATAATTTCCCGAACAGATCATTTGTCCTTGGATTGATACTGTCGTGAGTTGACGGTGGGTTGGTCGCCATTGATATTTTGACAGCAAAGCCATGATGAATGGAAGCACGCGATGGCGAAAAGTGCTCCGTATCAAGGGGGCTAAATAATTAATATACAAAATGGCGGTCTTGCAAAGTCTAGGTAGACTTTACATATGGGGGGGGGGGGGGGGGCGACTTTACATACCATGAGATAGGCGAAGAAAAAAATTGATCCTCACTTGTTCGTGGGGAGAGGTTTTGGTAAGTCAAAGGTAAGTCTATAAATTTTATTTTCCCGCTTTGTCGGCTTGATTATATGCCAAATTACAGTTTTCTAGTACTACTCTAGCGGCACGCTATGATGGCCGGTTTGACACATTACAATAGTGATGTGGAATGTCAATTTATTCTCGAACAAAAAACAATTAAGTTTTGTTTTTGTACCTGATTAAATAGGTTTAATAAAACAAAAATGTATATGTTTATTTAATTTATTTGAACGAACTGAATATTTGAACGAAAATGAATATACATACTTTATATGCACACAAGAAACATATGAATACAAAAGATACCAAAAAAGGTGCCACAAAAGGCCATAATTAATCAGATTCGTCCATACTACTATTTTCACTGTCGTCACTGCTATCATCACATACATTAATAATTATATGTTCGTTTTCTATAATATTATCTATTTTCACATCTCTTTCATAATCTTATTTCTTTCACTTGCCGTAAAAAAGTATACCTTGCCATCGCTATATCAAATCTTTCCATCAATATTTTGCGTTTGTTACATTTTTTGTATCGAAATCCAATGGTCTTCAAAATCTTCGTTAAAGAACTTTCCCCACCGAAGAATAATCCAGCTTCCTTCAGTGAATGCACCAACTTTTTTCTTGTTGGATACTCCTTCTGTAAATAGTAGCCGTAAACATGTCTTCGGATAGCATCGGCATCAAAGCTATCGATGCCTACGACTGGTTTTGCTCGTTTTCTCTTTTTTGGTGTGTGAAGTTTATTTTCTTCTGTGCCAGTCTCGCCATATTTTTTTTTAGTTATCCGTCTAACAGTTCGTTGTCCAATATTAAGCGCATCAGCTACGCGTTCAACCACTGACGTTATAGGTAAAATTGGCCCTCCATTTTGAGCTTCACGATCGAAATAGTTACGAAGGCGTATTACGAACTAGTTGTTGTAGTAGTAGTAGTTGTGCTAGCCAGCGATCCTATGTGACGATCGTATTAGATTCCATTTTTAAAAATTTATTGATATTTTTTTGCGATTTCAGAGGTTTGTCCACATAGTGAAAATTGTTCATATTCACAAGTACATTCACCCCTTAAATGGTGCAAACTGATTTTTCTACACTTGTATACATTTAAGAAATCAATTTAATAAATAAATTTTGAGTCCTAAACCTAAAACTACATTCGATAAAATTTATGAATCTCTGCACATCACTATCGTCAATAAAGTAATACAATTATTTCCTTCAAAGTCGTTATCAATTAATACGGAACTTCATGAGCGGACAAACGTCAAACCGGCCATCATAGCGTGCCGCTAGTTTAATGCTGTGGTCTATAGAACATACTTTGAATTTGCTCAGGCTTTACTCAGATTTAAACCGGGACGCGCTTATGTGCGTATCATAAATCTGTCTCATTTTAACTCAGTCTTAAGTTAGAGCTAAGTTGACTTTGCTTAGACTCAAGACATGGTTAAAACGAGACAGATTTATGTTACTCACATAAGTCCATCTCGTTTTAATTCTAAGTAAAGTCTGAGCCAAGTCAAAGAACGCTCTATAGATCTCAGCCTAAGCCGCGGAACAGACAGACGGATACACATGGTGAAACTATATAAGAATTACGGGACCCTAAAAGGCTTTTTAAACAGGATTTTCCGCAATTTTCCAATAGTATTCAGAAACATATTTTTGTTTATTATGCCAAAAGATATATTATATGTAATGTATTGTTCCAGTAATCTTTAAATTGCGTCAAAATCTATTGAGCAGATAGTCCAGACTTACATATTATACTTTCGCATTTATGTTATTAGTATATGGATACCTTTTAAAGTGAAACCTTTTAATTGCAATAAAATAATCTTACTAATATTATAAATGCGAAAGTTTGGATGGATGTATGGATGTTTGTTACTCAATCACGCCCCAACGGCTGAACGGATCTGGCTGAATTTGGCACAGATATTGATTATAATCTGGAATAGCACATAGGCTACTTTTTATCCCGGAAAATTAAAGAGTTCCCGCGGGAACCAAAAAACTTCAAACCACGCAGACGAAGTCGCGGGCATTCGCTAGTAAAATAATATTACTTAATTACCTTTTAAAGTATGAAGTAAATTAAAAAGCCAAAAAAGTTCTTGATAGTGAAGTGCGAAACGAAATTACGGGGAATTTAACGCGCGGCCAACTGACTCGTTCGCATTTATAATATTTGTATATGGATGCCATTTAAAGTGAAACCTTTTAATTGCAATAAAATAATATTACTTAATTACCTTTTAAATTATTAAGTAAATTAAACAGCCAAAAAAGTTCTTGATAGTGAAGTGTGAAACGAAATTACGGGGAATTTAACGCGTGGCCAACTGACCCGTTCGCATTTATAATATTAGTATATGGATACCTTTTGAAGTGAAACTTTTTAATTGCAATCAAATATTATTACTTAATTACCTTTTAAAGTATGGAGTAAATTAAAAAACCAAAAAAGTGTAGTGTGAAACGAAATTACGGGGAATTTAACGCGCGGCCAACTGACCCGTGAACATAACGCGGCGTCAGGTGCAGTATCCAAGTAAGTGCTTAAATTGGGTATTTGACTACTAGTGAAATAGATGCTTTTTTAATGACTATTATATAAAGGATCTCCCAAAAGTCGTAATATCTAAGTCCCCTGCTAGTTTTATTTTGAATAACCATTTTAAACTATCGATTAAAGTAAAAAAAGTGAGTCGAACTTTGATGACGTCGCAACTTAAAATTTCATACAAAATCCATTCTAAGCACGCGTTTTGACGTTTCAAAAAAAAGTTGACCGTACCGTAGACCTAAGTATTTAAAGTACGCCTCAATACAGCGGACATGGGTCCTTAAACTTGAAATTTGGAAAAAGTAGGTTCTTTTTTTATTCTTTAACGAAATAAGCCGATTAAACAAATCCACCCAAGTGAAATCGGGACGGGTCTGCTAGTTCACAAAATGCACTAATAACTTTGTTCATTTTTGAAACAAACATACGTGTATTTGTGTCCGAAATTGGAGTGGACAAAGCACCCATTATCCGCCATATTGGGTTTTCCGTACAATTTTACGTAATTCCCCATCTCCGTAACAAGGACGTAATTTCCGTCGACAGCTGGCCACGTCGAGTGATGGAAGGCACGCGATGGAGGGCTGTAAATAATTAATAACTTTCAGGGATACCCCATAATATTCCTTTGCAAATTACTTGTAATTACATAAGCAATTTGTAGAGAATCTTTTTGTATCATTAATTATAAAAAAAACATGGTAATCTAATTACGTTAAATAACTATTAGTAAGTAAAAAAACATAAAATAATATGTTTTTAATTGTTATAATTTTAAACCAACGTTATCGTTCTATAGAAGGGCACCACTTTACAGCTGATTTAGCTGAGAAGATTGATCAAGTGATCAATTAATTTCAATGCAAATGATTTTATTCAAATAAACCTTTACTTTTAAGTACTTTTGAATTGTCAAGTGAATCTACCGCTGATTTTGAATCGTTCTCTACCGAGAATACTCCCTGGAAATTCGGCGGTTGCTTTTATGAAAAAATAAATTAATAAAATTCACAGTTAAGGTGTGCACATTCGTACATAAGTAATCGTGTGAGCAATTCCAAGCATTGCTGGAGCGAGTCACATTTCCATAATCTTCAACAGTATAATAAGCTTTATTCAGGAGCATACTTTTAATGGATTCCTTGAATTTGTGTAGAGATAAGTTTAAAATGGATTAAATTTATTCAGATTAGGATATATATGAAAATATCTTATTTTCGATGTAAAATAGATGTGAAATTACTCTCCCGGGTCGCGTGTGATGCTGGCTTAACTTGAATAGAATTGAATAAAATTTCTTAAAATTCTGTTTAGTAAGAAATTATATTCAGTTAATCCACATGGTTCATTATAAACGTAGTTGAATTCTAACCCTGTATGTATTTATTATACAAAATCAAGTAAGTATATGAACCCAATGCTCTAAGCTGTACATACTCAATGTTGTTAATACTTTTCCTTAAATTTTAATGTATTGTGTTGCGTTGGATGTAATATTATGTCTTAGCACAAACATCGAGTGAAGATTTTATTGCGTTACTTTCAGGTTGAACCGCTATATTGGTACTCAAATGTGATAAATATTAAAGTCATTAAATTAATATTAGATAAGCGTGAATGAGACAACTATCAATTAAGAAGAAGTATAAATAGGCATTAATATTTAAATTCAAGTTGTGTTTTCTTTTGATATTGGAACGATTATAATAACGGTAAGTACCAACAAAAAATAATTAAAAATTCTACTTATGACACACTTCAGACACACTTACACTTTTCGTTAACACAACACAGCTCCGTGGCAAATTAGCCGTGTATGCGTTGGTATGTTTTTGTTCAGAGTTTGTTCGTTCTCATGGAATGGATACACGAAATTGAGCTCTAATTCAATGATGTTATGGTTTATTTTACTTTGACGCCGAACTTTGACGATTGGATCGGCAATTCTTACACAATCGCACCTCAGATCGTGCTACCAATACATAAGACTACCCTCATTACAAATTAGAGAGAAACTAATATTTTGCCTGGAATTGTGCATGATAAACTAATTTAACTTAATCCTGTGAGCTCAAAATGCTAACTTATGTTTATATTAATTATTTCATGTTAGCATGTAAGTGTCTTAAATAAGTGAATTGTAAAATTATTTTTGAAACAATAAACATAAAGGAGAAGTATTGGTTACTCTGTCTTATCAAAGAATAAATAATATTATGCTTTTAACAGCCAGCTAAATTTAATTCAATTATGTCTTATTGTAAAACAAATAATAAAATAAATTGCTCGCGACTTCTGTCAGGCGTGGACTTACGTTTTTCAGAAATCCCGTCACAACTTTAGTAAAACGGATTTTAACTTCAAAATGGTTCCGTTTGGAGAGCTGTGAATGCATACACAAAACTCAGCTCTAAGTCAATGTTTTTATGGTTCATTTTACTTTTGCGCTAATGTGATCGATCGCTCGATTACGATCATCGAATTTGCAAAGTAAAACCTTAGGCTAAGCGTAATGATCTGTACATTTACTATGGATGGCATGAATAGTTGACTGAAAATATCGTGGTATCACATTTTGATAGAAGATTAGTTGAGGGTCATTTAAAAATATAAAAACATGAATATTTCCAGATGAAATTCCACATCATCCTCTTCTTCGCCCTCGTGGTCTGCGCGCTCGCTAAGAAGGATGAAGACAAAGAAGAGAAAGACAAGATAGAGAAGATGACGGTCAGAGATTGGGAGTCTAACTACGGCAGATACTCTATCGGCTGGCCTTCCTACATCAGCCGGTTATCCGACATAGTCTACCCTAGCTCACCACTGTACAGAGTGATATACCCTAGCTCATCACAGTACAGACCGATATACTCTCAAGGCATTAAGTACCAGAGTGTGTATGACCCGGAATACTTTAACAACCTCTACGGGTACTATCCCACGTACTAATGATTGTATGAAAATAAAATGATTTCTTAATTTTTTCGAGCTGTGCATTTTTTTTTAACTGTAAGGCCCGATATGCATATTATTTCGACACAATAGGGATGACGACAACTCGATCAAATCAGCTATTCTTTATCAAACTTAAAAAAGCTCTTCTAGTATGGAAGTTGTATGAAATTTGCAATTGTGACGTCATCAAATTTCAACGCACTTTTTTTTTTATATTTTAAAATGGCTATGCAACTTAAAACTAACCGAGGTTGTGAATTTTAGGTCTTTTTGAAGACCCTCCATTTAATAATCAGTCAGAAATAATTTATTTTTGATATAGGCATCATCCCTATTATTGGCACATTGTTGAGCGCTGTTGTCTTAACGTGCGGAGGTCCCGGGTTCGATCCCCTGCAGGGTTTAATTTGGGGAATTTTAATTTCTGAATTTTGCCTGGTCTGACCTGTTGGGAGACTTCGGCCGTTAACGTGCGGAGGTCCCGGGTTCGATCCCCTGCAGGGTCAATTTGGGGAATTTATAATTTCTGAATTTCCCTGGTCTGGCCTGGCGGGAGGCTTCGGCCGTGGCTAGTTACCACCCTACCGGCAAAGACGTGCCGCCAAGCGATTTATCGTCCCAGTACGATGCCGTCTAGAAACTGATTAGGAACTGCCATGCCCCTAACTCTCACCTGATGGTAAGTGATGATTCAATCGAAGATGTTAGCGGGTTAACTTGTTAGGGGTACGGCAGTTATAATTAACCCATAACCCTATCGGTTCCTACACGGCATCGTACTAGGCACTAGGTACTCACTAGAAAATGGTTTCTCACGCCCATACTTATTTGGAGATTAATGGCGGCTATTAAAAGCGTGATTTATTTCTCACATCTAAAATATCTAATAGTTGATTTAATATTATTTAGATTCCAAATCATACATAAGAAAAACTCAATGAAACTTAAAAATAGCGCGCAATATTTACGGGGCGTTCTTGTAATTGCGTATTTTTTAATTGCCTTCATGGTTCTTTGTTTTAGCTGTAACTTCGAGTCTCGACTATTCCGCCTTTACGTTTTTTTTCTATTTATAAAAGTAAAGAACGTTTAAAATCTTATCATAATTAAATATATTTTTTAATTTCATGAAGCAATTTCACCAACTTGCGTCTTAATGTTATTATTTTTTAAGTTTTCTACACACAAAGTCAATATCATTACGAACTTGCTTGCAATAAAACTTTTTATTTAGAAGTAAAGCGGACCTCCAAAAATTTTAAAAAATTATAGCACGAGGGCAGTAAATTTAACTTCCAAGTCCCGTTTACTGCCTCTATAAGTGCATTTTTCGAGCAATTGTATTGAAAAATCTTTGAAATCTAAAGGTTAAGTAGTGGGTTAAGTAAATATCAAACTTCCATTTTTTTATGAATTTATTATAATACAATAGAATACATACCTATGTTTTTTTTTCCATAATGTTTACAAAAAGGTGACAAGATGTTGATACATATTAACAAGAAAGTAGGAGTAATCTTAAAACAGCCCCCGATTGTCCAAAAGTATCCGATCAAATCGTCAAAGTTCGCCGTCAAAGTAAATGGTCTCGTAAATACCTAAACGTATGAGAATGGATACACGAAATTGAGCTCTAGTTCAATATGCCTATGGTTTATTTCACTTTGACGTCGAACTTTGACGATTGGATCGGCAATTCTTACATAATCGCACCTCTGGTTTTGTGGTTACCCATTTGCTATAGGAATCCTGATATAGGAATGCAATATTGCATAAACATAATTTAAAAAAAAATGTGTGTGTACCCCTATTTACCTACTTATGCACGCACGCAAGAAGGTATACTTTTAAAAATAATGACTAAAAGAATTTATTTATTATTCTGGCTTAAATAAAACACGTGTCGTACACTCAATAATACTTAAATAAATATCTTGAATATATATAGTTATCAGTTCACATCCAACATACAGTAAATGTAGTTTTTTTTTATTTTATTGATAGGCCTTTTTCTGCAAGATTTTTAAGTTGACCAACTAAAGTCAAAGTGTCGAATTTGGGTGTCGGTTTGCGCGCGCATCGTAAGAAATTATTCCGATATTTTTTTCCTAACACACCAAAAGAAGTATACCTTCAGAAAACATATCGTCACCTCCATGGCAAACTTATGAATCTGCAGTTTTAGTAAAAATAAAAATTTCGATGAAAAATAGTAACCGTAACCAAATGTAGTACTGCATATCGTAGTAATGTTATATATTTCTGGCAATGATAGTTAAAGAATTCAAATTCAGTGACAGAAATACGTAATTTTACCACAGTGCTATATTTGGTACTGTTTTTGAGTTATTGATTTCACTAAAACTGCAGATTCATAAGTTTGCCATGGAGATGACGATATAAACACAGGAGGTTGGTTTACTAGTCATGTTTGGATAAGCCTAGAAAAGTAAAGGGTTAGTGTAGTACCAGGGGTCTCTATGATCAAAGGTGTTAGAGTAAATGTCTCCAGGGTAGTAAGGTCGCAAATCCTCTGGCAAGTTAGACCGCGTTATCATGATATGCCGGGCTTGGGCGAATCCAACGAACGTTGCCACGACGACGAGTAGTACCATCAGATTGATCATCTAGGGAAAAAATGTCGATATAAGTTAAAACAAATATTTAAAATAATAAAAAAATCATAATTAAAATGTAAACCTTAAAACTAAGGCATTAAAGTTTAATTGCCAATGCAGTATATTTATATTTATGACCTTCTTTCTTCGTAAAAACGCGAGCATGTCGGTGACGGTGACGCGAATCCATAAATTTCACTGGCGGTAAATTGTGAACGGGACTAATTTTTTTTTAAGACAACAACTTGTTGTTACCCACAATTTGGCAAAATAAAAATTATGAATTATAAAATTTACCCTTTACCAAAAAGTGCACAACGCGGCTAAAGAAGTTTTCACTTCAAAAACTTGAAAAATACTTGACTCTCTTTCTAGATGATGCCCGCTACCGATAGGTATGTCCACCGTAAGATTGTGAAACCGTTAGTTTGTAATCTATCTAGCGAGATTGTAAACTGTCGAAATATTACAATTTAACTCATTATTTTTCGGTATATTTTCGGTATCTATTAACCCTATAGAGCCTAATTGAACCTGATTATTTATGTCGAACCCTAACCTAACCTACAAAAAAGAGACAAGAAAACATAAATACAATGAATATTTCAAATATTGACACTTAGAACATTCAACGGTTCACAATCTGTCGACAGTTTACAATCTATATAAGAGATAAAAAGCGTTAGATTGCAATCTAACGGTGACAGATATGTTATAAAGCGCATTTTATATAATTAAAATTTTAAAGTTTGTACTCACTTTTAGCTTTATGTGCTATCACTTACTATATCAAATATCAATTAAGAGCCATTCCCGAAAATTCTATTTATAATAGCGTTTTGATGCTGATGATCATTATTATTGACGGATGGAATTCCTTGAATTTCTTTGTCGTCTTCAACCATTTCAAATGTATAAAGAACTAGACGACTGCCCACGAGTTTTTTGATTCCCGCACAAACTCCTTAATTTTCCGGGATAAAAAGTAGCTTATGTCACTCCAGGGTCCTCAACTATACCCATGCCAAAAATCACGTCGATCCGTTGCTCCGTTGCGGCGTGATTGAACGACAAACCAACAAACAAACACACTTTCGCATTTATAATATTAGTATGATTTAATGAACTGTTACGATCTAGAACTCATAGATATGCTAGCTCCAGTTACACTTAATACTCAATTTATTTAAAACGTTGGACTTACATAGTGTCTCTAATGTTACGTCATGTTTTGTCTCTACCACCGGTTCGGAAAAGAGATTCTACTAAGAAGAGCCGCTAAGAAACTTAGCAGTTGCTCTTTTAAAAAAGAAGATAATATTACAAAAAGTAAGTATCTAAATGAACTCCGTTTTCTGCTGAACCCTACAAACTATGTGGATAATATGTAGTTTAGACTGCATCTATCTTAATTTTTTATGATTATCTTAATATGATTAAAGATTTTAGAAGTGTACTTCCTAAACTTTAAAACGGATTCTAGATAAATATAAAAAATTACGTAATTAATATAAATTAAGGTAGATTCACTCGACGATTATACAACACTCATAATAAGTTTATTTTGAATAAAAAAATATGAGTTTGAGTTTAAACTCCTCTACCGTGGCATGTAGATGGCCGGGAATCACAAATTGGTAAAAGGTAATTGACTTTTATGAAGCAGAATATTGATTTCATCGGAGAAGAAGATCGTTCATGATACGATATAAAAAAAATTCAAAAAAAAATTATAACCGACTTCAATAACCACAATCACTAAAAAATATTTTAGTTTATTACCGAACATATTATGTTTAGAAAAGTTAATGTAGATCTATATTATTATATTTTGGAGCCGGTGCCAATTATTAGCCGCACGAATCGTTTATTCTTCATATTGTTTTGTGTCTCCATATCGGCACCTCATTGGCAATTTGGTACCGGCTCCAAAAAATATTATTATAGAACTATATTAACTTTTCTAAATATATTATATTCGGTAATAATTTTTTTTTTTTTGTGATTGTTGTGGTTGAAGTCGGTTTTCATTTATTTTTGAAATTTTTTTATTTAAAAATTTTTAGAGGTCGTGTATTAAAATAATATGCTACTAGCCCGCGACTTATCAAAATTACAAAATTACTCTTATCCAATGAGGAGTTCCATTCGCCATGTCCGAAGATATTCATCAGATCTTTACCAATTTTATATGGGACCACCTCTGAAGTATGATCTATCAAACAAAAAAATAATCATCAAAATTGATTCCTAATTGGCGGAGGAATCGTGTACAGTCGAATTGAGAACCTCCTCCTTTTTTTGAAGTCGGTTAAAAAGGAGTTTTATGTTTTAACTCATCAACTTTAATACCTAACCTACGCTACCTGACCTACCTTCTATAACTATAATTCAATATTAATACGTAGTTTCTAAAAAAAGATTATTGAAAATCAAAACGAATGGATAAAATAATTAAGATAAAGTATCTTAATGTATGTTTTATGGCTCCAAAGTGTTGTAGTTACAGATATAAAATTAGTTATCTTGAAGGTATATAAGGAGCGTTTTTATCAACTAAACAATTTCATTTGTTTGAGAATTAATACTCAGTCCTCGAAAAGGTAAGTAAAACTGACAAACAAATCAGACAATATGTGTTAATAACATAATTAAGGATTAATACAATACAAATATTATAAACAACTCCTTTTAATAATTTCGATCATCATCATGGCGTGCCTTTTTCAAAGCGAAATTTGGCGGTCCTCATCCGAAAAACTTCTCTATTTTGAGCCGCATCTTTGAGCTTTTGATAGCTAAGCCTTAATAATTTCGATACTCTTAAGTACTTTAATAAATGTTTTGAGCTCGGCATAAGAAGCATCCTCCAATCAAAAAAATTCAAAAAATATTTAATGTACAGGTTCCAAACCGCCAACGCTTAATGTTTAAGCAATATTATCCAAAATGACTGTTTGATATCACGTACCTTGACGTTCTTAAAATAACAATTATAATTCTAAAACACGCAAGTCAACAACAAATGAAACAATATGGCTTTAAGCGTTGGTAGTATGGCCCCAGGAATCGTCCAGTTAAAGTGCTATTAATAAGTATATTGTAACATAAAAACAGTGATTTCTCTGTTTAAGATGAAGAAAACTTTGGCTCTCGTATTGGTTGTTATTGCAATTTCGCATTCTCTGGCTGAGGAGAAAGAAACTACTGTGGAACCTGAGTATGAAATAAAAGACCTTAAACCCGATATCGAGCCAGAAAAGATTGAGAATAAGCCTGATAACAAAGACAATGAGAAATCTGGAGAAAAGGATAAGGATAAATATGAAGTCAAGATCAATAAGTACCGTGTCTTTACGTATCCTTTCTGGGACCCACGGTATCCGGTCTCTAGTCAGATCGATCCTTTATTTGCACCGCGGTTGCCATATCAGATGTACCCAATTAACCCTTGGTTTGGATATTAATCACTGAAAATATTGTTCTTATGTACCTAATTTGGTAAATAAAAGCATGATAATATCAGCTTGTTTCGGTTTAATTTTGTAATTTTAGTAAAAAATAAGGTTAAAATTAGTAGTTTTAATAAAATCAAGAGGTATGTATGTTATTATCATCTTTGGCATCATCATTATCATCATCATCATCATCGCCAGCCCACTACTGAGTACAATCACAGGAGTACAATTCTTCTATTAGAATGAGAAGAGTGAAGGTCATTGTCCACAACGCTATAAACATCCAAACTTTCACATTTATTAAATTATATTTTGAATAATAAATGATTGAAATTTAAACAGTAGCAGTATCACGTTTATAGAAACGTGAATTTTAACGTTATTAAATAAATTGAAACAGTAATTAGTACCGTTTATAAATCCAGCCACAAAACGTTAACCGTCTAGCATAACTTTTGTTATAAAAGGAGCGTATTTGTCTAGCAATAGTTATTCTAAAAAAACATTTCGCTTTTCTTGCTTTTGCAAAAAATACCTTAAATAATCAAGGTAAGTGAAGTATAAATAAACTAATAGGTCGATAAATACATCGTACTCCTATATTAAGCAAAAAATGTCTTAGTTTAAAAAAAGGGGTAGTATTTAATCCTATATCTGTAAATCCCTTTCTTGTAACAAAATATTCGAAAGTAGCACCAAAAATATTGGATTGCACACAACTAAATCAAATTTAACATGCTGTTTAATGGATTAAGCAAAACTCGTTTACTGAGAGATTATCCATTCTTTAATAGTAAATCTAATAATTTTTTGAGTCGCAACCAAATATTAAAATCTTTCAACCTTTTTAAACTTAAGTTAGGTTTATTAACTCGATAGAACTTAAGTGCCCGGCCCTAACCTAACCTATCATATTGACAAAAACTCCGTTGTAAGACTGTATAATTTAGTGTGCAAGTCAGTATATTTGTTATGCAGTAAGTACTTTAATTAGTGGAGACACTTCGTTTGCTTAAATTCTATTAAATATTTCCCAGAAAAGGATTATTATGGATCTAAATCTGAGATGGATCCTGCTTCGGTTAGGTAATCTCAAGTTTGTAGAAACAGTGCAAGGATTCTAGGAGCATACACATTGTCAGCCGGAGCCGTTTGAGATATTTGTCAGTCAGCCAGTCTCGCCTTTTGTCATTAGCAGTTCCACTGTGGATATGATTTGCGTGTATTTATATTTTGTATAGGGTGACTAAAAATAAATCAAATGTATTTTTATTTATAGATGAGAAAAGTCACGGCATTTATATTGGTTTTTGCCGTGATTACACTATTCTCGGCCGATGCAAAACCCAATGGCGACCCGGCTTTGGAACCTGCCATCGGACTTGAAGAAAATATCAAGTTATCTACTGAGAAAAATATCAAAAAACGACAAACGGAATTCGACCCGCCTCCTTTTTATTTAGAATATATGATTTGATGAAAAACCTACTTTTTATCTCGTTCATAATTTTATTAAAACATCAACGGACTGGACAAGTTTTGTATTTATTATGCTTAACGTCTGCTAGGCCCGCTGTCTTCTATCATACTATAATATTATAAATGCGAAAGTGTGTTTGTTTGTTGGTTTGTTGCATTTTCCTTCAGAGAATAGCATAGGCTACTTTTTCTCTAGGGAATTTAAGGAGTTCCCTCGGGAATAAAAGAAAACTTAAACCACGCGGACGAAGTCGCGGGCATCAGCTAGTATTATTATAAAATGGATCGCTGTTCATTAGTCTCGCAAAAACTCAAAAACAGCAAATTTTGATGGAATTTTTTGTGAGTGTTTGAGTAGTTCCCGGGATGGTTTATATTCATAATTGAATTAAAACCGTTATTTTATTGACACAACTCCCCTGTAAAGAGAATCTTACTAATATTATAAATGCGAAAGTTTGGATGGATGTATGGATGCATAGATGTATGGATGTTTGTTACTCAATCACGCCCCAACGGCTGAACGGATCTGGCTGAAATTTGGCACAGAGATAGATTATAGTCTGGGATAGCACATAGGCTACCTTTATCCCGGAAAATTAAAGTTCCTGCGGGAACCAAAAAACCTCAAACCACGCAAACGAAGTCGCGAGCATTCGCTAGTAAAATATATCCCCACCATCACACATTGAGTAGGTATTCCATGATTTGAAATAAGTAGGATTTGCAGTTAAGTGTGACGTTGTTAACAGATTTTTTTGTCGATATAAGGAACCATAGGCCTGTACTCAGACTAAACGAGAAATATATTATCTGTATCGTTATAGTGATAACTAGCGACTTCTGCCGCGTGGAAATAAGATTTCCTAATTCCCACGCTAACCCCTAAACTTTCCGGGATTAAAAGTGTCACTGCCTATGTTAATCTCCAGGTCCTCAACTATACCCATGCCAAAAATCACGTCGATTCGATGCTCCGTTGTGGCGTGATTTCCTTGAATCAACCAAACCAATAAACCAACAAACAAACACACTTTCGCATTTATAATACTAGTAATATTAGTAAGGTTGATATGATTCAAAATAAAATTAATTTTAAGAAAATAAAGCTATTTTTTCAAAATAGGTAAATAGGGGTCCATATGACTTGATTAGTCTAGGCAATAAAGCTAGTAGAACCCCAACAATAATTCCTCAGGCGACGAAACTTTATACATAGTATGATGAGTTAAACGTATATTATAAATATCCAACAAAAAATCAGAAAGAAGTAAGGTTTTTTTGAGGGTAAGGGTTGACATAGGCTACTTTTTATCCCGGAAAGTTAAGGAGTTTCCGCGGGTATAAAAAAAAACTAAAAATAGGTGGATGAAGTCGCGGGAATCAGCTAGTAATAAATGATTTGATGGATTGAAATCTATACAGTAGCAGTAACACGTTTGTAGAAACGTGAATTTCAACGTAATTAAATAAATTGAAACTGTAATTAGTAGGTGCCGTTTATAAGCCCTGCCACAAAGTCTTAATCGTCTGGTATAAGTATTGATTTATAAGCAGCATATTTCTCTAGAAATAGTAATCAATAACTTTTTTCTTTTCTTGCTTTTACAAAAAATCTTCAAATAATCAAGGTAAGTGAAGTACCAATAAGCTAGTAGATCAAGAAATACGTCGTATTCCTAAATTAAGCTAAACTATGTCAATCATTGTCAGTGGACCTAAAATGGACTTCAAATACTTATAAATAGTGTTAGCATTGTTACTGTTTGTCATTATATCTCACTAGTGAATGACCGGGACTTCGTCTGCGTGGTTAGAGGTTTTGAGGTTCCCGCGGGAACTCTTAAATTTTCCGGGATAAATCTGCTATTCCAGACTATAATCTATCTCTGTGCCAAATTTCGGTCAGATCCGTTAAGCCGTTGGGGCGTGATTGAGTAACAAACATCCATACATCCATACATCCAGGCATCCATTCATCCCATCCAAACTTTCGCATTTATAATATTAGTAAGATGAAACAGGAAGTATAATATCTGTCAATTTGACTCGTTTCATGTCATTCGATTTAATCTGCGGATACGGACGCCATATTGAAAATAGTATAAATACGAGTGTTTGAACGATGGTAATTCTTTTCTCCTGCCGGCAGACTCAGCGATTATTGAAGTTTATAAAAACAGTGTAGGTGTTCTAGGAGACTAAACATTGTGGCCAATCCTGTTATACACCATCTTTAAACTAAACTAAAATGACAGCTTTGTATCTAGTGCTGCCTCTTTCTGCAGTTAGTATTATGAAAGGGATAGCAATATAAATAGAGCTGCAATTTCTATAAATAGAGCCATCAGTTTAGTTTTAGAGATGATGTACAAAATAATTCGCCTCATTATCAGACGGAGCCGTCTGAGCTATTTGTCATATGTCCGTGTGATTATGATTTGTACACTAATATTGTCTTGAGTGTAATTAATAATTAATTAAATGTAATTTTTATTTATAGATGAACAAAGTCACCGCATTTATATTGGTTTTTGTCGTGATTCCACTATTCTCAGCCGATGCGAAACCTAACGCCGACGCGGCTGTGGAACCTGCTATCAGGCTTGAAGAGAATATCAGGTTAACTACTGAGAAAAATGTCAAAAAACGCCAAACGATATACGACCCCCCTCCTTTTTATTCAGAGTACATAATTATGATTTGATGAAAAACATATTCTTCTTTCTGGTTCAAAAATGACCATCAGCAGTCTGTACAAGTTTTGTATTAATTATGCGTGGCTTCTCAGTTCTTGAGGGAACAAGGGAGAGGAATTGAGCTCAAATTATTAAAATTTTAAAAATTGTTTAAAGATATAAATTTAGTGGATTTTTTTCACGGCGCAAGAGGGCATGGGCCTTCATTCATAATGAAGGAACTAAAAGTTATATTCGCTATAATCCGCTACAATAGGTAAATCTATGAGGTACAGTGTGTATCCCGCACAGCCCGTGATATTCACCACACCACGGAAATCTTCCAAACCACCCTCAACGTACTTTTCACTCCGATATTAGTTCGAATTATACTTCTAGTTTCGTCATTATGATGGACTTCCGCAAAGTAACGCCTGCTTTGTAATAAGTAAATTGATAATTAGCTGATAGTAAACTATATGTTATTATTGTTGATGGAATTATTTCAATTTTTCCCTTTCCCAAAATTAGTGTGCATTCGCTTTAGAGCGGAAGCTTCAACCTTGAAGGCGGAGCTTTAGTATATCCATTATTCCTCTTGTAATCTTCGACCCGTGGACTCTTCAAACACATTTACCCTGTAATATCGCCGTTAACACTTCTGAAAAGCTCTTCGGCCCTTTCGACCCTCTGTTGGTCCTTTAATCTAAATAATGCAGTCTGAATGGCCGACACTATCAGTGTCCTTCGCAAAACGACTTGATTAAAAGGGTTAAGATTTAAAAATATATTTTAAAGTGATGCTTTTTCTTAAAGTTCCATAAAAGGTTTGTACTTTGATGTAATTTTGTATACTGTCACTGGCAGTAAAATTGTGAACGGTACACTTAGTCTCAGTTTTTATATTTTAAAATTAGATTTATCGTATTGAGCGTTCGATCACAAAGTAAATTGAATATTAAAATCATTGATTTAGAGCTCAACTTCCTATATGCATCAACACGTACACGATACGTTTCGGAATTAAAATCGTATAGAATTTGTGACCTTAAATCAAGAGCTCTTGGGTCCATTTTACTTTACGTTCAATCTAATTTGCGATGTAACAACTTAAAGTTTTATATTTTTGTTGAATAAATAAAGTTTTTTAACAGTGTGTTATGTGTTTTTCTCAAGTTTTGTAGATCGAACCCGATTGTAGATTGAAACATCTCCTTTGATACCTACAGGTACACAATTCCTGTTAAAGACTATAACAGGAATAGTGCCCCTACTGAAAACTGAAAAGTAATTTTTTATAACTATATACTGTTTGTTTAATGCACTGCGTGCTACTGTTTGTTAACCCGAATAAATAAAAATAAAAATAAAAGTAATACTTATTAAAATCGGTTTCACAAACTGTTATTGAAACTAACGACCACCAATTAAAAAACTGTTGAATTAAAAAACTCGTTCTACGGGTACTGAGCCATCCAACAGGATTCTATTTTGTAGGCGATAATTAATATTCGGTCCTTTGAGCTTTGGTACCTGGTTAGACCTGGCTGTGTACGACGTAAGGTCGAATTCAAATTATTTGGAACAGCTTACACAGTTCTAGTTTTATTCTACAAGTGATATTAAGTCCCTTGATAGGTGTTAATTATTAAACAAGTCATAATTAAAAAAAATTAAAAAACACGACTGCCCTGCCAAAAAACGAACTAAAAAGTTAAAAATCTAAATTAATCTAGTTAAATTAGAAGCTTATTCAAATTTTTATTAAATGATATTTTTTTATGAATCACTGGATATTGAACTATAGTGTTAAATATTTTTGGAATCTACTCATCATTTTCTAGATGATGATTATATAGTTAATCTTATTTTCGATTATTTTTTTTCAACTTTAGTCTTTAATGCGGGATCATGGTCACCCCATCAATATTTTTTTTAAATTTTACTAGCCTATGTCACCCGGAATAAGCTAGGAATTCTAACGATACCTCATTTATGAAAATCGTTTCAGGCGTATAGAAGTTATGGTGGAATATACAAACTCACATACATTCATACATAAACCCTGAAAACAATATACTCCTTTTTTCAGGCAGTCGTGTAAAAAAGAAGAGTTGTAATTAAAGATGCAAATTTTACACTCCTACCATCAGGTTATTTGAATTCCCTACCTTAATCTCACATGAATCTAACGTCACACATATCATACTAATATAATAAATGCGAGTGTGTTTGTTTGTTGGTTTGTCCTTCAATCACGCCGCAACGGACAAACGGATCGATGTGATTTTTGGCATGGGTATAGTTGAGAGTGAGAGTGACATAGTTATATCCCGGAAAATTAAAGAGATCCCGCGGGAATAAATAACTTAAACCAAGTCACGGGCATCAGCTAGTAATGCAATATGGCGGAGAATTTATTGGCTGTTGTAAAAGTTGTTATGTTCATTTATTTTCCCGTACTTTCTTAGAATATGTTTTCTATGTCATTTTTTTTTGTAATCATCAAATATTGGGTGTTCCAAAAGACGGTAAATTCTGGTCGGTAAAATCTCTATTGGTTTTATAACCATCTTAAACTGACAGCTTACTTAAAAAAAGTGCGTCAAATGTTGATGACGTCACTAATAACTTGTATGTCATCGAAGTTTCCATACGATTCGACGTTTGATATAGAGATCCTTATTTGACTAGTTGTCAAAATACCCAGTATCCATTATAATTATTCAATAGGTCTTTTTTAAGTGAAATTCTTTAGAATCGATGTGATTTGAAAATTCGATTAAACGAAAAAGCTAAATTTTATTCGATTAAAAGAAAAAGCAAAAAAGACAGAATTAGTTTTTAGTAGAATACAAGTTATATTTATCATATTCTCTCGTAGGCTACTTTTCTGGAATGTTACTTCTGCCATGTGTGAATTGCACACACACTTTTTTTAAATATAGTTTTAATTATATATCAAATCACTTAGCAAACTCAGATTGAATAATGGAGGCTTAGAGGCTTACCAGGATGACAGGACAAAGAAGGAGGTATTAGATAATTTGTTGATGAGTACCCGTTGAGTAATAGCCTCGGCGCCGCAGCGGAGTACGTTGATTTGTTGCCGACATGTTTCACGCTGGACTGAGCCCTTTATTAATTTATTGGGCAGCGAAAATGTTTTGCTTTACTTAGGTATTTACTTGAGTTTCTTGGGACGTAAACAACATCTTCTAACGAAACTTATGTGCTCTATAGAGTCTATACTTTTTTTTTGTTTATTGATATACCAACAAATATTGCACAAACAATTAATAATCTTAAAATAATACAATAATGTCTAGTTCTAATGCAATACTTAATTATAGGCATATACAGCATTAAAGATTATCCGGTCAATATACATTTTTTTTAAATATTTAAGTACAAAAACAAAGACAAAGAATACCCTTGTGTCTGGGAAGATTCCTATTTGGATGGTAAAGTTAAATTCTACGAAGCCATTTGTTATATTAAGTAAAGCCTCAATAGCTAGTAGGTAGTATTTAAACTGAAGACTGAACAGAAATATGGGTTTTAAACACTGTTATAAAACAGAAACACTAATTATAACGGAAACAGAAATGATACTGTAACGCAATCAATCTGTAACCGTTTATTTCTGTTAATAAGTGTTTTTATCTGTAACCCTAATAGGTACATGCCCTAACAAACTGCACGGTGTGACAACACGTTCTTCTCACTTCATTGGACTTTACACACACTGACACAACATGGCCATGTTTTTCATAAAACAATTGCAATCATCGGTGCTTTCAACTTAGGTTCAAATTTGAATACGCGTCAACAACAGTAAATTTGACAACGTCGCTATTTCGTTTAGGTACAATTTAAAACACTTTCATTTCTGGTAAAGATTCATTACTGTTACAGAAATATAAGTGTTTCAAACAGTTTTAAAGTGCAACCGGCAACAGTATAAAAACACATTCAAAAGGGTTACAGCTTCGATTCTGTTACACTTTCATTCTGTAACACTTATATTTCTGTAACCTTTATGAATCTGTTTTTCAGACCCTGATTTAAACTCTTCTCACTTTGAGAGTAGACGCGAGCTCACTATTAAGCTGGTGATGGGTGAGTTGATAAAGCGGCTTTTGATATTTCTAAATAAGTTGAAGATGTTGTATGAGACGGCGATAATATAAAAAACCCGGCTAAATTTGTTGCGGGCTCTTCTCAGACCAGGGCGGGTTTGGAACCCTCGTAACTTCAGTTTTAAGATACCGTAACTGATTATCACCATCGGCATCATGTTTTAGTAATTGGACGTCAATAAGGGTATAGTGAACCTAATTTGAATAAATATGTATTGATTGATTGATTGAATACATAGAAAAACTTCCTGCTGATTCGTGTCGGAATTTTCTGAAGCGTCAATAGCGATGATGAGAACTCAATCAAGTCAGCAACTCTTTATCAAACTTAAAAACGCGTTTCTATAATATATGGAAGTTGTATGAAATTCACAATAGTGACGTCATCAAATTTCAACGCACCTGTTTTCGTTAATCGATGTTAATTTTAGGTCTGTTGGAAGATCCTCTATTTAATTATCAGTTAGAAATAATTTACTTTTGATATAGGCATCATCCCTATTCACCCTATCACAGTAGACTGATGTGATTGGAGAGCTTTAATTTGAATCGAATCGTTCAACGCTGTTACATATTGTCGTTAATTTCCATTCAGAGGAGTTCTGATTTCGAAACGTTTTGTGCAGTTAAATACAAACGGTTCTCTATTCACTGGTGATTGAAATTAATGTAATCAGTTCCTATATTACCACTGTCACGAATATGTGATAGATTTATTTACCTACTAGCTGATGCCCGCGACTTCGTCCGCGTAGATGGAGATTATTTGGTTCCCACGGGCACTCTTCGGGCAACTAACCTTTGTGTTATTCCAGACTATAATCTCTGCGCCAAATTTTATCCAGATCCGTTTAACCCTTCTGTTATGATTGAGTTACAAACATCCAATTGAGGTTTTTTGGTTCCCACGGGAACTCTTTAATTTTTCGGGATAAAAAGTAGTAGTATACATCCATTCATCCAAACTATCGCTTTTATAATATAAGTATGAAGTATGATATTATTATACTAACGCCATATTGAGACCGTCGAAAACGTGACTTTAAAGTCTGCACCATAAGAGTGATACTGGATAACGTGTTCTTACCTGATATCGTTTTATTACTACGAGTCAGATTTTTAGCAAACCAAAAAATTTGTATAGGATCAAAAAATCTAAATCCATGGTAATTAACAAAAACTGAAAAAAAAATTAGGTAAATATTATGACTTATTCTCTTGTATACAATCTCTAAGCTAAAATGACAGGACTTCCACGTATTGGCAAAGTGCAACTGCGAGGTACTCAAAAGTACCACACTTCACACACAAAAGAGATTTTCTTCGGTGTCACCATAGTCCATTCAAAACACCAACAGTACAAATTAATTTAAACTGTGGAAGGTGAATTTAGGTTTTGGTTTGCGGCGCTCATACTAAAACCATTGATTCTACAAAAAAAAACGTTACACATAATTTGTAGGAAATTTTCTCCTGTTTAATTTATTACATAACTATTTTCATCGTAAAAGTAGTCCGAAAGGAGTTATTGTCAAAACTCGAAAAACAGTTTTTGTGCGCCGTATTCCCAATATGGCGGCGCGAGCGGCAAAGATACGAGGTGGCAAATTCGGAAAGAGCATGTCGAAGTCTATAAAATACACTAATTTTCAAAACTCCCGAGAAATTTTCCAGGTAAAACTACCAAATGACTGGACTACTATAAAACCAAAAACAAAGAAATAGAAATTCTAACGCCATCTCTTTCGTTTATTCTCCTTGCAGGAAAGATAGCAGTAGAATATAGTGCTGTCAATTTAGTTCACAGATTATGTATCAAAGTTTGTATTTCCCTAGTGTCGACCGTTCATTTTTGACGACCTCCATAGCGCAATGTTGAGCGCTGTTGTCTTAATGTGTGGAGGTCCCGGGTTCGATCCCCGGCAGGCTAAATTTGGAACTTAATAATTTCTGAATTTTCTCTGGTCTGGCCTGGTGGGAGGCTTCGGTCGTGGCTAGTTACCATCCTACCGGCAAAGACGTGCCACTTAGCGATTTAGATGTACGATATGATGCCATATAGAAACCGATTAGGGGTATGGGTTTAATTTAGCAGCCATGTCCCTAACAGGTTAGCTCGCTAACCTCTTAGACTGCATCATTATTCATCACTTACCATCAGGTGAGATCGCAGTCAAGGGCCAACTTGTAGTGGAAAAAAATTACCAGATCTACAGTCACGGCTGTAATCTCATGAGTGTTCAATGCTTTTATCAGCAGTAAGGTAAAAGGTCGTATCCACACGCAAGTCACGTCTCGTCTTTATTTACCAAAAGCGGTCGTCCGGAGCTTGATTTCCGGAGAACACGATCGGCAATTTTGATACATTTTAAAACAAGTAATTACTTAAATCTTTATTCGCCTATTCGCTATTTTACTTTCAGAATATTCTACTTACTTATATTTGGAGAATTGTCCTTAAAAATCTTTTTAGGATGTAAGTTTTATGGCAGGATAAAACGCGAGGACCTAGGCCACAGAATATATCATTTAATTTTGGCTGGAATAATTTTAGGTGAAAAAAGTGAGAGTTAGACTATAACTTAACCAATAATTATATAAACAATCTATAATAATCGAAATAATAATTGTTTTAATGAGCTATATACTATTTTATTGTATGTTTAATGGGCCCACATCATAACATCGCTCTACCGTAATGACCGACAAAATTTGTCAAACAAACATGTTTACTGGGTAATAGTACTATTACCTATTCTGTGGTGAAACATGGAATAGACATTAGCTGAACGGTCATTAAATTAACGATTATGTCAATAAATATTAGTTTAGTGTTAATTTACAGACATGCTAAAGCTATTAACTAGTCGTAAGTGCCTAAGCGGTGATAGCCTTTTTAGCTTTAGACACCCGCTTTCCTATACGGGGTCGCGGTTTCGATCCCCGGAAACGCACCTCTAACTTTTTGGAGTTTTACCATGTGCGTTTAAAACAATATCACTTGCATCAAACTGTGAAGGAAAACATCGTGACCTGCTCGAGATTTTTTCATAAAGTTCTCGAAAGCCTGTGAAGTCTGCCAATTCCCACTGGGCCGGCGTGGTGGACTGTGGCCAAACCCTTCTCATTCCGAGAGGAGACTCTTGCTTAGTAGCGAGCCAGCAATGGGTAGAAAATATTTCATTGCCTGTATAGTCCCACAAACTTATCTGACCCTATGGCCAAAAGTGAAAGTAATTTTTATACCTGTTAAGTTTTTGATTTTATTTTATGTTTTTTCATAATAAACGAGCGATGCTGTCACCGGGTCAGATATGTTAATGTTATAGCCGTAGAGATTGACATAATTTCTTGTTCTCTGAGTGAACTCACAAAGGTAGCAATGTGGACTATAAGTTATAAGTAAGTAGGTGATATTTTTTTTTGCATATTGTATAAGCTAAGCTAGATATAAATATTGTTACTGCGCCATCGTATTAGGAATTCCTGTAAAGATGATGTAAGAAGTGAATAAATATAAAGGCAGTTCCGTGCCTCTATCAGGATTGTCAACCATATCGTCTGGTGGATAAAGATCAAGTACGATACGATTGTACGATATCATCTCTATAATAATTCTTAACAAATCAATAAAATTATGGTACCACTCATTAGAGAATCATTAATCACAACGTTTTTAATAATTTCTAACATAAAATTATCACGGATTACGCGGAACAAAAGCGATTCGTCAAAAACGTGGTGCGCTTGCCGTTGACGTTTTAAAATGTGTCGTCCAATATGGCTGCGCTAACCATCGACACGACGATCTGCCAGACTGACTACTAGGCCTATTACACTGCACTTTTCACAGGAACCCTTACACTTGATTCAGTGTAGTGTAATAAGAGTAAGGGAGAAAGGGTTCCTAATTTGATCCTTATTGCTGTGCAATAAGCGACGGTCTAAACGACAACGCGCACCCTTACCACAGGGCCCTGTAGAAAGTGCAGTGTAATAGGCCTATGACTGTCAAATCTCGTTCCGACGTAATTTAAAAAGAGGGCGCTAGCGATGCGCCGTCAAATAATAGGCCTATTACACTGCACGTTCCACAGGGCCCTGTGGTAAGGGTGGGCGTGGCAGCTAGATAGAGCGTTGCTTATTACGCAGCAATAAGGATCAATTTTGGGATCCTTACTTCCTAAATTTTATTACACTACACTGATTCAAGTGTAAGGGTCCCTGTGAAAATTGCAGTGTAATAGGCCAAATAAATAAATGTTTGTCAGACTATAATTCCAAGTGACACCTGTCACCTCGACGTCACCTGACCGTCTGGGTCTACACGTGGGATCAACCGGGGACCGGTACATTATTCACACCTACATCACCCTTCCCAAGGGCGTGCTATTGTTTGGTGGACAAGTGACAGACGTATGAATAGCTAAATAATGTATACTTGTTTGTCTTTTAACATTAATCATGTATGCTTATCGTAGCAAAGACACCGCGTCGTTTATGCACCTATCCAAATATCCCTTACCCCGGGAACCCGTTATCCTAGGTGATATGAAAGCTTCTTATCTATGTGACAGTTTTCTTATCTACACGACGAATGGTCGGCTATAACTGTTAGACTGTCGCGTCGTATTGCATCGTATCGAGTCGCTTTGTCGCGTGTCACTTTAAGATCTTGGGTAGGTACTTGTTTGTAGGCTTAAAATACTCAGCAATAACACGTCATTTACGTGTCCAAATATACCATTACCAGCCTATTGCAGAACACGAATATCTTCTCAGAATTTTTTAAACGTAACTTAAAGATTGTAAATGTAATTTAGTCCTCAATTATTTCGTAGAGGATATTAAAAAAAAAGCATATATCGTCGACCGTAATCTAACTTATGTACGACGTATAAGGGACATTTTCCTCAAAATGAACTTTGAATGCAGTCCGATACAGTTTTTTGAGCTCTATCGAATGGTATAGTAGCATTTTCGTAGCTTATAAAAAATGTCCGATACGCCACAGAAAATTAATGATTTTAAAGCAATTTTCGAACAGAAATATGTCGTATAGGGCAAAAGTAAAAATACCCCGACCTTTACATCAATATGACACTTATTTGTTTGTTTCTGAATGGCCTCTACATCTTATGAACTGAAATAAAATTGTGAAAATTGTCCATTATATCAATTTGCACATTTAAATATTGCTGTATTATGAAGAAGTTACTAGATAGGAACGCCCGTCTCACTTTAGCGGACAGCTAAAAGAAAGGGAACAAAATAATGCGTCAGAGTAAAACTTTTAGTAGGTAAATAATTGAGAATTTAAGCGGAATGTAAGGCTAGATTTCACAACCATCGTCTAACAAAATGTCAAAGCTCCATGAACACAGACCTAATCCTAATACCATTGAAAAAATACAACAATTAAAATAATAAATGATTTATTTATTTCGTGTAGGAAAACTTGTTTCACTTAGGTTTCGTTAAGACAACAAAAATATATGTCGATGGAACTATTCTAAATTGCTATCAAAACGAATATTTAAAACTCGCACATTCCAAAGCAATAGGTCTCACATTATAACAAAGTGACAAGGACGAAAGCACTAGTAGTGTCGCGTGGATAGTTCTTTAATTCCCACCGGAACTCCTCATTAATTTTCCGGGATAAAAAATAGCGTATATCCATCCCCGTAAAACCTATCCCTGTACCAAATTTTATCAAAATCGATTGAACAGATGAGCCGTGAAAGCGTAGCAGACAGAACGACATACTTTCGCATTTATAATATTAGCATGGATCTGTATTTATCTGGCCCGGTGGCCAAAATTTGAGCAATTTTTTATGCCTGTTTAGTTCTTGTTTTTAATTTATTTTTCATATATAATAGCGACGCTGTCACCAGGTCAGATAAGTTTGTCGGACTTTAACTAACAAAATCCACTAAGCCCGAAAGCCATAAACACGTTTAGCCGCATCTAATCGTAACCCATCTCAAGAGGATCTCGGGTCCGATCGACCCTCCTTCTTATAATTCAGTGTCAATAGTGTACATTGAATGTTCGACAAACTACTATCAGTGTACCGACTACCGGGGTGAAACGACTTCAGAACAATTGACTTTAGGGTAAACGGAAGCTAAAGTTTGTCTTTGTGGAGTCAAGTTTAGTATCTATTTGATAAACCTAACTGTTTGGTCGGTTTTCTATTCGGGTTGGTCCCGAATCACTATATTGGAGATACTTTTTGATTAAACTTGAGGGTTTAAGTCGTGGGTTTTAGAAGCAACTTTGCTGAAGTTATATTTGTATTACATTTCTTGAATTTTGATACGTTTAAAAGAAGAGGAGAGGAAATTGTAATGCCAACTTGCATAGCCTCTCCTCGTATTAAAAACAATTGCATCGTACAGTTTAACCATTGATTGGCGGCACGCACCGCCGCTACAAGCGCTACAAGTCATATTTAAAAAAATAAAAAACACGACTGCCCTGCCAAAAAACGAACTAAAATGTTAAAAATCTAAATTAATCTAGTTAGATATAATCTTATTCACATTTCTATTAAATGATATTTTTTTATGAAACACTGGTTATTGAACTAGAGTGCTATATATTTTTGGAATCTACTCATCATTTTCTAGATGATGATTATATAGTTAATCTTATTTACGAATTTGTTTTCAACTTAAGTCTTTAATACGGGACCATGGTCACCCCCACCTACGTTCGGGAGTTCGTTTACAATTTCGCGAGTTAAATTATAATCTAACGGTTTTTACAATCTTACGGTGTCGAATACATTGCGAGAATAAAATTCACTCGAATGGTTTTCACAGTGCGAACGTAAACAATATAAAATAAATAAATAAATAGAATTTTTATTGACCAACAGTTTACATCAAATTAATCAGTAGTACAAAAAAACATTACATGCAGTAGTTATGTACTGTATACATACTTGAAAAGTAAATGTGGTCAAAGGGCCACCTCCTCAGCTTGTGCTGCAGCATGAAAGGTAGGTATATACCTACCTGACATACCGTAACGCTGATTTTCAGGAACCTAGGACTGAAACGTCACGGACCATCACTGTATATTCCATAGATAACGGAAATAAAGGTATATTCCAAGGTAGTAAAAGTGAACAAAAGAAAAAATATTTTATCATCAAATACAAAAATATACTACGTCCGTGGCGCAGTGTGTAGCGCTGTTGTCTTTGTGTGCGGAGGTCCCGGGTTAAATTTAAAATTTCTGAATTTTCCCTTGTCTGGCCTGGGAGGCATCGGCCGTGGCTAGTTACCACCCTACCGGCAAAGACGTGCCGCCAAGCGATTCAGCGTTCCGGTACGATGCCTTGTAGAAACCGAATAGGGGTATGGGTTAAATATAACTGTCGTGCTCCTAACAGGTTGGCCCGCTACCATCTAAGACTGCATCTTCACTTACCATCAGGTGAGATCGCAGTCAAGGGCTAACTTGTAGTGGATTAAACAAGTGAAATTAATATAACGAATTAAAAAATACGACTGCCCTGCCATATTATTTTTGGAGTTTACCTCCATAAGAAGCGATTTGCATATATAGCCTTTGGAATCTTATTCACATATTTTATTAAATGATATTTTTTTGTGAATCACTAAATATTGAACTATAGTGCTATATATTTTTGGAATCTACTCATCATTTTCTACATGATGATTATATAGTTAATCTTATTTTTGATTTTTTTTTTTTCAATTTTGGTCTTTAATGCGCGACCATGGTCACCCCATAATTTTTTTTAAAAATTTTACTAGCCTATGTCACCCGGAATAAGCTAGGGATTCTAACGATACCTCATTCATCAAAATCGGTTCAGGCGTATAGAAGTTATGGTGGAATATACAAACTCACATACATACATGCATACATACATACATAAACTCTGAAAACAATATACTCCTTTTTTCAGGCAGTCGTATAAAAAAAAATTTACTTATAATAATATATAAATTTGCTCAAAAAAGTAACTTAATCATCAACTTAATATCTCGTGTTCTTGTAGTGACGTGACGTTCGCTTGTTGCAGATGCGCTACAGTGACGCGAGGCGACATCTGATGGGGCGGTGACGCAGCATGCGCCGCGACCTGCTCGCCGCGCTTCTGCGGCTGCTCATCGTCGCAGGTACTGTGCCCATCCACCCATCCACCCATCCACCCATCCACCCATCCATCCATCCACCCATCCATCCATCCATCCACCCATCCACCCACCCATCCATCCATCCACCCACCCAACCATCCATCCATCCATTCATCCACCCACCCATCCATCCATCCATCCACTCATCCATTCACCCACCCATCCATCCACCCACCCATCCATCCACCCATCCATCCATCCACCCACCCACCCATCCATCCATCCACCCATCCACACACCCATTCACCCATCCACTCATCCACCCTTCCATCCATCCATCCATCCATCCATCCATCCACCCACCCATCCATTCAGCCACCCATCCATCCATCCATCCACCCATCCATCCATCCATCCATCAGCCTGTATGCATCCCCTGCTGGACTGTGCAGGAGGTGATGCATACACAGTCCAGCAGGGGATGCATACAGGCTGATGGATGGATGGATGGATGGTGCCAGTGGCGTGCAGTTCATAGGGGCATAAATGCACTGCATACCCAAGTGGAAATACATCAATGCACATTTTTACCAAAACAGTGAGTAAATAGGTATTCTGACTTACCAATGCCTATCCTACTCAAACCCTGTGCACGCCACTGTAATAACAGTCCAGCAGGGGATGCATACAGGCTGATGGATGGATGGATGGTGTCAGTGGCGTGCAGTTCATAGAGGCATAAAAGCACGTCACACCCAAGTGGAAAAACGTTTTTTTTAAAATTTTTTTTTTTATTGCTGGTTAGGCTTGCGCTTGACGACAATCATGCTTAGTGCAAAGCAATGATGAGGCCTAGGTTGGAACACGCTTGCCTAGAAGATGCCTATTCACTCTTGCCTTGAAGGTACTTAAGGTATAAGTGGCAGGAAACACGTGCGCTGGGAGGGTGTTCCACACCCCAGCAGTTCGTATCAGAAACATCGAGCAAAAACGTCGATGCTCATTTATACCAAAACAGTGAGTAAATAGGTATTCTGACTTACCAATGCTTACCTTACTCAAACCCTGTGTACGCCACTGGCTAACAAACATCCATCCATCCAAACTTTCGCATATATAATCAACTAGATGATTTCCGCGACTTCATCTGGAGTTAGGATTTATTTCGTGGGTTAGGATTTATTGATTCCCGCGGGAACACTTTAATTTTCCAAGATAAAAAGGAGCCCCCGGGATACAAATTACAAACTATCCCTGTACCAATTTTCATCAAATTAGGTTGCACAGGTGGGTTGTTAAAGCGTAGCAGACAGACAGCCGGACAGACAGACACATTTTCACATTTCATTAGTCTGGATACAAAAGTGAGTACACGGCAGTTCCAGTTAAAAAATAAAATCATATACCTATACAAAGCAAGATTTGGAAGCTTTCAACTAAAATTACCTTTCAATCAATCTCCATTTGACGAAAACAAAATAGCTTTTCCAGCATAATGGAGGCTCGGTCGAACTGAATTAAACTTTTACGAAGATATAATCCAATTCATTTGAGGCATAAAGACTATAAATATTAATAAAGTTCGGGGCCGCGTGACCTTCAAACAAGTTCCATGAAAAGATGGAAATGTGCGTGGAATTAAATATTATTTTAAACGGAGCATGAAAAAGACTGATTGCTTTCATGCTTTTATTATGGTAGTTTTTAATAGATCCGTGTTTATGGAATGATAATTAAGTATCTAAATTTGTTTTTCATCCACTTCATGTTAGCCCTTGACTGCGATCTCGTCTAATGATAAGTGAAGATGCAGTGTTAGGGGTATGGCGGTAATATTAAACCCATAGCCTTTTACCCTTTAACGTTTCTGCACGACATCGTACCGGATCACTTAATTGCTGGACGGGTACGTCTTTTCCGGTAGGGTGGTAACCAACCATGGTCGAAACCTCCGACCGTCAGATCATGGAAAATGTAGAATTTTTAAATTCACAAATTGACCCTTCCTGGGATTGAACTCGAGACCTTCGCATATTAAGACAACGGGGTTCAATAATGCGCCAGGGAGGTCGTCAAAAATAGACCTGTCCCAGTAAATACACTGTCAAAATTATTAATATACCTTTAATTGTATGTTTAATATACCTATCTACACACAACGCTGTTGTAATATTTTAATATATTCTATTATTATTAATTTAAATAATTATATTTAATATACTTATTATTCTATATGCAAATTATTTTACATAGTCAAAATATAATAGAAATTATAATATAATTTTATCTGTAAAGGTAAATTGATCTTTGAGACCGACGCAAGTGTAAAGAGGGTTATAAAGGAACTCTGTAACTCGACTGATACTTTCACCTCATAAATTCTCGCCGAAATTACATTAAATTGGTTCATTCGCACATGTAGAACTGCTGCGAAATGAATAAGTATTAGGTATTAGCAAAGTTAGACCCTCTCACTTCCATGAAAGGGCATAAAACTTGGCGAATCAGTTATGGTTAATGGAGTGTAAAACAGGCCGACGAGATTAATAGCTTCACGGCCTTCTGGATAAAAACTACGTAAAAAGTATCCATCATGTTTAGGATTTTCAGGTTCAGTAAAGAAGCCAAAACTCAATTTCATATTGGCTACTGAGCTAGGGACGAAGCCTTTCACCATAATATATCATATACTAGCTAATGCCCGCGACTTCGTCTGCGTGGATAGAGGATTTTTAGTTCCCGCGGGAACTCTTTTATTTTCAGGGATAAAAAGAAGCCTATGTGCTATTCCAGACTATAATCTGTATTGTGTATCTGTACCAAATTTCATCCAGATCCACCCAGCCGTTCTAGAGTTATAAGTGTTCGAACAAACCCGACCTTGTTTTATATATTAAGATAATACGAAATCTGAGGTGGAAGTTGGAAGAGTGTTAACCAATCAGAGTTGATTGCGATCGTTACATTGTAGCAATAATTTTTACGTAGTAAGGCTCATGGGTATGTGGTTTCTTTCAGAATGTGAAGTTCTAAAGCTAATGATACACCGAACTGATAAAATTCGAACAAGCAGACTCAAAACATTATATCTATAGAAAAAATTAAACTACAAAGTTTATAAAAGATGGCAGTAAATAACGCTGTTGTTCTGTTCGACGACCATTTTCGGCGCAAGTGACGTTCATGTGTTACTTCCGTCCGGTATAGTATATTTACTACTTCATTTTACTACTTTCAAGCACAGAATAGGTAAAATACACTAGCGGCACGCTATGATGGCCGGTTTGACACATTACAATAGTGATGTGGAATGTCAATTTATTCTCGAACAAAAAACAATTAAGTTTTGTTTTTGTACCTGATTAAATAGGTTTAATAAAACAAAAATGTATATGTTTATTTAATTTATTTGAACGAACTGAATATTTGAACGAAAATGAATATACATACTTTATATGCACACAAGAAACATATGAATACAAAAGATACCAAAAAAGGTGCCACAAAAGGCCATAATTAATCAGATTCGTCCATACTACTATTTTCACTGTCGTCACTGCTATTATCACATACATTAATAATTATATGTTCGTTTTCTATAATATTATCTATTTTCACATCTCTTTCATAATCTTCCCTTATTAATTTAACAGTTCTATTCACAGCCTTTTCCCAGTCTCCTTTAGTCACATGTTCACAAGCTTCTTCTAATAACTTTAGCATTTTTTTTGTGGTAAATGGGGGTTCTGTATTGTGTCTTGCAGCATATCCCTTAATTTGAGCCCACACCAACTCAATCGCATTATACTCACAATGGTAAGGCGGTAACCGTATAACTCTGTGCCCATGTTCTAATGCTATTTCGTCAATGACGTATCGGATCTTGGTTGGTTTGTTTTCTTTTAAAAGACGTACTAATTCCGCTTTTAACATATTCATGTTTGCATCTACGCCATTTTTACGAAGCCATGCGACGATATCAGCTTTCTTTTGGGATTGGGCAGGTGGCTTGTCAATTTGCATCGAGTGGTATGGGGCGTTGTCCATAATTATAATAGATGGTTCAGGGAGGCTACACAACATTGAGGTAAACCATTCAGTAAACTTTTCTCCATTCATGTCTTCATGATAGTCTCCAGTGGTTTTTGACGCAAAAGCCATGAGAGAACCTTCGACAAACCCGTTGATGGTTCCGGCGTGACAAATTATAAGTCGCGATCCTTTTCCTACAGGAACTTTGGAAGTAGATGCTGCTGTGTCATCGTTCCAAGAACGGCCTACAGTATGGTTAGCATTAAGCCATGTTTCATCCAAGAACACAACATTTTGCCAATTTTTGATTTCTTTCACTTGCCGTAAAAAAGTATACCTTGCCATCGCTATATCAAATCTTTCCATCAATATTTTGCGTTTGTTACATTTTTTGTATCGAAATCCAATGGTCTTCAAAATCTTCGTTAAAGAACTTTCCCCACCGAAGAATAATCCAGCTTCCTTCAGTGAATGCACCAACTTTTTTCTTGTTGGATACTCCTTCTGTAAATAGTAGCCGTAAACATGTCTTCGGATAGCATCGGCATCAAAGCTATCGATGCCTACGACTGGTTTTGCTCGTTTTCTCTTTTTTGGTGTGTGAAGTTTATTTTCTTCTGTGCCAGTCTCGCCATATTTTTTTTTAGTTATCCGTCTAACAGTTCGTTGTCCAATATTAAGCGCATCAGCTACGCGTTCAACCACTGACGTTATAGGTAAAATTGGCCCTCCATTTTGAGCTTCACGATCGAAATAGTTACGAAGGCGTATTACGAACTCACGTGTCTGACTATTTAGAACAGTTCTCTGCGTACGTTCGGTCATATCGACGAAATCCACAACAAAGGGCTTGAACAGAGTCCAAATTAACGAGCAAGGGTCAACAGTAATGCAGTATCAATATTTGAAATCCAAAGCCAGGTCAAAACTATATCACAATCGCATTGCACTGACAGTTTATACTTTTCGAAGCAACGTCAATTCGAAACTGCTTTGTTTTGCATTGAGCATTGACGCGAGTTTGCCGGAGGTAGTAGTTGTGCTAGCCAGCGATCCTATGTGACGATCGTATTAGATTCCATTTTTAAAAATTTATTGATATTTTTTTGCGATTTCAGAGGTTTGTCCACATAGTGAAAATTGTTCATATTCACAAGTACATTCACCCCTTAAATGGTGCAAACTGATTTTTCTACACTTGTATACATTTAAGAAATCAATTTAATAAATAAATTTTGAGTCCTAAACCTAAAACTACATTCGATAAAATTTATGAATCTCTGCACATCACTATCGTCAATAAAGTAATACAATTATTTCCTTCAAAGTCGTTATCAATTAATACGGAACTTCATGAGAAACTACATTCGATAAAATTTATGAATCTCTGCACATCACTATCGTCAATAAAGTAATACAATTATTTCCTTCAAAGTCGTTATCAATTAATACGGAACTTCATGAGCGGACAAACGTCAAACCGGCCATCATAGCGTGCCGCTAGTTTAGTACATGTCTCAAGTAGCTTCTAAAAAGTTTTACTTCAAAGATTGCTATAAACATATAAGACATCTAAATATATAACAGGTGACTGACTGACTAATCTAGCTGAAATTTGGCGTACAAATTACTATTAAGACATCCGCTAAGGTTTTTTGAAAATTCAATCCCTAAAAGCGTAAAATAGGGTTTCAAAATTTGTATAAAAATCGAACCAAACGTGAGCGAAGCCGCGGGTAAAAGCTAGTACATGATATAGATAGATAGATAGACATAGATAGATAGATAGACATGTCAGCAAAACGCTTCATCGATGAGTCAACGATAGCTTCAGGCTTCAAGCAAATCGCACATTAGGTATACCCTCGATTTATGTGTCTGTGACCACGCCTTGTCTGATTTTATTGGTTCCAAGAGAATGTGTGATTTCTTTTGTTTTACATGAATTTATCTAGTTTTAGTATTTATATGTATACCATACTTACCATAGACCTATAAAATTTATTATTATAAAATAAGAATGGTATATTATACTATAATATATACTAATCTATATATATAAAAGCGAAATACCACTCACTGACTCCCTGAATAATCACGATAATATCTCAGGAACTATAAAACATATAGACTTGAAATTTCGAAGGTAGGTTCCTTCTATGGTGTAGACAGCTAAGAAATGGTTTTGAGAAAATTCACCCCTAAGGGGTCGAAATGGGGGTTGGAAGTTTGTATGAAAGTCCTTTGTTATTGAAGTTCTCACACTCATGAAAAGTTAAGTTATTAGTTGGCAGTTAAGTTATTAGTTCTAAATAATAAAAACCTATATAAGCGATTTTACGAAAATCTACCTCAAAAAGGGTGCAATGGGGGTTGGAAGCTTATATGAGGGTTCCAAGTTTTTGAAGTTTTTAATTCACTACAAGTTAAACCTTGCCTGCGATCTCACCTGATGGTAGTGAAAATCCATCATATATAATAAACTAGATGATGCCCGCGACTTCGTCCGCGTGAATTAAAGTTTATTGATATAAAATATCGCTGTACCAATTGTACAACGTTGGTGGTTAAATTTAAATCCAAGCATATAACAAGCTTAGCGAATTATGATTAAGGGTATTATTTATGATACTTCACAGGAGAGCTACTAAATCTCATTTTACGCATTTTTATTAAACGAGCATTTCGCAAACCAAACTCCTCATCCATCTTAGCTTTACGTCAGTTTTAAGGAAAACGCGCATTGCGATTTTTCAAATGTCCTATTCAGCATAATACTTTATCGCATTTTAAAAAAGTGTGTGTGTACTTATATGCGCACGCAAGAAGTTATACTTGTAATAAAAATAATAATGAAAAATTTTTTTTTGGCCATAAAACTGGTAACAATCATTATAATAATAATTAGACTTAGGTAAAGATGGAGATTGCACCTTCTAGATATGATCACAACATGCAAAATTAAACTGTCGCTATATTAATAAACTAATAACAATCAAAGAAGATAACTTTATTACATAATATAAATATATTATTCTGGCTTAGTTAAAATACGTGTTGTACATTCAATAATACTTGAATAAATATCTTGAATTTGAATATAGATAACAGTTCTCACCCAACATATAGTAAATGTATTTATTTTTATATTGTAGCCTGATAAGACGTATTGGGAAACTGTAAAGTCCTATCGGGTATGTCGTATCAATAAATAAATAAATAAATAAATAAATAAACACTATACCCCGGATGTGCATTAGTCTTTACGTCGGAATTAATGCCAAAACATCTTAATTTGCGTAAGAGACACTAAACCAAAAGGCCGTAATATTTGGAGACGTCACTTTTCAGCGCCGCTCTCAAGTTTGTAAGTAATTTCAAAGAGAGTTTAAGACGTTAGGGATCTTGTTATACTTGTCATAAAACCGCGCTCGGCGCTATAGTAATATTAACACAGCATAAGCATACTATATTCATACAGTGGGTCGACGCCGATACAAATAAAAGACCCGGCTACAATGACAGTTGTAGCACCTCTCACCTTGTTATTTGAAAGAGATATGGATCTGCATACAAAGGAAGTTTATTTCAAAAGTAGCCTTGTACGCTTTATCATGATTAGAGGAAAATACATAAATTTTATTAAAAATAAAATAAATTTGAACAGGAAACTAAATAACTAGCAAGAATAAAAATACATTTCAAGTTCGTAGTATTTTTCTTTCATTCCTCACAGTGACGATCATTGAGCTCATAATATTTGTCACTTGACAGAAAACGTCGAAACTACGAATTCGCCATTGTCACCTACTCATGTTTATTATTGTTACAAAGGAAAAATGGAATATTTCACAGCTGAAATTAGGACTTTGCAAGGTATATGACATTAGAGTGACAGAATTTTGTAAGTTATTATATTATATTATTAAAAATTCTACCATTTTTCTCCGTCGCATCCCTGTGGCCTGCTACCCCACAGCGTTGCGCTGTTCAGAGTTCAAAATGTCAAACGACTGGTAGAAAAACGTTGGTATCTTATACTGTGGTAATATTTATGGTGGTTTTATGTCCGAAACGTAAAGACATTCTCGTTTGTGTTGTAATGAGATTTTTTATATCCTCTGTTTCGAGACTGCTCACTGTGAATCTTTAGAGGTACTTGATAATAGTAATGCTATTTTAAAAAAAAGTGCACCTTGCACGGACTGTACTGCCCATCCGTTTTATCGATTTTGATGTTTCGTGCATGTGCATCAAAAACGGCATGCTAATGGCGACTGTTCACAGATAGCATGCCGTTTTAATCTTGAATTAAAAAAATTACAAATACTCACAGAAGAATTTCACTAATCCGGCACGATTAAAAACCAGAGGGTGCCGGATTATTGGATTAAATATAGAAAAAATCATGATACATATACTAATCTCACTTGAAAACAGCAGGTAAATATAGTTATAATATTATATTTTTAAGGCTTTAAATATTATAGTAAAATTTTTTATGTGAAATTAAAAATGTAAGTACAATCGTTATATTTTTATTATGCAGGTAAATATGTACGCACGTGCATGTGATGAGTTGTGGCGTTGGGGGGGGAGGGGGGGGGGCAGGGGGCAGGTAGGCGTGGGCGGTCGGTGCCGGGTTAATGGACGTATCGGTCTATTGAAGTGCCGGATAAGTGAGATTCTGGACGCTATCGAATATTCCCATTTTCCCTTTCGCGCGCCTCTCGCGGGCAGCGTGTACGTAGGAAGTTCCTAGAATGCCCACCCCTCCGCTGACCCTGCGAGGGGCGAGCCAACTGCCAGGCCAATTCGGTTTGTCGCTCCGCCAGGAGTATATTATGTGTTCTGTGGACACGGCTCTGATATCTTACGTCACCCGGACGTGGTCTTAACCCACGGCCTCGGGGGCGTATGGACTAATCTAGTCCAACCGACCTCCCATTCACCCCAACGTCATCCTAAGCCGAGGTCTGAGCCTCATAGGAGGCGCCCTTACGAAGACGCTCGCCCATCCCCCCGATAACGCTGTAGCGGCCAGTAGGGCCTATGCAGCATACCTACTCAATCCGAAAAAAACAACTTAACTTATAACTTTAGTTAGGAAAATTTTATACCGATCCTGATCCGTCCGTCCGTTTGACTATCAGAGGCTTATATTATAGCTTCTGAAGAAATTTACTTAATTTCTTCATATTATCTATCCAAAAACAATAATATTATCATGTAAAAGTCCCCAAATACTTATATTTATTTCACATACTTAACACATAACCTTTGTTACCAGGCGGCGCCAGTTTCGTCAACCCGCACACAAACGACGAGCGTCCCGACCTGAACCAAGTATGGCTGGAGATCCCCACAACCCTGGTCGCCCTGGGAGGGGACGTCCACATCTTCATACGAGGCGCAACCAGCCCCGGGTTACGCGTCCGGCTCGCGCGAGACGACGACGAAGGCAGAACCCTCCTAGCGACCATGCCCCTAGCTCTGGACTCTGAGAGCCGCATGACCCTCCCATGCGGCTACTTCTCTAGAGGAGGCATCTACTACATAGACATTATCGCCGACACATTCCGCGATTACGACAACCTAACAGTGAACAGTGTTAAAGTCAAACGGGATTTGAGTGGTGGTGGTGTTATCGAGACTGGTGACAGCATGGTCAAGTCGTGGAAGTTTGATGTGCTGTGGCCGTCAGCCAATTTGGACGTGACGCCGGAACAGATCCAGACGTATCCGGAGAGGCAGGTGACGGCGATCCTGGAGTTTCCCAAGGTGGTTTGTACACCGGTGGAGTCGGGTGCGGACTTTTGGTTGGAACTGCTGTACTGTGGACACTCCAGCGGTGGTGCGGTGTTGTGCGACGGCAAGAATAGCAGCTCGCATGCGCATGTTTTGTATTCAGAACAGGTACTCAGACTCATATTTTTTATACGACTGCCTGAAAAAAGGAGTATATTGTTTTTAGGGTTCATGTATGTATGTATGAATGTATGTGAGTTTGTATATTCCACCATAACTTCTATAAACCTGAACCGATTTTGATAAATGAGGTATCGTTAGAATTCCTAGCTTATCCCAGGTAACATAGGCTAGTAGAATTTTAAAAAAAATTGTATGCGGTGACCATGGTCCCGCATTAAAGACTAAATTTGAAAAAAAATTATCGAAAATAAGATTTACTATATAATCATCGTCTAGAAAATGATGAGTAGATTCCAAAAATATATAACACTATAGTTCAATATCCATTGATTCACAAAAAAATATCATTTAATAAAAATGTGAATAAGATTCTATTTATCTATATTAATATTTTTTTGGCAGGGCAGTCGTGTTTTTTAATTTTGTTAATTATGTTCAATTATACTTATTAAAGGTATCTCCGAATCGTCGATTGAATTTATCACTGGTTCGGTATACCATTATCACCAAGGAGAACCAGCAAAAAAATGGGTGTTTGCTCTTTTTTCAATACTCAATATCATTTATTCAATATAGGCACACTGTAGGTACACTTATTGACGTTAAAAATTACTTACTTATGAAACATGATGGTGATAATTGGTTACAGTATCTCTCATATTTTATTATCATATATATTATATCTCATACTCATATTTTTTATTCAAATAAACCTATTAAAGGTGCTTCCGAATCGTCTATTGAATCTATCACTGTTCAGTATGCCATTATCACCAAGGAGAACCAGCAAGAAATTCGGTGGTAACGCTTTATAACAAAAAAAGCAATTACATCAATGTGTAGATCTAGAAACATAAGTAAAAGTAAAGTCTTATGCATTGCTGGAGCGAATCAAATCCATGTCTGATGCCATTTTATCATAATACTTACCGTAGTTAACTTCAACAGCATATTAGGTAAGTATTAAAACTAGATAGACACACTTAAATACACGAGCGCAGCAAGTGCAATTTGTTTTGGCACATTTTTGAAAATGGATGCCTACAATTATACTTATAAACACAGTTTCGATACTGAAAAGAGTATTTTTTTTTGTATAAATGTCAAAAGAAGCACCGTATGGTTTTGTATCTTAATAATTGAAAGCAGACTTCACTACAAACAGGGGCAGATGTGTATGTAGGTATGTATATTAGCCCACTGATTTCTCCGAAACTATTGATCGGATTGTGAACCATTGTTTTTTTATTGGCTAACATTTACTTCAAGTTATATTGGAACAATGGAATCTTTCTTCTTTATAATATGATTAGCTTTTATATTATATTATTTTATGTTTAATAATGTATATTATATATAATATACTGTTATGTATGTATTTCCGGTATATATTATATGTAGGTATATTTTTATGATATTTATCATAAGTCTTAATTAAAAGCTTTCTCTATTCTCTAGTTTATAAGTACCTACCCTGCTTTATCTATTTTTCACCATTCTCACATTCTAGGGCTGCTGGAAGAAATCTCTTCAAGAGTTAAGTCGTCCTTGTACATGTCCTTTAAATTTTTATGTTTAGTTTTTAAGTTTGGTATTAAATATATAAATAAACAATGCAAGTTTCATCAAATTTGGTTCAGTAGTTTTTAAGATATGGACTGTTAAGTGTGTGGTGAAGTCGGTTTAATTTTCAAACATTTAGATTATCAGGGGGCGTACTATCAGCTACATCGCATGAAGCTGTATTGTTTTAATACTTGACGTTTGTGTTTAAGAATTATAATCCTTATTTTAAGGACGTCAAGGTACGCGACATAAAAATGTAATTTTGAAATAATACTGCTTTAAGCGATGGTCTGCTTCTGGTCTGCCTCGTTGGTTTATCGGTTAGCGTAGTTGACTGCGGATCACGAGGTCCTGGGTTCGATTCCCGGTCGGGCATAAAAATTGTTAGGTATTGGGTTTTTCAATTAAGAAATTCTCAGTACCAGCCCGGAGTTGGAAGTTGGCGGTGTTTCACCCCCGTGCCTCGGAGAGCACGTTAAACCGTCGGTCCCGGTTATTATCACTAACATGATAATAGTCGTTAAAGCCCGCCAACCCGCATTGGAGCAGCGTGGTGGGTCTAAGCTCCTAATTCCCTCTCTCCTATGAGAGTGGAGGCCTGTGCCCAGCAGTGGGACGTTAATAGGCTGTAGTGGTAGTGGTAAGCGATGGTAGTAACGCCCCGGTTGTTCTCGAAGCACTATTGTAAGGGTTGTCACTCACCCCCAGATGCACGGGTTCCCGGGGCGGCGCACGATGACACTGCGATGCGAACTGTTCGGCCAGGCCGGGGACTATGCGCTCACGCTTCGCCCCGCGGCCTCCGCCGGGCCCCAGGACTTGGCTGTGGCTTTTATAAAGGTACTTCTTTATAGTGTCAGCTTTACGTTGAAAATTGAATTGAATTTTTAGAAAAGACTAGCGAATGCCCGCGACATCGTCTGCGTGGTTTAAGGTTTTTTAATTCCCGCGGGAACTCTTTAATTTTCCGGATAAAAAGTAGCCTATGTGCTATTCCAGCCAGATACGTTCAGCCGTTGGGGCGTGATTGAGTAACAAACATCCATACATCCATACATCCATACATCCAGACATCCATACATCCATCCAAACTTTAGCATTTATAATATTAGTATAGATAAAAGATTGTTACTTTATTTATTGATGAAGGTTTAATTAAACAATATTTTACTCATTCGATGTATTTCATTCGATTTGTTCTTTGGTGGGGATATGCCATATTGGAATAACTTGCATAAATACGAGTATTTTGACGTTCGAAATTCAGTCTCCTGTCGACAGGATCAGCGATTATTCAATTCTTTTGTGTTTAGATCGCAATTTGATTTAGAGCTTAACGATAGCAATCGTGGCCGGATCAAATGCTAGATTGCGTTAGTAAATTAGGTCCACAGCCCGTCTATGTAAATTGAGGTTCTTGGGCGCGACCTGTGGAACTCCCACCAAGAGACATATCATGTCCAACGTATCAAGAGACCTATGTGAAGGTCTCAGTGTAAGACGTAAACAACAAGAGCACCCCTGACCCCAGAATTTTTGGTGAGACAGTCACTAAAATATCGTATCCAAACATTTTCCCCATTTTTGCGAACTTAATGGCATAAAAACCCATACAATCTACATACATGAATATGTGTGTGTTTTATTTACTGTGAACTGCGCCACCCCGGGCCACTACAAAAACTCCGGTGATGTACGGTTATTTAGATTCATGGCCCTTCTGTGTTTATGAGTACGACCCTTGCAGGGTTATCACATAAAACAAACCGATTACGGGAAAAATTCAGAAGGCCCTACTTTTTTGGACGTAACATCCGTGATATCCATTTGTTCATGTAAAATGTAGTATGCGAGTATGTCACCCGGATCATAATAACGAATCGATTGGCTCCTCTTTCATTAAAATCGGCACTATAGATTAGACGCTACTGTGGAACATACTTAAATAGTAAATACATATATACATATACTTTGATAACCCTTCCCTTTGACTTTGTCTTAGTCGAGTAAAAAAATATACTAAAAATAGATGATGCCCTCGACTTCTGATTCCCGCGGGAAGTCTTTAATATTCCTGGATAGCGACCTCCGGGACAAACGTATCATCAAAATCGGCTGACAAGAGCGGCCGTGAAAGCGTAACAAACTAACTTGCATTCACGTTTATAATATTTAAAGTAGGTATTATTGAATACCTACCTAATTTTATACATGTTTCCCTACTCAGTATACCTAAGTGTAGTTAGTTCACGACTAAGGTATGACAAGCAGAGTGCAGAAAACACATAAAATCGGTGCACATGATAGGTTCATCATAAACCATAGGTGGCAACCCTGAGTAGAGAACCGTGTTAACCCTTTGACCGTCTGCTCGTAAAGTATTCTGATCTTTATTTGATGTGCAACGCTTTATCGTGTCCCCGGATTGGTTGTCAATCGATCCCGAGTTTATCCCGGAAAATGAAGCGGGACTGGAATGTGCGATTACGGTTTTAAGTAAGTTAGTGGTGTTTTGCATCATGTTGTTTTTATACGACTGCCTGAAAAAAGAAGTATATTGTTTTCAGGGTTTATGTATGTGAGTTTGTATATTTCACCATAAATTCTATACGCCTGAACCGATTTTGATAAATGAATTATCGATATAATCTCTAGCTTATTCCGGGTGACATAGGCTAGTAAAATTTAAAAAAAAAATTGGTGGGATGGTCCCGCATTAAAGACTAAAGTTGAAAAAAAAAATTCGCAAATAAGATCTAGAAAATGATGAGTAGATTCCAAAAATATATGATATAGTTCAATATCCAGTGATTCACAAAAAAATATCATTTAATAAAAATGTGAAGAAGATTCTAATTTTACTAGATTGATTTAGATTTTGTACTTTTTATTAGTTCATTATTTGGCAGGGCAGTCGTGTTTTTTTTTTAAATTATGACTTGTTATTATTATCTGTAGCAATGAATATACTATAAATAGAATATCATTGATATTATAGAGTAGTGGTTCAGACGCCGGGCCTCCTATTCGGGTGGTCGGTGGTTCAATCCCCGTGCACACACCTCTAGTACTTTGTTAGTGTCACCCAAAAGTGTGTGAATTCTGCCAATTTGCGCTTGGCCAGCGTGTTGAAGTATGGCCAAACTTTTCTTATTCTGAAAGGAGATTAGGAACTAGGAAGAACATTCCAAACTAATTGTATGTTCACTCGCCGTAACGATATTTGAATTAATAACTTTTTCTTAACTTTCTAATAAAACCTTAATATGAATTAGTTTTAACTTTGAAGAAAATTCACAATAAAAAGTAATTTACAAGAGAAAACAGAATTCTTTCTTTCTCTACCTATTAAAAAATGCAATGCAAAGATCATAAAACTCGACCACAAACTTCGACAATAGTAATTTCAAAAGCCAAACTTTTAGAAACTGCTGAGAGAGCCAACCATCTCATGACAATAAATTAATGCTCTCCAACTTTCCTTTACCCAGTCGCTCCGAAATACCATTATGCAACATAGCCTTTTTGGTTTTATGCAGGAACCCAAATGGGTGGAATCCTTGAGTACAAATCTTTTTAATTTTATGTATCTTTTATTTGGCCATTATTTGGTTATGAGGAAACCTGCATGCCCGAGAGTTCTTCATAATATTCTCATAGGTGTGTGAAGTCTGCGAATCCACATTTGTCATTTAGTCATTTGTTTAGTCATTTATTTATTTTGATAGCTTTCATGTTCATGCCTTACTTGCTAATACATAATATTAATCATTGAGTACATGGACATGACGCCCTTGTCAGGGCGTTGCTAACATAATTATACTTATTATATATTAGGTCCTTACAAATGAAATTGCCGTTTTGTCGTACTGGCCACTTTGATCTCAAATATCTCCTCTTTGGTTAGGAATTTCAATTTCAAATTTATACACCTATTTACGCATGCTTTTGTGTTTTGAAAACCCCTATTCATTTGTTTTTTCCTCTTTTGGTTCTTTCTTTGCGTCACTCAGTTTACAAAATGGAAAACTTGAAATATCGCGTTATTTACGAGTACGAGTTCCATCGTGGTACCAGTGCTGCAGAAACGGCTCGAAGGATTAATGATGTGTATGGCGGCGGTGTCGCAAAATAAAACACAGTACTTTTCTGATTCCAACGTTTTTGTTCTGGAAATTTCGACCTGCAGAACAAACCCCGTGGACGGCCGGAGGCCAAAGTTGATAATGAAGAATTGAAGGCTATTGTGGAAGCAGATCCATCGCAAACCACGTCCGAGCTAGCTGCAGGTTGCGGTGTTAGTGATAAAATCCACTTGAAGCAAATTGGGAAGGTGAAAAAGCTTGAAAGGTGGGTACGTCATGAATTGAGTGCAGCAAACCGACAAACGCGCGTCGACTGCTGCGTTACATTACTCAACCGGCACAATAATGAAGGGATTTTAAATCGAATTATGACCTGTGATGAAAAGTGGATCTTGTACGATAATCGGAAACGCTAATCGCAATGACTGAACCCTGGCGAACCAGCTAAATCCTGCCCCAAGCGAAAATTGACTAAAAAAAATTTACTTGTGAGCGTTTGGTGGACTAGTGCCGGTGTCGTTCACTACAGCTTTCTTAAATCTGGCCAGACGATTACGGCGGATGTCTATTGTCAGCAACTGCAAACCATGATGGAAAAGCTAGCTGCTAAACAACCGAGGCTGGTCAATCGCTTTAGGCCACTGCTGCTTCAGGACAACGCTAGACTATACACTGCACAACAGACGCCTACCAAATTAGAGGAGCTTCAATTGGAATGTCTAAGACATCCACCGTACTCCCCGGACTTTGCTCCAACAGATTACCATTTTTTTCGAAATTTGGATAACTTCTTGCACGGGAAAAACTTGACCTCCGATGGGGCAGTCCAAAGCGCCTTCAAAGATTTTATTGATTTCCGTCCGAATGGTTGTTTTAGTAAAGGGATCAATGAACTACCTATGGAGATGGCAAAAGTACATAGATAGCAATAGTACATACTTTGATTAAATAAATATATTATATTTAAAAAAAAAACGACTTTATGTCTCTCCCTTACAAAACGGCAACTTTATAGGTACCTAAAGACCTATTAAATCATAATTGTGGCGTCCTGTCCTTATATAATTCAAATAATCTAGTATAATTAATAGTGTCAACATTACAATATTAATTTAACTTAACATAGGTACGCTGATCTAGTAATTGAGGTATATTCACTCAAAAAAATGGCAAGCGTATTGGACTGTGGCCAAACCCTTCTCATTCCGAGAGGAGGCTCTTGCTGAGTGAGCCGGAAACGGATTATAATGATGATAACGATATATAATATGTCACCGTAAGATTGTAAAAACCATTAGATTATAATCTAACTCGCGAAATTGTAAACTGTCGAAAGATTACAATCTTACGGTGACATATATGATGACACCGACACCGGAGCATCTCAGATGTTAACTCGACATTGCACGATGGTAAAATTAATCGTGTATTGTCGAGTCAACATCTCGTTGCGATTAATTTGGAAGATTTGTGTGGTATATAGCAAGATACATACTGTCCCACATAGATTTACTTACATATACACAGCGCGAATCCAAATAGGCCTGGACCCAACGGAGAGCATCTCGGAGATCTCTTTCCTCGGCTTATTATTAAACATATTGCTTCTATCCAATAGATGTATATTTTGTCTCAGGCGGATTGGTCGGAGCAGTTCGTGCTGAACGTCCACGGAGGGTCGGTGTTCCCCTGCGGAGACGGAGTGCGGGTGCTGTTCCAATACCCGGAGTGCGTGCTGGAGGGTGCGGACAGGGTGCGAGTGTTCGGCAGAGACGCGGACCGGCTGCGGTACATCGCCGAGAGGAGGGTGCGGAGGTAAATTGTAACTATACCAACGAATACCCACTTCGTCTGTGTGGGGAGACGGAGGGCGGGTGCTGTTCCAATACCCGGAGTGCGTGCTGGAGGGTGCGGACAGGGTGCGAGTGTTCGGCAGAGACGCGGACCGGCTGCGGTACGTCGCCGAGAGGAGGGTGCGGAGGTAAATTGTAACTATACCAACGAATACCCACTTCGTCTGTGTGGGGAGACGGAGGGCGGGTGCTGTTCCAATACCCGGAGTGCGTGCTGGAGGGTGCGGACAGGGTGCGAGTGTTCGGCAGAGACGCGGACCGGCTGCGGTACGTCGCCGAGAGGAGGGTGCGGAGGTAAATTGTAACTATACCAACGAATACCCACTTCGTCTGTGTGGGGAGACGGAGGGCGGGTGCTGTTCCAATACCCGGAGTGCGTGCTGGAGGGTGCGGACAGGGTGCGAGTGTTCGGCAGAGACGCGGACCGGCTGCGGTACGTCGCCGAGAGGAGGGTGCGGAGGTAAATTGTAACTATACCAACGAATACCCACTTCGTCTGTGTGGGGAGACGGAGGGCGGGTGCTGTTCCAATACCCGGAGTGCGTGCTGGAGGGTGCGGACAGGGTGCGAGTGTTCGGCAGAGACGCGGACCGGCTGCGGTACGTCGCCGAGAGGAGGGTGCGGAGGTAAATTGTAACTATACCAACGAATACCCACTTCGTCTGTGTGGGGAGACGGAGGGCGGGTGCTGTTCCAATACCCGGAGTGCGTGCTGGAGGGTGCGGACAGGGTGCGAGTGTTCGGCAGAGACGCGGACCGGCTGCGGTACGTCGCCGAGAGGAGGGTGCGGAGGTAAATTGTAACTATACCAACGAATACCCACTTCGTCTGTGTGGGGAGACGGAGGGCGGGTGCTGTTCCAATACCCGGAGTGCGTGCTGGAGGGTGCGGACAGGGTGCGAGTGTTCGGCAGAGACGCGGACCGGCTGCGGTACGTCGCCGAGAGGAGGGTGCGGAGGTAAATTGTAACTATACCAACGAATACCCACTTCGTCTGTGTGGGGAGACGGAGGGCGGGTGCTGTTCCAATACCCGGAGTGCGTGCTGGAGGGTGCGGACAGGGTGCGAGTGTTCGGCAGAGACGCGGACCGGCTGCGGTACGTCGCCGAGAGGAGGGTGCGGAGGTAAATTGTAACTATACCAACGAATACCCACTTCGTCTGTGTGGGGAGACGGAGGGCGGGTGCTGTTCCAATACCCGGAGTGCGTGCTGGAGGGTGCGGACAGGGTGCGAGTGTTCGGCAGAGACGCGGACCGGCTGCGGTACGTCGCCGAGAGGAGGGTGCGGAGGTAAATTGTAACTATACCAACGAATACCCACTTCGTCTGTGTGGGGAGACGGAGGGCGGGTGCTGTTCCAATACCCGGAGTGCGTGCTGGAGGGTGCGGACAGGGTGCGAGTGTTCGGCAGAGACGCGGACCGGCTGCGGTACGTCGCCGAGAGGAGGGTGCGGAGGTAAATTGTAACTATACCAACGAATACCCACTTCGTCTGCGTGGTTTGAGGTTTTTTGGTTCCCGCGGGAACTCTTTAATTTTCCGCGATAAAAAGTAGCCTATGTGCTATTCATTTATAACTGTACTAGCGGATGCCCGCGACTTCGTCTGCGTGGTTTGAGGTTTTTTGGTTCCCGCGGGAACTCTTTAATTTTCCGGGTTAAAAAGTAGCCTATGTGCTATTCACTTGTATCTAGACTAGCAAATGCCCGCGACTTCGTCTGCGTGGTTTGAGGTGTTTTGGTTCCCGCGGGAACTCTTTAATTTTCCGGGATAAAAAGTAGCCTATGTGCTATTCATTTATAACTATACTAGCGGATGCCCGCGACTTCGTCTGCGTGGTTTGAGGTTTTTTAGTTCCCGCGGGAACTCTTTAATTTTCCGGGATAAAAAGTAGCCTATGTGCTACTCAAGTATAACTATACTAGCGAATGCCCGCGATTTCGTCTGCGTGGTTTGAGGTTTTTTGTTTCCCGCGGGAACTCTTTAATTTTCCGGGATAAAAAGTAGCCTATGTGCTATTCATTTCTAACTATACTAGCGGATGCCCGCGACTTCGTCTGCGTGGTTTGAAGTTTTTTGGTTCCCGCGGGAACTCTTTAATTTTCCGGGATAAAAAGTAGCCTATGTGCTATTCATTTATGACTGTACTAGCGGATGCCCGCGACTTCGTCTGCGTGGTTTGAGGTTTTTGGTTCCCGCGGGAACTCTTTAATTTTCCGGGATAAAAAGTAGCCTATGTGCTATTCACGTAGAACTATACTAGCGAATGCCCGCGACTTCGTCTGCGTGGTTTGAGGTTTTTTGGTTCCCGCGGGAACTCTTTAATTTTCCGGGATAAAAAGTAGCCTATGTGCTATTTCAGACTATAATCTATCTCAGTGCCAAATTTCAGACAGTTTGCAATTTCGCGAGTTAGATTATAATCTAACGGTTTTTACAATCTAACGGTGACATATATAAATTGTTGCCATCTGGGATTAACTTTGCCTGTCCCCCATTCACACCCTCGGTGTTTCATGCCCAGGGGTCAGCACACAGCGTCCTTCGACTGCCGCTTGTTCAGCGAGCGGTACCCTGAGTACTGCTTCGTGTACGTGTCTCAGGCCTTCTAATCTGACTCGCGAAATTGTAAACTGTCGACAGATTGTAAACCGTTCAATGTTCTGAGTGCCAATTTTTGAAATATTAATTGTATTTACGGTTTCTTTTGTCTTTATTATAGGTTAGGTTAGGATTCGACATATATAATCAGGAAGTGCCGGGCCTGTGGCCGGGCACTTCCCGTGGTAAGGTTCTGTCGGGTTAATATACCTAACAGATTACAATCTACCGAAAAATAATGCGTGTAATTGTAATAATTCGACAGTTTACAATTTCGTTAGAAATATTACACAATCTAAAGGTTTTTACAATCTTACGGTGACATATATGTTGTTGCCAACTGACAGTTACCAGCGAGGGTGTCCCCATCTGGGATTAGCTTTGCCTGTCCCCCATTCACACCCTCGGTGTTTCATGCCCAGGGGTCAGCACACAGCGTCCTTCGAATGCCGCTTGTTCAGCGAACGGTACCCTGAGTACTGCTTCGTGTACGTGTCTCAGGCCTTCTAATCTGACTCGCGAAATTGTAAACTGTCGACAGATTGTAAACCGTTCAATGTTCTGAGTGCCAATTTTTGAAATATTAATTGTATTTACGGTTTCTTGTGTCTTTATTATAGGTTAGGTTAGGATTCGACATATATAATCAGGAAGTGCCGGAGTACTATTATATTATTCTGTGGTGCCGGGCCTGTGGCCGGGCACTTCCCGTGGTAAGGTTCTGTCGGGTTAATATACCTAACAGATTACAATCTACCGAAAAATAATGCGTGTAATTGTAATCTTTCGACAGTTTACAATTTCGTTAGAAATATTACACAATCTAAAGGTTTTTACAATCTTACGGTGACATATATGTTGTTGCTAACTGACAGTTACCAGCGAGGGTGTCCCCATCTGGGATTAGCTTTGCCTGTGCCTCATTCAACCCCTCGGTGTTTCATGCCCAGGGGTCAGCACACAGCGTCCTTCGACTGCCGCTTGTTCAGCGAGCGGTACCCTGAGTACTGCTTCGTTTACGTGTCTCAGGCCGTCACCGGCGCGGTGGCTGATGTGAGGATGGACTGCCTCCCCACCCTGCCTCTGTCGGGTAAGTGTTTTTTTCTAATTTAGCGTTCCGGTACGATGCCGTGTAGAAACCGAATTGGGGTATGGGTTTAATATAACTGCCATGCCCCTAACAGGTTGGCCCGCTACCATCTTAGACTGCATCATCACTTACCATTAGATGAGATGGCAGTCAAGGGCTGACTTGTAGTGGATAAAAAAAAATTATAATAAAATTCTACTCTCTCTTTGCGTCTAAGCGATTTAGCGTTCCGGTACGATGCCGTGTAGAAACCAAATTAGGGTATGGGTTTAATATAACTGCCATGCCCCTAGCAGGTCAGCCCGCTACCATCTTAGACTGCATCATCACTTACCATCAGGTGAGGTGGCAGTCAAGGGCTAACTTGTAGTGGATAAATAATAAAAAAATACTCTATAGTAAAGTTCTACTCTCTCTTTGCGTCGCATTCCTCATTACTGAGGATCGTGACCCCTTTCCATTAATTACATAGTGGTTGGAGTTTTCTCGGGATAATAATGCGGTGGGTTCCCATATCCTTCCGCATGCGACTCGACCATAGACCAAGACCATAGATAGCTATCCATTGGTTAAAAAGTGATTGAAAAATTTAAAAATTATAATCCTTTGATAAACTGTCAGATATCTTTATTCTCACGATAGTTATCCAGTCGTTTATCTGAGGATTGAAAAATCGGCCCTAAGAGTATTAAACTCTTAACTACTCTTACTCTTGTAACGTTTATTATCAGATGTTAGTGATAATAACCGGGACCGAAGGCTTAACGTGCTTAATGTGCTCTCCGAGGCACGGAGAACATGAGAAGGCCAAATTTGAACCTCCAAATTCGGCCACCCATCCAGTTACCGACTTGGGTCAACGTTGCTTAACAATCGCAATCGACTGATATGCGTTGTCAGAACTAGGCCACTCGTCCTCGGAATAAAATTCTACAACCTATTTTAAACTTGCCTTCACACAAGTTTAAGAAACCATTAAGGCTACGTTCGCACTACGAAAAATATTCGCGCGATTATTTTTTCGGTATTCTTTACTAGAAATCATATGGATGAGTTGATTGAGGAGAGAGAACAAAATTTGCACCAAAATAAAATCGCTGGTTTGATATAATTTCACACGGTGCGGTATGAATTATACGCGACTATTTTGTGCTGTACGGAGTTTTATGACGCTCACCGCATTATTTGTGCAAAGTAGGTGAAATCCGTACGCGAAATTTAAATCGCGAGAATAAAATGAAAGGTATGCTCCTGAAAAAAGCTTATTATGCTGTTGAAGATTATCGAAATGATTAAAGACTCACTCCAGCAATGCTTAGGACTGCGCTTACATACAAGTATCTAAATATCGTATTTATGAAATTGTATCTAATTGAATTTCAAAAGAGCAACCACCGAGTTTTTTGCTGGTTCTTCTCAGTAAGTATGACATTCCGAACTAGTCGTAGATTCACTCGACGATTCAGTAGCACTTTTAACAGGTTAGTTTGAATAAAAAATATGAGTTTGAGTTAGCGTTTAGGTCTATCTCGGTGGAACTGTGACCTTTGTACAGTTCTACAGAGCCCCGTTAAACATGGAATCGCGCTTTGTATCAGTCACCGTAAGATTGTAAAAACTCGCGAAATTGCAAACTGTCGAAAGATTACAATTTAACGCATTATTTTTCAGTAGATTGTAATCTGTTAGGTATATTAACCCGATAGAACCTAAGGGCACTACCTGATTATATACTCGTATGTCGAACCCTAACCTAACCTACAAGAATGACACAAGAAAACGTAAATACAATTAACATTTAAAAAATTGACACTCAGAACATTGAACGGTTCACAATCTGTCGACAGTTTATAATTTCGCGAGTCAGATTACAATCTAACGGTTATTACAATCTTACGGTGACATATCCATCTGAGGGCTAATTTTTCAATCGTCAGATAAAGTTTATCGGAGGAATAAATTTGACGTTTTAACAGGTTTTGTATTGAAAATCCGTCAAAGCGTCAAATTTATTCCTCCGATAAACTTTATCTGACGATTGAAAAACTAGCCCTACGGCGATTAAGACAAAGAGGGGTAGACAACAAGTAGCTCTTTGTGTACCTTGTACCCAGAAGGCGGCGCCGGCGGCTGGGGCGCGTGGTCAGCGTGGTCAGCGTGTCCCGCGCCCGCACGCTGCTCCACGCGCACGCGTAGCCGGCACCGCTTCTGCGACTCCCCACCCCCGGCTTACGGCGCCAAGTTCTGTGAGGTGAGGGATGGACACAGAGGTAGTAATTACTGCTTTTAAACTGTATTCTGTATATTTTTTGTGTGCAATAAAGATATAAAAAAAAGAGGATCTGACGTGGCTGTTAGAGCGCGTCGACGTGGCCAGCGTGCCCCGTGCTCGGGCAGCCGACACCGCTTCTGGGACTCCCCGCCGCCGGCTTACGGCGCCAAGTTCTGTGAGGTGAGGGTATGGACAAAGAGGTAGTAATTACTGCTTTTAAACTGTATTCTGTATATTGTGTGTGCAATAAAGATATCTAAAAAAAAAGAGGATCTGACGTGCTCCCCGCCGCCAAGTTCTGTGAGGTGAGGGTATGGACACAGAGAATCTGACGTGGCTGTTAGAGCGCGTGGCCGACGTGGCCAGCGTGCCCCGTGCTCGAGCAGTCGACACCGCTTCTGCGACTCCCCGCCGCCGGCTTACGGCGCCAAGTTCTGTGAGGTGAGGATATGGACAAAGAGAATCTGACGTGGCTGTTAGAGAGCGTGGTCGACGTGGCCAGCGTGCCCCGTGCTCGGGCAGCTGACACCGCTTCTGTGACTCCCCGCCGCCGGCTTACGGCGCCAAGTTCTGTGAGGTGAGGGTATGGACAAAGAGAATCTGACGTGGCTATTAGAGAGCGTGGTCGACGTGGCCAGCGTGCCCCGTGCTCGGGCAGCCGACACCGCTTATGTGACTCCCCGCCGCCGGCTTACGGCGCCAAGTTCTGTGAGGTGAGGGTATGGACAAAGAGGATCTGACGTGGCTGTCAGAGCGCGTGGCCGACGTGGCCAGCGTGCCCCGTGCTCGCGCAGTCGGCACCGCTTCTGTGATACTTCGCCGTTGGCTTACGGTGCAAAGTTCTGCGAGGCGAGTTTCCTGAGGGAATAGAGAACAAGTAGTTTCTTACATTATGCCCTGTGACTGTCGACGGAGTTGTGGTGAACTCTCTATCAACTGAGACGCCACTGGATGTAGGCTAAGCATAATAGTGGAGTATTGGAGTCCCTACAAGACAACTATATTATATACTCACAAGAGCAAGAATATACACTGTCGTTCTGATTGTGATTCGTGCTTTTAGTGGGTATGGGCCATGAGACAATGCTTAATAAAACATTCCTAATAAGAAAACACCAGTTTTTATCACTTTTACCGTATAAAAGGCCATCATGGTTTAAAACCTAACAGCAAACTGCAATGTTAGCTTACGTAATCGGCTCGTAAATATTATTCTGAACGTAAGTACACATTAAATACTCAATCGGTCAATATTGTAGCTTGTTATGGATTGTTATCTGTGGTTGTCAAGTTAACCGTATCTTAGCAACTGTTTACTCAATATTCCATTGTCAATAGTCGCGGTGTTCATCACGAGTACTTTTTATATTATATTTTCATTTGTAGATTAAAATATTTTCAAATTGAAATATGGCTCCAAAAAAGGATAAAAGTAAACCAAAAATCGAAGACAAAACTGCTGCAGTTACAGAAGTGGAACGGACATTCTTGGAATTGCAAATTGCTGAGTGCAATAGGAAGATTGCAAGACTTCGAACTGCTGTGGATGAGTATGAAGTCCGGAATGAGGAACTGCAAAAAGCTTATGACAAACTTGATGAAGACAGAGCAGATATCATTGCCTACTTGAAGAAAACACTGAACTTGAAAAACGAAGAAAATGCCGAGCTAAAGGAAAAAGTTAAAGGTCTTGAAGAAACGCGTGAAATAGAAACAGCACAGTTCAAAGAGACTGTTACGGAATTAGAAAGGAATTTCACGGTAATGAAGGACCAATTGACATCTGAAAACAAATTATTAGCAGGAAAACTTAATACTTTAGAAGAATTCAGGGCAATTCGTGATGATCTAATGAGAAAATTTGATAAACAAGAACAGGACTTTAAAGACCAAGAAATGAAATACAAAAGAATTATCTATGATGCTGAAAAAAAGTTTGTGATTGGTAAAGATAAACTTAAAAAAGAAATGGAGGGTCGTTTACTTCAGTTAGCTCAAGATTTTCAAGATGCCACAGAACTGAGAATAGCAGCATCTACACATCGAGTCATAAGGGAAAATATTGCAATCAACAACGAATTAGACAGTATTTTGTCAACACAAGCAAAGCTAGCTGATCAAAATGAAAAATACAAAGAAAGTGAAAAAGCTGCGAGGATTGCTATGGAACTCGCCGAAGAAGAAAGAGACAAAGCAATTAATAAAAATGTTGTGCAACTCAAGGTAATTGACCAGTTAACTGCAGCATTCCAAACTATTAGGCAAGAAAAAGGTTTATACGAAAAGAAAAATTATGATTTTGATACCCAACAAGCCAAAATTCAAAAATTAGTCAAAGAAAATGAAAATCTCACATTGCAAGTACGTATACTAGAACAAAATTTACATGCCAAAATGTGTGATCAGAATAAGGCTACAATGGAAGCAACAAAAGTAATAAAAGAGTGCGCAAAACTAAAGAAAATATTAAGAGAAGCTGGAGTTGCTGTACAAGCTGCATTGAAGCTCGACGATTGGGCTAGTAAAGATCCTACCAAAGATGTGATGGATAGACAAGCTTTGTTGTCACGTTTGCTTGAAATAATTACTCAGTATCGCGAATTACAAAGAGCTGAGTCAATTGATACTTTAGCATCCCTGGGTAGAGTTTATGAAGAAGGTGACCTCGGCTTTATACCAAAGTCGACGAAAAGAAAGTCACTATCTCCTTCTGTATCTATCGCATCCAAGGAATCTGTAAAAGCAGAAAAGCGGGAATCGGAAATTTCAATGTCATCATCTTCCCTTGGAAGCATTAAAACTATTCCAAGTATAAGGCTCGTTCCGCCATCTAGTGAACCTCCAGTACCAGCCAAGGAGAGCATAGCATCGTTTGTAACGTCAACGAAATCTAGCGTCAGTTCAAGTGAGAGTGAAATTCAAGAAGTGCCTGAAAGTGAAATGAGTATTGCGCAAAAATTGGAGGCAAGTAAATTGGAAATCCAAAAGTCGATACTAAAGGATCTTCAGTATTCTCAAATGGCACTGGGATCACAGGCAAAGATGACCAGTGAAATTCGTGGTTCTAAATCTGTAATAATTGAAGAACCTGGTGAGGGTTTTGAAGGGGAACATAAGGAAGATGAAGTTGAGGGGGAAGAAAAAGAAGGCGAAATTGAGGGCGTACAAACAGAAGAACCAAAACCAGATGATGACGCTGAACCAACAGAGAAGGGCCAGGCAGATGAAGATGCTGATAAAGTTAAAGAAACCGAAGAATAATAAATAGATTTATAAAACGACTAGGTACACTAGTTTTGTAATTGATTAATTTTATTCATAATCATAATGTAATATATGTTATCAATACAAATGTATTTTTCTACTATTTTGTCGAGTGTTTGAATTAAATGTTCTTTTCAAATCATTTTAATAAGTTTTATTTATTTGCCACAAAAATACAGCATGTGCTAAACACATCTTCCCAAATAGTAGTAATTATTTTCTCTTTGTTTCCAAGAAGCAAGAATATAACTTGTTTTAAATATCAGAATGGAAACAGATTTGCTCATTAAAATTTGAAATAACAAGAGAAATATCCAGAGTCCTCAAAATTTATTGTAGAAGAATTTCTTAAACGAATGCCTGAAAAAAGGAATATATTGTTTTCAAGGTTCATGTATGTATGTATGTATTTATGTATGTATGTGAGTTTGTATATTCCACCATAACTTCTATACGCCTGAACCGATTTTGATAAAAGAGATATCGTTAGAATCCCTAGCTTATTCCGGGTGACATAGGCAAGTAAAATTTAAAAAAAATTATGCGGTGACCATGGTCCCGCATTAAAACTAAAGTTGAAAAAAAAATCGAAAATAAGATTAACTATTTAACCATCAACTTTTTAGTTCGTTTTTTGGCAGGGCAGTCGTGTTTTATTAATTTTTTAAATTATGTTTTTTTTTACATGGAGTAAAAAAAGAAGTTTTAAACAATTAAAATAACGTCCTCATAGGGTCAAGCAGTTGAACTAGCTGCCTGTGAGTGCACTGCCCGCCCCTGGGCTGGAGACTCCTCGATGGTGGTGGCTGAGGTCGGCTCCCGGTGCAGATGCGGCTGTGTGCTCCACCTGGCGCCAGCTGCCAGACTCCTGGCGGGCTCAGCCAGGGCCTGTCCTGCTAGATCCTTTTGGCTTTTACAGGTAAAACAATTGGGTATTTGACTACATGTGAAATAAATTATTTTTTTGTGATTATTAAACAAAGGATCTCCCAAAAGTCGTAATATCCACGTCCCTTGCTTGTTTTATTTTGAATAACCATTTTAAGCTATCGATTAAAGTAAAAAAGTGAGTCGAACTTTGATGACTTCACAACTTAAAATTTCATACAAAATCCATACAAGGCACGCGTTTTCACGTTTGAAAAAAAGTTGCTGATTTGATTGTCAAATACCCAATTATCTTCGTATATACCGGCTGACTTTTATGGCATCTCGAAAAATTTGCATAAAATTTGGTATAGTCCGACAAACTTATCTGACCCGGTGACAACGTCGCTAGTATATAATATACATATGAAAAATAAAATAAAAACAAAAACGGCATAAAAATTAATTCCAATTTTGGCCACTGGGCTAGATAAATTTGTGGGGACTATAATGGATATATATTATGAGGTATAAATTGTATTATTTATTTAAAATCTTTGGTTTTACTATAGTCCATCATATCCATAAAACTACATAAACGCACGACATATTTTGAATTCCTGTTTTAAATCTATTCTAATATTATAAATGCGAAAGTTAGGATGGATGGATGTTTGTTACTCAATAACGCCAGAACAGTTTAACGGATGTGGATGAAATTTGACACAGAGATAGATTAGTCTGGATTAACACATATGCTACTTTTTATCCCGGAAAATTAAAGAGTCCTCAATCAACGTGGACGAAATCGTCGACGAAGTGTTTTAATATGAATTAAATACTCTGAATGAGTAGTATTGATAGAGTAAAAATATTAAAAAATAAATAAAGTTACGATGCCATCATGGGCTTCTATTCCCTTTACCCCGTATCAGTATCACCCCCTATTTTTTCGAGACGACAAAAAGAGTGGCCCAGTATTTGCGACTTTTGGATTGTGGCTCATTTGATACCACAGAAAAAGGGATGTGCTTCGTCTACACTTCTCCGTGATGGTTGTCTCTAGCCTCTGAGTCTCTAGGTCTGTGGTAAAATACAAGGCAGGCCACTGCTGATGATCTGTGACGTTTTAATTTTGGTAAGAAAGGTATCTTCCTCTCTTGTAAGAAGGTGTACGAACTTGCGTGTGGAGGCGTTGCTTGAAAACTTTCTTTTTGTAAATAAACAATTGGAGTAAAACTATGCGGATTCTCATTTCTATGGGTAAATAACGTAGTAAAATAGCTACCCTACCTATCTAGTTACATTTTTTTGCCAAACTAATCTACACTAATATTATAAATGCGAAAGTTTGGATGGATGTCTGGATGTATGAATGTTTGTTACTCAATTACAGCAGAGCGGCTGGACGGTTCTGAATGAAATTTGGCACAGACATAGATTATAGTCTGGAATAACATAGGCTACTTTTTATCCCGGAAAATTAAGGAGTTCCATCATTCGTATCCAGCTCCTGTCGACACCCTTGACAACTTTCAGTAATGACAGTGAATTTCATGCCAAGGCCACTTAGCATCTATGTTATTAAATTGCTCGAAATCATATCTTGATAGTATTTTATCAATATCGTACAAAATAACCATTTTACAGCGCAACAGCTGAACGGATCTGGCTGAAATTTGGCACAGAGATAGATTATAGTCTGGAATACTTTTTATCGCGGAAAATTAAAGAGTTCCCGCGGGAACCACAAAACCTCGATCCACGCGTATGAAGTCGCGGGCATTAGCTAGTTTTTTCATAAAAATTACAACATTCGCTTTTTAATAGGTGCAACCTTTTAGCCGCCGCTTAATATTATGAAACCGCAATTTCAAAGTGCACATCTAAATAACGTGTTCCGAGGGCTTTGTTCAGCTAATTGAACGTGTTACGTCATACGTGCACTAGTATCACAGCGTAAGTATTAATTCGTACAGTGGGTCGACACCCATACAAATGATAGACATAGCTACCATAATTAAAAAGTCTTAGCACCGAGAAGTTCAGTACTTTCACGTATGGTCATAGCAGGGAACTGCATACTTTGACATAAGAGTGACAGAATTTTGTATTGAACATACTGACGGTTTCCTTCATAAAATTTAAGAATTTATTTATTGCATTAATACATTGTCTCTTAGGGCATGCAACAGAGGTATAAAACAATGGTTTAAAAAAATATTATTACATATTATAATAAATTAATTATTATTGGATAGAAGCACGTGTTACTTGCGGAAGTCTATCATAATGATATTATCCGCCACCATAGGTAAAGTGTAAAGTACAGTGGTACAACATAGATTTAACTACTGTAAGCGACAATCCAGAAGTAGGTATTATTGAGACACTTTTTATATATTTGTACTCTCATTTGGAACTTGCACGAATAAATGCTTAAACGTGTAGAGGTTCCACGAGAGATTTAATGTCATTAGATAAAAGTAAGCTAAATTTAAAGACAATATTCATTTGATCCGGCCACAATTGCTATCGTTAAGCTCTAAACCAAATTGCGATCTAAACACAAAAGTATTCAATAATCGCAGAGTCTGCCTTACTATCGTTCAAACACTCGTATTTATGCTATTTTCAATATGGCGTCCGTATCCGCAGATTAAATCGAATGAGATGAAACTAGTCGAATTGACAGATAGTATACTTCCTGTTTCATGAGATATAACGACAAACACTAATAATATCTACTGACACTACATTTGGCGGATAATAGTGAATTAAATTTCTAGTTCCTTCAAAATTAATTACCTATGTACTGTCAAAATCCGATTTGAAAAAAAACATTAATTCGATAAAAAAGTCGCATAATTTATTTTTCGTCACGTTCCTGTGACCTCCCGCAGCGTTGATCTGTCTAGATTTGTAGATGTCACCGTAAGATTGTAAAAACCGTTAGATTATAATCCAACTCGCGAAATTGTAAACTGTCGAAAGATTGTGAACCGTTCAATGTTCTGTGTGTAAATTTTTGAAATATCCATTGTATGTACGTTTTCTTGTCTGTTTCTTGCAGGTTAGGTTAGGGTGCGACATGCATAATCAGGAAGGTTCTATCGGATTAATATACCTAACAGATTACAATCTACCGGAAAATAATGCGTTAAATTGTAATCTTTCGACAGTTTGCAATGACGCGAGTTAGATTATAATCTAACGGACATATCATATATGTCCGTTAGATTAGCCAGGAGATTAGACAGCGACACCGGAGCATCTTCAGATGTTAACTCGACATTGCACGATGGTAAAGTTAATCGTGCATTGTCGAGTCAACATCTCGTTGTGATTAATTTGGAAGATTTGTGTGATGTATAGCAAGATACATACTGTACCACATAGATTTACTGTACGACAAAAACAATCAGGCACTTAGGTTTTATTAGATTATAATGTAACGGTGAAATAGACGCCTCCGTTGAACGACTGGAAGGAAATAACGTATCTCAATACCTATGCTGCTGCATTCGCTCAACTGCTGACGAAGTTTCACGGAGTTTGCGTGGCTGCTGGTCAGGCAATTTGACGACCCGTTATAAGCGCCCAGTGTTACAAGTTTCCGTATTATATGCGAGTTTGATAGAATAACGACCTCCGTGGCGCAGTGTGTAGCGCTGTTGTCTTAACTTGCGGAGGTCCCGGGTTCGATCCCCGGCAGGGTCAATTTGGGAATTTGTAATTTCTGAATTTTCCCTGGTCTGGCCTGGAGGCTTTGGCCGTGGCTAGTTACCACCCGGCAAAGACGTGCCGCCAAGCGATTTAGCGTCCCGGTACGATGCCGTGTAGAAACCGAACAGGGGTGTGGGTTTAATATAAACTGCCATGCCCCTAACAGGCTAGCCCGCTGCCATCTTAGACTGCATCATCACTTACCATCAGGTGAGATCGCAGTCAAGGGCAAAAAAAATTACGATTTTATATTAAAAAAAGACGTGTGGCACTCGGAGACTGCCGCGGTAAAGCTATTGCATAGCTGTTTTTATCAACTTATGCAATTATAATTATTTATTTATTTTATTTATGCAGTATTTTTTTCAATTTGTTTTTTTTTCTTTGATATTTATTCAAGGTACATTCATCGATAGATGGCAAAACTACAAAGTATGACCGCTGTGCCGGTCGGAGTGGGGGGTGTTAGGTTATTTTCGTTACGGAATTTCTGGATTCGGTCTCCACGCGCAAGGCCCGCGATAGAAGCTATGCAATAGCTTAAAAACTGCAACGTTTCTATAGTAGTGACGGGTACTGCTATAAATCCAATTTAACTCAGCTATGTAAAAAATGAAAAGAAAATTCTCTGACAGTATTTAAAAGCTAATGGACGTCAGCTGGATGAGTCGCGTCACGTGATCAGGCGAATCCTTTGTCCCACCACGCCCCTTCCCGATCGCGGGCATGTTCGGGAAAAACGGACGGACAAAAAGGCTGACTTGTGATTTTTATCGGCACCAAAGAAATTGCCACTGAGAAAACTCAGCCAGTGTTCAAAAATACTACCTATAAAAGGAATTGAATGAGGCTGTTCATCAGAATAATCTCTATTCTGATGCCAAAAATAAAATATTTTTTATTGATTATTACATGGAGACTCTTCCAAAAGATCTTCTACTATCGATTAAAGCAAAAAAAAATGCCTTAAAATTCGATGAGATCACAAGTTCACAACTATGTACCTATATCATACCAACTTCCATACTAGAAGGATTTAAGCGCATTATGAAGCGTTTTTAAGTTTGATATAAAGTTTCTGATTTGATTGACTAGTCATCATCGCTATTGAGAAAATTACCCCGGGATGCAAAAGTGACCATAGTGCTTGCATTTTATAAAAAAAAGTGTCATAGCCACCTAGCGATTTAGCGTTCCAGTACGATGCCGTGTTCTGTCCGTGGAAAATTAAGGAGTTCCCACGGCGAAAAAAAATACTTACATATTTCAATGAATTTATTATCTTCTAAAAAATACGATATGCTATTCTCTAAGCCGTAAATTTCTCTGACTTTCAAAACCAAAGTGTGGAAGCTAAATTTATTGTCGCATAAAACCAATGCTTCGGACATTTTAGATTTACATATATACCGCAAAATTGTGGTGGATTTTCCGCGAAACTACAATAGAGAAGTTAGCATGCGAAAGTGTATGTTTGTTTGTCTGTCTGCTACGCTTTCACGGCCCATCTGTTCAACTTATTTTGATGAAAGGTATAGGGTTAGTTTGTATCCTGGGAAAAATAAAGAGCTCCTTTTTAAGATTAAAGACTTGCATTTAAAAAAATTGATAAAAATAATAAAGCTACCCAAGACTTCGTCTGCGTGGTTTGAAGTTTTTCGGTTCCCGCGGGAACTCTTTAATTTTCCGGGATAAAAAGTAGCTTATGTGCCATTCCAGACTATAATCTATCTCTGTGCCAAATTTCAGCCAGATCCGTTCAGCCGTTGGGGCGTGATTGAGTAACAAACATCCATACATCTATCCAAACTTTCGCATTTATAATATTATTAAGAAGTAAGATTAGTAAGATAAGATGAATTTTTATTGAAAAAAAATCAACATCACAGTATACTGTACCAACTTAGAAGTATCGGGAATTAGTGTCGCAAAACTAACGCTTCGTTTCTAAAATTGACGACTTCCGCTTTCCGCAAAATGATTGAATTTTCCAGAAAACTGTAAACGTAGCAAATCGGTAGGAGGCGTTTGTTATCGCATCTCGTAGAGCGACGCGATCGTTGTGTAGAACGAGATCTGCCTCACCACAACCGCCGATTGTGCTGACCAACTGACCAAGTGATTTACCACTACAGCCCATTAACGTCCCACTGCTGGGCACAGGCCTCCACTCTCATAGGAGAGAGGGAATTAGAGCTTAGACCCACCACGCTGCTCCAATGCGGGTTGGCGGGCTTTAACGACTATTATCATGCTAGTAATAATAACCGGGACCGACGGCTTAACGTGCTCTCCGAGGCACGGGGGTGAAACACCGCCAACTTCCTAACTCCGGGCTAGTACTGAGAATTTCTAGTCGGAAAAACACAATACTTAATTATGGCCCGACCCGGGACTCGAACCCGGGACCTCGTCGGCCGCAGTCAAACATGCTAACCACTAGACCAACGAGGCAGTCCAAGTGCGAGGCAGACCAAGTGACTTATGATCATATTATTATCATCCAGCACAAGGCTGAGTTAGCGGCCAATAGGCATGATGACTGATTTTGAAAAATAGTCAGATTATGATCGGAAGTATCTACTATTTCGAAAAAATATATTATTTCAGCAGAAAAATAAGGTATGGTAGATAAAATTGGCATTTGAAATTTAAATTTTAAAATTCACACCAAAACGCTCGCGAGTGTCATGGCGTCGTTTGTGACGTCACTATTGTTTTTACCAACGTAATCTGTGCAGTGTGCAGTAAACAATAGTGTGATTGTCAAAGCTCGAAAACAAACAATTTTGACGTCATTCGCTTCTTGGTGTTTAATCCAATATGGCGGATTGCTGTATTTTATAGTTTTATTTTATCAAAATAAATAGCAATCTCACTCGAAATAGAAAAATAAATACGTTTTTTATAATCCATGAATCTTATTTCATTAGATAAATTCATAATTTCATTGATTCTTGGTTACTGTCATCATGACTCTTACACATGAATCTTATTTCATTAGATAAATTCATAATTTCATTGATTCTTGGTTACTGTCATCATGCCTATTGTGTAGTTATTAGAAGTTCCTTATAGGACGATGCGGAGGGGTACCCTCAGTGGCGTGCACAGGTTTTGAGGCTAGGGTAGGCATTCGTTAGTCAAAATACCTGTTTACTAGCTGTTTTGATGAAAAATGAGCCCATTTGGGTAAGCAGTGCTTTTACGCCTCTATGAACTGCACGCCACTGGGTACCCTAGCCGGCAAAAAACGTCCGTAACGACAATGCGTGATTAAGATTTTTATGTATAGTTTATTCGAAATGAAACCTTAATGCTAAAGCAGCATTAAAGCTTAATTTCGAATGTAGTATATGTATATTTAGGACCTTTTATCTTCGTAACAACGTGAGCATGTCTAATTTAAAATTCAGGAACACAGTAAAGGCTTTATTTATTATTGACTCGATGATGTCCGCGACTACGTCCGCGTGGTTTAGGATTTTTTGATTCCCGCTGGAACTCTTTAATTTTAAGGGATAAAAAGTACGACTATCCCCGGGATATAACCTATCTCTGTAGCAAACATCAAAATTGGTTAAAAAGATGAAGAAGTTGAAGCGTAGCAGACAGACAAACAGACAGACAAAGTAAAGATAAAAGTTATATTTTTTATCTGTGGTATTTTTCTCTACGAACTCTTACATACCGGCTACTTTTTATACGACTGCCTGAAAAAAGGAGTATATTGTTTTCAGGATTCATGTATGTATGTATGCGAGTTTGTATATTCCACCATAACTTCTATACGCCTGAATCGATTTTGATAAATGAGGTATCGTTAGAATCCCTGGCTTATCCCGGGTGACATAGGCTAGTAAAATTAAAAAAAATTGGATGGTTTGACCATTGTCCCGCATTAAAAAGTTGAAAAAAAAAATCGAAAATAAGATTAACTATATTATCATCATCTAGAAAATATTGAGTAGATTCCAAAAAATTATAGCACTATAGTTCAATATCCAGTGATTCACAAAAAAATATCAATTTATAAAAATATGAAAAAATTCTTTTTAACTACTTATTTTTTTTTTGACAGGGCAGTCGTGTTTTAAATTTGGTCAATTGTGACTTGTGCTAGTAATATCTGCAAAAAATACCGGATTTTGTGCAAGTTAGGGTAAACAAGAAGTTCATGTAGGCGGGTTGAACCACTTTATAGATACTTGAAGTCGCGTCCCGATAGAATAGGGATGATGACAACTCAATCAAATCAGCAACTCTTTATCAAACTTAAAAACGCACTTCTACTATGGAAGTTGTATTAAATTCACAATAGTGACGTCATAAAATGTCAACGCACTTTTTTTTCTTTAATCTATATTTTAAAATGGTTATCATACCTAAAACTAACAGAGGATGTGAATTTTAGGTATTTTGGCCTCTATATTAAATAGAGGATAAAAGTAGCCTATGTGCTATTCCAGACCATAATCTATCTCTGTGCCAAATTTCAGCCAGATCCGTTCAGTCGTTGGGGCGTGACATCCATACATCCATCCAAACTTTCGCATTTATAATATTAGTATAGATTATTATCATCCAGCACAAGGCTGAGTTAGTCGAGTCGTTTTCGTAGTTTTAGAGGATGTGAATTTTAGGTGTTTTGGCCTCTATTTAATAATCAGCTAGAAATAATTTATTTTTGATATACGCATCTTCCCTATTGGGAGGCTGTGATGGCCCGCGACTGCGATACTGTGATTCAATTTAACTTGTATTGTTTCAGACATTTTAGATCTGCTTTGTTATTTAGTCTGATAATTGAAATCGAAGTGGGGCAGAGAGATTTTGATTTCCGGTCGAGCCGGAAGAGGGAGCAACTGCTCCGTTTTAATTTTACATTGTTTATTACTAGTACTCCATAATTAAGTATTGGGTTTTTCTGATTAGAAATTCCCAGTGCTAGCCCGGAGTTGGAAGTTGGCGGTGTTTCACCCCCGTGCCTCCGAGAGCACGTTAAGCCGTCGGTCCCGGTTATTATCACTAACATGATAATAGTCGTTAAAGCTCGCCAACCCGCATTGGAGCAGCGTGGTGGGTCTAAGCTCTAATTCCCTCTCTCCTATGAGAGTGGAGGCCTGTGCCCAGCAGTGGGACGTTAATAGTCTGTAGTGGTTTATTACTAGCGGATGCCCGCGACTGCGTGGTTTGAGGTTTTTTGTTTCCCGCGGGAACTCTTTAATTTTCCGGGATAAAAAGTAGCCTATGTGCTAGACTATAGTCTATCTCTGTGCCAAATTTCAGCCATATCCGTGCAGCCGTTGGGGCGTGATTGAGTAACAAACATCCATACATCCATCCAAACTTACTATTAGTAAGATTAAAAGTTAAAACTGCCTATTTTGTGCTATAACCACATAATACTCGAGTGGCCTAGTTGTAACAACGCATATCAGTCGATAGCGATTGTGAAGAAACGTTGACCCAAGTCGGTAATTGGATGGGTGACCGAATTTGGAGGTTTAAATTTTGTCCTTTTCGTATTCTCCGTGCCTCGGAGAGCATGTTATGCCGTTGAATCAGTGTAGTGTAATAAGATTTAGGGAGAAACGGTCTCTATATTGGTCCTTTTTGCTGTGTAATAAGCGACGCACTACAGGGCCCTGTAAAACGTGCAGTGTAATAGCCCTATAACGTCCACCTCCAGATTATTATTATTTTTATTTTTATTTTTATTTATTCCTCAAAATTACATCGGAGCCTTAAAAACTATAGAACGATAATAACTATAATAACTAACTAATAAGAAACAGAAGATTTATTACAATTTGATATATAACTATTTTTATTTTTTGTTTTAAAAAAACCAATTTTTTTTATTTTTTTTACCTATAAATATAAATACAGTCCCATTTACTCTCTCATGCTGTACAAGAACTCACAAGCTCGTACATAAACATAAACACACTCACATTCACACACACATGCACACTCACTCTCTCTCACACACACACACACACACACACACACACACCATGCAACATACATACACACTACTCACCAGTTACCATTGCTAAGTTAACTTCACGCACAATAATATTTATTTTTAATGTATAATATAGTTTATAGTATTTTTAGTGAATGCTTAAATTTCTACTTGAATAAACTTATGCTTGCATTTTGGTTAACGAGGGAGAGGGCTGGCTATCCTTAACACAGGTTTTAAAAAATCTAGCTAGGATAGCCAGTTCTTGATCTTGTAACATTTAATGTAAATATTTTTTTATAAGCACAAAAATTGTTAGCGTCAAATAGTTCCAATATCAATTACAATGTAACACAAAATGATTGAAAATAAACGATTTATTTATTTATTTATTTAACTGCGTTAGTTTGAAACTGTGTTGCAGTTGCTAACGCTCACCTCCAGATTATTATTATATTTATTTTTATTTATTCTTCAAAATTACATCGGAGCCTTAAAAACTATAGAACGATAACAACTGCGTTAGTTTGAAACTGCTTCTGCTAACGCCCTGTGTTGCAATTGCTAACGCCCACCTCCAGATCACAGTCCCAATAAAGCTGTTCGCCCACAGGCTGAGGAGGGTCTCGCGGTGCGGCTGCGGTTCGAGGCGGTGCGGTTGCCGTGTACCGGACAGGCGCTGCGGGCTCGGGACGGGGACTCCCTCGGCTCCCCGTTGCTGGCCTCGTGGGACGGACCCGACCGATCTGCTGTGGTACATACGAATTACCCCCAATAATATTTATTTATTTATTTAATTTATTTATTAATTTATTTATTTATTTATTTATTTATTTATTTATTTATTTATTTATTTATTTATTTATTTATTTATTTATTTATTTGTTTGTTTGTTTGTTTATTTATTTATTTTATTTTATTTAGTACAGAAACCTTACAGCTCCAACAGAAATGGATATGTCACCGTCAGATTGTAAAAACCGTTAGATTATAATCTAAATCGCGAAATTCTAAACTGTCGAACGATTGTAAACTGTTCAATGTTCTGAATGTCAATTTTTGGAATATTCATTTTATTTACGTTTTCTTGTCTCTTTCTTGTAGGTTCGGTTAGGATTCGACACAAATAATCAAATAGTGCACTTAGGTTTTATCGGGTTTAAATACCTATCTGATTACAATCTACCAGAAAATAATGCGTTAAATTCTAATCTTTCGACAGTTTAGAATTTCGCGAGTTAGATTATAATCTAACGGTTTTTACAATCTTACGGTGACAGATACATAAATAAAGAATAAGTATAACGCCAATTACAAGTTTTCACAGAATTTACATGAGTTAAATATAGCTCGCAGAGGCGGAAAAATAAATATTAATACATACTACATAGGAAGTAATTAGAAAAATAAATAAAAAGCTATATAGTTAGGAAGATGAATTAATACAAGAGAAGAACCAGAATAAACTAATAGTAGGATAAATTTAGACATTATTAATTATTAAGATTAAGATTACCAGCCAGCAAACTACTTCAACTCAGGCTGTGAGAGTCAAAGAATTCATTGGCTAGAATTCTACGCATAGAGATCTAGGTTACTATTCGTCTTTAATAGTTTATTGAATGATAAAAAAGATCTTGGCAAATAGGAGTTCTGACGAAATCTGGTATGCGCAGAGGGTGGGCGGAGAATAGAATGGGCACGGGGATGGGTATTGGTTGGTATATGGAAAGATCATACTATAACATTAACTAATGTTATCAAACCTCAAATGTGTTCCTCAGTGCGGACTTTTGGCCTTTTGGACTTTGGGCATAGTGTATCGCCGCTATAGGGAAGTGAGAGAAAAATCCCTACCGTAGTGTCTTTTTTATCGTTTTTTAAATATCGTATTTACCTACTTATAGTATTTTATGGTTGTATTTTATTTTATCTTTTATTTGACCAAGCGAAGTAAAGGTCTCTGAGTCTACTTGAATGAATGAATTTGCACCTGTCCGTCCGTCCTAGGGTTGCCAACCATAATTTGTAAAAACATATCCTTCTTTATTTTTGGTAATTATACTTTATACTTTTGCATACAAATAAAGTATGTGAAAATACTTTATTTCGAACCTTTACTGTGATGCGTCAAACAAAATACCTACTCATTAAATAAATAAATAAATAAATAAAAGTTTATTGACCAGCACTACAATACTTAGCAATAACTAAAGTTATACAGATACAAATTAAACTTAAATTATTAAACGTGCGGTCGATGGGCCACCTCCTCAGCTCATGCCACATCATGAGAGATAGGTATATACCTACTTAACATACTGCAACGCTGATTTTCAGGAGGGGCCCAAGGGCCACTTTATGGGTACTTATCTATTTAACGGTACACATAAGTTAAAACGGATGATAGAAACGATTTGTAATTACTGTACGAAATGTTAGATGTCAGATGTGGTGTTGTCAATGTGACAGGACAAGTGAAATTCTGACATAAAAACATAAAATTTGAAAAATCCTTTTTTCCAAATACTATCCAAACCATTTTACGGTTTGCAGCAGCTAGCTTTAGTTGCCTTCTGTTTTTGTGTAGGCGGATGATGTGGAGACCACAACGGATGGCAGCGGCATGGTGGAGCTAGTGGGGGGCAGACACATCCTGGTGGAGCTGCGCTCGGCGGACACCAGCGAGCGCTGCACAGGAGGCTTCCTCGCGCACGCCATTCAGATCGGTGAGCATGTGACAGAATCGAAAGCCTTTGAGAAGTCCACAAAGCAAATGTACGTTGCCTTATTAAATTCACGAGATTTCTATGACTATCTGCTCCCTGGTACCTTTCCCCTTAACAAAGCCCGCCTGTTCAGGCGCAATCTCCTTAGATGGGTATGCCTTTAGGCACTCGTTTATTATGTGCTGTAGGATTTTACTTGCGTGAGGTATTAATGCAATGAGGCGATAATTGCTACACACTTTGGTAGAACCCTTTTTGTGAAGTGAGATGAAGACACTGTGGGCCCAATTTTGCGGCTATGAACCGGTTTTTCCGACCTTGTTACACAGCGCAAGGAATATCTGGACGCCATATTCTCCCGAAGCCTTGATAGTTTCAATGGGAATTGAGTCATTGCTGGTGGCTTTTCCAGTCTTCAGGTGTTTTATTGCCGCTCTGATTTCATCCTCCTTACCACGAATATCATAAAGAAAATTGGCGCAACCGCCATTTTGAATATGAAATACGAAGGAGAACCTCTTAACGTTCGGTGTGCATAATCGCGCATTCCTAACCGATTTAGACTATTTCAGCTTTCCCCAGAAAGTGTGTGTGTGTGCGTGTATATAGGAACTTCCTAATCTCCGCTGTACACAAACACACACCCCCTTTCTGGGGAAAGCTAAAATAGTCTTAGTTAATTAATGATCTTCGATCTTCATCTTCAAATGCGCCAATTTTCGTTGTGATATTCGTGATTAGGAGGTCAAAATACGTTATTATACCAAATTTCAGATTCATCGGCGGTATGCACTTTTCGGAAGTTCAGTTCTTGCAAATAATCGGATGTTTCCGTGTGAACGTACCGTTAGTGATCCGGCTTCCTATTCAGTTTTATATTCAAAATAATGTTTTATATTTAATTAGACTTTTAAAAGTGTTTTTGAACCGTCGAGTGAATCTACCACTGGTTCGTAATGCCGTTCCTACCGAGAATAATCAAAAAGAAACTTGGTGATGGCTCTTTTGAAAAAAAAAATACATCAATGTCATACATAAGTCCGCAAACGCAGTCCTAAGCAATGCTCTTTTATCATTTACATAATCTTCAACAACATCTATAACTGCCGAAGGAAAATTTCTTCGGTAAACGGCTAGTGAAAACAAAAAACAAAGATCGAAAAAAGAGATCTCACTGGCAGCGTGGTAGTTTATAGGTCAGGACTCCAGGCTGTGAAACTTCCTCACAATATTTTCAACCTACGGCAAAGAAACAGTTTGGCTGTAATCAATCAATCAATATTTATTTATTATTTATTCAGGTACACTACACTTATTGACGTCCAATACGCCTATAACTTATAAAAAATGATGGTGATAATCTATTACAGTGTAGATAAATTATTAAAACTAGCTTATAGTTAGCAACGCTATGAAGGTTCTGTAACACGTACTCGATCTTCAGTTACAAAATAGCAACCAAAACGGCTGTACAAACTTTAGAAGACGTAAAATACTGGATAGTAAAGGTTAAAATATTACCACAGAGCCAATCCGCAACGCGTCAGCAGCATGGGCGTCAGTGAGCGGCGGCGCTTGGTGGAGGGGCGGTGGCGGAGCGAGGGCTGCGGCCGCGGCTCTGGCAGCCCTGGCCGCGCTCGCTGCATTGCTGCTCGCGGCACACTCGGCACATCGCACCAGGGCGTACCAGAGGGCTGCTGACAAGGAGTCTCTCACTGACAGCGATGGTAAGCCTTAATGACACAACAGAGCAATACGCAACGCGTCAGCAGTGTGGGTGTCAGTGAGCGGCGGCGCTTGGTGGAGGGGCGGTGGCGGAGCGAGGGCTGCGGCCGCGGCTCTGGCAGCCCTGGCCGCGCTCGCTGCATTGCTGCTCGCGGCACACTCGGCACATCGCACCAGGGCGTACCAGAGGGCTGCTGACAAGGAGTCTCTCACTGACAGCGATGGTAAGCCTTAATGACACAACAGAGCAATACGCAACGCGTCAGCAGCGTGGGCGTCAGTGAGCAGCGGCGCTTGGTGGAGGGGCGGTGGCGGAGCGAGGGCTGCGGCCGCGGCTCTGGCAGCCCTGGCCGCGGTCGGTGCATTGCTGCTCGCGGCACACTCGGCATATCGCACCAGGGCGTACCAAAGGGCTGCTGACAAGGAGTCTCTCACTGACAGCGATGGTAAGCCTTAATGACACAACAGAGCAATACGCAACGCGTCAGCAGCGTGGGCGTCAGTGAGCGGCGGTGCTTGGTGGAGGGGCGGTGGCGGGGCGAGGGCTGCTGCTGCGGCTCTGGCAGCCCTGACCGAAACCTTTCTGAACCTATGGTCTTTCTATGGCAACAATAGTCTAACTCTAGGATGGTCTAGGTGGCGACGCAGCCGCGACTCAATGTTTGTGTGAATTGCTAAATTAAAGTATAATATTTGAAATGAAGTGATTTATTTATTTCACGTAATGCAACTTATGCCACTTATGATGTCGTAAGAATCTACCAAAATAATCCGCAACAGCTGCAGCGGAGGTATCAGTAGCGGAGTATTTTAGTGATGTTAAGCCTGCATAACACAAACCAGATCAATCCCTAAGATGTCAGTGAGGACACCGTGACAATGCTGGTAAATCTTTGTGACATGTCCTGACAATTCACAACGTCAGCTACGTAGTTAATAGTAAGCAGTGATGCGTAGGGGCAATATGCTGGGGTGGCAGCTACAACAGCGATATAGCAGCCCTTCTAGCTTGTGGCACACTTGACCCATCGCACCAGAGCGTACCAGAGGGTTGCTGACAAGGAGAGTCTTACTGACAGTGTACCATCACTGTCAGTAAGATCATCAAAAAGGACTTAATTACATTTTACTAGGGCAACGTAGATAAATAAAGAGATCGATAGATAGACAGATAGATAGATAAATGCCACACAAGACATTGAAGAGTATAATAAAGATAACGGTCAAAATAAAAATAATTTTTCAGGTTTTTTGATTCCCGCGGGAACTCTTTAATTTTCCGGGATAAAAGTAGCCCATGCCCTTTCCCGGGATACAAGCTATCCCTGTATCAAATCTCATCAAAATTTGTTGAACAAATGACCGTGAAAGCGTAGCAAACAGACAGTCAGACACTTTTGCATTTATAATACTAGTAAGTAAGTAGGTATGGATAAATATCACTCACGATAGTTTAAACGTTCATTTTCTTATTGCTTTTTATGTACAGCCTGTTCAGCATCCCTGGAACTCGGAGGGGCCACCGCCGGGTCTAGAAGCACGCTGTTGTCAGAAGTGGTCGGCGGAGGAGTGTCTCTGCGTAGACTCCTCCCCGGGAGGACTCGTCATACCCGGCTGAGGGACTCGGACAGGACTTCTGAGCATGTTGAACAGAGGTTTGACATACTTTATGTTGAAAACATTCTATAGTTACACAAACTTTGCCTGGTGGGAGGCTTCGGCCGTGGCTAGTTACCAGCCTACCGGCAAAGACGTTCCGCTAAGCGATTTAGCGTTCCGGTATGATGCCTTGTAGAAATCGGATATTGGTATGGGTTTAATATAACTGCCATGCCCCTAACAGGTTAGCCCGCTACCATCTTAGACTGCATCATTTATATTCTGTAGAACTCGTTGGTAATTCTGTAATGGGTCACATTTTTACCATCTTAGACTGCATCATCACTTACCATCAGGTGAAATAAACCACGTCGTACTTTCACTATACTAAACTAAACGTATATATATTATATAAAACCGTACCGATATTTGTATTGAACTGCCATCGTCATCGACTCGTCGCTGTATATCCATTTCTTGGGCGTTAAGGAATACCGCGATGCAATGGTTCTACAGCGACATCTATGATTTCTACGAAGAACTAACTTAATATTTTTGGAGTTAACTATGACTTCCATAAACTATTCACACATTAAGTACATATACTACAAAACTAATAAACTAATCCTAAACAATCTCAACACACACCTAGGACAAGGGGTGCGGTGACGGGGCCTAATTAGCGACAAAGTTCGCTATCAAACGTCAACAAGTCCATAAAAAAAAGAAAGAAAGAAAAAAAGAGCAATAATATGCAGTAGTTATACTTTATTTATGCAATATTGTACTAGTTGTTGCAGGAGCTTAGGTTAGTTTGTCCAGATAGCTATTTTTATACTCGTAGTACTTAGGTAGGTAAATAAAAATGGAGCTGCAATTAAATGTTGAAATATAAAACTGATTTAGATAAGTATTATAGAAACCAAGGATGCTGCCACATTGAAAGCGGCAGTTACTGTACAGTTTTATGTTAAAAAAAAAACGTTAACAAGTCTAATAATTAGAGCCATACAACTTTATCTTACTTAATGATTTTAAACTGTAAATATGTATATTCCATTTTATATTATTTTCTACTTATGATCCTTTCCAAAATTCCGTTTTTTTTAAAGTTTGATTTTATTATTATAAAATGAGTTTCTCCGTTGAAAAAAAAAATTGACCATGGCTCAAATGCTCGACGCGCGGAGCCACAAAACAAAAGAAGAAGAAGAGCCATACAAATAAAGACAAATGAATATTAACAAGAAGCAATCGGTACAATCGTCGCGCGTGATCGAACAATGCCACTGGGTCGCTGTAATTACACACTCGAGCGTTTCAAGAGCGACGTCGTTTGTTTGGCGAATCATACGCTTGTTTAGTAATTAATGCCTTTTAGAATTGTTTTTGCCGAAGACATCAAGCGATTTAGCGTTCCGGTACGATGCCGTGTAGAAACTAAGCTGATATCCAATCAATTTTTATATTGCAGAAAAGAGCCATCCGTTCCATTTATAAACTCGGATCACGCGTATTCACTTCGTGAAAAATTTAAAGAGATTGGTGTTCTTACAGTGCCTTCACAATACATATACTATAATATACCGTTGACGACCTCCGTGGCGCAGTGTGTAGCGCTGTCTTAACGTGCGGAGGTCCCGGGTTCGATCCCCGGCAGGGTTTGGAAATTTATAATTTCTGAATTTCCTTGGTGTGGCCTGGTGGGAGGCTTCGGCCGGGGCTAGTTACCACCCTACCGGTAAAGACGTGCCGCCAAGCGATTTAGCGTTCCGGTACGATGCCGCGTAGAAACCGAATAGGGGTATGGGTTTGATATAACTGCCATGCCCCTAACAGGTTAGCCCGTTACCATCTTAGACTGCATCATCGATTACCATCAGGTGAGATCGCAGTCAAGGGCTAACTTGTAGTGGATAAAAAAAAACAGTACTAGCCCGGAGTTAGAAAGATGACGGTGTTTCACCCCCGTGGTTTGGAGAGCACGTCCGGTCTGCGTCTGATCTCTCTCCGGTCAAGATCAAGCCACAGATGCTGAAGAAGATGAAGATAACGTTAGCGTGGTCGGTACTGCGTCTGATCTCTCTCCAGTCGTGTCACCAACTACAACACCTTTTAACGACCTGCCTGGCGCAGTGTTGAGCACTGTTGTCTTAACGTGCGGAGGTCCCGGGTCCGATCAAGATCAAGCCACAGATGCTGAAGCAGATGAAGATAACGTTAGCGTGGTCGGTTCTGCGTCTGATCTCTCTCCAGTCGTGTCACCAACTACAACACCTTTTAACGACCTGCCTGGCGCAGTGTTGAGCACTGTTGTCTTAAGGTGCGGAGGTTCCGGGTCCGATCAAGATCAAGCCACAGATGCTGAAGCAGATGAAGACAACGTTAGCGTGGTCGGTTCTGCGTCTGATCTCTCTCCGGTCGTGTCACCAACTACAACACCTTTTAACGACCTGCCTGGCGCAGTGTTGAGCACTGTTGTCTTAACGTGCGGAGGTCCCGGGTCCGATCAAGATCAAGCCACAGATGCTGAAGCAGATGAAGATAACATTAGCGTGGTCGGTTCTGCGTCTGATCTCTCTCCGGTCGTGTCACCAACTACAACACCTTTTAACGACCTCCCTGGCGCAGTGTTGAGCACTGTTGTCTTAACGTGCGGAGGTCCCGGGTCCGATCAAGATCAAGCCACAGATGCTGAAGCAGATGAAGATAACGTTGCGTGGTCGGTTCTACGTCTGATCTCTCTCCGGTCATGTCACCAACTACAACACCTTTTAACGACCTCCCTGGCGCAGTGTTGAGCATTGTTGTCTTAAGGTGCGGAGGTCCCGGGTCCGATCAAGATCAAGCCACAGATGCTGAAGCAGATGAAGACAACGTTAGCGTGGTCGGTTCTGCGTCTGATCTCTCTCCGGTCGTGTCACCAACTACAACACCCTTTGACGACCTCCCTGGCGCAGTATTGAGCACTGTTATCTTAACGTGTGGAGGCATTCCCGGCAGAGTCGATTTGGGAATTTATAATTTCTGAATTTTAAAGCAAGTGATATTTAATCACTAAAAATGCACAAAACTGTATAAAATTTACGTAAAGGGTTACGTAAATGGGATGTAGTACCAGTTACCTTCGAAATATAGGCAGGGGGCATGCCAACCCATAAAGAAATACATAGGCAAATTATTCAAAATGACAGTTCGATGTCACGTACCATAAGGATTATAATTCTAATACATGAAAGTCAACAATAATGAAACAATATGGCTTTAAGTGTAGAATTTATCTAGTTCGGGAACAGTATGGCCCCAGAACTAGATAAATATTGTCTTTACCAAATCACGTGTCATGTGTTATTCGAGCACGTAAGCCAACAATACTCTCATCTCCCTGCGGAGCAACTACCATCGCTTAAAGCAGTATTATTTTAAAATGACAGTTTTATTTCACGTACCTTGGACGTCTCTATTATAAGGATGATAATTTTAAGACAAACGTCAACAATATTAAATCAATACGGATTTAAGCGATGGTAGTATGCCCCCTGTTTACACTCTGAAGCGTTGCTAGAGCGATGTAGTTTGTTTAGCAAATCGTACGCCTGCTTGAATATGCCTTGGGTTTGACTTCGCTGTCGTCAAACGTGGTTGATGCGGTTTGGACTTTGTAAAGGCAGAAACATACTTTTAATTACTTGTTTGAATTTCAATCGAACATTGGTCTTTTTTTTAAATCTAAATTTATTTGGGACTAACATCGGTCTTCAAATCAGTTCAAGCCCTCCCTTAATTTTAGGATTTTTTAACTATCACCAACGATTTGTTCAATCGAACCAGCTAAAGCCTGAATTTTATTATTGTATTGTTAAAGCAATTTTGTGTAATCCAAATTAAATTTACACCCTTACGTCAAATGACATGATTCTTGTTCATTCTTTGTTTTGATTTTTCGGCACTTATTTTAGTAGTATGTATTTTAAAATGACAATTTTATGTCACGTACCTTGACGGATTATAATTTTAACACATAAACGTCAACAATATTAAAAGAATACGGCTTTTAGCGATGGTAGTATGCTCCCTAGCGTTGCGTGTTCAAAGTATGTTTCCAAACTAATACGAACTCGTGTAATTTCATGAGGGTTGTCTTGCCTATCGGTTTTCAAAACAAAACAAATTGGTTTGTCTGTTCGGTTGTATACAAAACAAAGCTATATATTATATACAATAATAAATATATATATATATATATATATATAATATATTTAAGGGTATTAGGTAAAGTTGCCATTGTAATGGAACTTTATGATATGGATTATTTTTTTCAATTTAGTAATGTAGATTTTGAAGTATCGATTCAAGACTCGACTGGGAACCCTATTATTATATTGCATAATTTTTCATTTATTTAATTTATTTATTTGCTCAGATTGAAGATAGGAGATAGGTGTTATAATATAATTGTTGGTACAATCACAAATACTCCCAAAGTTTACGGTTTAATTTTTTTAATTTACACCAGGGATGCAGAAGATCAAGCCACAGATGCTGAAGCAGATGAAGATAACGTGAGCGTGGCCAGCGTTGGTAGCGCCACCAGTCAAGCGACAGTTACTCCTGAAAACATATCGTCTAGCAGTGCTCCCGCGGGCACCAGCAACGATAACGCCGCTCCATCGCCTTTGAGACGGTCACATACAGTATCTACGTCTCATGTACCACAGGTTATTTATGGACGATAATAATATTTTGGTAGCGCCACCAGTCGCGACAGTTACTCCTGAAAACATATCGTCTAGCAGTGCTCCCGCGGACACCAGCAACGATAACGCCACTCCATCGCCTTTGAGACGGTCACATACAGTATCTACGTCTCATGTACCACAGGTAATTTATGGACGATAATACCATTTTGGTAGCGCAACCAGTCAAGCGACCGTTACTCCTGAAAATGTATCGTCTAGCAGCAAATGCCACAAGTTAATTATCAAAATATTGAATTGGTAGCGCAACCAGCCAGGTGACCGTAACTTTCGGAAACATAAAATTATCTGCTAGCAGTTCTCCTGAGAGAATCAGCAATAATCAAGTTAGTGCATCCCATAGAGTATCTACTTTAAATTTACTGAAGATATTGAGTTGGTATAGTGGTAAAGTGGAGTTGGAATATTAAAATTAAGTGAATATTTTTTTTCAACATGAGAAAAAATTCCCTAAAGCTAAAGTCTTAAGTCGCCAAAAATTCTCGACACACTTTGAGGGTGTGAAAAATTATTTTCTAGTGAGTTGGTTCTCCGTATCTACCTACTCTAGTTTTATTTTCATGTTTTCTCATAAATGTATTGAAATACGTCGCGTGAACGACGCCATAGAAATTTACAAACTTGTCTACGCGACAACGTGAAGGGTCAGCTACTGTTTGATACTGTCGCGTCGCGTTGTGTCGTATCGAGTCGCGGTGTCGCGTTTGTCACTCACGTAAGTCGTCTCACGTGAGTGACAAAGGTAAGGTTTTAACAAACTCGTGACAATTCGTGGTCTAGTTAGAAAGAAAGAAATTTTTATTCACAAATGGTGTTACAGACAAACATCTGTCATACATAGCTGTACACACAAATGTATGTTTGTCTGTGACACCAACCGGAATGGGTCAGCTCAGCCGTGTCTAGTTAGAAGTGTCACCTCGTATGTAAAAACCTACTCACCGCTCTTATATCACAAACGACTATTGTGTTCATGCAGATCGCATCACCACCACAACCTTCAACGAGCGAAGCGGTGACAGCTGAAATAAGCACCAGCGTGACCAGCGTGAGTGACAGAGACAGCTGCAGTGAGAAGGACAGGGACAGTGTGTGGGACAAGGAGGGAACTGATAGCAGAGCTTCGTCCTCTATATCAGCTGCTACTCTAACTAATGTGAGTTTCTCGCATAGATTGTTTTGGCCTTCTTCTTAGTCCAGTATGGCCAGTGGCGTGCAGTTTATAGAGGCGTAAAAGCACTGCTTACCCAAATGGGCTCATTTTTCATCAAAACAGTAAGTAAATAGGTATTTTGACTAACGAATGCCTACCCTAGCCTCAAAACCTGTGCACGCCACCGAGGCCGGGATTGAAATTAACGTTACTTAGTGTAGTTAGAGGTCCGTGGTACCTACCTGGGCTATAATCTTTAGGTTATATCTTTATTTAGGTTTAGTTATTAGGTTTAGTTTGTTTAGGTTAAGTACTAACGTAGGAAATAAGTTTGTATATCTAACAATATATGAGTCATTGTTGCTTGAAATAAAAGTCATTCATTCATTCATTCATATAATCTACTCTATGATATAAAGGAATGGCTAGGATAAATACTAGTGGTTTTCGCCATTTTCTCCATAATAAACCAGAGAGGTATATCACAATTGTAAAAATATGTCTAAAATAATGAAAAAAGTAGAACTTTAATTCGCTATAATCCGCCGCAGTAAGTAAATCTGTGTGGCACAGTATGTATCTTGCGATATTCATCACACAGATCTTCCATTTTTTTTATTGAGCATTGTCGAGTCAACATCTCCTGAAGATGCTCCGGTTCAAGAGTGATACTTAAGTTAAAAATAATTTGGAAGATTTGTTTGGTGTGGCAAAGCCTGAAGAGCACAGCCGCTTAAGTTTATGTCTAATTCAATCCATCAGCCTACATTTTAAGTTAAGGATAAGAATAAGAATAAGATTTATTTTCATAAATGATTGACATGATTAAATAACGGTCCCTACCCTCTACGCTAGGATAACATGTATTGCAGAGGGTAGTTCCTTCCAGTGATACATGTAGTTGACATCAACAATAAAAATTGATATCTAGTTACCACCCTACCGGTAAAGACGTGCCGCCAAGCGATTTAGCGTTCCGGTACGATGCCGTGTAGAAACCGAATAGGGGTATGGGTTTAATATAACTGCCGTGCCGCTAACAGGTTAGCCCGCTACAATCTTAGACTGCATAATCACTTACCATCAGGTCAGCTCGCAGTGAAGGACTAACATGTAGTGGTTAAAAAAAAAATAAGACTTGAATATTCTTAGGTGCGATTATGTAAGAATTGCCGATCCAATCGTCAAAGTTCGGCATCAAAGTAAAATAAACCATAACAGTATTGAATTAGAGCTCAATTTCGTGTATCATGTTCATCCGTTTATGGTGTCGTACATACCTAAACGTATGAGTTACACGAAATTGAGCTCTAATTCAATGCCGTTATGGTTTATTTTACTTTGCCGCCGAACTTTGACAATCGGGGGGCATATTTTGTATTGTGTTGTAGGGTTGGTACTCACCAGCTTTAAGTGGTGTATCATCGGCGAAGATCCGCGACAACCCTAAGCACACCAAAGAGAGCTGCAATCGGAGACTGCTCCGATCGGACCTGAGCCTGACTTCACACCCTGAGATGGAAATCGACTACTACGACTATGAAGTCAATAACGCTGGTATGTGAAAAAGTTACATTACTTGTAAGGTTTCCAATACCGGGATTATTATTGGCTAATACCGGAATCTCGGAATTTTTTCGTCGGTTTTCATAAATCATTTATTTTGCAAAATTGTGGGTAAAAACAGATGTATAATATAAGCAGAATCTTCCCGTACACAATCTACTGTCAGACAGTGTGCAAAAATTATATTACATTAAAATTTATAATATATAATATCAAAATTCTATGTCTAGTTTACAAAATATAATTTAATTAAATATTGGTCCAACTTAAAATGGTTAGTTACATTTTATACTGTTATTAATAAAAGTTGCTGTAATATCAAACAATTTAAATAATATTGGCATGTTAGATTAATATTGGCTTATTTCGTTTTACAATAATTATGGATAATTGTACTATATTATAAATTTATCAAACAGCACTAAATTACAACTTTTCCCTTTCTCTTTTTGAACAAACATGCATTGCACACACAGATTACACATCACAAATGCATAGTCATAGGAATTTCGCCATCTCCGATATATTCGCTAACACTATAGTATTTTTTTTTGTTGAGAATTGTGAAAATCTCTCTTTTAAACTTTGTTAAGTATTGGCAACTTTCTATAGCATTCCGGTTATTTATTAAATAAGGATATTGCCATACAGTAAGAGTTCTTAGAGTACAGAGCTAACCTTCTCGATGGGACCCAAAGTAGGTTTTGTGGCCTGTTCCTCCTCATTCTTAAAACTTCATTATTATTGGAGTACATTTCATTTACTGTTGGGAACAAAGTGGGATATTTTTTCACAAAGAGAAGCATTTCATATATATACAAACATGGTAGAGGCAGTATCTTATTTTCACTAAACATAGGTTTGCAGCTTTCCAAAGTTTCAGCTCGACATATTCAATACCGGTAATGAAATGTCTAATACCGGCTGAGCGATCTCTGACAGCTACAGTGTAACGATCGCAATCACCTCTGATTGGATAACACTCTTCCACTATTGGACAAAATCCATTGACGCAGCAAGAATACCATAAATTCAGCCAATCACAACATTTGATACTGTAACAATGGTTGATGCAAAAGATACGAGGTCGCCCTGCGGGATACCGGTATTGGTGACACTATAAACAAAACAAAGACTATGGCATAGGTATAGTTCTTGGTACAAGGTGTTTTTTTTCAATACCGGTATTATTCAAATTCAATAAGTACCGGTATTCAAATTCAAATGTTTTTTATTCAAATAAACTTTTACGAGTACTTCTGAATCGTCAAGTGAATCTACCCCTGGTTTGGAATGATATTCCTACCGAGAAGAACCAGCAAGAAACTTGATACGATTGTCTAATACCGGGATTATATTGATATGTCTAATACCGGGATACCGGTATTGGTGACACTATAAACAAAACTTTTGCATAGGTACTATAGTTCTTGGTACATTCTGTTTTTTTTCAGCCGTTATTAATACCGGTATTGAAACTCTTTAATTTACCGGTATAAAAAGTAGCCCATATAGTGTTATTCCAGACTATTATCTACCTCGGTTTCAAATTTCATCCTGATCCATCCATCTGTTCTTACGTGATTGAGTAACAAGCTCCATGCAAACTTTCGTATTTATAGCATTAGTATAGATTTAATAACTTATTTTGATTGAAACCTGCCTATTATGAACAATTTATCAGCAAAATAACAATCATTTTATATTATAAACTGTAGATGGTTTTAGCTGAAAATTGATATGATACGTTGTTTTAGGATCTGTACCAGGTTCCTATTTGGGAATGGACCCCGCGTTCCTTGTATGGATACCACCGATAGAGGAAGGTGATATTATCAAAGAGATTGACGAAACCAAAGCACCTATTTATGAAGTAAGTTGATAATTATTGTATGCTACGAAGGATGAGACAACGCATATCAGTCGATTGCGATTGTTAAGCAACGTTGACCCAAGTCGGTAACTGGATGGGTGACCGAATTTGGAAAATTGGTTTCAGTGGTGGAATTCAAATTTGGCCTTTTCATTTCCTCCGGTGAGCACGTTAAGCCGTCGGTCCCGGTTATTATTACTAACATCTTATAATAATCGTTACAACAAAGCCTAAGAGTTTAAATACTCTTAGCCGAGTCGTATGCGGAAAGAAATGGGAACTTACCGCATTATTATCCCAAGAAAACTCCTACTATTATTTGATTAATGGAAAGGGGTCACGACCCTCAGTACCTAATGCCGAATACGACTGTTTTGGACACAGCCATTTCAAAATCAAACATGTATCTAGCAGACGGCATGTATGCTCCATTTAAATAAAGATTTTGTCTGATTGGACATACGAATAATAGTTAATAAAAGGTGAAGGAAAATTGGCAAAATTTTAACCTGAAAATGTTATAAAGCTAATGTTATAATCAAGCTTTCACGAAGTTGATAAAAAAATTATTATTAAACTCGCTGGCCTAATTACTGTATAAAAAATGTAAAAACAAATTGCGAGATATTTCACCGCGGTTAATTGCCTCATCTGGTGACAGAAGGGTGGGCTCATTTTTTGCGCAAAGGATCAGCCTGGCTGTCCAGCGCGGAAATGTAGCCAGTATTCTTGGCACCATTTCACAGGGGCATGATTATTTAGTAATTGGGTTAGGCTAGCTATAAAGTTCTAGTGTATTGTTTTAAATAAAGATATCATTATTTAATATATTTGTCGCAGGAAATTATACCAAAAGAATTGCGTCCAAATCCCGGCAGCAATACAGAATCACCCGAAGATCGGCCATCGTCCAGCACTCTCAAGAGAAATTCAGAAAATCGCTCAAACAGATCGAACGAATCGATCAAATCCATACGAAAAGTTATGGACAGAGGAAACTTAATCCACCCTTTAAACTTCAGTATTAGCGATTTACAAAATTCACCCAAACTACCAAAGAGATACAAGAAAAAACGAGATGATTCTATACCAATGAAAGAACTCACTCTCACAATGTCTCCAGTTAAAGTCCATAGACGAGAAAACAGAAACGATTACGACAATTCTTCAACACTTAAAAGAGTTAATGATACGAGAGAGAAAGATAAAGACGCTACTCTAAAAAGAACAACAGATTTCAATGATATTAGATTTGCTGATGAGAATTCAGAATCATCAAATGAAATTAAATTTGCAGATGATTCTCCTGATAGCAATAGATTATTTGATAAATATGAAGTTAAAGCTTAAGTATTAAATGTAGTTAATGATTTTTTCTTTGTTTGTCGAACTTAGCATGCCAATATACTCTTCAAAGAAGAAACAAGACAAAATATTAGGACAAAAAGTTTTGTACATAGTTTTTCTTTGCAAACTGCCTCTACCTAAAATTATTTACTAGTTTTACTATAAATATCAAAACAAGCTCTTAGGCCGGCCATACACGGACTGCTCGAGCAGTTAGCCAGTGATCAACATACACTGACCGCTCTTGCAGTCATAGTCAACAGCTTGAAGCTACCATTGATAACTGCTGCCAACCACCCGAAGCAGTCGCAACTGCTCGAGCGGTTCCATGTATGTGTACGTAGAAAACTGTAGTTCACTATGCAGTCGCAGCTTGAAGCAGTCCATCCTGACTGCTTCAAGCTGTCCGTGTATGTATATATTTAATCTGATGAAATAAATATATATAATGATAATCAATGTTATTATCAGAGATTTCTTGATCTAAAATCAACTGATCTCTCTTTATATGCGTACCTTCAATATGATCTTATCCGTCATTAAAATGAACGGATTAGAAGATTCATTCATTAGTTTTTTTTGATGCCATCCCTTTTATAATCTTTTTTCATGCTTTGACATTGAAATATTTACTAGAAGCTGACAGCTAATCTATAGCTGTGTTTAAAGTGTAAAAACCATATTTTAGCTTCGATATTGATTAAATAGAGCTATTTCAAACGTAAATTTGTACGTAAGTTTTTTTCAAAAAGTAACAACCGAGGTATTATAGTCACATCCCTAGTAGTTGTATTTAAGGACCAAGATGTAAAACAGTTACCATTCATATCACTCCCATATTCACTCTATATTTTTCAAAAGACATCACTTTATTCATTAAATAAATGTACAAGTAATATAATCGTAGTGAAATCATCAATGTACTTAATAAGTAAGATTTTTGTAATCAAACCCTAATGTCTTTTCAATTTATATTTCGTTTACTATGTATTATAAATGACGTTTCATTTATGTGTATTGTCGTTGTAAGTAAAAATTATGCTATCGATATTATTGACCTGGAACTTTCAATATAAATTATTATCAGTCTTATTTTTGCTTTCAACATCAAAATAGTATCAATAGGTTACGGTAGAAAAACTTTTTTTTTTTGAAAAAGTTTTTTTACGTGGCGTAAAACTTAGGCAACGTAAAAAACCTCACAAAGTTTAAAAAATCACAAATATTTGTCAACTTTCGAATAGTAAAGCTGAGGTAATAGTATCGACAAATTTCGTTTAAAAACCTAAGCAGCCCTCCAATATTTGGTACTAAGTTATTAAGCACGAATTACTGTTAATATATTTTTCTTGCACTGTATCTAAATTTATTTTATTTTTCATTGAAATTTTTAGAAGACTGAATGTTCGGGCAGTGCAATAATTAACTATCGACCTATTTCTCTAAATTTTATTTTTATTTATACAAAATATATTTAATAATGAATCGTTCAATTTACTTACTTACTTTAGATTTAAATTTTATTTTATTAAAAAGTATTAAGAAGTGAAAAACTTAAATATGTTATACCACTCTGTAGGTTTGATAGACCATTGAGGAAAATGTGGCATAATTTTTTTTTTTATTATGTATACTTACACTATGTGTATTTAAATGATAATAATATATTATTGGGTATTAAATAAATAGTATTTTCACGTTTAAAAAAAATATAAACGTGAAAAATAATTTTAGGGTATATTTTTTCTTTGTTTACTCGCTTATTTTTCACTTCACTTTATTGTACCATTTATATAATATTTTGATGTGTTAATTATTAAAATATGAATAATAATTACAAATTACGATAGTTAAGTTAGTCTTTTTACTTTTATCTTAAGTATTTATTTTTTGCCTATAAATTGTTTTTATTTAATTTAGGATCTCGAACTGATTTCTAGTCACATTTAAATGTACGTCAAGCACGAATTAAAATATAACCCAATCCAGATGCTATTAGGATAATAAAAAATAGGTGTCTGTTTTCCTCTTATGATTACAGTCACCCGAGAGAAAAGGATAGAATGCTAACTGGCATCCTAATTGCATCTGATTATGATAGTACTTCGTTGAAAATAATTAATCACTATTGTACCTATTTGTAATTGTACCAATGTAAAAGTCAAGAATATTATTGCATTTAATTTTATATTTTTTTTATTGTACTACATAATACTTTGTTGTTGCAAAATTTTATTTATTTATTTTGTTAAATAATTGCCAAAATGTATTTATTTTAAGCAGTAAGATCTAGTGTACAGCGAAATAGCGTATTTTTTATCATATTGTCTAATTGAGTTCTTTTGAATATTATTATTGTCAATAAATGGTTTTTATTTTGAATTTGGATCGTTGTTTTATTCATCTTGTGTTATTGTAATTCGAGATTTTTTACCGCTTCACTTCGGTCGCGTGTCACGGAAACTAATTTTCCGGGATAAAGTAAAGGGTAGCAATGTCAAGCATACAAATTATTTACAAGTAAAACAGTAGAGAGACTCTTGTGGGTAATGAAAAGACTGACTTCATCAACAGCTTTTATTAGTAGTAGAATCCTGTTTGGCACCCTTCGGGCACGGAACCCTAAAAATGCATAGTTAAAGCGTAATTTTTGGGAATATTCAATGGAAGCTCGATCGATTCCGGCATGAGGACCGGCGCTTAATTGGGACATATCACGCTGACTTTATTAAATTCCTCATCTCATAACGAGTTGCCGCGTTTATATTGAATTTCCGTTCACTATGTAGCTGTACTAGTACCGCCTCGAACGTACTTGTATAATCATCGTCCTCTTATAATCCTCATGATTGTTTCTACCTGTCTGATTTCTAATCGTCTGATGCGTGAGTACATGATCTACTACAGCCCATTAACGTCCCACTGCTGGGCACCGGCCTCTACTCTCATAGGAGAAAGGGTATTAGAGCTTAGACCCAGCACGCTGCTCCAATGCGTGTGCGTGCGTGTGACTATTATCATGTTAGTTATAATAGCCGGGATCGACGGCTTAACGTGCTCTCCGAGGCACGGGGGTGAAACACCACCAACTTCCTAACTCCGGGCTAGTACTGACAATTTCTAGTTAGAAAACCCCAATACTTAATTATGGCCCGACCCAGGACTCGAATCCGGGACCTCGTCGGCCGCAGTCGAATATGTTAACCACTAGACCAACGAGGCAGTTACATACATGATAGAAATTATGAATTCATACTCCATTCTAGAACCTCGTCGTCGTCGTGTCAGCTTTTAGACGTCCATTGCTGCACGAATGTCTCCTGCATGGATCACCACAGAGCACGGTCTCGTGCCACTTGTTTCCAGGGGCTCCCAGCTGCTCGCTTGAGATCGTCCTTCCACGTTGTGGGGGGTCGTCCAACGCTGCGCTTCCCGGCGCACCTTGGGACCCCAACACCTATCGGTTCTACGAACTATGTGCCCCGCCCATTGCCACTTAAAGCTTGGCGACTCCTCGAGCTATGTCGGTTATTCTGGTTCTCCTACGGATCTCCTCATTTCTGATTTGATCACGTAGGGATACTCCAAGCATACTCAATACTCAATATCATTTATTCATTATAGGTACACTGTAGGTACACTTATTGACGTTAAAAATTACTTACTTACTTAAAAATACATACATAGCTCAAATCTAATCCTCTCTCTAAGTCTAAATCATCAGAAGACTGTTCTCAAAACTGCACCAGCAGGCTTAGCATGTGCACAACGAGATATCTCGTGTACCGTAACATGCACAAAATTCGGTATATTACGAGAAAAAAGTAGGCGGCATGTAAGGGTTCATAGATAAAAGTACTACATGTAAGATATATTACTTTTATTTCTACTTTTGACGTAACCAGACATATGTATAACCATGTTAGCTTTGGTAGACAAATAGAGATAACGCATGATAGCCCGACAGGAAGTCATCAATCTTGCAGCTGTCATTTAAGTCTAGATTGCTGCGCAAACCGGGCATAAAATCAGCCTACTCAGATTCTACAGCGGTCAAAGGCGTCCTACGTATCATCGATGCATTTGCATTTAAAGGCCACAACGATCAATTCGGCCTATGTCCACCAAGTTCTAATAGCTTCAGTTCATCCGAATAACTCTATGCCTCAAATTCCGTTACGATCAAAGGGGTCGCCTTAGCAATTATTCGTGTGAAATAGTTGGTTATCAAGGCAAGTGGATCCAGGACTTTGAATCGTACTTTGCCTAAATTTGTCTATGCCAGTCTCACAGATAGTAGAATCCCACTGAACAACTGATCAGCATAAAAATTAAATAATTATCAGTTTCATTTCAAACAATCAATCAATATTAATTTATTCAATGTACAGTTATTGACGTCCGAAACCTATGAAACGTGATGGTGATAATTAATCAATTACGGTATCTTAAAACTAAGTAAAGGTACGAGGATTCCAAACGCACCCTGTTATTAGAAGAGCTGCCAGCAAACTCTACGGGTTTTTGAATTTATGTTGATATCCATAAAATTATCGTCATTTTTAAATCCTGGGAAAGCTCTTTGAATTTCCAACCCTAGACAATCAATCCCCGTGGTACTTTTGCTAAAGTACACTAGTACGTGGCAGCAAGTTGAAAGGGTGATTCCCTTCAAATTTAGAGGCCCCAACAGCGAGGCATTCAAAACTCGTCCAGTAATCAAGGCACAAACGGGTTCTTGGCGGACAAACCTGACTATTTCAATCAATCGAACCTTAGTCCCTTTTAACCGCGGCTAATTCAGCCCACGTAATTTGAACCAACTCATCGTCCATCGGTTAGAACGTCACCGACAAGACGTAATAATAAAAACGTCAGCTGTCAAAGTCAAAAGGCGACCGCAGAACCCCAACATTTCTTTCATTTAAGCGGTTTAACGGCTCTGGATTCTAGTCCTTCTGAATAACATTGACAGCTACCTCGCGACCATAGATACGGCGCGAACAGGAAATAAAATATTTTTGTGATGCTTTTCACACTATGCACACTCATGCAGTTTAAAGTATATTTTTAAAACTAAGCCCGACTTGCATTATCACTCCTAACTGACTTCGTGAAATATTGTGATGCTGTCACTTTTTGAAATGTTTATTTCAGCATTGACGCGAAAAGGACCGAAAATTTGACATAGGATCTTACATACGTAGGGTAGGGTTATAAAGTCACCTCACCGTAAGATTGCAGAAACCGTTAGACTGTAATCTAACTAGCGAAATTGTAAACTGTCGACAGATTGTGAACCGTTCAATGTTCTGAGTGTCAATTTTTTAAATATTCATTGTATTTACATTTTCTTGCCTCTTTCTTGTAGGTTAGGTTAGGGTTCGACACGAATAACTAGGTAGGTAGGCACTCAGGTTTTATCGGATTAATATACCTAACAGATTTCAATGTACCGAAAAATAATGCGTTAAATTGTAATCTTTCGACAGTTTGCAATTTCGCGAGTTAGATTATAATCTAACGGTTTTTACAATCTTACGGTGACATACACAAAGGCGTTGATCTCTCTCCGGTCGTGTCGGATTTTCCGTCCCATCGGGTTATAAGAGTAAAGGAACAGAGAGTGCACCTGTGAATGCGCACACACTTGTGCACTATAGTATCTACTGCGGGCTGCGCAGATTGCTAATCTCTCTGGAGATAGGCCGCCGTGGCTGATATTCGGTCGGGAGGACATTTTTATTTAAAGGAAGGCATAAGACCTTGTACCAGTGGGCTATAGTCACAGTTTTACGATATAGGAACTAAAGCTAAATACGTGTTACACTCAGAAAGCATTAAGGTCTTATTGGAAGGATGTATGCAGTATGTGTGACGTAAGCAGGATAAGCGCAACAGGGTGACGGAAGTGCCTTTCAATGGATAATCTCCTCAGGCAGCTTTAAAAGTCTCAATAGCTCAAATGGAACTGGCGTGAAACTCAAAAGAAAGTAAGTACTTACGAATCACTCGGGTGAAATCTTACACGTAAGTTTTGGTGTGTGTGTGGTTAAAAATATTGCATTCCAATCTTTTTTCTGTTTAACTGTCCTCTTTATGTCAACCTTAATAAACAGTCGTAAATTTTATGCAACTTTTAATCGAAGAAAATAATAATTATAAAAATATTTTCATCAAATACTACAAATAATTTATAACGTTTATAATTTCAAAAAATAAACACCGTCCAATTGATCTTTCATGGTCATGGTACCCAAGACACAGACTATTGCCTCTCTGAATTGGGTATTTGACTACTAGTGAAATAAATTATGTTTTAGTGATTATTAAATAAAGGATCTCCCAAAAGTCGTAATATCCACGTCCTTTGCTAGTTTTATTTTGAATAACCATTTTAAACTATCGATTAAAGTAAATAAAGTGCGTCGAACTTTGATGACGTCAAAACTTAAAATTTCACACAAAATCCATACTAAGCACGCGTTTTGATGTTTGAAAAAAAAGTTGCTGATTTGACTAGTTGTCAAATACCCAATTGCCAGGCTAAGCCGCTGGGCTAAATAAACGCCAGCTCTTGGGTCACCAGTGACAGGAACCAACTTCTTTTATGTCAACCAGACGGGATACCACCTGAGTTGAAATCTAGTTATACTAATATTATAACGTTGTAGGGAGTAATCTTTGGATCTACTGAACCGATTTTGAAAATTCTGGTACCAATAGAAAGCCTCATTATTTGCGCGTGTCATAGAGTTTATATTATCCCGAAAATTAAGGGAGTTCCCGTGGGAATTCGTCGCGTCGCGTGAAATAAGTTTATTAAATAATAGCAAGTCTGCTATAGTATCTAATAAACTTGTTTAAAAGTGACTACATGACAACCAACCAAGAGAGCCTTAAAAGGATAAACTGTCTGATATAATATGAACGTACATCTCAAAAAGATTTTATCTTGAGATTTTGAAGAAAAATCGCCAATTTGACCTAAAGTTTTAATAGAGTACTTAACTCCAGAAACAAGTCGATTGTGATAAAATGCTTCCTAAATCTCGGCACTAATGCGAACTAATTAGGTTCTAGCGCAAAAACAACTTGACTAATATCACACGGGCTACGTCTGCGTAGACTTACCTTTTTGTAAACTACTGGTTTATCTTCAATTTTCCGGGATGTACCAAAGGAAATGACCAGTGGAACTATGGGAGCTTGCCTAGAGATCAAAAATCAATGTGTAGCAATGATTTCTTTACTATTCAGTTTCAAAAGTTTCAGGAGTCTGAAGGCTCTGAAAGCTAAGAAAATAAATAAAAAAGGTTTGACCAAATAACTGCTTTCCCAGACTAGATGGCGCTAGTTGTTGTGGTTAGCGAGTCTAAAAAAATATTTTCTAGTATTACTAACCACGTTTCTCAGGAAAATAAATAAGCTTTGCATTATTTGGGCATGGATGAGGATAATACTGAAATAATAAAACTATATTTGCAAGAATTGTGTAATTACTTTAAAAAACACGCTTAATTGTACTGCTGCCACACTAGATGGTGCTAAACGTTTTGGTTTGCGAGTCTTTTCAACTATTCGACAACAGATGGCGCTTAATTTTTTTGTTAGCGAGTTTTTTCAACTATTCTACCACAAATGGCAGACAGATACAATGCCAGAGGGCGCTATGTTCCTTTAAACGCAGTGGTTATTTGAAAATACTTTATTCGATCAATTACACGTTTCATTGAGTCTTCTCCACTAACAAAAATAATTATAAACAAAACATACATTTCCTTTTCATTACTATTTAATTAATCAACAATAAATCACTCATAATATAGTGACTAAGGTACTTAAATGGTTTTCATGTAGGGTCACAAGATTATTAATAGGCATGGATAAAACGGAGCGTCAAAATGGAGTAAACCGGACGCTCAAGATTTAAACAATAAACGTATTTTAGACATTTTAACCTTGACCTTATTCGGAATAATAAATCCATAGTAATTTTGGTATTAATTTTTAATTTTTAACTGTAAAAACGGATATTGTCCCGAATCGGAGGGCAGGCAGTTACTGGTCATGTCATTTCATCAAATCGGTTGAAAACATGAGCCAAATTCGGTCACCTATCGAGTTACCGACTTGAATCAATGTTGCTAATCAATCGCAATCGACTGATATGCGATGTCGCAACTAGGCCACGCGTCCCTCATGAAAACAATGTACATACAAAGGTATAATTTAATCCTAAAAATTATTATTACTTTAATCAGCGGATCTGTCTAGCCATGTCGTAGGTCTGTACGCAAACTTCGAGTGTGTCCAGTCAAAGATTAATTCCCGGGGTTATGGCCGGCCCGGGTCAGCTCCAACCCGTTCACATTGGCTATTAGCCTCGTTGCTTGTACTGTCTGGGTCCAAATATAATTACATTAAATTAAATTTGTATGAGACATGTATAAATTAAGTAAATGACCTGATTATTTAATATAAAAAAATTGTTTCTTCTGGAAGAATGAGAAAATAGGGACGTTTAAAGCCTAGCCGAATTTCGGTGTTGTCGAAATTAGGTCGAGAAGACACTATCACAATAAAATACTTGCTAAAATAACATTTTACCGTCATTTAAGGATGGGCCACTCAGAGAATGCGGATTTGGCACATGTTAGTTGGGCATGATTAGTGGCGGGGAAAAAATATTGGTATTAGGTAATAGGTATTGAATGCGTTCCTATTATTCTAGGCAACGAGGCTGTCCGTTGTATGGAGATCCCCGCATTAAATCCTCAGTCGATGAAACTTGGCTGGGTTTTAGTACTTACCTACTGGATGATCCAAACACACAAAAGTATACAACCAAGAAAAACATCTGGAAGTTAGGTATTTATACCTAAAACTTAATATTTATGACTGAATATTTTCTCGATTTCTTTTTAAAATAATAGTAGGTAGTATATTTACACTCGAAACCGAAATATGAAACGAAATAATCATGCAGAACATCGATATTTAAACCGATTTTATTAACAAATCTAAACTGCGATATCGCGATAATGTACCTTCCTGCTTTAATAATTGGGTATAGCATAAAAGATCTTACTTCCTTTCTGAATTTTTATTGGATATTTATAATATACGTTTATCTCGAGATAATTTATCTAGCTTCAATAGCTCTCAGCAATTCAACTAGCTTTATAGCCTAGACTACCTATTTATGTAATAGTAAGAAATACTTTACGGAGGATCTTATCATTTTTACGATACAGTGAACTTAACTTTTTAGTTACATTGATGATCTCCCTTTTCTCGCTCGGGATAATCATGTTGTTTCATATTGTTTGTTTGCATCGCTATCGCTTGAAATGAAAAATGATGTATTATGTATTTAAGTAGTAATACATTTAGAGAATTTATAGCCAAGAAAGAATAAAAAATATTTACCTATTATAGAACCAACAAATTCCCAAGCACGTACAATCTCTGATGAGAATACATTACTGAAACGTCTATGCAAAGCGCTCAAAAACCTTCAACTATAATATATCTCGTATCAAAGGAGCCTTTTGCTTCCAAACGCTTTGTCGCCCCGTCAAAATGACGCCATTAGTGTGCTTCGGGAGAGAAGACTGAGCTGTGACGACTAATTGGGCTAATGCAGCTAACCTATTTCAAAGAATGGGTTTCTTCTGGAAGAGTAAGGAAACAGGGATGTGTACAGCTTAGATGTGTAGTCGTTTCAACAGATCTAGACGTCCACAGAACATGATCTTATGCGGCTTGCTTCCAGTGGCCCCCAGCTACTTGTGTTAGCATTATTACTGTTTGTCATTATATCTCATGAAACAGGAAGTATAATATCAGTCAATTTGACTCGTTTCATGTCATTCGATTTAATCTGCGGATACCGACGCCATATTGAAAATAGTTAGTATAAAGACGAGTGTTTTGACGATGGTAATACAGTCTCCTGCAGGCAGACTCATCGATTATTGAATACTTTTGTGTTTAGATCGCAATTTGGTTTAGAGCTTAACGATTGCTATCGTGGCCAGAGCAAATTAATTGTCTTTAAGTTTAGCTAACTTTTATCTTATTACATTAAATCTCTCGTGGAAACGCTACACCATTCGCTCGTGCAAGTTCCAAATGAGAGTACAAATATATTAGAAGTGTTTATTAATACCTACTTCAGCTTCTGGATATTCCCTTACACTTGCTTGAGGTCGTCCATTCCCCCTTCCATCTAGGGGAGGTGTGTTTTTTGGTTCCAAGCCGCCATTCAAGCACCTTGGGATCCCAACGGCTATAGGTTTTTTGAAATGACCCTCAGATAAAGAAGATGAGGAACACGTTTAACGCATGTGTCAAATATTAACAACATATTGTAACAGTTTTTCTTTAAAAAAAGAGAAACTGCTGAGTTTCTTGCCGGTTATTTGCAGTAGAACCGCTTTCCGAGCCGGTGGTAGAGTCCTGACATATCATAATATTATGTAGCGCAATACATTTTTCTTCATGAAGTAAACATAATTGACCCATTGCAGAATAATTGGTAAGCGATTTTCTGAGAATTGGTAACAGTATCGCAATAAATGGAAATGGACAATATAATAATTATGAAAACGAGGACGAAAAACAATTAAAACGAAACAATTAAATTAAATTAAAGCAGTGAATACAATGACAGGGTATTTTTTTAACGAGCACTTGTTGTATTTTAATTTCCTTTGATGCGATTAAAAGCAGTAAAAGTTATTACTCTAGCGGCACGCTATGATGGCCGGTTTGACACATTACAATAGTGATGTGGAATGTCAATTTATTCTCGAACAAAAAACAATTAAGTTTTGTTTTTGTACCTGATTAAATAGGTTTAATAAAACAAAAATGTATATGTTTATTTAATTTATTTGAACGAACTGAATATTTGAACGAAAATGAATATACATACTTTATATGCACACAAGAAACATATGAATACAAAAGATACCAAAAAAGGTGCCACAAAAGGCCATAATTAATCAGATTCGTCCATACTACTATTTTCACTGTCGTCACTGCTATCATCACATACATTAATAATTATATGTTCGTTTTCTATAATATTATCTATTTTGACATCTCTTTCATAATCTTCCCTTATTAATTTAACAGTTCTATTCACAACCTTTTCCCAGTCTCCTTTAGTCACATGTTCACAAGCTTCTTCTAATAATTTTAGCATTTTTTTTGTGGTAAATGGGGGTTCTGTATTGTGTCTTGCAGCATATCCCTTAATTTGAGCCCACACCAACTCAATCGCATTATACTCACAATGGTAAGGCGGTAACCGTATAACTCTGTGCCCATGTTCTAATGCTATTTCGTCAATGACGTATCGGATCTTGGTTGGTTTGTTTTCTTTTAAAAGACGTACTAATTCCGCTTTTAACATATTCATGTTTGCATCTACGCCATTTTTACGAAGCCATGCGACGATATCAGCTTTCTTTTGGGATTGGGCAGGTGGCTTGTCAATTTGCATCGAGTGGTATGGGGCGTTGTCCATAATTATAATAGATGGTTCAGGGAGGCTACACAACATTGAGGTAAACCATTCAGTAAACTTTTCTCCATTCATGTCTTCATGATAGTCTCCAGTGGTTTTTGACGCAAAAGCCATGAGAGAACCTTCGACAAACCCGTTGATGGTTCCGGCGTGACAAATTATAAGTCGCGATCCTTTTCCTACAGGAACTTTGGAAGTAGATGCTGCTGTGTCATCGTTCCAAGAACGGCCTACAGTATGGTTAGCATTAAGCCATGTTTCATCCAAGAACACAACATTTTGCCAATTTTTGATTTCTTTCACTTGCCGTAAAAAAGTATACCTTGCCATCGCTATATCAAATCTTTCCATCAATATTTTGCGTTTGTTACATTTTTTGTATCGAAATCCAATGGTCTTCAAAATCTTCGTTAAAGAACTTTCCCCACCGAAGAATAATCCAGCTTCCTTCAGTGAATGCACCAACTTTTTTCTTGTTGGATACTCCTTCTATAAATAGTAGCCGTAAACATGTCTTCGGATAGCATCGGCATCAAAGCTATCGATGCCTACGACTGGTTTTGCTCGTTTTCTCTTTTTTGGTGTGTGAAGTTTATTTTCTTCTGTGCCAGTCTCGCCATATTTTTTTTTAGTTATCCGTCTAACAGTTCGTTGTCCAATATTAAGCGCATCAGCTACGCGTTCAACCACTGACGTTATAGGTAAAATTGGCCCTCCATTTTGAGCTTCACGATCGAAATAGTTACGAAGGCGTATTACGAACTCACGTGTCTGACTATTTAGAACAGTTCTCTGCGTACGTTCGGTCATATCGACGAAATCCACAACAAAGGGCTTGAACAGAGTCCAAATTAACGAGCAAGGGTCAACAGTAATGCAGTATCAATATTTGAAATCCAAAGCCAGGTCAAAACTATATCACAATCGCATTGCACTGACAGTTTATACTTTTCGAAGCAACGTCAATTCGAAACTGCTTTGTTTTGCATTGAGCATTGACGCGAGTTTGCCGGAGGTAGTAGTTGTGCTAGCCAGCGATCCTATGTGACGATCGTATTAGATTCCATTTTTAAAAATTTATTGATATTTTTTTGCGATTTCAGAGGTTTGTCCACATAGTGAAAATTGTTCATATTCACAAGTACATTCACCCCTTAAATGGTGCAAACTGATTTTTCTACACTTGTATACATTTAAGAAATCAATTTAATAAATAAATTTTGAGTCCTAAACCTAAAACTACATTCGATAAAATTTATGAATCTCTGCACATCACTATCGTCAATAAAGTAATACAATTATTTCCTTCAAAGTCGTTATCAATTAATACGGAACTTCATGAGAAACTACATTCGATAAAATTTATGAATCTCTGCACATCACTATCGTCAATAAAGTAATACAATTATTTCCTTCAAAGTCGTTATCAATTAATACGGAACTTCATGAGCGGACAAACGTCAAACCGGCCATCATAGCGTGCCGCTAGTTTAAGCCATGTTTCATCCAAGAACACAACATTTTGCCAATTTTTGATTTCTTTCACTTGCCGTAAAAAAGTATACCTTGCCATCGCTATATCAAATCTTTCCATCAATATTTTGCGTTTGTTACATTTTTTGTATCGAAATCCAATGGTCTTCAAAATCTTCGTTAAAGAACTTTCCCCACCGAAGAATAATCCAGCTTCCTTCAGTGAATGCACCAACTTTTTTCTTGTTGGATACTCCTTCTGTAAATAGTAGCCGTAAACATGTCTTCGGATAGCATCGGCATCAAAGCTATCGATGCCTACGACTGGTTTTGCTCGTTTTCTCTTTTTTGGTGTGTGAAGTTTATTTTCTTCTGTGCCAGTCTCGCCATATTTTTTTTTAGTTATCCGTCTAACAGTTCGTTATCCAATATTAAGCGCATCAGCTACGCGTTCAACCACTGACGTTATAGGTAAAATTGGCCCTCCATTTTGAGCTTCACGATCGAAATAGTTACGAAGGCGTATTACGAACTCACGTGTCTGACTATTTAGAACAGTTCTCTGCGTACGTTCGGTCATATCGACGAAATCCACAACAAAGGGCTTGAACAGAGTCCAAATTAACGAGCAAGGGTCAACAGTAATGCAGTATCAATATTTGAAATCCAAAGCCAGGTCAAAACTATATCACAATCGCATTGCACTGACAGTTTATACTTTTCGAAGCAACGTCAATTCGAAACTGCTTTGTTTTGCATTGAGCATTGACGCGAGTTTGCCGGAGGTAGTAGTTGTGCTAGCCAGCGATCCTATGTGACGATCGTATTAGATTCCATTTTTAAAAATTTATTGATATTTTTTTGCGATTTCAGAGGTTTGTCCACATAGTGAAAATTGTTCATATTCACAAGTACATTCACCCCTTAAATGGTGCAAACTGATTTTTCTACACTTGTATACATTTAAGAAATCAATTTAATAAATAAATTTTGAGTCCTAAACCTAAAACTACATTCGATAAAATTTATGAATCTCTGCACATCACTATCGTCAATAAAGTAATACAATTATTTCCTTCAAAGTCGTTATCAATTAATACGGAACTTCATGAGCGGACAAACGTCAAACCGGCCATCATAGCGTGCCGCTAGTTTAAATACAGAGAGAATACAATATAAGGTTGACACTTATGTCAAAAATAAAATATTATTTCTTACTGATTATTATATAACTAGAGGGACTGCCAAAAGATCTAAAACTCACATCATTTGTTAGATATAAGTTTTATACTCATTTAAAACTATCGATACAAGAAAAAAGTGTGTTGTAATTTGCTGACGTCACAAGTCACAACTATTTATTTCATAAAAACTTCCATCCTAGAAGACATATTACAAACATAGACATATTATTAAATTCGCTAATAAATATTAAAAAAAAATTATATCTAAATACGAGAGTTTGGGTGGTTCGATGGATATGTCACCGTAAGATTGTAAAAACCGTTAGATCATAATCCATACTCGCGAAATTGCAAACTGTCGAAAGATTACAATTTAACGCATTATTTTTCGTTAGATTGTAATCTTAGGTATATTAACCCGATAGAATGCCGGGCACTACCTTATTATTTATGTCGAACCCTAACCTAACCTACAACAAACAGACAAGAAAACGTAAATACAATGAATATTTCAAAAATTGACACTCAGAACATTGAACGGTTCACAATCTGTCGACAGTTTGCAATTTCGCGAGTTAGATTATAATCTAACGGTTTTTACAATCTAACGGTGACAGATATATATCTTTGAATGAATCATCACTCTTGTAGTGGAATAAAAAAATTATAATAACACTCAACAATGCGTTAAAAAAGTAGATATAATATCAAATTTTAAATATCCAAAAGTACTTGTTCTTTTTACTTTTTAAATCTTCCTTTAACTTTTTCATATAACATCTTATGAACTATGTAATCAGGAAGTTTTCCTCAGAAAAGTTTAACTGGAAAAAGTAGGATTGGGCTAATTTAGGGAATTTAAATGCATAGTCTCCGTTTACCTTCCTTTAAGTCTTCGTTGTCAGTCAAAGAAAAAGATAGGACGAGCGAATCACGGCTTCCTGCAACTCGTTAAAGTTATTACTATTACCTATTCTGAGGTTAAAGTTTTCAACTAGCTCAATTTAGAGTGCTAAAAACTAAAACTGCTAGTGGAAACTAAAATAAAACTAATAATACGGTCCTGCTTATCTGACCCGGTGGTCAAAATTGGAACTCGTTTTTATGACTGTTTATGACTGTTTAGTTCAGGTTTCTTTATTTTAAACTAATTGATGCCCGCGTGGATTGAAGTTTTTTGGTTCCCGCGGGAACTCTTTAATTATCCGGGATAAAAAGTTTGTGTTATCCCAGACTATAATGTATATCTGTACCAAGTTTCAACCAGATCCGTTCAGCCGTTCAAGTAAAAATATCCTTACCAAAACGCGGACTTCAACTAGTCCATACTGATATTATGAATGCAAAAGTGTGTCTGTCTGTCCAACTGACTGTTCGTCTGTGACGCTTCCACGGTCCATCTGTTCAACCGAAATTTTTGACGAAATTTTATACAGGTATAGGTTGCATCCTGGGGAAGGACATAGGCTACTTTTTATTCCGGTAAACTAAAGAGTTCCCGTGGGAATCGAAAAGCTTAATCCGCACGGACGAAGTCGTGGGCATCATGATGTAGGGCATCATTACATTATAAAAATACTAAAAAATAAGTAAAATACTAGTACACAATAAAGCTAAGACCCATTCAGTTGATTTCACAACATGTTTTACTCCACACGCGCCGCTGCCTCCACTCATAAGAAAGCACTTTTCCTGATGAGATTCTTTCAAGATGGAGAATGTTTGAATTTCGTACAGTAGTAAATATTACAAGTCTATGGCCGTACAATTTTATACTGCAAATAATATTTATGGAATTCTTTCATTTGCAACATCGATGTAGAATTTTAGTACTGCAATAAGGTTGCGTAACCATTATTTAATATTTATGTAGGTATGCCTCGTTGGTCTAGCGGTTACCATGGTCGACTGCAGATCAAAAGTTCCCTGGTTCTGTTCCTGGCCGGCATAACAATTGTTAGGTATTGGGTTTTTCAGTGGAGAAATTCTTTTAATCCCGTAAAATCCATGCAGGTCACGGCCATCATCTAGTAAAAGGTAAAGTCTAGACACCCATTGTACTTACCCTAAAATTTTCCATACTATCTACGCTCCTATACTGATGAAAACGGAAGTCGCGGAGCCTTCGGAAGTGGTTATAGCGAGGGGAGAGGGAGGAAATAGGTTCCTCCCAGAGAGACACTAATTGCGCCCTCTCGTCCGCAATCACTAGCACTGTACGGAGATTACCGATTAGTAGTTCTAAGTGCTTCTGTCTTTGCTCCTCTGACTGCAATTAGCTGATTTTCCCTGGTTTTTTTCAAGATAGTAAAAAAAATATTACGCTTGGTGACAGTCGTACTTGTGAAAAGCAATAATGAGGTCTAGGTTGGAGCGCGCCTGCCTAGAAAATGCCTATTCACTCTTGCCTTGAAGGTGCCCAAATTATACGTGGCAGGAAATAAGGACTGAAACGGTAACCAAACCGAAGGTAAGGGGTTTAAACACTGTTTTTTGAAACTGTTATAAAACAGAAACACTTATAACGGAACCATAAACGATACTGTAAAGTGTAACCCAATTAATCTGGAACCGTTTGTTTCTCTTAATAAGTGTATAAATCTGTAACCCTAATAGGTACATGCCCTAACAAACTACACGGTGTGAAAACGAGTTCTTCTCACTTCATTGGACTTTATACACACTCACACAACATGGCCATGTATTTCTTAAAAGAATTGCAACCATCGGTGCTTTCACCTTGGGTTCAAATTTGTATACGCGTCAACAGTAAATTTGGCAACGTCGCTATTTCGGTTACAGTTTAAAACCCTTATTTCTGGTACAGATTCGTTTCTGTTACAGAAATATAATTGTTTTGATGGATTTTTGGGTTATCAGAATTAAAAACACATTCAAAAGGGTTACAGCTTCGATTCTGTTACACTTTCATTCTGTAACACATATATTTCTGTAACCTGTATCTGTTTTTGACGCCTGGGAAGAGTTTTTTTTTAACATTCCCAGTTAGTTTATAAGTTTTATGTATAGGTAGCAGTTACTTTTATTTTATTTTACTATTGTATAACTGTATTGTGTGTATTGTATACTGGGCCCTTTTGCCTTTAATAAAATTTTATTATTTTTATTCAGTCCCTGGCAGGAAATATTACATGCGCTGTAAGGGCATTCCACACCTAAGCGGTTCGAAGCAGAAATGTGGCACAAATGGCATTCAAAAACAGTAATAGATTCACTCGACAAAAGCACTTTTTAAAATTCTACTTGAATTAAAAATATTTTTTGAAAAACGTTACGTACGACTTGATTGAACATCGACCACTTATGGATGCCAACGTTCACGATTTTTCTCAGTTCTATGGTAAAATGGTGAAGGAGGAACGAGGTTGTGAAGTTCCTAAGCACACTCTCCAAATTATATCCGATAGAATAACGATAGGCAGGCGATATTGCGACGGTGTAAGTGAATGATCGCAAAATCTTCGGGTGCGGCGATCTAGACAGACAGATCTTTAGACAGTACTTTATGATGTTCGCGAATTCGTATTCTTTATGTATAAAAAGCTGGGATAAAAATTCATATATCCCAGGGAAATGATGTATGACTGTACCAAATTTCATCAAAATCGGTTGAAAAGATGAGCCAAGACAGAACTAACAATAAACATACTCACATTCGCATTTGTAATATTATAGTTAGGATAGTTTATGGCATTTTGCATTAGTCGATTTTATAGATTAAAAAATATTTTCATTCTTTTCATCCATACTAATATTGGATATGAGAGAGTTTGGAAGGATGAACGTATATATGGATGGATGGATGTTTGTTACTCAATAACACCAAAAGAGCTGAAGGGGTCTGGAACTCTGGATAAAAGGTACAGAGTTAGATTACAGTCTGGGATAACACAAAGGCTACTTTAAAACCTCAATCCACGCGACAAAAGTCGCAGGTATCAGCTAGTATTTTTACTAAATTAGTTTTAACATGCATTATTATAAACTCTATGCAGCATTTCCGTCGTAATTGAAAGTTTGTTCGCCGAACGAACTGTTGCCTGTTGGACATTGAAGCAGGAATAATTACTTTTAGTTCAGTTTAGAGCACCTGAGCGCACGAGTTTAACGAATGTTGGATAGTTGTTTAATATCACGGAGAGACATTAATTTTGAAAAATAAAGAGAGAAATTAATTTAAAATTCAAATTCAAATGCTTTTTTGCTTCAAATAAACTTTTACAAGTGTATCTGCCGCTGGTTCGGAATGCCACGCCCACATCATCAAGAAAATAGGTTTTAGACGACCGTGGCGCACTGTTGAGCGCTGTCTTAACGTGCGGAGGTCCCGGGTTCGATCCCCGGCAGGGTTTGGAAATTTATAATTTCTGAATTTTCCCTGGTCTGGCCTGGTGGGAGGCTTCGGCCGTGGCTAGTTACCACCCTACCGGCAAAGACGTGCGGCCAAGTGATTTAGCGTTCCGGTACGATGCCGTGTAGAAACCGAATAGGGGTATGGGTTTAATATAACTGCCATGCCCCTAACAGTTAGTCCGCTACCATCTTAGACTGCATCATCACTTACCATCAGTGAGATCGTAGTCAGGAGCTAATTTGTAGTGGTAAAAAAAAATAGGTACACATAAGAGGCGTAACGAGCGTAGCGAGGGCATTAAATAGCGCCGAGTAGGTTCGTACGCTTCTACGTTTTACAATACATTCGTATGTAAAAATCTTAAAACAATATAAGTACCGTAAAACGTGGCAACTTGACCATATTTTTTGACAAAAATCGGGATTTTTTTTTATCTTTCAGGTGTAACTAAGTAGGTATGAAAATAGTAAGTTAATATTTTATTGTACTTACTTCTATAAAATACCTCGACGTTGTGCAAAATCCAAATATTCACATTTATAATTAGTAGGTAAATATGGAATCCCAACACACAAAGGCAACAGATTCTAGATACATTCAGGTGTCCCTGGAGTTATTATACTGTCCTTAGATACAGACTACAGTATTGTCGTGTCCGCCATTAATTCCCGCCAGTTGGTTAAACGAGCGGCCGGATCAAATTACCGACTCCACAGGCATACTACCATCGCTTGAAGCAGTTATTAATGTGTGAAAGTTACTTTACATTAAAGTTACTTTAATGTTGTTGACACTCTTGTTTCACAATTATAGTTCTTATTTTAGAGACGTCCAGGTACGTCATATAATTCTGATCCATCTGGCTGTATGGTATAGAAAAATGGGGTACTGCCAGCATGTCAAACATACTAAACTAGCGGCACGCTATGATGGCCGGTTTGACGTTTGTCCGCTCATGAAGTTCCGTATTAATTGATAACGACTTTGAAGGAAATAATTGTATTACTTTATTGACGATAGTGATGTGCAGAGATTCATAAATTTTATCGAATGTAGTTTTAGGTTTAGGACTCAAAATTTATTTATTAAATTGATTTCTTAAATGTATACAAGTGTAGAAAAATCAGTTTGCACCATTTAAGGGGTGAATGTACTTGTGAATATGAACAATTTTCACTATGTGGACAAACCTCTGAAATCGCAAAAAAATATCAATAAATTTTTAAAAATGGAATCTAATACGATCGTCACATAGGATCGCTGGCTAGCACAACTACTACCTCCGGCAAACTCGCGTCAATGCTCAATGCAAAACAAAGCAGTTTCGAATTGACGTTGCTTCGAAAAGTATAAACTGTCAGTGCAATGCGATTGTGATATAGTTTTGACCTGGCTTTGGATTTCAAATATTGATACTGCATTACTGTTGACCCTTGCTCGTTAATTTGGACTCTGTTCAAGCCCTTTGTTGTGGATTTCGTCGATATGACCGAACGTACGCAGAGAACTGTTCTAAATAGTCAGACACGTGAGTTCGTAATACGCCTTCGTAACTATTTCGATCGTGAAGCTCAAAATGGAGGGCCAATTTTACCTATAACGTCAGTGGTTGAACGCGTAGCTGATGCGCTTAATATTGGACAACGAACTGTTAGACGGATAACTAAAAAAAAATATGGCGAGACTGGCACAGAAGAAAATAAACTTCACACACCAAAAAAGAGAAAACGAGCAAAACCAGTCGTAGGCATCGATAGCTTTGATGCCGATGCTATCCGAAGACATGTTTACGGCTACTATTTACAGAAGGAGTATCCAACAAGAAAAAAGTTGGTGCATTCACTGAAGGAAGCTGGATTATTCTTCGGTGGGGAAAGTTCTTTAACGAAGATTTTGAAGACCATTGGATTTCGATACAAAAAATGTAACAAACGCAAAATATTGATGGAAAGATTTGATATAGCGATGGCAAGGTATACTTTTTTACGGCAAGTGAAAGAAATCAAAAATTGGCAAAATGTTGTGTTCTTGGATGAAACATGGCTTAATGCTAACCATACTGTAGGCCGTTCTTGGAACGATGACACAGCAGCATCTACTTCCAAAGTTCCTGTAGGAAAAGGATCGCGACTTATAATTTGTCACGCCGGAACCATCAACGGGTTTGTCGAAGGTTCTCTCATGGCTTTTGCGTCAAAAACCACTGGAGACTATCATGAAGACATGAATGGAGAAAAGTTTACTGAATGGTTTACCTCAATGTTGTGTAGCCTCCCTGAACCATCTATTATAATTATGGACAACGCCCCATACCACTCGATGCAAATTGACAAGCCACCTGCCCAATCCCAAAAGAAAGCTGATATCGTCGCATGGCTTCGTAAAAATGGCGTAGATGCAAACATGAATATGTTAAAAGCGGAATTAGTACGTCTTTTAAAAGAAAACAAACCAACCAAGATCCGATACGTCATTGACGAAATAGCATTAGAACATGGGCACAGAGTTATACGGTTACCGCCTTACCATTGTGAGTATAATGCGATTGAGTTGGTGTGGGCTCAAATTAAGGGATATGCTGCAAGACACAATACAGAACCCCCATTTACCACAAAAAAAATGCTAAAATTATTAGAAGAAGCTTGTGAACATGTGACTAAAGGAGACTGGGAAAAGGTTGTGAATAGAACTGTTAAATTAATAAGGGAAGATTATGAAAGAGATGTGAAAATAGATAATATTATAGAAAACGAACATATAATTATTAATGTATGTGATGATAGCAGTGACGACAGTGAAAATAGTAGTATGGACGAATCTGATTAATTATGGCCTTTTGTGGCACCTTTTTTGGTATCTTTTGTATTCATATGTTTCTTGTGTGCATATAAAGTATGTATATTCATTTTCGTTCAAATATTCAGTTCGTTCAAATAAATTAAATAAACATATACATTTTTGTTTTATTAAACCTATTTAATCAGGTACAAAAACAAAACTTAATTGTTTTTTGTTCGAGAATAAATTGACATTCCACATCACTATTGTAATGTGTCAAACCGGCCATCATAGCGTGCCGCTAGTGTAGCGATACAAAGAGCTCAGAATAGTATCTGTCGGCGCTTGTCATTTTTAATATTATTTTATTATATAAAACCTCTTTCAACTAAAAACTCCTGCACGATGCAGACTTCTAGCGCCATCTAGTGACCGTTCTATGAAGTTACTCATTTCTAGTTTAATCACATTATAACCTAATAATTAATTAATACTTGCCTGTTGCTATTGTTCAGCTTTATTTAAATTGTTGTTCTATTATTTTATAAATATCCTGTATCAAATATTGTTAATGTTTGGTCAATATCAATATTTTACACTAACGATAAGTTCGTAAACTGTATTTGAATTTGGCGCCAATCCATATAAAACTATGGCGCGATTGCTGGTTACTGAATAGAGGATATGCTTAATATTGACCAATCAGAGCGTCTAGATCGTCTTTTGTTTAACTGCATTTTTGGCGGCAAACCTACTTTTATATCGATAGCAAAAATGGCTAGACGTTTTGCTTCCACTTAATTTTTATTATTGTAATTTTGAAAGTTATTAATGTAAATAATTATCATTGCGATACAAATAAATGTTTGTTATGATCTACGGATTTCAATAATGATGGAGAACTTGAAATGTCGCCGACATATCCTTAGAACGATTGCTAATGCTCCTTGGTTTGCACGCAATACCGAAATACATCAGTACCTGGAAATCCCAAATGTACCTAATTGAGGAAATCAATAAGCATAGCATAAAGCATCGGGAACGCTTACTGTTACACCCCAACCCACTGGCAAATTGCCTACTAACAGTGCAAAAAATAAAGCGTCTGAAGCGGGCCAATGGGGTCAATTAATTTTTTCAAAATTTTACAAGCCATTATTTGGCAGATTGTATTATGTACCATTTTATGTAACATCTTTTCATGTAACTTACAATCATGCAATAAATGAATAAACAGTAAACAATGTGCTCGACAGTGTACAGATTTGAGGACGCTGGTCCTCTACTCTGCAAAAATCAGTCAGTAAAAACCCCAAATCTGCTTATATATATAGTGTGTCGACTGATCGCAGATCCTACACAAAAAAAATGATTTAACGAATTAAAAAATACGACTGTCCTGCCATATTATTTTTGGAGTTTACCTCCATAAGAAGCGATTTGCTTAAATAGCCTTTGGAATCTTATTCACATTTTTTATTAAATGATATTTTTTTGTGAATCACTAAATATTGAACTATAGTGTTATATATTTTTGGAATCTACTCATCATTTTCTAGATGATGATTATATAGTTAATATTATTTTCGTTTTTTTTTCAATTTTTGTCTTTATTGCGGGACCATGGTCAACCCATATTTTTTTTTAAAAAATTTACTGCCTATGTCACCCGGAATAATCTCTCTCTCTCTCTCACCATAACATCTATACGCCTGAACCGATTTTGATAAATGAGGTATCGTTAGAATCCCTAGCCTATTCCGGGTGACATAGGCTAGTAAATATTTTAAAAAAATTTATAGGGTGACCATGGTCCCGCATTAAAGACTAAATTTGACAGAAAAAGTTAGAAAATAAGATTAACTATATAATCATCATCTAGAAAATGATGAGTAGATTCTAAAAATATATAACACTATAGTTCAATATCCAGTGATTCCCAAAAAAATATCATTTAATAAAAATGTGAGTAAGATTCTAATTTAATTTAGATTTTTAACTTTTAGTTCGTGTTTTGGCAGGGCAGTCGTGTTTCTTAATTTATTTAAATTCTGACTTGTTTCGCATAATATTAGTATGGTTTGCTTGATGTAACAAGTCTTTACGTGTATTTATCACTCAAGTAGTTAGTCTGTGTTGTACGAGACAGTTAGTAATAGTTACAAAAAGCGAAGCAAACCAGAGATTAACGCCGCAGAGCTGGGAACCATTCGTTTGGTTTATCTGCTTCGGTTTCAGGGTGTATTCACACCGGTGTTCATGGCACTGTAATGAAAAAGAAGGAATTAATACAATCACAGAATACATAATAGTAAGTAAGTAAGTAAGTAAAAACACTTTATTACACACAAACAAATAACAGAACAGACAGGGCGGTGCACACGTGTACATTTCTAAAAGAAAAATTATAACAATCTACTACTTAACTATTACAATATAAACTTACATAACAGTACATACTATAGTTACATACTATTTTACTTATGACAATATAAATCTAAAAATAAAATAAACATAATATTATATGCTCATATAATAATTATATATAGGTATGATATTATAAACTTACTTACACGAGCTTTACATAGACATTTATACTTTTATAGCGATAAATAGTAATGCAGAGCCTTTGTATGTGTCACCATACATTGGCTCTGCATTCAACTCGCGCGCATATCCTTATTTATGAAACGTCAAGGTACTAACGTGACATCAAACTGTCAATTTCAGTAATATTGCATAAGTAATGCTATAAGCGTTAGTAGTTTTGCCCCTGGACTTTCCTAAAATAAGGATTATAAATTCTAAAACACGAAAGTCAGCAATAATGAAACAATATGGCTCTAAGTATTTATTTATTTATTTATTTATGGCTCTAAGTGTTGGCAGTATGGCCCTAAGGCCAGCAGGATGGACCGACGATTAAAATAATGTCATTCCGACCGAATTTAGGCCACGGCGGCCAATCTCCAGATAAAAACCTTGCTCAACAAGCAGCCTAGATCCTGTGGCTTTTGAAGAGAGCTGCGCTTATGGCTAATCTCTCTGGAGATTGGCCGCTGTGGCAAAATATCTTTCGGCAGAACTTCATTAATTATGATTTTAGCTTCGTAAATCGCTTATGTCGTTCATATTACTGACATTAAAGAAACGACTATATAAATTATAATGAGAATAATATCCAGTTTATGCAAGCATACCACAATATAGCCACCTGGAGCGCACTTGTGCAGTAAAATGGTGATAATGATCGTTTTTAATGAAAGAATAAACAGTCCATTACAAAGTTTGCGGTTGTGCGATAACTCTCCGTTTTTAAGCTGACTCATTAAATTTTATTCGTAACTTTCATCGTATTTCACTGATATTAGCAAAACCAAAGATACCTAGCACAAATGTTAAAAAAATTGCGCAACTAACTTTTTGTAACTTTTCATTTTTTGCGCAAAGGATCAGCCTGGCTGTCCAGCGCGGAAATGCAACCAGCATTCTAGCCACCATTCCACGTGGGCATGATTTATATAGTAATTAGGTTATGCTAGCTAGCATTAAGATCTATTGTATTATTTTCAATAAAAAAAAAAATTAACATAAACATTGAGTATTTTCTCGTAATATTACCATTTTGCCAAATTATTATGCTTAGCGAAGTACCTATATAAGAATAGATTGCTTTTTAAAAGATTTTTAAATGGAAGAGTTTAAAATATATTCCATGTTGAGCTTAACAAATTCTAAAGTCCCAACTAACTAAAAGTGAACACCTTCATTCATTCACTAGTCTTTTCTATTTATGTTATATGTTTTGTGTTTGTCACCGTAGGATTGTAAAAACCGTTAGATTATAATCTAACTCGCGAAATTCTAAACTGTCGAAAGATTGTAAACTGTTCAATGTTCTGAGTGTCAATTTTTGAAATATTCATTTTATTTACGTTTTCTTGTCTCTTTCTTGTAGGTTAGGTTAGGGTTCGACATAAATAATCAAGTAGTGTGTAGGTTTTATCGGGTTTAAATACCTATAAAAAAATAATGCGTTAAATTGTAATCTTTCGACAGTTTAGAATTTCGCGAGTTAGATTATAATCTTACGGTGACATGCACATGTATTGGGTTATACTTTGAACCGAAACCTGAAATGTTGTAGTTATTTCCTGTTTTGTGTGTAAATAAACAATAAATAAACATTGAGCGCGCAAGCTAATTAGGTGGGCGTCCGGATAAAACGTATTACCTCTTCGTCATGAACATAAATTTGTCCTGTCCGGTCCGCAATGCTTTTACACGACTGCCCAAAAAAAGGGTGTAATGTTTTCAGGGTTCATGTATGAATTTATGTATGGGAGTTTCTTTATTCCACCATAACGTTTAAATGCCTGAAAAGATTTGGATATATGTGGTATCGTTAGACTCCTTACATAGTCCCGGCTATAATTAAAAACAAGTAATTTTTGGCAGGGCATTCGTGTTTTTTTTTAATTTCATTACTTAAATAATTATAGCCTGCTCTCTCATAGAAAAGCGAGGGATAAATAAACTAACCATCCAAATATTTTCTTTTCATAGCTTAAAAATACAGCTTTCTATGAAACATTTTCATATCATTTTCATCATTTCTGTTCTCTCATAGAAAAGCGAGGGATAAATAAACTAACCATCCAAATATTTTCTTTTCATAGCTTAAAAATACAGCTTTCTATGAAACATTTTCATAGAAAGCTGTATTTTTAGTTCTATGTATCGAAGTTTTATCTGTAACAAGTTAGAATCCCCAGTAGATATTAACATAAAGAAATAATTCATACCTCCATAAACTTCGGTGAGTTTGACTTTAATTAAATTGATGAAGTTTAAATAAACACAGGGAATGAATATTCTATACTAGCGACGGCTATCGGCTTCGCTCCCATGGAAATTTCGATTATCCAGCTACATTAGAATTAAAATCTCTATACAAAATTTTCAATCTAAAAACATTTTTGGCTTTAGAACTTTTTGTTTGTTGGTCATCATCTCAGAGGTGGGATGAAGTCCTTTCCATAAGGTATTGTAATGTGTGGCACAATGTGAGAATAAATATTTTTTCTTTCTTTCTTTCAGAATGTGAGGGGTTTAGGAAATAGCTCACCACGCTGGCCAAGTATGGATAGGCAGACTTAAACACACACCTTTTAGCACACTATGGAGAACTCTCAGGAATGCAGACGAATTATCTTTAAAGGCAAAAGTAGTTATAATCAACAAACCCTATTTAAAACTAGGCCGTAGTCCTAACAAAGTTAGACTAAACTTAGATATGAGAAACTTTGCATCTAACAATTAAGCCTTTGTTGAGAACTCTCGCTTATCTCTTCGTTGTAGTCACAGAACCTCGAATAATTATAGAAATAGAAATAGAACAAGTGAAATCAATTTAATGAATTAAAAAATACGCCTGCCCTGCCATATTATTTTTGGAGTTTACCTCCATAAGAAGCGATTTGCATATATAGCCTTTGGTATCTTATTCACATTTTTTATTAAATGATATTTTTTTGTGAATTACTAAATATTGAACTATAGTGTTATATATTTTTGGAATCTACTCATCATTTTCTAGATGATGATTATATAGTTAATCTTATTTTTGAACTTTTTTTTTCAATTTTGGTCTTTAATGCAGGACCATGGTCACCCCATCAATATTTAAAAAAAAATTACTAGCCTATGTCACCCGGAATAAGCTAGGGATTCTAACGATACCTCATTTATCAAAATCGGTTCAGGCGTATAGAAGTTATGGTATGCTGGGGGTTTCGGGGGCGATAAATCGATCTAGCTAGGATTCATTTTTAGAAAATGTCGTTTTATCCGTATTTTCAGTGAACACTGCTGCAATATCATTAGAACACGAACGTAAATTTCGCCGTCATCTACTACGTTTTAACTTATAATAGCTCAGATGGGAAATCGGGCGGTCCAAACACCAGAAGGCTCGGTTCGTATTCTTGTTTGTATATATATAAATATATATACCCAAACAAGAATTGCTCGTTTAAAGGTATTCGATTATGTACCTATAGGTTTTTTAAAAATCCCTAACTATTTGATTTCGAAGCAGATTGGCCCTGCAAAGGTAAAAAAACCAAAGACAAAGGTAAGGCCAACAACACGACCATAAATAATAATATTTGTAGGTATACACATTGCATAATACTCAATACTCAATATCATTTATTCAATATAAGTACACTGTAGGTACACTTATTGACGTTAAAAATTACTTACTTATGAAATGAAAATATTTATTTCAGCTTAACTGTAAAGTTATTACAACGGTATAATTTATACATTTTTACCGACTTTTACATTTTACAGGTCACAATTTAATGTTTTGCTATCAACTACACTAAGCGCAGCTTGTTTTTGTAGTTGACTGCTTACCCTCTTGTCACAATATTTTCTGTATTACGGTCTTTTGTTTTCGATAGTTAATAAGTTACTTATAAATTTTTCTTATTCTAGTGTTAGTAGGGTTAGTTTATTAGAAGAATATAATACATACCATATACATATAATATAATATATACATCGTAGAACTGTTTGCGTGCATTTGAGCATGTGTGAGTGTGTATGTGTGTATGAAACATGATGGTGATAATTGGTTACGGTACTTACCTCTTTTTTTTTATTCTAGTTTTTTTAAAGAGCTTTTATAGGTGACCTATATGTCAGCCCTATCGTTACACGCTACATACATCAATCCTAATTATGACTTATTCTAAATCTATAGCAATTTGAGAGAATCACTGATAAATTTATATACTTTCGTTGCTGAAACACTCAGAGGATCGCTAAAAATAGAGTTAAAAACACCAATATTCATTAAATTTAAATTAAGTTCACACGTCAGTGTTTCTCTCAGTTACGGTACCTTAAAACTAAAGCTACGCTAACTACATATACCATTTCTATTACATAATAGGATTCCGTGGTCGAAACATAGTTTTGTTCGCCATGTCTTCGTGTACCTAGGTGTTCTACGCTTTATTACACGCGATGGAGTAATTATTACCGTTGATTACTTTCAGCTCGGTCGCTGTACAGTAATATTGGAAAATAATAGTTTCTGGGAAGTAATAACGAAATGGAACTAATGCTGTTTTTTGTTTTATATTACTAAAAGTTAGCCAAAACTAGTTAGTGGTAACTACCTCGTAGCTTTAGTTTTAAGATACCGTAACCGATTATCACCATCATGTTTTATAAGTAATTTTTTAACGTCAATAAGTGTACCTACAGTGTACCTATATTGAATAAATGATATTGAGTATTGAGTATTGAGTACCCACGGCCGAAGCCTCCCACCAGGCCAAACCTTTTCTATGGAATATAGGCGAACAGGAATTTTGTATGGAAAATTCAGAAATTATAAATTCCCAAATTGACTCTCCCGGGGATCGAACCCGGGACCTCCCACGTTAAGACTTACGTTAAGGCTTAAGTTTTACTAACATTAGGAGTCGTTTTATTGTTACTAACATTAAATGATACTGTGTGTCTTTACAACCAAATATAATCTTTATGGTCAACATTTTTCCGTCTTAACATGCGGAGGTCCCGGGTTCGACCCCCGGCGGGGTCAATTTGGGAATTTATAATTTCTGTCGAAGCCTCCCACCAGGGAGGCTTCGGCCGTGGCTAGTTACCACCCTACCGGCAAAGGCGTGCCGCCAAGCGATTTAACGTTCCGGTACGATACCGTGTAGAAACCGAATAGGGGTATGGGTTTAATATAACTGCCATGCCCCTAACAGGTTAGCCCGCTACCATCTTAGACTGTATCATCGCTTACCATCAGGTGAGATCGCAGTCAAGGGGAAGCAAATCAGTTTGTAGTGGTAAAAAAAATATAAGTATTTAATTAGTTTTTTTTTATTATTATTTATAAAACGTTTACCTGGGTGTTTATTGAATGAACCAAAATCAAATTTAATATTCAACCTAAGTTCTACTTTAAGACTAACATTATTTAGTCACCTATTATACATTCCGTTCAGGATAAAACCTTGAATGGGGATGATGACAACTCAATCAAATCAGCAACTCTTGATCAAACTTAAAAACGCTCATCTAGTATGGAAGTTGTATGCAATTTGCAATTGTGACGTCATCAAATTTCAACGCACTTTTTTTCTTTAATCTATATTTTAAAATGGTTATCAAACTTAAAACTAACCGAGGATGTGAATTTTAGGGCTTTTTGAAGGCCCTCTATTTAATTATCAGTTGAAAATAATTTATTTTTGATATAGGCATCATCCCTATTGGATTAACCAAATTGTTTACACGATCGATTTGCATGAGAAATAGATTTAAGGTTTTGTTCGAATACTCTGATACCTTCAAATGAAATTGAGTATGTTGATGATTTACAACAATATTTATAAATATTACTAGCGAATGCCCGCGACTTCGTCTGCGTGGTTTGAGGTTTTTGGTTCCCGCGGGAACTCTTTAATTTTCCGGGATAAAAAGTAGCCTATGTGTTATTCCAGACTATAATGAACCTCTGTGCCAAATTCAGCCAGATCCGTTCAGCCGTTGGGGCGTGATTGAGTAACAAACATCCATACAACCATACATCCATACATCCATACATCCATCTAAACATACGCATTTATAATATTAGTAAGATTAGTTATTCTATAATAATTACCTTCTTAAGTAATACTCAATATCATTTAGTCAATATAGGTACACTGTAGGTACACTTATTGACGTTAAAAATTACTTACCTAAAAAACATGATGGTGATAATCGGTTACGGTATTTTAAAACTAAAGCTACGAGGGTTCCAAACGCGCCCTGGTCTCAGAAGAGCCCACAACAAACTCAGCCAGGGATTTTTATTTTTATTATCACTAATAATTATTTTAGGTGAAAATAATAAATATTACCTACTGCCAACACATAATGCCACATTTGTTCATCATTGTTAACTTTCGTGTTTTAGAATATGACATAAAATCCTTACTTTAGGAACGTCAAACTCAAACTCAAACTGTCATTTTGAGTAATATTGCTTTAAGAGTTGGCACTGGCCCGTGGCCAAAAATATCTAAATCAAATCTATAAATAAAATTGATTTTCAATTGGGCTTCCAACAGAAATAATATTATTTTTCCATTAGGTATCCTAATTCAAAAATTCAAGCTTCATTTTTCTGGAAAATTTCCATTTTGCATGCAAAACTAACAAGTCGGTATATCAAGCTAACACGGTAGCTATCACAACAATACACTATACACACTAGCTTTTGCACTTGACTTTGTCTGCTTGGAATTTTGATGACAAGTTTCCGATTTCATTGAAAATAATACAATAGAACTTAATGCTATTTGCACTTGACTTTGTCTGCTTGGAATTTTGATGACAAATTTCCGATTTCATTGAAAATAATACAATAGAACTTAATGCTATTTGCACTTGACTTTGTCTGCTTGGAATTTTGATGACAAGTTTCCGATTTCATTGAAAATAAACAATAGAACTTAATGCTATTTGCACTGGACTTTGTCTGCTTGGAATTTTGATGACAAGTTTCCGATTTCATTGAAAATAATACAATAGAACTTAATGCTATTTGCACTTGACTTTGTCTGCTTGGAATTTTGATGACAAATTTCCGATTTCATTGAAAATAATACAATAGAACTTAATGCTATTTGCACTTGACTTTGTCTGCTTGGAATTTTGATGACAAGTTTCCGATTTCATTGAAAATAAACAATAGAACTTAATGCTATTTGCACTTGACTTTGTCTGCTTGGAATTTTGATGACAAGTTTCCGATTTCATTGAAAATAAACAATAGAACTTAATGCTATTTGCACTTGACTTTGTCTGCTTGGAATTTTGATGACAAGTTTCCGATTTCATTGAAAATAAACAATAGAACTTAATGCTATTTGCACTTGACTTTGTCTGCTTGGAATTTTGATGACAAGTTTCCGATTTCATTGAAAATAAACAATAGAACTTAATGCTATTTGCACTTGACTTTGTCTGCTTGGAATTTTGATGACAAGTTTCCGATTTCATTGAAAATAATACAATAGAACTTAATGTTAGCTAACCTAGTATAGTTACTATATAAATCATGCCCACGTGGAATGGTGGCAAGAATGCTGGCCGATTCGATCCGATTCTGGTCCGATTTCTACTTAGTAGGTGCCTGAAGTTACTTGGGCAAAGTTGGAGCAATATTTAGTACTAAGTCTAATATAAATAAATACATGACACATACGACAATACATCATACATACACAAACGAAATATATACATTTCTTTAATGTTCTACCTACATGTGCACTACTTATCTACTCTGTTAAAATATTTTTTCATATATTTATTTTGTAATCGTTTATGACCTTATTTAATGTCACGATATAATTATTGTTATTAATATTAGTTTGCAACGCTGTTGATTACTTACAAATAAATAAAATAAAATAAAATAAAATAATGTCCTCCCGACCGAATTTCGGCCACGGCGGCCAATCTCCAGAGAGATTAGCGTGAGATATTATAGTGCACAAGTGAGTGCACCGTTATAGCGGTACAAATTTTATGAAGGCATACTGGTGGGGTAACTACTCGTACCATCGCTTACAGCAGTATTATTTTAAAAAATTTAAAATGACAGTTTTATGTCGCGTACTTTGACCCTAAAATAAGGATTATAATTCTAAAACAAGAATGCAAACAATATTGAAATAATTCTGCTCTAAGCCATGGCAGTACACCCTCTGAGTAGGCTTTTGCAAGCGGTTCCAATTTGGCGACTCTATAAATTTTAAAGGGCTGTAAAAATTCCCGCTCGCCCTCTTTGTACGGCGTCCGAGTACTACCCCCCAAGTCCCCGTAATACTATAGTCACGTGACCACTATCGGAACAGAGACATCCGCAGAGTCGCCTCTCAAAATCTAATTCTATACTTTTAATGTTATAAATGCGAGTTTGGATGGATGGATGTTTGTGATTTATATAGTGATGTAGTGTAATCACACCAGAACGGCTGAAAGGATCTAGCTGAAATTTGGCACAGACATAGATTATAGTCTGGAATAGCACTTAGTCTACTTTTTCCCGCGGGAACCAAAAAACCTCGATCACGCAGACGAAGTCGCGGCCATCAGCTAGTAAGGATTATAATTCTAAAACAAGAATGCAAACAATATTGAAATAATTCTGCTCTAAGCCATGGCAGTACACCCTCTGAGTAGGCTTTTGCAAGCGGTTCCAATTTGGCGACTCTATAAATTTTAAAGGGCTGTAAAAATTCCCGCTCGCCCTCTTTGTACGGTGTCCGTGTACTACCCCCGAAGTCCCCGTAATACTATAGTCACGTGACCACTATCGGAACAGAGACATCCGCAGAGTCGCCTCTCAAAATCTAATTCTATGCTTTTAATGTTATAAATGCGAGAGTTTGAATGCATGGAAGTTGGATGAAACGGCTGAACGGACCTGGATGAAATTAGGCACAGGAGATAGTTTATAGTCTGGACTAACACAAAGGCTACTTTTTATCCCGGTTAATAAAAAAGATGCCGCGGGAACCGAAAAACCTCAATCTACGCGGACAAAGTCGCGGGTATCAGCTAGTTAAAGTCTATTTGTACTTTGTTGAGATATGTAATAATATTGGTGTTATATATTTTGTGCAAGGTGTGCGCATAATATCATAGCGATTGGCGAGTGAAAATATTTAAAACATTTATTATTTCTTGCGACATCTTATTTTTGGACTTACCAGTAAAACTACAGTTAAACTACTAAATAATGCAAATAAGTATTTATTTAAATTAGCTTATACAAGTGTTTTTGAATCCGCAAATGAATCTGCCACTATTTCGGAATGGCATTCCTAACGAGAAGACTTAGCATCCGCAATCCAGGGATTTTATTCCGAGACCGAAACCAGCAGGTATCATGTGCAAATAAGAAAAAATAGTTTAACCCTTTCAGGACTATAAGGTTTTCAGAGGTGATTTTAAGTTTTTGGTTATAAATTATGGTTTATTTAATGGTCTAGTAAACATATGGTCGAGCTAACAAAGTAAATAAGATAAGTAACCGTTTGATACAACTTACAAGTACAAAATAATTATTTATTTTCCAGACAATGATATATTTACAAAGCTACAACTATATAAACACTTCACGTTATAATTTTGATTTCTTAAAAATGATGAACTTGCTTCTTCAACTTCACGAACTGCTATTAACGGTACTAAATTTACTATAAAATATGACAATTACTCTGAAAAATATTTTCATTAAAATAATAATAATCTATAGTTCTTAGTTTTTTTGACGAGAGGTTTTTGGACAAATACGTCCCTTGGTCGTCAAAGGGGTAAAAACAAAAAATCATCTCCACAGTTTACCCTGTCTTCCATTCTATGGGGGTAGTGTGGGGTATTTAAGTAGGCTTAAATAATGAGTTAGCATGTCTAGACCTACTATAACAAGTAACAACCCACCTGCCTCGACGAGTGAATTTAAATTTAATCTGTACAAAATTACCATGCCACTCCATTTGCAACCTTATTAGAAATATAGAAGGTATAAATTGCGCTGGCAGTGGATGATTAGTTTAGTTTCAGAAGCAGCCACCGGTTATTGAAGCTCATAAATTTGACTGAAAGCGGTCGCAAGAACTGCATTATTGTTTTCAAAGCGTCTTTTGTGATTTATTATAAAAGAAAACAGTGATTTAAGCTATACAACTTGAAAAGGTAAGTTATAAAAAACATCTCTCTCTCTCTCTGAGTCGTATTCCTCATTACTGAGGGTACCCTTTCCATTAATCAAATAATGGTGAGAGTTTTCTTGGGATAATAATGCTGTTCGTTCCCACGTCCTTCTGCATACGACTCGAGTAAGAGTATTTAAACTCTTGGGTTTTTGTAACAATTATTATCAGATAATAGTGATAATAACCGGGACCGACCTCGGCACGGACGAGACGAAAAGGCCAAATTCGGTCACCCATCCAGTTACCGACTCGGGTCAACGATGTTTAACAATCGCAATCGACTGATATGCATTGCCGCAATTAGGCCACTCGCCCCTCAATGATCTAGGCTATTACGTTTTAACAACTCATAATTATAAAAAATAAAAAACACGACTGCCCTGCCAAAAAACGAACTAAAAAGTTAAAAATCTAAATTAATCTAGCTAAATCGAATCTTATTCACATTTTTTTGTGAATCACTGGATATTGAACTATAGTTTCTAAATGTAATAAATTATATAGTTAGTGTTATTCTCGATTTTTTTTTTCAACTTTAGTCATTAATGCGGGATCATGGTCACCCCATATTTTTTTTTAATTTTACTAGCCTATGTCACTGGAATCAGCTACGGATTCGAACGATACCTTATTTATCAAAATCGGTTCAGGCGCATAGAAGTTATAGTGGAAAATACAAACTGACATACATACATACATACCTACATACATGAACCCTGAAAACAATATACTCCTTTTTTCAGGCGGTCGTATAAAATTTCGCGAAATAAAAAAAAGTTGCGTCACGGCAAAAAGCCAACATCACGCGGTGTTCCCAGGCGGTCACCCATCCAAGTACTGACCGCGCCCGATGTTGCTTAACTTCGGTGATCGGACGAGAACCGGTGTATTTAACATGGTATGGACGTTGGCGAAATGCAAATTAAAATTGATGAAAAGAATATTAATATTACACTGCCTAATCCATTTTTCAGTTTGTTATAATAATTATTATGATCAGCATTAGGTATGAATTATAATTATATTATATTATTATATTATATAATTATTATTTTTATTATATTACATAATTAGTTTGCTCCAGAAAAAATGCTTATTATACTGTTGAAGATTACGTAAATGACAAAGGAGCATGGATTTGATTCGCTCCAGCAATGCTAAGGACAGCTGTTACTGTATTCTACATTATTTTTTTCAAAAGAGCAACCGCCGAGTTTAGTAGGAATGGCATTCCGAACCAGTGGTAGATTCAAAAGTACTTGTAGCCTGTATTTAAGTAACTATTACCTATACTGTTATCAGCCCAGTAACGTTCCACATCTGCATATGCCTTCACTCTCAGAGAGGGAATTAGAGCTCAAAGTTAGACCCACCACGCTGCTCCAATGACGGTTGGCGGACTTTGACGACTATTAACATGTGTAAGGGACAATGCAGAAGTATGTATTAATAAACACTTTTAATATATTTGTCCTATCATTTGAAATGGTTAAACGTGTAGAGGTTTCACGAGAGATTTAATATAATTAGATAAAAGCTATACATTAAAACAATATTCATATTTTGATCTGGCCACGATTGCTATCGTTAAGCTCTAAACCAAATTGCGATCTAAAAACAAAAGTATTCAATAATCGCTGAGTCTGCCTGCAGGAGACTGAATTACCATCGTCAATACACTCGTATTTATACTAACTATTTTCAATATGGCGTCGGTATCTGCAGCTTAAATCGAATGACATGAAACTAGTCAAATTGACTGATATTATACTTCCTGTTTCATGAGGTATAATGACAAACAGTAATAATGCTTACTCATGTTAGTGATAATAACCGGGACGGAAGCTTAACGTGCTCTCTTCAACTTCCAACTCCAGGCTGGCACTAAAAGAACCAATACCTAACCATTTTTATACCCGACCATGTTAACCGCTAGACCAACGAGACTTAAACCTATACATTTTATTCATTTATTTATTATTGCTTTTATGTGCAGTATTTTAATTGCAAATACAGAGACATGAGGCCCCGTCAGGGTATTGCAATATTGAATATTCTACAACAATACATCAATACAATCAATTAAACTTATATAAGTAACTAAAAAACAATGAAAATTTAATTTAACAAACTTTCACTTTAACTTATAATTAATTAACATTATAGGAATTACTGTTGGTAAATTCAAATTTAAATACCAAAACCGATTCCTATATTAATTAGTTTTTAAATAAAGCTTACTCAACCTTATTGCAAATAAGAGAATTCCATAAATATTATTTGCAGTATAACATTGAACGGCCATAGACTTGTAATATGTTAATGTAAATATACGTGTTCTGTACGAAATTCAAACATTCTCCATCTTGAAAGAATCTCATCAGGAAAAGTGCTTTCTTATGAGTGGAGGCAGCGGCGCGTGTGGAGTAAAACATGTTGTGAAATCAACTGAATGGGTCTTAGCTTTATTGTGTACTAGTATTTTACTTATTTTTTTTGTATTTGTATATTGTAATGATGCCCTACATCATGATGCCCACGACTTCGTCCATGTGGATTAAGGTTTTTTGATTCCCGCGGGAACTGTTTAATTTTTCGGCTTAAAAAGTAGCATATGTGCTATTCCAGACTATAATCTATCTCTGTGCCAAAGGACATTGACCAGCGCCCATACAAAGTTCGCCTAGGAACCAACAGTCATAAAACGTACATTAACGGATTCAAAATAACACATAAATACTATTGAAAGTAGATTTAAACAACGGACACTTCAAAGAATTTATTTATTACCGATAATATTTTTGATTTTGAGGTTAGTTAAGGTTTTTATTTTTTATTTTTTTAGGTTATTTTTTATTTTTTCATGTTAGTCAATTTAGAGTTGATACAAGATACACAGGTTATTCAATTAGCTCCCAGGTGGTTCATTTTATATGGTGATAGTGGCCGTTTTTTATACGGAGCTCAGCTTTAAGCTAAATCGAACTACACTTTTTATTTTCAAGAATAGCAACCACACAATTATCACGAAAAGTAAACCAGGTACAGCCGACTTAGTAAATAAAGTAAGTCTGTATTTTTAATAGTTTTTTTCCTTTGCCATCTCCATAAAACTATGTCTTTGTCAAACTCAACACTAACAAAATGGATAAGATGGCGTTTTATCTCTCACTCGCACACCAAGACAAAATCTTTTTGTTTCCTGCTCGTATTGTCAAGACAGCCATTTTCAATATTATTCTTCCTTCTCGGTTAGCACTAAGCGGTTTAAACTGTTTTGTTTCTTACTCCTACTTGACGATTTCAGCGCTCAAGCGGTGATTTTAAAATTCGAGGTAAGGGAAAGGACAGGAAATCAATTAAATTCCCATTTTTTCAGTATTATTATTTAGAAGTGTCCGTTAAATTCTAGTAATTAAAATTAAATTTATAAAATAAACTAAGAATTATTGTGTGTTTCAATTCCTTGTTGATTCTTAGGCGAATTTGGACAGTGTCCTTTCAGCCAGATCCGTTCAACCGTTGGGGCGTGATTGAGTAACAAACATCCATTCATCCATCCAAACTTTCGGATTTATAATAGTAGTAAGACTAGAATTTTATTATGTAATGATGCCCTACATCTCTACTAGAGGTGTTAGCATATCGTTAAACGGTTAAACGGTTAAAGCGCTGACGGAAACGGCCTCTTGACCTCGAACCTCATTAGCGGAATTAAGTTAATTAAGAACCGCTTTACCAGCTTCCCTCCTTCTTCATTAACACCATTCTTCTGATATACTATATCAATACGGCTAATAGTTCAAAAGATTTGTATTTAGTAAGCAATCTTTAATCGTATGCACTAGCGAGTTAAAGAAAAACATTGTACTATCGTTTGTAAAACGGTTAGCGGTTAACGGTATAGTAAACGATCTTTACTCCTGTGAAAAAAAACTTTGGTTTTTACTACCGTTTACAGCCGTTAACCAAATTATTAACTAATAGTTAATAATTTGATATGTGTACCTTTTATTGTATTTAATAATTAAGCAATCTATGGATAACGCAGTTGGTAGCATGTTCACCAAATATTTACTTACTGTAAAATGTTTAATGTTACTACTGTTTGTTAAACCGAATAAATAAAAATTAAAAAAAAGTTAGCTGTTTAAATGCTTAGCGATATGCTAACACCTCTAATTTCTACATCGAAAATTAAAACATTAATTTTTATCTAGATGATGCCCGTGACTTCGTCCGCGTCGATTAAGCTTTTTTGATTATTCCCTCGGGAACTGTTCTATTTTTCGGGATAAAAAGTAAAAGCCTATGTCTTTCCCTGGGATGTAACCTATCTCTGTACCAAATTTCATCAAAGTTGGGTATTTGGGTATAAAAAATTGAGTAGTTGGGCCGTGAAAGTAGACAGACAGACACACTTTCGCATTTATCATATTAGTATGATGCGAAAGCGTGTTTCTTTCTTGTTTTTAATGTTATTGGTTTGTCCTTCAATCACGCCGTAACATAGCAATGGAACGACGTGATTATGTGATATTTTGCATCGATATAGTTGATGACATTAGCTACTTTTTAATCCGGAAATTAATAAAACTTATTCCATGCGGGCGAAGTCGTAGGCACCAGCTAGTTTATATATGTCACCGTAAGATTGTAAAAACCGTTAGATTATAATCTGACTCGCGAAATTGTAAACTGTCGAAAGATTGTGAACCGTTCAATGTACTGAGTGTCAATTTTTGAAATATTCATTGTATTTACGTTTTCTTGTCTGTTTCTTGTAGGTTAGGTTAGGGTTCGACATAAACAATCAGGTAGTTAGGTTTTATCGGGTTCATATACCAAACAGATTACAATTTACCGAAAAATAATGCGTTATATTGTAATCTTTCGACAGTTTGCAATTTGGCGAATTTAGATTATAATCTAACAGTTTTTACAATCTTACGGTGACAGATATACTTCATGACCTGGAGAGCGACATTAGCTACTTTTTAATCAGGAAAACTATGGAGTTTTCGTGGAAATTAATAAAAACTTATTCCTTACTTAAAAACTTATATAAAAAGTCGTAGGCATCAGCTAGTTTATCTATAACTTCCCTTATATTCCTTCAATTTCATAATGAAGCTCCGTATCTACACCGCTAATTAGGCGAATCTCAGTTAAAGCGCTGAGGGAAACGGCCTCTTGACCTCGAACCTCATTAGCGGAATTAAGTTAATTAAGAACCGCTTTACCAGCTTCCCTCCTTCTTCATTAACACCATTCTTCTGATATACTATATCAATACGGCTAATAGTTCAAAAGATTAGTATTTAGTAAGCAATCTTTAATCGTACGCACTAGCGAGTTAAAAAAAAACATTGTACCTACTATCGTTTGTTAAACGGTTAGCGGTTAACGGTATAGTAAACGATCTTTACTCCTGTGAAAAAAAACTTTGGTTTTTACTACCGTTTACAGCCGTTAACCAAATTATTAACTAATAGTTAATAATTTGATCTAAATAACTTGTAATAAATAAATAACTTAATAACTTATAATAAATGACAATGCACTTCGGTCGCGTTGGTTGCCTTTTTTTATTCCTGCGGGAATTCCTTACTTTTCGGATAAAAAGTCTACGTCCTTCCCCGGGAAATGCACCCTATCTCAATACGTTTCATCAAAATATGTAGATAGATAGATGAACTCTTTATTGCACACACTTCAAAACAATAAAGAAAAGCTTAAAAGATAAGACAGAAGGGTGCAAAGGCGGTCTTATTGCTAAAGCAATCTCTTCCAGACAACCTTTGGGGAGAGGAGATTATAATACAAAACAATCAAAAAACGCACTTAAAGTTAAAAATCTAAATTAATCTAGATAAATTAGAATCTTATTCGCATTTTTATTCAATGATATTTTTTGTGAATCACTGGATATTGTACTATAGTGTTATATATTTTTGGAATGTAATCATCATTTTCTAGATGATGATTATATAGTTCATCTTATTTTCGAACTTTTTTTTTCAACTTTAGTCTTTAATGCGGGACCGTGGTCACCCCATCATTTTTTTTTTTTTAATTCTAGCTATGTCACCCGGAATAAGCTAGGGATTCTAACGATATCTTATTTATCAAAATCGGTTCAGGCGTATAGAAGTTATGGTGGAATATACAAACTCACATACATACATACATACAAACATACATACATACATGCATACATACATACATACATACATTTATAGATTGAAAAATGCGCAGGGAAAGCGTATCAGACAGACATTTATAATACTAGACTAGACGAGATGATTTCCGCGACCTCCGCGTGGATAAAGATTTTTAATTCATACGGAGCTTCTTAATTTTCCGGGATAAACCCTATAGCCTATGTCTTTCCCGGCATGTAACCTACCTCAATACCAAATTTCATCAAAATCGGTGGAAAAGATGGGTCGTTAGCTTAGCAGACAGACACACTTTCGCATTTATAATATTGGTATGGATATTTGGCCTCTACCACCACCGGTTCAAAAAGAGGATTGTAATGGTCTAAAAGGAAAAATAGGTACTAGTGGTAGATTTATTTGAAAATTCACTTGTGAAAGTTTATAAAGAAAATTTGAATTTGCAATAATATAAAAATTGTTTGTATATCAGCTGCCCCCTAACGAAACATGTTACCACACACCGACAAAATCTAGATGGCGGTATATCGAATTTGTGTTTTAGTTTCATAATCTTCTCATAGATGGCAGTAATTGTATACAAATTATTGTTTCATATCATTTCTGTGATATCATTTATTTTATTTGATATATTTAAGTATAAATAGTTAATAATTAAATTAAAAAGTAATTTTAAGTAACAGTAATTCAATGTTTTATGAGAACATGTAATTCGTTCTGAATCATGGCAGTATATCGAATTTGTGTTTTAGTTTCTTAACCTTCACATAGATGGCATTAATTGTATACAAATATTATATTTCGATTAAAATTATTGTTTCATATCATTTCTGTGATATAATTTATTTTATTTGATATATTTAAGTATAAATAGTTAATAATAAAATTAAAAAGTAATTTTTTGAAACAGTAATTCAATATTTTATGAGAAAATGTAATTAGTTCTGAATCACGCTATTGAAGTTTTTTTTTAATAAAGTATATATCCAATGTAAATCGTATATATGATGTACTCGCTTCGGCAGTACATATACTAAAATTGGAACGATACAGAGAAGATTAGCATGGCCCCTGCGCAAGGATGACACGCAAAATCGTGAAGCGTTCCACATTTTTTGCGCTATTTATATCAGCATTCCTATTATTATGACTGGTTCCCAAAAAATTTGAAATTATCTTTTTTTGTGTGCCTAGCTGCAATAGCAGATCTTGACGCTTCAAAAGACCTAGGTAGTGTTAGACTGAAATTGACGGACCTATTATGGTCCATCTATGGTCTGATTTCCTCTACAGCGCCCTCGACCGTGACGAGCGATTGGAGGCGTTTAGAGGGAGATCAAGATGTAATCGTGCTACATCTTAATCTATGTTGGAACGTTAAAGATGGCTGTACAGTGTTTGTGTGTAAATTGCTAATAAAGTATGATTAAAATGGTTATCGGATGTTTATAAATAACTAGCTGAAGCCCGCGACTTCATCCGGGTAGATTGAGGTTCTTGTGGTTCCCGCTGGAACTCCTTATTTTTCCGGAATAAAAAGGCTATGTGTTATTCCACCAGACTATGTCTCTGTGCCTTTCATCGAGATCCGTTTAACCGTTCTGGCGTGATCGAGTAATAAACGTCCATCCATTCATACATCTATCCATCCATCCAAACTTTCGCATTTATAATAAGTATTATGTATAGATATAGATTAGATAATATTAACAGTAGGACTTATAGTAATATAAGGGATAGGGATAGACAGGGATAATTAAAAAAATATTATTGTGAATACTTATGTAGGTAGGTAGATAACATCATGTTTCTGCGTGCTTCTAGTGGGTCGCCTGAATCCATACTAATAATATTATTAATGCGGAAGTGTGTTTGTCTGTCTGTCTGCTACGCTTTTCTGTCCATTTTTTCAGCCGATTTTGATGAAATTTGGTAAAAGTTAGATTTTATCTGGAGCAGGACAAAGGCTGCTTTTTATTCCAGAAAATTAAGGAGTTCTCGCCGGAATCAATCTTCTTAAGCCACGCGGGCATCATCTAGTGTTAAATATCCATTTCGCATGGAGTTTTCCGTATTATTTTCAATAGGTAACTTGTAGGTACGGAGCAAAGTAGCTACGCTTGGTACGAGGACGCTGAGTGCGAGCCGGGAGCTCTGATTGATTCTGAATGCAATTTGCATCCACTTCCAACTACCAGCATCTATGGCTGGCTATTTAATGGTTATATTGCATCATCGATGTACTATGTACATAGATCTATATCCCTGCATCTATGGCTGGCTATTTAATGGTTATATTGCATCATCGATGACCTATATCCCTGCATCTATGGCTGGCTATTTAATGGTTATATTGCATCATCGATGACTATCCCTGCATCTATGGCTGGCTATTTAATGGTTATATTGCATCATTGATGACCTATATCCCTGCATCTATGGCTGGCTATTTAATGGTTATATTGCATCATCGATGACCTATATCCCTGCATCTATGGCTGGCTATTTAATGGTTATATTGCGTCATCGATGACCTATATCCCTGCATCTATGGCTGGCTATTTAATGGTTATATTGCATCATCGATGACCTATATCCCTGCATCTATGGCTGGCTATTTAATGGTGAATGAACTAGAAGTTTAATTCGCTATAATCCGCTACAGTAGACAAATCTGTGTGGTACAGTGCGTGTCTTTCACCTGCAACATGCGACACCCACCACCCAGCAATTCGCACAGGCACAACACCACACCACACAAATCCTCCAAATCACTCTCAACGTACGTTTCACTCCGACACCGGAGCATCCTCAGGAGATGTTGACTCGACAATGCACGATTGTGAAGCTATTTAATGGTTATATTGCATCATCGATGACTATCCCTGCATCTATGGCTGGCTATTTAATGGTTTTATTGCATCATCGATGTACTCTGTACATAGACCTAGGTATATCCCTCTTTGCGTCGAATCCCTCTTGTACTTATCTGTTTACTGTGTCATTACTGAGAATCCTGCCTGCCTCATTGCCTCGTTGGTCTAGTGGTTGACATGTTCGACTGCGGCCGACGAGGTCCCGGGTTCGAGTCCCGGATCGGGCTATAATTAAGTGTTGGGTTTTCTAACTAGAAATTCTCAGTACTAGCCTGGAGTTAGGAAGTTGGCGGTGTTTCACCCCCGTGCCTCGGAGAGCACGTTAAGCCGTCGGTCCCGGTTATTATTACTAACATGATCATAGTCGTTAAAGCCCGCCAACCCGCATTGGAGCAGCGTGGCGGGTGTAAGCTCTAATTCCCTCTCTCCTATGAGAGTGGAGGCCTGTGCCCAGCAGTGGGACGTTAATGAGCTGTAGTGGTGGTGGTGGAGTAATGTACTTAGCATGCAGCTAAGACAGTAATGTTCAACTGGTAGATTTTGTAAGTATGTTTCATTCGAGCGCCTCTTGGGCCCGCTTTTATCATAAGAAAGCTCTTTCGCTGATGAGATTTGAGATCGTCGTACGAGATTGCACGCGGAGTTTATAAACGAGATGTTTTAAGAAATTCACCCTTGTAATGTTTGTTTTGAGTTTCTGTTGGGGCAAAAGCTTTTGGTCATGTCAAAATATTCAAATTAATTACTTTAATTCAAATAATCACAACGTGCTTTTTAGGGTTCCGTACCTCAAAAGGAAACAACTGAACCCTTATAGGATCACTTTGTTGTCCGTCCGTCTGTCTGTCAAGACCCTACTTCTCAGGAATGCATGGAGTTATCAAGCTGAAATTCATATCAAATACTCAGGTCTACTGTCCCTTGGAGCTGTGAAAAATCAAACTTCTAAGCCAACGCAATCAAAAGGTATAGTCGTTTTTGCTGCAAATTTTCGACACTCGCAAGGGAATCAAAACCTACAGGGTACTTCCTGTGAACTCAGAATCTTGAAATTTGGTACGAAGCAACGTCTTAAAGCACAGATACAGAAAAAATTGCGAATTTTTAGTCGCGTCATACTTATAATAAAAATATTTTCAGTTTTCTTATCCTATATTAACAACGTTTTAATACTTACAGCTAAAAACAAACTATATTCCTACAATTAATTACAATTACTTATATGTTATTACAAATATACTCACTATATCTAGATAACATATTATTTTACAACTTATTTCTATCATTGACAATTATACATAATTTTTTACAAAATTCCAGGAAACAGTCTCTGTATTTAACATTTTTGATGATCTCTGAAAGTGTACTTCTGTTCAATTTTGTTCCAATTTGGCATTCTATGTTATATCTATCGTAATCGTGGGCAGGGCAGTCCAGAAGGACGTGGAGGACAGACTCAGAACATATACTTATAATAAAAATATTTTTAATAATTTTAAACTTACTACAGGTTTGTACGGAACCCTCGGTGCGCGAGTCCGACTCGCACTTGGCCGTTTTTTTTATTTACTGACTAGGTAGATGATGCTTGTGGCTTCATCCGCGTGGAATTAGGGTTCCTGGTTACCGCGGTTGATTTAATTCCCAAATTTCAGCAAAATCAGATGAACTTCAGATGGGCCGTGAAAGCATAGCAGACAGACACGTCTTTCGCATTTTTTTGTATGGAAGTATGGATTCAGGCAACAAGACCCATTTAGCTGCAGAAACATGATGTTACCTACTTATCTACTCACTTCATCTACCCTATCCTAGGTGGGTATATCCTGCTATATTAAAATAGCTACTGTTATAAATAACTATGTATTCATATTTTTTTAATTACGTCTTTTGAATCGTCAAGATCTGCTATTGCGGTTAGGCACGCAAAAATAATTGATTTCTAATATTTTTTGGGAACCAGTCATAATAATAGGAATGCTGATATAAATAGCGCAAAAAATGTGGAACGCTTCACGATTTTGCGTGTCATCCTTGCGCAGGGGCCATGCTAATCTTCTCTGTATCGTTCCAATTTTAGTATATGTACTGCCGAAGCTAGTACGACGTGTTAACGACTTGCATTGAATATATACTTCATTTAAGAAAAAACTTCAATAGCGTGATTCAGAACTAATTACATTTTCTCGTAAAATATTGAATTACTGTTGCTCAAAATTACTTTTTAATTTTTTTATTAACTATTTATACTCAAATATGCCAAATAAAATAAATTCTATCACGGAAATGATGTAACACAATAATTTTAATCGAAATATAATATTTGTATACAATTAACGCCATCTATGAGAGGATGAAGAAAGTAAAATACAAGCTGTGATAGCCTAGTGGTCTAGATGCCTTATTATATTACACCATACAATATTGAGGCAGCAACTACTTTTGTCTATTTGTGACAAATAATAAACAAGTATCTAAATAATATAATATACTTACTATAAAAATATATTTAAATACAAATTCGATATACCGCTACCTATAGGTTCTACGTACTACTTAGCAACTTATGGCGCACCGGAAAAGACCCGCTGCACATATCAATGGCGTTGTAATAAAGGTTTTATCATAGTTACAGCTTTTCTCAGCAGATGGCAGTACCACATTTTTCCATTGTAGAAATAATAATTATACAGGTTTCGGAAAAATAGCTAAACAATATTTCAAATAGGAAAATTATTAGTTAGTCGATAAAACTGTATTAATAAAAAACCTTATAGTAAAAGAAACAAGTAGCTTTTATTTAATTAAGTTAGAAATATTTCTCAAGTTTCTATTACTTAATAGTCGTTACAGCTTTTCTCAGCAGATGGCAGTAATACATTTTTCCATTGTAGAAATAATAATTATACAGGTTTCGGAAAAATAGCTAAATAATATTTCAAATAGGAAAATTATTAGTTAGTCGATAAAACTGTATTAATAAAAAACCTTATAGTAAAAGAAACAAGTAGCTTTTATTTAATTAAGTTAGAAATATTTCTAAAGTTTCTATTTATGTCGCGTATTAATAATTAAATATACTATAGGTACATGTTTTCGTAAATAAATAGGTATAGTTCGCGCGCGAGTTGAATACAGAGCTTATGTATGGTGACACAAACTAGCTCTGCATTCAAATCGCGCGCGACCTATATCTGTTTACTGTGCTATAGGTATGAGATGCATCTGACAATGGCCGGGGGCTGATGCGATTAACGAAACAAACAAACATTTAATAACAATGTTTATATTGGGGATTTTAGGTCACGTGCCGAAATTGATATCTTAATTAGGTACAAAGGGGTATTATGTTTGGATGGAATAAACAATGGGTATGTTAGTGCCTACGTATAGACTCATGAGCATTGTTTTTTTTTGTATAAGTACTATTTTTTTACCGAATTATGTAATTTAACACAGGTTATACGAATACGTTTCAGCTATGGCTACATCTATGACGTACTCCATAGACTGAGGAATTTGCTTATGGTAATTACTGGTAATTTATTTTTGAATTAGATCGATGAAAAGAAAAAAATAAAAAACACTAGCTTTCTATCCCAACTTGAAAAACTAGCTTCGTGTACGCCGGGCATTTATGACGTAGCTATCCTCTAAGAATACCGTTTCTATTAATAGGAAATATAACGTAAATTTTGAAGTAGCAGTCGCCAACGTCCATACCATGTTGAGTACACCGGTTCTCGTCCGATCACCGAAGTTAAGCAACATCGGGCGCGGTCAGTACTTGGATGGGTGACCGCCTGGGAACACCGCGTGATGTTGGCTTTTTGCCTTATATTGTAACTTTTTGAACACGCTACTTATAAAAAATATAAAACTTCAATATAAAACTTCAATTAAAAATATAAAACTAAAAATAAAACAAAATAAATTAAAAATATAAAACTTCAATTTCGCTACTTGTCGAGACCCATCATTGATTTTCTGACTAGATAATGCCCGCGACTTCGTCCTCGTGTAATGAGGTTTACGGCAATCCGACACAATCCGAGAGGTATATAACGCATAACCAACAGCTCTACGTGCTCTCCGGGGTAAGGCGATGATACAGCGTCAACTTTTTTTTCGGCAGCCCTATTATGTAAGACCTGCATTAATCATTGTTACATTCTCAACTGCTATAATTATCTGCATGGGTATTTAAATAATAAAATATTATATTAGATAAAAAAGGGAAATGATTTTGATAGGAAATAGAACGTAAATTTTAGTTGAGCGGTCGCCAACGTCCATACCATGTTGAATACACCGGTTCTCGTCCGATCACCGAAGTTAAGCAACATCGGGCGCGGTCAGTACTTGGATGGGTGACCGCCTGGGAACACCGCGTGATGTTGGCTTTTTGCCTTATATTGTAACTTTTTGAACACGCTACTTATAAAAAATATAAAACTTCAATATAAAACTTCAATTAAAAATATAAAACTAAAAATAAAACAAAATAAATTAAAAATATAAAACTTCAATTTCGCTACTTGTCGAGACCCATCATTGATTTTCTGACTAGATAATGCCCGCGACTTCGTCCTCGTGTAATGAGGTTTACGGCAATCCGACACAATCCGAGAGGTATATAACGCATAACCAACAGCTCTACGTGCTCTCCGGGGTAAGGCGATGATACAGCGTCAACTTTTTTTTCGGCAGCCCTATTATGTAAGACCTGCATTAATCATTGTTACATTCTCAACTGCTATAATTATCTGCATGGGTATTTAAATAATAAAATATTATATTAGATTTAAATAAAAAAGGGAAATGATTTTGATAGGAAATAGAACGTAAATTTTAGCTGAGCAGTCGCCAACGTCCATACCATGTTGAATACACCGGTTCTCGTCCGATCACCGAAGTTAAGCAACATCGGGCGCGGTCAGTACTTGGATGGGTGACCGCCTGGGAACACCGCGTGATGTTGGCTTTTTGCCTTATATTGTAACTTTTTGAACACGCTACTTATAAAAAATATAAAACTTCAATATAAAACTTCAATTAAAAATATAAAACTAAAAATAAAACAAAATAAATTAAAAATATAAAACTTCAATTTCGCTACTTGTCGAGACCCATCATTGATTTTCTGACTAGATAATGCCCGCGACTTCGTCCTCGTGTAATGAGGTTTACGGCAATCCGACACAATCCGAGAGGTATATAACGCATAACCAACAGCTGTACGTGCTCTCCGGGGTAAGGCGATGATACAGCGTCAACTTTTTTTTCGGCAGCCCTATTATGTGAAACCTGTACATTCTCAACTGCTATAATAGGGATGATGCCTAGGTATATCAAAAATAAATTATTTCTAACTGATTATTGAATAGAGGGTCTTCAAAAAGGCCTAAAACTCAAATCCTCGGTTAGTTTTAAGTTAGATAACCATTTTATTACATAGATTAAAGAAAGAAATTTGATGACGTCACTATTGCAAATTTCATACAACTTTCATAGTAGAAGAGCGTTTTTAAGTTTGTTAAAGAGTTGCTGATTTGATTGAGTTGTCATCATCCCTATTATCTGCATAGGTATTTAAATAATAAAATATTATTATTATATTTTAATAAAAAAGGGAAATGATTTTGATAGGAAATAGAACGTTAATTTTAATTGTACAATCGCCAACGTCCATACCATGTTGAATACACCGGTTCTCGTCCGATCACCGAAGTTAAGCAACATCGGGCGCGGTCAGTACTTGGATGGGTGACCGCCTGGGAACACCGCGTGATGTTGGCTTTTTGCCTTATTTTGTAACTTTTTGAAAACGCTACTACTATCAGTTTAATAATTGATCGTCATTTTTAGGGTTCCGTAGAACGGCGCCACCTTGACTGCATCACATTAATCAATAACAAAAAAAAACTTCATTTTCGCAACTTGTCGAGACCCATCATTGATTTTCTGACTAGATAATGCCCACGTGTAATGAGGTTTTTTTTATTTCCGAGGTAACACCTTAATTTTCGAGGACAAAAAGTACAACTTATCTCTACGCCAAATTTCATCGTAATTTGGCTGTTAAAGCATAGCAGATAGACAGGCATTTATAGTATTACTAGCTAATGCCCGCGACTTCGTCTGCGTGGATCGAGGTTTTTCAGACATCCATACATCCATCCCAACTTTCGCATTTATAATATTGGTATAGGTTAGTATGGATTTGATCACGTAAGAAAATTTCTAAATAAGCTCCTTCCATTTGACCGGATACAAAGGCGGGCAGTTCGAGTCGTAGACAATCCCAAAATTACTGGCACGTTTGAGTCCCTAGAGCACCGAAGAGACTCTTTGTGTGTTCTTTCAGACAAGGGCGCGTTTGGAACCCTCGTAGCTTTAGTTTTAAGTTACCGTAACCAATTATCACCATCATGTTTTATAAGTAATTTTTAACGTCATTAAGTGTACCTATAGTGTACCTATATTGAATAAATCATATTGAGTATTGAGTATCGTCTCTAGGTACAATGGGGAGTGCTCTGAGGAGTTATTCAATCTAACACCACCTTCCGTGTTCTCCAGTCGCTCGCTACGTCGCAGAAACAAATTTCATCCTCACCTGGATGCCTGGTCCTCTTCCACCACCCGTTATTCCAGGACATTTCTGCCACATACCCGCAAATTGTGGAACCAGCTTCCATCTTCTGTGTTCCCTCATCATTATAATATGGGGCTCTTTAACGGGCGGATAAACAAATATATATATAAACGCCAGCAACGTGGCGGTTCCTCTTTTTTTTTTTGGATTTATACAGCAGGGGAAATCCTCATGGACTACCACACGGTTAGTGCCGGATTCATACCGACTAAAACCCCTACTTTCTGCCTGTTGGCCGTGTTGGCCTTTCAACCTACAAGATGGCAACACTTGCGTCTTTTTCACGGCCTTTTTAGTCTGCGTTTTTCTTCTTGCTACTTTTCTTTTATTATTATATCAACGTAGTGTCATTGCTGTCCAATTTTCCTTCTTTTCAAGCATTTTTTGCACTAATGTATCTGCACATATACCCCCAATCTTTTTAACGAGTTCTTGTCTTTCCCTATCCTATTTTTTGCATATAACCTGGTTTCTCTGGTGCTGCAAATGTTCATGGGCGGCAGTAAACACTTGCCATCAGGTGACCCGCTTGCTCGTTTGCTCGCTATACATATAAATAAAAAAATAAGAGTAACTAATCACTTCACCCTAGGCCATTAAACCTGCACGATCATTTTGTAAACCTTCTTCAATAGTGTTATTTACATCACGATTTCACGCCGGCTGAGGCAGGTGCGTCCAATCACCCGTGAAAACCCATTAATGGGGGTTTTAATACAAAAAGCGGTCGATTTTTGGTAAATTGCTTTTAGCTTGACACTTGTCAAATTTTTTAGTTTCAAAATTCAAATGTTCTTTATTCAAATAAACTTTTACAAGTACTTTTGAATCGTCAAGTGAATCTACCACTGGTTCGGTATGCCATTCCTACCGAGCAGAACCAGCACGAAACTCGGTGGTTGCTCTTTTTGAATAAATATTTCATTTACAATTATTATAACAATGTATATGTCACCGTAAGATTGTAAAAACCGTTAGATAGCGAAAGATTGTGAACCGTTCAATGTTCTGAGTGTCAATTTTTGAAATATTCATTGTATGTACGTTTTCTTGTCTGTTTCATGTAGGTTAGGTTAGGGTTCGACATAAATAATCAGGTAGTGGTAGGTTCTATCGGATTAATAAACCTGACAGATTACAATCTACCGGAAAATAATGGGTTAAATTGTAATCTTTACACACTTTGCGATTTCGCGAGTTAGATTATAATCTAACAGTTTTTACAATCTTACGGTGACATATACATAAGTAACCGCTATCCTTAGCATTGCGGGAGCGATCAAATCCATGCTCCTCTATCATTTACATAATCTTCAACAGTATAATAAGCTTTTTTCAAGAGCATACTTTTAATGGATTTCTTAAATTTGTGTATAGGCAAGTTTAAAATAGGTTGTGGAATTTTGTTCAAGAAAAGAATGCTCATTCCCACGAATGACCTTCTGACTTTTTTGAGGCGGAGCGATGGAGTCACGAGCCTATTACGGCCTCTAGTTTGCCTGTCGTGCAGATCGCATTTTATTTATAAATATGTATGTGCTGTTTAACAAAAATTATATTACTGTGAATATATTGCGAGACTACAGTTAGAATACCAATTTATTTAAAGGGGTTTGAACCTTTTTGTATGGAAGCTGGCATAGCGACCTGCCGCCATTTTAATTTTTTTTCAAAATCGCGGCGCACGATGAAAGTGGTATGTATGGATAGAGGACACATAGACGAACAAATAATGAAATGAACAATAAAATAATATCGTTGCAGACTTAGATTATTTAATTGCTCGTTGCAGAGATGCTGTGCCCATGTTATGTGCATTATATGGTACATGGCTTGGGCTCGGCATCAAGAAACCCATAATATTCGACCTCCTGCCGAGTTTTTGGATTATGTAATTAGGGATGCAGACGATGATAATTAATCTTGTATTAGGTGAATTAAAACAAGCACATATTATATTCTATATCGTGATTGACATGATCTTTTTCGTGATGACATTTGTTTTATCGTGATTTCAACACACAACATTTTGATTTGAAGCAACCTGATAGCCCACTCGATGCAAATATGCATGATACGTGTTAGATATATTATAATTCTTTTTAGTGCAGTTTCTGTACGTTAGTATTATTCCTTATTCCGTGATTGTACTTACAGCAATAAATAAATGATTCTTAACATCAATCACATGCCTTTTGTTTTATTTTTAACCAGTAGTTAGGCAGTACAATTATTTTTACTACAGTTGTTATTTTTTGGTACAAGTAGATACTAAATATCTAACTAGCTGCAATACTTACCCACTTAAAAATGTTTTCAAGCTAAGTGACATGCGACCAACGCGACATGTCGACTGCGTTTCACTATGATGCGCTTTAGTAGATAAATAATTTATTATAGTAGTATAGTTTTCTCGTACTCCTAGTAGTAAGTAATGTACCTACTCTCTTCTAATAAACAGTAATAATAATAATCAACCTGGGAACGATTATTTGGATACAATTTGACGCCTGTAGACACCTAATACTTAAGTCTATTTTTATGATTGTCGTTGTCCTCATATGTCTATCTTTACCTCCAATTATCTTGGGAACGTGACACTTTGGGGTACTATGTTACTTGACATTATTTGTTCGTCTATGTGTCCTCTATCCATACATACCACTTTCATCGTGCGCCGCGATTTTGAAAAAAAATCAAAATGGCGGCAGGTCGCTATGCCAGAAAGTTTCAATCCCCTTTCTCTGTAGGGGAATCACGCAGTTTTAAATTATAAATTGCACGTATTGCCCTTTTTTGTAGTACAATTTTTTTTTGAATATTTTGTCAAAGAAAGACATGGGGGGTTTCTATCGCATAAAGCAGTATTATAGTCCCACAAACATTATCTGACCCGGTGACAGCGTCGCTAGTTTATAACATATGAACTAAAGCATAACAGGCTTAAGATAACAACTGTTGTTACCCACAATTTGGCAAAATAAAAATAAAGAATTATGAATTATAAAAATTAGTTCCTATTTTGGCCACCGGACTAAATAAGTTGGGACATTCAGACTGACAAAATGACTCGCACCTTGGCGTCCCAAAAATAAGGATTATAATTGTAAAACACGAACAGCAATATTATAAAAGTAAGTTCCACTAAAATAAATACTAGCTGACTCACCTGGCTTCGCATTACGTTATAAGTTTTTTTTACGGCAATACAAGTCGGCACTCGACTGCAATTTTTTTTTTGTCCACTACAAATCAGCCATTGACTGTGATCTCACCTGATGGTAAGTAATAATGCAGACTAAGATGGGAGCGGGCTGCAGAGGCATGGCAGTTGTATTAAACCCATACCCCTATTCGGTTTCTACACGGCATCATACCGGAACGCTAAATCGCTTGGTCTTTACCGAGGTGGTAACTAGCCACGGCCGAAGCCTCCCAGCAGGCCAGACCAGGGAAAATTCAGAAACTATAAATTCCGAAAATGACCCCGCCGGGGATCGAACCCGGGACCTCCGCTCAACACTGCGCCACTTAGGTCGAAATCAATCTCACTGGTGGTAAGTGATGATGCAGTCTAACATGGTAGCGGGCTAACCTGTTGGGGGTATGGCAGTTATACTCGATAGTCAATATTCCATGTATGTCTATATTCCTGTATGTCCTACATGTATATATATTTAATTATTTATTACATGTAGGACCAACAGGTGTTCCTTATGTTACTTCATGACTCATGACTCGACTCTACCATCGGTTCGGAAATCAAATTCTATTGAGAATTGCCGGCAAGAATCTCAGCAGTTGCTCTTTTTAGAAAGCAAAACCTTACATTAAGTTTAGTATAATGTTAGAAACACCGATTTTCTTGGCGGTAGGAATGGCATTCCATACCGGTGGTAGATTCACTCGACTATTCAAAAGCACTTGTCAAAGTGTACTGGTATAAAAAAGCTTTGTATTTGTATTTATTAGTGTTAATTCTGTTTTTAGCTTACCCCCAATAATACCCCTAATCGCTACACGGCATCGTACCGGAACGCTAAATCGCTTGGTGGCACGTCTTTGCCGAGGTTGTAACTAGCCACGGCCGAATCTACCAGGAACTGCCTCGTTGGTCTAGTGGTTAGCATGTTTGACTGCGGCCGATGAGGTCCCGGGTTCGAGTCCCGGGTCGGGCCATAATTAAGTATCGGGTTTTTCTGATTAGAAATTTCCAGTACTACCCCGGAGTTGGAAGTTGGCGGTGTTTCACCCTCGTGCCTCCGAGAGCACGTTAAGCCGTCGGTCCCGGTTATTATCACTAACATGATGATAGTCGTTAAAGCCCGCCAACCCGCATTGGAGCAGCGTGGTGGGTCTAAGCTCCTAATTCCCTCTCTCCCATGAGAGTGGAGGCCTGTGCCCAGCAGTGGGACGTTAATGGGCTGTAGTGGTGGTGGTGGTGGAATCTACCAGTGCGAGTGTGTGAAAAGTTAGGTAGCCTTATCGAAAAGTCTGACTTAACCCTGTTTTCCACATCTGGTCGCGGAGCTATAAATATTTGATCAACTATCCGTTTCAGGCGATGTCAAATTTAATTTGTGAGGTCCCATAAAGGTCCGATTTTTTTAATAGGTACCACTACTTGAACTGACCTTCACCGGTTTCACTTCACAACGGTTTTTTTTTTTTTTGATAACAAGTTAGCCCTTGACTGCGATCTCACCTGATGGTAAGTGATGATGCAGTCTAAGATGGTAGCGGGCTAATTTGTTAGGGGCATGGCAGTTATATTAAACCAATACCCCTATTTGGTTTCTACACAACAATTCATCGCAAAAAGCGTAAGGCCAAAAAAATAAAGAAAAGTCATCTCTTGTTAGGGCTGTCCAAATATTTCGGGAGAATTACACTGGGTAATCAAAGTAGGATAAAAGGTGGAAATGTACCGACTGATGAATGAATGAATATACTTTTATTGTACAACAAAAAACAATACTAACAGTAAACTTAGCTAATAACAAACGAAGTATACAATTTGTCGGCCTTATCGCCGCCATTATATTATATTTATTTGTGGGACTGATGATTGTGGGATTGTAAAGAGAAAATAATTATTAGAATCGGTTCAAACTTGGCGGATTCATGCAGTAAGATCGACTAAAACTTTCTTAATAAAATTATAACAAGTTGCATTCAAATACGCAATGCAGTTTCAACGTGATGCGTGCAAAGCAGACAAATCTACGGATAAAAATTCAAAAGATAATAAGTTTTGGCTGTATTGATAATCAAGTCTTCAAAAAAATCATAAGTAGGTATATCAAAGAGGAATAGTTCAGTTACTGTTTCATTAAAAGTACCTCCTTATATCTTCAACTAGCAGATTTGCCCGCGACTTCGTCGGCGTGAAATAAGTTTTTTAAATTCCTACGGAAACTCTCTAATTTTTTGGGATAATATATAGCCTGTGACACTCAAAAATAATGTGGCTTTCTATTGGTACCAGAATTTTCAAACTCGGTTCTGTAGATCCAGAGATAACCCCCTACAACGTCACAAACTGACAAACTTCACCTCTTTATAATATTAGTATAGATTATACCTAAAGATGATGACAACAGCTGACAACTCAATCTAATCAGCAACTCTTCATCAAACTTAAAAACGCGCTTCTAGCACAAATAGGTAGGAATATGTCTTCTAGTATGGCAGTTTGTATGAAATACAAAGTTGTGGCTTGTGACGTCATCAAATAACAACACACTTTTAATATTAGTATAGATTGGGAAAATGGAGTTTATATAACGCCGAGCAAAATAACTTTTTTTTAGAAAAAAATACATTACTTATATTAAATGTAATGTCAGTTAAGTGCCGAGTGCCAACCCTACGCTACGTTACGTGTTAAATAATGCATGGCTTAACATTTGGGTATTTTCTATTCCTGTGTTCATCATAAAATGGTTTTCTGAATGATGATAGTAACCGCCCTGATTGTTTTGGAAAGGGAAAAATATTATATTTTACTAGCGATTGCCCGCGACTTCGTCTGCGTGGTTTGAGGTTTTTTGGCTCCCGCGGGAACTCTTTAATTTTCCAGGATAAAAATTAGCCTATGTGCTATTCCAGACTATAATCTATCTCTGTGCCAAATTTCAGCCAGATCCGTTCAACCGTTGGGGCGTGATTGAGTAACAAATATCCATACATGCATACATCCATACATCCATCCAAACTTTCGCATTTATTTATTTATTTCTATATTCATTGCATTCATGTACATACAATATAATATAATTAATTAATTAAAAGAACATGAGGCCCCGTCAGGGCATTGCAATATGTATATTAGTACTATTAAACAAACTTATACCTCTTAACAATTCCAGTAAGTCTTACACATTACATTTTAATTTATCGACCTACATGTACTAATTAAAATAAAAGTAAAAATAATGTTAAGTTATAATATTAAGTAAGTAAGAAGTAAGATGAAGATGGTAAGTTAACTACTTACTACCACTTCGTTATTAAATAACCTATTGATTATACCATTATCTGATGCCCGTGACTTCGTCCTCGTGGTTTACGTTTTTTTTTATTCCTGCGGGAACTCCTCTTAACTTTCCGGTGTGTAAAGTAGCTTGGGTCACTTTCCAGGTCCTCAACTATACCCATGCAAAAAATCACATCGATCCGCTGCTTCCATGTTTTCCAAAAACTTTCTGGGAAAGCTATTAATGATTTTAAATACGAAGTGACTATTTGTACGAGTACTGGACGAATAAATTATATTTATTCGTACATTTATTCAATTTTACGAATGAGAAAGGTAAAGGCTAGGTAGCTAGTGTGTCGGTAGTTGTATTTACATAATATATTATGTCACCGTAAGATTGTAAAAACCGTTAGATTATAATCTAACTCGCGAAATTCTAAACTGTCGAAAGATTGTAAACTGTTCAATGTTCTGAGTGTCAATTTTTGAGATATTCATTTTATTTACGTTTTCTAGTCTCTTTCTTGTAGGTTAGGTTAGGGTTCGACAGAAATAATCAAGTAGTGGGTTTAAATACCTATCAGATTACAATCTACCGGAAAATAATGCGTTAAATTGTAATCTTTCGAATAATAAATTGTTTGTCCAGTACCCGTATTAATAATTATAAATTGTTCGTACGGTAACCGTATTAATAATTATAAATTTTTCGTACAGTAACCGTATTATTATTAGACGCACTCTTTTAAATAATGAAATATTATTTTTCATAAATGTAGGTCATTTTTTTGCTACGAATACTGTGAATTGGTTCCAAGTTTCCAACTCCCATACATTATAAAATGATTATGTAGGGACTCGTTGAAAAAAAATAATAGGAAATAGAATGTAAATTTTAGCTGGGCAGTCGCCAACGTCCATACCATGTGGAATACACCGGTTCTCGTCCGATCACCGAAGTTAAGCAACATCGGGCGCGGTCAGTACCTGGATGGGTGACCGCCTGGAAACACCGCGTGATGTTGGCTTTTTTGAATTATTTTTTGTTTTTTTCGCTTTTTTAAAAGTTACCTGTGATTTATTGGCTTTTTAGAAATATTTTTTGATTTTTTCGCTTTTTTAAAAGTTACCTGTGATTTATTGGCTTTTTAGAAATATTTTTTGATTTTTTCGCTTTTTTAAAAGTTACCTGTGATTTATTGGCTTTTTAGAAATATTTTGCAAAGGCGGTCTGCTAAAGCAATTTCTCCCAGACAACCTTAGGTGATTGGATTGGCGAAATCACGGGTTGTGTGGCGATTTAGATTTTATAGAATAAAGATAGACTACATAAACACTACATACTAATAATACACATAAATTTCAACTATAAATAACTAATTATACATAATATTTATTATACTACATTCTACTCCATTACATAGATATATAGTAGTTTTTCAGACAACGTTTGAAGATATGTAGGGATTTTGCCTGACGTATGTCAGCGGGGAGACAATTCCACAACTGACACAATTCCTCGTGAAAGAGTTATCACAGAATTTCGTGACAACAATGTGGGCAAAGACAGGGAAAAGTGGAAAAGGTTGGGGGGGTTTTTACACCCGTAAAGGGGCTCATATCTTGTAATAACAAATGAAGCAACACTAACCATACTAACCTAGTGTTAGCATTATTACTATTTGTCATTATATCTCATGAAACAGGAAGTATAATAACTATCAATTTGACTCGTTTCATGTCATTCGATTTAATCTGCAGATACGGACGCCATATTGAAAATAGTTAGTATTTAAATATGAGTGAACGATGATAATCGTTTTTTCTCCTGCCGGCAGACTCAGCGATTATTGAAAGCTTTTTTGTCTATATCTAATTTTCAATCGTGGCCAGATCAAATGAATATTATGCCAACTTTTATCTAATTACATTAAATCTCTCGTGGAACCTCTATACGATTAACCATTTATTCGTGCAAGTTCAAGTGAGAGTATCTACATATATATTAATCATAAATACCTACTTCTGGATTGTCTCTAACACTAGGAAATAAGGAAAATGTACTACTAACTCATTTAACAACATTTATGCTGTAACAACTGTAACAAGGATATGAGAATAAAAGGCTTTTTGTTTTATTTATTTTATCGAAAACACTGCTTCAAATATAAGTTTTTCAAAATGTACAGGAAATCTTTTATTTCTAGTTTAATAAGAGCTTCTTTTTAAACATAGCGAGCAAACGAGCCGGTGGGTCACCTGATGTTAAGTGATCACCGCCACCCATGAATATTTTCAGGTATTAGATTGAATAACTCTTCAGAACACTCCCCGTTGTATAGTTGATAGAACACACATGCCCGCAATTTCGTCCGCGTTGAATAAGGTGTTTCGTATTCTTGTGGGAACTCCTTAATTTTCCGGGATAAAAGTATCCTATCCTATCCTAGAACGTCTTCCTTTTGGAAGTCGGTTAAAAAGTGCCACCTTGTAAAACTCCCTGATGTTACATATCATGTTTATTAACATCCAATATGCGTAAAGCCCCGTTACGATCATGTTACTACCCCATCATTGACCGCGGAGCAGGTGGGTTTCGGAATTGATCGGCAATGTCGCGTGAAATTACTATTACCATTATGATGGAATTTATGTGCCTTTTGATTAGGAACACTTTTATTTTATTTACAACTAGCTGATGCCCGCGACTTCGTTCGCATGGATTGAGATTTATGTAACGGAGTTCCTCATGGTACGGCACTCTAGCCGACAAAAAACTATTTAGTTTTTATTAGCCGAATTAGATTTTTTTACGAAGACAAAAGCTCTTAAATATAAATACTATACTACTTTCGAAAGTAAACTTTTACGCTTTAGTGTTAAGGTTTATATTAAAAATAAATAAAAAGAAAAACAGAAAAAGAACATAAAAATGGAACTTGAAATTAATATTTACATAATAAGGAACTTCGTTCCTACTGATGGCCCACGACACCACACGTTTTTCTTGGATCACGCGGGAACTCTTTAATTTTCCGGGATAAGAAGTTCCTATGTGTTACTTGAGACTATAATCTATCTCTGTGCCAAATTTCATCCAGATCCGTTTAACCATTCTGGCTTAATTGAGTAACAAACATCCATCCATCCAAACTTTAGCATTTATAATATTACTATATTATTAGATTTAGAAATATAGATATAGATACAGAAGTATAGAGTATAGATAAATAGTGTATAGAGAAAAAAAACATCCAAACGAAGCCGGTTGCTTTAATGGTGAAGGAAATTATGGTGAGCAAACTGCCTTGTGCTGAGGGTCCTCCATATTTTTATTTAATTTTTTGCATTAGAACTATCAACAGAATTGTCATGTAGGATTAATACAAAAATATTCCCAAGTGTACAACTGTTGGCCAGCGTGGTGGGCAATGACCTAAATCTTACTTATTCTAAATGGACACCCGTGCTGCATAATATATTAATATGATGGGTAGAGGTCACAAAATATTAATTCTCTCTTTTGTGGTTGAGCTGATGGTAGCTGAAATCCACTCTCAGCTTTCACTAGAGTATAGACAGACTTACCTACGCTGTTTAAAAGAAAATAAAAAAATAAAGATGCAAGAATCTTGTGATTTGATTAATATAATCGCAACTTAAATTTTGAATTTCGTCATCGAACAACTTTATACGTTTATTGTTACTTAGCGTCTATTTTAGAAACTCGGTTAAATCAGTTTCTGAAACAGTGAAACAACCTTTGAAATTGGAATGAAAACATGAAAATAAAAGCACAAATAATAGTCAGCTGTTATCACAAACATTTCACTAGCGACCCGTAGCGAATCCCGCACTAAAACTTTGTTTCGCAAATATACACTTTCAAACAAATTTAAATTTCCATTTATCAAGGATCAAACCCGATTCATTCGATACGCTAGCAAATGATATTGCATTGTATTGTGAATCTCATCTGGATCTAACTAATGAACGAAACACCCTAACTAATATACTAATTGCTAACGAAAAAACAACTTTGGAAACTGCTATACAGGATTCAAGTTCTAATGTTACAAAACAAACTGCATAAGTTATTGAGTTCAATAATGATGTAAGCAACAAATATAGAGACAAATAAAAATATTATTTAAAGATATTGGAATAAGGTATACATTTTGTTGTTGATAGTAAAACGAGAAGTGACATAAGTTTTGATAGCCGTGACCTATTAGCAGTGACAAAACATACGGTTGTCAGCGTGATACGGGATTTATTATGGGGAAGCCTTGCAGAAATTTTTAGGCAATCGTATTTCTATGACAATAAGGTACATATTAAATAGATTTTTGAGCCCAGAAATTAATTGTTCGATATCGTTGGGTGTATCAAATAATTAGAAGAAGCGTAACAAGGGCCGTTGGTTATTTGTTGGGTGAAACAAATTTACGCTTTTGTATTGCAAAGTAAACACGTTCAAAAATTACCCCGTGTTTGTTTCATTAGACACTTATTATAATTATTGGGTAGACTTTATTCTTCTTTTGATATCATTTCTATTTTTGCTTCAGTTCAGTCCAATTAAATTCGTTTATTTGCGTATTTCTAAATCGGGATGGTAGAGTATAAAAGCAATATATTTCGGGAACACAATTCATATATTATTGTCATCACTTTTTATGTATATTTTTTTCATTTTGATGCAATTAACATTTGTTATACGTAGTAATAAATAACAATTATATTTTACATAGTTTTGCTAATTTCTTTTCTCTTGTATCATTTAAAAAAATGTTATTATTTCTAAAACTCGAACCAATAGCTTACATACGAATTTGGGTGGAAGTTTTCTCTATAATCAGGGATAAGAAAAGGATTGATTAGACACTGCCAAAATATTATAAATCCTCACTACAAAAGGATTTTTAGCAATTCTAACAAAAAGAAGCTGCTATCTAACAAGATAGAAGCAATAAATTAAATGACGCAAATTATCACACAAATAAGCTTTTCCCACTCCTCTCCATCACTGACCGAAAAACTAATACAAATAAATCAGATCAACGGGAACATACTCAGTGACAGCTCAAACGTAAAGAAGAACTGGCTGATGAAAAACAAATTCAAAATGGTTTCCAAATTCAAATAGATACCAATGAACTGCCGCGTGGCGTTCAATGGATTTACAGAGTTATAAATTAACCACCCAAACTAAATATCAAAGCAATTTAAACTGTATACCCTTATATTAAGCACGTAAAACAACTTTTTGGAACTCTACAAAGTTTTTGACTGAACATAGTGTTGAGTATAGAGATCGAGGGTAATACAAATTTAGTTTTGCGTTGATCTAACTTATTTTGTGTTGCAAAATGAGTTTTATTATTTATTTCAAAAGGATCTAAGTTCAGTTTTATGCTAGCAAGTTTTGTGTAGAATATTTTGATGCACGCGGCCACGCGTCCTGCCATAGATAATAAATGCCTTCGGCAAATAATTACGTTATTTGATTTTAGACGGATGATGGTCGTTCCGCAAATAGTTCTCTCGTGGGAGCTCGTGGGGCTTATGCTGTGATTTACTAATTGAAGAGAGCATGATGACTGGATGAAAGCATTGAATACATAATTATTATTTAATGGTTGTAAATCCTTAGTTAACCCCGTAAAATGGATCCCTTTAAATTAAGAGATTTTTCGCGCGTCCTTCGTTTTTTAAAATACATTTCGAAAAGAAATTGCTTAGCTTGCAACATCGTCGCAAAGTCTATCTTGCAAACTAGTCATTTATTAATTTAGATAGCTTTCATTTCAACTATTGGTCTTCAATTGGATATACTTTGGAGAGTGTGCTCAGGAACCTTACAACCTTGTTCCTCGTTTACTATTCTATGACAGAACAGCCAAACATCGTGAGCAACGGCATCCTTATTTGTGGTCTACATAATTCAACACTTCTGAAGAGCTATAACTAGAACATTTTTATGTATAACTATTACCGATGGAACTACCTTACCTACCTTACTATATTCTTATAAGATTTTACTTGTCTATATCGGTCAACGTATTTCGTATTGGAGTTAATCGGTATACTAATAACTTCTTAATAAGAGAGTCATAGTTTGATATGAATCATGATAATATCGCAATAAGCCTGATACCAGGCGTCCTATAAATAATTGTTCTTTTGTACAGTAAACTAATATTATAACTGCAAAAGTTTGGATGGTTGGGTGGGTGGATGTTTGTTACAATTGATTGAATAACAAATATGCATTTGAGATTTTTGGGTTTCCGCGGGAATTCTTTTATTTTTCGGGATAAAAAGTAGCCCATGTTATTCCAGACTTTAATCTAGCTTTGTGCCAAATTTGTTGATGATTTCGTTTCTTCAACGATAAGTTTCTGCACCTGTGAGAGAAGAAATCCATTCTCTCAACGGAATTATTTTAATAAAGATCATAACAATAAAATTCGTGTCATTGCAGGGTATGTCAATAGAACTGTCCCTTGAATTCCTCACAGCTCTCGAGATTCCGAATCCCCTAATAAAATTCTGTAATCACATTTTATTTGTGCCCCTGCCAACATTCCTTTCCGTGGTGAAATGGAGAAGGAAATATTAGCCGAATATAAGAAAATGTATTAAAAAACATATTAAAAATTTATTCAGGAATCATAATTAATCTTTCTTGATGTCATCATCTATTACATATATCTTTAAATTATCATTGAGTAGTTGATGCCAACAACTTCATCCGCGTAGATTTACGTTTTTGTAAACTCCTGGAGAAATCTTCAATTTTCCGGGATAAAAATGTCCTTCGCAAGGATGCATTATTGGATTAGACTGCATCATCACTTACCATCAGGTGAGATCGCAGTCAAGGGCTAACTTATAGTGGATAAAAAAAATTGCGACCTCTGTATCAATTTCGTCAAAATCGGTTGAATCGATGGGCCGTGAAAGCGTAGCAGACAGACAGATACACTTTCCTATGTAAAGATTTGAGACTATAAGCTTAGTAAATACCTAAGCGGTTTAGGATTCGGGCTAGAGATTACATTTCTTGTATATGAGCAAAGTTAAAAAAAAACGTTTGTTGTGGTGTTTTAGAGGCCCGTTAAAATTATATTTATTACCGAAGAAAGCTTTGCCAGAGTAATGGTACTATAGCCACGGTTGAAACCATCTGCAGCCCTACTTATTCTGTAACTCAGTGGCTATCAAAAATGTAATCTACTGACATGTATTTTTTATCCATTGAAGGTTCGCTGTGAAATAAAAATAACATTTTCTTAGCAAACCAATAATGGATAAAAAATATATTATGTCATTTTTTGATAGTCACTAAGTTACAGAATAAGTAGGGCTGTACTGCCGAACATTACCAATTTGTGCAACGACTTTTTATCAGTCAATTTGGATTAGGTCAATTTTCAAATGGTTCCAAACAGAAAATTAAAACGGGACTTGCTTACATAATGCAACGCTATCCTATCTTCCTCAATTTTTTTCCAATAGGTAAGAGTACTTCCAGTAAAACAAGGTTTACAGTTTACAATCATAAAATTTTATTTGTCTCTAACAAGGAGTAAATTTTTACGAAAATATATTTCTATCACCATTCAAAACTGTACCTACTATAAAAATATTTCTATTTACAAGACTTATGTTTTATTTTGTTTTTAAGATAAACTTTCACATAATATTATTGTCCTTCTTTTTTTCACAATAAACCATATTTTGGCAGAAAGATTTGTATTGACGCAATACATATTTAATTTGGATCACTTAAATATCCTATTGGCAATTTTTTTTATTTTCCATCTTGAAAAGAACAACATAGTTAATCTTGTTTTAGTGTACTTCAACACCGATAGAATCCAAGTTTTTAGAGTAAAAGTAAACGCCGAGCTGAGCTTAGACTACAATAAATTATTTTAACTAAAACTAACTTGTGGAGACAACGATAATCAATCAAGAGTACCGCGACAAATTCTGAGCTTCAAAACTAGTATCATTATCACTAACCACATCAATTTGCTCTTGTTCATTTTCACACGAAGAAGAACTATTTTTGGAGCACGAAGCTTTGGAGCAGCAACACTTCTTACTTCTGCCATCGTTGGACATTGGGCTTTCCTCCTTCTTTAGTTTAACTCGACGGTTTTGGAACCAGATTTTCACTTGCTTTTCCGACAGTTTCAATCTCGATGCAATCTCAATTCGCCTCAGCCTTGAGAGGTACATGTTCATGGAAAATTCTCTCTCTAACTCTAGAAGTTGTGTACCGGTAAATGCAGTTCGGATGCGTTTGCTTGAATCTTCTTTCAGCGGTAATCGCTTTAGTTCTTTGGAGTAGCCTGGCAATAATTCTTCAGGATGAGCTAGAGGTGGGCTTGGAGTTCCGTTTCGGCTGTCACTTGATAGAGATGGTGATCTTTGTCCTTGGCTTTTGGACGGTGATGTCGTTGGCTTATAAGGATGATGCAAATACGGCGAAATGGACTTTTTTCTTCGGCTGACGAAGTTAACAGGCTCTGGCTCTTCCAATTTCATATAACCATCCAGTTGTCGATTATCACTTGGCTCATATTGCTCTGGTTGGCGTGGCAGCTGATGCATTAAAGGATAACGAAAGTTGAGGTGTTCCAAGAAAGGCCTGAATAAATCAGGCGTTCTTTGTTGATGCTGCAGTCCCAAACTTAAGAGATTAAAGCTTCCTGGATACGGGTATGGAAGAAACTTCGGTCTCGTATCCAAATGGTGGTTCATTAAATTAGTGTACGCGTGTATAGGATCACTAGATATTTCTGTCTTCTTGCAGTCTTTCGAATCACTGATCAACGTGTCTACTAAAAATGAACGGTTCATTTTGGCTAGTAGTTTTCGCTTTGGCGTTTGCCCTGCGACTGATTACGAGGGGTGAGATCTGCTAAAGTAACAATTACAAAAACTACCCCCACTTAGTGCACCCCATTGTAAATATACACAATGGGCCTCACTCGAAGCGTTTTGGCAATTATTTGGCCCATCCCACCCTTTTGTCGGTGAGCCGTCAGCCCCAGCACTAGTTTAATAAAAAAAACCGTATTCCTATGAATGGAACATTTTAGTAGCGATGAATAATTTTGTATGGGCTCCTAACATCCCTCATATCTGTCTCATTAAACTCGATTTGGTTACTGTTTTAGATCGATTCATTTTTAATGTTTTCATAAAATATATTTTTGTAACGTAATTTTATTTTTTTGTGTTAAATAACTAAACTTAACTGTAACTTTTATAGAGATATCATTATTTAAAAACTTTTTCTTGTTTTACGTAAATTTTGTCAGATAAATAATAATTACACAATTAAAACCTGAACAATACCATTAATAATACCTAACTATCCCACTGTTATTAAACTGAATATTAAATGCTGTTTATTTGTTGGCTAGTCCTTGAATGTCGACGCAACGAATCAATGGATCGAAGGGATTTATTGCATTGATACAGTAAAAGACTGGAGCATACATTAATTTATTTAGCAAAAAATCATAAAACCACTGGATAGTCGGCGGATATAATTTAGTTGATAGTAATTTTATTTATTTTAAAGGCCTATAAAAATTATGTCGAACACAAATCAAAAGAAACAAAAATATGTGTGTGCAATTGACATAGGGCAGACATGAAACTACAGAAAAGTAGACCACAATGGGATAAATATAATTTATATTCTATCTCATCCTCTCGCAGGTTAAATCCTATATAATAAATACAAGCTGATGCCCACGACTACGTCCGCGTGGATTGAGGATTTTTGGTTCCCGCGGGAACTCCTTAGTTTTCCGGGATAAAAAGTTGCCTATGTGTTATTCCAGACTATAATCTGTCTCTGTGGCAAATTTCATCGAGATCCGTTCAGCCGTTCGGGCGTGATTGAGTAACAAACATCCATTCATAAATCCATACTTCCATCCATCCATCCATCCAAACTTTCGCATCTTATATATATAAAAATCAATTGCTGTTCGTTTGTCTCGCTAAACTCGAGAACGGCTGGGCCGATTTAGCTGATTTTGGTTTTGTAATGTTTGTCGTAGTCCAGGGAGGGTTTAAACGGTGAGAAAATATGGAAAAATTGCGAGGAAGATAGGGCAGGACAACGTCTGCCGAGCCCACTAGTTTATAATATTTCTCTCTTTGGTGCCGCTATTTGTTCAATGTTTTCATTTCATTGAATTTTCAATCCCAACGATTCCAAAGAAGCTTCACTTAAAAAAATTGACTAATTTGAATTGATAGACTTCAAATGTATACGAATAAAAGAGTTTTGATCTACCCAAAAGGCAACATAGGTTCATTCCAAGTACCAAGAACTTGCAATCCATCTATCAGAAGCGAATTAATTAGGTATGAATACCCTATAATACGAACCGTCTGCTGCACACGTGATTTTGATACTCGTAAAAGAAATCGAAGGGGGTGGGTATTCAAGCCCCGCCCTTTAGAACCCTTATTACAGAAACTAGTTTATGAAATATTAAAGGGATGAATAACATTGTTAGGAGTAGTAATTGTGAATCAATTCGTGTTATTATCATGTCAGTATTAATTTGAATGTAACTCTTTGAGATTCTTTTGAACGTTAAGTGTTTTATGATGGGTTCTGAAATGGTAATATTAGTGCTTTTTATCATGAAGTAAGTATATAATGTTGATTATTCATACAGTGGGTCGACGCCCATACAAATGACCAGGCTACCATGAAGGCTGTAGACCCTAGAGGTAGGTGCTACTCACATATGATTCAGAGAGGTAGGAAACTGTATACAATTTGACATTAGATTTTTTATTTCACTACAAGTTAAAGGCCCATAAATGACACTGCAGTGTAGTGTAATAAGATATAGGGAGAAAGGGTCCCTTAATTGATCCATAATGCTGTGTAATAAGCGACTCTCTAACTTACCACAGGGCCCTGTAAAAAATGTAGTGTAATGGGCCTATTAGCCTTTGACTGCGATGCTATCTCACCTGATGATAAGTGATGATGCAGTCTAAGATGGTAGCGGGCTATTAATATCAGGGGTATGGCAGTTATATGAAAAACATACCCCTAATTGGCTTCTACACGGCATCGTACCGGAACGCTAAATCGCTTGGCGTGCACGTATTTGCCGTAGGGTGGTAACTTATAGCCATAGCAGACCAGAGAAGATTCAAAAATTATAAATATGCAAATTGACCCTGCCGTTAAGACAACAAACAGAGCGCAAAACTGCGCCATGGAGGTTGGCAGAATTTTGTATTAACAAGTCATATTTAAAAAAATTAAAAAACACGACTGCCCTGCCAAAAAATGAACTAAAAAGTTAAAAATCTAAATTCATCTATTTAAATCTTATTCACATTTTCATTAAATGATATTTTTTTGTGAATCACTGGATATTCAACTACAGTGTTATATATTTTTGGAATCTGCTCATCATTTTCTAGATGGTGATTATATAGTTAATCTTATTTTCGATTATTTTTTTCAACTTTAGACTTTAATGCCGGACCATGATCACCCCATCAATTTTTTTTAAAATTTTACTAGCCTATGTCACCCGGAATAAGCTAGGGATTCTAACGATACCTCAATTATCAAAATCGGTTCAGGTGTATAGAAGTTATGGTGGAATATACAAACTCACATATATACATGCATACATGAACCCTGAAAACAATTTACTCCATTTTTCAAGCAGTCGTATAAAAAGTCTGTCAGTTTCCTCCGCTACGTCTCTGTCACCTCGCACCGTTGAGTTTGACTGGACGGCTCTGAACGACTGGTAGGAAAGATTATATCTCATACACTGTGGTATTGTGCAGTCAGCGTCTCATGTAAAAGGAACTGGTTATTTTTGTTGAACATTATAACGTATAAAGACATCTCCATTAAATAAAAAGGATTTGTATTGTTTTGTAAGCCGTCACACTTTTTTATTTATGTAACAAGCTGATGCCCGCGACTTTGTCTGCGTGGTTTAATTGGTTTTTTCCCGCGGGAGCTCCTTAATTTAGTTGTAGCCTATGTCACTCTCCAGGTCCTTAATCCATGCCAAAAATCAAGTCGATCCGTTGCGGCTTGATTTGAGGACAAACCAACAAAGAAATACAGTTACGTATTTATCGTTTTTTCAGTAGTCTATTAATTTTACTCAGAACAAGAACAACAGTGACGTTTTGACAGTTTCAATATTGGAAATCCATTATAATGGCTTTAATGGGCAGATAAATTTTTTCGACGGTTTAAAAATCTGCCCTAAGTAGGTACTTATTTTATTTTTATGAAATTTAAATCTTGTCAAATTTTATACTTACTTGTTATTAGCTAAGTTTACTGTTGTATAATTTCCTTTGTAGTGTATAACAATAAAAGTATATTCATCCATTTTGATTTGAAGATGGAGGATTATCTTAAATCGTAATTATTTTTCATATATTGGTATGGATACTATTATAATATTAGTATGGATTCCAAAATTAACTGCGGCAAGAATCGAACTCTAAGCTTTGCTTCATTCCCACAGTATGTACCAATGTACCAAAGCGGTCGTCTTAGTACAGCTTAACTCTATTAACAGCCTAATAGGTTTAGTTATTCAAATTACTAAGCCAAATAATGCCTCGACTGTAGACTGCGGTGCAGTACAGTTAATAATCCGTTGAAAGCTTGTTAATGGCTGCAATGGCATTATCTATTAAGTACTAAATCATAGACACAGGCTTTGAACCCAGACCAGGGCGCGTTTGGAACCCTCGTAGCTTTAGTTTTAAGATACCGTAACCGATTATCACCATCATCTTACAAATATTATAAATGCGAAAGTTCGGATGGATGTATGGATGTTTGTTACTCAATCACGCCCCAACGGCTGAACGGATCTGGCTGAAATTCGGCACAGAGATAGATTATAGTCTGGAATAGCACATAGGCTACTTTTTATTATACCGAAAAATAAAAGAATTCCCGCGGGAACCCAAAAACCTCAAATGCATATTTGTTATTCAATCACGCCAGAACCCACCCAATCATCCAAATTTTCGCAGTTATAATATTGGTTTACTGAACAAAAGAACAATTATTTATAGGACGCCTGTTATCAGGCTTATTGCGATATTATCATGATATTATGATAAAATTAAGGAGTTCCCGCGGGAACCAAAAAACCTCGAACCACGCAAACTAAGTCGCGGGCATTCGCTAGTGTTTTATGAGTGCTTTTTAACGTCAATAATGTGTACCTATATTGAATAAATGATATTGAATTGATTAATAGATTAACTATACTTGAAGTGGAAGTTTAGGTCCCTATTATTTCTGCAAGAATTTTTTAATGTTCCGGGATTAAATGATACCTATGTGTCAATTAAGGGCAGCCAAATAGATTCAATCATTAGTTAGCTTGGAAAAACCGTTAGATTATAATCTAACTCGCGAAATTGCAAACTGTCGAAAGATTGTGAACCGTTCAATGTTCTGAGTGTCAATTTTTAAAATATTCATTTTATTTACGTTTTCTTGTCGGTTTCTTGTAGGTTAGGTTAGGGTTCGACATAAATAATCAGGTCACTTAGGTTCTATCGGGTTAATATACCTAACAGATTACAATTTGCCGAAAAATAATATGTACGTTATATTGTAATCTTTCGACAGTTTGCAATTTCGCGAGTTAGATTATAATCTAACGGTTTTTACAATCTTTTGGTGACATATATACTTCTAAGCTACAAACTAATTTTGGACTCGCTACAGCAAAAGAAAAGGTACTCCCTTTTGGAAGTAAATTAGGAAACCTTTCTTGATTTCTTGACTCTTTCCTAATTTCTTGAAAAAATTCTTGACGACCTCCGTGGCGCAGTGTTGAGCGATGTTGTCTTAACGTGCGGAGATCCCGGGTTCGATCCCCGGCAGGGTCAATTTGGGATTTTATAATTTCTGAATTTTCCCTGGTCTGCCTTGGTGGGAGGCTTCGGCCGTGGCTAGTTACCACCCTACCGACAAAGACGTGCCGCCAAGCGATTTAGCGTTCCGGTACGATGGCGTGTAGAAACCGATTAGGGGCATGGGTTTCATTTTTAACAGGATAGCCCACTACCATCTTAGACTGCATCAACACTTACCATCAGGTGAGATCGCAGTCACTTTAGCCTTGTAGTGGATAAAAAAAATCATATTCATATTCATTTATTTTGCATTCCAATACAATTCTTATGGTCTTAGAATGCCAAAATTTTTTTGCGAGATATTTCACCGCGGTTAATTGCCTCATCTGGTGACAGAAGGCTGGCTCAATTTTTGCGCAAAGGATCAGCCTGGCTGTCCAGCGCGGAAATGCAGCCAGCATTCTTGCCACCATTCCACGTGGGCATGATTTATATAGTAATCAGGTTAGGCTAGCTAGCATTAAGTTATATTGTATTATTTTCAATAAAAGGTTGTCCATAAAAAAAAAAAACTTATAGAAATTTACATGTTTGCACTTCAGCCAAACTCGAATCCCTTATGACTTGCGGTGTGCGTTTGATGATCCATCATCATCATCATCCTCAACCGATGGACGTCCACTGCTGGACATAGGCCTCTTGCAAGGATACAATACAATAAGCTTCCAGAAGACATGTTAAAGATGTCTCTGAATAAGTTCAAAGTTAATGTAAAACGTAAACTCATTGAAAAATCTTTTTACCATGTAAAAGACTACTTAAACGACAAGGAAGCTTGCCAATGATTTACTCTATGGCTCTGATAGTTCCTTAGTTAAGATGATTTGTGAGATGGCGATAATAAAAAGAAAAAAAAACCCGGCTGAGTTTGTTGTGGGCTCTTCTCAGACCAGGGCGCGTTTGGAACCCTCGTAGCTTTAATTTTAAGTAAATTTTAACGTCAATAAGTGTACCTACAGTGTACCTATATTGAATAAATGATATTGAGTATTGATTCCCACACGCCTCGGTCTTGGTCGGTTTGATGATTACGTTCTAGCAACTGTAATAATATTAAATATCTGGCAATTATATGAATCAAGAGTCAAACCCGAGACATCGTATTTGTAAGGTTAAGGTGTTAAGAATATCAACACAGCTAGAGGGGTTATATTATTATACCTTTGTACCTTTTTCACCATTTCGACAACGTCAATTTCCGAACATAGTAATGGTGAAATGTTTACAAATTTTATCACGGCATCTCATAGAGGCGCACAAAAGACGGCAGCGCAAAAAAATCAATCCTTTTCGGCAGACTTTTCGTCTATTGTTAAAAAAATATCTGCCGAAGCCAAATATGATCACGAATCGTGATAGAAACGCGGACAATGGCGTTCTGATAACAATGTATCGCAAACATTGGCTGATACTAGCCGAAGAACTGGTGGTCAATCGAGACGTTGCGTATATTGAAAATAAATAATAACTATAGTACATTGTTACCCTAGGGATGAAAGTAACTTATTTAGTCCCGAGACGGGGTTTGGCGCTCGAGCGTAGCGAGGGGGCCTATAGTTCGAGGGACTAAATAAGTCTTTATCCCGAGGTAAACACTGTGCTTTTCATTACGAATATAAGGAAAGTCAAAATAAAAATAGAAATTAGCTAAAGAAAATTGAGTGAACTTTATTTTACATAAATCAACAACTTTGGTGAGATATTTATTTAAAGTTTATGTTAAAATTATGCATTGCATATTGGGCTATGCATTTAGTTTTTTAATAGTCAAGTATTGTCTATGAATGTCTATGAATCAGTTGTCTTTACTTTATGAATAAAGTCTATCTTTCTTCTTGTCTATGGATGCACTCGGGTATGTCGTGTTTCATTTGAACTCAATGAATAATAGTAGTTTCCTTAGTCATTGTTTGAACTCCAATAAAAATGTGACAACTAGTTTTTTTTAATTATTTGACAGCTGTCAGTTGAAAACGATTCTCCCTAGGGCTGAAAAGTATTACTTTCAACCCGCTTCTCAGGCAACTTCAGACCTACTTTCCGTGTATGAGTAATGAAAAATAATATTATATTTGCTGGAATATGGGTACATATAGGCCTTAACAATAATATTTCCCTTACATATTCTACCATACAATGGTGTGCAAATATTTATGTTTTTTTTAAGTTTAACTTTACTAATGACTAATTAAAAGAGTTCCCAATAGACGTAATATCCACATGCCCAGTTAGTTTAAAATGTTGAATAAATTGTAAAATATTGATTAAAATAAAAAGTGCGTCGAATTAAAATCTATGCGCTTTCATTTCATACAAAACCCTATACGAAGCGCGAATTTTGGTGTTTAAAAAAGTTTTGAATTGACCAGTTGTCAAAATTTAATACTCTATTATTAAGAGTATACCTAATTGCACACTTAAACCCGTATAAAATCGTGTTGACGTCTGACGGTGGATCCTCACATGCCGCACCAAACAGATGTTTAGATCAACCGTGACGGTTGACATTTAGACCCGCAATTCAATAATGTTAATTGTTTCAATAACATGCTAACTTGGCATATAAAGTCATGCCCGAAAATCATCTCTCTTGCAGTTCTTTAACAATCTTTTTAAGTCCTTAATCTCTTTCTTTCGGCTCTTCAAAAATCTTTTTAAGTTCTTAATAAATCTACATAAATACATAATAATATTTGGGCTTTTATATATAGTGGCATATAGTTATTATGCTATTTTTAACTCATTGAGGTAAAACATAGGTAAAACTATATGATGAATTAAAAATGAAAAACGGTCAATTGGAAAAAAAAAACAATGTGAATTTGTGCTAATAGTAACTATCACCTTCGAAAACTGTTCACTTTATATATGTTCATGTATTTTCTGAACCTTTTGTAGACCTGCCATAAATCTAAGCTTGTAATTCTCGTTTGAATTGTGTTTGACTTGCAAGACACTTGACTTTGACGTGCACTTGACTTTGCAAATTAAAAATACTTTGCACTTATCGATCGTTAGCTCTCAGACAATACCTTCTTCTGATAAAAATCAAATTGAACTCTATTTCTTAAGGGATAAGGTATAATTAATCATAAGGTCTTCTTCAGATACAAACAGAGATAGGGCAGTAAATATAATAAAGGGTATAGGTACAGCTTCGCGAGCCCAGGTGGGTGTGCAATTATGATTCATTTAATTATAAGGTAATTGTACCAAATAAAAGTGTTACGGTTCATAAAACTTAATATAAATTGAGGTATCATATGTTACAATCTCATTATGGTTGGTTAACTCAAGATTGAGTTTATTTTAATAGACGCATTGTTATTGTAAGATCGTTTATCGATATCTATTAGAAGACCTATCCGGCGTAATAGTCCGTTGTATGGAGACCCCCGCATTAAATCCTCAGTCGATGAAACTTGGCTGGTGATGGTTTTAGTATTGGATGAACCAAAAGTTACACAAAAATGTCCACCAAAAAAACATCTGGAAGTTAGGTATTTATACCGAAAACTTAATATTTATGACTGAATATTTTCTCGATTTCTTTTTAAAATAATAGTAGGCAGTATATTTACACTCAAAACCGAAATATCAAACGAGATAGTCATGCAGAACATCGATATTTAAACCTATTTTATTATTAAACGTAAACTGCGTTTACGCGATAATGTACCTATTCCTGCTTTGACAGTTGGGTATAGCATAAATCCTTACTTCCTTTATGATTTTTTATTGGATATTTATAACATACGTTTAACTCATGATACTTTATCATACTGTAAAGTGTCGTCGGCTGAGGAATTATTGTTGGGGTCTACTAGCTTTATTGCCTAGACTATAAGAACTGCCACAGGATTATAAGATCGTACGATTGAATCCCAACTAGATTTTTTTTTTCGGATTCGAGATCATCCGCAATCTTAGGACGAATCTACATAGTAGGTTCATAAATACTTATATTATAAATGCGAACGTGTGTCTCTGTCTGTCTGTTACGCTTTCACGGCCCATCTGTTCAACCGATTTTGGTGAAATTTGGTACAGGGATAAGTTGTATCCCGGGGAAGGACAAAGGCTACTTTTTACCTGGAAAATTAGAGAATTCCCGCGGGAATAAGAAAAGCCATCTCTTCATACGATTTTGATGAAATTTGGTATAGGAATAGTTTGTATTCAGGGGAAGGACATAGGTTACTTTTTATCCCGGAAAATTAAAGAGTTCCCGTGGGAATCAAAAATTCGTGATTTGTGAGGTGCGTTAATTTTATATTAGACGAGCTTTACCGACCACCCTTATGAATATCATACTTAATACTATCAAACTAATTATAAGTGCGAAAGTGTGTTTGTTTGTCCATACCACATAAGTTAACTCCTATTATAGATGAGTGGTAAAGTCCATACCTTGATCTTAAAGCTGTTCGAAACTCGTCTCCCATTTACAAGAACTTCAATCTATTCAATAATAGTTCATACAATTTGGATCACAATTATTTCAAGTGCCGAAGCCAAAGCGACATCAGTTAACTCCTATTATAGATGAGTGGTAAAGTCCATACCTTGATCTTAAAGCTGTTCGAAACTCGTCTCCCATTAACAAGAACTTCAATCTATTCATGGATAGTTCATACAATTTGGATCACAATTATTTCAAGTGCCGAAGCCAAAGCGACATAAGTCAATTTATTAACGATTCCACACAATGGCGGAACGGAAATGAGCTCGGAAAGGTAATTTAATGACCACCTGCATATTATTGTCGCGTTTAAATGGCGAAATGGACGGCGAGAAACTTCTTAGAACCTGCAGTTTTTAGGGTTCCATGGCGTTTCTGAAAATGACCAACCTTTTGGTTTTCTAGTTCAAAGTAAAGTAAAGGTAATAATAAAACAAAATAACTTAACAAAGTATAGGTAATTCTTCCTATTACCACGTAATTACTTTAAACTTTATGTAAGTGAAATAAATTTAAGTTGGTACTTATTATAGTACGGTATGTCGTATGATAGTATGGTACATCAATTTTAAAGTAAGTAAATATTATGGTCTTAAGTCCTAATTTTTTTTTGGAGTCCATATTATTTAGAGTCCAGTTATATTTTTGTTAATTGGGATCATTTCTCATTACGAGATTAGGAACGATTTCACACAAATTAGAGATAAGTATGGAGAACTTTAACGCATGCAGGATTAACATCAGAGTTTGACAGTATTGTTTATCGAAGCATGGGTGAAGTCTACCAGCTAGGATATCCTTAAACCACTTTACATAAAAGACTTACCTAATTATCCATCGCTACTTTTCAGCATAGATTGTCTGTGCTAAAAAGTAGCATAATATTACGTTCTTCCCCAGGATACATCTTATCTCTGTAGGTACAGAGTTTAATCATCATCGGTTGTACAGATGGATCATGAAACACCAGTTATTATTAATGAGTTATGGATTAAAGAATCTTACTAATATTATAAATGCGAAAGTTTGGATGAATGTATGCATGTATGAATGTTTGTTACTGAATCACGCCCCAACGGCTGAACGGATCTGGCTGAAATTTGGCACAGAGATAGATTAACGATCCACGTAGATGAAGTCGCGGGCATTAACAAGTCCTACATATAAATAAGTAAGTGTTAAAAGATTACTGAACCATTTATATGGTAAACGACTCTAGCTTACGTTCTTCCCCAGGATACGTCTTATCTCCGTAGGTTCAGAGTTTAATCATAATCGGTTGTACAGATGGATCATGAAACACCAGTTATTATTAATGAGTTATGGATTAAAGAATCTTACTAATATTATAAATACGAAAGTTTGGATGGATATATGGATGTGTGAATGTTTGTTACTCAATCACGCCCCAACGGCTGAACGGATCTGGCTGAAATTTGGCACAGAGATAGATTAGCCTAGAAAAGCACTTTTTATCCCGAAAAATTAAGAAAAATTAACCAAAAAACCTCGATCCACGCAGACGAAGTCGCATTAGCAAGTGGTACATATATGTCACCGTAAGATTGTAAAAACCGTTAGATTATAATCTAACTCGCGAAATTCTAAACTGTCGAAAGATTGTAAACTGTTCAATGTTCTGACAATTTTTGAAATATTCATTTTATTTACGTTTTCTTGTCTCTTTCTTGTAGGTTAGGTTAGGGTTCGACATAAATAATCAAGTAGTGTAGGTTTTATCGGGTTTAAACACCTATCAGATTACAATCTACCGGAAAATAATGCGTTAAATTCTAATCTTTCGACAGTTTAGAATTTCGCGAGTTAGATTATAATCTAACGGTTTTTACAATCTTACGGTGACATATATCAATAAGTAAGTGTTAAAAGCTTACTGAACCATTTATATGGTAAACGACTCTAGCTTATCCAATGTTTAAACGATATTACAATGACGACGCCTCACTGTCTGGACCCCGCGTCCCACTACGGGGTCCACTTGTTACTGCATAGCTCATTCATTCATTCATGGATGTCTACGTTCATTCATAGCTCATGAATGAGGCATGCATACTATTGTGAGACCCATTGTATTTTTCTAAGCTTGTTTGTGAATGTAGGATTGGAAATTGTAGGTTGTTATGTGATTGTATTATTTGTGATGTTATGAAAATCCATGTAGGTATGATAATGTATTGGTCATGACCATTTGGAACTAGAAATCACTCCTATTTAGTTTCTACCTAAACTAATCACTACAGCCCATTAACGTCCCACTGCTGGGCACAGGCCTCCACTCTCATAGGAGAGAGGGAATTAGAGCTTAGACCCACCACGCTGCTCCAATGCGGGTTGGCGGGCTTTAACGACTATTATCATGTTCGTGATAATAACCGGGACCGACGGCTTAACGTGCTCTCCGAGGCACGGGGGTGAAACACCGCCAACTTCCTAACTCCGGGCTAGTACTGGGAATTTCTAATCCGAAAAACCCGATACTTAATTATGGCCCGACCCGGGCCTCGAACCCGGGACCTCATCGGCCGCAGTCAAACATGGTAACCACTAGACCAACGAGGCAGTTAACCAGTTAACCCAAACTAATAACGCAGTATATTCATACAGTGGGTCAACGCTCATACTTGAATGACAGACACGGCTGCCGTGACAAGAAAGAAGTACGGGCTAAAAGAATTAGTACGGGCTGCGGCAGTAAGTTTGAATACCTCGTTGGTCTAGTGGTTAGCATTTGAACTGGGGCAGACGTCACGGGTTCGAGTCCCGGGTCAGGCCATAACAATTATTGGGTTTTTCTTACAAGAAATTTTCATGTTAGGAAGTTGGCGGTATTCTAACCCCGGGTTTCGCGAAGCACGTAAAACCGTCGGTCTGATCTCTCTCCGGTCGTGTCGGATTTCCCGTCCTACCAGCTATGAGAGTAAAGAAACAGAGAGTGCACCTGCGTATGCGCACACACTTGTGCCCCGCGCAGATGGCCATAATCTCTCTAGAGATAGGCCGCCGTGGTCGATATTCGGTCAGGAGGACATTTATAGATGTATATTTAATATAAGTAAGTACGGCATATATAGTCGTACAAACTTATAATGACCTGACCCGCCCCCCGATTGTCTAAATTTTTCAGTTTTCAGAAATACAGCGTCGTTATAGTATCTGTAAAAAAATTAAATAAAAAAAAAAACTAAACATGCCAAATAAATTGTTCCAATTTGTGCGATTATGTAAGAATTGCCCATCAAATCGTCAAAGTTCGTCGTCAAAGTAATATAAATCATAACAGCATTGAATTAGAGCTCAACTTCGTGTATCCATTCTCATACGTTTAGAATATCGTACATACCTAAACGTATGAGAATGGATACACAAAATTGAGCTCTAATTCAAGTCCTGTATGGTTTATTTTACTTTGAGGCCGAACTTTGACGATTTGATGGGCAATTTTTTGAACCAAAAAACCTCAAACCACGCAGACGAAGTCGCCGGCATTCGCTAGTCAATAAATAAATTGAAATTGAAAATTGACTTTCTGGTATAATAAATTAAGGGTTCTTCGTTTTAGTAGATACGGAATTGGGTATTTGACAATTAGTCAAACTTTTTGCAACTTTTTCGTCAAACGTCAAAACGCGTGCTTCGTATGGATTTTGTATGAAATTTTAAATTGTGACGTCATCAAACTTCGACGCACTTTTTTACTTTAATCAATATTTTAAAATGGTTACTCAAAATAAAACTAGCAGGGGACGTGGATATTACGACTTTTGGGAGATCCTTTATTTAATAATCACTAAAAAATAATTTATTTCTCTAGTAGTCAAATACCCAATTCTGACAAGTCATAATTAAAAACATTAAAAAACACGACTGCCCTGCTAAAAAACGAACTAAACAGTTAAAAATCTAAATTAATCTAGTTAAATTAGAATCTTATTCACATTTTTATTACTTAAATGATATTTTTTGTGAATCATTGGATATTGAACTATAGTGTTATATATATTTTTTTAATCTCTCATCATTTTCTAGATGATGATTATATAGTTAATCTTATTTTCGAATATTGTTTTTTAACTTTAGTCTTTAATACGGGACTATGGTCACCCCATCAATTTTTTTCTAAATTTACTAGCCTATGTCACCCGGAATAAGCTAGAGATTCTAACGATACCTCATTTATAAAAATCGGTTCAGGCGTATAGAAGTTATGGTGGAATATACAAACTCACATACATACATACATATGTACATACATGAACCCTGAAAACAATATACTCCGTTTTTCAGGCAGTCGAAATAAAAATAAATAATTATAAAGCAGAAAAATAGCCAGTAATAGAGTGATTGTCAGTGTCTTTCACAAGTCGACATAATTTATTAAACGCTTTTATCGAATCGCCCACCCGCGTGCACGTACGACACTAACTAGCGCGAGAGGGGATGAGGGATGCTGGGTGAGGGTATCTCTTCCACCAGAGATGTGCGAGCTGTAGCTGTATAAGTTTGACGGACTATAGCTAGTGATGTGCCGGATATCTGTATCCGTATCCGCGGATATCCGAGGGTGAAGAAAGATCCGTATCCGTATCCGTAACTTTTTTTTTACCGAAGCCTCCCACCAGACCAGACCAGGGAAAATTCAGAAGTGATAAATTCCCAAATTGACCCTGCCGGGGATCGAACCCGGGACCTCCGCACGTTAAGACAACAGCGCTACACACTGCGAAACGGAGTTCGCCAAGTACTTACTTTACTTTACTTTACTGACGTACTTTTTTACTTTTTTGACGGATATAGCACATAGGCTACTTTTTTATCCCGGAAAATTAACGAGTTCCCGCGGGAACCATAAAAACCTCAAACCACGCAGATGAAGTCGCCCGGCATTCTCTAGTCAATAAATAAATTGAAATTGAAAATTGACTTTCTGGCATTAAAATAAGGGTTCTTAGTTTTAGTAGATACGGAATTCTTAAATGCAGAAAAATAGCCGGTAATCGAGTGATTGTCAGTGTCTTTCACAAGTCGACATAATTTAATGAACGCTTTTAGCGGCGCATCGAATCGCCCACCCGCGACGCTAACTAGCGCTAGAGGGGAGGAGGGATGCTGGGTGAAGGTACGTTTCCACCAGAGATGTGCCAGCTGTAGCTCTGTAGCTGTAGCTGTATAAGGGTGCCAGAGATGTGCTACGTTACTAAGCTATGGATGTGTACCAAACCCATCAATTTAAAAGCTTAGATCGCTAGATGTGAAGAATGTTTCTGCAAATAAAGAATTTTGAATTTTGAATTTGAATTTGATGTAAGATCAAGCGCCCCTATTGGGGAGTTTGACACACATCCGTAGCTTTGCAACGTGGCACATCTGTGGTGGAAAGGCACCCTAAGTTTGACGGACTATAGCTAGTGATCCGTATCTGTGTATCCGCGGGTGAAGAAAGACCCGTATCCGTTACTTTTTTGACGGATCTTGTACGTTATTAATTTTCAATACATAGATGAAATTCTATATAAAGGTGATTAGGTAGCAATGAAAACCTACTAAATTTCATTTAGATTTTTTTCTTAAAATCAAATATTTGGCACCTATATACTGGAAACATTTAGCGTAGTGAGTTTCAAGATCACGCGCACCAACACCAATTGAGTTAGAAAGTTAAGATCTGCATCCATAGATATCCGCGGATCTTGACACCAAATATCCGTATTCTGATCCGTATCCGCGGATATACATTTTTAACGATCCGGTACATCACTAACTGTAGCTACAGTCCGTCAAACTTATCTGACCAGAGGCCCAATCGTCTAAGCCAATCGTATTCATTTGACAGCTCATAACGTATAACTCGAACTGTTTAAGGAGTACTTACATGCGCTTTGACGTGCAAGCATCATACGACCTTCTTAAACAGGTCGAATTATGCGTTTGACAGACGATTACGATTACGATTTCCTTACATAATCAGGGGGCTGGTGGCCAAAGTTGGGACTAATTTTTATGCCTGTTATGTTTTTCTTAAATTTTATTTTTCATATCTACGCTGTCACCGGGTCAGATAAGTTTGTGGCGCTAAGCGATGAACGAGTTTAAGGCTGCCTTTCCACCAGAAATGTGCTATGTTGCTAAGCTTCGCATGTCTGTCAAACTCACCAATAGGATATCTTGATCTAACATCAACTAATGAAAGAAAGAAGAAAGAAAGAAACGCTCCAAACCACCCCAATTGATTTCCTCAATCATTGGTGGCCGTTTGTCACACTATCCATACCATCATGTTTTATAAGTTTCGGACGTCAAGTGTTTGTACCTAAATTGAATAAATACCTGAATATTGAATTGAATTGCAAAACTGCTTCTGTTTTCTGTAAAATTTCATCATCGATCATTGTATAGTATCTAACGACATTAGTATGACATTAAGCTACCTACTATAAAAGCCATTAATATTACCAAAATAATTCTAGGAAATTCAATGGTAGACAATATTAGTAATGATTAATGAAAACATTAATTGAACTGACGACTGTTGATTCCCGAAATAGAAAGGCTATCTATTAATGAATTCTTTAGTATTCTCTTGCGAAGAATTTTGATTTGAAATTCCAATTAAAATCTTTCAATAGTGTTTGTTTGCATTGAATTTCAAAATATCATCGTCAACGTAAAAAAAGTCCAATTTGAGTACAGCCCCCCGATTGAAAATCGTAATCGTAATCGTTTGTCAAACGTATAATTTGACCTGTTTAAGGAGTTCATACAAGCCTGCACATCAAAAAGCATATATGAACTCCCTAAACAGTTCGAGTAATACGTTTTAAGCTGTCAAATGATGACGATTTGCTCAGATTTGGATATTTTATTGAGTATTGTATGATGATCATACCAAATCCCAATTTACACCACTCACTTTTGAGCACATTATGAAACAATCTCGGCCTCCCCACGATGGAAAGGAAAACCCTTCAAAGTGCAAAGCAATACTCAATACTCAAAATATTTTTTTCAGTATAGGTAAAACTCAATACTCAATATCATTTATTCAATATAGGTACACTTATTGACATAAAAAATTACTTACTTATAAAACATGATGGTGATAATTGGTTACGGTATCTTAAAACTAAAGCTACGAGGGTTCCAAACGCGCCCCGGTCTGAGAAGAACCAACAACAAACTCAGCCAATTGATATTTAATTCCGTGAAACGCACATAACTCCGAAAAGCTAGAGTTGCGTGCCTGGGGATCGAACTCGCGACACACATAGGAAGCCAGACGTCTAACTCTAAACCGCCAAGTTATCACAGTTTCCACAGCTTTATTAAGTATGCATTATTAACTCAACAACAATCCATTCCAACTCAATGAGCCCTCGTACCACATTTCCCATGACTCTTTGAGCCCCTGCAAATCTCTCGGCGGTGGCCAATCAAAGATTCTGTCAAACCAAGTGGCCTTAAGATTTTGACAAACTACCCACAGATGTATGGTACAATGTGTAATTTAAGCGCGGTTAATTCCATTCAAATCAATTTATTACAATTTATTACATCTAGGTTTTTAATCCAAGACTTGCTTCCAATAAAATGTTAGAACACAAAAATATCCACTTATCTGTTAGTTTTTAGTTTAGCTAGCTAGCCAAGCTAAACTAAAAATACCACTAACTAACTACTAACTAAGTGCCTAGCTTTAAAAATTTACGTGTTATAGAGGAGACAACAAATAATAAAGACACCCATACTTATCAAAGGACAAGTCAAAGGACAACTCAAAGGACGTAGACAGAGAATTTTACTCTATAACCCAGAGCTCTATGACTCAGTCAGAGGAATAGACAAGGACAGCTGAAGTTTTGAATTTCAAAATTACGTCAAATTTTTAACGGTTTTTAATTTAAAACATTTGAGGCATAAAGGTGTCTCTTATGTTATTTATTTAAAAACAGTAATTACTAATAAAACTAGATAGAAATGTGCAAAGGCGGTCTTATTGCTAAAGCAATCTCTTACAGACAACCTTTGGTGAAAGGATAAATAAACGGCAGCGCGGGATGGTGTTGTTTTTTAAAAATAAATAAATAAGAAATGCATACACAATAAAGTACATACATTTTAGACCAATAAATATATGTAAATATGTATAACTACATATGTAGTTATACATACATATATAACATACGTAGTTATACATATGTAGTTATACATATTTACATCTATTTGTTGGTTTATGTTACGTCATGTTTTGACTCTACCACCGGTTCGGAAAGGATATCCTGTTACCTGGCCTTCTCTATTTCTTTGTTCACGTAATAGGGTTGATGACAGCTCAATCAAACCAGCAACTCGGTGCTTCTAGTGTGGAAGTTTCTATTATATACATATTTGTGACATTATCAACGCACTTTTTTATTTAATGTATAATTTGAAATGGTTAACAAACTTAAAACTAACCGAGGATATGAATTTTAGGTCTTAAGGAAGACCCACAATCTTATCTTACTAATCTTACTAATATTATATATATCTTACTATAAACGGCTGAACGGATCTGGCTGAAATTTGGCACAGAGATAGATTATAGTCTGGAATAGCACATAGGCTACTTTTTATCCCGGAAAATTAAAGAGTTCCCGCGGGAACCAAAAAACCTCAAACTACGCAGACTCACGCAGATTCGCTAGTAATCAATATCAGTAAGTAATAATTTATTTTTGACATAGGCATCGTCCCTATTCACTACAATGTTTTATTTATTGATCATCTGTACAGTAGCGTAGAACTGTGATAGCCTAGTAGTTGTGACATTCGACCTCCTATTCGAGAGGTTGGGGGTTCGATCCTTGGGCACGCACTTTTAACGAGTTATGTGAGTTGTAAGTAATAAAGTAACACTTGCTTAAATGACGAAAAAACATTGTGAGGGTCGCACTGTCGCTTTCGTCGTTTACCTAGGACAAGTGACAATAAGGTAAGTCTTTTTCGTCAGCCCTAAACGCAGACTACGGTCTATTTGGGCTGCAATCTACAAACGCCAGCCTATGTTTTTAGTCTAGTGCTTTGGTCTGTAAAATTGTAGCGTAATTTTAGGTATTTTTGAAAGGCATTAAATAAATAAAATAAATAGATTTTTGGTACGGATTTGAATTTGTTTTAATGGAAAAAAAAACCCGGCTGAGTTTGTTGTGGGCTCTTCTCAGACCAGGGCGCGTTTGGAACCCTCGTAGTTTTTAGATCCCCGGGAGGGTCAATTTGGGAATTTATGATTTCCGAATTTTCCCTGGTCTAACCTGGTGGGGGGCTTCGGCCGTGGCTACTTACCATCCTCCCGGCAAAGATATGCCGCCAAGTGATTTAGCGTTCCGCTACTATGCCGTGTAGAAACCGAATAGGGGTGTGGGTTTAATGCACATCATAATTTTTTTTTCTTGAATCGATAGTTTACAGTTAACAATATTAAAACTAACAAGAAAAGTGAATTTGACGTCGTTTAGTCTATCTCAAATACATAATATATATTAATATAACTGCCATGCCCCAAGGTTAGCCCGCTACCACCTTACTGCATCATCGCTTACCATCAGGTGAGATCGCAGTCAAGGGCTAACTTGTATATAAAAATAAAACCTATAGTGTGCCTAAATTGAATAGAAAAAAAAAAACTATAGTGTGAATAAATGATTGATTGATTGATTATTCAATCGCTTGAAGTTTATACCGTATACCACTCTTATTACTCTTAGCTTATACCAGGTTCGTATTCTTGTACAATGTCACCCTTACCACAAACGGATAAAATGCTATTGTACTATTCCGATAATAGCTATTCGCATTGTGACATTTAGCAGCGGAGTTTTTATACCTTTTTTAGGGTTCCGTACGCAAAGGGTATTACTAAACCTCCGCTGTCCGACCGTTCGTCTGTCTGTCTGTCAGCGAGCTGTATGTCTTGAGATTTGACCAAAACAAACACTATTTGTGTTTGTTTTGGTCAAATCTTTTCGTTTTGGCAAGATAAATTAGTCTATAATATGTTTTAAAGTGTTTTTTGTGGGTCTGTTGGTCTTCTACGCTTTCCCGGCCCATCTTTTCAACCGATTTTGCTGAAACTTAGTACCGAGGTAGTTATATCCCAGGGAAGGACATTGGCTGCTTTTTTCTTTTTTTTTTTGTTGAAAATAATACAATAGAACTTAATGCTAGCTAGCCTAACCTAATTACTATATAAATCATGCCCACGTGGAATGGTGGCAAGAATGCTGGCTGCATTTCCGCGCTGGACAGCCAGGCTGATCCTTTGCGAAAAAAATAAGCCAAAAAAAAAGCCTACTTTTTATCCCGGCAAATTAAAAAGTTCCCGCGGTAATCAATAAACCTTAATCCACGCGGACGAAGTCGCGGGCATCATCTAGTTTGTAATAAAGGGGCTCGATACAAGAAACGTGATTTCTGAGCGCCTCTAGATTTTTTAATGTAAGTATCTTGCCTCGTTGTTCTAGTGGTTGGTATCGAATGCGGCAGACGAGGTCGCGGGTTCGTAGTCCCAGGTCCCGGGTATTTCTGACATGATAATAGTCATTAAAGCCCGCCAACCCGCATTGGAACTGCGTGGTGGGTCTGAGCTCTATCCATAGGAGAGACTATGAGAGTGGAGGCCTGCACCCAGCAGTGTGACGTTAATGGGTGTATTAAGTTCTGTGAACCGAATAGGAAGCATAACGGTTGACAACATAATTCCGAAAATGCTAGATAAGGAGGAAAACTTGATTGCTGTCGCAAATTTTATAGAAATAATTATGAAGGAGAAGGAAGAAGAGGAAAGACGTAGAGAAAAAAGTGGGTGAAAAGGCAAGAGTGTTGCCGTGTTGTAGGCCGCAAGGCGGGTACACGGACAACAAGGAGACAGCAGGGGTTTCAGCTGGTAAGAGTCCGGCACTACCCAACGGGTGTCCATGAGGATTTCCCCTGCTGTATAAATATAAAAAAAGTTCTGTGTGTAGAAGTGTTACCCAGATTATGAGATAGGAGGCCTGTACCCAGCAGTGGGACGTTAATGGGTGTATTTAGTTCTGTGTGAAGTGTTTAAAGCACACAGTATTAAATCTTGTACGACGGTACGGAACCCTGCGTGTGTGAGTCCGGCTCGCACTCAGCCGGATTTATTATACCTTTTTATACAATTTTTGTACCTTTCTACCTTCTTCAGCCTTTGTCGACAATCCCTTTATGAGTATTGTTTCCTTTTTAGATTGAGAGCCGATTGTTCCGTTGTTTACTTCGGTTGTTTCATTACATTTTTGACAATTGTCAAATGTTTTTGTTTAGGCAAGTGGAATCGATTACGTTCGTTTGGTTTAATTGTTTATTTTATTTTTCGTTAAGTAGGCATTTGATTCTTACTTTTAATTTCATTCGTTCTTTTTTGTGTTCTGCATTATTAAGGGTCATTAACTCTTAACTCTTTAGACACGACTCATGGTCCTTGACCAGTAACCCTATTAGAAATGTAATACCATCATACTTTTTGACGACCACCGTGGCGCAGTGTGTAGCACTGTTGTCTTAACGTGCGGAGGTCCCGGGTTCGATCCCCGGCAGGGTCAATTTATAATTTCTGAATTTTCCCTGGTCTGGCCTGGTGGGGGGCTCCGGCCGTGGCTAGTTACCACCCTACCGGCAAAGACGTGCCGCCAAGCGATTTAGCGTTCCGGTACGATGCCGTGTAGAAACCGAATAGGGGTATGGGTTTAATATAACCGCCATGCCCCTAACAGGTTAGCCCGCTACCATCTTAGACTGCATCATCACTTACCATTAGGTGAGATCGCAGTCAAGGACTAACTTGTAGAGGATAAAAAAAAAATACTATTATTATAAATGCGAAAGTGTGTTTGCTTGTTTGTCCTTCAAGCACGCCGCAACAAAGCAACAGATCGATATGACTTTTGTCATGGGTATAGCTATTGAGGACCTGGTTACTTTTTATCCCGGAAGATTGAGAAGTTCCGCGGGAATAGAAAAAAAACTTAAACCAAGCGGACGTAGTCGCGGGCATCAGCTATAATAATTATTACCATATTATTACCGCAGTATTAGTCATTTTTTTTTTATATTGTATTTACCTACTGATAGTATTTTATGGTTGTATTTTATTTTATCTTATAATATTTTTTTAAGCAATAATGTATTTTATGTAATTTATAATTTGGGCCTTGTTGCCTGAAATAAAATAAATAAATAATAATAAATAATATCTTTTATTTGCAAAATTACATAGGTTCACATTAATAATTGGGCCTCTATCTCCCAAAAAAGTAAAAACTGTGTTATGGGAGCTAGTGCCTTGTTACTTAAGTGCTTTTTGAAATGAAATATCTTTTATTTGCAAAATTACATAGGTTCACATTAATAATTGGGCCTCTATCTCCCAAAAAAGTAAAAACTGTGTTATGGGAGCTAGTGCCTTGTTACTTAAGTGCTTTTTGAAATGAAATATCTTTTATTTGCAAAATTACATAGGTTCACATTAATAATTGGGCCTCTATCTCCCAAAAAAGTAAAAACTGTGTTATGGGAGCTAGTGCCTTGTTACATAAGTGCTTTTTGAAATGAACTATCTTTTATTTGCAAAATTACATAGGTTCACATTAATAATTGGGCCTCTATCTCCCAAAAAAGTAAAATCTGTGTTATGGGAGCTAGTGCCTTGTTACATAAGTGCTTTTTGAAATGAAATATCTTTTATTTGCAAAATTACATAGGTTCAACTTAATAATTGGGCCTCTATCTCCCAAAAAAGTAAAAACTGTGTTATGGGAGCTAGTGCCTTGTTACATAAGTGCTTTTTGAAATGAAATGAAAAATAATAATAATAATTACAATTTCAATAGTTTTGTTATTGGCTGAATTTATAATTTCTGAATTTTCTCTGGTCTGGTCTGGTGGGCGGCTTCGGCCGTGGCTGGTTCTACCCTACAGGCAAAGATGTATTGCTAAGCGATTTAATAGCGTCCCGGTAAGATGCTGTTTAGAAAAACTTAGCAATTGCTCTTTTCATAAAAAGATAATAATATTACAACATGTAGATAATGTTATGGTTATTTGATGACGAAAACAGTCTTCAAGTGCTGCATAACAAATTGTTTTAATGTCTCGTTGAGCATCGTAAATATAAACAAGAATGCGGGTGAAATATAATGTATGCAAATTACCATAATATTTCCGCGAGGAAATTTTACGACAGGGACATTAAAAGGAATTTTCTCGAAAACAACCTGCGTGAGGTACAGTTTATTGTTAACATCATAATATTATTTAACTGCCTCGTTGGTCTAGTGGTTAGCATGTTTGACTGCGGCCGACTAGGTCCCGGGTTCGAGTCCCGGGTCGGGCCATAATTAAGTATTGGATTTTTCGGATTAGAAATTCCCAGTACTAGCCCGGAGTTAGGAAGTTGGCGGTGTTTCACCCCCGTGCCTCGGAGAGAACGTTAAGCCGTCGGTCCCGGCTATTATCACTGACGTGATAATAGTCGTTAAAGCCCGCCAACCCGCATTGGAGCAGCGTGGTGGGTCTAAGCTCTAATTCCCTCTCTCCTAGGAGGAGAGTGGAGGCCTGTGCCCAGCAGTGATAGTGTAATATTATACTCCTTTTCTGCAATTTTTATTGAAGAATGCACAGTTTTAAGGTTCGGTACCTCAAAAGGAAAAAACGGGACCCATATAGGATCACTTTGTTGTCCGTCTGTCAAGACCTTTTTTCTCAGGAACGCATGGAGGTATCAAGCTGAAATTCATATCAAATACTCAGGTCTACTGTCTCTTGGAGCCGTAAAAAAATCAAACTTCTAAGCCAACGCAATCAAAAGATACAGCCGTTTATGCAAATTTTCGACACTCGCAAGGGAATCAAAACCTACAGGGTACTTCCCGTGAACTCAGAATCTTGAAATTTGGTACGAAGCAACGTCTTATAGCACAGATAAAGGAAAAATTGCGAAAACCATACATTTTTAGTTACATCATATAATAAAAATATTTTTAATAATTTTAAACTTACTACTCACACTTGGCCGGTTTTTTTTATTGTTCCTAAACTGTATCCTATATTTTGCTCCCCAAGATCAAAAGATAATGAATTTCCAAAAAAACACTGCATCTGATGACAATGACAGGGACTCTTTAATTTTGCGGGATAAAAAGTAGCCTGTATGTTATTCCAGACTTAATAGCTATCTCTGTGCCCAATCTCATCCAGATCCGTTCAGCCGTTATGGCGTGACTGACTAACAAACATCAATCCATCCATCCAAACTTTCACATTTATAATATTAGTATAGAAAATCAGAAGTCTAAAGACATATTTTCGTATTGATTTTTTACTACTTCATGAATACTTCCAACATTCACCCTCAATTTTATTTCCATAGGGGATGAATTTTCAAAAATCCTATCTCATTGCACATCTACGATCAGATCACTTTAGTGATAAGGCCGCCTTTGCGTATTACCACAGTTTCCTGTCTTCTGTATTGTATGCATAATTTTGTACCTATGTGTTAAGATACAATAAAGACTTATACTACTACTACTACTACTATTACTACTACTACGTTATTTTGTAAGAATCGCATGTTCTAGATACATATTAGATTATTTTTGACGACCTTCCTGACGCAGTGTACGCGGTGGTCCTATAGTGGGAGGTTCTGGGTTTGATTCTTGGGACAATTTGGGAATCTTACTAATATTATAAATGCGAAAGTTTGGATGGATGTATGGATGTTTGTTACTCAATCACGCCCCAACGGCTGAACGGATCTGGCTGAAATTTGGCACAGAGATAGATTATATTCTGGAATAGCACATATACTACTTTTATGAACCAAAAAACGTCAAACCACGCAGACGAAGTCGCGGGCATTAGCTAGTGTATAATATCCTTACCGGCAAACGGGCCGCCAAACGGTTTAGTATTCCCGTATGATGCCTTATAGGTATAGGCTTATCATCTTATAATGCGCCATCACTTACCATCAAGTGAGATGGCAGTCGAGGGCTAACTTAATCGTTAATTAATTTAACGAATTAAAAATACGACTGCCCTGCCATATTATTTTTGGAGTTTACCTCCATAAGAAGCGATTTGCATATATAGCCTTTGGAATCTTATTCGCATTTTTTATTAAATGATATTTTTGTGAATCACTAAATGTATGAACTATAGTTTTATATATTTTTGGGATCTACTCATCATTTTCTAGATGATGATTATATAGTTAATCTTATTTTCGAACTTTTTTTTTCAACTTTGGTCTTTAATGCGGGACCGTGGTCACCCCATCAATTTTTAAAAAAAATTTACTAGCCTATGTCACCCGGAATAAGCTAGGGATTCTAAATCTCTCTCATTTATTAAAATCAGTTCAGGCGTATAGAAGTTATGGTGGAATATACAAACTCACATACATACATACATACATGAACCCTGAAAACAATATACTCCTTTTTTCAGGCAGTCGTATAAAAAGGGCTAAGTTGTCGTGTAATAACAAAAAAAAGATAATTTCTATGTGTCAACAACATAGTTTTTCTTGAGTTAATCAAAATCAGTCAATCCATTTTCACGCTAAGTCATTATTAACCCTTCGTGTGTCACCCCTTCAGGGTTAAATTAAACACGTGTGAGTGTTCCATGATGTTTTGATGGTGTTTCTAATGGGCGAAAGACGTGGATAATTCGCAGTGTTAGCGAATAGGGGTATGGGTTTAATATAACTGCCATGCCCCTAACAGGTTAGCCCGCTACCATCTTAGACTGCATCATCACTTACCATCAGGTGAGATCGCAGTCAAGGGCTAACTTGTAGTGGATAAAAAAAAGCATTAAACAAGTCCTTGGTTTAACTCTTTATCAAGTATACTTTGATATAAGTCAACGTATAACTCATACTGAATATATAATCTAAATAATTAAAAAAAATTATAAAACACCCTGCCAAAAAAAGAACTAAAAAGTTAAAAATCTAAATTAATGATTTATTTATTAATGAAATTATTAAATGATATTTTTTTGTGAATCACTGGATATTGAACTCTAGTGTTATATATTTTTGGAATCTACTCATCATTTTCTAGATGATGATTATAATACCTATAGTTAATCTTATTTTCAAATTTTTTTTTTCAACTTTAGTCTTTAATGGGGGACCATGGTCCCCCATCATTTTTTTTAAAATTTTACTAGCCTATGTCACCCGGAATAAGCTAGGGATTGCAACGATACCTCATTTATCAAAATTGGTTCAGGCGTATAGAAGTTATGGTGGAATATACAAACTCACATACATACATACATGAACCCTGAAAACAATATACTCCTTTTTTCAGGCAGTCGTATAAAAAGGTCTAGAATGTTGAGATTTTGGACTATGAAGGCTGCTTCGGCAATTTTTTTTTTGAAAAAACACATTGATATAACATACAATAGGTAATACAAATACTCAACACTTAAACCATAACAGTTTTCAATGATTTTTTTGCACTAATTATATTTCTATATTAATATTATAAATGCGAAAGTGTGTCTGTCTCGTTTTCTTTCCTACCTTCAATAATCAAACCTTCTATTTATCACAGCGGCTACCATCCATTACTACTATTAAACTAGCGGCACGCTATGATGGCCGGTTTGACGTTTGTCCGCTCATGAAGTTCCGTATTAATTGATAACGACTTTGAAGGAAATAATTGTATTACTTTATTGACGATAGTGATGTGCAGAGATTCATAAATTTTATCGAATGTAGTTTTAGGTTTAGGACTCAAAATTTATTTATTAAATTGATTTCTTAAATGTATACAAGTGTAGAAAAATCAGTTTGCACCATTTAAGGGGTGAATGTACTTGTGAATATGAACAATTTTCACTATGTGGACAAACCTCTGAAATCGCAAAAAAATATCAATAAATTTTTAAAAATGGAATCTAATACGATCGTCACATAGGATCGCTGGCTAGCACAACTACTACCTCCGGCAAACTCGCGTCAATGCTCAATGCAAAACAAAGCAGTTTCGAATTGACGTTGCTTCGAAAAGTATAAACTGTCAGTGCAATGCGATTGTGATATAGTTTTGACCTGGCTTTGGATTTCAAATATTGATACTGCATTACTGTTGACCCTTGCTCGTTAATTTGGACACTGTTCAAGCCCTTTGTTGTGGATTTCGTCGATATGACCGAACGTACGCAGAGAACTGTTCTAAATAGTCAGACACGTGAGTTCGTAATACGCCTTCGTAACTATTTCGATCGTGAAGCTCAAAATGGAGGGCCAATTTTACCTATAACGTCAGTGGTTGAACGCGTAGCTGATGCGCTTAATATTGGACAACGAACTGTTAGACGGATAACTAAAAAAAAATATGGCGAGACTGGCACAGAAGAAAATAAACTTCACACACCAAAAAAGAGAAAACGAGCAAAACCAGTCGTAGGCATCGATAGCTTTGATGCCGATGCTATGCGAAGACATGTTTACGGCTACTATTTACAGAAGGAGTATCCAACAAGAAAAAAGTTGGTGCATTCACTGAAGGAAGCTGGATTATTCTTCGGTGGGGAAAGTTCTTTAACGAAGATTTTGAAGACCATTGGATTTCGATACAAAAAATGTAACAAACGCAAAATATTGATGGAAAGATTTGATATAGCGATGGCAAGGTATACTTTTTTACGGCAAGTGAAAGAAATCAAAAATTGGCAAAATGTTGTGTTCTTGGATGAAACATGGCTTAATGCTAACCATACTGTAGGCCGTTCTTGGAACGATGACACAGCAGCATCTACTTCCAAAGTTCCTGTAGGAAAAGGATCGCGACTTATAATTTGTCACGCCGGAACCATCAACGGGTTTGTCGAAGGTTCTCTCATGGCTTTTGCGTCAAAAACCACTGGAGACTATCATGAAGACATGAATGGAGAAAAGTTTACTGAATGGTTTACCTCAATGTTGTGTAGCCTCCCTGAACCATCTATTATAATTATGGACAACGCCCCATACCACTCGATGCAAATTGACAAGCCACCTGCCCAATCCCAAAAGAAAGCTGATATCGTCGCATGGCTTCGTAAAAATGGCGTAGATGCAAACATGAATATGTTAAAAGCGGAATTAGTACGTCTTTTAAAAGAAAACAAACCAACCAAGATCCGATACGTCATTGACGAAATAGCATTAGAACATGGGCACAGAGTTATACGGTTACCGCCTTACCATTGTGAGTATAATGCGATTGAGTTGGTGTGGGCTCAAATTAAGGGATATGCTGCAAGACACAATACAGAACCCCCATTTACCACAAAAAAAATGCTAAAATTATTAGAAGAAGCTTGTGAACATGTGACTAAAGGAGACTGGGAAAAGGTTGTGAATAGAACTGTTAAATTAATAAGGGAAGATTATGAAAGAGATGTGAAAATAGATAATATTATAGAAAACGAACATATAATTATTAATGTATGTGATGATAGCAGTGACGACAGTGAAAATAGTAGTATGGACGAATCTGATTAATTATGGCCTTTTGTGGCACCTTTTTTGGTATCTTTTGTATTCATATGTTTCTTGTGTGCATATAAAGTATGTATATTCATTTTCGTTCAAATATTCAGTTCGTTCAAATAAATTAAATAAACATATACATTTTTGTTTTATTAAACCTATTTAATCAGGTACAAAAACAAAACTTAATTGTTTTTTGTTCGAGAATAAATTGACATTCCACATCACTATTGTAATGTGTCAAACCGGCCATCATAGCGTGCCGCTAGTGTAGTATTTAATTGACTGCCTCGTTGGTCTAGCGGTTAGCGTAGTCGACTGCGGATCACGAGGTCCTGGATTCGATTCCCGGTCGGGCATAAAAATTGTTAGGTATTGGGTTTTTCAATTAAGAAATTCTCAGTGCCAGCCCGGAGTTAGGAAGTTGGCGGTGTTTCACCCCCGTGCCTCGGAGAGCACGTTAAGCCGTCGGTCCCGGTTATTATCACTGACATGATAATAGTCGTTAAAGCCCGCCAACCCGCATTGGAGCAGCGCGGTGGGTCTAAGCTCTAATTCCCTCTCTCCTATGAGAGTGGAGGCCTGTGCCCAGCAGTGGGACGTTAATAGGCTGTAGTGGTAGTGGTGGTGGTGGTATTTAATTTGTGCTTTAAAAACTTCAATCTTTACTAAAATCATAAATGCGAAAGTTTGGATGAATGGATGGATGGATGTACGGATAGATGGATGGAGGTTTGTTCCTCAATCACGCCAGAACGGTAGAACGGATCTGGATGTTATTTAGCACGGACATAGATTAAAGTCTGCAATAACATATAGGCAACTTTTTATCCCGGAAAATTAAAGAGTTCCCGGAAACAACACAACTTTAATACACGCAAAAATTAAAGAAATAACACATAGGGACCTATTTATATATAGAGCTATATAGAGCTTTATTTATCCCGGAAAAGTAAAGAGTTCCCGGAAACAACACAACTTTAATACACGCAGACGAAGTCGCGGGCATCAGCCAATCTCTTATGTTAAAAAAAATACTTTTACTAACATGCGTTAGGTAATTTATTTCTTAGCAACTGACGAATAATAACGTTAATTAAAAGAATGATACAACTGATTGTACGTACAAAAGAATAACATTACATATTATTACCACAGCGTTAGTACACATACAGTGGGTCGACGCCCATACAAATGACAGACCCGGCTAACATGACAGTTGTTGTACCTAGATGTACTGGTCGAGAGAGGCAGGAAACAGCATACTTTGACATTTGACTGACAGAATTTTGTATTGAAAATTCTGCCATTTTCCTCTGTCACGTCCCTGTTTCTCTCAAAGACAAAGAAAGCCTATAGAGTATGTGTCACCGTAAGATTGTAAAAACCGTTAGATTATAATCTAACTCGCGAAATTCTAAACTGTCGAAAGATTGTAAACTGTCCAATGTTCTGAGTTTCAATTTTTGAAATATTCATTTAATTTACGTTTTCTTGTCTCTTTCTTGTAGGTTAGGTTAGGGTTCGACATAAATAATCAAGTAGTTAGTTAGGTTTTATCGGGTTTAAATACCTATCAGATTACAATCTACCGGAAAATAATGCGTTAAATTGTAATCTTTCGACAGTTTAGAATTTCGCGAGTTAGGTTATAATCTAACGGTTTTTACAACCTAACGGTGACATATAGACCCATTTCAGTCACACAAGAAAGGAATACATATAGTTATACTAGCGAATGCCCGCGATTTTGAGGTGTGGTTTGAGGTTTTTTGGTTCCCGCGGGAACTCTATAATTTTCCGGGATAAAAAGTAGCCTATGTGATATTCCAGGCTATAAACTATCTTTGGGCCAAATTTAGGCCGGATCCATTCAGCCGTTGGGGCGTGATTGAGTAACAAACATCGATACATCCATCCAAACTTTCGCATTTATAATATTAGTAAGATTCCCAAATTGTCCCAAGAATCAAACCCAGAACCTCCCACTATAATACCATAGCGTACACTGCGTCAGGAAGGTCGTCAAAAATAATCTAATATGTATCTAGAACATGCGATTCATAGAAAATAACGTAGATGTGCAAAGAGATAGGATTTTTGAAAATTCATCCCCATCCATACATTCATACATCCATCCAAACTTTCGCATTTATAATATTAGTAAGATTACTTACTTACTTGATATTTATTTACTAGATGATGCCTGCGACTTCGTCCGCAGGGTAATTTTTTTTAATTCCCTTATGCCCTTTCCCGAAATCTAACTTACCTCTTTACCGAATTTCATCAAAATCGGTTGAAAAATAGGTCGTTAAAGCGTAGCAGACAGACACAATTTCGCATTTATAATATCGTAGGATTGTATTGTTATAATATTGTTCTAAAGTCTGGATTACGCGAGAAGTAATGGGATAGAATTACATAATTTTTGTCACGTTGGATAGAATCAGGCGTTACTTTGCGGAAGTTCATGATTTAGCAAGAAAATATTACAATTTTGACGGATTATAGCAAAATAATTGTAATCTATGTATAGATAGATAGATATGTACATATATATATAGATTACAATTTTGACTTTATATATATAGATTACAATTTTGGCGGATTATAGCAAAATAATTGTGATCTTTTCTTGATATTTTTTGTCCCTCATAACATGCCACCCAATTTTATGGTGATCTCGAACCCGGAGCCCTGTACCTTTCTGTGACACGCTTGGTGGAATTCTAAAAGACAGTCATTCTATGGTTTTCCCGCAGCTCTGTCTAGACGACGACCTCCGTGGCGCAGTGTGCAGCGCTGTCTTAAAGTGCGGAGGTCCCGGGTTCGATCCCCGGCAGGGTCAGTTTGGGAATTTATAATTTCAGAATTTTCCCTGGTCTGGCCTGGTGGGAGGCTTCGGCCGTGGCTAGTTACCACCCTACCGGCAAGGACGTGCCACCAAGCGATTTAACGTTCCGGTACGAAGCCGTGTAGAAACCGAATAGTGGTATGGGTTGCCCCTAACAAGTTAGCCCGCTACCATCTTAGACTGCATCATCCATCTCACCATGAGGTGAGATCGCAGTCAAGGGCTAACTTGTAGTGGATAAAACAAATCATAATTAAAAAAATTAAATAACACGACTGCCCTGCCAATAAACTAACTAAAAAGTTAAAAATCTAAATTAATCTAGTTAAATCGGAATCTTAAAAACAGTTATTATTAAATTATATTTCTTTGTGAATCACTGGATATTGAACTATAGTGTTATATATTTTTGGAATCTACTCATTATTTTCTAGATGATGATTATATAGTTAGTCTTATTTTCGATTTTTTTTCAACTTTATTCTTTAATGCGGGACCATGGACACCCCATCAATTTTTTTTTTAATTTTACTAGCCTATGTCACACTGAATAAGCTAATTATTTTAACGATACCTCAGTTATCAAAATCGATTCAGGCGTATAGAAGTTATCATGGAATATACAAACTCACATGCAGTTCCTTCTTCTGTGAGAAAAGCTATTATTGGGAGCCCAATTGCACTCGTGATTTTTTATTTAAATAACCAGTAATACATACATACATACATGAACCCTGAAAACAATATACTCCTTTTTTCAGGCAGTCGTATAAAAAAAAAGACGCCTGCATCGAACGACTGGTAGGAAAGAGGGTATCTGTAGACTGTATTATTATATTGAATGTAATGAAAATCTTGATGCGTCACGGCAAAAACACAATTTGTTCTGCGCACTCGGTTTGCAGAGTCATAGCTTGTTGAGGGGTGGCTGGTGTTGCTAAATTAAAACACGCCCGATGCCCGCGACTTCGCCGTAATGGGTTTAACTTTTCGACGACCTCCCTGGCGCAGTGTTGAGCGCTGTTGTCTTAACGTTGGAAGTCCCGGCTTCGAACTCCAGCAGTGTCAATTTGGGGATTTATAATTTCTGAATTTTCCCTGCTCTGGGGAATCACTCGGTGAGTTTTTGTTCACCATGTTTCCGCTTGGAGCGCTGGCTGTAGATGTATGGAGGAGCTCACTTTCAGCTCACTTTAGTGAGGCGTATTTCAAATTCGACCAATCTCAGAGTACTGGCCTGGTGGGAGGCTTCAGCCGTGAAAAAAAACGTGCCGCCAAGCGATCTAGCGTTCTGGTACGATGCCATGTAGAAACCGATTAGGGGTATGGGTTAAATGTATAACTGCCATGCCCCTAACAGGTTAGCCTGCTACCTGTACCTACCTTCATCTTTTTTTATTTTTATTGCATGATAGGCTTGCGCTTGATGATAATCATGCTTAGTGCAAATCAATGATGAGGTCTAGGTTGGAACGCGCTTGCCTAGAAGATGCCTATTCACTCTTGCCTTGAAGGTACTTAAGTTATAAGTGACAGGAAACACGTGCGCTGGGAGGGTGTTCCACACCCTAGCGGTTCGTATCAGAAACGTCGAGCAAAAACGCTTCGTGCGAGCAAATGGACGTCAACCACGTAAGGGTGCCAACGCTCACGGTTTCTCGCTGTTCTGTGGTAGAACGGAGAAGGAGGAACAAGGTTTTGAAGTTTCAAAGCACACTCCCCATGGTATATCCGATAAAAAACCGATAAGCAGGCGACTTTGCGTCGGTTTATCATCAGGTAAGATCACAGTCAAGGACTAACTTGTAGTGGATAAAAAATAGTCTTTCCAGTAAACCCCGTAGGTAATGTTTGACTTTTCTGGGATATAAAATACCCAGTGTCACTCTCCAGCTCTCTAACTTTTTCTATGCAAAATATATACGTGGATCCGTTGTTCCTTAAGGACAAGCTTAAACAAACTTTCGCATTCCTGATAAAATAAACTTATATTTTGTGAGACGTTTATACTTATAGCCAATTTTTTCCTGTTTTAAACACCAAATTGTATACCAATAATAAAAATGCGAAAGTGTCTGTCTGTATGCTACGCTTTCACAGTGCATCTGATGATCTGTTTAACTGATTTTGATGCAGAGATAGTTAAGCTACTTTTTATCCCGGAAAATTAAAGAGTTCCAAACTCCTTGGCATTTTAATAAATACGCCCTTGGAAATTTGCATAAGTATACAACAGAGGCTAAAAGAAAGAAAGATTCTGTTCAAATAGGTAGGTACTTGTTCATTTAAAAATATTTTTTTTGTATAATTTCTTAAAATACAAGAATCTACATCATTGGAATTTTACGAGATGGTAAAAAACGATGACCATAATTTTATTGATAATAATCATACTAATATTATAAATGCGAAAGTGTGTTTGTTTGTTGGTTTGTCCTTCAATCACGCCGCAGCGGAGCAACAGATCGACTTTATTTTTAGAATGGGTATAGTTGGGTTGGGTATACTTTCTATTAAGGAAAATTAAGGAATTTCCGGGCTAGTTACCTAATAAATTCATTTAAGTCTACAATCCGTCTACCGGAAGCAATCGGCAATATGGCGGTACAAATTGCACACTTTGAAGTTTCTTTGAAGGCTCTGCAAGAAGCGAAACACAAAAAGCTCTAATATCCGTACCCCGGGCGTTACATCCGGTATTTGGCAAATAGACGTGGCTCGATAAAGGGTTACGATTTCTGTTTACACTTACGTCTTTCACACTTCGTTACAGAAAAGCCTATTTTTACAAACTATTATTTAACTTGCAATTTTTCTGGGTAGATATTTTTATCCCAAGAAATCTACCATTTTGTGATTAATAGAAAGGGGTCCACCAATACGCATGGAGCAGCGTGGTGGGTCTAAGCTCTAACTCCCTCTATGAGAGTGGAGGCCTGTGCCCAGCAGTGGGACGTTAATGGGCTGTAGTGATGATGATGATGATGATAAAGGGGTCACGACCCTCAGTAATGAGGAATACGACGCAGAGAGAGTAGGTAGGTCAAATCTTGCAACTAAATTTCAAAAGTTATTCCCAATCAATCGAACTGAGATTTTGTATATACCACAGGTGTACATACGTTTAGTTCGGATTACAATAATACATGGTGAGCTAAGTGACGTCATTCTTAATCCAATATACAATGCAAATATGCTCTCCCATACATGAGTATCAATTAAAAGGATTTTCTGAGAATAATACAAAAAATTTGCAGTCATACTACTGCCGATAGAAGTGAAAACGAATATCTAAATTTTTTCTACTTAAAAAAAAAAATTATAACAATAATAAAAATATTTCAAATATAAACCTTAAAACTAAGGTATTAAAGTTTTATTACGAATGTACAATACTTATATTTAAGACCTTTTGTGTTCGTAAATACGCCAGGTGCCGGTCACGATTACACAGCACTTCTTAATTTAAACCTTAAAACTAAGGCATTAAAGTTTAATTACGAATGTACTATATTATTATACTTAAGACCTTTTGTCTTAAGAAGAATGGTGTCGATCTCGCGTATTTACATTTTTACCCCCTACCAAAAAGTGCTCAACGCGCCTAAAGAAGTTTTCACTTCAAAAATGAAATGACGTCACGCTAAATTCAATATGGCGGACGATAAAAGCTTTTATTTCAAAAATGTTTTAATGATAAGACTTATTAGGGTCCCGTTGTACAACAAGCAGGCCCTTATAGTTTCGTTCTGTCTGTATTTCTGTCTGTGCATCACAACTATTTTCAAAATCAACTTAATTTCAATTGAAAGAGGCTTAATTTCAACTGAACGATAGTTGTTCAATTGAAATTAAGAAATTTAATCAAAATCGGATAAACAGGTGGGCCATGAAAGCGTAGCAGACAGACAAACACACTTTCGCACGTATAATATTATTAGTATGGATATCAGTGAGTATGGATTTTAAATCTTCCGATTTAAATACTTGGTCCAAGTAACATAGGTTCATCTTAAACTGAAAATTAGGTCTTTAACCATAAAAAAAACTATAATTTTAACATTTATCAGTCGTTTATTCAAAAAATACTCTAATTTCCGTATCCCGGGGCGTTATATCCGGTGCTCAGCGAAGCAGAGGTGGAACTCAAAGGGTTATGTTTGATGTAAATAAAGGTCTACCCTGAAGGTAATCTCGTTCAACATGATATCGAATCGGACCTTTTTATTGAATTCAATTCGTGACCGAATGTTGACTGTTCCATTTTTTGCTTGATCGATTTTGCACTGGGATTGTAATATTTGATTTTGGTATAATTTTCCTTTGTGTGGTAGGTACTTATTTTATTTTCGTAGTATTTGCCCTTCTGTATAATAGATACTCCCACTTCAGTTTTTTTATTACATGACAAGTTAGCCCTTGACTGCAATCTCACCTTATCGTTAGTGATGATGCAGTCTAAGATGGTAGCGAGTTAACCTGCTGGGCAGTTATATTAGACCCATATCCCCAATCGGTTTCTACACGGCATAAATAGGAAATCAGAAATCAGTGTCAGAAATACGTGGACGAAGTCGCGGCCAACCGCTAGTAGCGACGCTGTCACCGGGTCAGATAAGTTTGTGGGACTATAAGTGGTAACGGTTGACTAACTAATCGTTCCACCTTTGACCACAATTACGACCGCAATAATAAAACAAAACTAATTTAAAATAAACGAAAAACTAAATTAATCTTTTAGTGGAATAATGGAGCTTTTAATACGTTTAATGTTGATGGGCTAAATTGAACTGTGACGCGACTTCCGGGAGTGTGACCCATTCGACTGGCTTCCGAGGGAACCGGAAGTGAATGATGGAACATTTTTAGATTAATTTCATTATAATAGCTGTGAAAAAAACGATGAAAATGATCACAACACAAAACGAAAAATTTTATCAGAGGCCATAAGATATTGATTATTGTTTATAAAAAGAGCAGTAAATTCCTACCATGGGAATAAGGTTTCATTTCGTATGCTGGACTTATATAAGTATATCTAATACTGTACTGACCTTCATAAATTACGTTTATTTCATTTTGGTTTACATGCCATTTAAATTTTTTGTGCCGTTTCTAAATTTATTTGTGCCTTGTTTTTTCCGCGTGGATTTTATATTTACTACTATATCGTGGGATCTCTTGATTTACTGGGTTTTCAGGATTTACCTATATCCATCCCCGCAATACAACGTATCTCTGTATCAAATTTCGTCAAAATTTGTTGACACGAACCGGTCGTGAAAGCATAGAGACAAATAAACCGACATGTCAAATTTCGTCGAAATTTCACGTAGAATAACTTTACCCTTACTCTGAGATTGATCGAATATGAAATACGTCTCACTAAAGTCAGGTGAAAGTGAGCTCCTCCATACATCTACAGCCAGCACTCCAAGCGGAAACATGGTGAACAAAAAGTCATCGAGTCATTCCCACTCCAAGTGAAATTCGATGAGACAGATCGAGTTTATAACTCACCAAACGTACAAAAAATACGATATGACTACTGTCATTTGCCAAAATAGGCACTCCGAATGTTACTTTTCACACAGATTGACATCTCAAAATACGAGAATCACGTCATTTTCACATTCGATAGCGGATTCGTAACTCACCGAAAATATTCCCGTATACTTGGCGTGGTGAGCTCTCACGTCGATCAATCGTATTTGCAATGTTAAAACTAGGAGTAAGCACACTTGTACCACTAATGAAACGTCATGATTCTACCACCACGACGGTTTTGAATGCAGATTCTACTGAATAGAACCGGCAAGAAACTCAGACTCAGAAATTGATTGACATGGACGGGTCGTGGCCCCGTACAGACAAATGGCCAAACATGAGACACCACACTTTGTCATTTAAATTTATTTCGAAGTATGGGCTTATAAAGTTAAATAATTAAGGCCCATTTGTACGACTCCATTTAAACTGATTTAGTTAAATTTTGTTATGCTGTCACTTTGTAGCAAGAGCATTACAAAATTCTGAATGCATGAAATTGTCTCTCACGATAAGCTTTGACCGTGGCTTAACGTAATTAGATAGATACCCAGCTACCAATATTAATTGTTGCAATTTATTATTGTAGAGCATTATTAGCTAAGTAAATATTTTCTAAATTAAATTAAGTAATAGATAACTAAGCAAATATTTTTTCTTGCAGTTTTATTCCTTGCCCCTATTTTGTTGGGTGCTACATATTTATACTATAATAATATTTAAAATGTGATGGATTATTAATATAAATGCGAAAGTTTGGATAGATGGATGGATGGATGCATGTTTGTTAATCAATCACGCCTGGAAGGCTGAAAGGATCTGTATGAAAATTGGCACAGAGATAGATTTTAATCTGGAATAACAAATAACTTTTAATCCCGGAAACTTGAAGAGTTCCCGCGATAACGAAATCCTCAATCCACACGGACGAAGTAGTGCTATTATTTAGCTTCCTATTTATTTATTATCTTTACGTCGTTAATTCTTTGGTTCTGCCGATGTATAAATCGGTAATGCTATTTGGTTCTCACATGAACATAACCGTTAGCTCATTTTACGTACTTTTACACAGTGAATGCGTACAAAAACCGATACTTTATCATTACACTGTTAGAGAAAATACTGCTTTTACTCACACAAAGTACAAACCGACAATTCATTATTTAGACACGGTCTCTTCAAATTTCATTCATGGATTTTGGAGTGGCGAAAAATTCCTCAATGAAATCGCCATTTTAACTTTTCAAATGTAGAGTAATATGAAATATCAGACAATGGTATTCCTTCTACGTTACTATGAGGACTTTTGCTGTATTAAAATGGATTTTATTTTCTTAGTAACAGGGGTGGTTTATGGGTGGAAATTGTTATGAATGGTTATGGTGTATGGAGGTATTGGAGTGTGAAAATGTCACCGTATTTAGGTAGCGGCGTCTTTGACCCGTGTTTGGTTGGCGGTATTTTGTGGTCATGAAACTAGAAATTTTACGATGAGATACTTACGCACATGGAATAGGAATTTTAAACTATGTTATTTTTCATTTTTTTTACTTAATTGAACCGTTATTCAAACATAATAACGTAGAAAAGGTTCCAATTTTGAAATAAACAGCAAAGGTGTAGATTATAGCTGTAGACAAATTACTTAGTTGCTCTGTAACTATTTCTAACATTAAAATATACTCAAAATAAATTTTGCGCAAGCTATTGCCACTGTATCCAAAGAAATATTCTTTCAAATTTCAAAATTAAGCTAACGCATAACGCTTGTTTTGTAAAATATGTATTGTCTGTTCTGGATATTGTTTCAACGTTCTAGAACGAACCAATATTGTAGACAACATCAATATCAATATTACAGCAGTGGTTACACTCCGTTTAGCGCTGTTGTCTTAAAGTGCGGAAGTCCCGGGTTCGATCTCCGGCAGGGTCAATTTGGGAATTTATTATTTCTGAATTTTCCCTGGTCTGGCCTGGTGGGAGGCTTCGACCGTGGCTAGTTACCACCCTACCGGCAAAGACGTGCCGCCAAGCGATTACACGTTCCGATACGATGCCGTGTAGAAACCAGATAGGGGTATGGGTTTAATATAACTGCCATAGAATAGAATAAAATAAGCTTTATTTGCATAATGTGTATATACATAAGATGTTATGTCTAATTTAACAGAGTCCAGCACATTAGCCGTATCGACGTACAAATATATTATAAATAGGCAGTTGAGCTTAAATTCATTATAATTACTACTACAATAATGATATTATATGCCATGCCCCTAACAGGTCAGCCCGCTACCATCTTAGACTGCATCATGAATTACCATCAGCTGAGATCGCAGTCAAGGACTAACTTGTATTGATTAAAAAAAAAAAAAAGACGTGAAACCATAAACGACGACAGCGCAAAATCTCTGAACTCGTGGACACACGAAATGCATACCTTTTCCTTGTAAGAAAAGAACGAGTACCGCCCCCTCTAATTGATTGCATAACCGTCCTTACATCCCATTCATACAATCTTTCATTCACGAGAGTCATTTGACATGCGGCGACAAATCGTTTGGCAAGACGCCATTCTTATAGCTCCACAATATTTACTATGCACCCATATAAAAATGCAGTAAGGGACTAACGACTTTATTTGTCAATATATAAGTGCTATCTGCAATTTTATCGACTGATTCTCAATTTGTGTACTTGCTAATTTATTTGATACGATATTGTAACCTCTATTGTTGGCGTATTAAGGACATTTTTGGCTTTTGTGACGCGTGGAAAAAAAAATGACACGCTGTTATCTTATTATATTTATAATGTATTGTGTGGAGGAATTTCATGCATGCCTCCGATTTTTTTTTTTTAATTTTAAAGCGTAAAGTCAGACACATTGTCGCCTTTTATAGTATTTGAGAGCTACTTGTGAATGTTAAGATCAATGGAATGGAATTTAGTATGGTGAATGATTATGAATGGGCGATTGATTTTTTATTTTTAATCGTTTAGCGAACTTAATGTCATCTTGGACTTAAGCAGATGTTTTGATTTTGTACCTAATGACAGAGGAAAACCATGTTTGGAGTATGTTTAGTTTATTTTTATTAAATAAACCGATTCTCTTAGAGGTTTTCACTTAGGGCCATATTTATTGCTAGTAAAAGTTTCGCAAAAACCTACTATTTAAGTAAAAAAAGTGAGTTTGACAATAATATTGTAATATATAGATGATGCTCGCCACTTCGTCTGCGTGGATCAAGGTTTTTGAATTCCTGCGGGAACTCTTCAATTTCCCAGGATGAAATGTATCCTGTGGGTATGTGTTCATTCAGATTTCAGGGTATAAGCTATCCACATTCGAAATTTTAGGCCAAATCGGCTCAGCCGTAGTGGTGTGAAGGAGTAACAAACATCCAGACTCACAAACTTCCAAACTATGACATCATACTAATATTATAAATGCGAAACTGTGTTTGTTGGGTTGGTTCATCAATCACGCCGCAACAGAGCAACTTTTTATTCCGGAAAATTAAGTAGTTCCCGCGTGAATAAAAAAAATTAAACCACGCGGATGAAGTTGGGGTCATCAGCTAGTCTGAAAGAGTAAGTTAATAAAACAACTTCACTCATCAATCTCTAAACGAAATTCGACCAAGCCATAATTTAAAAAATTAAAAAACACAAGTGCCCTGCCAAAAAACTAACTATAAGTTAAAAATGCAAATTAATCTAGTTAAATTAGAATCTTATTCATATTTTTATTAAATAATATTTTTTGTGAAACACTGGATATTGAACAATAGTATTTAGTTTATATTTTTGGAATTTACTCATCATTCTCTCGATGATGATTATATAGTTAATCTTATTTTTGAATTTATTTTTTCAACTTTAGTCTTTAATGCGGGACCATGGTCACCCCATCAATTTTTTTTGAAATTTTACCTATGCCACCCGGAATAAGCTAGAGATTTTAACGATACCTCATTTATCAAAATCACTTCAGACGTATAGAAGTTATGGTGGAATATACAAACTCACATACATACATGAACCCTGAAAACAATATACTCCTTTTTTCAGGCAGTCGTATAAAAATACCCACTGGCTCCAATACCTTGGTTTTGCTGATAAATCCATACAAAATAACATAATAGCCATAATTTGCTGCTTATCAATGTCTCACATATCAACAATACCACCCTACAAAGTACAAACATCTGTCCATCTCCACACCCGGGCATCCATTACCCGCGTCATTAAACTCCATCGAGACACGCTTTCCACTTATTATCCATTTTTATATCATTTCTGTCATAAATAAAATAAATTTTATGCCAAATAAAATTCTTGGCCCCGCCTTTTTCCAATAAAATATAGTTTCTATACAAGATACTGCGTTTTTCGTCGAAAAAAGTTGCGTTTTTGTAAGAGAAACCTCTCCGCGTGAAATTGTTGCGATCTTTTGTTCGTTTATTGATAAATTTGTGGCGAATACGAGGGTTTTATGCCAGTTTTGCGGTGGGGTGAGCGAAATTTCGATGTTTTTTTCCGCGCTAAGTACCTACCATAATGTACGACATTGAAGTGCCTTGTTATTTTATACGAGCACTCAAAATAATTGATAGTTTAGAGTAGAGTAAGTACTTATCTGAGTTTAGTTAAAAAGAGTTGATAAAACCGTTCAGGGAAAACATTATCCTTTTTTTTAACAGTAATTTTCTGAAAGAAGTGACGGTGATGCTGATGAGATTTAGTTAGGTTAATTTCTGACCCCTGATTGTGTAAGGAAATCGTAATCGTTGTTTGTCAAACGTATAATTCGACCTGTTTAAGGAGTTCATAGATGCCTGCATGTCTTAAAGCATATATGAACTCCTTAAACCGTTCGAGAAATACGTTTGAAGCTGTCAAATGATTATGATTTGCTGAGACAATTGGGCTTTTGGACCGGCTTGCTGCTGATTGAACACACGTATTTTCAGTATTGAAAAATGCGTGCCTCTTACGTCTTTACAACCGAAAGTTGTACTTATATTTAATACCTGTACTTACCAAAAAATTACAAACTGTTCATTAAAAATGAGTCTTCCATATCGCTAGTAGCACCACCTAGCACAGTCTACAGGAGGTAGTAGATATACTAGTCTAGGCAATGGGGCGGTTCGTTGTATGGAGACCCCCACATTAAATCATCAGTCGTTGAAACTTGGCAGGGTTATAGTATGGTATGAACCATAACTTAAAAATATCCAACCAAGAATCCATGTGGAAGTAAGGTTTTTATAAAACTAAAACTTAATATTTATGACTGAATTTTTTCTCGATTTCTTTTTAAAATAATAGTATGTAGTAGGTATATTTACACTCAAAACCGAAATATCAAACGAAATAATCATGATATTCAAAACGATTTTATTATCAAACCTAAACTGCGCTTACGCGATAATGTACCTGCCTGCTTTGACAATAGGCATGATGACTGATTTTGAGAAATAGTCAGATTATGTTCGTAAGTATCTACTATTTCGAAAAAATATATTATTTCAGCAGAAAAATAAGGTTTCGCAGATAAAATTGGCATTTGAAATTTAAAGTTTAAAATTCGCGCCAAAACGCTCGCCGGTGTCATGGCGTCGTTTGTGACGTCACTATTGTTATTACCAATGTACTCTGTGCAGTGTGCAGTAAGCAATAGTGTGATTGTCAAAGCTCGAAACCAAACAATTGTGACGTCATTCGCTTCTTGGGGTTTAATCCATTATGGCGGATTGCTGTATTTTATAGTTTTATTTTATCAAAATAAATAGCAATCTCACTCGTAATAGAAAAATAAATATGTTTTTTTATAATCCATGAATCCTATTTCATTAGATAAATTTATAATTTTATTGATTCTTGGTTACTGTCATCATGCCTATTGGGTATAGCATAAAAACCTAACTTCCTTTACGATTTTTTTTCCACCTAGAGCTAGGTGCTACAATACAACTGTCATGGTAGCCGGGTCTCTCACTTTGTATTGCCGTCGACCCACTGTATGACCACATACCCACACTGTGCTAGCTTTGCCCCCTACTTGCCCCGGGCTTGATGGATGACGCACGTGACCTTAACGAAATAGATTAGCTCTTAATTAGTGTTTATTTATACACTGGGTGCCTACTTACACCCAAACATTATTAATATTTTCTTGTTTATGCCTTTAGGTAGCCACTGTTGACTTATGTTTGTTATTACTTAGGTTTTTACGAAAAATATTATTATTTCAGTGTATATAACTAGTACGTAGAGATTACAAAGTAATGATTTAATATTCTTATTCGCACTCAGCTAGGATTTAAGAATCCTTTAAAGAAAATTCATTCTCATATTATTATTATAATAAACAAGATGCCCGCGGCTTCGTCTGCGTGGGTTTACGTTATCTATGGAATTCCACGGGAACTTTTTCGTTTTACGGGATGAAAATAGTAAGTCCTTTCCCGGAATGCAACGTATTTCTACCAAATTTTGGTAAAATCGGTTGCGCTGTCTGCACGAATTTTAGTTTATGCCAGAGCTTGCACATTATAGAGTCACATAGACGAATTTAAATATTTCTGGGACGTTTCCATGAAGGCTTTTTAATCTAATTTACATACAAGCGAAAGGTGCCGAAATATATGCATCAGTCTAACAACTCAAGGACTAGCCCCACTACAGAGGTGCGGCAAAGCGCGGCACGTAGCGATAAGTAATGAAATGAAATGAAATGAAACGAAATGAAACGAAATGAAATGAAATGAAACGAAATGAAACGAAATGAAACGAAATGAAACGAAATGAAACGAAATGAAAATGAAATGAAGTTTATTTGCTAAATATGGGTTAACAAAGTTCTTAAAATTAAAGAGGCCCTGCATATTTTACTGACACTTCAGCATGCAAATATTTGTAACACACAATTACAAGAGAGTGTTTAGTTATAAAATGTCTATTATTTAATTATATAAAGTTATGAAATTCTAAAATTCTGAAGTTCTATGTCAAATATATAATATTACAACTTCCATGGTAGGTTTTTAAGGTAATCTGAAACAGAGTGAAATGATTTATCGCACAACCTTAAATTCTTTGTTATGAGGTAAAAGCTAACGATTAAAGATAAAGTAAGTAATAAAATGATTCAAAAAACAACCAAACTAACAGATAAAATTTAAAAAAGTCAGAATATTGAAATGGAAATGGGCAGGACATGTTTGCAGATTGGACAATATGAGATGGACAAAAAAGAGACGGAATGGATACTATGAGATAAGAAAAGACAAAGAGGACGACAAAGGAAGAGATGGCGCGATATCTTCTCAGAGAAATGTGGATCAGATTGGATAAGACAAGCACGTAACAGAGAGCTTTGGAGAGATTTGGGGGGAAGCCTACACCGTATTACGTAAATGAATATAATTCAATTCAATTCAATTCATTTATTTCATAGACAACATTTGTGGTCCACTATAGTGTTAGTAACAGTGACAATATGTTATACAATTTTTATTTTATTTAATTTTATCGTATCAGTTTGTTTATTATTTTTACCAATTGACATTAATATAAGTCTTTATAATATGTAACTCTAATTGTTTCAATGAACGAATGTGACATTAACGTAAAAGCAAATAAAGGCTTTTTTATTTTTATTTTATTTTATTTATTTATTTCATTTAAACGCTAAACTATATACTTGCGTAGAGCCGGTGTTCATCGATTTATACGACGTTATCACGTCAACAAGTCATACTTAAAAAAATTAAACAGGTGAAATTAATTTAACGAATTAAAAAATACGACTATATTATTTTCGCAGTTTACCTCCATAAGAAGCGATTTGCATATATAGCCTTTGGAAGACTTACTCACATTTTTATTAAATGATATTTGTTTGTGAATCACTGGATATTGAAATATAGTGTTATATATTTTTGGAATCTACTCATCATTTTCTAGATGATGATTATATAGTTAATCTTATTTTCGAAATTTTTTTTTCAACTTTAGTCTTTAAGGCGGGACCATGGTCACCCCATCAATTTTTTTTTAAATTTTACTAGCCTATGTCACCCGGAATAAGCTAGGGATTCTAACGATACCTCATTTATCAAAATCGCTTCAGGCGTATAGAAGTTATGGTGGAATATACAAACTCACATACATACATACTTGCATACATACATGAACCCTGAAAACAATACATATAATCCTTTTTTCAGGCAGTCGTATAAAAACACGACTGCCCTAAACAAAAAACTAAAAAACTAAAAAGTTAAAAATCTAAATAAATCTAGTTAAATTAGAATCTTATTCACATTTTTATTACATGATAATGATTTTTTTCTTGAAACACTGTATATTGAACTATAGGTACGTAGGAGATGCACTGTGCGACGCTTCCCCGTACAAAATCCTTCAATTTTAACGGAACTTGACATTTTCTTTTCTCCTAAAAAACACACACTTTAGATCAAAGAGTACTCCACATATCAAACTGTCAAAGGACTTCAGAATCGGGTTGTAAAAGTGCTTAACATGTACCCAATTATATTTGTCAGTGGCAATTGTATGAAAGCTCTAACCCACAATGACAATTAATTATTTGTATTCATATTATTATACCCTCAATGTGTTTGTAAAGCATTTTCATTATGCGTTAAGTATACGCATATGCTACTATGAACCACTACATGCTAATTTCTTAACCAATCATTCAAACTAAAATAAATTCTATTACTAAGAACAATAAAGTTGTATTTCCACATACACATTGTTACAACTTACGTCTTATCTTCCTTGTGATACGAATTGTACCCTTTGCGTAAATTGTCAAAGGATAATCAACTTTAAGCTTTTCAGATTTAAGGAATAAATTCCCAAAATAATTTCTTACTCGCATTCTTTATAGTTGTGCAATAACTACCCTTAAAAATGAAACAAAATTAATAATGCATTTCCAAAATCATTTGGCGTTGAACTCTCAACTTAACGACATAAGCAATATAGGGTTTATAAAGGTGTTTCAGAAATGTAAAAACTAGTCATGATTTGATGACATCGTGTGACGAATTAAGCCAGTTGGTGTATTTTGAATGGCACGTTTAATTCTGTTTCCTATTGCACTCGGAATGTATTCACTGTGAATGACAAACGTTCAGATTCGATATGCTGACGTCATTGAATTAATTAAGCAAATAATTAAACAAGTGAACTTAATTTAACGAATTAAAAAATACGACTGCCCTGCCGAAGCGATTTGCATATATAGCCTTTGGAATCTTATTCACGTTCAGGCGTATAGAAACTATGGTAGAATATACAAACTCACACACATACATACATACATACATACATGAACCCTGAAAACAATATACTCCTTTTTTCAGGCAGTCAATTAAAAAAATTAAAAAAGAAGACTGCCCTGCCAAATAACGAACTAACAAGTTAAAAATCTAAATTAATCTAGTTAAATTAGAATCTTATTCACATTTTTATTGAATGATTTTTTTTTGTGTATCACTGGATATTGAACTATAGTGTTATATATTTTTGGAATCTACTCATCATTTTCTAGATGATGATTATATAGTTAATCTTATTTTCGTTTTTTTTTCAAATTTAGTCTTTAATGCAGGAACATGGTCAGCTCATCATTTTTTTAAAATTTTACTAGCCTATGTCACCCGGAATAAGCTAGGGATTCTAACAATACCTCATTTATGAAAATCGGTTCAGGCGTATAGAAGTTATGGTGGAATATACAAACTCACATAATAAGAACATACAAACATGAACCCTGAAAACAATATACTCCTTTTTCTTTCAGGCAATCGTATAATAAATATGATATAGGTCCAAAAACTTATCTGACCCGGTTGGTAAGTGATGATGCAGTCTGCTAAAATAATAGTAACGGGCTAACTTTTTAACAGTTATAAAAAAACCCATACCCTTTATCGGTTTCTACACGGTATCGTACCGGAACGCTTAGTCGCTCGGTGGCACGTCTTTGCAGGTAGCCAACCAACTAGCCAACTAGCCACGGCTGAAGCCTCGCACCAGGTCAGACCAGGGAAAATCCGGAAAAAATCAAAATTGACCCTGCAAATTGAGTGATTGAGTAACAAAACCAAACATCCTCGCATTAATTAATAGAAGTGATGTCTAAACTATCCAGACCAGAATATTGCCTATATTAGATTTTGAGTCCATACTATAAATTATTATCAATGACCCAGTTCTAAAGTGATAACATAAGTTTTTAACTAAGTTAACAAAACAAGTTAGCACTAATTAACTCGCCGAAACTCCAAAACAGAGTTGGAGAACTGAATTTCATAACTGTGGTATCGTTTTCGGACTTCATTCGAATTAATTTAAACGAGCAACCTTATCTTATCCAGCTCATAATTTTACCACTAATGAGGCGAAAGTTTATATATGTCACCGTAAGATTGTAAAAACGGTTAGATTATAATCTAACTCGCGAAATTGCAAACTGTCAAAAGATTACAATTTAACGCATTAATTTTCGGTAGATTGTAATCTGTTAGGTATATTAACCCGATAAAACCTAAGTGCAAGTGAGCACTACCTGATTATTTATGTCGAACCCTAAACCTAACCTACAAGAAACAGACAAGAAAACGTAAATACAATGAATATTTCAAAAATTGACACTCAGAATATTGAACGGTTCACAATCTTTCGACAGTTTACAATTTCACGAGTTAGATTATAATCTAACGGTTTTTATAATCTTACGGTGACATACTTATATACCATTTACCAAGAATGTAATTTTATTAATATCTCTTTATTTAGTTTTTAAAGACCAAAAGCTGCTGGGTTCTTGCACAGAACACTCAGTAGAATCTTCTTTCGTTCGGAAAAAGTTGCTACTGAGAAGAGAAGTTTCTACTGAAATAACACATATGCTAGGCATTACCTTTTATCCCGGAAAATTAAAGAGTTCGCCAGGGAACCGAAATACCTCAATCCACGCGGAAGAAATATCGGTCATCAGGTAGTTTCAACTATATACGGATGCAGACCCTGACGATGGCTTGTTGTGGTACGATTGTAGGAAGAAGTATCTGGCATCACCTAGTTTCAACTATATACGGATGCAGACCCTGACGATGGCTTGTTGTGGTACGATTGTAGGAAGAAGTATCTGGCATCACCTAGTTTCAACTATATACGGATGCAGACCCTGACGATGGCTTGTTGTGGTACGATTGTAGGAAGAAGTATCTGGCATCACCTAGTTTCAACTATATACGGATGCAGACCCTGACGATGGCTTGTTGTGGTACGATTGTAGGAAGAAGTATCTGGCATCACCTAGTTTCAACTATATACGGATGCAGACCCTGACGATGGCTTGTTGTGGTACGATTGTAGGAAGAAGTATCTGGCATCACCTAGTTTCAACTATATACGGATGCAGACCCTGACGATGGCTTGTTGTGGTACGATTGTAGGAAGAAGTATCTGGCATCACCTAGTTTCAACTATATACGGATGCAGACCCTGACGATGGCTTGTTGTGGTACGATTGTAGGAAGAAGTATCTGGCATCACCTAGTTTCAACTATATACGGATGCAGACCCTGACGATGGCTTGTTGTGGTACGATTGTAGGAAGAAGTATCTGGCATCACCTAGTTTCAACTATATACGGATGCAGACCCTGACGATGGCTTGTTGTGGTACGATTGTAGGAAGAAGTATCTGGCATCACCTAGTTTCAACTATATACGGATGCAGACCCTGACGATGGCTTGTTGTGGTACGATTGTAGGAAGAAGTATCTGGCATCACCTAGTTTCAACTATATACGGATGCAGACCCTGACGATGGCTTGTTGTGGTACGATTGTAGGAAGAAGTATCTGGCATCACCTAGTTTCAACTATATACGGATGCAGACCCTGACGATGGCTTGTTGTGGTACGATTGTAGGAAGAAGTATCTGGCATCACCTAGTTTCAACTATATACGGATGCAGACCCTGACGATGGCTTGTTGTGGTACGATTGTAGGAAGAAGTATCTGGCATCACCTAGTTTCAACTATATACGGATGCAGACCCTGACGATGGCTTGTTGTGGTACGATTGTAGGAAGAAGTATCTGGCATCACCTAGTTTCAACTATATACGGATGCAGACCCTGACGATGGCTTGTTGTGGTACGATTGTAGGAAGAAGTATCTGGCATCACCTAGTTTCAACTATATACGGATGCAGACCCTGACGATGGCTTGTTGTGGTACGATTGTAGGAAGAAGTATCTGGCATCACCTAGTTTCAACTATATACGGATGCAGACCCTGACGATGGCTTGTTGTGGTACGATTGTAGGAAGAAGTATCTGGCATCACCTAGTTTCAACTATATACGGATGCAGACCCTGACGATGGCTTGTTGTGGTACGATTGTAGGAAGAAGTATCTGGCATCACCTAGTTTCAACTATATACGGATGCAGACCCTGACGATGGCTTGTTGTGGTACGATTGTAGGAAGAAGTATCTGGCATCACCTAGTTTCAACTATATACGGATGCAGACCCTGACGATGGCTTGTTGTGGTACGATTGTAGGAAGAAGTATCTGGCATCACCTAGTTTCAACTATATACGGATGCAGACCCTGACGATGGCTTGTTGTGGTACGATTGTAGGAAGAAGTATCTGGCATCACCTAGTTTCAACTATATACGGATGCAGACCCTGACGATGGCTTGTTGTGGTACGATTGTAGGAAGAAGTATCTGGCATCACCTAGTTTCAACTATATACGGATGCAGACCCTGACGATGGCTTGTTGTGGTACGATTGTAGGAAGAAGTATCTGGCATCACCTAGTTTCAACTATATACGGATGCAGACCCTGACGATGGCTTGTTGTGGTACGATTGTAGGAAGAAGTATCTGGCATCACCTAGTTTCAACTATATACGGATGCAGACCCTGACGATGGCTTGTTGTGGTACGATTGTAGGAAGAAGTATCTGGCATCACCTAGTTTCAACTATATACGGATGCAGACCCTGACGATGGCTTGTTGTGGTACGATTGTAGGAAGAAGTATCTGGCATCACCTAGTTTCAACTATATACGGATGCAGACCCTGACGATGGCTTGTTGTGGTACGATTGTAGGAAGAAGTATCTGGCATCACCTAGTTTCAACTATATACGGATGCAGACCCTGACGATGGCTTGTGGTACGATTGTAGAAAGGTTAAGGGGGAACAAGGTAGTAATGTAATAGTCTCTACCATGAGTCTTGAACAATTTTACTTTACCCAGCAAGACAGCTTACTATAGATATAGAGTAGCCAGTATCATCAACGTTTACAAAATGATAGCATGCCCTTGCCCAATAAAGGTTTGAAGACGTGACCTTATTCCTTTTATCCATGTGACAATGAGCCACCGATTTTATTTGACGACTTCCGTAGCGCAGTGGTGAGCGCTGTGGACTTTTAAGCGGGAGGTCCCGGGTTTGATTTCTGGCAGGTTCAATTCAGGTATTCAAAATTTCTCAATTTTCTCTGGTTTGCCTGGTGGGTGGCTTTAGCTGTGCCTAGTTACCACCATATTGGCAGAGACGTACAGCCAAGTGATTTAGCATTCCGGTACGATACCATGTAGAAAACAGTTAGGAATGCGGGGTTTATATAGCTGCCATACCCCTGTCAGGTTAGCCTGCTACTAACTTAGACTGCATCGTCACTTGCTATTATGTGACATTGCGGTCAAAAGTAGCCTATGTGCTATTCTAGACTATAATCTGTCTATGTGCCAAATTTCATCGCGATCTGTCCCGCCGTTCTAGAGTTTTAAGTGTTCGAACAAACCCCACTTTGTTTAAAATAAATACTAGAGGTTGCGAGGTAGGGATGGATGTTCGTAAAATTGCGTATAAAGGTTCATATTATTTAAAACTAATAACTTAAATCCCGATTTTCAAGTCTCTAACTTCAGAAACTTGGAACCCTCATATAAGCTCGTAACCCCCATTGCACCCCTTTTGGGGTTTTGGGGATTTTCGTAAAATTGCTTCTATTGGTTTTAATTATTTATAACTAATAACTTAACGGCCAATTTTCATGAGTCTAACTTCAAAAACAAAGGACTTTCATACAAACTTCCAACCCCCATTTCGACCCCATAGGGGTGAATTTTCTCAAATCGTTTCTTAGCTGATGTCTACACCATAACAGGAACCTACCTTCCAAATTTTGTATATTTTATAGTTCCTGAGATCTTGTGATGAATCAGTGAGTGAACTTTCGCTTTTATATAAAGATATTAAGATATACTGTGGTGAAACTTGCCAAGCACCGCCCGCTTTGCCAGTGATTCCATTCAACTTCTAATCCATCGATTGGAAGTTTGAACAAGATTTGCCAGTGAGTTCTGATATTAGTTATTAATTTTGGATGCTCTCTCATTCTCTTCAAACTATTCAACTTTATATGCGTTAAAAAGTCGTAATGTAAAAAAACCAGTCTATGTAATCGATATAAACGAACTGTGTAACGATATAAATAAGTAAATAGTTTGGCTACAATATTTTTTGGAAATAAATGAAGTTTACTTAAGTTGTCGTTTAGTTTAGCTATAGTAACTAAACGTTTAGTAGTCCCCTTTGCCTTTGTTTACAAATAAAATGCGAAACGCTAATGTCTGTTTCAAAGTTTTTATTTATCATCTGTAACACATTGCGTACATTTTAACAGGCTCTTAGGTAATGTCAAGGGCCACAAAAATATTGCATGTCCTATCCCAATAACAGTTTGAAGGCGTGACCTCATTCCGTTCATCCACGTGACAATGAGCCACCAATTCCGCAAGACGCAAGCATTCAATTACGACTGAGCACGCTAAGAGGTAGTTAGTGAAACTTTCCAAGCGCCCGCCGCACCGTGGAATCGATTCAACTTCTAATTGCCACCGGTCGGAAGTTTGAACAAGATTCTCCCACATTTTTTTTTTTTAATTCACTACAAGTTAGCCCTTGACTGCGATCTCACCTGATGGTAAGCGATGATGCAGTCTAAGATGGTAGCGGGCTAACCTGTTAGGGGCAACCCATACTATGACTGAGCACGCTAATAGGTAGTTAGTGAAACTTTCCAAGCGCCCGCCGCACCGTGGAATCGATTCAACTTCTAATTGCCACCGGTTGGAAGTTTGAACAAGATTCTCCCACATTTTTTTTTTTTTAATTCACTACAAGTTAGCCCTTGACTGCGATCTCACCTGATGGTAAGCGATGATGCAGTCTAAGATGGTAGCGGGCTAACCTGTTAGGGGCAACCCATACTATGACTGAGCACGCTAATAGGTAGTTAGTGAAACTTTCCAAGCGCCCGCCGCACCGTGGAATCGATTCAACTTCTAATTGCCACCGGTTGGAAGTTTGAACAAGATTCTCCCACATTTTTTTTTTTTTAATTCACTACAAGTTAGCCCTTGACTGCGATCTCACCTGATGGTAAGCGATGATGCAGTCTAAGATGGTAGCGGGCTAACCTGTTAGGGGCAACTCATACTATGACTGAGCACGCTAATAGGTAGTTAGTGAAACTTTCCAAGCGCCCGCCGCACCGTGGAATCGATTCAACTTCTAATTGCCACCGGTTGGAAGTTTGAACAAGATTCTCCCACATTTTTTTTTTTTTAATTCACTACAAGTTAGCCCTTGACTGCGATCTCACCTGATGGTAAGCGATGATGCAGTCTAAGATGGTAGCGGGCTAACCTGTTAGGGGCAACCCATACTATGACTGAGCACGCTAATAGGTAGTTAGTGAAACTTTCCAAGCGCCCGCCGCACCGTGGAATCGATTCAACTTCTAATTGCCACCGGTTGGAAGTTTGAACAAGATTCTCCCACATTTTTTTTTTTTTAATTCACTACAAGTTAGCCCTTGACTGCGATCTCACCTGATGGTAAGCGATGATGCAGTCTAAGATGGTAGCGGGCTAACCTGTTAGGGGCAACCCATACTATGACTGAGCACGCTAATAGGTAGTTAGTGAAACTTTCCAAGCGCCCGCCGCACCGTGGAATCGATTCAACTTCTAATTGCCACTGGTTGGAAGTTTGAACAAGATTCTCCCATATTTTTTTTTTTATCCACTACAAGTTAGTTCTTGACTGCCATCTCAGTAAGTGATGATGCAGTGGTAGCGGGCTAACCTGTTAGGGGATGGCAGTTATATTAAACCCATACCCCTGTTCGGTTTCTACACGGCATCGTACCGGAACGTGTAATCGCTTGGCGGCACGTCTTTGCCGGTAGGGTGGTAACTAGCCACGGCCGAAGCCTCCCACCAGGCCAGACCAGGAAAAATTTAGAAATTATAAAGTCCCACATTGACCCTGCCGGGGATCGAACCCGGGACCGCCGCACGTTAAGACAACAGCGCTACACACTGCGCCACGGAGGTCGTCAAATCTGGTAATGATTAAACTCATTAAACTCACATTATTTATAACATGTTGTCAGTACAGGTGTCTCTTATGTTACAGGTTTTGACTCTACCTCCGGTTCGGAAAAAAGTTCTGCTGAGATGAGCCGGCAAGAAACTCAGCAGTTGCTCTTTAAAAAAAAAACGATTGTTTTGATTGTCGGTGAATTGATGAATCTTTGTGTGATGCTATGAAGTCTATAGACATTTATAGTCCGATAAACATAACTTAGGTGCGATTATGTAGGAATTGCCGATCCAGTCGTCAAAGTTCGGCGTCATTACGTGTATCCATTCTCATACTTTACGAAATTGAGCTAAATCAATGCTGTTATGGTTTATTTTACTTTGACGCCGAACTTTGACGATTGGATCGGCAATTCTTACATATTCGCGCCTCTGATTCGGTGACAGCTTCGCTAGTATCTATGAAAAATAAATATAATAAAAAACTAAACAGGCATAAGAATTTGTTAAAATTTTGGTCAGATAAAGTGAGACTAAGTATACCTTAGTGATTGTTTGTGCACTTCTTTGGATCAATATTTGTGAAAAACTACTTGTGCAATACTGCCAACCATAGAGTATAAATATATCTATCTACTCTATGCTGCCAACGCTTAGAGCATATTACTTACTCAAAATGACAGTTTGATGCCACGTACCTTGACGTTCCTAAAATAATAATTAAAATTCTAAAACACGAATGTCAACAATGATGAAACAATTGTTTTAAACGTTGGCAGTATGGACCCTGGACCGATTAAAAAGCGGTTTTGCATAAGGTAGCATATGAGAAGGTTCTTAAATAATATTGAACTAAATGTTAACATTTTCTTGAAAAACCACTATGCCAATTTTAATGCAGTTTTTAACATAGGTATTTCCTTAGAGCAGGTGCCAAAGTTAAGCTATAACAGAGCGTGGCAGTTCGTCGTGGTTACGCTCATTTGTTCGTGGTTTTTTAAATTTTATTAACCAATCAGAGATGATTGCGATCGTCACACTGTAGCATACTAACGTAAGAAGGCTCCTGCCCCCGATTGTGTAAGGGAATCGTAATCATAATCGTTTGTCAAACGCATAATTCGACCTGTTTAAGGAGTTCATAGATGCCTGCACGTCAAAAAGCATGTATAAACTCCTAAAACAGTCCGAGTATTAATACGTTTTAAGTTGTCAATTGATTACGATTTGCTTAAGTAGACAGTAATTGGCCATCTGGTTCAGCGGTTTATTAGCAAATTAAGTTTGTCGTTCCTTTCATACCTCAATCCAAATAACATCAAAACCCTCAACCCCCTAGACCCCATCCGTCCCACGTCGCAAGGCTATACTCATTAACTGGCAATGAATAATAAATTTGCAAGCAAATTGACAACGATTTATCGCAGAAGGCGCGGCTCCATACTAATATTATTCTCTTTGAATCAACGTACAACCTCAGACTTTAGACATGACTTGTTCTAAAGCCCTCCACCAATACCCTTTGTCCGTGTGAATTGAGGGTTTTTGGTTCCCGCAGGAACTCTTTAATTTTACGGGATAATAAGTAGCCTGTGTGTTATACCAGAGATCTATCTCCTTGCCTAATTTCATCTAAGTCCATTTAGCGTTCTGGCATGACTGAATAACAAACATCCATCCATCCATACATCTATCCACCCATCCAAAGTTTCCTATTTATAACATTAGATTAAAATATAACAAACACTTGTTTTAACGGTGAAGGCAACCATTGTGAGAAAACCTGCATGTCCGATAGTTCTCCATGAGCAGGGACTGAAAAACAGATTCATAAAGGTTACAGAATGAAAGTGTACAGAACCGAAGCTGTAACCTTTTTGAATATGTTTTTAATTCTGTTAACCCCTTAACATTCATATTTCTGTAACAGAAACGTATCTGTACCAGAAGAATAAAGGGTCTTAAAGTGTAACCGATACAGGGACGCTGCCAAATTTACTGTTGACGCGTATTTAAATTTGAACCTAAGGTAAAAACACCGATGGTTGCAATTGTTTTAAGAAAAACATAGCCATGTTGTGTCAGTGTGTGTAAAGTCCAACGAGAAGAACCTATTAGGGTTACAGATAAAAACACTTATTAACAGAAATAAAAGGTTACAGATCGATTGGGTTACAGTATCGTTTCTGTTTCCGTTGTGTTTCTGTTTTATAACAGTTTCAAACAACAGTGTTCAAACCCCTTATTTCGGTTACTGTTTCAGTAACCGAAATAAGGGGTTTGAACACTGTTTTATCCATGAAGTTCTCAAAAGTGTATGAACGCACTTGGCCAGCGTGGTACTACGGCCGTATCCTTTTATCCTGAATCTTAGCATGAGCATCCTTCGTGCTCAGTATAGTGAGTCGGCAATGGGTCGAAGTTATGACCAGTTTCTACGCGGCATCATACTGGAACGCGAAATCGCTTGGCGTGGTAACTAGCCATTACCGAAGCTCGTAGAGTCTAGACGAAATCCTGGCTCCTAAATTTCCTAGACTGATAGGTGGATATGCCTTTTTTTTTTTTGTTGACGGGGGGGAAATCTTCGTAAGATACCCGATCTCCTAGGAGGGAGACCGGGTTATGTGGGATTGTACCCACTAAAACCCCCCCGGTAACCACCCTCAGCGCATGATGAAAGGCTCCGGGAACTCTTAAGAAATTGCGCCGGAGCCTCCCTTGCGCATCGCCCATGCTGGACTCTTCCCTGGGCCAGTTGCATCCCACTTTATGACCTCATGTCTCTAGCTCAGGGCGTTGATCACTGCCACCCTGATGTGGCCGTCTCCGAGCAGAGCAGGGTCGGTGCGCTCGCGAACTCGCTAGGCGGTCTCCTTTTGGATCATTACCCTTTCACAAAAGGAGACCACTGCCCTCCATGAGTCTTCCTCCGCCAGCATTGCTGCTATAACTGCAGGCGGTGAAAGGTCTCTTCCTATTACATTAATTAAGCCGCAGCGCTCTTGCTCCTAAGCAGGGCACACTTCGAATGTGTGCTGCGCCGTGTCTTGCTCCTCATTGCAGTGGTGACACCGTGGTGTGGGCTCGCGTCCAATCCGACACAGATACTCACCGAAACAGCCATGTCCGGTGAGTATCTGTGTCAGTCTGAAGGTCACATTGCCACTCTTTCTCTCTAGCCACGCGTCAAAGTTTGGCAGTATGGCTCCGACAATGCGTTGTCGTGCGTTCCTTCCTTCCTCCAGGCGCGCACGCCAGTTCTCTAGCGCCTGCCGGTACGCACGCCGTCTAAGCGTTCCAAGTTCTGTTCTATCCTTACTACTCTGACTTACTAGTCTGGCCATACACCCTCGCGTCCATATCTGCCAGTATGTCCATGGACGGAAAACGAGCCAGAGTAGTTGCCGCCTCGAAAGATATGGTGCGATAGCCTCGTGCAACCCTGATGGCTACCTTGCGCTGCACGCTATTAAGCTTCGCTCTAAGACGTTGAACGCTAGACAGCCTTTAGATAGGTGGATATGCCTGCCTGAATTTAAAAGGATTTTTTACTGCAAAACAGCAATTTACTCTTGTCTTGTCTTACGTCTGCACTGACTCAAGAATCGTCTAATTCGTATTCAAAGACACTGCTAGGGCGTTTCTTGTTCCAGCCTCATTCATCTTAATTATAGAGACTTAAATAGATATAGCTCGCCTAGTTCAAAATCCTTTCAATAATAAAACAAGGCAGCAAAAATTGTTTAGAATCACATCAAAAGGTAAATAAGTTTAGGTTCATAGAAATTACAAGTAATTCCGTGTGTGTAATCTCACTTGTAGGGCTAGCATGCGCACACAAACGAGTTATTGTCAAAAAAACTGTTTTTGGGCGCCATTTTTCCAATATGGCGGTGCGAGTGGCAAAGATACGAGGTGGCAAAGTGAAAATTCGAAAAGAGCACGTCGAAATCTATGAAATACACCAATTTTCTAAACTCCCGAGAAACTCTCCAGGTAAAACTACCAAATGAATGTATTATTTGTACAAATGCCATCACTTCATTGCAGTGATATTTCAAAACGATTTTATTTGTATAAAATCTCTTGCATAGAGATATTTAGGTCATAAGACTTTTTTTTAATAGGAGTGTCACTGCAGCCTTCCTAATGTTGGAAATCATACTAATATTATAAATGCGAAAATAAGTTTGTTTGTGACGCATTCACCGATTTTGATTTTGATACAGCAACCGACTGAGGCCCGAATTCGGTATAAACGTTGGTTGTATCCTGGGGAAAAACGTACTTTTTATCCCTTATTCTTATTCTTATCCCGGAAAGTTAAAAAGTAACCGCGGGAAGAACTTTTTTTAATTTTTATTTCTTGACATGCCAACAAATATTGTACAAACAATCCATACTAATATTATAAATGCCAAAGTGTGTCTGTCTGTCTGCTACGCTTTCGCTGTACATCCGTTCAACCGATTTTGATGAAATTTGGTACAGAGATAGGTTGTATCCCGGGGAAGGACATAGCCTCTTTATCTCGGAAAATTCAAGAATTCCCACGGGAATCAAAAATATTTATCTCTTCAACCGATTTTGATGAAATTTGGTATAGGGATAGTTTCTATCCAGGGGAAGGAGCATAAGCTACTTTTTATCCCGGGAAATTAAGGGGTTCCCGCGGGAATTAAAAACCGTAATCCACACTGACGAAATCGCGGGCATCATCTAGTTAATAATATTAAAATAATACATTAAAATTAAATAATTAAAATCAAATTAGATGCTATACAATGCAATTTAATTTAGGATTGGGTCAGCAAATTAATTAAATTATTCCTCATAGACGAAGTCATGGGCAATAGCTAGTAATTTTTATATTTCTTCTCGTCTTATGTGGGCGGGGTTTTGTTGGCAGATTGGGTATTTGTGGAGTTGGCCTTTTGTGACGCCAGGTGCGTGTCACGAGTCGACGCAAAAACTTATTTTTATACAAAAATATATCAGGAAAAAACTCCTATAGGAGTTTTATTAAAAATATCTGGGTGACGATAACATATCAAACGTTCAGCCTTATAACGAGTGGGGTGTACAAAAGTAGAGTTGTACATATTATTATGTACATACAAGAAAAAATTAGGAGGCTAACTGTTTAAAGTCCATCAAACTTATCTGACCCCGTGACAGCCTTCGTGACGACCTCCGTGGCGCAGTGTGTAGCGCTGTTGTCTTAACGTGCGGAGGTCCAGGGTTCGATCCCCAGCAGGGTCGATCTGGGAATTTATAATTTTTGAATTTTCCCTGGTCCGGCCTGGTGGGAGGCTTCGGCCGGGGCTAGTTACCACCCTACCGGCAAAGACGTGCCGCCAAGCGATTACGCGTTCTGGTACGATGCCGTGTAGACACCAAATAGGGGTATGGATTTAATATAGCTGCCATGCCCCTAACAGGTTAGTATGTAGAGAGCATTATCTTTAGTGATAAGGAGATAGGTACGATATTTTCTACTGTATAGTTACTTACGCTGTGGATATAGTACATAATGTTGTGTTGTCTACGTATTGTGCATAACCTTTTCTTTTCCATGAAAAGAGCAACTGCTGAGTTTCTTGCTGGTTCTTCTCAGTAGAATCAGTTTTCCGAACCGGTGGTAGAGTCTTAACGTTTCATAAGTGACAGAAGTTGTCCTACATGAAATAAATAAATCATTTATCATTTATAATGGTGTGTTAAACATACCTTGGTCTGAGGACCAAGGCATGTTTGGAACCAAATAATCTGACGAAAACGCTCTATAAATTAGGTAATATGATTAGGATTAGTTATAAGTTCATAACTTATTGTGTATAGTTCGTAAGAAGTATTTGCGGCAAGTCTATTAGGTTATCTGATAAGTTTACGAGCGCTCTGGGTAAATAGCGCTGTAAGATAAGTTAGCTCTCGCGAGGGTAAATAAGACTTTATAAGTATAGAGTACTTGTATGAACGGTACCTAATATAATTACAATGAAGCTTTTTTTAAACGACTGCCTGAAAAAAGGAGTATATTGTTTTCAGGGTTCATGTATGTATGTATGTGAGTTTGTATATTCCATCATAACTTCTATGCGCTTGAACCGATTTTGATAAATGAGGTATCGTTAGAATCTCTAGCTTATTCCGGGTGACATAGGCTAGTAAAATTAAAAAAAAAATTGATGTGGTGACCATGGTCCCGCATTAAAATTTGAAAAAAAATATTCGAAAATAAGATTAACTATATAATCATCATCTAGAAAATGATGAGCAGAGATTCCAAAAATATATAAAACAATAGTTCAATATCCAGTGATTCACAAAAAATACCATTTAATAAAAAGGTGAATAAGATTCTAATTTAACTAGATTAATTTAGATTTTTAACTTTTTAGTTCGTTTTTGGCAGGGCAGTCGTGTTTTTTAATTTTTATAAATTATTTCTTTATCTCACCTGATGGTATAAATGATGATGCAGTCTAAATGGTAGCGGGCTAACCTGTTAGGCAGTGGCGTGCAGATCATAGAGGCATAAAGGTACTGTTTACCCAAATGCAAATACGACAATGCTGATTTTTCATCATGACAGTCAGTAAATAGGTATTCTGACTAACCCTACCTTCAAACCCTGTGTACGCTACTGCTGTTAGGGGCATGGCGGTTATATTAAACCCAAACACCTATTCGGCACGCCTTTGCCGGTAGGGTAGTGACTAGCCACGGCCGAAGCCTCCCACCAAGCCAGACCACGAAAAATTCGGAATATAAGTTCCCAAATAACTGTCAGCGCTTAATACTTCGCCAGGGAGGTCGTTAATTTTGTTTTAATACTGTGTAAACTAAAATGACAGCTCTAATTACTTATATCCCTTTCTCAATACTCCTGCGATAAAGGACATCACTAGATTAAGAGCTGTCATTTTAGTTTAGAGAATGCGTTAAACAGAATCAGCCACAATGATAATAAGCCTCATTTTCTCTTATTTTTAGTTTGGATCATCGCCAAAATAAAACTATGAGAAAATAAGGCATTTCCTAAAAATCATGTTGTCGTGGATTTCAAAAAAAAGAATCACCAGTAAATGCACCAATTCAATTTTACAAAACGGCAATATTAACTGCAATAACATTAACATACAAAGACAGAAAACATACAAACAAGTAATCTATCCTTCTATACTAATATTATAAAGATGTAAAGTTTGTGACTTTGTGAGGCTGTAGGGGGTAATCCCTGGATCTACTGAACCGATTTTGAAAATTCTGGTATCAATAGAAAGCCACATTATTTGTGAGTGTCATATTATGCTATAATATATTTACCCGAAAATTTAGAGAGTTCCCGTGGGAATTTTAAAAAGTTATTTCACTCCGACGAAGTCGCGGCCATCTGCTTGATTGGATTCCGCGTGGAGGATTTTTGATCCCGCTCTTTTTTGGTTGAGGTTGAGGTTTTTTGACTCTTTAATTTTCCGGGATATAAAGTAGCCTATGTGTCATTACAGACTATAATCTATCTCTGTGCCAAATTCCAGATCCGTTCAACCGTTCTGACGTGATTGAGTAACAAAAATCCATCCATCCTTCCATCCATTCAAACTTTCGCATTTATAATATTAGTATAGAAGCAGTGGCGTGCAGTTCGTAGAGGCATGAAAGCACTGCTTACCCAAGAGGAAATACGTCAATGCGCATTTTTATAAAGACAGTCAGTAAATATGTAGTCTAACTAACCAATGCCTACCCTAGATTCAAACCCCGTGCACGCCACTATATAGAAGTATATATTATGAAGCCTTTTGCTATAATACTGGGCAATTTCAACAGCTGCTATTCCATCGCCCGTCACAATCTGACCACTGAGACCGTAAATTCCCTGTTCTATAATGACCAATAAGCTTTTTAATAGCTTCAGAATTTAGATGGTCTTTTAATTTTAGCTGGCTATTTGCTGCAATTTCAGAGTCACTTACAAGGATCAGAGTGAAGTACCGACTCAAAAAATCCAATAAATACAATCTTAGTTAGGTTCCAAAGAAGTTTTAGTTGGGTAGAAAACTTATTTTTTTCAGTCACGTCGAACATTAATTCCCGATAAGCTAGCCTGCCTGTATAGACCGAATAACTTCGGAAATGTTTGGAACAGCTTTCGGAAAATTGATCGAGCGCTTATAGATGAAATTGCTGTGGATTTCATGATTCGACAAATAAAATATACCTAATCATTATTTCTGGTTGTTAATAAACTAACTATAAGTTGTTTTTTATACAAGCCAAAAGAATTGTAAGAAATGAATCTGAACTAAAGATTGTGTCAAATAAGTTTACTTTACTGGATAGTTCATTATTGCAAGTACCATGGAGGGGTCCTTCTTCGGAGATAGATGAGGAGGCAAAAAGGCATACAGTATATTCATTCCTAGCTGATGCCCGCTGCCTCTTGGATTTATGTTTTTTGGTTTCCGCAGGAACTTTTTCATTTTCCGGGATAAAAAGTAGCCTATGTATTATTCCAGACTATAATCTATCACTGTGCAAAATTTCATTCAGATCCGTTCAGCCGTTCTGACGTGATTGAGTAATAAACGTCTATTCATCCATCCAAACTTTCGCATTTATAATATTTGTATAGATATAGAGTATAGGTTTCCTCTCCCCGAAGTTCAAAACTAAAAGTAATGTAAAACATGTGTAAGGAAATCGTAATCATTTGAGAGCTTAAAACTTATTACTCGAAATGTTTGAGAAGTTTATACATGCTTTTTTATGTGAAAGTATCTATAAATCATAATTAAAAAAATTAAAAAACACGACTGCCCTGCCAAAAACGAACTAAAAAGTTAAAAATCTAAATTAATCTAGTTAAATTAGAATCTTAAATGATATTTTTTTGTGAATCACTGGATATTGAACTATAGTGTCATATATTTTTGGAATCTACTCATCATTTTATAGATGATGATTATATAGTTAATCTTATATTTTTTTTCAATTTTGGTTTTTAATGCGGGACCATGGTCACCCCATCAATTTTTATAAAAAATTTACTAGCCTATGCCACCCGGAATAAGCTAGGGATTCTAACGACACCTCATTTATCAAGATCGGTTCAAGCGTTTAGAAGTTAAAGTGGAATATACAAACTCAAATACATACATATATACATGAACCCTGATAGCAATATACTCCTTTTTTCAGGCAGTCGTATAATGAACTCTTTAAACCGGTCGAATTAACCGTTTGACAAACGATTACGATTTCCTCACACAATCCGTGGGGCACTTTATCGTCCCATAAAGAACTAAAAGTGAGTTATTAAATAAAATATAACTACATATATTTATTTAAGCATAATAGAGTAACATAATATACACTATTATAAAGTCTTAAATCAAATCAACCCCCTTTCAAAAAGTCGCTACACTTTGTAATTTGTTACTTCCAAAAAGTGGTATATAATTACGACGATAAAAATCGCGTATCTGTAATCGCTTAAACGGCAATAAAGCGGCGATTACAATGAATTACAAAGAATTACAAATGAATGTGTAACTGGAGAGCCATTCAGTCACAAATGTCGGTAGTATTGTGTAATTTTACACTATTGTGAGAGGTGTTAAACGTCATATTGTGAGTTGGCATGCGAGCTTTTTAAACGGGTCTAAATTAATAAATAATAGTAAAATGCGATTCTCTTTCGGTCTGTCCTGATGGTAAGTGATGATGCAGTCTAAGATGGTAGCGGGCTAACCTGTTAGGGCATAGCAGTTATATTAAACCCATACCCCTATTCGGTTTCTACACGGCATCTGTTATTTTTATTTCTAGTATTAACATTATGCCAATCACTTTTCTTCTTGAATTTATCAATGTGTTTATACATGTATACTAATTTCGATTTTCGAAAATCTAGTAATTACATAAATAAACTTTAGGTTTGATACGTCGTAACTTTGATCGTAATGGAGACGTTATCGTCCATAGGATCGCTTTCAAAAAAGCTACGTTCTGTCGACTCATGCGCATCTGTCCTACCCCTTTGTAGGGTGTGGCGTTGCTATGGCAACCGAGGCCACGCCTTTTATGCATAATATTATATACGTCACCGTAAGATTGTAAGAACCGTTAGATTATAATCTAACTCGCGAAATTGCAAACTGTCGAAAGATTGTGAACCGTTCAATGTTCTGAGTGTCAACTTTTGAAATATTCATTGTATTTACGTTTTCTTGTCTGTTTCTTGTAGGTTAGGTTAGGGTTCGACATAAATAATCAGGCACTTAGGTTTTATCGGGTTAATATACCTAACAGATTATAATCTACCGAAAAATAATGCGTTAAATTGTAATCTTTCGACAGTTTCGCGAGTTAGATTATAATCTACCTAATGGTTTTTTACAATCTTACGGTGACATGTATAACTACGTACTTAGTCTATAGCTTCTCTAAAAAATACTACAGTTTTTTTTGAGATAGTGATACTCAAAATTCAGCGGTGAGTCTAGTGGTCCAGACGCCCGGCTTCCAGCTCGAGTGGTCGGGGGTTCGATTCCCGGGAACACATTGTTGGTTTGTTCATATATTGGATAGAAGCAGGTATTATTTTGCGAAAGTCTATATGACAATTGAGGAATCAGAAGTTTAACTCGCTTTAATCCGCGACGAAAATGGTCCGGTATAGGAGAGAAACGTACCACCACCACTACAGCTCATTAACGTCCCACTGCTGGGCACAGGCCTCCACTCTCATAGGAGAGAGGGTATTAGAGCTTAGACCCACCACGCTGCTCCAATGCGGGTTGGCGGGCTTTAACAACTATTATCATGTCAGTGACAATAACCGGGACCGACGGCTTAACGTGCTCTCCGAGGCACGGGGGTGAAACACCGCCAACTTCCTAACTCCAGGCTAGTACTGAAAATTTCTAGTCAGAAAAACCCAATACTCAATTATGGCCCGACCCGGGACTCGAACCCAGGACCTCGTCGAACATGTCAACCGCTAGACCAACGAGGCAGTTATCTTATTTATCAATTTAATTTTTTTAATTATCTTTTTTATCATCGTTAATAGAACTATAATTATCAATTAGATTAATTAGCCGCTGGAACAATTAATTCCCATGCTTTTATGAGTAATAACACAGAATACGGTAATAGCAACAATACCCATACATTTATTACAATTAAAATCATAAAGGCCAATTAGACGTTTTAAAATAAACCGTTCATGCTTTATAACGAAAGCGAGGGCTTTAGAAACGCTCGTTCCATAATATGCAGGTAGGAACGGGTTATTTTTTTATACGACTGCCTGAAAAAAGGAGTATATTGTTTTCAGGGTTCATGTATATATGTATGTGAGTTTGTATATTCCACCATAACTTCTATACACCTGAACCGATTTTTATAAATGAGGTATCGTTAGAATCCCTAGCTTATTCCGGGTGACATAGGCTAGTAAAATTAAAAAAAAAATTGATGGGGTGACCGTGGTCTCGCATTAAAACCAAAATTGAAAAAAAAAATCGAAAATAAGATTAACTATATAATCATCATCTAGAAAATGATGAGTAGATTCCAAATATATATAACACTATAGTTCAATATTTAGTGATTCACAAAAAAATATCATTTAATAAAAAATGTGAATAAGATCCCAAAGGCTATTTAGGCAAATCGCTTCTTATGGAGGTAAACTCCAAAAATAATATGGCAGGGCAGTCGTATTTTTTAATTCGTTAAATTAATTTCACTTGTTAGATTTGTTTTATGCCCGTATATTTTAAAATTATGAAAATCCCTACCGTAGTATTAGTCTTTTTTATTACTTATTGTTTTTTTAAATATTTTATTTACCTACTTATAGTATTTTATGGTTGTATTTTATTTTTTCTTACAGTATTTTTTTTTAAATAATTATATATTTTATGTAATATATAATATGGGCCTTTAAAATTATGAAAATCCCTACCGCAGTAGTAGTCTTTTTTATTACGTATAGTTTTTTAAATATTGTATATACCCACTTATAGTATTTTATGGTTGTATTTTATTTTTTCTTACAGTATTTTTTTAAAAAATATAATGTATTTTATGTAATTTATAATATGGGTCTTTAAAATTATGAAAATCCCTACCGTAGTATTAGTCTTTTTTATTACTTATTGTTTTTAAATATTGTATTTACCTACTTATAGTATTTTATGGTTGTATTTTATTTTATCTTACAGTATTTTTTTTGAAAATAATAATGTTTTTTATGTAATTTATAATATGGGTCTTTAAAATTATGAAAATCCCTACCGCAGTAGTAGTCCTTTTTATTACTTATTGTTTTTTAAAGATTGTATTTACCTACTTAAAGTATTTTATGGTTGTATTTTATTTTTTCTTATAGTATATTTTTTAAAAGTAATAATGTATTTTATGTAATTTATAATATGGGCCTTGTTGCCTGAAATAAAATGTATAAATAAAAAAAAATATTGCATGGTTAAAAATAGCTGAGTTATATTTATGTTAAAACTAAAATATAAGTAAGCATAGGTTCATTTAATTTAATTTTTAATTTTTAAACTCTAGCGCAAAATTATTAATTTACTAGAATATGATGCCAGCGATTTCATCCGCGTTGGTTAGATTGTTTTTATTCTAGCGAGAACAACTCCATTTTTGTCCTGTGATACAACCTATTTTTGTACAAAATTTATATTAAATGCAATTTTTCCTGTCCGCTCCTCGTTTGAAATGCATTTCACATTTTCTGCTTTTTATTGTAATTTCATTTTCCAGTTCCACGCGTATGAATTTTAATTTCCTAGTGCGCGGACTGGAGGATTCTTTAACGTAGATGGAAATCCACGTTATATACTAGAGCAGGAATTTCCAAACTATTTTGGGCAAGAGACCCCTTTTCCAAAATGTACTGATACCTCAGCCTTTACTACTTTATATACCAATAATCCTATCTGTATATAGTTTTTTCCTATTGATACAAAATACTTACCAATTTAAACCAAAATTGAGTAAACTTGACATAATTTTTTCATCAAAATTTAACATAGTAAATAGACATCAAATTAAGTAAATATCAAGTGTAATTAATAATTATTAATACAAATTACACACAAATACTAAAGCAGGTAATAATTTTTTGAAAAAAACTAAATAGGGGTCGAATTTTGACCTCGTCGACCCCCAAAATTAGTTTTCGTTTATGTTGACCCCTGGGAAACCGAAATCGACCCCAAGGGGTCGATATTGACCACTTTGGGAATCCCTGCACTAGAATGTGAGTGTGTAGAGTGAGAGAGAGAACATAAAATAATAATCTAGAAAATCTTTATTTTCCATCCGTAGTCAGAAAACAGTGGGACCAGTGGCCTAGTTGTCACAACGCATACCTATCAGTGGATTGCGATTGTTAAGCAACGTTGACCCTAGTCGGTAAATGGATGGCCGAATTCTAAAGTCCGAATTTGGCCTTTTCGTTTCCTCCATATTACCGTTACTTACGGTTATTATCACACATCTGATAATATAATCGTAAGCCTAATAATAAGTTACGCATTTTAGATTTTTATCCCAGTGTGAGCTTTTTATTTTTTTACTTTTAGTCATTTAAGGCGCATGATTTGCCTGGTGGGAGGCTTCGGCCGTAGCTAGTTACCACCCTACCGGTGGGGTATGGGTTTAATACAACTGCCATGCTCCTAACAGGTTAGCCCGCTACCATCTTAGACTGCATCTTCACTTACCATCAGGTGAGATCGCAGTCAAGGGCTAACTTGTAGTGGATAAAAAAAAATATGATGTGACACCTGTCATAGATTGTACATTTAACAATGTGTTTAATTAGTATTTAGTTTTTAAAGTTTTTTTTCAATGTTTTTTTGGTCGTCTTAAATATAAATATAAATGTAAGAGTTGAAATAGTGCTCTTAGTCGAGTCGTATGCACGAGGACCTGGGAACCCACCGCATCATTATCCCAACTAATGCCCTGCCATTGAGTGATTAATGGAAAGGGGTCACGACCCTCAGCAATTAGAAATACGACGCAGAGAGGATTGTATCTTATACCTATTAATTTAATTTCATTTCATACGAGCTGGGCTTCTCTATAAATGTTTTCTTTTTTTTATCCACTACAAGTTTGCCCTTGACTGCGATCTCACCTGATGGTAAGTGATGATGTAGTCTAAGATGGTAGCGGGCTAACCTGTTAGGGGCATGGCGTTATATTAAACCCATACCCCTATTCGGTTTCTACACGCTTGGTCTTTACGTCTTTGCCGGTAGGATGGTAACTGTGGCCAGTTGGACGAAGCCTCCCACCAGGCCAGACCAGGGAAAATTCAGAAATTATAAACTCCCAAATTGACCCTGCCGGAGATCGAACCCAGGACCTCCGCACGTTAAGACAACAGCGCTACACACTGCGCCACGGAGGTCGTCAAAAGCAAAAAAATAAACAAAACTCATTGCAACGCATCCTTTAATCCTTGTATCTCGCCGCGACCGATCACTGATCGATGTTATCTTAATCGATCTCAATCGATTATCTCATATCGAGTGCACAATACCATTCGATTTTAGGATTCTCTATTCTTTGCAGTACCCTTACTCTGAGTTTTAATTCGATTGATCGTATGAGCATTTTTTTTTTTTTTTTTTTTTTCTTTTTTTTTTTATCCTCTACAAGTTAGCCCTTGACTGCGATCTCACCTGATGGTAAGTGATGATGCAGTCTAAGATGGTAGCGGGCTGACCTGTTATGGGCATGGCAGTTATATTGAACCCATACTCCTAGTTGGTTTCTACACGGCATCGTACCGGAACGCGTAATCGCTTGGGGGCACGTCTTTGCCGGTAGGGTGGTAACTAGCCACGGCCGAAGCTTCCCACCAGGCCAGACCAGGGAAAATTCAGAAATGATAAATTCCCAAATTGACCCTGCCGGGGATCGAACCCGGGACCTCCGCACGTTAAGACAACAGCGCTACACACTGCGCCACGGAGGTCGTCGAAAATTCATTCGATGACATTAGCGTCAAAGTAAAATGAACTTAAACTGTATGAATATAGAGCTCAATTTCGTGTATGCATTCATATACGTTTACGTATACGATACGTTTCCAAATTTAAATCTGTTGTAATGAATTTGTGACTTTAAATCAAGCGCTTTTGGGTCCATTTTACTGTGACGCTAATGTCATCGAATTCTTATACGATCAATCGAATTAAAACTCAGAGCAAGGGTACAGATGTTTTACAGAAAGGTTGCCGACTTCTGGTATGTGATATAAATAATGCAAAGGGTTGCCGACGCCTGATTCTTGTTTCGCCGAAAGGGGTTAAGTAGCGAAAACACAGTATTGTCAGGTATTGCAAACATTTTGATAAGATTAGGGATGTGATTGTATGGTTCGAGCATTTTTTATACGACTGCCTGGAAAAAGGAGTATATTGTTTTCAGGGTTCATGTATGTATGTATGTGAGTTTGTATATCCCACCATAACTTCTATACGCCTGAACCGATTTTGATAAATGAGGTATCGTTAGAATTCCTAGCTTATTCCGGGTGACATAGGCTAGTAAAATTTAGAAAAAAAATTGATGTGTTGACCATGGTCTAAATCATTAAAGGACCATGACATGGTCCCGCATTAAAGACTAAAGTTGAAAAAAAATATTCGAAACTAAGATTAACTATATAATCATCATCTAGAAAATGATGAGTAGATTCCAAAAATATATAACACTATAGTTCAATATACAGTGATTCACAAAAAAATATCATTTAATAAAAATGTGAATAAGATTTTAATTTAACTAGATGATTTTAAACTGGATGAAATTTTTCACAGAGATAGATATAGTCTGTAATAACACATAGGCTACTTTTTATCCCGGAAAATTAAGAGTTCCCGCGGGAACCCAAAAACCTCAATCCACGCGGCCAAGTCTTTCTTGTTATAATAAAATACACCCGCGGTGTGGATTTTTGAAAACTTTTTGAATTATATACGCTAACCGTTCTAGAACTTGGACCAAATCGCTGCCCGAAGCTCTAAAATTGAATTTTACAAAAGCTTTTTTGTTTTCAAGCTGATAAAAACAGGCCATCGGTGCTTCTAAAAACATAATCCGGCTTAAAAAAAGTGAGCTTTATTTTCACTTTTCATGATGTCGGGAGAAAGTTACATTTTATGCTATGAAAATTCCGTACAATTTTAATGAAAATTAAATGTAAAATCTCTGCTACTGTGCTTTGCTACTAGAATAATAACGTCACAGTCTAATTAGCTATATGTTATTTCCTGTCGTCTAGATAGAGCAACGCCGCGGGGTGACAGGTAGGTACGTGTCAGAGGAAACTAGCAAAATTATAAGCAATACAAAATTCTGTCACTCGAATGCCTTTGTGTGCAATTTCATACCTTTTTCATATAGATGAGAATACCTCTGAAGAAATAGCTCTGGGACCTACAACTGTCTGTCATTTTTATGGGCGTCAACCCACTTTATAAATCCGTACTAATCCATACTTATATTATAAATGCGAAAGTGTGTCTGTCTGCCTGTCCATCTGTACATCTGCTACGATTTCAAGGTCCATCCGTTGAACTTGATTTTGATGAAATTTGAAACAGAGATAGGTTGTATCACGGTGAAGGACATTGATTGAGATGATGGATTTCCCGCGGGAATTAAAAAAACTTGATCCACGCGGACGAAGGCATCATCTAGTCTAGTATATACTATATAGTCTAGGCAATGGGGCGGTCCGTTGTATGGAGACCCCCGCATTAAATCCTCAGTCGATGAAACTTGGCTGGGTTTTAGTATTGGCTGATCCAAAACTTACACAAAAATATCCAACAAAAAAAAACATCCAGAAATTAGGTATTTATACCCAAAAATTAATATTTATGACTGAATATTACCTTTTAAAATAACAAAAATAAGATATATATACTTAAATATATGATATAATAAAAATAATAAGATTTCTTTTTAAAATAACAGTAGGTAGTGTGCTACACTCAAAACCGAAATATCAAATGAAATAATCATGCAGAACATCGATATTTAAACCGATTTTATTATAAAATCTAAACCGCATTTACACGATTATGTACCTTCCTGCTTTAACGATTTACTATTACGTATTACGGGTATTTATAATATACGTTTCACTCATGATACTTTATCATACTACAAAGTTTCGTCGCCTGAGGAATTATAGTTGGGGTCCAAGCTTTATTGCCTAGACTAATAATTACGCTCTCATTACGTATAGGTACCTATACCCAGTGTGGAAAAATATTAAAGCTATCTAGCTATTTCACAGGAGTTTTAATAACTTAGCTATCACCGCATTATTTATTTAGAATGTTTTATGTTCTGGTTTGGTGAACTGAGGAATGAAAATTAGTTACAACGAAAGAGGAATTGAACCCAGGACTTCTTGTTTTTATTGCGATGAAAGTGAAATTCTTCGTAAATGACATCTTATCTGAATGGATAAATTTCAGATAAGGGTTCACATTTTATTCTTGAATGATATGGATACGGAATCCTAAAATCAACCCGAAAAAGGCTTTATACGCACTCTGAGCGTGTTGACATTCCAGCGATCCCGAGGGAAACATGGGTTCCGGCGGGATTAAAGCTCGAGATAAACGAAACGCGTGACGGCAGTGTACCAAAGAAACACTCCCAGTCTTTGCCAATTGTGGGTTACATAAAAACTATTCTTTTGATTTTTTTTATACAAATTAAATTTCAAAGTCATTTATTGCATTAATTCATAAAGATGTCTAGTCTAGATGATGCCCGCGACATCGTCCGCGTGGATTACGGTGTTTTGATTCCCGAGGGAACTTCTTAATTTTCCGGGATAATACATAGCATATGTCCTTCCCCGAGATGTAACTTACCGCTATACCAAATTTAATCAAAATCGGTTGAATAGATGGGCCGTGAAATCATAGCAGAGAGACAGACAGACGGGCAGACAGACAGACACACTTTCGCATTTATAACATTAGTATGGACAGGTTAAGCTACTTACAAGATTGTTTACATTTGCAAACCGTAAGTTTAATGTAGGTACAAGAATTGTGATTGCTGCCTAGCAAAATCGTAAGTTTTATGTACAAGAATTGTGATTGCTTTCTAACGTATCAAGTTATAAAACTGCATATATAAAGATTGCTTACGAGCGGTGCACTGTCGTTACGCGTTCTGTTTGTCTCGGCCTTAAAGGCCCAGTAATCTGGGACGCTGTACACTAGGGGGGAGAGGGGGAGGATTACACTCTAATCCGTTGTTTGACGAAACTGATAGTCAATCATTCTGTGTCCATTTGTGTGGAACCTACCGATTGAAAGGTGGCATTGTATTTGTTAATTGTAATACTAAAATCTAGTATTTTAATAGTCTATAGTTACTACGTGATTCCTGCGACTCCTACTACTTTGGTTTTGGTTTATTGAGTATCCCATGGGAACTATATGATTTTTTGGTTTAAAAACTCCACTTATCCCTGCGTAATTTATGTGTTTGACAGTTTAAAAGGTCACTCCATTTATGACTACCTTATTTGGTATATATTTGTTAAAAGAGAAGGTTCATTTTTGGTGGACTCTTTGTACACTCTACCGTGAATAGAGGAAAATACATAGATTGTATTAAAAATATAATTATTTAGAATAGTAAATTAAATAACATGAAAAAAAAAATGTAATTCAAGTTTTCGATACGTTTCCAAGATGGAAAACTTCAGCCTCAGAGAAGGCAGTAGGCGTGAAATGTATCAAATGTAATTTCTGACAGTCACTGTCAAAATAACGTGTTTTGAAAACGTCAAATCATTTATGAATCCGCCATTGTTACCCACATAAGTTTAGTGTTGCTTAACGTGGAAAGATTAAATAATTTCACCACGAAGAAGAAAGATCAAACTGGTCTAATATTTAGTTTTCTTTCATTTCTCTACTTGTAAAAGAACCGGACCCACGCCCTAAACAAATCTGAACTGTCTCCTTTTGGTATAATCGGTTCAGCATTATATATTTAGCACACTGAATAGCAGAACCTAATTATTACATTAATTATATTCTACCATATTGTGCTAAATAAATATTATAATTAATGTACCTATAAACTGTATCTGATTTAAAGTTAATTATAGATAACATAAAGTTAGTTTTAATCTGGTTGAATACTCAAGTTTTTCATGTGAAATTTTCTCATGAAGGAAGTTAACCTTCCTTCATTAGAAAATTCTGCCTATGTACTTATGCAAAACTAGCCTATGTGCTATTCCAGGCTATAATCTATCTCTGTGCCAAATTTCAGCCAGATCCGTTCAGCCGTTGGGACTTGATTGAGTAACAAACATCCATACATCCATCCAAACTTTCAGATTTATAATATTAGTAAGATAAGACATGATAAGATAAGATAAGATGTCTTTACATAGTACTTCGAAATTTAATAAAACTCTAGTGAAGTCACACAAAAGTAATGTCTAGTTAACACAAAAAAGAGTCGACACACAAAAAAAAACACTTTCAAATAGCGAAATGAACGCGACGCCAGAATGTCTGCGACGGCTTTCATTCATCCTACATTCATTCATTCATGCTACGTTCATTCATAATTTTTTTAATCTGCTAAGTTCTATTGTTGGTCCTGTTAAGCACTGTTTGTGGTCAATCCATTTTGATGGGACTCCGGTAATTTATTACACGTACAGGTAGTTTTGTGCTTTTGTGTGCAAAGTGCTCGATCTTTTCGGCATTAGAATGACCTTTAGTGTATTGTGTATTTTTGTGCACTACAAACTGTTTCCATTCACACTGCGAAATAGCGATACGTTATAATAAATTTTGAAATAAGCTAAATTTGCTAACGCCCTCTGTTTACTTTTGTATGAAGCATTTGGATTATACATAGCTCAACTTGAAAATAGACAAAAAATTAAATTGTTAGGCTTCAAGACGATATTTCAGTATCTACCCCAATAAGGTTAATTAAATCAAATCGTGGGCTTCCACAAGTAAGACATTGCCAATAATAATAATTTGCCTTACCTTGTAATTTACCTAAATGCGAAAGTGTGTATGTTTGTTGTTTTTTTTTTTGGTTTGTCCTTCATCAACGTATAATTGAGGACCTGGAGATTAACATAGTCTAACTTTTTATCCCGTAAAATTAAAGATATCCCGTGGGAATTAAAATAACTTATTCCACGCGGACGAAATACTAATATTATAAATGCGAAAGTTTGGATGGATGGGTGTTTGTTACTCAATCACGCCAGAACGGATGAATGGATCTGTATGTTTGGCACAGAAATTAGATTATAGTCTGGAATAGCACATAGGCTACTTTTTATCCCAAAAAAAATAAGAGTTCCAGGAACCTAAACACCTCAATCTACGCGGACAAAGTCGCGGTCATCAGCTAGTAAAGCTGAAAATCCTGGAACATGGAGCCACTGACTAAATTAAATATTCAACATTTCACAAACGCCTACGTTGTTTCAGTTCCAACCTTTGATAAATAATTGCGTTCCAGCGATGGCGCTCTTCGTTGCCAGAGATTGAAAGTAAACAGTAAACAAAATAATTAAACAACAACTTACTTTCAGGCAGGTTTGTATTTATTAACTGTTAAATAAAATAAGTAAATAAAACTTTATTTGAGATTGCTTGGCACAGACACAAAGTAACATTACAAGAACATAACATAAAAATTTAGGTAATATGTGATGCATTGAATCCCACAAGTCATAATTTAAAAAATTAAAAAACACGACTGCCCTGCCAAAAAACGAACTAAAAAGTTAAAAATCTAAATTAATCTAGTTAAATTAGAATCTTATTCAAATTTTTATTAAATGATATTTTTTGTGAATCACTGGATATTGAACTATAGTGTTATATATTTTTGGAATCTACTCATCATTTTCTAGATGATGATTATATAGTTAATCTTAGTTTCGAATATTTTTTTTCAACTTTAGTCTTTAATGCGGGACCATGGTCAACACATCAATTTTTTTCTAAATTTTACTGGCCTATGTCACCCAAAATAAGCTAGGGATTCTAACGATACCTCATTTATCAAAATCGGTTCAGGCGTATAGAAGTTATGGTGGAATATACAAACTCACATTACATACATACATACATACATACATGTACCCTGAAAACAATATACTCCTTTTTTCAGGCAGTAAAAAAGTGCATTGCCTCAGCGTAAAGCTGCACCCAATCTTCATAGACATAAAAATGAATTGCTGTTCGTTAGTCTAGTTTTTGCAACTCAGAAATGGGTTGACCGATTTTGGTGGTATTTTGTGTGTGTTTGAGTGAGTACCTGGATGGTTATTTTGATTTGATTCACATTTGGACCCGGTAGGGGGCACTGCAATCAGATTCTAGGCTCAGGGCAGGACAAAGTCTGCTGGGCCCACGTGTGGTGTCTACACCACACCAGCGCTGTTCTTCCGGTGACCCCTAATATTCCCAACGTCCCGGACAGGCCCAGACTGTCAACCTCTTCGCAGTTTTTGACCTGATAAAGGCATTCATTTTTTTATTCCATTACAAGTTAGCCCTTGACTGCGATCTCTGCCTGATGGTAATTAAAGTGGTTATAAGAAATACGTACGACAGTTGTAATATTAAACCTATACCCCTGAACATATTCTAAACGAAGCCTCCTACCAGACCGGATCACAGAAAATCCAGAAATTAGAAATGCCCAACTGGCAATCGAACCCAGGACCTCCCAAGATAAATGACTATACACGCGGATGAATTCGTGGGTACTAGTAAAGAAGGCTAACATTTTTATTATCATCCTATAATTAGTGTTAGAAAACGATTTCGGCCATTTTATCGGCACCACAGTAAAATGAATGAAGTACAAATCTAGCCTTAACACAATATATTCTATAAAGCTGCTAACAAGTTGTAGAGCACAATTAAAACCTTTTTTGTAAGTATAGCCCTACAGATATTTCATGGGTACCCCGGAAAAGGTCGCAAAAACCATGGCCAAAGGGCATCCCAGGTTTGTAGTAACACAAAAATTGGCAAAACCGACACACATCCGGCTCCTGTCAATGGGTATTATTAACAATTCATAATTTTGTTTAATGTTCTCACAGACGGGTTTGCTCTCAATTTATTAAGTTTGCAAAAGATTCATCGGCCACTGGTAAAGCGATAATGGTAAAGCGAAGCGATTCATTCAGGAGCGATAGCGATTTTATAAATATATTTTTGCCATAGATGAGTTTAAAAAGGAAGCTATAAATTGAATTTTCTGAAATCGATTTGGATTATAGTAATTATAGTCCTTTAATATCTTTTAAGATTTTTTTTAGTTCTTCATTGAGAGCAGAAATAAATTGTGTAAGCTTTCAAAATGTTGTAAAAGTGAAATGTATACGAGTTTGTCTTTTATAAAATGATTCCACAGCATTCATATATTTTAGATTTAATAAATAAAAATATTATTACTATTGAAATTCATTGAGGTGAGAGCTAATTATTAAAAGCTATTATTTTTTCTATCAATTTGCATACATTGCGTAGTTACATTGGTTACCACCAATGTAATTATTATTAATATTAGTATGAACTACAATCTGCCGTGTATTGGCATTTGGCATGCAAAAATTATAAAATAATAATAAATACTCATTCTAAACATCATTTAAATCTTATCATCAAAAACCTTTCTCTTTATTATATTCTTACGTATAATAAATATGATATTGAATTAGTTTACTAGAACCACAGAATAGGTAATAGTTGCCAAAAGTTAGAAAGGTAAAACAGCTTATAATGGAGAAGTTTCATGATGTTGTGAATATCATATTTACCACAACGGAAGTTAAATATAGATTAAAACTAATAAATAGTGTTTTTTTTAATCCATCTATAAATGACTGACAAATGACGATTTAAAAGTTTAATTATTTAATGTACACCGATTGCTGTATCTTACTCGAGTGAGAAATTTTGTGAGCGAGTTTTAATACCTAGCCGAGATTTAATACTTCAAAATTATCTTCACACACAAATCAAGTGGTTATTATTCAATTACGCCACGTTAAGTCCATTTATTTATTTTATTCGGCTTTATAAAAGTCTTAAAAGTCAACTTTAAAGTTCCATAACTTTTTCATGTTGAGAATGGTTGAGTTATGGAACATGAAAAAGTTCCATAACTTTTTCATGTTCCATAACTTTCTTATTTTTGTGTTATTTTATCTTAATTTTCATAATAAATTTTAAAAAAATGGTAAATTTTACCATTCAATTCATTTTCGTGGCCCCCGGCTCCTATTATGATAGCCATATTTCGAGCCTAACGTTTCAATTGTAATAGAGTTTGGTTTGGAGATAATATAATACCCTTTGAATTATTACATTACAAGCGTTTTATAAATTGTTAATGCAGTAAAATATTGCTCCGCAAACATCGGGATTAAATACGTTTTAGCGTATATTTTATTAATCTAAGCTGCATATCTATTCTAAATTTCTGAATGGGTGTAATAATTTTATGTGAATTATGGGTAGGGAAGATTTTTAGATTCATTTTGTCGATTGAAAGCTGTCGTTTTAGTTTCTGTTTAGATATTGTGGACAACAGAATTAGCAGCACTGTATTTTTAGTTCATCTCTCGTTTCCTAAAGATTTACGCTACAGTAAACAAAATATTTCAAAAAACTTTTACTTAATTTGAACTCTTTCAAAGTTATTTAGTTACTTCATTCATCAATCTCGCGAGATTGTGAACTATCGAAAGATTGTGCACCGTTCAATGTTCTGAGTGTCAATTTTTGAAGTATTTATTGTATTTACGTTTTCTTGTTTTTCCTCTTCTTGATCTTTTAGCTTATGTTAGGGTTAGACTCTTAGGTTCTATCGGGTTAATATACCTAATAAATTATAATCTGCGTAATAATGCGTTAAATTGTAAGCAGTATATTACGGTTCACAATCGTTCGACAGTTTACAATCTCGCAAAGATAGAGTATAATCTAACGGTATTTACAATTTTACGCTGGCTTACCTATAAAATATTATATTAGTTAAATAAAGACCTAAGTCCCATAGGCTAGGTTTTATCCCTGAAAATTAAGTATATAGACTTAGTAGCGGGCATCATCTAGTATGACTTCTCTCAATTATTTTAATATTTCGTATGGCTCGTACGTGGATGATGTTCTGTTCCTGTGTTCCATAAAAGAGTATGTGAAATTACAGTTATTTTAAAATTCCAGGTAGGTACAAGATTTCTTCACTTTTATTTTTCTTGCTGGCAACATTTGAATTCTAAACAGTTCTGGAGTATTTTTTTCCTTTTTCTCAAACGATATATTTTTCGACGTTAATTTTTCAGCGGTGTTCTTCTTCGGTAATAATTTTAAGGATTTTTTATCAAATAACGTGATAATGCCTGCAACACTGACTTTTACCTATTACCACAGAATAGGTTATAGCCTATTACCAAAGAATACTTAATTTACTATAACTATTATTGTCGTCACGTCCCGTAAAAAATCTTTGATTTTCGTTGATAAAACGTAACACTACATAACCATAACAATCAATAACAATCACGCCAGAACGGCTGAACGGATCTGAATGAAATTTGGCACAGAGATAGATTATAACACATAGGCTAAAAACAAGGCAAAAAACCCAAGTCAAATGTCAATAACACATAGTCATAATCACTTACCATCAGGTGAGAGCGCAGTCAAGGGCTAACTTGTAGTGGATAAAAAAAAATGCATCAGCTAGTAATCCCTGCAGAGCGTTGCTCTGTCTTGTGTCCGTCGGATGACTGAAAGAGTAGGTAGTAGACTGGTAATAATTGGGATAATTAAATGTCAATAATAAATATTTTTTTAGTGATTATTAATATTAACTGCCTCGTTGGCCTAGTTCGTATGTTTTACTGCGGCTGACGAGGTCCCGGGTTAGAGTCATTAACGTAACGTTACCATAACGTATATTATGACCGGATAAACACTCTCTTCACTAATCTTATGGAGCTAAAATTAGCCTAATCTTATACGAAGGAACGACTGATTCAAATTCAGCCCAGCCTCCCATATAATGTACTTCTCGTTACTCGTATTGACTCGTTAAGACGGGGTCAGATCTTCCGAGTTGAACGTTGCGTTCTGAATAATGGAATCCACCCTTTATTACGTGACTGCTTGAACGTGAATACTCTATAGAAAGTTGCGTTCAACAAAACTACGGTCTTCGTCTTAACCTGCAAAAGCTTTCAGCGATAACTCCTTGGCACGATGGTAAGCTCTATGGTCAGAAATAGGAGGTGTCAGGGTTGATAATTTTTTTTTTTTTTTTTTAATTGAAAATAATACAATAGAACTTAATTTAGGTAATTTTACCATTTTCTATGTTGGGCAGATTCAAGAGAGACTATAATTAAGTTGAACGCTAGTGATATAGCGTTCCGGAAAACATAAAGATAATTAAGATTAAAGATCATACACACATACACTACACACTGTCGACCTCCGTGGCGCAGTGTGCAGTTCTGTTGTCTTAACGTGCGGTGGTCCCGGGTTTGATCCCCGGCAGGCTCAATTTGGGAATTTATAATTTCTGAATTTTCCCTGGTCTAGCCTGGTGAGCTTCGGCCGTGGCTAGTTACCACCCTCCATTCCGGTACGATGCCGTGTAGAAACCGAATAGGGGTATGGGTTAAATATAACTGCCATACCCCTAACAGGTTAGCCCGCTATCGTCTTAGACTGTCATCAGGTGAGATCGCAGTCAAGGGCTAACTTGTAGTGGATAAAAAAAACCATTATCATGGATTTCTAGATTAAGATAAGTTGAGGAACTCCCTCTCAGCGCACTTATTGCCTGACACATAATATTATGACTTAGGTACCTTCAAGGCAAGTGTGAATAGGCATCTAGGCAAGCGCGTTCCAGCCTAGACCTCATCATTGCTTAGCACTAAGCATGGCTGTCGTCAAGTCTATCTCACAATAAAATAAATTTGGACGTAACTATTAATGTATTAATATGTGTAATATTGGTCAAGGTCGTCTCAGAACAGACCTAAGGCAAGTTTCCGTAGACATTATTGTCAATAATTTTACGCAAATTTTTGTAAAGTGCAGTCATTAGCCATATTCAACAAATCATCATCACTCGAGAGTGTAAATCAAAAAGAGTCTCGTGTTTTAACTGTTTATAAATTTTTTTAAGGCCAGGTCTAGTGGTTACCAGTTTTAAAACTAGCTTATTGCAACTGTACAGCTTTGAATACAAGAAGTTTATTTTTTAAACAACTTTGACACAAACGGACATATAGACAGACTATCTTGAAGAAACTTTAAGGTCCTTTTTTCACTATAGAACCCTAAAAGCATAATTAATTTAACGAATTAAAAAATACGACTGCCCTGCCATATTATTTTTGGAGTTTACCTCCATAAGAAGCGATTTGCATATATAGCCTTTGGAATCTTATTCCCTCTTTATTAAATGTTTTTTTTTTTTGTGAATCACTAAATATTGAACTATAGTGTTATATACTTTTGGAATCTACTCATCATTATCTAGATGATGACAGTTAATCTTATTTTCGATTTTTTTTTTTCAATTTTGGTCTTTAATGCGGGGCCATGGTCACCACATCAATATTTTTAAAAATTTTACTAGCCTATGTCACCCGGAATAAGCTAGGGATTCTAACGATACCTCATTTATCAAAATCAGTTCAGGCGTATAGAAGTTATGGTGGAATATACAAACTCACACACATACATACATACATACATGAACCCTGAAAACAATATAAACCTTTTTTCAGGCAGTCGTATAAAATAAAAAGAGTGCGTTCCATACCTACGACATTGTAAAGCAACGTTCGCATTGCCGGAACGTGACCTTACATGAAAAGCGTCTGTTCTCGCCCTAATTGTGAACACGTAAAGGATTGAGTTTTTTCCGTACGTGACGCGAATCAAGAGGGTTTGCGAAGGGTCAAAAAGGGTTTGTTAAAAATGGCAGTAGGGAGCTGGGGCGATTGTTTGGCAACGCGAGTGTACTCACTCAAATGTGAAGGTATCCGCACACCTATTTTAGTCAAGACTTAAAAGGTGGCTTACTGAAAGGTGCTTCTACACAAAAGATGAATTCTTAAATTTCAAATAATTAATCAAACTAATATTATAAATGCGAAAGTTTGGATGGATGTATGGATGTTTGTTACTCAATCACGCCCCAACGGTTGAACGGATCTGGCTGAAGTTTGGCACAGAGATAGATTATAGTCTGGCATAGCAAATAGGCTTTTTATCCCGGAAAATTAAGGAGTTCCCGCGGGAACCACAAAACCTCGATCCACGAAGACGAAGTCGCGGGCATTCGCTAGTAGATAATATAAACAAAATATGATATATTGCATGCCTGATTATAAGGTGAAACATTTAAACTGGAAACTAACAAATAACATCCCATTGTAAAAAATGTTTCTGCAAATAAAGAATTTTGAATAGGCGGGCCGTATCAGCTTACTTTACTTACGTTACTTTTAGTACACTAGGGCGGGTCAGATTGAAACGCATAAATTAATTTTTAGGACTTAGGGCAAAAGCTACGCGAGATATTTTTAAACGGGATGCCAGATTAATAGAAAGAAATCGGTTTCCCAAAATTGCAGCTTACTTGGTTTAAAGGGTTTGGGCTGAATGAGTGAGTCAAAACTTTTATTTTTACTGTAGTTAAGTTTTATGGTAATTTGTTTTATTTAGGCGGTCTAGCCTGACCCCATATTCTCTAACTCTGTGGCTATCAATAAATGAAAGCCACTGACTTAATATAATATATTTTTATCCAGATTTGCTATGTTATTATTATTTACACAGCAAACTAATGGATCAAATATATATTATATGTCAGTGGCTTTCATTTTTTATAGCCACAGAGTTAGCGAATGGCGTCAGTGGCTTTAATTTTTTGATGGCAACTGAGTGAGAACAGCTGGTCGACCACCTATCTCTGACAGCTACAGTATAACGATCGCAATCACTTCTGATTGGAGAACACTCTTCCACTATTGGACAAAATCCTTTGACGCAGCAAGAATACCATAAATTCAGCCAATCACAACAATTGATACTGTAACAATGATTGATGCAGAAGATACAAGGTCGCCCTGAAGGGCTGCTGAAGTGACCCGCGGTAATGTGCGCCTACCTTCAGTTGACGACGTACATGTTACTCTATTACATGAATTGATGCGATGGTTAAACTGCTAATTTTTTACGGTACCCTTTTTTATACGACTGCCTGAAAAAAGGAGTATTTCGTTTTCAGGGTTCATGTATGTGTGTATGTATGTGCGTTTGTATATGCCACCATAACTTCTATACGATTCTTTCGGATTTATGGAAAGTCCAGTTGCATAGCTGGTCGAAGTTGGCACTGCGTTTAGAATATGATGGAAACGAGACTATGTATCAATCAAATAAATATTATAAATGCGAAAGTTTGGATGGATGTATGGATTGATGTTTATTACTCAATCACACTCGAACGGCTGAACGGATCTGGATGAAATTTGGCACAGAGATAGATTATAGTCTGGAATAACATATAGGCTACTTTATCCCGGAAAACTAAGGACTTCCCGCGGGAACCACAAACCTCAATCTACGCGGATGCAGTCGCGGGAATCAGCTAGTACTACATACATGTTACAATTTACTACAAAGGTACAATACGTAAGTTCTAGCTTATATAATAATTTCATTATTTTCACAAATATTGTGCTGAAAGGATAGTATTGAAATTGTGTAAAGATCTGATGGAACGAAAAAAAATAATAAAAAAAACACAATAAATACTTAAAGAAAGCTTTCTAACAAGTAAGTAGATGTAAGTAGATGATTCATAGTAAAATAAGTGAAGCTGTAGTATACAAGGTAATTCTACCCGTGCGAAGCCGGGGTCGTCAGCTAGTCCATTACAGCCCAATAACGTCCCACTGCTGGGCACAGGCCTCCGCTCTTATAGAAGAGAGGGAATTAGAGCTTAGACCCACCACGCTGCTCCAATGCGGGTTGGCGGGCTTCAACGACTATTATCATGTTAGTGATAATAACCGGGACCGACGGCTTAACGTGCTCTTCCTAAACTTCCTAACTCCGGGCTAGTACTGAGAATTTCTAGTCAGACAAACCCACTACTTAATTATGGCATGACCCGGGACTCAAACCCGGGACCTCGTTGGCCGCAGTCGAACATGCTAACAACTAGAGCAACGAGGCAACTAGTGCTTCAATATAATTCTTAATCCAGTTCCTATACAAATAAGTTGAGTCACATCAATAACTGCTTATTACGCAATGATTGACACTTGCATTATCCCGTATTATCTCATTAGGGGATATTAATTATTATTATCCCATTCTAACGGGATAATGGGACGCGTGCCAATGGATTTTGGGACAAATCGGGGGATTTAGGGAAACGAAAATGAGCAAGCCCTTTTTTGTGATTCTATTGAATTGCGGATTATAGTCTCGTTAATAACGGTGTTGGGACCGTAATAGGTATGATCCCTGATGGCTTCGTGGTTAAAACATGTTCGAGGGCCTGCAGTTTGAATCCTGGGTTGCCACAAATAAAATTGTGTTTTATTACTGAACTAGCTTGATGCCCGCGACTTCGTCTGCGTGGAACAAGTTTTTTTGATTCCCACGGGAATTTCTTAATTTTCCGGGATAAAAAGTATGCCTATGTCACTCTCCAGGTCCTCAACTATACTCATGCAAAAAATCACGTCGCTCCGTTGCTCTGTTGCAGCGTGATAGACGGACAAAACATCAAACCAACAAACACTTTCGCTTTTATAATATTATTTTAGTCATTCTTTTAGTGATCTTTGTTTTCTTATTTTGTTAAATAACCATTTAGTTTTAGTTTTATGTATTAGATTTCATGGGGATGACATGTAATTAATTATAAAGGCCCCTAAACAAAAAAAAAAAAAAAACAAAAAGTTATTGACGTTTAAATTTTAATATAGGTATTGCAGTATTATAGATGTACTTTCTTCAACCTGCAATCCATTGCTGTCTGAACAGAAGTTTTTTCTGAACCAGACAGGTTTAGCCGTAGTCCACCAAGCCGGCCTAGTGCTGACTGAGAACATTATGAAAAACACTCCTCACGATGTCTTCCTTCACCGTTAAACCAAGTGAAAAAAAAAACTTCATATAAACTTAAACCAGCCAGTCAAACCATAAAAACAGGAAGCAGGAAACTCGAGTGGGTAACAAAAGAATTGAAAAATTCGATTACGAAATTCTTTTTCACCGGGAAAAACCTTCAATAAGGTAATTTAATATTATGTAGCTTTTCTATTATTTCACAGAGCTCGAAAATTGAACGAAATTTACTCATTAAATGAAAATAAAATATTTACGACAATCAGCGGAAAATAATGGAAATCAAACATTGCAAGCTCGTAAAACAGTAAGTTTATTTAATAGTCATACAGTGAACCGACGCCCAAACAAGTGACAAAACGGGCTACCATGATAGTGGTTGTAGCATTTTGAGGTACCTACTGTACTCTCACCTACAGAAAACCCGCGATTTTGCCCACGTGGATTGATGTCTTTGATTCCCGTAGGAACTCCTTAATTTTCCGGGATAAAAAGTAGCCTATGTGTTATTCCAGACTCTATGCCAAATTCATCCATCCAAACTTTCGCTTTTATAATATTACTAGTTAGACTAGACTAGATAGATGATGCCCGCGAATTCGTCCCCGTGGATAATAATTTTTTGATTCTCGCGGGAACTCTTGAATTTTCCGGGATAAAAATTAGCCTATATCCTTTCCCGGGATATAACCTATCCCAGTACCAAATTTCATCAAAATCGATTTTACAGATATTTTTCATAATATCCAAATAATATAATCCAAATGATAATCTATCTCTGTGCCTGTAGATCCGTTCAGCCGTTCTGGCGTGAGTAAAAAACATCCATCCATCCAAACTTTCGCATTTATAATATTAATAGCTGATTAAAAAATCGTTTCAAATTAATTAGCGTTTGCAAAATTAAAGCAATAATATTTACAAAACTATAGATAAATAACAAATACATTTCTAATGAATCGACAAATACATAAATCACAACTCGTTTACTATCGAATATAATTAATTATTATGAAGCAACCAGAGCAGTAAGAACTGTTCTAAAGTTAACATGGGTTTACATTGTATAATATATATAGTATGTGTTTTATCACTTCAATTCGTATTTAGTTTATCTGAAGTGGATCAAAACTGTGTGAACTCCTACAAGAATAATTTAGACAATAGTTTTCTAATTGGAACTTGGTATACGGTTTGTAATTTCGCCTTATGGTTAAACTTGCCAGCATCATCGTATTGTAAGGAAACTATTATAAAAAATGCAACGGAATCAGACATTCAGAGATATAGAAGGGGTTATACGTTAGAAAATCCATTCCGTTTTGATGACAATCCAGTAATAGAAGAGTCTTTTTTATATAAAGGTATGATAATGGGGAAAGCCGAGGCGAAATTCTATGTATTCGATCCTAAAAACTATTTTTATAAAGAAGATAAATATATAGTGAAGGTTTTTAGAAAAGTTAGTGCAGATTATGTATTAGTGCATGAATGTCGCTTGCGAGGTTACTCCAAGTCGTTGCTGTCAAGGAAGCGTCATGTGACCGAGGATGAACTAGAAAGAGTTATTGCAAGTATGGGTAAAGACGTAAGGGACATGGAGACGCAAAGGTTTTGTAGGGAAGACACAATTTCTTAAAGAGATTTTGGCTTTATGAATAAAAATCACTATTATAAAAAATGCAACGGAATCAGACATCCAGAGATATAGAAAGAGTTATAAGTTAGAAAATCCATTCCGTTTTGATGACAATCCAGTGATAGAAGAGTCTTTTATATATAAAGGTATGATAATGGGGAAAGCCGAGGCGAAATTCTATGTATTCGATCCTAAAAACTATTTTTATAAAGAAGATAAATATATAGTGAAGGTTTTTAGAAAAGTTAGTGAAGATTATGTATTAGTGCATGAATGTCGCTTGCGAGGTTACTCCAAGTCGTTGCTGTCAAGGAAGCGTCATGTGACCGAGGATGAACTAGAAAGAGTTATTGCAAGTATGGGTCGAGACGTAAGGGACATGGAGACGCAAAGGTTTTGTAGGGAAGACACATTTTCTTAAAGAGATTTTGGCTTTATGAATAAAAATCATACCTTGCAAGGAGTTTTATTCATTTAGCGTAAAGTAAAAATGTTGCCGATAAATAATGGGTAGTAAAAATAGTAAGTTTTAGGCTAATTAAGGGGTCTTGTAAGGCTTGTAATCTTCTAAGGCGGCTTATGGGGTCTAATATTTTCGTTACAAGATTATTTAAGAACTTCAAATAATCTACCAAAGACGTATTTTTTTTGCTTGGATATATAGCTAACGACCAGAGGAGTGACATAGGCTAGGCTTTTTACTCAATACTCAATACTCAATATCATTTATTCAATATAGGTACACTGTAGGTACACTTATTGACGTTAAAAATTACTTACTTAAAAAACATGATGGTGATAATTAGTTACGGTATCTTAAAACTAAAGCTACGAGGGTTCCAAACGCGCCCTGGTCTGAGAAGAGCCCACAACAAACTCAGCCGGGTTTTTTTTTATTATCACCATCTCACAAATCATCTTAACTAAGGAACTATCAGAGTCATAGAGCAAATTAAATCAGAGCCATAGAGTAAATTAAATTAATTTTAACTTAGTTTATTTTTTTCATACTCTGTTTAGTGTTTTTTACTATATATTGCTATAATGCTAAATTAAAATGAGGACATTATCATCATCTGCTATCATAAAGTTAATTGTTGTTACTTGATTCGATATCATTATGTAAGTACTATTAATTATTATTGACAGTAAGCAATGACAACAATGTAAACCAATTCACGACACGAGTACGATAATGAACTCATTACACGAGCTTTAATTGCTGACCACATTTAAAGTGAATAGACTTATTAGTAACAAAATGATGCCCGCGACGTCTTCCGTGTCGATTAAGGTTTTTTTAATTCCTAATTTTCCGGGTTAAAAAGCCTTGCTCTTCCCCGGGAAATAACCTACCTCTGTACTAAATTTCATCAAAATCGGTCGAAAAGATGGGCCGTTAAAGCATAGCAGAGTCTGTCTGCCAGACAAGCGAAAATCGCTACGGAAAGGGTTCCGTACAAACCGGTAGTAAGTTTAAAATTATAAATTTTTTTTTTATTAAAGGTATGATGTAACTAAAAATGTATGCTTTTCGCAATTTTTCCTTTATCTGTGCTATAAAACGTTGCTTGGTACCAAATTTCAAGATTCTGAGTTCACGGGAAGTACCCTGCAGGTTTTAATTTCGATTCCCTTACGAGGGTCGAAAATTTGCAGCAAAAACGGCTGTATCTTTTGATTGCGTTGGCTTATAAGTTTCATTTTTTTACAGCTCCAAAGGACAGTAGACCTGAGTATTTGATATGAATTTCAGCTTGATACCTCCATGCGTTCCTGAGAAGAAGGGTCTTAACAGACAGACAGACGGATAACAAAGTGATCCTATAAGGGTTCCGTTTTTTCCTGTTGAGGTACGAAACCCAAAAAAGGAAGAGAGAACAACTTGAGGGTCAGCACGAATTAATGTAATTCGGTTCCGTACTGATCTTGAAGGGGAGGTTATTCTTCCGTGGGAAAAAAACCCTCAATCCACGCGGATGAAGTCGCGGGTATCAGCTAGTCTTACTAATATTACTAATATTATAAATGCGATTTGGATGGATGTATGGATGTATGGATGTGTGGATGTGTGGATGTGTGTATGTTTGTTACTAAATCACGCCCCAACGGCTGAATCAATCTGGCTGAAATTTGGCGCAGAGATAGATTATAGTCTGGATTAGCACATAAGCTACTTTTTTATCCTGGAAAATTAAGGAGTACCCGCGGTAACCCAAAAACCTCGATCCACGCAGATGAAGTCGCGGGCATCTGCTAGTGTGAAATAAGACTCAATAAAAAAATTATAAAACACGACTGCCCTGCCAAAAACCGAACTAAAAAGTTAAAAATCTAAATTAATTTAGTTAAATTAGAATCTTATTCACATTTTTATTAAATTATATTTTTTTGTGAATTACTGGATATTGAACTATAGTGTTATATATTTTTGGAATGTACTCATCATTTTTTATATGATGATTATATAGTTAATCTTATTTTCGAATATTTTTTTTCAACTTTAGTCTTTAATGCGGAACCATGGTCACCCCATAAATTTTTTTCTTAAATTTTACTAGCCTATGTCACCCGGAATAAGCTAGGGATTCTAACGATACCTCATTTATTAGAATCGGTTGAGGCGTATAGAAGTTATGGCGGAATATACAAACTCACATACATACATACATGTACATGAACCCTGAAAACAATATATTCAGGCAGTCGTATAAAAAAGAGAGGAAATCGTAAGTGTTAGCGTGTTAAACAACCTCACAAGAACAAACATTGTCTTGTACTGGTATATTGTACGTAAGGAAAAGGTGCAATTTAACTCCTGTAGTCTCTTTGTTTGTTTTATTTGATACCCCTGGGTGAGCATCGTTTGTCCCCGCCTCGGGGCGAATGTAGAGCCACTAAAATCATACTTAATATTCTAAATGCAAAAATGTGTTGGTTTGTGGGTTTGTTGGTTTATTGGTTTGTCCTTCAATGACGCCATAACGAAGCAACGGATTGACGTGATTTTTGGTATGGGTATAGTTTAGGACCTGGAGAGTGACATAGGCTACTATTTATCCCGGGAAATTAAGGAGTTACCGTGGTAATCAAAAAAATTAAACCACGCGGACTAAGTCGCGGGCATCAGCTAGTAGCCTGAATAATTTTTCTTCTGAGTGATATTGCTTGCTTTTCCTGCTTAGGTAATCATGTTTTATAAGTAAGTAATTTTTATCGTCAATAAGTGTACCTACAGTGTACCTATATTGAATAAATGATATTGAGTATTGTGTATAGGGTCAAATCAGCAACTCTTTGTCAAACTTAAAAACGCGCTTTTAGCATGGCAAATTATATGGCAATACATAGTTGTGACGTCATCAAATTTCAATGCACTTTTTTTCTTTAATCTATAGTTAAAAAGGTTATTAGACTTAAAACTTACTGATGATGTCTTTTAGGTCTTCTGGAAGACCCTCTATCCGGATTCTCCTCTCCTCTATTTGATTTTCCGGAATTATCAGTAAGAAATAATCTACTCTATCATAATCTATAATTTGTGCATTATACCATATTAGCATAGCTATTAGAAGAACATACCCTATACCCTATACCCTAAAGATACTCTATAGAATATACCCCAACGATTTATCTGTCAAATTAGTGGATCATAGCGAACTAGATGATGATGATGAAAATCTCGGAAAACTCTTTGATTTTCCGGATTTTTTTTACCTTTGCCACTATCCAGGCCCTCAACTGCAAAAATCACGAACATCCATTGTTCTTTTGCAACGTGATTGAAGGACAAACCAACAAATAAGCTTTCATAATATTAAATAAATGATGGTTCCTTGTATCTGGACATCTGCATAGTAACGCCTGTGTATATCTAGGTAATTGGGTATTTTACTACTAGTGAGATAAATAATTTTTTAATGATTATTAATTTGACAAACCAACAAATAAACATTATCGCATTCATAATATTAAAATATGACTGTTCCTTGTATCTGGACATCTGCAAAGTAACGCCTGTGTATATCTAGGTAATTGGGTATCTGACTACTAGTGGGATAAATTATTTTTTAATGATTATTAATTAAAGGATCTCCCAAAAGTCGTAATATCCACGTCCCCTGCTAGTTTTATTATGAATAACCATTTTAAACTATCGATTAAAGTAAAAAAAGTGTGTCGAACTTGATGAAGTCACAACTTAAAATTTCATACAAAATCTATACTAAGCACGCGTTTTGACGTTTGCAAAAAAAAGTTGCTGATTTGACTAGTTGTCAAATACCCAATTGAATGCATCTTGTATTCGGTATAGAAACCGAATTAAGATTAAACTATGTAAACTCTTATATCAAACATCTTATTTAATGGCCACATCCAGGATCTTTAAAAGTAGGTATTTATTTAAGAGTTAATATTTTCAGCACTAATGAACCGCGTGCCTAGAAGCACTTCGGATGAAGTACACTGGATTTTTTTATCCACTACATAGATACATTTAAGCGAATGCGAAGTAAAAAAAAAAAAAAAATTTTACTTCGCATTCGCTTCTATGAGAGCCCCCCTGAAATAAAGATTTTTATAACTTTTTAAGCCATATTCGGCTGGAGGCCATCTGTTTACATAATTATATTTAAATTTGAAGTAATTACGTTCAGTAATTCAGAGGTGTGATTATGTAAGAATTTGCCGATCCAATCGTCAAAGTTCGGCGTCAAAGTAAAGTAAGCCATAACAGCATTGAAATAGACCTCAATTTCGTGTATCCATTCTCATACGTTTATGGTATCGTACATACCTAAACGTATGAGAATGGATACACAAAATTGAGCTCTAATTCCCTTATGGTTTATTTTACTTTGACGCCGAACTTTGACGATTTGATGGGCAATTTTTTGAACCAAAAAACCTCAAACCATACAGACGAAGATACACGAAATTTAGCTCTAACTCAATAATGATATGGTTTATTTTACTTTGACACCGAACTTAGACGATTTGATCGACAATAGGGATGATTCTTAAATAAAAAATAAATTATTTCTAACTGATTATTAAATAGAGAGTCTTCAAAAAGACCTAAAATTCACATCCTCGGTTAGTTTTAAGTTGGATAACCATTTTAAAATATTGATTAAAGAAAAAAAAGTGCGTTGAAATTTGATTACGTCACAATTGCAAATTTCATACAACCTCCATACTAGAAGAGCGTTTTTAGGTTTGATAAAGAGTTGCTGATTTGATTGAGTTGTCATCATCCCTATTCTTACACAATTGGGGGGCAGAAGTGATAAGGCTCGGACAGACGGATGGATGGACGGACGGACGGACAAGTGCAAATTCACTCAAGTAGACTCAGAGACCTTCGATTCGCTCGGTCAATTATTGTACTATTTAAGCGTACTTTTTGCACAGTTGTTGTTGCTCCTCCTTCACTGTGCTACCACAGAACCCACGGAACCGTGAGCTTTAGGGCATTGGTAGTAAGTTACCACACAACTAAGGTTTGACGACCTCCGTGGCGCAGTGTGTAGCGCTGTTGTCTTAACGTACGGAGATCCTGGGTTCGATCCCCGGCAGGGTCGATTTGGGAATTTATAATTTCTGAATTTTCCCTGGTCTGGCCTGGTGGGAGGCTTCGTCTAACTAGCCACAGTTACCACCCTACCGGCAAAGACGTTCCGCCAAGCGTGTAGAAACCGAATAGGGGTTTAATAAAACTGCCATGTCTCTAACAGGTTAGCCCGCTGCCATCTTAGACTGCATCATCACTCACCATCAGGTGAGATCGCAGTCAAGGGATAACTTGTAGTGGATAAAAAAAAACAACAAGCAGCTAACCCGCGTACGAGCGATTAACCAAGCGAATTAGGGCTCCGCTACTATTCCAAGTATAAACCAGTTGAGGTGCAGATACCTCAGTCAGGTTAGCCCGCTATAATCTTACACTTAAATAAGTGTACCTACCACCACCACCACTACAGCCCATTAACGTCCCACTGCTGGGCACAGGCCTCCACTCTCATAGGACAGAGGGAATTAGAGCTTAGTCCCACCACGCTGCTCCAATGCGGGTTGGCGGGCTTCAACAACTATTATCATGTTAGCGATAATAACCGGGACCGACGGCTTAACGTGCTCTCCGAGGCACGGGGGTGAAACACCGCCAACTTCCTAACTCCGGGCTAGTACTGAAAATTCTAGTCAGAACATCCAATACTTGTTATGGCCCGACCCGGGACTCGAACCCGGGACCTCGTCGGCCGCAGTCAAACATACTAACCACTGGACCAACGAGGCAGTTACCTAAGTGTACCTACAGTGTACCTTTATTGAATAAATGATATTGAGTATTGACTGTATAAGCACCTTATAACCAGTATGGCTAGCGCACGACGAGTAAAATTATGTCTACCCGTTATCTCTATGTCTACCGAAACTAACATGGTTACTTGTCTCGTTATGTCAAAAATAGAGATAAAAGTATTATTTCTTATCTGTGGTATTTTTCTCTACGAACCTTTACATGGCGACTATTTATTTCTTGTAAATTACCGCATTTTGTGTATGTAGGGTAAACGAAAAATTAGCCGACAACGACAAAATCTCTCTCTCGTCACGAGATAATCTCATGGTGCGCATGCTAAGCACACAGGTGTGATAATAAGTTAAAATTCTTACTAGTATCTGAATATATGAATAGAATAAAACTCTATAAGCTGATCCTTCTCGACAGAATCGTCTTTCCAAACCGGTGGTAGAGTCGTGTGACTTATATAAGTGACTAGCGAATTCCCGCGACTTCGTCTCCGTGGTATGTGGTCTTTGGTTCCCGCAGGGACTCTTAAATTTTCCGTAATAAAATATAGCCTATGTGCTATTCCAGACTATAATCTATCTCTATGCCAAAGGACTTGACCGGTGGAACTATGGCAGCTTGCCTAGGTGTCAAAAATCAATGTTCAGCAATGATTTCTTTATTATTGGAATTGTAATATTTCACTGTTTTCAGATAAAAAAGTTTCAGGAGTCTGAAGGCTCGGAAAACTGCGAAAATGAACAAAAAAAGTTTCACCAAAAGACTGCTTTCCCACACTAGATGGCGCTATTTATTGTGTTGAGCGAGTCTAAAAAAATATTTTCAAGTATTATTTCTTTATTGTAATTGTTATATTTTATAGTTTTCAAATAAAAAAGTTTCAGGAGTCTGAAGGTTCTGAAAACTGAGAAAATAAATTAAAAAAGTTTCACCAAAAACTGCTTTCCCACACTAGATGGCGCTATGTATTGTGGTGAGTCTAGAAAATATTTTTAAGTATTGCTCACTACTTTTAGTTAACAAGTTCAACTATGCGACCACAGATGGCAGCATATGCAATGTGAAAGGGCGTTCCAGTTTAACTATTCGACCACAGATGGCGGCATATGGGCGTTCCTTTAAACGCAGTATTTCAAAATGCTTTGTTCGATCTAATAGTTTGAGACTTGTCAAAAAATAAAAATAATTATAAACAAAACATACATTTCCTTTTCATTACTATTTAATTGATCAAAAATAAATCATTCATAATATAATGACTAAGGTACTTAAATGGTATTCATGTAGGGTTACAAGATTATTATTAGACATGGATATAATGGAACGTCAAAATGGAGTAGTGCTTAAAGAGGAAAGCGGACGCTCAAGATTTAAACAATAAACGTACTGTTTTTTTTTGTCATTTGAACCCTGACCTTATTTGGAATAATAAATCCATAATAATTTCGTTTTGAATTTTTAAACCTTACTGTAAAAACGGAAATCCTGTGCATTGTCCCGAATCGGAGGGCAATTACTGGTCATGTCCTTTCAGCCAGATCCGTTCAGACGTTGGGGCGTGATTGAGTAACAAACATCCATACATCCACACATCCATACATCCATCCAAACTTTCGCATTTATAATATTAGTAAGATCAGTAAGACTAGCTGATGCCCGCGACTTCATCCGCGTGGATTGAGGGTTTTTGGTTCCCACGGAAGAATAACCTCCCCTTGTCTTCAAGATCAGCACGGAACCGAATTACATTACTTCGAACTAACCCTCAAGTTGTTCTGTCTTCCTTTTTGGGGTTCCGTACCTCAACAGGAAAAAACGGAACCCTTATACGATCACTTTGTTGTCCGTCCGTGAAATAAAACATTTATTTTCATTTTCAGTTTTCACTCTCTCAATAATTTTCTGTACACTCTCTCTCTGAATGAAGAGGGGAAACTAAATAAAGTACAATAATACTGTAAGAGGTTAGGAAATTGATAAAAGCAGGCTTTAAGCGCTTAAAGTGCTGAGTAATGTTGGCTGAAGCGCTCGTTGTATTTTGTAAAGTAAACCAAGATAAAGCTACTAGGATTATAAACCTTATATTTAAAGTGATAAGATTGAAATAAACTCAGCTGGGCAATAATTCGTTAGTGAAAAGCACTTGTTTTTCTAAGAATAAATAATTACTACCTACCTACTAACTAAAATAACGCCTGCGAAACCTTTTAATTTTTCCGGAATTAAAGGCCTAAATATGTCCTTTCCCGGGATAAAACCTATCTCTGTTGCAAATTTCATCGAAATCGGTTTAACGGATCGATCGTGAAAGCGTAGCAGACAGACAGACAGAAACCGATTAGGGGTATGGGCTTAATACAACTGCCGTACCCGTAATAGGTTAGCCAACTATCATCTTAGACTGTATTATCACTTACCACCAGGTGAGATGGTAGTCTAAGGCTAGCTTGTAGTGGATAAAAAAAAGTTACAACAGAGATGATGCCTATGTCATTTCTTACTGATTATTAAAAATAGGGTCTTCTAAAAGACCTAAAATGCACATCCTCGTTTAGTTTTAAGTTTTAAAACCATTTTAAACTAGTTACCTACAGATTAAAGAAAAAAAATGCGTTGAAATTTGATGACGTCACAACTCTTCACTTATTTCATCCAAACTTCAATGCCAGAAGCACGTTTTTAAGTTGCTGATTTGATTGAGTTGTCATCATCCCTAATTATTCTACAATAACCACCCTACTTTTAAACACAGTAAACAGATACAAATCTGTTGTATCTGTTTACTGTGTTTTAAAGCAGTGGACGATGCTACTGTCGCTTTGAATTAAAATACAATAAAGATATGAGAATAGGACGCGAACTATGAATATTACAATAGAAAGCCGTAGCTCTGAGCGTCTGGAGCTTTTCTATCCAATTACCGCGCTCGTCATTATGCAAGAAGTGGTTAGAGAGGTTTAGTTAAGCTAGAACTACAGATAATATAATAAGAATACTTCCCTACCCCTTTTATACGACTGCCTGAAAAAAGGGGTACATTGTTTTCACGGTTCATGTATGTATGTATGTGAGTGTGTATATTCCACCATAACTTCTATACACCTGAACCAATTTTGATAAACGAGGTATCGTTAGAATCCCTAGCTAATTCCTGGTGACATAGGCTCGTAAAATTTTTAAAAAAATTGACCATGGTCCCGCATTAAAGTTAGTCTTTAAAAGTTGAAAAAAAAAACGAAAATAAGATTAACTGTATAATCATCATCTAGCAAATGATGAGTAGATTCCAAAAAGTTGTAACACTAAAGTTCAATATCCAGTGATTCACAAAAAAATATCATTTTATAAAAATGTGAATAAGATTCTAATTTAACTAGATTAATTTAGATTTTTGGCTTTATTTTTTTTTAATTATGATTTGTTGTTAACTTTCAATGTAAAGTACAAGTTAGATATGTAAAGTTCTGCCGAGCTACGTATTTCCAATGACGCAAGCTTGAAACAACTTCAATTCTGTTAAGAAACCTCATGAAAAATTACTTTATTATTCAAACAAATATACAATTCCTACAGTCAGTGGCTTGACAGTAGACAAACAGTCTACTGTCAAGCCACAGAAACAAGGTGATCATAAAATCATACGCCTGACCAAAATTATTAGCAAAACTTACATTGTGATAAATTGCTAGTTTATATTAACAACTATTTGCTATTTTATATTTCTTCAGCGTGCAGTACGTTTGTTTTGTATTCTCGTCGGAACTCCTTAATTTACCGGGATGAAATGAAGGTTAATGTCCTTCCCTGGGATACAACCTATCACTACACCGAATTTTATCGAAATCGGTTGTGAAAATGGGCCGTGAAAGCGTAGCATACAGACAGACATATTTCGCTTTCATAATATTATTTACGGCAGTATGGCTCGTAATTGTGTTCATATCGATGAAATGACTTAGTTGTTCAAAATTTCGTTCAAAAGTTCAAAATAATATAATATGAAGTGAAGAAAGGATCTTCTATCCAAACTTCCCTTAAATAAATTGTTCAAAGAGAAAGTTTAAGAAAGCCTTTTGATTATTTTAAAAGTTGTAAAGTGGACTTTGTGACTGCGGCTGATTCTTGAAACCTAACGAAGGCTATGAGGTGATAAAAATAAGTTTTTTTGGAAAAGTCATCAGGAAAGTTCTACATTTAAGTCGTTTTAATATTGAATCTAATAGGAACTTATTGGAAAACGTTGGTTTTAATAAAACTTAGATCAATAAAAGTTTACTTGCAAGGATGGTATAAATTGAATTCATGATTTGTATCCATTCCGGAATAAATTATATTATCTTTTCATTAGAAACCTACTTACTTATGTATTATAAATATTTAATTATCTAATCTAATATATAAAATTCTCGTGTCACAATGTTAGTTACCATACTCCTTCGAAACGGCTTGACCGATTTTTATGAAATTTTATATGCATATTCGGTAGGCCTGAGAATAGGACGTAAACTATTTTTCATAACACGCGGGCGAAGTCGTGGGCATCAGCTAGTATTACTAGAAAATAATACAACTTATACTTACAGAATGCCCGCGACTTCGTCTGCGCGGTTTGAGGTTTTTTGGTTCCCGCGGGAACTCTTTAATTTTCCGGGATAAAAAGTAGCCTATGTGCTATTCCAGACTATAATCTATCTCTGTGCCAAATTTCAGCCAGATCCGTTCAGCCGTTTGAGCGTGATTGAGTATCAAACACCCATACATCCAAACATCCATCCAAACTTTCGCATTCATAAAAATAATAGTATAGATATTTTAGTTGAAAGATATCCGTTCTTAGAATCAAGTAGAGGTCAAGAATCGTAACTAAGTTACAATCACTTACCATCAAGTGAGATCGCAGTCAAGGGCTAACTTGTAGTTGATAAAAAAAAAGTTAGCTGCCACTTTGACATAATTCGTATGAAACTTTGGTCGAAAAGTCATAAAAAATCAAATTTATTCCCGGGTTTAACGTAGCCCGGCGTATCTGCAAGCGGGTCTTAGTAATCTTTATAACGTGGATACGCCAAAAATATACTTGTGTCTTTAACAATACTTAACTAGAACACTATAATATTATCGTCACCTCCATGGCAAAGTTTTTTTTTAAAATCCACTACATGTTAGCCTTTGACTGCGATCTCACCTGATGGTAAGTGAAGATGCATTCTAAGATGGTAGCGGGCTAACCTGTTAGGGGCATGGCAGTTATATTAAACCCATACCCCTATTCGGTTTCTACACGGCATCGTACCGGAACGCCAAATCGCTTGGAGGCACGTCTTTTACCGGTAGGGTGGTAACTAGCCACGGCCGAAGCCTCCCACCAGGCCAAAGTTATGAATCTGCAGTTTTAGTGAAATCAATATTTCCATGAAAAACCGTACCAAATGTAGCACCGTGGTGAAGTTACATAGGTATTTCTGTCACTGAATTTGAATTCTGTAACTATCAGCGACAGAAATACGTAACTTTACAGTACAACATTAGGTTACGGTTACGATTTTTCATGGAAATATTGATTTCACTAAAACTGCAGATTCGTAACTTTGCCACGGAGGTGACGATATTATCTTTAAGGTACCACACGTCGTACCTATAATTTCAATTAGGGCACAATCAACCCTAAGTACTAATAGTATTACCTAGTGCTCGAAGTTCGCGCGAAGCATAAAGTGAGGGTTATAATTAAATTAGTTAAAGGACTAGATACCTATTATGCATAGATATGCCAGACCTCAAAGTACCTAGTCAAAGTACCCATCAGATAATATTATTTCAGTGAACATAAGTCTATCTAAGGGTTTAAGTCAGTGGCGTGCACAGGGTTTGAAGCTAGGGTAGGCATTAGTTAGTCAAAATACCTATTTACTGACAGTCATGGTAAAAAAATAGCTATGTACCAACTACTACTACTATTGTTTGATTGTACTTTATTGTATTCTTTAAAAAACAGTGTAGGTATAATATGTGCGTTTTCATGAAAAAAATTAAAAAAAAAATTAGCATTGACTTATTTCCATATGGGTAAGCAGTGCTTCTATGCCTCTATGAACTGCGCGCCACTGGTTTAAGTACATATCGGGACCTGAGTACCAAAACGAATGATATATGATAAATAATTTATTTATTTCATGAAGGACAACTTGTGTCAATAATGAAAGTCTAAGACTCTACCACCGAATGAATGTGACACCTCTTCCTCTAAGACTACACCCTTGGATGAATACACCTCATTGCCTAGACAGCACGTATTTCTACACATAATAATTAAATAAATATTATAATTACAAATATAAATCAAAACTTTTATAATATTATAAATGCGAAAGTCAATTTGTTTGTTTGTTTATTGGTAAGTTGGTTTGTCCTTCATTCACGCTTCAACGGCGCAACGGATCGACGTGATTTTTTGCATGGGTATATTTGAGGACCAGGAGAGTGACATAGGCCACTTTTTATCCCGGAGAAACTAACAGTTCCTTGGGGATAGTATGCCCTTTTTTCTTGCATTTGTTCTTCAATTAGGCGGCAATAGAGTTACAGATTGACGTGATTTTTTTGCACAGTAGTTGAAGAGCTGGAAAGTGATATAGGTAACTTTTTATCCCGTAACCAACAGTTCCTGGGGGACATTGGTATGCTACTTTAAACATTGTCCTTCAATTATAGGGTAACTGAGTTAAATATCGACGTGAGTATTGTTTAGGACCTGGAATCATAGGCTACCTTTTTGTATCGGGAAAATTAACGGTGGGATATCATGCTGATTTTCATTATCATTCATTCATACGGCAACGGAGTATTAACAATCTTACTAATATTATGAATGCGAAAGTTTGGATGGATGTATGGAATAAACAAACTCACATAGGTACATACATACATACATGAACCTTATGAACATACATACTCCTTTTTTCAGGCAGTCGTATAAAAAGAAATGTAGGATTTATGTTGAAACTGGTAAATTTCGCAGGAATTTCATGAAACACCTATCTTCATCACTAAAGTCTGTTCCAAAACAGATGAGTTATATTTCTCATCTCGTCTGATCACGCAATCTCACCTGCCATTCGAACAATAATGGGAATATCTACAAACTTGTCGGCACTCAATACTCCCATTACTAAACACTACTGGTTAGTTAGCAGATAAGATGATCAGACGTTAAAGCATTTAATCATAATTTAAAAAATTCAAAAACACGACTGCCCTGCCAAAAATCGAACTAAAAAGTTAAAAATCAAAATTAATCTAGTTAAATATATATAATATTTATTAGTTATTCACATTTTTCTTAAAATGATATTTTTTTGTGAACCACTGGCTATTGAATTATAGTGTTATGTATTTTTGGAATCTACTCATCATTTTCTAGATGATGATTATACAGTTAATCCTATTTTCGAATATTTTTTTTAAACTTTAGTCTTTAATGCGGGACCATGGTCACCCCATATTTTTTTTAAATTTTACTAGCCTATGTCACCCGGAATAAGCTAGGGATTCTAACGATACCTCATTTATCAAAATCGGTTCAGGCGTATAGAAGTTATAGTGGAATATACAAACTCACATGCATACATACATGAACCCTGAAAACAAAATACTCCTTTTTTCAGGCAGTCGTATAATAAAAAATAGCTCATCTCTATTGGAACAGACTTCGTAAAAGTTTGAACAAGAAAACCCAATCTATTGACAATATAACCCTCATAGGAGCGTAGGCTTCAAAAAACTAGACTTCAATAAACCTAAGACCGCATCAACAGATCAATCTTCAAAGTTTTCCCTAAAGTACGCCACAGAAGCAGATAAAAACGGTCTCGTATCCAATTCAGCGTTTGTTACGGCCTCAAGAGATTCAGATGTGTATTATCCTTCAATCGGAGAGACATAGTGGCATCGGATTGGGTCGCTAAAGCAATGAATATGTGACCGGATAGAAAGATTTTCTAATCTTACTAAATTATTATAAATGCGAAAGTTTGGATGGATGTATGGATGTATGGATGTATGGATGTATGGATGTATGGATGTATGGATGTATGGATGTATGGATGTATGGATGTATGGATGTATGGATGTATGGATGTATGGATGTATGGATGTATGGATGTATGGATGTTTGGATGTATGGATGTATGGATGTTTGTTACTCAATCACGCCCCAACGGCTGAACGGATCTGGCTGAAATTTGGCACAGAAATAGATTATAGTCTGGAATAGCACCCGGGAATAGGAATTTATCCCGGAAGATTAAGGAGTTCCCACGGGAACAATAAAACCTTGATCCACGCAGACGTTGGGGCGTGATTGAGTAACAAACATCCATACATCCAAACATCCATACATACATACATCCGTCCAAACTTTCGCATTTATAATATTAGTAAGACGATTAGGTTCCCGCGGTAATCAAAAAATCCTCATCCACAAGTACGAAGACGAGGGTCTAGTATGGTTAAAGGATTGCCTTAGTGGAAACGCCTACGCAATGTTTTTTCCTTTTTAATTTTTTACGGCTCTGAGCATATTGTTTTTATATTATTTTTGCTTCAAGGGTTTAAATTAATAATTATTATTTAAATTAAACTAATCATTTTTCCCTAAAGTATGCCACAGAAGCAGCTTCTCTCTTTACTGTGGATTACCTACTGTTATTCCAGTCGAGACTTTTCATAATCCTGTACTGGACCATATTTTAACGTTTACTAATTAGGCATTACTTATCATACTAATATTTTAAATGAGAAAGTGTATTTATTTGTTGGTTTGTCGTTCAATCATGAAGCAACTGAGCAACGAATCGACGTGATTTTGTGGCATGGGTATAGTTGAGGACCTGGAGAGTGACATAGGCTACTTTTTATACCGGAAAATTAAGGAGTTCCCGTGGGAATCAAACCAAGTCTGCAATACTTAAGCTTTTAATCCATGTTTCATGTGTTTTTTCGAACCAGTAAGTAGTTAGATCATTAAACTTCTTCCCCAAATGACGAGTACCTATTTTCCGTAGAAGTCTTTTCTTGCGTCCTTCATCACCATTTGAAAGTCAATAAACTCGAAGGTCTAGTTAATTTATACCTAATTCAAAAGTTGAAGCGAGAATTAAGCGTCAATGCACAATGTCTTGTAACGAACTTTCTTCATTAAAACTTGCCGCACGCTTTATTCAATGAAAGGGCCGTGGTGGTGATATTAACAATGAATACTTTAACTTGATTACAAAATCATTATGGTCAGAGAGTTATCGTTTTACTAATAGAAATGAAGTCCAGTAAAATGATCACGAGTGAAGGTGTTACGAGCTTTTTAACTAGTTACATAAGAACTGCAGACGTATTTTTTAACGTATAGTTTTTAAACCATTTTCATACCAATTTCTTAGCGTATAGTTTAGGTTCCGAAACAGGTAGTAGAGTCTTGTAATTGTTGTTTCAAATTTATATGGAGTCTGGGCCAGGTATTTGTACGGTATTTTGAAATGTTCGGGGTCATAAAATAGTAACTTTTTTTCTTTATTTCTTACTAAAAAGTTCAATTAACGAGGTACAATGCGAAATTATTTTGCAAAATAAAAGCGCAACAATAACATGCGTCCATTTTGACATTGACGTCTATTACCCGTTTCATGATAACATTTGACATAAAAATAACCTGAGAAATGAGAATTAACCTTAAAATATCCAACAGCAGTCAGCGAGTCCATCGAAAGATTTTTTAGTATACAAGTTGACGGAATAAATAATACCTAATAAAAATTTTATTTTTGTACCTCTTAATCACTGTAAAACTTCAAAAAAGCATATTTTATTTTGTTTTCTATGATTTTATATTATTTTTTGGAATACTATACAAGTACCGGGCCCAAGATGACCCAACCACTTTTCCTTAATTCCATTTAATTACAGAGTAGTGTGAAGATTACTTATCAGCTCTAATCACAATCGGATCATTTATCTTTATTCTGTACTCTGAACTTACTAAGGTAATCCACGCTGAACTATAATAAATATTTACCATAGCATGCTCAACAACTTCGAGGTAGCCTCCTTAGGGATTGTTTTGTGGGTGCAGTGCACATAATATATACCGAGACATTATGTTCCTATTCATCCCTTGAATAAGTATGCAAATGGGGTAGGATCATATATGGGCGTGAATGGAAGAAAACAATTTCTCAGTACTAATACGGGCGGTATTATTATGTTACAGTTGGACTGGAATGATAACAATCAGGGTGATAACATTTCAATGCTTTTTTCAATGTACGATTTCTATATATGTATAATGTTAAAGGAAAATGTGACTGACTGTTCTATCAACGCACAGATAAAATAACTAAACGGATTAGGTTGAAATTTGGCATATAGATAGCTACAATGACGAAGACATCCGCTGAAACAGGATTTTTGAAAATTCAGCCCATCTGATTCAATTTTTGAAAACAATCGACTTTCTTTATGAAGAAGTTTTAATCATTTTGACACATTGATATTATCATTTCTCAACAATATTTTTTATTGGTTTATAAACATACCCAAGCGTTTAAATTACTAAGTATATTAATGTACCTATGTATTTAAATCATTTAAATACAATAGTACAGTAAATGTACATGAATCTGTCAGGTAATAATGTCCTCCCGACAGAATTTCGGCCACGGCGGCTTATCTCCAGAGAGATGAGCCTGCGCGGGAGATATAATAGTGTACAAGGGTGTGCGCTCACACAGGTGCACTCCCTGTTCCTTAACTCTCATAGCCCTATGGGACGGACAAACCGACACGACCGGAGAGAGGCTCTCCGAGGCACGGGAGTGAAACACCGCCAACTTCCTAACTCCGGGCTAGTACTGAGAGCCCCAAGTTGGGTCCCGGGCCGGGCCATAACAAGAAATTCTCAGTCAGGTAATAGTATCGTATCGTATCGTTTAAAAGTGTGCATTGGAGTCCGTTGTTTTGCATTTCACATCTCACCTTTGCTGTCGCGCCGCTCCATTACGCCGCCTCCATTACGCGTTTCATCCCCGTTTCACGTAATTTTTCGTATATAAATAGAATATTCAGCAGGCACTCCCCTTGTTAGCGTTTTATTTCCTCTTTTAAAGACGTTCTAAGTACCACCTATATTGTTATATTGTTTGCGTGATGAAATTTTTGTATTTATCCCTCCATAGAAAATTTAAAAATATCTAAGTGAATAAATTGCATTATGCCGATCAGATTTTATGAAAATTCATAAATATCTTTTTTACTTCTTCAATTATTTATTGTTATTTCTGTAGGAACTTTTGAATTTTCTAGGACAATAAGTAGCCTATGAGGTGTAACCTGTCTCCATACCCAGCCAAATCGGTTTAATCATTGTGGAATGAACGAGTAAAGGCATACAAACATCCAATTTTTTACATAATGTTAGTAAGATTAGGACAGTAGGATGATTGCGTGTTGTGTTATTCACGGTTGTGTCATAGTAAACAGATGCAACCTGTTTACTGAGGTTGTGTTTTCTTGTGAATCGAATAGCGATTAACTTCTGATTGATTTGTGACGGCAAATTACTTGAAATAAACTTTGCTATTTTATTTTTGTAGACGCTATACAATCACTAAAAATAATTTAATTAATTAATTATATAATATATTTAAATGGGTAAACTGATTGCCCCTCTGATTATATTTTATTATACTGGGGTTGATTCAGTAGTGCATAGTCTCTAAACTAAATTAAAATAGCAACATTAAAAATATTGCTCCCTTTCATAATACTCCCTGCAGAAAGGGACAGAACTTAGTTTAGTTTATAGATTGTGCTAAACGGAATAGGGATGATGCCTATACTTAACAAAAATAAATTATTTCTAACTGATTATTAAATAGAGGGTCTTCAAAAGACCTAAAATTCACATCTTCGGTTAGTTTAAACATTGAAAACCATTTTAAAATATAGATTAAAGAAAAAAGTCCGTTGAAATTTGATGACACTGTCGACATGACGATGTCACTATTGTTGATTTCATACAACTTCCTTAAAAGTGCGTTTTTAAGTTTGATAAAGAGTTGCTCATTTGATTGAGTTGTCATCATCCCTATTGGCCAAATTGAGTACTTATTTAGTACTTTAGCACTTATTTAGTACTTGAACAAGATATGCACGACAAGATAATTTTTTGTGCAAAATTTAAGGTCGACGTTTTCCTTTATTAAGTTACTTTTTAGCGACGCGTAGGCGTTACTACAAAAAACCTTACAAAATCTTTCAGCCTTATTTTAGAAGCTATCAATCGATATAGTCTATAACTTTTTATGTAGGAGAAAACTGTCGGCCGCCATTTTGTTTGATGGAAAGTCACGATCAGAGATAAAGCACGCCCGTCTATACATACCTGTTCAATCTAAAGTCCTAACAAAAATAAATAGAATTAATAAATACTTATCGGATAGCTTGTAGAGCTTATAATGTTCCTTTGATGACAATTTCTAAAAACTTATTCCCAGGACTCCTTCCACGTGGATACCCGTTGAATTGCATTTTTATTATGTTTTTCTATTGTTACATTTTTCTTATTTACGACCTCCCTGGCGCAGTGTTGAACGCTGTTGTCTTAACGAGCGGAGGTCCCAAGTTCGATCGAGGCAGGGTCAATTTGGGAATTCATAGATTTTTATTTTTTCCTGTTGCTGTTGTGTTGGCTTCAGCCGTGGCTAACAAACGAAACAAATAACTCTCTTTAAGAGAGGCATATTTAGAGGCATATTATATCATTTATAATATTAAATAAACTATTTAATTTTTATAATATTTGGCAAAATAAATCATTATCATATTATCATGGTAGAGTATAGAAATTCAAAGACAAAAACATTCTTATCTGTACGTACCTTTTATAACGTGCTCTTTCTGATTTCTGAATAAACCATGAGCAGTAACGCCAAATCTTCTTATAATGTTAAGGTGCGAACAATTTATTGGTCTCGGGGCACATTCACGGCCGACATACATAATTGAGTAGCATATTTTAGTTGTACATGTCTAAGTGCCTAGACTTTGGATCTACTACAGGGAGAGACAGTTAGCCCGTATTTATTAACCTAAGAACAGCTAAGGACAGATTCTCAGAATCAGGCAATCTATGCTTCATTGTTATTATTATAAGCCTACTGATAAGTGCTGTGCCTGTTGAAATTTCATACCGCATAAACCTGACATTTCAGCCATACTCTAGCCCCAAGATCCAAACTGCAGGGAAAGGATGGATGAATGTGGGCAAGGACAGGGAGAAGTGGAAGAGGTTGGGGGAGGCCTATACCCGTAAAGGGGCTCTTATCTACTAAGTAATATCAAATGAAGCGACACTAACCCAGGAAATAAGGAACCTACTAACCTAGGAAATAAGGAAAATGTACTACTAACTCATAATGTACTACTAACTCATCTACAAGGTTATGAGAATTAAAGGCTTTTTATTTATTTTTATTTAGCACGAAAACATTACAATTATTTTGCTATAATCCGCCAACAGAATTTTTTTTTTAATCTTTTCTTGCTAAATCATAAACTTCCGCAAAATAACGCCTGATTCTATCCAATATTTATTTTTATTTAATTTATTTATTACTCTAGCCCTACTAAAGATGCAAGGCGCGGCAAATCTTCTCAAGATTAGATCTCAATGTGGAGTTCCTATACCTAGCTTTCTGCTATTTTTGTTCGGCATTTTCCATACAATTTTCAGTATCCATACTAATATTATAAACGCGAAAGTGTGTCTGTCTGTCTGCTACGCTTTCCCAGCCCAACTACTCAATCGATTTTGATGAAAGGACATGACCAGTAATTGCCCTCCGATTCGGGACAATGCACAGGATTTCCGTTTTTACAGTAAGGTTTAAAAATTCAAAACGAAATTATTATGGATTTATTATTCCAAATAAGGTCAGGGTTCAAATGACAAAAAAAAACAGAGGTAAAAAAAACACAGGTAACATCCCAGGGAAGGACTAGGCTCCTTTTTATAACTGAAAATTGAAGAGATCCCACCAATCCTCGCGGGTTAAATAGCGGGCATCATCTAATCCATACTAATATTTGATTTAATAATACAAAAGTGTGTCTGTACCCAAATTAGCTATATCTGCCACTCCGTCTGTCTGTTTGTCTGCTAGGTACGCTTTAATGGCCCATCTTTTTAACTGACTTCGATGAAAGATACAGAGAGAAGATGTATTTTTTTTATCTACTACAAGTTAGCCCTTGACTGCGATCTCACCTGATGGTAAGTGATGATTCAATCTAAGATGGTAGCGGGTTAACTTGTTAAGCGCATGGTAGTTATATTTAACCCATACCCCTAATCGTATAGGCATAGTACCGAAACGTTAAATCACTTGCTGTACTATTACCTATTTTCTGATTGTATCACGGGAGACGACATAGGCTACTTTTTATCCCGGACATTAAGGTTTGCTTGCCGCAATCGAAAATTAAGACAAGGATAACTCGAAATTCAGAGGGTTACAAGAACAGTACCTAAAAAGCTTTGTTACTCATACTGTGTGTCTTTTCTTTATCCCAAAACACATTCAATATGATGTTATTACCTCGAGCGTAATAAATTCTTGTTTACGCATCTTGATGTTATAACGCGATTTAACTCATCGTTTATTCGAAGACATGTTGTCAGCAGCTCCTAGTATTTTGTAAGGGGATTGTTATAATTATAATACTGACATACTAACTTTGCTGACATAAGCAAAGTTAATTCAATGTCGGAGCGATGTATCGTTATGAGTTTAAATAATGATACTAATATTACTTGTGGTTCGCCCCGAACTAAGACCTCGCAGTATCCATAAGATAGTTTTAACTATATATTATTGTAATAGTTAACTTTTAACATTAGACGCAAAAGAGCTAAAGAGTTATTGGAGAAACTAATAAACTTTTACAGAGCGCCATCTATTGACATCATTGTGAGGTTCTGTTAAAATACTGAAGGTGAAAAATTAAATGATTTCGTTTCCTTATAATATTGATCTTATTTTAGTATTTGTTGTACAAGTACAGGATATAATTCAAATAATTGATCAATTTCAGGCTCAGCCTTTAAGAAAATTGAGAGTTCTGAGGTCATTAGAAACGCTACCATCTTAGACTGCATCATCACTTACCATGAGGTGAGATCGCAGTCAAGGGCTAACTTATAGTGGATAAAAAAAGAGTAGGTGTTTCAGTCTGACCTACATCTGTCTGGCTCTCCAAAGGGCAACGATCGATTGAGTGAAGACACAGTAATCGGGCTATGTTGACCTTTGTATCTTTAGTTAATTAGGCTACAGCTCTTATAAACCTAAATACTAGGCCTATTGGAGTACATGAGTTGGTTGAACGAATTTTACCCGACAACGGCAAAAGCCGAGGGACGTGTGGCCTAGTTGTGACAACGCATATCAGTCGATTGTGAATGATAATCAACGTTGAACCAAGTTGGTAACTGGATGGGTGACCGAATTTGGAGGTCCAAATTTGGATTTTTGTTTCGATGACGACGGCCGACGGTCCCGGTTATTAATTATTATCACTACTGATAAAAATCGCTACAAAGACCTAAGCATTAAACGCTTAGGTTTTTATAACATGTAGGTAGGTTAGTCGAGTCGTATGCGGAATGACGTGGAAATCCACCACATTATTATCCCAAGAAAACTCCTACCATTATTAATTGATACATGGAAAAAGGGTCATGACCCTCAGTAATGAGGAATACAACGCAGAGCCAAAGCCAGAAAAAGAATAGAAGTCAATGTGCTAGTAAAAATGAAGCAAGAGCAGCTCGTAGGTAGTTCCGTTATCCGTAAAACTTTTTGGGTAACTGGAAAGTTGTAATTTCAAATTCCGTGAAAATTTTCAGTACATAACTGAAAAGTTACACTTTCAAAACCACACAATAAATAAAAGTAGAAATAAAGTTACAGTGAAAACTGTAAGTAGTTGGATAGGTAAACAAATATAATATTCCGTATACCGTGGAGTGTGGACTCCCTCTGGGGCATGTTGATATTATATTCATACGTACTTATCGCGAAATAAGTTTATTAGTTAAAAATTGAACCTTATTCAAATAAAAATAAAGTTTATAGTACTGCAGTCGTCTCTGGAGTCAGCTACAATACGAGCTTTGTTTTAAAATTTAATATTGTCGCATAGCGGACGGATAGATTCAAAGATATTTCATTCAGGTTGGCAATTTAGAAAAACATTTCTCACTGCTTATTCATGTTTTGAAACAGGTCAACTACAGGTTTATTTGATAAATCGATTTACTTGCATAAATAAAGTTCCATAAAATGAATATTATTTGCTAAATTTTGTGGCGCCTGTAGAATTATAATTGCAATGTCGAACAAATACTTATTGCAAATTATTTTGAAAAGGCACTCTTTGTACAGGTAGTTAAACAACGTAATTTTTAAATTGTTTTCTTACTGGTCACTAGACTAGACTAGGAAGTCACCCATCAGACCAGATCGGAACCAATTTAGTGTTTTAGATATTTCCAAAATTACCTTATTAAGTAACCTTATTCATTTATGACCCTGTGACCCTGTAAAAAACCCGATCTGCGTTTGACATTATGCATGTTTTTTTATTTTATTAAAAAAAACTCGGATTCCATGCGTGTTTCAAGGAAAGTAGTGCTATATAGTTCTATGGATGTTAAAGAAAAGAGTTTGTTCGTTTTGTATTTAGTTTTTATTTATAATATTGTATACAAATAAATCTCCTATTAGGGCGCAGGCCTTTGGAACCAGTGCGCGATTGGGGGACGAGTGCCTTATATTGAACTCGAGTTTGAAATTATGAGAGCACATCAAACCCGGAATCGGAATATAGTCAAACAGAAATACATAACCCTGCAGAGTTACGACTTACGATCAATTAAAATGTTTTTAGTTATGCATAAAGGTAATCTGTTTTTGTTGCCAAATAAAATATAAAATAAATTGACCTTGATGGGAATCAAACCTTCCATATTATGCAAGACCACAGCATTCACTACCAGGCTACGACTTACGATCAATTAAAATGTTTTTAGTTAGGACTTTAGGTAATCTGTTTTGGTTGCCAAATAAAATATAAAATAAATTGACCTTGATGGGAATCAAACCTTCCATATTATATAAGACCATAGCGTTCACTACCAGGCCAAGGAGGATAGCAGAGTAAACTTTCAAAGTATGTCTAGATATAGTGTTCGGTCTTACACAGCATTATGAACAAAATTTGCACACACCGCGTGATACAGCATGAATTTCTATGAACTTTGAAATTTCCTGTTCCCACAAAGTTCAAAATTAACGTGCCGTTCTGGAAGCTTAGTTAATTCACACCTAAAATCTGTATTCCGCACAAGAATTAGCTTTGTATACAATATCTTGTAACGAAGTTTCTCCATTAAAAGTTTGCTAGAGGCTCGGGATAGGCCATTGTAGTGAATATCTTAGTACTCACCTACCATGTGAACTTTCAAAGTAGTGTAAACTCTTTATAACGAAACTCAAGGGACTGAGCATTTTTTGTCGTTATAGAGAGTTATCGTTATATGGAGTGAACAAAAAAACAACCAAATTAACAAGAATTTTTCTTTTCTCCCTTTTCAATCGCACGTATCACACAAACTTTTCCGTCAACACTAACCGCTTTCCGTTTACTGGCCATGTTAACAGTTATAAAGTAGGTTTACGACTGATAATACGATAGGTACCCAGTATGCTTGGTCGAAGACCATCACTTCCGAGAAAACAATGCGTCATACTGCACGCGTTCAAGGCAATTAAGGATAACAAAAGCTAGACCGACCTCAGATGTTTCGGAGCTTCAAAGTCTTTTGTTACCTGATAACTTATCTTAAACAATAATACCGATAATAAATATTTACTGTCTACAAATATGAACACATTTCTTCGTAATACAGAATGGCGTATCGCTATAAAGAGTGTTTCAATATGTGGGTTTTAACGCAAACCAACCAAGTCGGGGCTCTCTTCAACGTTACAGGGAGTTTATTGTTTAGGATAACGTTATAAAGAGTTTACACCTTCCAAGGCACAAGAACTGCGTTTATGATGGCCAGAGATAAGTAAAGTGTGGGATGTATGTACTAGGTGATGCCCGCGACTTCCTTTGAGGTTTTTAAAGTATAGAATGCTGACATCCTAATTAACATGTGGATTTTATAGTTAGTTAAAATATTTGCTACGATATTCACTTGACAGGTATCTATACTAATATTATAAAAGCGAAAGTTTTGATGGATGAACTGTGCTTTACACAGCATGCAACATCATTTTATGGTAATAGTTTCTTTAATATGGCACCTCAATTGTATAATAAATTACCAGCATCTATGGCTGACCGAAATCTAAATATCCTAACATTTAAACAAAAAATTAAAGAATTTTTGCTGAAGAAAAGATATTATACAATGGAGTATCTAACAGACACAAATATATGAATTGTTTGAACATTTAAGTAATAAACTATAGAACATTAGTAAGCTAAGACTGAGGGGTTTGAATAATAATAACATTTTAATAAAATAATTTCTTATAAATATTGTATAGAATAATAAAATATATTATAATAAAACTGATGATAAGATTTAAATGATGTTTAGAATAAGTATTTATTATTATATAATTTTTGCATGCCAACATATGGCAGATTGTAGTTCATGCTAATATTAATTATGTAACACCAATTTTCCTACGCAATCTATGCAAATAAATGATTGATTTGATTTGATTTAATTTGATTTGATTTGATATGAATGTTTGTTACTCAATCACGTTAACGGCTGAACGATGGATGAAATTTGGCACAGAGATAGATTATAGTCTGGAATAAATAACACATAGGTTTCTATTTATACCGGAAAATCAAACAGTACCCACGGGAACCAAAAATCCTCAATCCACGCGGACGAAGTCGCCTGTATCAGCTAGTCCGTACTAATATTATAAACGCGAAAGTGTGTGTATCTGTTAAACTACGCATAAACGGCTCACCTGTTCAGCCGATTTTGATGAAATAGGGTACAGGGATAGATTGTATGTATGATAATCCCGGGGAAGGACATAGGCTAAAAGAACAAACTTAGTTCACGCGGACGAAGTCGCGGGCATTATGTAGTCTAAACTCTAAACTTTTAATAATAATATTATAAAGAGGAAAGATTTTTTGTGTTTGTTTGTTTGTCTGTCTGTCCGTCTGCCTGTCTGTGTTTGTTTGTTTGTTTGTTTGTTTGTTTGTTTGTTTGTTTGTTTGTTTGTTTGTTTGTTTGTTTGTTTGTTTGTTTATTTGTTTGTTTGTTTGTTTGTTTGTTTGTTTGTTTGTTTGTCTGTCTGTCTGTCTGTCTGTCTGTCTGTCTGTCTGTCTGTCTGTCTGTCTGTCTGTCTGTCTGTCTGTCTGTCTGTCTGTCTGTCTGTCTGTCTGTCTGTCTGTCTGTCTGTCTGTCTGTCTGTCTGTCTGTCTGTCTGTCTGTCTGTCTGTCTGTCTGTCTGTCTGTCTGTCTGTCTGTCTGTCTGTCTGTCTGTCTGTCTGTCTGTCTGTCTGTCTGTCTGTCTGTCTGTCTGTCTGTCTGTCTGTCTGTCTGTCTCTCTGTCTGTCTGTCTGTCTGTCTGTCTGTCTGTCTGTCTCTCTGTCTGTCTGTCTGTCTGTCTGTCTGTCTGTCTGTCTGTCTGTCTGTCTGTCTGTCTGTCTGTGTGTTTGATTGTTTGTTTGTCACTCAAAAACTACTCAACCGATTTTAAAAGTTCTTTGACCTATAGAAATCTACGTTATCAACGAGTAACATAGGCTATATTTTTTTTCAAAAAAATTACAGATCCTTACGAAAATTGCAATAATGTGAATGATCAGATTAAATAGTGCTGGCGACAGTGGCAGGTGTATTGAGTGTATTAAAACCTGCCCACTGCCCACTGGCTATATTTAGTATAGACTATTAGGATTATTAGTGCTACCCGTGTGAAGCCGGGGCGGATCGCTAGTATTAAATAAACAAGAGATATGGCACAGCCAAATGTAGAGAAGGCTGCAGCATATTTTGTACTATAAAGGCTAATGGACCAAAGAGTGCCGGCTTTTAGGTGCACGAGTAAATGCTCTAACTCCAAGGCACGAAAAATTTAATAAAGAGCGTAAATCCTTCCCTCCATGGCGCAGTGGTGAACTGTTGTCTTAAAAGTGTGAGTTCCTGCGTTCGATACTCGGCGGGATTAACTTGGGAATATGTAATTTCAAAACTTTTCCTGGTCTGATCTGTCGGGAGGTTTTATCCGTGGCTAGTTACTGCCGTAACGACAAAGACGTGCTGCCAAGCGATGCATTCAGGTAGATAATCCTTCCCTTCCTGGCACAATGGTGAGCTGTTGTCTTAAAAGTGTGAGTTCCCGCGTTCGATACTCGGCGGGGTTAACTTGGGAATGTGTAATTTCAGAATTTTCCCTGGTCTGATCTGGCGGGGAATTTCATCCGTGGCTAGTTACCGTCGTAACGACAAAGACGTGCTGCCAAGCGATGCATTCAGGTAGATCATCCTTCCCTCCCTGGCACAATGGTGAGCTGTTGTCTTAAAAGTGTGAGTTCCCGTGTTCGATACTCGGCGGGGTTAACTTGAGAGTGGGTAATTTCAGAATTTTCCCTGGTCTGATCTGTCGGGAGGTTTTATCCGTGGCTAGTTGCTGCCGTAACGACAAAGACGTGCTGCCAAGCGATGCATTCAGGTAGATAATCCTTCCCTCCCTGGCACAATGGTGAGCTGTTGTCTTAAAAGTGTGAGTTCCCGCGTTCGATACTCGGCGGGGTTAACTTGGGAATGTGTAATTTCAGAATTTTCCCTGGTCTGATCTGGCGGGGAATTTCATCCGTGGCTAGTTACCGTCGTAACGACAAAGACGTGCTGCCAAGCGATGCATTCAGGTAGATCATCCTTCCCTCCCTGGCACAATGGTGAGCTGTTGTCTTAAAAGTGTGAGTTCCCGTGTTCGATACTCGGCGGGGTTAACTTGGGAATGTGTAATTTCAGAATTTTCCCTGGTCTGATCTGGCGGGGAATTTCATCCGTGGCTAGTTACCGTCGTAACGACAAAGACGTGCTGCCAAGCGATGCATTCAGGTAGATCATCCTTCCCTCCCTGGCACAATGGTGAGCTGTTGTCTTAAAAGTGTGAGTTCCCGTGTTCGATACTCGGCGGGGTTAACTTGAGAGTGGGTAATTTCAGAATTTTCCCTGGTCTGATCTGTCGGGAGGTTTTATCCGTGGCTAGTTGCTGCCGTAACGACAAAGACGTGCTGCCAAGCGATGCATTCAGGTAGATAATCCTTCCCTCCCTGGCACAATGGTGAGCTGTTGTCTTAAAAGTGTGAGTTCCCGCGTTCGATACTCGGCGGGGTTAACTTGGGAATGTGTAATTTCAGAATTTTCCCTGGTCTGATCTGGCGGGGAATTTCATCCGTGGCTAGTTACCGTCGTAACGACAAAGACGTGCTGCCAAGCGATGCATTCAGGTAGATAATCCTTCCCTCCCTGGCACAATGTGTAACTATACATACATCTCAGTTAATAAAAAATATAAAACATATTTATATTTGATAGCATAAATTATAAAATAATAGTAAAAATATATTAAATGAATAATAAAATAAAAATAGTATAATTGACCTAGATGAGGAACGATCTTGCATGTCACCAAAGCGATTTCCGTCAATCGGACCGATCGCCAGGGGACGAAGCGAGTGGACGACGCGACGCAAGAAATAATGCGTAGCTGTAGTAGTGAGCGCGGTGTGGTTGTCTTGGCCGCCAAAGCGCACACTATGTCAGGGTCTTCTCCTCCTCATGATGGCGCGATTGGGAAGCAATTCATAGAATTTTAATATTTTATTATGTGCAATTAATGAAGCATTTCGAACGCATTACATCGTTGGATGCTGTCTAATGTAGGGAGCCTTGGACTATGAGCCTCGTGAACCTGTCTTGGAGAGTATCCGACGATACTTGATCTACCTATGGTGGATCTATATACATACTTAAAATACCACATACTTACACGTATTATAATCACATATCAACCACTATCGCAGGTTGAGTTGGGCACTGTGGAATATAAGCTACTCGCTTCGGCGATGCCTCAGCACGGCTGGTTCTGCCTTGATGTCTACCTAGTTGGACGTTAAGAAGGGACTGGTTTGTTGTTGTACCAGAGAGCTTGCTTTCTGTGCGCAGTGCACTTCGTGTGCACTACTATGTTCTACAGTATGTCTGATTTTACCTTGCGATCTACTTAAAGACGACTTATGCATACCATATGTAAATTTACGACGTTCGCTACGTTCGAACAATAACCAATCATGGTTGATGGGACACTGTTTATTAATATCACTACCTATCTTACGTTCAAACAATGTTCTACTACCCATGGAGGTTTCCGCGCTGCATTTTATCTAACTATACTATTACTGAAGGTTGTATCACGCCTGTAGACTCTGTTTCGTTGCGGCGGACTATCCTGCAGAGCGCCTGGTGCATCCTTGAAACCTATTACAGGTATATGTGGGAGTACACCACTCTAAAAATGTAATTATCCAGCTATATGCTGACATAGTGGAACGCACCACTATAAAGTATGCCGACATACGTTGCGCTATTTCCGCGGTTGATGTCCTAGTGGTTGAAAGGGGGGGGGGCTGTTGACTTTTGGTATTCTATGAGACTTATTAGTCCACGCATTAATATGCCTCTTGGGATACCAAGGGAGGGAAGAAGCCTACCGTTGGTGGCGGGGCGGAGCCAGCCAACCATCATTTATTTTTTAGAAAAGTAAATGATGCCATTCTTAGCATCTTCCTTATCTTATAAAAGGGAGATGCTACCACTAGGATTAGTTCGTTTCACGGTGACCTTATGGAACAACATTATGTTGTTAAATAAGATAGAAATCTTAACCCTGGGTTAAACCTTATAGTATAATATAAAATATCTCACTCTTATGGTCAAAGCATAAATGGCTCGAAGTATGATATGATCCTTTAATGATCCTATATAATAATGACTGGCTCACTTAGTGTATGTGCTAAAGAAGTAAGGTTCTTAGAATGAGCAAAGCGCAGTATACTTGAACTGGAGCATGGCAGTATTGAATCAATACAACACGCGTGTAAAACGCGTGTCATTGTTTAGAGATGAATCAATACTCGAACACGCGGGTAAATCGCGTGTCATTGTTTAGACATGAATCAATACTCGATCGCGCATATTATTATAATTCATATAATCTTGAACTGAATTTATACATTGATATTAATCAATACTTGAACGCGTTTTATAGATTTTTATAACTCGAACGCGCTTCTAAAGCCAGTCATAGGTAAGCTAAATTTCATCTAAATTAGTATATAATCAAGTCGTTGGGTTGAATGGACTCGAGGCTTCCGAAACTCTAAAAGATCGTGGTTTATTATGGACACAACAATATATGAGGGTCTTACTGCTAGATGATTCACGTGCCATTCTAAAGAAATATTGAATTTTATTGAAAGAGTAAGGTGTAGATTCTTAGGGACCCCGGCAGGTTGGTTACAAATGGTGAGCTGTTGTCTTAAAAGTGTGAGTTCCCGTGTTCGATACTCGGCGGGGTTAACTTGAGAGTGGGTAATTTCAGAATTTTCCCTGGTCTGATCTGTCGGGAGGTTTTATCCGTGGCTAGTTACTGCCGTAACGACAAAGACGTGCTGCCAAGCGATGCATTCAGATAGATAATCCTTCCCTCCCTGGCACAATGGTGAGCTGTTGTCTTAAAAGTGTGAGTTCCCGCGTTCGATACTCGGCGGGGTTAACTTGGGAATGTGTAATTTCAGAATTTTCCCTGGTCTGATCTGGCGGGGAATTTCATCCATGGCTAGTTACCGCCGTAACGACAAAGACGTGCTGCCAAGCGATGCATTCAGGTAGATCATCCTTCCCTCCCTGGCACAATGGTGAGCTGTTGTCTTAAAAGTGTGAGTTCCCGCGTTCGATACTCGGCGGGGTTAACTTGGGAATGTGTAATTTCAGAATTTTCCCAGGTCTGATCTGGCGGGGAATTTCATCCGTGGCTAGTTACCGTCGTAACGACAAAGACGTGCTGCCAAGCGATGCATTCAGGTAGATAATTCTTCCCTCCCTGGCACAATGGTGAGCTGTTGTCTTAAAAGTGTGAGTTCCCGTGTTCGATACTCGGCGGGGTTAACTTGAGAGTGGGTAATTTCAGAATTTTCCCTGGTCTGATCTGGCGGGGAATTTCATCCATGGCTAGTTACCGCCGTAACGACAAAGACGTGCTGCCAAGCGATGCATTCAGGTAGATCATCCTTCCCTCCCTGGCACAATGGTGAGCTGTTGTCTTAAAAGTGTGAGTTCCCGCGTTCGATACTCGGCGGGGTTAACTTGGGAATGTGTAATTTCAGAATTTTCCCAGGTCTGATCTGGCGGGGAATTTCATCCGTGGCTAGTTACCGTCGTAACGACAAAGACGTGCTGCCAAGCGATGCATTCAGGTAGATCATCCTTCCCTCCCTGGCACAATGGTGAGCTGTTGTCTTAAAAGTGTGAGTTCCCGTGTTCGATACTCGGCGGGGTTAACTTGAGAGTGGGTAATTTCAGAATTTTCCCTGGTCTGATCTGTCGGGAGGTTTTATCCGTGGCTAGTTGCTGCCGTAACGACAAAGACGTGCTGCCAAGCGATGCATTCAGGTAGATCATCCTTCCCTCCCTGGCACAATGGTGAGCTGTTGTCTTAAAAGTGTGAGTTCCCGCGTTCGATACTCGGCGGGGTTAACTTGGGAATGTGTAATTTCAGAATTTTCCCTGGTCTGATCTGGCGGGGAATTTCATCCATGGCTAGTTACCGCCGTAACGACAAAGACGTGCTGCCAAGCGATGCATTCAGGTAGATAATCCTTCCCTCCCTGGCACAATGGTGAGCTGTTGTCTTAAAAGTGTGAGTTCCCGCGTTCGATACTCGGCGGGGTTAACTTGGGAATGTGTAATTTCAGAATTTTCCCTGGTCTGATCTGGCGGGGAATTTCATCCGTGGCTAGTTGCTGCCGTAACGACAAAGACGTGCTGCCAAGCGATGCATTCAGGTAGATCATCCTTCCCTCCCTGGCACAATGGTGAGCTGTTGTCTTAAAAGTGTGAGTTCCCGCGTTCGATACTCGGCGGGGTTAACTTGGGAATGTGTAATTTCAGAATTTTCCCAGGTCTGATCTGGCGGGAGGTTTCATCCGTGGCTAGTTACCGCCGTAACGACAAAGACGTGCCAAGCGATGCGTTCCGGTAGATAATCCTTCCCTCCCTGGCGCAGTGGTGAGCTGTTGTCTTAAAAGTGTGAGTTCCTGCGTTCGATACTCGGCGGGGTTAACTTGGGAGTGTGTAATTTCAGAATTTTCCCTGGTCTCATCTGGCGGGGAATTTCATCCGTGGCTAGTTACTACCGTAACGACAAAGACGTGCCAAGCGATGCGTTCCGGTAGATAATCCTTCCCTCCCTGGCGCAGTGGTGAGCTGTTAAAAGTGTGAGTTCCTGCGTTCGATACTCGGCGGGGTTAATTTGGGAGTGTATAATTTCAGAATTTTCCCTGGTCTGATCTTGCGGGAGGTTTCATCCGTGGCTAGTTACTGGCGTAACGACAAAGACGTGACTGACTGACTGACTGACTCGCTTCGCTCACATTAGATATACAAATTCCAAGTTCTATTTTACTCCCTTAGGGGTTGAATTTTCAAAAATAATTCCTTAGCGGATGCTTACGTCATAATAATTACCTATATGCCAAATTTCAAGCCGATCCATCCAGTGTTTTGAGCTGTGCGTTGATAGATCAGTCAGTCACCTTTTATTACTTTACATAATTAGATTACTTATCGTATAGAAACCGATGGGCTTAATAACACTGCCGTACCCCTAACAGGTTACCCCGCTACCATCTTAGGCTGCTTCATCACTTGCCATCAGGGTTTTGGAAACCTATTGTTAAAGGACCATGGTGGTGGAATAATCTTGTATCTAGTCTTGTATCAGTAATCTTAATTATCAAGACACGCGGAAGCGTGTCCAGCCAAAGTTCAAAAAAACTGGCGAGCAGCACCGTGTGTAATATTACACGAACCATTTGGAGCCACTTTTGACCCCCTCATAACTCAAAAACTATTTCACATAAACATGTCAAATTTGGCGCATATATTGAGACCCGTCAGATACATATGTGCTCCAAATTTCATAAGCACACCTCAAATGGTTATTTAGATATAAACGTACAAAAATCGTCATTTTTCTGATCTACCTAAGTATAGATCAAAACTCTGACACGGGGCATACTACCATTGCTTAAAGCCGTATTATTTTAATACTGTTGACGTTTATGTTGTAGTGTTATAATCATTATTTTAAGGACGTCAGAGTACGTGACATTCAACCGTTATTTTGAAACAATACTGCTTTAAGCGGTGGTAGTAACTCCTTAACTATTGAAAATGACACATAATTATTATTTTAATGTAAATAATAATGAATAATAATATAGTTGCATTAAAACCTTACCTTCGTATTCATGCATTTTGTGCAACGAAACGTCATTGACAGAAAAGAAGAAACGTATTTGAAGTCGTCAGTTCAAGCTGTCAGTCATGGTGATTTGTATTCATTGTTTATAGTGGTTTTAGTGATATCGACTGTTTACCGTGCTTGTTTTCAATGTTTCACTAAAAACTTTTGATTTTGAACTTTTGCAATCATAATTGATGAGATGTAGAAATGTGCTGTAGAGGTAGTCTGACCATAGATGTAATCTGTCAATGTCAGTGTAACTCTAGGTACACTATCGGCCGGTTTCTGAATTAGGCATTCAAGCAAAAATCAGCTAAGCTTTGCTCTAGACTTAAGTTAAGACTTAAGTTTTTTATGTTTCACAAGATAAAATTGGGATTTCCCAAATTGTAATTAGCTAAGTATTTCTTCAATGGTCCCTGAGTATTCTCCAACATTACGTATGCGTTTCGTTACACGTACGAAAACCGGTATTAACCGAAAATAAAATTGTTTTCTAATTTTGTTAAATTTTATTATTAAATATAACTCAAAAAAATAGATTTTGTTCAATTTTATTTAAAGAATAATCCATTTCAAATTTTTCAAGCTTTTATATCATAAAAATCGTTGTTTTTGTCGTCGATTTTAAATCATCGCTTTATAGAATGAAGCGTATCAAATTATGCCAGTTTGACAAACGTCGGTTTTGTATATTATGTCGAATTTGTTTTCTTTTGGCTAATATTCTCGTTAAAATCTATAAAATGGAAAGAAACAAGAAAAAAAGATCTCCCTATTTCAGTTACGAGGAGAAAGCAAATCTTCTCGCATTCGTATAAAAGTAAGTAGTACCTAATATTTTTTAATATATCAACTAGCTTATGCCCGTGACTTTGTCTGCGTGGATTAAGGTTTTCTGGTATAAAGTAACCTAGATGTGATATTCCAGACCATCTATCCCTGTGCCAAATTTCATCCAGATCCGTTTAGCCGTTCTGGCGTGAAAGAATAACAAACGTCCATACATCCATACATACAAACTTCCCCGTTTATAATATTAGTAAGGATTCCCTTGTATTGCTCGTAGGCCAGCTTTACTCCGTTTTGGTTCAGTATAATATCTTGTGGATTTCTGTAACCATAATTCGTAGTTAGTAGGTACGTACTCGTACATGTAACTCTAAAAATAGAGAGTGCATAAAAATTCGTCGAGTATTCTATTCACCTAGTCACAAGACATACTTACCTGACTACTTACAAATTCCATAAAATCCAACCATCAAACTTAGAATAATGTCAATGTTTTCTTTGAATAACAGGCATATTTATGTGTTTTATATTATACTAGCTGATGCCCGCGGCTTTGTCCGCGTGGATTGAGGTATTTCGTGTCCCCGCGTGTTTTTTTAGTATTAATTAGTCATTTACATAATTTATTATTTCAGGACCAAAGCGAAGATGAGCTGATAAGTGAATCTTCACTTATCGCCACAACATCTGGTGATAATGTGATAATGTCATTTTTTAATTTCTACTTAGTAATCCATACTAATATCCATACTAGTAAAGCGTCTGTCTGTCTGTCTGCTACGCTTTCACGGCCCATTTGTTCAACCGATTTTGATAAAATTTTGTACAGGGATAGGTTATATCCCGGGGAAGGTCATAGGCTACTTTTTATCCCGGAAAATTTAAGAATTTCCGCGGGAATCAAAGAACCTTATCCACGCGGACGGAGTCGCGGGCATCATCTTGTATCTAGTATTATACTATATTATATTCTGTGTACAATAGTATTAAGTAAAAAAAATCCAGCCAAAGTTCAAAAAACTGGCGAGCAGCACCGTGTGTAACGAACCATTTGGAGCCACTTTTGACCCCCTCATAACTCAAAAACTATTTCACATAAACATGTCAAATTTGGCGCATATATTGAGACCCGTCAGATACATATGTGCTCCAAATTTCATAAGCACACCTCAAATGGTTATTTAGATATAAACGTACAAAAATCGTCATTTTTCTGATCTACCTAAGTATAGATCAAAACTCTGACACGGGGCATACTACCATTGCTTAAAGCCGTACTATTTTAATACTGTTGACGTTTATGTTGTAGTGTTATAATCATTATTTTAAGGACGTCAGAGTACGTGACATTCAACCGTTATTTTGAAACAATACTTCTTTAAGCGGTGGTAGTAACTCCTTAACTATTGAAAATGACACATAATTATTATTTTAATGTAAATAATAATGAATAATAATATAGTTGCATTAAAACCTTACCTTCGTATTCATGCATTTTGTGCAACGAAACGTCATTGACAGAAAAGAAGAAACGTATTTGAAGTCGTCAGTTCAAGCTGTCAGTCATGGTGATTTGTATTCATTGTTTATAGTGGTTTTAGTGATATCGACTGTTTACCGTGCTTGTTTTCAATGTTTCACTAAAAACTTTTGATTTTGAACTTTTGCAATCATAATTGATGAGATGTAGAAATGTGCTGTAGAGGTAGTCTGACCATAGATGTAATCTGTCAATGTCAGTGTAATTCTAGGTACACTATATTTTTCTTGAGAATTCTCGTCTTTAATTATCTTGTACAATGAGTCGTACAATAGAATTACTGGTGGGTGACACACTGACCTTAAACCGAATAATAAGTACCTACTAATGTAAAACGTAAACTAAACTAATAGAAAAGTCCTATTACAGTGTAAAGGATTATTTGAATGATAGCAAGGCATTGGTATGAATTGTTGCAGCGGCTGATTATGTAATGTTATATTATAAGTACATATATATAATTTCAAATATTTGTGAGATGGTGATAATAAAAAAAAAGCGGAGTTTATTGCGGGCTCTTCTCAGACCAGGGCACGTTTGGAACCCTCGTAGCTTTAGTTTTAAGATACCGTAGTTAATTATCACCATCACCTCTTATGCTCTGTAAGCATGACGTTCAGAAGGTGTACTTTGTAGGTACATATTTTGAATAAATATGTTTTGAGTTTGAGATTGAGTTCAATAATTTCTGTACAAAAAGTAATGATATCCCATCAAAAACATAAATGTAAAATGAGAGCCAAGTTCAAAATTGTGATAAATATGCCTTGGTTGTTGACTGCAGCGACAAAAGAAGTGAGATCTAAATGGGTGCCAAGTTCAATGGTCAGTCCTGCAATTTATTTATCCCATCAAAAACATAAATGTGAAATGAGAGGCAAATTCAAAATTGTGATATATATGCCTTGGTTGTTGACTTCAGCGACAAAAGAAGTGAGATGTAAATGGGTGCCAAGTTCAATGGTCAGTCCTGAAATTTATTTATAACAACATATAATATTTTATAACAACTTAAAATATCATTTCTTCTTATAACTTAGTATAAAATGTTGAAGACTAAGGCTTTGGCTTGGCTAGTTTCCATATACGAATTTTTATTAAGTAGGTACCTAAAAGTACAGTTTCTACCAGCTAGCCAAATTTTCGGAAGAATAAAATAAGAACTTACAGCTTTACAACTTGTGAAGGCTATAATTCGTATATGAAAACTAGCCAAGCCAAAGCCTTAGTCTTCAACATTTTATACTAAGTTATAAGAAGAAATGATATTTTAAGTTGTTATAAAATATTATATGTTGTTATAAATAAATTTCAGGACTGACCATTGAACTTGGCACCCATTTACATCTCACTTCTTTTGTCGCTGAAGTCAACAACCAAGGCATATATATCACAATTTTGAATTTGCCTCTCATTTCACATTTATGTTTTTGATGGGATAAATAAATTGCAGGACTGACCATTGAACTTGGCACCCATTTAGATCTCACTTCTTTTGTCGCTGCAGTCAACAACCAAGGCATATTTATCACAATTTTGAACTTGGCTCTCATTTTACATTTATGTTTTTGATGGGATTTATTAATAATTCCCCAATGTATTCTTGTGTCAGATAAGTACGACTTTTCCTATGTGCATGATGTAACCACCTATAAATTGAATTGTTTGTTACCTATTGCCTAAGCCATTCAACATTTTGTATTCTTACTTGTAATTCTGTTGGTAGTTCAAATAAAATAAATAAAAATAAAAATAATGCTTGCAAACTCCCATATTTTAGTGATGTTTGTAAATCACGAAGTTTGCTTGTTTATACCAATGACATATTTCAACGATCAAGTCACGTTAACGCATGTTAACCCAAAAAGGTTACTCTAGGGCCTCAGGACTTGAGAAGATTGGACGAACTTGGACCTCTAGGGTCCTAGTGTAACTTTTCAAATGAAGAACGTGATATGTTTAGGTAATTGTGAGTTTGAGTATCTTTTTTATATATTTACTGGCTGATGCCTGTGACTTCGTCCGCGTGGATTGAGGTTTTTCGGTTCCCCGCGGAACTCTTTAATTATGAATACATGAACCCTGAAAATATTACACTCCTTTTTGGGCAGTCAGTCGTGTAAAACTTTGTTGAAGAGACTGCGCTATATTCTCTGAAAGCTGCATCATATTAAGCACAATAAAAGCTAATGGACTAAAGTGAACATACGGGCTCTAAGAAATTAGCTTAAATGAGGAGATGCTCTTCAAGTCACGAAAATTTTATGTTATAGTGAAAGTGTTAGTGCAAGTTTACATGTTTAAAAACGTGACACTCAAGTTTCATCGACCTGCCTAAGACATTGTCCTACCTAAGAAATTGTCCTACGTAAAAAGTTCCTCACGGTTTCTTTCTTTCTTTAGATTGCTTTCCCATTCTATAGCCTGATCTTCCTTACATTAAGCGTTTTATTCCTCTATATACTTTGATTAGCACTTGCATTAAGTACGTTTAATATGAATCCATGAACCCTGAAAATATTACACTCCTTTTTGGGCGTCGTGTAAAACTTGGTGAAGAGAGTGCGCTATATTCTCTGAAAGCTGCATCATATTAAGCACACAAAAAGCTAATGGACTAAAAGTGCAGAACATACGGGTTTTATGGAACTAGCTTAAATGAGGAGATGCGCTTTAAGTCACGAAAATTTTATGTTATAGTGAAAGTGTTAGTGCAAGTTTACATGTTTAAAAACATGACACTCAAGTCTCATCGACTTGCCTAAGACATTGTCCTACCTAAGAAATTGTCCTACGTAAAAAGTTCCTCACGGTTTCTTTCTTTCTTTAGATTGTTTTCCCATTCTATAGCCTGATCTTCCTTACATTAAGCGTTTTATTCCTCTATATACTTTGATTAGCACTTGCATTAAGTACGTTTAATATGAATCCATGAACCCTGAAAATATTACACTCCTTTTTGGGCGTCGTGTAAAACTTGGTGAAGAGAGTGCGCTATATTCTCTGAAAGCTGCATCAAATTAAGCACAATAAAAGCTAATGGACAAAAGTGAACATACGGGCTTTATGAAACTAGCTTAAATAAGGAGATGCGCTTCAAGTCACGAAAAGAAGAAATTGTCCTACGTAAAAAGTTCCTCACGATTTTTTCCTTCACCGTAATCAAGTGTTATTTAATTTTTAAGATTTTATTAAGCACTAATCTAATCTTATCTAGCCTGAATTGTCCCACGACTGGGCAAATGCCTCCCTCCGATTTTTCCACATCTCCCTATTTTGTGCCTATATGGGCCACTCAACTTGGAATTTGTCTAATCCATCACGCCATCGTAGCCTCGGCCTACCACGCTGGCGTTGATGATTTTGGGGTTCAGAAAGAAGCAGATTTAGCCACAAGTCATCTGGCAAACCCGGCTGAGTTTGTTGTGGGCTCTTCTCAGACCAGGGCGCGTTTGGAACCCTCGTAGCTTTAGTTTTAAGATACCGTAACCAATTATCACCATCATGTTTTATAATATGTAAGTAATTTTTAACATCAATAAGTGTACCTACAGTGTACCTATATTGAATAAATGATATTTAGTATTGAGTATTGGCATACCTCACATGACCAGTGCCACTTTGACGACATTTGACGACCTCCGTGGCGCAGTGTGTAGCGCTGTTGTCTTAACGTGCGGAGGTCCCGGGTTCGATCCCCGGCAGGGTCAGCCTGGTGGGAGGCTTCGGCCGTGGCTAGTTACCACCTTACCGGCAAAGACGTGCCACGCGATTTAGCGTTCCGGTAAGATGCCGTGTAGAAACCGAATAGGGGTATGAGTTTAATTTATCTGCCATGCCCCTAACAGGTTAGCCCGTTACCATCTTAGACTGCATCATCACTTACCATCAGGTGAGATCGCAGTCAAGGGCTAACTTGTAGTGGATAAAAAAAAACTTGAGTGAAGCTGTTGCAAGGCGAACGTAGGCTTCTATAGTTTTGGATCGTATGTCCGAGTTTCTTACACGATCTACTAGTTTTAAACCAAGTATACCCTAATAATAAAATAATTTAATATATTTTTATTTTATTTTATTTATTAAGTACACTAACAATTTTTCTTTTTTTACATATATGACAAACACAGGAACGTTCAAATTATTACTATTTCTTATACATAAATCGATTACTGCCTCGTTGGTCTAGTGGTTAGCATGTTTGACTGCGGCCGACGAGGTCCCGGGTTCGAGTCCCGGGTCGGGCCATAATTAAGTACCGGGTTTTTCTGATTAGAAATTCTCAGTACTAGCCCGGAGTTAGGAAGTTGGCGGCGTTTCACCCCCGTGCCTCGGAGAGCACGTTAAGCCGTCGGTCCCGGTTATTATCACTATCATGATAATAGTCGTTAAAGCCCGCCAACCCGCATTGGAGCAGCGTGGTGGGTCTAAGCTCTTATTCCCTCTCTCCTATGAGAGTGGAGGCCTGTGCCCAGCAGTGGGATGTTACTGGGCTGTAGATGATGATACATAAATCGATTACAAGTGCACATAGCATTTAATGTTATATATGTCATGCAAACATAATAACAAGATTTTGACAATACCATTGTATTGTATTTAATTATTTACCATTGTATTGTATTGTATTAAAAACTTACAAACTTACAATCTAGTATGGGATAGGTGAAGCAAGTAAATTTAATTCCCGCAAGAGACATAATACAATTAGCAGCGGTGCTAGAGCAGATTCTCCTTTGATTAAACATTCTGCTTCGCTCCGCAACTTAAGTTTTACTCCGCATTTGCATTGCTTTGTTAATACCTATCTCTATTCGCATATTAGGCTAGGCAATAAAGCTAGTTGACCCCAACAATAATTCCTCAGACGACGAAACTTTACAGTATGATAAAGTATCCTGGCTTCAACGTATATTGAAGAGAAGCAGGCGTTACTTTGCGGAAGTCCATGATAGTGAATGAACTAGAAGTTTAATTCGCTATAATCCGCTACAGTAGACGCCACTGTGTGGTCCAGTGCGTGTCTTCCACCTGCAGCATGCGACACCCACCACCCAGCAATTCGCACAGGCACAACACCACACCACACAAATCCTCCAAATCACTCTCAACGTACGTTTCACTCCGACACCGGAGCATCTTCAGGAGATGTTGACTCGACAATGCACGATTGTGAAGTGACTATCGTATCGCAAGTTCCAGCTTATATACCTTTTTGGCGTGGCTCATACTGAAGCCCCGCCCCCTCCCCTATTACTGTATAAATTGAGTAAAGGTGCTTTGTCTACTGTAGCGGATTATAGCGAATTAAACTTCTAGTTCATTCACTTCAACGTATGTTATAAAATATCCAATAAAAAATTAGAAAGTAAGTAAGGTTTTTATGCTACATGTACCCCAATTCTTAGAAAAATGTTACTATGATGATGTGAAGGAATATATTTACCTATTACGCAATAAGCAATAATTGTTAAGTACTGACATGGTTATTTTGATTTCTCTGAGATTAATTTAATTTATATTGAATTTAATTAATTTAATTGATATTTTTTAGCTGATATCCTAATAATTTATTATCTTACCTACTAATTATTCCTAATATTTGCACACTATTAATTTAGTTGAATGTTTATGAACATATTATTATATTACCAACATTATGTACCTACAAACATTCTTGCAAATAAATGATTATTTATTTATGTTAGAACCGGAAGGTACATTATCGCGTTTACGAAGTTTAGGTTTGATAATAAAATTATAAATTAATCGGTTTAAATATCGATGTTCTGCATCTTCATTATTTCGTGTGATATTGTAAATATACTACCTGCTATTATTTTAAACAGAAATTGAGAAAATGAATATTTTCTCGATTTCTGTTTAAAATCATAAATATTAAGTTTTTGGTATAAATACCTAACTTCCGCATGTATGTTTTTTTGGATATTTTTGTATAAGTTTTGGTTCATACCATACTACAACCCAGCCAAGTTTCAACGACTGAGGATTTAATGCAGGGGTCTCCATTTAACGAACCCCCCGTCGACTATATCTGGTGGACGAGTGGCCTAGTTGTGACAATGCATAATATTAATTATTTTATCAGTCGATTGCTATAATCAGTGGCGTGCAGTCATAGAGGCATAAAAGCACTGCTCACCCAAATGGAAATACGTCAATGTTCATTTTCTTTATATCAGTCAGTCAATAAGTATTCTGACTAACTAATGCCTACCCTAGCTTCAAGCCCTGTGCACGCCACTGGCTATAATTATTGTTAAGCAACATTGAGCCAAGTCAGTAACTAGATGAGTGACTGAATTTACATGTTGTAACATTTTTCTTTTTATGAAAAGTGCAACTGCTCAGTTTCTTGCCATCTCTTCGCAGGCTTTCCGAACCGGTGGTAGAGCTAAAACATGACGTAAAACTCAAAAGACACCTGTTTGTTGTATATGTCACCGTAAGATTGTGAAAACCGTTAGATTATAATCTAACTCGCGAAATTCTAAACTGTCGAAAGATTACAATTTAACGCATTATTTTCCGGTAGATTGTAATCTGATAGGTATTTAAACCCGATAAAACCTAAGTGCACTACTTGATTGTTTATGTCGAACCCTAACCTAACCTACAAGAAAGAGACAAGAAAACGTAAATAAAATGAATATTTCAAAAATTGAAACTCAGAACACTGAACAGTTTACAATCTTTCAACAGTTTAGAATTTCACAAGTTAGATTATAATCTAACGGTTTTTACAATCTTACGGTGACATATATAATATAAACAAACTGAGTATTGAGTGTTTTACTCACCAACACCCGGCTAAAGGCAGTGCCTCTTTTATGTGATAAGCAATAAGGTCGGATTTTCCGAAACTCCTACAAAAGCGCAGCCGCAGGTAGTCACTCTTTTTTTTTGCCCTTGACTGCGATCTCACCTGATGGCAAGTGACGATGCAGTCTAAGATGGTAGCGGGCTAACCTGTAAGGGGGCATGGCAGTTATATTAAACCCATACCTCTATTTGGTTTCTACACGGCATCGTACCGGGACGCGTAATCGTTTGGCGGCACGTCTTTGCCGGTAGGGCTAACTAGCCACGGCCGAAGCCTCCCACCAGGTCAGACCAGGGAAAATTCAGAAATTATGAATTCCCAAATTGTCCCTGCCGGGGATAGAACCCGGGACCTCCGCACGTTAAGACAACAGCGCTACACACTGCGCCACGGAGGTCGTCACTCATTATTATAATAATTTCATTCATATAAAGCTAGTACTAGTACTATAATATTTTAGTACTAGCTATATATGAATGAATGTTTAGTTTTTATTTTACTGTTCATATGAAAAGTTAAATAAAAATAATAACTAAACAGGCATAAAATTTCGTTTCAATTTAGGTCACCGGGTCAGATAAGTTTTGAGGGACTGTAACAATGTTATTCAAAACATTGTTTGCATAAATATATATTGTGTGAGTACTTATATTGAAACGGTTATCGTTCTCAAAAGAAACGGATTATGTTATACTTCGAGTTCTATTATTAGCCAATATAATACAAATAATTCTGAAATCCGTTGTTTATGAACATCGGGAAAATAGAGAATTCTATGTTCTATTAATGTTTAACTCATTCAAAGGCCAGCATAAATAACTCAAGTTTTCAATGACAGTTTTGTCACTTGGCAAGCCACTGAAGTATTCCAAGTTACGAGTATTATTCTGCCTGACGTTAGTCTGCAGACAAAGTGCTATTCTCGAGGGGCCTATGTTGTGATAAGTTGGACCAATTTTCTCCCGCGTCCAACAATAAGATACATTTTGTATGAGATAACAGTAACTGGGGTTGTTTATTTTATGACTGGGAAAATCCCATGGCATTACCAGAAAGAAGTTCTGAAATTTAACTTCTTACGTTTTTTATATCTATATCTTCTTACGTTTTTTAATAAAATTTTATGACTGGGAAAATCCCATGACATTGCCAGAAAGAAGTTCTGAATTCTTACGTTTTTTAAAGCTACTTTAAGTTAGCCCTTGACTGCGATGTCATCTGATGGTAAGTGTTAAAGGTTATTCTAAAACACGAAAGTTAACATATTACTTACGTGTTTTAAATCTATACTACAATTTTATGACTGGGAAAATCCCATGACATTGCCAGAAAGAAGTTCTGAATTCTTACGTTTTTTAAAGCTACTGTAATAGTTAGCCCTTGCCTGCGATGTCATCTGATGGTTATTCTAAAACACGAAAGTCAACATATAATTCAGCCCCTAATTGGATCCATTATAGGTTATTCTTTATACCTAGGTTACATATGATTAAAAGTAGATCTGGTGCTTGTAATATTTGTTACAGGATGTAGCCGTGAAAGCTCTCAGTCGCGAGGGAATTGTTCTTACAACTGGAGTGTACTTCAAACGAGTGGCAACAGGGGCTTAGTCAGTGGAAGCTGGCTCAAAGAAATATGTAAGACTTTACGCCTACGCATTTTCGGGTAGGGCAAAAAACAACCGACAGGAAAGTAAGTACTGTCTTATATTATATTACCTACTTTTATAATAACGTGTATTGTGCCATATTACCCTACACATCTTGTTCAATCCTCTCACCAAAGGTTGCCTGGTGGAGATTGCTCTGTAAGCAATAAGGCCACCTCTGTATTCGTAGTTTTTAGATAATCCGTACTCTTTGTATTCTATTAGACTGCATGATCACTTACCAACAGGCGAGACTGTAGTCAAGGGCTAACTTGTAGCATGCAAGTCATAATTTAAAAACACGACTGCCCTGCCAAAAACCGAAGTAAAAAGTTAAAAATTTATATTAATCTAGTTAAATTAGAATCTTATTCACATTTTTATTGAATGATATTTTTGTGAATCACTGGATATTGAACTATAGTGTTATATATTTTTGGAATCTACTGTAACTATACGTACCTCTCAGTTAATAAAAAAATATAAAATATATTTATATTTGATAGCATAAACTATAAATTAATAGTAAAAACATATTAAATTAATAATAAAATAATAATAGTATAATTGATCTAGATGAGGAACGAATGTGGATGCAGCCGAAGCGATTTCCGTCATTCGGACCGATCGCCAGGGGAGGAAGCGAATAGCAGACTCGACGACAGAAATAATGCGTAGCATGTGCGTGTTGGGCGCGGCGAATGGCGATGTTGGCCGCCAAAGCGCACACTATGTCTGGGTCTTCTCCTCCTCATGATGGCGCGAGTGGGGAGCGATTCATAGAATTCATATTTTATTATGTGCAATTAATGAAGTATTTCGAACGCATTACATCGTTGGATGCTGTCTAATGTAAGGGAGCCTTGGTACTATGTGCCTCGTGAACCTGGCTTTGGAGAGTTTCCGACGATACTTGACCTGTCTATGCTGGATCTATATACATACTTAAAATACAACATACACGTATTATGATCGCATATTACTATCGCAGGTTGAGTTGGGCACTGTGGAATATAAGTTACTCGCTTCGGCGATGCCTCAGCACGGCTGGTTCTGCCTTGATGTCTACCTAGTTAGACGTTAAGAAGGGATTGGTTTGTTATTGTACCAGAGAGCTTGCTTTCTGTGCGCAGTGCACTTCGTGTGCACTTCTATGTTCTACAGTATGTCTGATTTTACCTTGCGATCTACTTAAAGACGACTTATGCATACCATATGTAAATTTACGACGTTCGCTACGTTCGAACAATAACTAATCATGGTTGATGGGACGCTGTTTAATATTATCACTACCTATCTTACGTTCAAAGATTGTTCTACTACCCATGGAGGTTTCCGCGCTGCATTTTATCTAACCATACTATTACTGAAGGTTGTATCACGCCTGTAGACTCTGTTTCGTTGCGGCGGACTATCCTGCAGAGCGCCTGGTGCATCCTTGAAACCTATTACAGGTATATGTGGGAGTACACCACTCTAAAAATGTAATTATCCAGCTATATGCTGACATAGTGGAACGCACCACTATAAAGTATGCCGACATACGTTGCGCTATTTCCGCGGTTGATGTCCTAGTGGTTGAAAGGATTTGACTTTTGGTATTCTATGAGACTTATTGGTCCATGCATTAATATGCCTCTTGGGATACCAAGGGAGGGAAGAAGCCTACCGTTGGTGGCGGGGCGGAGCCAGCCAACCATCATTTATTTTTTAGAAAAGTAAATGATGCCATTCTTAGCATCTTCCTTATCTTATAAAAGGAAGATGCTACCACTAGGATTAGTTCGTTTCACGGTGACCTTATGGAACAACATTTATGTTGTTAGATAAGATAGAAATCTTAACCCTGGGTTAAAACTTATAGTATTAATAGAAGGTCTTACATTCATAGTCAAAGCATAAATGTCTCGAAGTATGATATGATGCTTTAATGATTCTATACATAATGACTGGCTCACTTAGTGTATGTGCTAAAGAAGTAAGGTTCTTAGAACGAGCAAAGCGCAGTATACGTGAACTGAAAGCATGGCAGTATTGAATCAATACAACACTCGTGTAAAACGCGTGTCATTGTTTAGAGATGAATCAATACTCGAACACGCGGGTAAAGTTATGGACGAAACGATATATGAGGGTCTTACTGCTAGATGATTCACGTGCCATTCTAAAGAAATTTTGAATTTTATTGGTAGAGTAAGGCGTAGATTCTTAGGGACCCCGTCAGGTTTGTTACACTACTCATCATTTTCTAGATGATAATTATATAGTTAATCTTATCGGCGATTTTTTTGTTCAACTTAAGTCTTTAATGCGGGACCATGGTTACCCCATCATTTTTTTTAAATGTCACCCGGAATAAGCTAGGGATTCTAACGATACCTCATTTATCAAAATCGGTTCATGCGTATAGAAGTTATGGTGGAATATACAAACTCACATAAATACATACATACATGAACCCTGAAAACACTATACTCCTTTTTTCAGGCAGTCGTATAAAAACATGAATCTTTGGTTGAGTAGGGAAATGCTGCTATTGATTTTATTTGGGTTAAAATTAAGGCCATTAGGCGGTCTATTATTTACTCGATGAAAAACAAAAAAAAAACTCAAGCGTAATTTTCCACAATTTCTTATTCAGAAGCGACTATTAAACGTTCAAAGACTATTACGAAAATGGTGCTCCTCACGCTAATGTTTTCAGGGGGCATACTACCGTCGCACAAAGCAGTGTTATTATACGACTGCCTGAAAAAAGGAGTATATTGTTTTCAGGGTTCATGTATGTATGTATATTTGTATGTATGTATGTATGTATGTATGTATGTATGTGAGTTTGTATATTCCACCATAACTTCTATACGCCTGAACCGATTTCGATAAATGAGGTATCGTTAGAATCCCTAGCTTATTCCGGGTGACATAGGCTAGTAAAATTTAAAAAAAAAATGATGGGGTGACCATGGTCCCGCATTAAAGACTAAAGTTGAAAAAAAATATCGAAAATAAGATTAACTATATAATTATCATCTAGAAAATGATGAGTAGATTCCAAATATATATAACACTGTAGTTCAATATCCAGTGGTTCACAAAGAAAAATCATTTTATAAAAATGTGAATAAGATTCTATTTAACTACATTAATTTTTTGTTTGGCAGGGCAGTCGTATTTTTTAATTTTGTTAATTATGACTTGTTTGTTATGATTATGTCAGTTTTATATGACGGCCCTAAAGTAAGGATTATGGTTCTGAAACAAGAGCGTCAACAATCTATACTATATACTATACTATTACTATATTACTTTACATATTACTATTACTATAATAATATTATAAACGCGAAAGTTTGGATGGATGTTTGTTACTCAATCACGCCCCAACGGCTGAACGGATCTGGATTAAATTTGGCACAGAGATAGAATGTAATAACACATAGGTTACTTTTTATCCGGAAAATTAAAGAGTTCCCGCGGGAACCAAAAAACCTCAACCCACGCGGACGAAGTCGCGGGCATTACTAATAATACTGCTATAAACGATGGTAGTATGCCCACAGCGCTATGAAAAAATACGCAGTTCCAGTGAGCGACCTTGAAGGGAAGACGACATATCGCAACGCTCTCATCTGCCAATATACTGGACCATTTGGGTATAAATACATGAACCCTGAAAAAAATATACTTCTTTTTTCAGGCAGTCGTATTAAAAGATGACTATCTTTATTTTTGTTAAAGTAAGTTAAGTGTACTTTCTACATTATTTTATTTTATTCCAATTCAACCGCACGTGTATTTTATTAATAATTGTTAAACACTAGACGATGCACGTGTTTTGTCCGCGCGGGTTAAAGATTTTTGATTCTTTAATCTTGCAGGATTAGTTAATGTAGCCTGTTAATTCCAGGTACTTTCATTCTAAATTAGAGCTAAATCGTTTCAACCATTATGGCATATAGGATGAAGGATAGAAACATACAAAAACTAAATATTTTGCGTATGCCTAAAAAAACCTCATTAGTACATAAAACTGACGCGTTGAAAATTCCTATTTTTATCAATGACGTTGGAACACTATCTATGTAATTTAATGCGTAGTTCGACCAACTAATCTGATCCGGTGTCAGCATCGCAAGTACTATGAAAAACAAAATAAAAATCAAAACTAAACAGGCATAAAAAATAGTTCCAATTTTTGCCACCGGGTCAGATAAGTTTGTGGGACTTATAATTTTTTAATGATGATGTAATTACACTAGTGCGACCGGGCTAGTGCGAGAAAAACATATTTCCACTCGCGTTGCTCTATGGTTCCAGTATAAATGGCCGGCTCTGAGCCGAGCTGCTCGAGTGTTGTTCATTAAATTGTCATCAAATTTGACGAGCCTAGCTTTGTGGGTTCTGAATATCACTTCATTTGCATATTTCCATCACTTTTGAGTTTTTCCAAATCAAATCTCGTCTGGCCTGGTGGTTCTTATACAATCGGGGGCAGGAGCCGTCATAATGTTGACTCCCGCGTTTTAGAATTATAATCGCGAAGGTCTCTGAGTCTACTTGAGTGAATTTGCACTCTTCCGTCCGTCCGTCCGTCCGTCTGTCAGAGCATTATAACTTCTGAATTACTGAACGTAATTACTTCAAGTTTAAATATAATGTGTAAACTGATGGCCTCCAGCCGAGTATCGCTTAAAAAGTTTTTAAAATCTTTATTTCAGGGGGGCTCTCATAGAAGCGAATGCGAAGTAAAATATTTTTCATAGCGTTACATAGGATTGCGGTATATCATTTTAAAGATAATTAGGAATAGAGTACAAAATATTTTTTTTAATTTTTCCCCTAAAATTGACGAAATCGGGGGCTTTCAAAGTGGAGATTTTCTAACAAAAGTTAGAAGTCCAAAGTTGACCTCAGTACTTGAACAACAAATACTAAAATTAGGTAAATATTATAAGGAAACGAAATTATTTAATTTTGAATTAGCTTCAGTATTTTTACCAGAACTTCGCAATGATGTCAATAGATGACGCTCTGTAAAAGTTTATTCGTTTGTGCTTACAAATAATAGACGTTAGCACCATCTTACGTGGAATAAAAAAATAGTCTACTGATTGTCACATTTTTTTATTATGAAATCGTATGCTACGTAACACCCGCTCACCGAACGAGCTGCATTTTAGTAAAATACTGTAGGCATACGTATCACATCCACGCAAGCGGATGACGATTGACGCCATCAGATTCGGCGCGTTTTAATGCGTAAGGAGCAGTGAATGGATACCGCGAGGTCTCAGTTTAGGGCGAACCACTAGCTTAGGAACATCAAGGTACGTGACATCACACTGTCATTTGGAGTAATATTGCATAAGTATTACCATAGGCGTTGGCAGTATGGCCCCAGACCGGCGCTCTATACTGCGGCAGGAAGTTCGTCATAACTGCGATCATTTGAAGCGTCTCAAGTTTTGACGCGTCGATAGGTATACTTGAGGAGGCGATATTCCCGAGTTATGTTCAAGCGATTACTCTTTATGTTGGTCGGTTTATTGCGAGCGCCTAACGCTTCTGTTCAGGTTACGATCATGGCTTAGAGCAGTACTATTTTAATGTTGTTGATGCTCTTGTCTCAGAGTTATAATCCTTATTTTAGGGACGTCGAGGTATTTCATATAAATCGTTAACTATAAAATAATACTGCTTGAAGCGATTGTAGTATGTCCCGTGCTCGTTATATCCTATTGCCGGAAGGCTATCATCAGCATTACGTGTACTAATGTCTTATTAATGACTTGTATCGGCGTTTTCATGGTTTTCATTAAAACGGTTTGAAGTGCTTATTTTGATTTCATTTGAACAGAGGAAAATAATAACTGAATGCTTCTACGAAATGATTGTTCATGGGCATGGTACGCGATATTGCCTTTCTGAATTGCCAGGCTAAGCCCTTGGGCTAAATATTGCCAAAAAGCGCTAGTAGTGTGCATGAACTTCTGGGAAACAACATTAAAAAAAACGTTTCGTGTGCTATGACCCAATCCCTCCGACAGAGTCTCAATCGCTAGCGTCACAAAATTATAGTCCTTACTAATGACTGAGAATTTACAGCGTAGTGCGTTTGAGTATATAGTAGGTATGAATTGAAAAGTTTCTCAAATCCATACTAAGTTGTTTGAGCTACTCGATGAAATCGCGACGTCGGAGGTGTGTATTTTGATTTTGAAAATTGTGAAGGAATTCTTTCATATTTCATGATAAAAGGAAGCTTACCTATAGGAGAGGAAGAAGTCACTCTCTAGGTTAGCGACAAGTTTCGTTTTGATAAAAATCACGTCTATCCGTTGCTCCATTGCTGACAAATGAACAAACAAGTACTCTTTCCCTTTTATTTAGTACGGAATCTGATATGGTAGTGCAATCTGGGGGCATACTACATCGCTTTAACAGTATTATTTTAATATTATTGACGCTCTTGTTCCAGAATTATAATCCTTATTTTAGGGACGTCATATAAAACTGAAATCTAAAAACAATACTGCTTTAAGTGATGGTAGTATGGTCCCTAAACTAAATTTAGCATGATTATCTTAGTTTCAGATACTTAACACAATAGTTGCAGTTCGTAATCTCAGTCGGAAGTATGTTGAACAATCAACAATGTGAACCATAGACTAGATTATAGATTGTATAGATTATAATAATACTGGCGGTGAACAAGATGATCGAAACCACTCGACGACTAAAATGTAGCGTAGACGTCAGATAAAACTGTCTTAGTAATATCGCTTATTACAGATTTTATTTATTTTATCATTATTATTATTATAATTTATGAATATGTACCTATACCTAACTGCCTCGTTGGTCTAGTGGTTAGCATGTTTGACTGCGGCCGACGAGGTCCCGGGTTCGAGTCCCGGGTCGGGCCATAATTAAGTATCGGGTTTTTCTGATTAGAAATTCCCAGTACTACCCCGGAGTTAGGAAGTTGGCGGTGTTTCACCCCCGTGCCTCGGAGAGCACGTCAAGCCGTCGGTCCCGGTTATTATCACTAACATGATAATGGTCGTTAAAGCCCGCCAACCCACATTGGAGCAGCGTGGTGGGTCTAAGCTCTAATTCCCTCTCTCCTATGAGAGTGGAGGCCTGTGCCCAGCACTGGGACGTTAATGGGCTGTAGTGGTATTAGTAATATCGCTTATTACAGATTTTATTTATTTTATCATTATCACTATTATTATCATTATTTATGAATATATACTTAAACCTATATATATATTTGGCGCCGTCCAAGCATACTGGCTTCACGGAAGACCAGCACTGTATCTTAACAGGTATAGCACATACTGAGTGAAGACCATTTTGGGGATCAAGTCTCATTTCACCAGTTTTTCTTTTTATAAAGTCTGTTTTTTTGTCTTGTATCCCTGAATAAAGATTTCTTTCTTTTTTTTCTTACTACTTGTCCTAGTAATCAGCTGGCTTTTCAAAAACGTAAATAAGGAAGAAAGAAGACCCTCGATCTATGTTGGTGTCGAGTCGGGCAGATAGCAATAAAATAATATTATAATATAAAATATGTAAAGTAAAGTAAATATTTATTTGGTAAAATATGGTACATACAAGATGTTATTTGGTTAATTAGTACAAGCATATTTTATCGTCACCGACGTCCAGATATTAAATTAATATAATATTCTTATATAGGAATTGAAGAATTCTTGTTAGAACAATGATTTAGAAGATATTCTAACAGTCCTTTTTTAAATAATGGTAGATTTAATTCTTTTAGTTTATTGAGTAATTATAGATTTTTAATACCATACAATAACAGTTTTTAATAAAGAGACTTAGTCTACTAATAAAGTAGAATGAACATGTTGTCTTGCCGCAACTCTGTGCTGTTGTCCGTGCTGACCTTTATCCAGGCACAGCTGTAGTTTAACACCTAAGTGCTTGATTAACAACTTTGATTGCGGCCAGAGACGGGATACTTCGCGTTCACCGGAACTTCAGCACCCATTCAGCACCAAGATGCCGTAAAGCTGGCCTATGTATAATATTAAACAAGTGAATTTAATTTAACGAATTAAAAAATACGACTGCCCTGCCATATTATTTTTGGAGTTTACCTCCTTAAGAAGCGATTTGCATATATAGCCTTTGAAATCTTATTCACATCTTTTATTAAATTATATTTTTTTGTGAATCACTAAATATTGAACTATAGTGTTATATATTTTTGGAATCTGCTCATCATTTTCTAGATGATGATTATATAGTTAATCTTATATTCGATTTTTTTTTCAATTTTTGTCTTTAATGCCATGGTTACCCCATCAATTTTTTTAAAAATTTTACTAGCCTATGTGACCCGGAATAAGCTAGGGATTCTAACGATATCTCATTTATCAAAATCGGTTCAGGCGTATACAAGTTATGGTGGAATATACAAACTCACATACATACATACATACATACATGAACCCTGAAAACAATGTACTCCTTTTTTCAGGCAGTCGTATAAAAATAATACTGAATAACATCCATGCACTGACAAAGGTAAGGTCAAGGTAAGGTGACCGGCCACTGGGTTTGGAACCATGAGATTTTACATGAAGGTCTCCTTTACTGAGTAAACTTCAAAAAGGATAACGGTTTGCTGGGGCTCTTCAGATCAGGATGCATTTGGAACTCTTGTAGTTTTAAGATACAGTGATTAATTATCACCTTCGCCTCTTCTACTATATATTTTATTTATTGTATCTTATTTTGTTTTATTTTATTTTATGGTTTGCCAACAGGTAACACAAAAACAACATAAAAATAACGAAACACATTCAGTAATTAAACCCGAGCGACACTAGGTAAAAAAAGAAGCGAAATATTCTTGCCTTACGTAACTCTTTGCTGATCTTTAAGCAAGCACAGCTGTAGTTTAATACCTAAGTGCTTGATTAACATCTTTCACCGCGGCCGGAGATGTGAGACTTGTGATGCAAGATGCTGTAAAGTTGGCCGAATTAGCTTACAGACTTGTCGTAAAGGCTCGAACAGACAGAAAGCATAACGGTAGCGGTTTGCGGTAACTGCAAGTTAAACAGCAATGAGTGTAAAAAAGCTGCAATTGTAAGTCGAGGTTATTATACCTACAACTAGATGATACGGGCAAGTTGAAGGTTGGATCAAAACTTATTAGCTATAATTGTTGATAATGTAAACTAAACCTTACCTGTGCGAATGTGCGAAAAGCCTTGAACGCAGAGCCATAAACTCCGCTTTAAAAATGTGTCATATAATGTCCGCTGTCACCGGTGGCAAACTTTTCTAGTCGTGTAAACCCGTACCTCTTTCTCCCGCGATCGTCCAATATTATCTTTTATTAAGCCCAACTCATCAACGAACGCGTGGATATAGGGTTTGAAATTCTTGTCTTCGAAACTCTTCAGTTTTCTGGAATAAAAGCAGCATATGTCACTCTCCAGAATACAAACTGATCTCTGTTCCAAATTTCATCAAACTCCGTTGAAAACATTGGCCCTGAAAGCGTGGTAGAAAAGACAGGCACACTCTTTCGCATTTATAATATATTTTATTCATATTATACTATATGAATATGAATACTATATATTATAAATGCGTTTATTTATAGTATGAATAGATGAATTTCTTAGGGACAAAGTTTCTTAGGACAAAAGCATGAAAGCAACGGTTCGCATTCAGCAGCCGACAAGTAATCACAATTTGTTATATTTCGTGTATCTGTGGCATTGTAACCTTTTTTTCTTTTTAAAAAGAAGCAACTTCTGAGTTTCTAGCCGGCTCTAAATCCTACAAGAAAAACGTTTTATTTCAACCGTAAGCCAATCTTAAATTTTTATAAAATACGCTGCTACCGCCGTTTTTATGTGGCAACGCCTTATAAATGCGATTTGCGTGAGACTATGATTTACGTATCTTTGTTGAGGAGCTTGACACTTTTAATGCCTTCTTAAAACGGCAGATGGCAGTTTTTTGTTAAGAATATAAAGTTTTTTCTTCTCAAGTTCGTGGCATTATTTAAACACTAGCTAATGCCCGCGACTTCGTCTGCGTGGACTAAGGATTTTCGGTTCCCGCGGGAACTCTATAATTTTCCGTGATAAAAAGTAGCCTATGTTATTCCAGACCATGTACCAAATTTCATCCAGATCCGTTCAGCCGTCCTGGCGTGATTAAGCAACAAATATACATCCTTCCATCCATCCATACATCCATACATCCATCCATCCATACATCCATACATCCATCCATCCAAACATTCGCATTTATTAAATTAATATAGAAAACGGGTCCACTTATTTAAAGGCGAGAGCCTTAACGTGTACTAGGGTGTAGCCCTACATCTACGTTGAGAATAATGTTGTACGCAAAATGAGATTACTTGTGTATGTGTATGTGTGTATTGTGTATGTCACCGTAAGATTGTAAAAACCGTTAGATTATAATCTAACTCGCGAAATTGCAAACTGTCGAAAGATCACAATATAACGCATTTTTTTTCGGTAGATTGTAATCTGATAGATACATAAACCCAATAAAACATAAGTGCCTGTACCTAACCTAACCTACCTGTTGTTTATGTCGAGCCCTAAACCTAACCTACAAGAAACAGACAAGAAAACGTAAATACAATGAATATTTCAAAAATTAATTTAACGAATTAAAAAATACGACTGCCCTGCCATAATGGAGTTACCTCCATATGAAGCGATTTGCTTATATTGCATTGGAATCTTATTCACATTTTTAATAAATGATATTTTTTTGTGAATTACTAAATATTGAACTATAGTGTTATATATTTTTGGAATCTACTCATAATTTTATAGATGATGATTATATAGTTAATCTTATTTTCGAATTTTTTTTTTCAATTTTGGTCTTTAATGCGGGACCATGGTCACCCCATCAATTTTTTTAAAAATTTTACTAGCCTATGTCACCCGGAATAAGCTAGGGATTCTAACGATACCTCATATATCAAAATCGGTTCAGGCGTATAGAAGTTATGGTGGAATATACAAACTCACATACATACATACATCCTTTTTTCAGGCAGTCGTATAAAAATTGTCTTTCGACAGTTTACAATTTCGCTAGTTAGATTATAATCTAAAGGTGTTTACAATTTTACGGTGACATGTATAATGTATGTTCTGTATACAAGCTCATCAGCCCGCTCAGCCGCAATCAGTTTAAAGCGCGCATTCTATTACTATTCGGCTTCGTTTATATCCCGCGCTTGTGAAACTCGCTCATATATAATTAGATTCTCTCTCCAAATCTGATTATGGTTTATATGGTGTATATATGAACGCTAGTATTTTAATACGACTGCCTGGAAAAAGGAGTATATTGTTTTCAGGGTTCATGTATGTATGTGGGGCTGGGGCTGGGCGTGGGACTCACCACGTACGGTTCGGTGGCGTACCAGCTGAAGGACGCCAACATGGAAGCCTCAGGGACTGTGGACTTTGTGTGCAGAGCTGCCAAGATCATGAACAGGACCAGTAAGTAATATTAGTGTAAGGGACAATCCAGAAGTAGGTATTAATAAACACTTTTAATACGACTGCCTGAAAAAAAGAGTATATTGTTTTCAGGGTTCATGTATGTATGCGGGGCTGGGGCTGGGCGTGGGACTCACCACGTACGGCTCGGTGGCGTACCAGCTGAAGGACGCCAACATGGAAGCCTCAGGGACTGTGGACTTTGTGTGCAGAGCTGCCAAGATCATGAACAGGACCAGTAAGTAATATTAGTGTAAGGGACAATCCAGAAGTAGGTATTAATAAACACTTTTTATACGACTGCCTAAAAAAAGGAGTATATCGTTTTCAGGGTTCATGTATGTATGTGGGGCTGGGGCTGGGCGTGGGACTCACCACGTACGGCTCGGTGGCGTACCAGCTGAAGGACGCCAACATGGAAGCCTCAGGGACTGTGGACTTTGTGTGCAGAGCTGCCAAGATCATGAACAGGACCAGTAAGTAATATTAGTGTAAGGGACAATCCAGAAGTAGGTATTAATAAACACTTTTTATACGACTGCCTAAAAAAAGGAGTATATCGTTTTCAGGGTTCATGTATGTATGTGGGGCTGGGGCTGGGCGTGGGACTCACCACGTACGGCTCGGTGGCGTACCAGCTGAAGGACGCCAACATGGGAGCCTCAGGGACTGTGGACTTTGTGTGCAGAGCTGCCAAGATCATGAACAGGACCAGTAAGTAATATTAGTGTAAGGGACAATCCAGAAGTAGGTATTAATAAACACTTTTTATACGACTGCCTAAAAAAAGGAGTATATCGTTTTCAGGGTTCATGTATGTATGTGGGGCTGGGGCTGGGCGTGGGACTCACCACGTACGGCTCGGTGGCGTACCAGCTGAAGGACGCCAACATGGAAGCCTCAGGGACTGTGGACTTTGTGTGCAGAGCTGCCAAGATCATGAACAGGACCAGTAAGTAATATTAGTGTAAGGGACAATCCAGAAGTAGGTATTAATAAACACTTTTTATACGACTGCCTAAAAAAAGGAGTATATCGTTTTCAGGGTTCATGTATGTATGTGGGGCTGGGGCTGGGCGTGGGACTCACCACGTACGACTCGGTGGCGTACCAGCTGAAGGACGCCAACATGGAAGCCTCAGGGACTGTGGACTTTGTGTGCAGAGCTGCCAAGATCATGAACAGGACCAGTAAGTAATATTAGTGTAAGGGACAATCCAGAAGTAGGTATTAATAAACACTTTTTATACGACTGCCTGAAAGAAGGAGTATATCGTTTTCAGGGTTCATGTATGTATGTATATGAGTTTGTATATGCCACCATAACTTCTATACGCGTGAACCGATTTTGATAAATGAGGTATCGTTAGAATCCTTAGCTTATTCACATAGGCACATAGGCTAGAATTTTTTTTTAAAAATTGATGGGGTGACCATGGTCCCGCATTAAAGACTAAATTTGAAAAAACAAATTATATGTAAAATATTATATAGAAAATAAGATTAACTATAATATAATCATCATATAGAAAATGATATATTATATTATATATATTTGGAATAGTTTGCTTTTATTGTGTGTATTAATCGTGTATTCGACTGCCTCGTTGGTCCAGTGGTTGGCATGTTCAACTGCGGCCGACGAGGTCCCGGGTTCGATTCCCGGGTCGGGCCATAATTGAGTATTGGGTTTTTCTGATTAGAAATTCTCAGTACTAGCCCGGAGTTAGGAAGTTGGTGGTGTTTCACCCCCGTGCCTCGGAGAGCACGTTAAGCCGTCGGTCCCGGTTATTATCACTACACACACATGATAATCGTCGTTAAAGCCCGCCCACCCGCATTGGAGCAGCGTGGTGGGTCTAAGCTCCAATACCCTGTCTCCTATGAGGGTGTGGAGGCCTCTGCCCAGCAGTGGGACGTTAATGAGCTGTAGTGATGATTAATAGTGAGAAGTACAGTGTCAAACTGGTAAAATTAATGGTAAACCAGGAAGAAAATTGGACATAAATTCCTCTATACAGGTTACTAGTTAGAATTAAGTTCCACCCATCCACGCAAATGGCCAAATTACTACTTAAGTAATCAAGCTTAAAATTGTCTGGTTTTTGTAAACTTTTAAAATAAATAAATGATTAATGATTAAATGTGAAACAGTAAAACACACATAAACACTTGCATTAACAACTATAGGATTTTTTTACTAGATGTCTGAATGTCTGTTTCATCCAAGTGGATTTAGGTTTTAAAAAATCTTCTATAACATCATTGATTTTTCGAAATAAAAGTTAGCCTATGCTCTTTCACGCAAAAACTGCTAGATGGACTTGGCTGAAATTTGGATTGGAGATTGATTATACCCTGGTTTAACACATAGACTACTTTTTATCCCGGAAAATTAAAGAGTTCCCACGGGAACAAAAAACCTCAATAAACCTGGACAAAGTCGCGTGCATCATCTAGTATTATTTACGATTTAGAAGTTCACTTAATATTTCGTATCCAATTAAGTGAACAGCCATAAATTTCGATACGTTATTAATTATTTAGGTCACGTTCACAATACTTTGCCCTATACTCTACTACAAAACGTTTCACAGCTGATGGGTACTGTGATAATAATGTTTTGACCAGTTTTATAGTTATAAAGTTTACTTTGCATGAGTGCCTTGCCGTCGTGAGCAATTAGATGAGGCAGGTAATAATAAAAAATGGAATAGAGTCAAGCCGATTTTCTACAAATAAGATATGTATTTATTTATTTACAGGTAAATTGTAAGATAAGTTCTTCGTTTACAGACTCTGCCATTCCCAAGGGTCACTGGTAGAGAACATCTTATACAAAATTTCCATAGGAAAAAGGACGTTTAGTTTTCCTGAATTAAAAAAATTGCCGAGAAACTTTTCCAATTTCTTTTTTTCTAAACCAGTACCAGTATTGAAGCAAATAAAATAAAACAAAAAAATCAACTTGGGTGAGCCATTTTCTACTTTATGCGAGACTAACGCATGGCAATTAATTTTTATTATAGTTTGTTTTGGTCCAAAATAAATAAAAACTACAAATCAAAAATATAATGTATATTGTTCTCAAGACTTAGAAAGTTATAATATTTTCTTGAAATAATACAGTACTCATCAGTTGTGAAACTTGTTATAATAGGTACACCGCGTGTCGTAATACAGAACGACGCGGACCAAATTGCAGGTTAAACGGTAACCACGTTACACGTAGCTTTGAGTTTAGAATATGAGGTTAGTTTACGTTAGACCCTTACCCTGTTAAGTCGCCTTTCAGCTTATATTATTATGAGGACACAGACTTTAGGCATGACACGCATTTCAACTTTCCTCTAGGTTAAGGTATGGACAAATCCGAAATGAGGAGATCCGTAGAACTAAAGTAACCGACATAGCTCGAAAAGTATCTAGGTTGAAGTAGCAATGCACGTAGTTCGAAGAACCGATAGGTGTTGGGGTCCTAAGGTGTTTGAATCGCGGCCTCGGACTGGAAAGCGGAGCGTTGGATGACTCCTTACTAGGTGGATGAAAGATCTCGAGCGAATAGCTGGGATCACAATGATGGGGAGCGGCACAAGATCATGTATTGTTGAGACCTTTGTTCAACAGTGAACGTCTACGAACGTGACTGAGACAACGACTACGAAGGTATGGCTGGCAAAGGCACTGATTATAGGAATTTATTTCAGGAATAAAGTGGTAACTAGCCACGGCCGAAGCTTCCCACCAGGCCAGACCAGGGAAAATTCAGAAATTATAAATCCCCAAATTGATCCTGCCGGGGATCGAGCCCGGGACCTCCGCACGTTAAGACAACAGCGCTTCACACTGCACCACGGAGGTCGTCAAATGTCGTCAAAGTGGCACTGGGCCGGTCATGTGAGCCGTATGCCAATACTCAATACTCAATATCATTTATTCAATATAGGTACACTGTAGGTACACTTATTGACGTTAAAAATTACTTACTTATAAAACATGATGGTGATAATCGGTTACGGTATCTTAAAACTGAAGCTACGAGGGTTTTTACGAGGTATTTGCTAGAGAACTAAAGCAATCAACATAGCTCTCAAAGCTAGAACTTTGGGGGGAGAGCGTCTTGGCAAACGAAGTATGTAGAGTTCCCCCAGCTTATTTTTTTTTAAATTCAACTATAAGTTAGCCCTTGACTGCGATCTCACCTGATGGTATTGGATGATGCAGCCTAAGATGTTAGTGGGTTAACCTCTTAGGGGTACGGCAGTTACATGAAACCAATACCCCCTAATCGGTTTCTATACGGCATCGCTCTGGAACGCTAAATCTCTAGGCAGTACTTCTTTGCCTACTAGCGAGAGGCCGAAGCCTCCCACCAGGCCAGATCTGAGAATATTCAGAAATTATAAATTAGCGAATTGATACTACCGGGAATCGAACCCGGGGCCTCCCACTTATAAGACCACCGCTCCACCACTGCACCAGGGAGGTCGTTTAAAATGTCATTCTAATGACAAATTTGTATACAGTCTATGTGTTGCAACTTTGCAAGTTGGAATAGGCCTATAACACTGCACTTTCCACAGGGCCCTGTGGTAAGGGTGGGTGTGGCCGCTAGTTAGAGCGTCGCTTATTACACAGCAATAAGGATCAAATTAGGGACCCTTAATCCCTAACTTTTATTACACTACACTGATTTAAGTGTAAGGGTCCCTGTGAAAAGTGTAGTATAATAGGCCTATAAGTGAGTTTGACAAAAGGGATCATGACAACTCAATCAAATCAGCAACTCTTTATCAAACTTAAAAACGCTCTTCTAGTATGGAGGTTGTATGAAATTCGCAATTGTGACGTCATCAAATTTCAACGCACTTTTTTTCTTTAATCTATATTATAAAATGGTTATCAAACTGAAAACTAATCGAGGATGTGAATTTTAGGTCTTTTTGAAGACCCTCTATTTAATAATCAGTTAGAAATAATATATTTTTTATATAGGCATCATCCCTATTGTATAAATGCGTTGACCCACTGTATGAATATATACTTACACTTTGTGTATAGTTAGGGCCTAAATTGGCGGTCATAACCTTCCTATTCTCTAACTCTGTGGCTATCAAAAAATTCAAGCAATTGACGTATATTTTTATGCGACTGCCTGAAAAAAGGAGTATATTGTTTTCAACGGTCATGTATGTATGCAAGTATGTATGTATGTATGTATGTGAGTTTGTATATTCCACCATAACTTCTATACGCCTGAACCGATTTTAATAAATGAGGTATCGTTAGAATCCCTAGCTTCCAGGTGACATAGGCTAGTAAAATTTAAAAAAAAATTGGTAGGGTGACCATGGTCCCGCATTAAAGACAAAAGTTGAAAAAAAAAATCGAAAATAAGATTAACTATATAATCATCATCTAGAAAATTTTGAGTAGATTCCAAAAATATATAAACTATTGTTCAATATCCAGTGATTCACAAAAAAATATCATTTAATAAAAATGTGAGTAAGATTCTATTTAACTAGATTAATTTAGTTTTTTAACTTTTTAGTTCGTTTTTGGCAGGGCAGTCGTTTTTTTTTTTTTTTAATTATGACTTGTTCTCTGTCCTTACTTTTATATTTTATAGTTGACTTTATTAGTATTATCTATGTGTTTGTGATGCCTGTAAGTTTTATTATAGTATATTTTGATATTTTAGTAATGAAAATTCTGTAATACTTGACTAAGATCATGATTTAAATGATGATTACATTATGGCATTGTACCTACGATCTAATGAAAATTAAAAATAAAAATACATAACCATTTGCACACACATTGTATGGTAGGATATGTAAGGGAAATATTATTTTTAAGGCAGTACATCTGTACCCATTTTCCGGCAAATGATAAAAATGATGAATGATTTATTTATTTCATGTAGGACAACTTGTGTCACTTACGAAACTATAGACTCTACCATTTACTCTACCTTTAATTATGACTTGTAGCCATTGAAAGTTTGCTATGAAAAACATAAATAACATTTCATAGCAAACCTTCAATGGATAAAAAATATAAGTCAGTGGTTTTGACTTTTTGATAGCCACTGAGCTATAGAATAGGACGCAGTTGATTGCTGCGAGAACTGGGTCAGAGCACTCGGCTGTTTTAAAACGTTATAAAAACACGCTTTTAGAGTTTTCGATGGACGCTATAACTTCAGGTTTTACAGCGCTCACTTATATTATCACTACAGCCCATTAACATCCCACTGCTGGGCACAGGCCTCCACTCTCATAGGAGAGAGGGAATTAGAGCTTATACCCACCACGCAGCTCCAATGCGGGTTGGCGGGCTTTAACGACTATTATCATGTTAGTGATAATAACCGGGACCGACGGCTTAACGTGCTCTCCGAGGCACGGGGGTGAAACACCGCCAACTTCCTTACTCCGGGCTAGTACTGGGAATTTCTAATCCGAAAAACCCGATCCTAAATTATGGCCCGACCCGGGACTCGAACCCGGGACCTCGTCGGCCGCAGTCAAACATGCTAACCACTAGACCAACGAGGCAGTTATCACCATGCATCACTTATATTATGATGTGCTTGAATATATTTGCTATGGATGTTTGTTACTCAATCACGCCAGAACGGCTGAACGGATCTGGATGAAACTTGGTGCAGAAATAGATTATAGTCTGGGATAACAAATAGGCTACTTTTGTAACTAAAGGGAACTAAAAACATCAATACATGCGGTCGAAGTCACGGGCATTAGCTACTATTGTCACTCTTCAAGTCCTCGGCTGCAAAAAATCACGCTAATCCGCTGCTCTGTTGCGACGTGATTGAAGGACAAACCGACAAACAAACACATTTTCGCATTTATAATATTAGTATGATCAGTGGCGTGCACATGGTTTGAAGCTGGGGTAGGCATAAGTTAGTCAGAATACCAATTTACTAGCTGGTTTGATGAAAATTGAGTATTGACGTATATTCATTTGGGTAAGCAGCACTTTTACGCCTCTATGGACTGCACGCCATTGAGTATGATGTGATTTACTAAAATGAAATCTTCTTTGTTTCTTTCTTGATTACATTCTTGCAAATTTCTAGAGGATACTTGAAGAAGAAAGACTTAAAAGCTCTCCTGACTCATTTATTAACATGAACAATAAAAAATATTACAGCGAGAAAATAAAATCACACAAGAAAGATCTTATAGATTTCCTCCTCATTTTATAGAAAAAAAAATCCTGACATTAACATCTATCTACATAATGGAGACAGTCTTTTTTGTAAGGAAACACATACATCTATATAAAACATTACAAACGTTATACTCTAGGAATATCAAACCGTAGTAGTCCGTACTTTAGATCAATTATTATTTACAATAAACTCCCTAATACTATGAAAGAAGAAAACAAAGAGGCTACCTTTAAAAGAAAATTAAGACATTGGTTATTACAAAAATGTTTTTATAACATTCAAGAATTTCTGACTACATAGACCTCAATAGCACGATAAATGTATTTAAAATAAATTATGTATTAAAACTTATAATTATTCAATTATTTTAATTTTAGCGTAATAACTTATTTAATATTATTTTAGCCATTGACTACGACTTCTAGATTTAATAACTTGACGAGACTATTTATTTATCTAATATTTGTAATAGATTTAGTGAATCTTGTGTAATTAATTTAAAATTTGCAATGCCCTGACAGGGCCTCATGCCGATGTACTTGTATGTAGACATGGATGCAAATAAATAAAATAAAATAAAATAAAATAAAATATAACCTCGTCTCTGACACCATCGTTATTTTTCTTAATCGCAGTTAATGAATTCCATTCCTGAATTTCATTTCTTTATACTGAAACAAGTATCATAAGTTAGTATTTATCTACAATAATATATAATCAAATTAACGTGTGCCAAGTCGAAATTATTTCGACTTGATATCAGGCTAAGCAGACTAGTAAATTACTCAACCAAGCCACAGCGAAGAACTTCATAAAACTAAATTGCATACTCCTAATTCTAGTTCCAAGTTGTAAGACAGCTTTACTTTGTTATGGAGTATGGAAAGTTCTCGAAGTTTAATGAAATTCAAATACACCGCCCATTGCTTTGGAGTTGTCAAACTTATAACTAATTGCTGTGTATCTACCGTGTCATTTCACGATATATTTGCCCATAAAGAGGCTTTTAATTCACTGCGAATTAAACTGTAATGTAGGCTTTTACCACTCGTGGTTGCTTAAAATATTACCGCACGTTGTGAGCTTACAAAGTAGTTATTCATTTTCGCTTTTTCATCCTAATATCCTACTTGTATCTATAAAACTAAATTGCACTTTATAACCTAATAGTAAGAATGATTACTAGGTTATAAAGTTTACGTTATAGGTAACTGTTCAGTTGGTCAGCATGGTCGACTGCGGATCACGACGTCGTGGATTCAATTCCCGGTCGGGCATTAAACGTGTTATTTTTCTCTCTCTAATTCCCTCTCTCCGATGAGGGTGGAGGCCTGTGCCCAGCAGTGGGACGTTAATGGACTGTAGGTAACTATCTTCCCTTATCAGTAACCAAAATCCCATTATTTTTCATGTAGCTTTATGAAAGAACATAATCCTTTGTTATTTCAATGTCACGCCAGTCAGTCGTGAAAATATGCCTTTCTGGCTTTGTTCGGAAAAAAACATATTCAATAGCAAATGGAACGTTTTTCGATCTTAAAAACGCCAAATTCATATGGAAATTGGTAATGGAAAAATTCATCTAACCAAAAAATAGCTGGTAAATGAAGATTTTTTCTCTTAAAAACATGGAATTTACATTGAGAAATATTCAACTTCGTCATTTGTATGCGCGAGGTCGGTCACTTTGCATAATGTCCGGAATCTGAGCAGATTGAGGGCCACGGCCCGTATTTGATGCTGATTTGTTTTGAAGTCTTGTTTTTGAAGTCTTTATCACCCTTGAAGTTAAAATTTTTTCGGTTAATATTATCCACTAGCTGATGCCCGCGACTTCATTTGCGTGGATTGAGGTTTTTCGGTTTCCGCGAGAACTCTTTAATTTTCCGGGATAAAAAGTACCCTATGTAAGTATCTCTACGCCAAATTTCATCCCGAGGTTCTGGCGTGATTGAGTAACAAACATCCATCCGTCCATACATGCATCCATCCATCCAAACTTTCGCATATATAGTATCACTAGACTAGATAAATGATGCCCGCGACTTCGTCTGCGTGGATAATGATTTTTTGATTCCCGCGAAAACTCTTGAATTTTCAGGGATATAAAGTAGCCTATATCCTTTCCCGGGATACAACCTATCTCTGTACCAAATTTCATCAAAATCAATTGAACAGATGGGCAGTGAAAGCGTAGCAGACAGACAGTCACACTTTCATATTTTATAATTTTAGTATGGATACTTACTCACATGATCCATAAAACCTCACTTCTACGTGTAAAATCTATGTGGACGAAGTCGCGGACATCAGCTAGTCTAGTATTATATAGAAGACACTAGCGAATGCCCGCGACTACGTTTGCGTGGTTTGAGGTTTTTTGGTTCCCGCGGGAACAACAATCTATCTCTGTGCCAAAGGACATGACCAGTAATTGCCCTCCGATTCGGGACAATGCACAGGATTTCCGTTTTTACAGTAAGGTTTAAAAATTCAAAACGAAATTATTATGGATTTATTATTCCAAATAAGGTCGGGGTTCAAATGACAAAAAAAAACAGTACGTTTATTGTTTAAATCTTGAGCGTCCGCTTTCCTCTTTAAGCACTACTCCATTTTGACGTTCCATTATATCCATGCCTAATAATAATCTTGTAACCCTACATGAATACCATTTAAGTACCTTAGTTATTATATTAGGAATGATTTATTTTTGATCAATTAAATAGTAATGAAAAGGAAAAGTATGTTTTGTTTATAATTATTTTTATTTTTTGACAAGTCTCAAACTAATCGATCGAACAAAGCATTTTGAAATACTACGTTTAAAGGAACGCCCTGTCACATTGCATATGCTGCCATCTGTGGTCGAATAGTTGAACTTGTTAACGAAAAGTAGTGAGCAATACTTAAAAATATTTTCTAGACTCACCACAATAACTAGCGCCATCTAGTGTGGGAAAGCAGTTTTTGGTGAAACTTTTTTTATCTATTTTCTCAGTTTTCAGAGCCTTCAGACTCCTGAAACTTTTTTATTTGAAAACTATAAAATATAACATTTACAATAATAAAGAAATAATACTTGAAAATATTTTTTTAGACTCGCTTAACACAATAAATAGCGCCATCTAGTGTGGGAAAGCAGTCTTTTGGTGAAACTTTTTTGTTCATTTTCGCAGTTTTCCGAGCCTTCAGAGTCCTGAAACTTTTTTATCTGAAAACAGTGAAATATTACAATTACAATAATAAAGAAATCATTGCTGAACATTGATTTTTGACACCTAGGCAAGCTGCCATAGTTCCACCGGTCAAGTCCTTTCAGCCAGATCTGTTCAGCGGTTGGGGCATGATTGAGTAACAAACATTCATACATCCATCCAAACCATCCAAACTTTCGCATTTATAATATTAGTAAGATAAGATACCAGGATCGCATACCGCTGAAGGCGTTAGCCCTGGGCGTGAAATGCTCGGCCGCTATAAAGAGTAATTGCCTGAACATAACTCGAGGGATATCGTGTCATCACACGCATGCAGACACTTAGTGGGGAACTTTTATAGACGCAGAGAATTACAAACTGATAATATATAAACTGCTCTATCTAGTACTAGTGGTATCCATAGGATAGTTTTAACTATATAATGTTATAGTTAACTTTAACATTAGACGCAAAAGAGCTAAAGAGTTATTGGAGAAACGAATAAACTTTTACAGAGAGCCGTCTATTAACATCATTGTGAAGTTCTGTTAAAAATACTGAAGCTCATCAAAAATTAAATAATTTCGTTTCCTTATAATATTTATTTATCTTATTTTAGTATTTGTTGTTCAAGTACAGGATATAATTCAAATAATTGATCACGTTTCAGGCTCAGCCTTTCAGAAAATTGAGAGTTCTGAGGTCAACTTTGGACGTTAGAAAATCTCCACTTTGAAAGCCCCCTATTTCGTCAATTTTAGAGAAAAAATAAAAAATATATATTTTTGTACTCTATTCCTAATTATCTTTAAAATGATAAACCGCAATTGTAACGCTATAAAAAATATTTTACTTCGCATTCGCTTCTATGAGAGCCGACCTGAAATAAAGATTTTAATAACTTTTTAAGCCATATTCGGCTGGAGGCCATCGGTTTGCATGTTATATTTAAATTTGAAGTAATTAATTACGTTCAGTAATTCAGAAGTTATAAGGCTCTGACAGACGGACGGACGGACAAGTGTAAATTCACTGAAGTAGACTCAATGACCTTCGCTTCGCTCCAACTAGATTCAATGCCCGCGACTATAGATATACGCGAGATCAGGGACTGAAAAACAGATTATTAAAGGTTACAGAATCGAAGCTGTAACCCTTTTCAATGTGTTTTTAATTTTGTTACACTTATATTTCTGTAACAGAAATGAATCTGTACCAGAAATAAAGGGTTTTAATTTGTTTTAAAGTGTAACCGAATTTGTAACCGACGTTGCCTACTGTTGACACGTATTCAAATTTGAAACCTAAGATGAAAGCACCGATGGTTGCAATTGTTTTAAGAAAAACATGGCCATGTTGTGTCAGTGTGTGTAAAGTCCAATGAAGTGAGAAGAACGCGTTGTCACACCGTGCAGTTTGTTAGGACATGTACCTATTAGGGTTACAGATAAAAACACTTATTAACAGAAATAAACGGTTACAGATTGATTGTGTTACAGTGTCGTTTCTGTTTCCGTTATAAGTGTTTCTGTTTTATTATAACAGCTTCAAAAAAACAGCGTTTAAACCCCTTATTTCGGTTACTGTTTCAGTCCTTACGCGAGATGGTATGGATCTTAACTAAGGTTTATACAGTCAGGTTAAGATGGAGGGTGGAACGTCTTGACTCTCGTAAATCAAGCCAAGGTGGATCAGCTAGCTAAGACAAAAAAAACATCGATATTGATAACTATATCAATGCTTTTTTCTTTGAAAGGAGTAGGTAATGCTGACTGCAAGGTTTATGTGTCCACTTGATTGAGGGGCCCTCAAATTTTGTGAGGAACGCAGATCCTCTCGAGGGACACTCGATCTTAAGAGCTTTCTTATAGGTCACATCCTCTGTTAGTTGCTAATCAAATAAAAATCTTATCCTCTTATGAATAAGACTATATTTTACATTGTAATTAAGTAACAATAGACAATCTTACGGATAGAACATTACAATTTGTGTAGGAAGTCCTAAGTGGTTTTCCGTGAAAATTTTGCTCTACCTACAATAGGAATTATATTATGAGAGCTATTAAAGCTTAGGAATTAGGAATAAGGATGGATTTAAGGGCGGCACTGGGCAGACTTTATACACCTTTGGGAACATTATGGAAAACTAGGGCATAGGCATGCAGTTTTCTTACGATATGGAGGACTAACTATTAAACCCATAAAACCTATATTTTACTAGCTGATGCTCACGATTTCGTCCGCGTGGATTGAGATTTTTGCTTCCCAAGGGGACTCTTTAATTTTCCGGGTTAAAAAGTAGCTAAGTGTTATTCCAGACCATAATCTAACACTGTGCTATATTAAATGCGAAGGTTTGGATGGATAGATGATTTTTACTCAATCACGCCAGAACTGCTGCGGGGGGTTTTTTTTATCCACTACAAGTTAGCCCTTGACTGCGATCTCACCTGATGGTAAGTGAAGATGCAGTCTAAGATGGTAGCGAAAGGTTGAATTTGTTGTGGGCTCTTCTCAGACCAGGGCTCGTTTGGAACCCTCGTATAGTTTTAAGACACCGTTACCGATTATCACCATCATGTTTTATAAGTAATTTTTAACGTCAATAGGTGTACCTACAGTGTACCTACATTGAATAAATGATATTGAGTATTGAGTATTGAACCAAAAAACGACAATTTTAGTGGGTGAAGCCGCGGGCATCGTCTAGTAAAAAAATAAAAATCACCTCGGTCACATCATATTAAAGCTACAAAACCCTCTCCATCCGTCCCCTTGCAGTAAAACCTCTATCATTCGACCCTATAACATTTTTCCCATCTTTACAGCGTTGGACCCGCAGTCTTTACGGCGTTTAGGGACAGGGGAAGATGATAACGTGACGAATCCACACTGATCCCTATATTCTTATTTTGTTTTACGACCTTCGTAAAGGTTTTCATACAGTTGATGTAATAGCGAAGACTTCGAAGGAAAATTAGTATGGGACATCAAATTATAGAGATTTATAACGGCGTTTAGGGACAGGGGAAGATGATAACGTGACGAATCCTCACTGATCCCTATATTCTTATTTTGTTTTACGACCTTCGTAAAGGTTTTCATACAGTTGATGTAGTAGCGAAGGCTTCGAAGGAAAATTAGTATGGGACATCAAATTATAGAGATTCATAAGCTATACTTCTCTACCTACTAGTACCTAATCTTACTTCTTACTAATACTAGAAATGCGAATGTTTGGATGGATGTATGGATGTATGTTACTCAATCACGCCCCAAAGGCTGAACGGAACTGACTGAAATTTGGCACAGAGATAGATTATAGTCTGGAATAACATATAGGCTACTTTTTATCCCGGAAAATTTTAAAAGTTCCCGCGGGAACCATAAAACCTCAAATCACGCGGACGAAGTCGCGGGCATCAGCTAGTAATATATAATTTTGTCGCGTAGGTGTGGTTGGTCTACACCCCCGCTCGTCATATCAACGTGACAGATTAATTCTAGTAATGTTCGCATCGATAACTGTTGCGATGGGATTCACGTTCGGATTACAGTTAATACCCTAAACCTACGTCATTAGTTAAGCTGTTTTAACATTTAGAATTAAGGGATAAACACGCATCAGTTACTGCGTAATAAATAATAATACGGCGGCCTGTCTCCAGAGAGATTGGCTATCTGCGTGGGACATATTATAGTGCGCAAGTGTGTGCGCGTACACAGGTGCACTCTCTGTTCCTTCACTCTCATAATCTGATGGGACTGAAAGAGATCAGGCAGGATCGACGGCTTAACGTGCTCTCCGAGGCACGGAGGTGAAACACCGCCAACTTCCTATCTCCGGGCTAGTACTGAGAATTTATTGTCAGAAAAACCCAATACTTGTTATGGCCCGACCTAGGACTCGAAACCAGGACCTCGTTAGTTACAGTGGAACATGCTAACCATTAGACCAACGAGGCAGTCAGTACTGCGTATGTATGTCACCGTAAGATTGCAAAAACCGTTAGATTGTAACCTAAATTTACGTTTTCTTGTTTCTTTCTTGTAGGTTAGGTTAAGATTCGACATAAATAATCAGGTATTAATATACCTAATATTACATACAGATTACAATCTACTGAAAAATAATGCGTTAAATTGTGATTTGTTGAAAGTTTACAATTTCGCTAGTTACAATCTAACGGTTATTACTATTTTACGGTGACATGTACACAGTAAAACATCAATAGTTCTGCAAGGCATTCTTCAGCAGAAGTTACGCTTCAACGTTACCTCCTTCAAAAAAATCCTCAAAGAAGAAAAATATTGACGACCTCCCCGGCGCAGTGTTAAGCACTGTTACCTTAACGTGGGAGGTCCCAGGTTCGATCCCCGGCAAGTTCGGTTTGGGAATCAATAATTTCTGAATTTACAATATCTACTAACGAGTTTAGCTGTTGAAATTATTAATTAACTTGTATTGAAATTCAAAAGCAACTCTATCAAAGTTTGCTCGTAGCACGGGTGGTAGTGTAAACAGCATTAATCTCAGGTGTGATGGCGGAGGGACGCTATCCATCATCATCGGGAGCTAGTTCCTGACGCGCCATCCATCACGCGCTGACAGCTACAGTGTGACGCGACTCAAGGAAGATAAGACGCAATGCAGTACACCGGTATAATTTTTTCTTTTTAATTATATAGGCCAGCGCTTGGTTGCAATCAGACTTGCTTGCAAGTGGTGATAGGCCAGCGCTTGGCTGCAATCAGACTTGCTTGCAAGTTGTGATAGGCCAGCGCTTGGCTGCAATCAGACTAGCTTGCAAGTTGTGATAGGCCAGCGCTTGGCTGCAATCAGAATTGCTTGCAAGTGGTGATGCAGCCTAAGTATTAATCATTTTATATAGAAATTCAAAAGTAACTCTATCAAAGTTTGCTCGTAGCACGGGTGGTAGTGTAAACAACGTTAATCTCAGGTGTGGAGGCGGAGAGACGCTATCCATCATCATCGGGAGCTAGTTGCTGAAGCGCCATCCATCACGCGCTGACAGCTACAGTGTGACACGACTCAAGGAAGATAAGACGCAATGCAGTACACCGGTATAATTGTTTTCTTTTTAATTATATAGGCCAGCGCTTGGTTGCAATCAGACTTGCTTGCAAGTGGTGATAGGCCAGCGCTTGGCTGCAATCAGACTTGCTTGCAAGTGGTGATAGGCAGCGCTTGTCTGCAATTAGACTTGCTTGCAAGTGGTGATAGGCCAGCGCTTGGCTGCAATCAGACTTGCTTGCAAGTTGTGATAGGCCAGCGCTTGGTTGCAATCAGACTTGCTTGCATGTGGTGATGCAGCCTAAGTATTAATTAACTTGTATTGAAATTCAAAAGCAACTCTATCAAAGTTTGCTCGTCGCACGGGTGGTAGTGTAAACAGCATTAATCTCAGGACTCAAGGACGATAAGATGCCATGCAAAAGTAAAGTAAAAAGTAAAATATACTATTGTACACCATACAAAAAATAAAATACAATAGATATAATAATCTAATGGACATGGCACAACAGGCGGCCTTATCGCTCTGACAGCGATCTTTTCCAGGCAACCTTAGGGCAAAGGATACATTGAAATAGAAAGCGGAAGGGGTGTACTAAAGAGAAGAAATTAAGTAATATACAAAAAGATGCAGAAGTGAGTAATATAAAAATATAATTATTAGTATCTAAATAGATATAATAGAAAGAAAATAGTTACGTATAGTAATAAAGATTATAGACGACAAATAGATAAATATATTTAAAAGATAAATAATGCTGTTTCAGATAGGAAGTGATTGAGTCTATTATCCAAGGGAAGAGAATTCCAAAGCCGTATAGCAGTAACAGTAAAAGATTTATCATAGAAGGAAGAATAATGTCTAGGAGTACTTAGCAATAGATTATTTTGGGAACGGAGAGTATAAGCATGTGTATTAAATATGTACTTAAATCGATCTTTTAAATAATGAGGAGTGGTGGGATTGAACAGAATGCAGTAAAGAAGGTGAAGAGTATGAGTATGCAGTACATTGGTATATATCTTTTTTTGTTTCAATTATTTAGGCCAGCGCTTGGCTGCAGTCAGACTTGCTTGCAAGTGGTGATACAGTCTAAGGTGGAGCGCGCTTGCCTAGAAGATGCCTATTCACTCTTGATTTGAAGGTACCTATATTAAAAGAGGTGGGGAAAATGGAAGCCGGAAGGGCATTCCACATCCTAGCGATTCTAATTAGAAACAAGGAAGCAAATCGCTTCGTACGACTGCGTAAGGGTGCAGACCTTATTACCGTACCTTTAGTACCATATTATTATACTTGGGAACCTGTTCTCAGCTTATGTCGGTTTATTAATGTCACCGTAAGATTGTAAAAACCGTTAGATTATAATCTAACTCGCGAAATTCTAAACTGTCGAAAGATTGTAAACTGTTCTGAGTGTAAATTTTTGAAATATTCATTTTATTTACGTTTTCTTGTCTCTTTCTTGTAGGTTAGGTTAGGGTTTGACATAAATAACCAAGTAGTGCCCGGCCGCAGGCCGGGCACTTAGGTTTTATCGGGTTTAAATACCTATCAGATTACGATCTACCGGAAAAAAATGCGTTAAATTCTAATCTTTCGACAGTTTAGAATTTCGCGAGTTTGATTATAATCTAACGGTTTTTACAATCTTACGGTGACATTAATAAGGGGCTAAGTCATCCTTGTGCATATAAATAAGAATCTGTTAACCAGCTGATGCCCGCGACAACGTCCGTGTGGATTGAGGTTTTTTGGTTCCCGCGGGAACTCCTTAATTTTCTGGGATAAAAAGTAGCCTATTGTAGACTATAATCTATCTCTGTGCCAAATTTCATCCAACTCCGCTCAGCCGTTCGGGCGTGATTGAGAAACAAACATCCATCCAAACTGTCGCATTTATAATATTATAAAGTAATATTGAAGCGCTCGTATTTAAATGATCATCGACATCGTCGTCATTTCAACACATCGTCGGCCCTACTGTTGTATCAGTACATAATACGAAATTGAACAACTTAAAAACCATGTTTTAATAACTTATGATTTACTAGAGTTCGGCAAGTATTCTTTGCACATTTTTATGTTGCAGTACATCTCCGTGCCGCGTCGCTTAAGTCGCCCAGCTCCCTAAAAACTCATAAAATTAGAAAAAAAAAGAAAAAGAAAAGCCTTTTATTCTCATAACCTTGTAGATAAGTAATAACCTAGGAAGGGTAGTATGGTTAGTGTTGCTTCATTTGATATTACTTATTACATAAGAGCCCCTTTAAGGTATAGGCCTCCCCCAACCTCTTCCACTTCTCCCTGTCCTTGCCCACATTCATCCATCCTTTCCCTGCAGTTTGGATTATCACATCAGTCCACCGTTTGTTTGATCTTCCAACCTCCCTTTTTCCTGAAGGTCCTCTCCACTGCGTGGTCTGTATGGTCCATCTATAACTCATACAAGGAATATTTTCCGCGTCTCTGTAGTGAGGCTTGAGCTTAAAAACTGGTTTGAAAATATGTGCTAAAAATACAATCAAAATAATTAAAAAACACGACTGCCCTGCCAAAAAACGAACTAAAAAGTTAGCAATCTAAATTAATCTAGATAACTTAATAGATTTTTATTCACATTTATATTAAATGATATTTTTTTGTGAATCACTGGATATTGAACTATAGTGTTATATATTTTTGGAATCTACTCATCATTTTATAGTTAATCTTATTTTCGTTTTTTTTTCAAATTTAGTCTTTAATGCGGGATCATGGTCACCCCATAATTTTTTTTTTAAATTTTACTAGCCTATGTCACCCGGAATAAGCTAGGGATTCTAACGATACCTCATTTGTCAAATCGGTTCAGGCGTATAGAAGTTATGGTGGAATATACAAACTCACATACATACATACATGAACCCTGAAAACAATATACTCCTTTTTTCAGGCAGTCGTATAAAAATATAAAGGAGAGTAAACAAATTGCCGGTCGCGGGATGTATGCTCAGGATGCTCTAGTGCGCTCCAGTGCGCTTGGAGAGTGCTCGAGTCGTCCCGAATACCGATAGCCCTCCCTGGCTATTCTTACTCGCGTGAGGGCTTATCGTGTGTTGTGTTTAGAATCAAATGGACAAAGAAAATCTTTATTAACAACTATAAACACAAACACATACAGCATAAATCCAAATAGTAAAAAACGAGTGCGCTTTAGACCACACGAATGTCATGATTTTCTAGTTTTATATTCTGTGGAACGACATTCGCAATAAATATAAGGCCATAAAGGACTTGAATCCAGGGCCGTAAAATAAAATAATTAAAAAAGGGGGAATTCTGAGGGCCAATGGGGACGCTTCCCGCCAATGGAGCGCGAAGGACGAAGAAAGAAGAGAATATGATATTATCAGAAGGAATAAAGTATATCATTGAACATTGGGTTTTAATTCATTAAAACTCAGAAGCGGGATAAGATCCGTCGACCCACATAATTATTGAGGTATTGCTAGAGTATTCTAAATTCTAATTCTTGATTCATATTAATTATCAATTTTGTGATCTCCCATGACTCAATAATAATAATAAAATTACGAAACAGGATAATTTAGTATGCATGTGGATTAATGATATTTGCATGTTTTGGTCTAGTTATTTTATGACAATGTTAAACTGATTGATTTAGAGTATCATTTGAATAGAGTGATTTACTACTATTCCTGCTTACTCCAATCATGACACGACTGAAGTAAAACTTAGTAACTGGCTATGAGAGAAAGAGAGAAAGAAAATGTGTGCTCGCACCTCTCTTTTTCTCCCCTACAGTCAGTGGCTGCATAGGATTTGAAGCTGGGGTAGGCATTAGTTGGTCAGAATACCTATTTACTAGCTGTTTGGATTAAAAATGAGCATTGACGTATTTCCATTTGGGTAAGCAGTGCTATTATGCATCTAAGAACTGCACGCCACTGCCTACAGTGATATACGAAACTCTCTCTCTTTCTATCTTCACTAATGTAGCATAGTCTATGGTAATATTTGTCAAGGTCTATGATAAACAAAAAATAAACTTTGTCTTTGATCGGAACTAAGAGCTGTGTGATTGACTAAACCCTTTTTCCCTTTTAAACTAATTTAATAAAAGATTAAAGCCATCAAATACTCTCCACTAGAATACCAATAATACTTGGTGTCAGAAGTGGGATTCGCACCCACGCCCACTTATCCCTTTAAACTTTCGTTCGCCTCGCCGGTCACACTTTTCGTAACGCTCTCGTCACGCATTCACCAGCTTACTCCCCAAGTCAAGCGTCCTTAAAGAAGTTTTACTTCAAAAACCATACTGTTACATACAATGTATTAGTTTATCAGTTTGTACAGCAGTTCAACGCTACCAAGAGATGAGTCCCTCAGCTTATTTTGCGCCTCTTGGCCTCACAGACTCTAAAAACATGCTACTAGAAAGAAAGAAAACACATTTATTCACAAATGTATGACAGATGTTTGTCTGCAACACACAGACAAACATCTGTCATACATAACTGTACACACAAATTTATTTTTGTCTGTGACACCACCCGAAATGGGTGTACAGCTCAGTCAATCTGTTCGAAGAATTTTAATGGTAACAGAGGTAGGTTTTACCACGGGGAAGGACATAGGTTTCATTTATCCTGCAAAATGTATGAAGATTGCAAATTTCCTGCAATTGCTTGCAAATTGCCGCGAGAATACAAAAAATACCACAGAATAGCAAGAAACCGTCTGTTTTGGCATCCTTATGTGGATGACGTCCAGTCAGCTCGATCGAAACGGTTCTGCTCTACGTTTCAGATTTGAACCGCCAGGATGTGGAATGCCCTTCCGGTGGATGTATTCCTTGCTAAGTATAACTTAAGAACCTTTAAAGGTAAGAGTGAATAGGCATCTTCTAGGCGGGCGTCAATCTAGACATCATCATTGTTTTGTATTAATCGTTAATCGTCAAGCGCAAGTTAGGATCTTGCAATAAAATTTCAAGGAAAACATACTTTATTAATCTCTAACGGACTTCGATGAGGAATAATTTTATTTATTATCTCAATTTTTTTTTTTCTTTATTTCATTTTTTTGAGTTTTATTCATAGAAGTTTGTCCCCAAATCGACCAATCAATCAAATAAAACAACTTAATCGCGATGAAGTCGCGGGCATCAGCTAGTGTATAATAATCAGCCCTCACTCCACATGACGTATGAACGCATTATGCAACGAAATCAACCTGACCTCACCTGACCTCTTGTAACCCCGACCGGATGTTAGCGTGCGGCCGGATTTGAACCCACTGCCTGCCCGATTACATTCCTGCATTTATACTTTGTTATCTAAACCGTTGGCTGCCATAAACTTGCTATGTGATAAGGGTAATTAAATTAAAACACAGAAATAGTAACAGGTGAATATTTCCATTATGAGTCTGATCATGATTAACTTACGTGAAGCCTGAAGTTGTAACATTAAACACGTGCAAGTTTAAATGAGAGTAAAAAAATGTTCAAAGTTCTATTATCTACATGAAACTTCGCTTAATACTTAAAGTATATAGGTCCTTTTTATCGTTAAATTGTGAACAAGTCAAGACTAAATCGTAGGCAGGTAGTACGTTACATAATACTCGTAATGGATTTGCTTTTTGCTTTGGTTCGTTTACTTATAAATATTTTCCTTTGAACAAAATAATGCCCTTTAGGAATATTGGTTCGTACCTACTTTTTGTCAAATTAAATTGTATACAAATCTTAGGTTACGCAGACGACGTCGATCTTATCGCAAGAAACCAGGAAACCCTAAAGCAGGAGTATATCCGGATTAAAACTGCCGCTGAAAATGTAGGCCTTAAGATTAACACCCAAAAGACTATTGCTGGCAACTAAGGCTGAAGCTATCCCACAAAGTCAAATAGAAATGGAGATGCAGCCATAAAACAGTTCGAAATTCGTATACTTAAGCTCGCAAATCACATCTAATGATATATCCACAGAAATAAGGCGGAGAATAGCTATCGCAAACAGAGCATACTATGGTCTAACAAGTGAAATTAATTTAACGAATTAAAAAATACGACTGCCCTGCCATATTATTTTTGGAGTTTACCTCCATAAGAAGCGATTTGCCTAAATAGCCTTTGGAATCTTATTCACATTTTTTTATTAAATGATATTTTTTTGTGAATCACTAAACATTGAACTATAGTGTTATGTATTTTTTGGAATCTACTCATCATTTTCTAGATGATGATTATATAGATAATCTAATTTTCGAATATTTTTTTTCAATTTTGGTCTTTAATGCGGGACCATGGTCACCCCATCAATGTTTTTAAAAATTTTACTAGCCTATGTCACCCGGAATAAGCTAAGGATTCTAACGATACCTCATTTATCAAAATCGGTTCAGGCGTATAGAAGTTATGGTGGAATATACAAACTCACATACATACATACATACATACATACATACATGAACCCTGAAAACAATATACTCCTTTTTTCAGGCAGTCGTATAAAAAAGCATTTTAGATCACGGTTTCTTTCAAGGCGTTGTAAAATAACTTTATACAAGTCACTGGTATGGCCTGTTCTGACATACGGCAGTGAGTGCTGGATGATCAGTAAGAAAGACGAAGAAGCCCTTTGTTCAGTAAAGCCAGTTGTTTCTAAAGATTTACAATTGGCAAGACTAATAGGCCTATTACACTGAACTTTTCACAGGGACCCTTACACTTAAGTCAGTGTAGTGTAATAAGAATTAGGGAGAAAGGGTCCCTAGATTAGTCCTTATTGCTGTGTAATAAGCGACGCTCTAACTAGCGGCCACGCCCACGCTTACCCCAGGGCCCTGTAAAAAGTCCTTTTTTATTTCAAACCCGCACCAATCGGGTATGTGGGAAGTTTAAGGTTACTCGTAGTAAAACAAAGAAAACTGGCCTCACTCATACGATCGGTAATTCCTTGTAGATGTAGATCCAGTTAGGTTAAGGCGAGTTAGGTTAAGACGAGTTAGGTTAAGTCGAGTTAGGTTAAGGCGAGTTAGGTTAAGGCGAGTTAGGTTAAGGCGAGTTAGGTTAAGGCGAGTTAGGTTAAGTCGAGTTAGGATAAGGCGAGTTAGGTTAAGGCGAGTTAGGTTAAGGCGAGTTAGGTTAAGGCGAGTTAGGTTTTTTTTTTTTTTTTTTTTTTTTAAATCCTCTGTTTAAAGAGGAACCACTTTTTCCTCCGATGTGATGGTCGGAGACCTTTTTTGTCAAGGGTTTATATTTTACTAATTTTATTATATAGAAGTATAAATATGTATATATTATAAGTATATAGTTATTTTGACTCAAACCATAAGTGGGCATGTTTTTATTTAAGTTGCTTGTTATATTATTATTAATATAAACGACACTGTAAATCTTTAACGCCCACTTATGATTTACGTCTCTATAATTCTTCTTTATTTATCCCTTGTACTATACATATTATATTATATTATATTATATTATACTAAAACCGAAAATTTGTCTTTTTAAAAAAATCTGAAAAATTTGACTATTACTTTTTTTTTTTTTTTTTGCGAATTTTCTCCCTTGCGAGGCGAGTTAGCTTAAGGCGAGTTAGGTTAAGGCGAGTTAGGTTGTCGTCGTTGTCGCCCGTTGAGCCTCAGTCGCGGAGGAACACGAGGGGGAGTCGGGGCAGCATGCCCCCCGCAGGAGGGTCCGCTTGGGCGGACGTCGCTGGCTGGGTCGCGGATGATTGCGTGTTCCCGTAACCCAGCCTTAAGGCGATGCGCAGGAGCGCCGCTGGGTTTTAGTGGGTATTCTGGAGTGCCAGTGAGTCCCACATACCCTCTCGGAAGCACCGCAGTTTCACACTGCCTGCTTCCGAGAGGGATGCCTAAACGCATTTCCCAGCGTCAAAAAAAAAAAAAAAAAGCGAGTTAGGTTAAGGCGAGTTAGGTTAAGGCGAGTTATGTTAAGGCGAGTTAGGTTAAGGCGAGTTAGGTTAAGGCGAGTTAGGTTAAGGCGAGTTAGGTTAAGGCGAGTTAGGTTAAGGCGAGTTAGGTTATGGCGAGTTAGGATGAGGCGAGTTAGGTTAAGGCGAGTTAGGTTAAGGCAAGATAGGATGAGGCCCTGTAAAAAGTGCAGTGTAATAGGCCTATAACCACTTCCGCGACTACGTCCGGCGGTATCTGATTGGTCAGTCCGCCCGACATACTGCGTCACTAGCGCCACGTGTGACGTATGAAAAAAGACATATTGAGAGATTAGCTTGTGTAACGTGTCTCCACTGAAAAAAGGAGTGCTCCCTCGCCTTGCGTGCTAAATCTTCTCAGGCATGTATTAAGAAAAAAAACCTAAAACTACATAAATCCAAGCCTAGTCCCACCAGTGGTCATCTGCATGTGTCGTGCTCATCTCTGTCATCGGGGAATTTGGACGTTCCAGGAACGGTAAGTGGTTTTTTTTTTATCGTAGATTGTGAATTTGGAGCAACTCTGGACTAACTGGACACTTCTCGTCATATTTCATTCTTATTTTAAAGGTCAATTCAATCAATTCCATCAACACCCTTCTTATCTTCGAAAGAAGAGTCTTGAGTTCAATATATGGTTCAGGATAATGGGTTGTGGCGCATCAGATACAACTTTGAGCTATATAAAATCTTTAACGAGCCAAACGTTGTTCAGCACATTATAATCGCAAGATTATAATGGGCTGCATACGTGCCACGAATGGACGAACAGTGGCCGTCAAAGAAACTGATGTCGTCAAACCCAGATTTGGGTGTAGTCGAGTATCGGTCGACCAAAGCTTCGATGGTTGGATGGGGTTAGCCAAGATGCAAAGCGGATTGGTGTAAGAAGATGGAGAACGAGCGCGAATGATAGAGATAGATGGAGAAATCTTCTGGAGCAGGCCCGGGCCCATAAAGGGCCGATGATGATAATGATGATGAAATTCTATACAGGTTATTAAACAATATATATTTATATTACAAGGATATATTTTTCCGTAAATTTTGAGCTAACTCGCGGAAACTCTTTAATTTTCTGGGATAAAAAGTAGCCTATGTGCTTTTCCAGATTATAATCTATCTCTGGGTCAAATTTCATGCAGATCCGTTTTGCCGTTCTTCCGTGATTGAGTAACAAACATAAATCCATCAAAACTTTGGCATTTATAATAGTATTAGGTATAGAGTATAGATTATTGGTTGTTCTATCGCAACTAGGCCACGCGTAGAGTAAAACCGCTTGGACTAAACTAACTAAACTAAAAGTCACCGCAAAGTTGTTTCAGGAGTAAAACTGACTGATAAAATAAACAGCTACATTACAAAAGGAGGGCGTAATCAGACATCGGACCCAATACATTATTTCTGCGCGATCGAAACACACGGGTCCATATTTTATTGCACTAGCCTGAAACATGCTTAACGAAACACACAAATTAATTCTGCAATTGTACGCTAGATCCGTGTGTGGCCAACATTGACCTCCATTGCCGAACATATTGGGCTAGTGTGTAGTGTCCTTTAGGTCATGGATTCGTTTCGGACTTAGGGTTTACTAGCGAGAGCAAGTTCCCAAAGTTCCATGCGCTTCTGAACATCCCAGAAGGATACTTGGACGAGAAAATACTTTTATTTGTAACTGCCAATTTGGAAACATGTTTTCAAACTTTGTAACTGTTCTAAAATCTAGATGGTGTTTATTACGCGGGGATTCAAATTTAAAACAAACTGTATTGTTTAAAGACCTAAATCCACGCGGACTAAATCGCACAGTATAAATTAAGTAGTTTTTCGAGTAGTAATATCAGGAAATTCGATGAACCCACAAACATCGTCGTCGTCCTCTCAACCTACTCGTATAGACGCCCACTGCTGGAGTAAGGTCTCCTGCAAGGATCTCAACACAGCACGTTCTAGTATTGCTTGTATCGCGGCTCATCTCAGCCGGTTAGGTGGTAGCTAGCTAGCTAGCCTTCTACCAGACTTGACGAGAGAAACTTCGGAAATTATAATATTATCTATTATCCAATTTGACCCTTCTGGAGATCGAACGCGGGACCTCCCATGACCCAACATGAAGTAAATCTTTTTTAATGAAAATTACTAGACGAGCTTACGGGCGTCCACTAGTGTCCGCGAAAACATCAGCTCAACAGCGATTGGGCGTTTATATTTTGTTACGAAAGTGCATATTTTTGGTTATAGGAAACGATATAAAATGACACACAGGTTTCCTGTAATGACCTCCGAACTAAACGTAAATCGTTCACTGAATTGTCGGCAACATAGCGTTTCGCAACACTAAAACAACCTTTGTGTTTTCAAAGCAATCGTAATTTAGTCTCGGTGCCGCGGCGAAGGTAAACAAAGTTCGCATTATTTAGCTGGATAAAGAACATTTGCATGTTTTCCGGACCAGACCGGACTGGACGAGCACACACGGAGTAAATGGACGTATCCTGAATATATTAATATACATGGAATACTTTTAATTGGATCAACAGAGCTTAAAGATACTAGATTTTTACGACGTAAGTACCAAGTGGGTTACTTTCATCGCATACAGCAGTATTATTTCAGAATGATAGTTTTATGTCACGTACCTTGACAGCCCTTCTTCTTTCAAAAGAGCAACCACCGAGTTTCTTGCTGGTTCTTCTCGGAAGAAATGGCATTCCGAATCAGTGGTAGATTCACTCGACGATTCAAAAGCACTTGACAAAGTCTACCACTACAGCCTATTAACGTCCTACTGCTGGACACAGGCCTCCACTTTCATAGGAGAGAGGGAATTAGAGCTTATACCCACCACGCAGCTCCAATGCGGGTTGGCGGGCTAAAAAAGTCTACTTGACCTGGTGCAACTTTGACCTTTTTGCCTGGTATGAGGCTTCGGCCTTGGCTAGTTACCACCCTACCGGCAAAGACGGGCCGCTAAGCGATTTGGCGTTCCGGTACGATGCCGCGTAGAAACCGAAAAGGGGTATGGGTTTAATATAATTGCTATGCAGTGGCGTGCAGTTCATAGAGGCGTAAAAGCACTGTTTACCCAAATGGAAATACATCAACGCTCATTTTTAATCAAAACAGCTAGTAAATAGGTATTCTGCCTAACTAATGCCTACCCTAGCTTCAAACCCTGTGCACGCCACTGCTGCTATGCCCCTAACAGGTTAGCCCGCTACCATCTTAGACTGCATCATCACTTACCATCAGGTGAGATCGCAGTCAAGGGCTTACTTGTAGCGGATAAAAAAAAACTTGAATAAAAAAGATTTTTAATTGCATTCAATGTTTATCATTCGCATGTCGTGGTCAAGACTCAAGCGCCATTAATAATAAATAACGATGTCTGTCCGTTGGTCTAGCGGTTAGTGTAGTCGACTGCGGATCACGAGGTCCTGGGTTCGATTCTCGGTCGGGCATAAAAATTGTTAGGTATTGGGTTTTTCAATTATGAAATTCTCAGTGTCAGCCCGGAGTTGGAAGTTGGCGGTGTTTCACCCCCGTGCCTCGGAGAGCACGTTAAGCCGTCGGTCCCGGTTATTATCACTCACATGATAATAGTCGTTAAAAGCCCGCCAATCCACATTGGAGCAGCGTGGTGGGTCTAAGCTCCTAATTCCCTCTCTCCTATGAGAGTGGAGGCCTGTGCCCAGCAGTGGGACGTTAATAGGCTGCAGTGGAACGATGTCTGTCCGTGTTCCAGCGCGGCCGAAAGTCAAACAAACACCGATGGCACATTACTCTCACAAATAAAGCTCGTATCGCAGGGATGTAACTTGATAGTAGGGTTAAGTTGGGGACACTGTTCTTGATATCAAGAAATCGGGACCAACGCTTTGACTTTCCGAGATTTAAATCTATACTAATATTATAAATGCGAAAGTTTGGATGGATCGATGGATGTATGGATGGATATTTGTTACTCAATCACGCCAGAACGACTGATCGGATCTGGATGAAGTTTGGCATAGAGGTAGATTATAGTCTGGAATAACACATAGGCTACGTTTTATTTCGGAAAATTAGTGTTCCCGCTGGAAACAAAAAACCTCAAATGGATGTTTGTCACTCAATCACGCCATAACATCTGAATGGATCTGGAAGAAATTTGGCTCAGAGATAGATTATAGTATGGAATAGCATAAAGGCTACTTTTTATCCCGAAATTAAAGAGTTCCCGCGGGCACCAAAAAAGCTCAATCCACGAGGACGACGTCGCGGGCATCAGATAGTCTTTCTCTAATTTTTCTTGTGAAATAAATTAATCAGTTACACCACTACCTAAATTATAAATGCGATCAGCATATATACCTCTAGCAGGTTGGCCCACTATCATCCAAGGCTACTTACATTATCTTTTACCACCACCAAGTGAGATCAAATTCAAGTGCAAATTATAGTTGGATAGCGTGGATTGGATTCGCTCCAGCTATGCTTGGGACAGGCAGTCACTAATTATGTCATCGTTGTCCTCGTGGTTCCGATAAACGTCCACTGCTGGACATAGGTCTCTTGTAGGGTCTTCCACAAGCCATAGTCTGAATCCAGCGTCTCCCTGCGATTCGCTTGATGTCGTCCGCCCACCTAGTGGGGGGTCTGTCAGCGCTACGCTTTCCAGTGCGGTATCACCATTCAAGCCTCTAGGGACTCCAACTTCCATCGATTCTCTGAACTATGTACCCTGTCCATTGCCACTTCAGCTTCACAACTCTTATAGCTATATCAGTGACTTTGGTTCTCCTGCGGATTTTTTCATTTCTAATTTGTATCATTAGGGATACTAGGGTTAATTGACAATGTCAAGATGTGTCAAGATTTTCTCTTATAACGAGGATGGCTGGTGACCCTACATTTCATATACCCGGCAGTGGGTGGCAACCTTGACCTTTGATGGATCGAAAACCGATAAGGACAAGCACTCACCGACGGACGGTTTTGGTCGAAAAAATGAACCGACCTGTCATTCGTGGAACACTTTTATGAGCTTTATTTGAGCGTTATACTATTTCTGTTCCTTGTTATTTGATTGATATGCCTTTAAGTGTCGCCGCTGGCAAATACGAATATCTTGGGTCATGGGTAACAGACTCGTGGAAATTTCTCGCACATCTTTTATGTGCTTTGTAGGCGTTAAATTTCTCTGAAACTCCGTATAAGACTCTTACAATGCTACATTTGGCCTGTAGCTTTATAGGGTTGCGAGGCATGGACACTAGTGAAAGACTTACGTAAAAAGATTTAAGCCTTCCAGATATGGACGTATCACAGGATGCTCCGCATAAGCTGGATGGTCTAAACACTGAGCCCGCATGCAGAAGATCGGTTTAGTTAGAACCATCAAGCAGCGTAAGATCTAGTACCTAGGCCATATTATTTTACGACACGATAGGTACCGCCTATTACAAAATAATGATGGGGCAAAAGAGGGGTGGGAAGAAGGAAGAAGGGAACTGACATAAGGGAGTGGACTGAAATAAAAGCTCTCAGAGAACTGTTCCGCCTAATTGATGTAATTTTAGCCTTATGGCTTGCTAGAAGAGAGAGGTTGAGGTTCCGTATTATCAGTATATAGGAGTTTTGAATGCGTGGGGACAATACTTCATGTGATGAGTATAGATCTTTATAGAATTTTATAGCTGCCTTTATAATATCTTGACGAACAGTCAATAGATTTCCTCTTTTGTTTTTTATATTAGCAGTCCATACTGACGTGTGTCTAAGCTCTTTTAGAGCTTTCCGCAGAGCGCCCTTTCTTTCAATAAATTTGTGAACACCTTCTGTCGATAGATATTCTTTTCTGTACTTATATTTCGGTTTATTTTCTTACTAATGTTTGTTATTTTCACTTTGACTTCCTTTAATTAAAAAATCTATCCACGCGGACGAATTCGCGGGCATTAGCTAAGTAGTATAACATAAGTGTATATCTTGCTTTATCTTGCCCCTCCTTAACCATAAATCTGGTATATTTATCGTTTCTTTGGTAAAAATCAATATATTTCAGTAATCATGGTGTCACATTGCCTGTCAAATGTGCCCCATTAGGGTTTAATGGTGCTTACTGGTAGATAAGTGACAAAAGTCTACTTTATAAATGCAAATAGAATATGGGTTGTTGTCACGCTTAATGTGGCTTTACCTTCTACTTCAGTTTGCTTCACAAACAAAACGGATGGACAAAATCACCGACAAAATAAACTCATTTGTCAACTGGCCTGTTATTTCAGACCGAAATGGATTGGTGTGATTTAAATAATGGTTTCCTACGGGTTTATTATGTACCTTTTTCAAGCTGATGGGTTAGAAACATAATCTGGGGGCGTACTGTCATTGGTTAAAGCTATAATATTTTTTAATTATGGTTGACTTTCGTGTTTTAGAATTATAATCCTTATTTTAGGAACGTCAAGGTACGTGACATCAAACAATGTCATTTTGAGTAGGTAATCGCTTATGTATCAGTATACAATCAGCCCCCCGATTCTGTAAGAATTGTCGATCAAATCGTCAAAGTTCAGCGTCAAAGTAAAATAAACCGTAACTGGATTGAATTAGAGCTCAATTTCGTGTATCAATTCTCATTCGTTTAGGTATGTACGATAAAATAAACGTATGAGAATAGATACACGAAATTGAGCTCTAATGCAATGCTGTTATGGTTTATTTTACTTTGACGTCGTTCTTTGACGATTGGATCGGTAATTCTTCCATAATCGCACCTCAGAGGCCCAATTGTCTAAGCAAATCGTAATCATTTGACAGCTAAAAACGTCTAACTCGAACTTTTTAAGGAGTTCATACACGCTTTTTGACTTGCAGGATTCTACGAATTCCTTAGACGGTTCGAATTATACGTTTGAAAAACGTTTACGATTACGATTTTCTTACACAATCGGGGGGCTGGCCCACTCAGGTAACCGAGTAAGCTAGCTGTAGGTATACCTCTTAATATAGAAAACCCTACTAGAGACAAAAGTTAATAATATTACTAGCAATGTCATACCCTTATCTTTAGTATGGCATATTTTGAACCCTTGGGGTTATTGCGTATGCATTGCGACCTCTCCGAATCTCTTGTTCCTATCTTACAAATAGAAACGCCCATGACCTTATTTTTTCCTTTAATTTTAGGGAATTTCCACCTTTCAAAGTTGTTGAGTCTTTAAACCCTGTTACGACGTGCTTGTATTAAAAAAATGGGACCATGACGTCAACTTTCTTGCCTCCTATTTGTTTCAGTTTGCACGTAGTTAGTTTACTGAATCTTTTTAAAAATATCTGCCTCGTCGTTCTAGAGGTTCCGGGTTGGACCATAATTGGGGTTTTCTGGCAAGAAAGTCTCAGGACTAGCCCGAAGTTAGGAAGTTGGCGGTATTTCACCCCCGAGCCTCGGAGAGCACGTAAAGCCGTCGGTCCTGCGCCTGATCTTTCTCCGGTCGTGTCGGTTCGTCAGTCCCATCAGGCTATGAGAGTAAAGGCACAGATAGTGTACAGATAGTATGCGAACACACTTGTGCACTATATCTCCCGCGCAGATGGCTAATCTCTCTGGGCATAGGCCGCCGTGGCTGAAATTCGGTCGGGAGGACATTATCTTCTATATATATAAAAATCAATTGCTGTTCGTTTTTCTCGCTAAAACTCGAGAACGACTGGGCCGATTTAGCTGATTTTGGTTTTGAAATGTTTGTCGTATTCCAGGGAAGGTTTAAACGGTGAGAAAATATGTAAAAAATTGCGAGAAAGATAGGGCAGGACAACCTCTGCCGGGCCCACTAGTTTACTATAATTTCCAGTATTGAGAGAGGGACGTGTGTCCTTGTGATAATAGATATCGGTCGATTGCAATTTTTAAGCAACATTGACACAAGTTGGTGACCGAAATTTGTAGGTATAATATCGGTGTAGGTGTAGTAAGTGAGCCTGTGGTCTGCAATTTGTAAGTACGCAGATCCACTGTATGATTCCCAAAGAGTTTCTGGATTTGCCATTACATAGATTTAAAGACTGTGTTAAACAGCATTTGTTAAGTCGAGGTTATTACACTATCGATGATTTTATTAACGACAAAGTAGCATGGAAGCAACCGGCCTCGCATCCAGTGACCCACAAGTCAGTGTGATACTTGTAACGTATGTGTTGTGTTGTCTACATATTGTAACCTTTTCTTTTCTATGAAAAGAGCAACTGCTGAGTTTCTGGCCGGCTCTTCTCAGTAGAACAGTTTTCCGAACCGGTGGTAGAGTCTTAACGTTTCATAAGTGACACAAGCTGTCCTACATGAAATAAATAAATCATTTATCATATAACATTATCATTTATGAATAATATACCTACACTTACGCTGTGGTAAAGGTCAATATGAGATTGTCCTCGAGTCGAATGAAATAAAAAGAAAACCGTAAGTATCCCAGCTTTTCGTATCGAGTTCCAAAATATAATACAAAGCAAGAACACTTGAATAGGCAATGATGAATACAACTTCGTTTGTATTATTGTTTGAGAACTCGACCCCTGGGACTTTTACTTCACACACTTTTCCCTCACCTGCTTAAGGCTATAAACCTCTTTTCTAAAGCTGTAGTCTTACTAATATTATAAATGCGAAAGTTTGGATGGATGGATGTATGGATGTGTGGATGTATGGATGTATGGATGTATGGATGTGTGGATGTATGGATGTATGGACGTTTGTTACTCAATCACGCCCGAACGGCTGAGCGGATCTGGCTGAAATTTGACACAGATATAAATTACAGTCTGGAATAGCACATTACACAGGCAACTTTTTATCCCGGAAAATTAGAAAGTTCCCGCGGGAACCAAAAAACCTCAAAGCACGCGGACGAATTCGCGGGCATTCGCTAGTTCAATATAAATGCGAAAGTTTGGATAAATGGATGTTTGTCACTCAATCACACCAGAACGGCTGAACGGATCTGGATGAAATTTGGCGCAGAGATATATTATAGTCTGGAATAACACAGAGGCTATTTTTTGTCCCGAAAAATTAAAGAGTTCCCGCGGGACCCGAAAATCTCAATCCACGCGGATGAAGTCGCGGGCATCAGCTAGTAAATTCATATTAATGCAGGTCTAAATTATTTTTTATTCGTTAATTTATTTCAGGTAACAAGCCCCATATTATAAAATACGTAAAATACAATAATACTCAAAGAATAAGAACATTGACTACCTCCGTTGCGCAGTGTGTAGTGCTGTTGTCTTAACGTGCGGAGGTCCCGGGTTCGATCCCCGGCGGGGTCCATTTGGGAATGTATAATTTCTGAATCTTCCCTGGTCTGGCCTGGTGGGAGGCTTCGGCCGTGACTAGTTACCACCCTACCGGCAAAGACGTGCCGCCAAGCGATTATGCGTTCCGGTACGATGCCGTGTAGAAACCGAATAGGGGTATGGGTTTAATATAACTGGCATGCCCCTAACAGGTTAGCCCGCTACTATCTTAGACTGCATCATCACTTACCATCAGGTGAGATCGCAGTCAAGGGCTAAATTGTAGTGGATTAAAAAAAAAAAAAAAATCAAATACAATCTTAAAATACTATAAATACAATAGGCAATAATGTAACTGTAAATAGGTAAGTAATATTTATCTGTTTTGTCGGTTATTAAAAATTCAAATTTTTAAAAACTCTGAACCTAGCTGTGGGCATCATCTAGATAACTCAGTTACAAAGTTTGAAACATGTTTCCAAATACCAAGTTACAAAGTTTTTCCTCACCCAAGTAAGTATCCATCTGGGGGATGTTCAAAAGCACATGGAACTTTGGAAACTTTCTCTCGCCAGAATACGAATCCTTGATCTTAAGGCCACTACACACTAGCCCAGAGTGACCAAAATGTACCCTCGTAGCTTTAGTTTTCAGATACCGTTACTGATTATCACCATTATCTTACTAATCTTACTAATATTATAAATGCGGAAGTTTGGATGGATGTATGGAGGTTTGTTATTCAATCACGCCCCAACGAATGAATAGATCTGGCTGAAATTTTGCACAGAGATAGATTATAGTCTGGAATAGCACATAGGCTATTCCAGTCTATAATCTATCTCTGTCTCATTACCAAAATTCCTCGATCCAAGCAGACGAAGTCACGGGCATTACCTAGTATTTTATAAATAACTGGACGTCACTATGTGTAGTATACCTACCTTAATTGAATAAACATTATTTGAGTTTGGGTTTGAGTCTGAGTTTGACGATCAACGCTGTTATGAATTTCATATTTTTCATAATAAATAAATGGACGTTACTTACTTACACTTATTTACGTTGGACTTATCTTGACGTGACTAAATTATGGATTACTAGAGGTCGACCGCGACTTTGTCCTACTATTTCTGATTTCCTATCAGATTATGAAATTTTCCTCATGCAAAAAGCCTATCTATAGAGGCTTTATATAGTTTATGCAGGTTTTTATTATTTAAAACTAATAACCTACAAGCTGATTTTCAAGTCTCTAACATAAAAAATTTAGGACTTTCATACAAAATTCCAGCCCCCATTTCACCCCTTTAGGCGTGAATTTTCTCAAAATCATTTCTAAGCTGATGTCTACACTATAGACGAAATCTACCTTTCAAATTACAAGTTTGTATACTTCATAATTCCTGAGATTTGTGAACAAGTTCAAAACACAAACGTCTACAATATACAATGCACCCTGGACGACTCTGGTTGAAAGGCATACGAATAGCTATTTATGACACAGGCATCCGTTAAAAAATATTTTTTTGAAAATTTTATCCCTAAGGACCAAAATAGGGATGGGGGGGGCGGGGGTGTTGTAGGCGAAATTAGCATCGTTTTACACATTGCCTGGCACTTCAAACGCATAGTAATGTGTACTGCAGCCTTTACATTCAAACATGAAACAAAGTGTGGAGAAAATAAACTGGCAAATAGTCCTTCGAAGTTCCTACATTACGTCGAATATCCGGGGCGAAGGGAAGACGTGAAATAACGTCATAAATATTTGAAGCTCCTTAAAAAGCAAAGCAATAGTCAGTATTTCCGTAAGCCTATTGATCTATGGAAATATAAAATATTATTCCCTTTGTATTAGTAATATTGATGTTTTCGATGGAATAGAATATTTACTGGCCTCCCTTGGGTGGAACTTCTGAAAATCCTTTCTTAGTGGGATCTCTAGAGAAAACCTTCTGTTAACGCCAAAATTTGCGTGGGCAGCCAATATGCAAACCTAATATTGCGGCCTACTAAGTTTTACAGTGTAAATAGTGCTTATAAGGAGATTTTTTTATTATTTTATCTATTAAGTAGCGTCTATCTACTCTATGGTGCTATCTATACTCTATACTAATATTATAAATGCGAAAGTTTGGAGGGATGTATGGATGTCTGGATGTATGGATGTTTGTTACTCAATCATGCCCCAACGGCTAAACGGATCTGGCTGAAATTTGGCACAGAGATAAATTATAGTCTGGAATAGCACATAGGCTACTTTTTATCTCGGAAAATTAAACAGTTCCCGCGGGAACCAAAAAACCTCAAACCACGCAGACGAAGTCGCCGGCATCTAGTGCTAGTGTATTTTAAATTAAATCTTTGTTACTCTGCTGGAAGAATTCGTTTATCATTTACTTATCTAAGTACTTTCCACGTACCTGCAGAATTCTTGTTCCCATTTTAATAAAAGACTCATTCATTTACTACAACTTACAAAATCTGAAGAATCGGCTGCGTCCAGAGTCCAGATCCAGCAAATTTAAATCATTTTATTTTTTAAATAGCAATTATTAACTGTTAAATAGCAGTTTGAGTTAAACGTAATCTAACCTATTATTTTGTCAGTCAGGTAGCCATACCTGTTATACACCATGCTTGAAGCAGTACTACATTAATATTGTGGACGCTCTTGTTTCAGAATTATAATCCTCATTTTATGGGCATTAAGGTACGCCATATAAATCTGAAATAATATAAAATAATACTGCCTATAAGAGTCTTTATTATTATTATTATTATTATTGTATTCTTTATTGCACACAAGAAATAAATAGAAATATATAATTACAAAAAGAGAAGCTTAATCGTAGTGAAGCGTGCAAAGGCGGTCTTATCGCTAAAGCGATCTCTCCCAGACAAGCTTTGGTGATTGGATTGGAAAAATCATGGGTGGCAAGCGTGGCAAGCAATTTAGTTTTCCTAGAATAAGATAGACTACATAAACACTACATACTAATAATACACATATAAATATCTACCATAAATAACTATTTATACATAACATATAATATACTACATTCTACTCCATTACATAGATAGATAGTAGTTTTTCAGACAACGTTTGAAGATATGTAGGGATTTTGCCTGACGTATGTCAGCGGGGAGACAATTCCACAACCTGACACAATTCCTCGTGAAAGAGTTATCATAGAATTTCGTGCGGCTGGACGGCATCTTTAGCTTATTGTCTGTGCAGGAACGAAGAAAGAACTGGCTATCCTTACCGAGGTAGCTAAAACGTTCTTTCAAGTAAGCCGGTGTTTGGGGGTAGAACAGGACACGGTATAGAAGGGTCAATGCATGCATGTCCCTGCGCCTTCTGATTGGCAACCACCCAAGCTTAGCACGGTACTCAGAAATGTGGTCGTATTTCCGCAGGCCAAAAATGAAGCGGATTACCATATTTTGAAGTCTCTCAAGCTTATCGAGAAGTTCTTGCGACAGATCTGGATAACAAGAGTCAGCGTAGTCTAACACTGGCAACAAGAGTGTATTGGCTAACGTAATCTTGGTACTGATCGGCAAGAGATTCTTCCACCGCCTTAGGTACCCGATAGTGGCGAAGATTCTTCGCCCCACCTCTCCTACCTGCGGTCTCCAGCAAAAGGAATTGTCAATAATTAGGCTTTCTTCTTCTTTAAATAAGATCACATACAAATGAACTTCAGCAATGACACATTTTTTTATTGCAAAGTTACTCAAAAGGCTCGTTCGCATTAAAGCGGGCACATTGTAATGCCTTGCATTTTAAAAAATTGGCAGTCATAGGTACTTCTGATAGAAGTGAAAACGTTTATCTTAATTTTTTTTTTTAATTTTAATTGAATTTATTAAAATGTTAACCTTAATACTAAGGCGTTAAAGTTGAATTTCGAATGTAGTATATGTATATGTTCGCGAGCATGTCGGTCACGGTCACGCGAATCTACATTTTTACCAAAAAGTGCTACGGCCTTAAGAAGTTTTACACTTTTCAATATAAATTACCAAAAACTGCTCAACATGCATAAAGAAGTTTTCACTTCAAAAATCTCGAGTAACGCTGTTCCGTAAAAGCTGAATCAAATATTGTTTCCATTTTTATACGACTGCCTGAAAAAAGGAGTATATTGTTTTCAGGGTTCATGTATGTATGTATGTATGTATGTGAGTTTGTATATTCCACCATAACTTCTATACGCCTGAGCCGATTTTGATAAATGAGGTATCGTTAGAATCCCTAGCTTATTCCGGGTGACATAGGCTAGTAAATTTTTTTTTAAAATTGATGGGGTGACCATGGTCCCGCATTAAAGACTAAAGTTGAAAAAAAAAATCGAAAATAAGTTTAACTATATAATCATCACCTAGAAAATGATGAGCAGATTTTAAAAACATATAACACTATAGTTCAATATCCAGTGATTCACAAAAAAATATCATTTAATAAAAATGTGAATAAGATTCCAAAGGCTATATATGCAAATCGCTTCTTAAGGAGGTAAACTCCAAAAATAATATGGCAGGGCAGTCGTATTTTTTAATTCGTTAAATTAATTTCACTAGTTAGAATTGAACATTTCTACGTGACTTGAGTGTAGGAGTTAGACAGACTAGGGCTAGGTAGACCACGTACGCGCGTAAATCAAGATTCACGTGTCGGTGTGGGGGAAGTCTTAATTTATTTTATGTCCTGCGAAAATTTTCCGCGAACCTGGTTTTTTATTGTGTGTCTTTTTTATACGATTGCCTGAAAAAAGGAGTATTTATATCACCGTGAGATTGTAAAAACCGTTAGATTATAATCTAACTCGCGAAATTGTAAAGTGTCGAAAGATTGTGAACCGTTCAATGTTCTGAGTGTCAATTTTTGAAATATTCATTGTATTTATGTTTTCTTGTCTGTTTCTTGTAGGTTAGGTTAGGGTTCGACATATTTAATCAGGTAGTAGTTTTCGACATATTTAGTAGGTAGTGCTGGGTTAATATAATCTTTGGAATCTTATTCACATTTTTTATTAAATGATATTTTTTTGTGAATCACTAAATATTGAACTATAGTGTTATATATTTTTGGAATCTACTCATCATTTTCTAGATGATGATTATATAGTTAATCTTATTTTCGATTTTTTTTTTTCAATTTTGGTCTTTAATGCGGGACCATGGTCACCCCATCAATTTTTAAAAAAAAATTACTAACCTATGTCACCCGGGATAAGCTAGGAATTCTAACGATACCTCATTTATCAAAATCGGTTCAGGCGTATAGAAGTTATGGTGGAATATACAAACTCACATACATAGATACATACATACATGAACCCTGAAAACAATATACTCCTTTTTTCAGGCAGTCGTATAAAAACAAATGTTTCAAAGTTTACAGCGGCATTTGAAAAGATTGAAAGCACGGTACCACCAAGCGATTTAGCGTACCGGTACGATGCCGTGTGGAAACCGAATAGGGGTACTTATGGGTTTAATATAACTGCTATGCCTCTAACAGGTTAGCCCGCGACCATATTAGACGGCATCATCACTTAACATCAAATCAGATCGCAGTCAAGGGCTAACTTGTAGTGAAAAAAAAGCGTTGTCGTCGTTTCAGTGGTAAGACCTATATCACTAGACTTTTTAGAGATAGGTCTCTTGCAAAGGCTTTCTCACAATACAGTTTCCTAACACTACAACACAGTATACGCTTTTTCATCATACTTATTCGAAAAACGAATATTGGCTTCAGAGGATAGCGGGAGCAAAATGTAATTTTTAGGCCCATGGGACTTTTCATTTGTCTGTTCTGATTGGTCCGCGTTCGAGCTTCTGATTGGTGCTTAAACGTATAGGTAATGTCCATACATAGTACGTTGATACTGCTAGCTTTTTCTCATACGTAATGATGAAAAATAGTGTGTCTCTCTGTCTTTTTATTGGCGTTTATTTTATTGGAATTCCTCGCTACGCTCAGGGTTCTACTTTAGAATCCTTCACTTCGCTCTGAATGCAAAATAGCGCCCTCGGGGAACAAAAATTTTCTTTGGCCTCATATAACACAAATAACTATTATAACATGGTTCCAAAAAAGTTTCTGAATTTGCCATTTCATAAAGACTGACATCTGTTTTCGAGGTTATTATATTATTGATGTTTTTTTAACGATAAAGTTACATGGAAGCTACCGGCTTTCCATCCAGCGTTATACTTGTTACGTGACGTATGCAGTGTATATTATTATTTAAAAAATGTATAATGTAATGTAATTTTATGTATCTAAATAGATATAATAGAAAGAAAATAATATAGTATAGTAATATAGATTATAGACGACAAATAGATAAGTATATTAGGATGATAAATAATGCTGTTTCAGCTTAGTTTTGAAGATAGGAAGCGATTGAGTTAGAATTTGCCATTTCATAAAGACTGACATCTGTTTTCGAGGTTATTATACTATTGAGGTTTATTTAACGATAAAGTTACATGGAAGCTACCGGCTTTCCATCCAGCGTTATACTTGTTACGTAAGGTATGCAGTAAATTATGTTATTTAAAAAATGTAACATTTTCCTTTTTTTGAAAAGAGCAAATTGCAGCTGAATTTCATGCCGGCTCTTCTCAGTAGAAAATTTTCAGATTGGGTATTTCCATTTGACTTAAATTTAATGTGTTCAATAAAAAAGTGTAAAGATGTGTAAATAAATTAAGACGAACAGGAACCTTTTCAAAGTTATGGGCGTTTTAAGAAATTAAAACATAGTACTTGCTTCAAAAGGTGCAGGAAGACATCGTGAGTTCTTCTGCACATTTATACAAAGGTTACATGTTTTCGTACACTAATTCAACTCCTACACCACTTCGTTAGATAGTCATAGAAAGAATGAAAAACAGTTTATTCACCAGTGGTGACACAGACAAAGCTAGATACAAATGTAACACTTTCGTCTGTGAAGCCACCCAGAAAGGATACAGCTCAGCGTTTACCCTGCGTCATATGCCCACAAATGCATATGGGCTGGTTACAGTTTTTTTTAAAGGAAGCAGTACTTACCTACAGAAAATAATCTAATATAAAATTCTTGTGTCACAGTGTTCGTAACAAAACTCTAGCGAACGGCTTGACCGATTCTTATGATCTTTTTTGTGTATATTCGGTTGGTCTGAGAACTATTTTCATGTTCTCATGAGAATACATCAGCTAGTCATAATATATTATAATATTCACTATTCTTGAGTTAAGAAGTAATCCATATTGGATATCTGTATAGCTCTTTGTCTGAACGGATTATTGTTATATCTACGTTTGTTCCGGTACTAGATAATTGGCTGCCATAGCTTATTATCACACTGCTAGGTCCTACAACTTTATCTTTTGTCCTCTCTAAATACCTAGTATAAAACAAAGACGCATTCTGCGTTTGATATAATTTTCCGGGATGAAAAGTAAGTACCTATCCTTCCCCGGGATGCAATCTCGGTATGATGTAACTTTCATTAAAATCGGTTCAACAGATATTCCGTGAAAGCGGAGCAGACAGACAGATCTTTTTGAAGACCTTCCTGGTGCAGTGTTGAGCGCTGCTGTCTTAATGTGTGGAGATCCCGGATTCGATCCACGGCAGGGTCAATTTGGAAATTCATAATTTCTAAATTTTCCCTGGTTTGACCAGCTAGTTTCCACCCTACAGGCAAAGACGTGCGAATCGATTTAATGGTCCGGTTCGATGCCGAGTAGAAACCGATTAGGGGTATGGGTTTAATTTAAGAAACATAGCTATAGATTAAAGTTAAAAAAGGTTATCGCACTTCTATAGGGTTTACACAAAAAAATAACAAAAACAACAACAAAAAATGACCCCGTTTTTGAAAATGGAACCTCAAAAAAATAAACAATATAATCTGTATCTTTGTTTAAAAAAGTTGTTTGACTCTATGATTAGTCATTCCAGAGTAAAACAACAAGAACCAAAGATTCTGTTCCATTTGTCTATTTCAAGAACAAAAACCAAAAATAAAAAATTAAGGGTATCACCTTACATTTCGTGCTTCACTCACACGAAATTTCTACCCATAAATTCATGTCATAGATTAGGGTCTCCAAAAAATTCATACTCTGTCCTTGTCTATCCTATTCGTATAAACAAAGATTTCAAAGGAATCGAGTTAGTAAATATTTTGAAATTAATTCCCAAACATATCGATAACTGCCATATTACGCTTCCATTTTAGCACCATCACTTACCATCAGGTGAGGTCGCAGTCAAGGGCTAAACGTATATAAAAAGACAAAGAGACACACTTCCGCATTTATAATATTAGTATGGATATCGATAGCGACAGTTCTTTTTATCCACTACAATTTAGCCCTTGAATGCGATCTCACCTGATGGTAAGAAATGATGCAGTCTAAGATGGTAGCGGGCTAACCTGTTAGGGGCATGTCAGTTATATTTTACCCAAACCCCTATTCGGTTTCTACACGGCATCGTACCGGAACGCTAGATCGCTTGGCGGCACGTCTTTACCGGTAGGGTGGTAACTAGCCACGGTCGAAGCCTCACACCTGGTCAAACCAGGGAAAATTTAGAAATTATAAATTATCAAATTGACCCTGCCGTGGATCGAATCCGGGATCTCCGCACATTAAGGCAACAGCGCTCAACACTGCACCAGGGAGATCGTCAAGTTGAAGTTCAGTTCATGAATGTTTGATAATTACGCCAAAAGTGACATGGGTCGAACGTATGAACCTTACACCAAATTATGTAACCCTGCCCCAAGAACTATTCACAGTATTATCTAGATGTAAACTTAGATCCAACGTGATTAATTACATCTGTTAGTAATGAACCTTGCTAGACAGTATTGCTTGATAGACTACTAGCTGATGCCCGCGACTTCATCCGCGTGGATTGAAGTTTTTTGGTTGAACTCTTTAATTTTTCGGGATAAAAAGGAGCCTATGTGTTATTTCAGACTATAATCTATCTCTGAGCCAAATTTCATGCAGATCCGTTCACCCGTTCTGGCGTGATTGAGTAACAAACATTCATCCATCCATCGATACATCCATTCATCAAAATTTTGCATTTATAATATTAGTATAGATGTCCGTGACTTCGTCCGCGTGGATTAAGTTTTTTTATGCTCCAAAAAAAAGCTTATTATACTGTTGAAGATAATGAAAATGAATGAATGAATGAATTAAATGATAGAAGAGCATGGATTTGACTCGCTCCAGCAATGCTAAGGGCAGCGGTATCTTATGTTCTACCATTGATGTAAATCTAAGTAATGTTTTTCAAAATTGCGACCACCTAGTTTCTTGCTGGTTTTTCTTGGTAGGAAAGTCATTCCGAACAAGAGGTAGATTCACTAGACAATTCAAAAGCAATTATCAAAGTCTACTTCAATAAAAGGTTCAGCAAAGGTTTGAGTTAGAGTTTAATTCCCGCAGGAACTTCTTAATTTTCCGGGATATAAAGAACCCTGTATCTTTCCCCGAAATGCAACCTATCTCTAAATCAAATTTCATCAAAATCGGTTGAAAAGATGAGCCGTTATAGCGTAGTACACTGAAAGACAGACATTCGCATATTTTATAATATTAGCATGGATATTTGACTAGCGTGATTCCCCCAACTTCGTTCGCATGGATTTGGACTTTAGCAGAATTCCGTTCGAAATTCTCAAAACCCTTTACGTTACTTTACCCCATACTATGGACAAGACTTGACAAAACTTCGTATATCAAACCCAAAACATGTGTTGTCGTTTCACACAGGTCCGTGCAAAATGTAATATATTCGAAAAGATCTAAAAATTACTTTAAAAAATGTGTTATTAGTCAATTATTTTATGTCTGGAAATTGTTACAAGACATTCCAGTTAACAACTAACTTCAAACTAATTACGCAATAGTAATTATTGTACACGAGTTAAACGACCCTTCTGAAGGTTATCTAGAGCCATAGTACCACCGTTTAAAGCGATATTGTTCCATTATTGTTGACTTTCCTGTTTTAGAATTATAATCCCTATTTTAGGAAGGTCAAGAAGAAGAAGATTTTAAGAACGTCAAGGTACGTGACATCAAACTGTAATTTTGAGTAATATTGCTTAAGTACTGCTTTAAGCGTCAATACTTATTACTCAATATCGTTTATTCAATATAGGTACACTGTAGGTATACTTATTGACGTTAAAAATTACTTACTTATAAACGTTGAAATTACTTGCATGATGGTGATAATTGGTTACGGTATCTTAAAACTAAAGCTACGAGGGTTCCAAACGCGCCCTGGTCTGAGAAGAGCCCACAAGCACAACAAAGCCGGGTTTTTTTTATGTTTTTTATCACCACAATCACACAAACAATTATCTCACAAATCATCTTAATTATGGAACTATCAGAGCCATAGAGCAAATCAATATGACCCTAGGGCGAAAACACACTATACAGTGTATAAAGTCCACGCGAACTTTCGCGTTGTATCATGGCGTCATAATGTTATTTAAAAAAATGAGGTGTGGTAAAGGTGTGTCCAAACATAAAGCGGCAATCTTGCGCGGCTGAATGCCGCACTGTTATTGGACGTCTGCCATGCATATTATATTCGTGGGGATATTGTTCTCAAGTCCTTACTGATAGAACAAACGTGATAGAAGAATTTTTGAGACATCATAAAAAGTCCACGCGAACTGTCACGTTGTATTATGGCGTCATAACGTTATTTAAAAAAAATTAGGTGTGGTAAAGGTGTGTCCAAACATAAAGCGGCAATCTTGCGCGGCTGATTGCCACACTGTTATTGGACGTCTGCCATGCATATTATATTCGTGGGGATATTGTTCTCAAGTCCTTACTGATAGAACAAACGTGATAGAAGAATTTTTGAGACGTCATAAAAAGTCCGCGCGAACTGTCACGTTGTATTATGGCGTCATAACGTTATTTAAAAAAAATTAGGTGTGGTAAAGGTGTGTCCAAACATAAAGCGGCAATCTTGCGCGGCTGATTGCCACACTGTTATTGGACGTCTGCCATGCATATTATATTCGTGGGGATATTGTTCTCAAGTCCTTACTGATAGAACAAACGTGATAGAAGAATTTTTGAGACATCATAAAAAGTCCGCGCGAACTGTCACGTTGTATTATGGCGTCATAACGTTATTTAAAAAAAATTAGGTGTGGTAAAGGTGTGTCCAAACATAAAGCGGCAATCTTGCGCGGCTGATTGCCACACTGTTATTGGACGTCTGCCATGCATATTATATTCGTGGGGATATTGTTCTCAAGTCCTTACTAGAACCGCTAGAAAGTGATAGGAGAATTTTTGACCTGTACGCTTAGTCTAAATTTTTACATTGCAAATTCGATTGATTAATATTTATATTTAATTTTCGATGTATTAACTTAGACTATGCGTACTGCAAAGTACAAACGCCACGTGTTGCTGCCGCGCACTTGCCGCGCTACGTTTGGACACACCTTAAGTTTGTTCAAAATTCAAACAAAGTTTAAAAGAGAGATTTTCACAATTCTCAACAAAAAAAAATACTATAGTGTTAGCGAATATATCGGAGATAGCGAAATTCCTATGACTATGCATTTGTGATGTGTAATCTGTGTGTGCAATGCATGTTTGTTCTAAAAGAGAAAGGGAAAAGTTGTAATTTAGTGCTGTTTGATAAATTTATAATATAGTACAATTATCCATAATTATTGTAAAACTAAATAAGTCATTATTAATCTAACATGCCAATATTATCTAGATTGTTTGACATTACAGCAACTTTTATTAATAACTGTATAAAATGTAACTAATCATTTTAACTTGGACCAATATTTAATTAAATTATATTTTGTAAACTAGACATAGAATTTTGATATTATATATAAATTTTAATGTAATATAATTTTTGCACACTGTTTCTGACAGTAGATTGTGTACGGGAAGATTCTAGTTATATTACACAGCTGTTATTACCCACAATTTTGCAAAATTAATGATTTATTATTTATGATTTAAATTATTTTTATTCAAATAAACTTTTACAAGTGCTTTTGAATCATCTGGTTCTGAATGACATTCCTACCGAGAAGAATAAATATTGGTGGAATTTGTCAGCATCGATTTACATTAATTATTTATTCTTGTTTCGTATCAAATTGCGTACACATCCATTCTCTTTTCATATATAGTATATATGAGTTCATACAAAATATTATGGTAAACGCATCTTCATACAAATTAGGAATTTTTAATGGACAAAATGCGTATTCTTGTAATGGATGTGGACAAATATTATTTACAATAAAGAATAGGTTCCTATAGGGGATGATTGAAAACTAGATTATTATATAAACACATTTATTGATTTCTTCCTTTACAACAAAATCGTGCGTTACATTCTTTATATTGTATATTATATTTTTATATAATTTTAAGTAATCATCCAATAGAAATATTCGCATTCTAAGAAATAATAATCAATACATCATTTATTTTATATTTTTAATATATTTTCTTCGTACTAATATTGTAATATAATAATATTTCTATAGTCTTTCATATAATTGTTCCATAATATAATTTACTACTAATATATTCAACTATGAATATTTGAATAAATTGTCGAAGTATTAGCCGATTCAATGAATAAAATATACTTGCACTACTTGAGCCGTCAAAGAATAAGAGCCTATGCACATGTCGTATTTAATACGCCCAGACGACGCGATACAAACGCGATTATCCGATGTCCTAGGTGAGCGACAGAAGTGACGTCACGCGACGCGATACAATACAACGCCATAGAAAAGTACAAACTTGTGTATGCGACATCTAACTTTGGTCATCCAAATGGGCAATTTTGCCAGAATCTTGGACACTGCCTCGCTGCAGTGAAATCGATAAAGTTTGACCAATTTTATTTAATTATCAAGTTGGTTTAATAAACTTATTTTTCTGGACAATTATCGTTTTTTCTTTTCCTCTTACGATTACAGTCAATCAAGAGGAAAGGATAGAATGCTAACTGTCATTCTAATAGCTTCTGGATATGATAGTACATATTTCAGACCTGTCTTTTAGTTCAGACATTATAACAGGAATTGTCTGCACGTATAAAATACGCCGTGTGTATAGGCTCTAACTTTGGTCATGCAAATGGGCAATTTTGCCAGAATCTTGGACACTGCCTCGCTGTAGTGAAATCGATAAAGTTTGACCAATTTATCAAGTTGGTTTTAATAAACTTATTTTTCTGTACAATTATGGTTTTTTCTTTTCCTCTTACGATTACTGTCACTCAAGAGGAAAGGATAGAATGCTAACTGTCATTCTAATAGCTTCTGGATATGATAGTACATATTTCAGACCTGTCTTTTAGTTCAGACATTATAACAGGAATTGTCTGCACGTATAAAATACGCCGTGTGTATAGGCTCTAACTTTGGTCATGCAAATGGGCAATTTTGCCAGAATCTTGGACACTGCCTCGCTGTAGTGAAATCGATAAAGTTTGACCAATTTATCAAGTTGGTTTTAATAAACTTACTTTTCTGTACAATTATGGTTTTTTCTTTTCCTCTTACGATTACAGTCACTCAAGAGGAAAGGATAGAATGCTATAATCCTAATAGCATTTGGATATGATAGTACATATTTTAGACCTGTCTTTTAGTTCAGACAATGTAACAGGATTAATCAAAATGACAGTTACATTTTATTATGATTATTTCTTTGCCTTTCAGACTAGAATTAAGTTCTGACTGCATATAAACTAATTATAATACTATACCATTTCTTTTCTACATTATATGACAATTACAATAATAAATTATCAATATGTTTATGAACATTTTTTATACAATAAAGATATGAAAATGATAGGTCTATGTTTTTATTATAATATGCTATTCTAAATAATATTTCACATAAGACTTTTACGGCAATATTATAAATAATGTCTAACTCTACAATACATTGAAACAATAACGTCATAACTCCAATATTCCAATTAAAAAAAACACTAACTTTAAATTATGAATTCTTTACTTTATTCTAAGGAAATACCTATTCGTGTTTAGATAGGCATTTTAAAATACGTCAGACTTGATAATCTTTGCGTAATTTTATACTGCAGTTTGAAAGTTTTTTTATCTTACTAATCTTACTTCTTGCCTTACTAATATTAAAAATGCGAAAGTTTGGATGGATGTATGGATGTTTGTTACTCAATCACGCCCCAACGGCTGAACGGATCTGGCTGAAATTTTGCACAGAGATAGATTATAGTCTAAAATAGCACATAGGCTATCCGGAAAAATTAAAGAGTTCCCGCGGGAACCAAAAAACCTCAAACCACGCAGACGAAGTCGCAGGCATTCGGTAGTTATTAAATATCCACCTATTAGTATACCTTACTAATTGTGTTTATTAAAACATAATTAGACAAAATCTCACGTTCAAAATGCTTACAAACAGGACATTGAAAGAATTTTTATAAATGTAGAATAGGTACACGAGTTCTAACTTTCTTTGCGTTTGATATTATATTTTCATTTACCATGTCGCTACATGATTTAGTATACCCTAGGGGCTATAATTAAGTAATCTAAATTTACATACGTAAACATAAGTCCATTAAGGCGTAATTACCGTTTAACTACTCCGTGTACAGTACACGAGGACATAAGCACGTGAGGTTTTACACGCTGAAAACAAATTAAACAGCTTTTAACACAACTGCCTAACGTCTGCTTTAACTTTATTATCACATAGCTGAAGGTCGTATAGCAAACTGTTTTGAAAGGTAATATTAATATCATGTTACATGTGTAGACATGTTTTGAGGGACGCGTAGGTTAATTGTGACGATCAAGAGAGTTGAAATACTCTTATTTATTGCTTTTATTCGAGTTGAGTACCTCGTAGTGCACCGCATTTTTTATTTAACCACTACAATTACTTCTAGTGGTTAAATAAACGGTGGTTAAATTAATGCGGTGCACTAAAGGGCTTACCCCTTGACTGCGATCTCACCTGATGGTAAATGATGATGCAGTCTAAGATGGTAGCGGGCTAACCTGTTAGGGGTATTATTTTCCTATATGAAAACTTTTTTTATTTCCCTTAGCTTCCGACTTAACAGCGATATCGCCTGGTGGTAAGCGATGATACAGTGTAAGATGGTTGCGGGCTGTTAAGGGTAGTTATATTACACCGCAATACCTCTATTCGGTTTCTACACGGCATCGTACCAGAAAGCTAAATCGCTTGGCGGCAGGTCTTTGCCGGCAGGGTGGTAACTAGCCACGGCCGAAGTCTCCCACGAGGCCAGACCAGGGAAAATTCAGTAATTATAAATTTCCAAATTGACCCTGCCGGGATCGAATCCAGGACCTTCCACTTATAAGATCAGTGCGTTCACCACGTCGTCAAAACCGTATGTAAATACCCTTTTCATTCCAATTAAGCGTCTAGGAGCTCCAGGAATTATTAGTCAAACGGGGGGATGGGGGATTCAAGCCCACGACTTTCACGATATCAAATATAGCAAATTACTTCCGCAGCCTTGAACTTTAAAAGCAAGGCTGGGTATATTATTATGTATAAGGGTGGTAGAATCAAAACAAGACGTATAGTCCCACAAACTTATGTGACCCGGTGGCCAAAATTGGAACAAATTTACATGCCTGGTTAGATTTTGTTTTTATTTTATTTTTCATAGATACTAGCTAGTACGACTTTATGTATTACTACTAGCGATGCTCTCACGGGTCAGATAAGTTTGTCGGACACATAGGAAACACATACGTGAGTCATAGAAATAAACAAAATTAAGAAGTAAGGAATCAATGCAGTTCCTTTTTGTAACTTACCTTACTTTAACGACAAATTAAAACATTTTTAGGCTAGAAGAAAACACGATTTAAAAAAAACATTCCCAGGAAAGAAGGTGTTTTGGAACGATTATTTAATCACAATCTTTATTTTAAACTAGATGTCCGCAACTACTGTGTTTAATAATTTTATTTTATTCCCACAGGAATTCTTTTATTTTTCAGGGTAAAAAGTAGCCTATAGCCCAATGTTTATAAATACATTTATACACCTTTACTTTTTAATTATTATGAATAATTAAAGATGTAAATGTTTCATTTGGACAATGTATGTAGCAGTTATGACGTTATTGCCCTTTACGAGCGAATGTGAAAACTATACACCTCTACAAATATACCTACTATAGTTAGTATCAAATAAGTAATACAATAAAATTATGTTAGCTTAACCTAGCTTTTTTTATTAATGTTGGCCCATTTCGACTTTATGTGGGGTCGTAGGTTCGAGGTTACCTACTGTCATAAAGAACAATGTGACATTTGGATTCTGACGAAGCCATAAAATGGCGAAATATTGCAAGTTCTGAGAAAGGTAGAAAAATGTATGTTATATTATATATGTGAAATGGTTGATTCAGGAAATAGAACACCATTTTACTGTTAAAGAGATGTTAGAGTTTGATAATTATTGTTTTTTGCTAAATTGCGTTAGTCAGTTTTATGAAATCGTAACTTTTAACCCAAATCCAAGGATTTTATGATATCATTGTAAACTCAATCATAATAGCTTTTTATGCGACAAGTGCAGCAAACTCTTGTCGCTGTTTAATACCCTCGTTGCGCACGTGTATCATACAACCTTTTACAATACATTTATATGTAAAATCTGAAAAAAAAACCATAGTAACTAACTGCAAAGGTGCACGAGATCACAATCTTAAAAATGTGTCAGCTAGAGATGTTACTCATGTCATGTACCTAGGTGTTATTATTAAAAAAAAAAAAAAAAATTTTATTGTACTAATTTGGTACTATAAAACGGTTGGTTCCCGTGTATTAGTACTATAAAAGATTATGGCATCGAACTAGCAATGGTTTTGTATGGCGGCCATCATAATACTGCACCGAAAATTCATACTACTGCATTTCTTTGTAGGCTAATAACTGCGCGGTAATATTTTTATCGCCCAAGGCGTGGAAAGGTCTACTTTGTAGTTTTAAAAGCGGTGAAGTAATAGCAACATTATTATCAAATGTATTGGAAAAATTAATCATTATTTATGCCAGCTGAAATCATTGGCAGCGTTCTTTCACTTGAAGCTTTTACTATTCTACGTTATACGTGATTTATACATAATATTATATTTCGATAATTTACACAATAATAATATTACCCGAGTATATTATGCCTCCGAATATTAATTTACAAAAATACTACTGAGTTCTCTATGTTCCCAATTCCAGTACCTATCAGTTTTTTAGCATAAGATTTTTCATAGTTTTAAAAGTTTATGTCGGTGTTCCTTAAAATTCAACGTAAGAAGAAGTTTGAGTACGGAGTGAACTTCCTCTTTTTTTCGTTTTGAAAGTTAGAATTCATAAAAATGTATTCAAACAAATTTTTGAAAATTGCTGGGCCATACTGTCAACGCTTAAAGCAAGGGAACGTTATAAAGGGCCAATTGCACCATTGGTCGTTCTGGTTATCCTTATACTGAGAAATAGTTTGCAAAGGGAGTGACAAATGTCTGTATTTTTAAGGTCAGTATAACTTTGATAAAAAATAGACGAAATATTTGTTAAAAGCAAGTAATTTTAGTTATTTAAATGGTTCATTATTGTTTCAAATTAAAATGTTTTATCGCGAAAAAGTTAAATGCAATTCTTACTAAGATTTTAACTTTATGTTGTTGAAACATGCTAAAATTGTGGTTTTCATGATAATAGCTGTTGTTATATAACTTTGACTATCTGTCATAAATTGAGGTTAAAGGAACACCAGACGATAAGACAAAACTATTTTATTATTCTACGATATGAAAGTTTCTTTTTTTAAGATATTAAGTACAATTTTATTCTTGATTATATATACATGTTAATTTATTTAACTGAAATAACATTAAATAAATGTTACATTACTATATAGGTTACACTTTTATATTTACTACAGTAGTTTAAAATATACCTAATGATATACTCACGTTATATTTATTAGGTAAATATATGATAATATTTGAATCAATTCTAACGCATTGCTATAAAGCTTCGACTACTTACTTCCATGTTATTACAAAATGAACATTTTATTTATAAAATATTCTTTATCTCATTTTGAATTACTGCCATTTGGTTATCTCTAAGTTAGAAAAGATAAATTTTTCGCACTAGTTGATTGAAAAAAACTGTGATTGTGATCCAGAATACAAATATTTATGTTTTGTGTTATATTTTCTCGTTTACTTACGGCCATTGATGTGCAGCGTAGACTTTTCACACAAGTCAAGTAATGGACAATTCATAATTATAATCATAATACTCATTTCATAATCATAATCATAATAATTTTCTGGTTATCCAGAGAATATTGTTATGAATTAAATCCTAAACGCCTAGCTATGCATCGGTCCTAGGCGTATCACCAACCAAGTTGAAGACCTAAAGTTATACCTACATAATACAATACATTTATTAGATCCTCCATAAAGCACCTAAAACCCATAATCCCCCTGATTTATTATTTTGGTTCACGTTACGTAAAAGAGTAGATATATATAAAGAGATATCAAACACTTTGGTAAATTGGTCTATTGTGGAAGTGAAGGTGGAGTCACATACTCCGAGACGCCCAAGGAATAGGAAAACTTAGAATTGGACGGATGTATCAAAGGTAAAAATACTTTGAAAGATTTTTGCAATTAATTGTAGAAAAAAAAGCTTTTGGAGACTTTTTTTACGTTTTGCATAATATATAACTTCAGATAGAGACGTGGATGTTTATGACAGGGCATTAAAATTACCAAAATATTAGGTCTCTGACAATAATAAATGTAAAGTTGTTTTTTTTTTCTATAAAAATATCAAATTACTCCTCAATTCCTATTAAAGCCTGTTCCACGCAGTTACTGTGACTTTGAAGTTTTGGTCTCGAGATAAATTACTTAAGTTTTCTGCTGTTTTTTTTTTAATTTTTTTTTTGCTACGCATTCCACATATAATAATTACTTATATTATTATACTAAAAAAGATTTATTTGGTTCCTTTTCTCATGATAGATCAGCACTTTCATTTGCAAAGAGATATTATCTCAAGAGTCAAACTCCAAATCACTAGTATGATAATTTTAGACAACACATTTTTCGTTTACATTTTTTGTATATAATACTGAAAAAATTTTGTGCACACCGATTTTTTACAAATTATTAATTCTAATTAAAACATTCATTATATATTTCGATATGTTTATAGCTAAAACTGATAATAATATTTTTGATTGGCCAAATTACATTTTTTACACAAATATAATGTAAATTCTAATAAATATTCGTTGTATTTATACGCCTAAATATATCGACAGCAAATAATACATACAGCAATACATTTCGATATGAAACTTTATACTAAGTATATCAGAATTTATCACAAATACAAGACAACTAATCGCATAGAACTTTACTAGATAAGACGTTTTGATGAACGACACAACATCAATACGATTCAGCACACTCAGATTCAGGTCTATACATTTTTTCAAATTCAAATTTTAAAATATTATTTTGTTCATGTAGGCTTACTTAATGTAGAAGTTACAGGTTCAAAATCATTACCCACAGAATAGTATAATAACTTACACTACTGTATATTATACATACCTACTTATTGTGATATCTTGTTAAAAAAGCAACTGCTTCTTGCCGGCTCCTCTCAGTAGAATGTTTCCGAACCGGTGGTAGAGTCAAAATATTATGATTTAACATAAGAGACACCTGAATGTCCTAAAAGTTATAAATAAATTGAGTATTGAGTATATTTTCTGATCGTGGTTTAACGCAGTCATCGTATTGATGTCGCAATGTCATCTACTAGCTATACCAAGACGAAATACGAAGATAATATAAACTTTGAGCACGCCTCAAAAAGCACTCACAGATAAGCATCAAACACTCAAGTGACACAACACTGAACCTTATCACCTCAGAAATAATAAACTCGGTCTGTTGCTTCAAAGTGTACGTGCTTTTTGCCGTGCGACGGCAGCACGACTAACAACCATCAGGCCGCGTTACCATTTCTCTCATTACCGTTAACATAATAGCTTTGCTGTTTCACTTCACGTTTGGGACTTTTGGGTTTCACTTTACATTCAATTTCATTTATTGGTTTCATTTCATGTTCACTTTCACTTTTCGGTTTCACTTCGTATTCACTCGTGTGAGTTTTCACTTCATCGTCACAATTGTCGGGCTCGTTTATTTCTGGGATTCTAAGTTTGGTATCGGCACCGTCTCTGTCGGCTTGCGTCAGTACTTCTTGGACGTGCACGGTCAGCTCGGGGCGGACTACTTGGGTGAAGGGGAGGAGGGCGCCGGCGACGTCCATGGTGTTGTTGATATTCCTGTGCCACAGCTCGAGCACGACACTGCGCCGTTGCTACTTGTACCGAGGCGGACCCAGCCATCCGCAGCCGAATACCTGGACCAACAACGATTTATTTTATTATACAACTATGTATGTATGTTACATTAATATCTACAGTAAAATATTTTTGTTCGTCATTCTTAATAAACAGATATATTTAAAAAAGTAAATTATCATGCTATATTTTGTGAACTTTAGTGATATAACTTCGTCGATCTTTTTGTCAGACTACGGTCTATTTGGGCTGCAATTTACAAACGCCAGCCTGTGTTTTTATACGACTGCCTGAAAAAAGGAGTATATTGTTTTCAGGATTCATGTATGTATGTATGTATGTATGTATGAATGTATGTATGTATGTATGTAAGTATGTATGTATGTATGTGAGTTTGTATATTCCACCATAACTTCTATACGCCTGAACCGATTTTGATAAATGAGGTATTGTTACAATTCCTAGCTTATTCTGGGTGACATAGGCTGGTAAAATTTAAAAAAAAGTTGATGGGGTGACCATGGTCCCGCATTAAAGACCAAAATTGAAAAAAAAAAATCGAAAATAAGATTAACTATATAATCATCATCTAGAAAATGATGAGTAGATTCCAAAAATATATAACACTATAGTTCGATATTTAGTGATTCACAAAAAATATCATTTATTAAAAAATGTGAATAAGATTCCAAAGGCTATATTATTATATGCAAATCGCTTCTTATGGAGGTAATCTTCAAAAATAATATGGCAGGGCAGTCGTATTTTTTTAATTCGTTACATTAATTTCACTTGTTTCAATTCAATTCATTTATTAAATAGACAACATTTGTGGTCCACTTTAGTGTTAGTAACAATATAATCTTAACATCTATGTTAGTACTTACAATCTAAGGTGTTAGTAACATTTTAACTCTATCTATGAAATAAATGAATTGAATTGAATTAACTTAAAACTATGTTAGTGTAAAAATTGTAAGTATTGGGTTTTTCAATTATGAAATTCTCAGTGCCAGCCCGGAGTTGGAAGTTGGTGTTCCACCCCCGTGCTTCGGAGAGCACGTTAAGCCGTCGGTCCCGGTTATTATCACTAACATGATAATAGTCGTTACAGCCCGCCAACCCGCATTGGAGCAGCGTGGTGGGTCTAAGCTCCTAATTCTCTCTCTCCTATGAGAGTGGAGGCCTGTGCCCAGCAGTGGGACGTTAATAGGCTGTAGTGTATTGTATGTTAGAGCCTAAAACCTAAAAGGGATTTAGTCCTCTGTATGAGTTTCCCCACCAGAGGACTATCCATCTGCCCTGCTATGCTATTCAGGATGCTGTTGCGGCTTCCACGGACTCTGGACAGCAGTGACGCAGTTTTCTTGCGCCAGATAGCATCAAAGCCATCTGTCCGCGCCTGGGAAAACATCGCTGACCCGCTGCAGAACCTAGGTTGCAACAGCACCCTGAACGCAGTATTATATTGGACTCGCAGTGCGTTGTAAGCCCTTTGCATATACCGGAACCACAGACTCGCCGAGTATAAGGATGTACAGTAGGCTCTGAAAAGAGTTATACAGCCTCTGTACATCGGGCAAACCTGCGGGCCAGCATATTAGCTCGGACTGACAACGCCCTGCGTTTCCATGTCGGCATCATCCATTTGATCGTCTGCTACAACATGCCCAAGGAACTTAAATTTATAAACCCTATTTAAAAAAATATTTTAATTTACACCACAATTTTGCAGACCAAAGCACTAGACTAACAAGTGATAATTGAAAAAAATTAAAAAACACGTCTGCCCTGCCAAAAACCGAACTAAAAAGTTAAAATTTTACTAGCTTAGGTCACCCGGAATAAGCTAGGGATTCTAACGATACCTCATTTATCAAAATCGGTTCGGTATTGAAGTCATGTTGGAATATACAAACTACATACATACATACATGAACCCTGAAAACAATATACTCCTTTTTTCAGGTAGTCGTATAAAAACACAGGCTCAAATAGACCGTCGTCTGACAAAAAGATCGACGAAGTTATATCACTAAAGTTCACAAAATATAGCATGATAATTTACTTATTTTAAATACGAGTTTAACTGTTTAGTAAGAATGACGAACAAAAATATTTTATTGTAGATATTAATGTAACATACACTAATACATATGATTACAATTAGTTTGTATTAACCGACTTCAAAAAAAGGAGGTTATCAATTTGCCACGTGTATAATATTATTGGAACTGCAAATATCCATATTCATTTATATGATAATCTTTATGGGCCTCCAAACACTTGATATTTACTGAATTTTATGTCTATTTATTTTGTAAAATTTTGATGAGAAGGAAATGATGTCAAAATTACTCACACCAACCGCAAAGTTTTTAAATTGGTAAGTATTTTGTATCATTACGAAAAAAAACTAGAGATAGGATTTTTAAACTAATTTGGCTATGGGGGTCTGAGGTATCAGTTCATTTTGGAAAGGGGGGGGGGGGGGTTGGGAAGGGCCCAAAAAAGTTTGGGAATCCCTGATATATTATGTCAGAAGGGACTTACTTGGCAAATAACAAGGGCCAGCAGTAACAGCAGTATAAGAGCCACCACGCCCCATACCACACCAAGCTGAGTCAGCGCGAACACGTACAGCGTTCTGTGGCACCACTGGTTGGGCTCGAACAGCGTTGGCGCATAGTCCGGCCACATGATTTCCAGCGTCCAATAGTTGCCGCACGCGAACCTGTGAAACAAAATAGTTATTTATGCAACAGTTGTGTAATAAGGGGTATTAAAACACGAATGTGGGTTTATCACCCGACGCGAAGCGGAGTGTGATAATAGTATCATATGAGTGTTTTAATACCTAATTATCAACAGTTGCATACAAGACTTTATCTACTCCCATGCTATAAATCCTCTATAACAGGTTCTGAAAAAGTTAGCTTATTGCCAACATTAAAACACCCAATGTCCTAATAACCATAACATCATCCAAACGGGTGATGTAATGTTGTACTGAATTTCATAACAACACTCCTTTTCCTCATTTTTTTTTTCGATCCCCTTTACGCAAAGGGACAGACAGCCACATCTGCTCGATGCGTGGTATCTGTATGTATTACAAAAAAAGAACATCTATACGAATTTCAAAAAAAGAACATTGTCATACACGCACGTTTCACTACCAGAACGCCGCGCGCTGTAAAAAAAGTAGGTTATCAATTTGCCACGTATGTAATATTATTGGAACTACAAATATCCATATTCATTTAGAAGATAATCTTCAAGGGCCTCCAAACACTTGATATTTACTGAATTTTATCTTGTAAAATTGTAAAATTGTCTATTTATTTTGTAAAATTTTGATGAGAAGGAAATGACGTCAAATTTACTCACACCAACCGCAAAGTTTTTAAATTGGTAAGTATTTTGTATCAATGCGAAAAAAAACTAGAGATAGGATTTTTAAACTAATTTGGCTATGGGGGTCTGGGATATCAGTTCATTTTGGAAAGAGGGGGGGGGGGGGGGGGTTGGGAAGGGCCCAAAAAGTTTGGGAATCCTTGATATATTATGTCAGAAGGGACTTACTTGGCAAATAACAAGGGCCAGCAGTAACAGCAGTATAAGAGCCACCACGCCCCATACCACACCAAGCTGAGTCAGCGCGAACACGTACAGCGTTCTGTGGCACCACTGGTTGGGCTCGAACAGCGTTGGCGCATAGTCCGGCCACATGATTTCCAGCGTCCAATAATTGCCGCACGCGAACCTGTGAAACAAAAACTATATCTACAGCACCTATAATAGGAACGACGATTTTGACGACCTCCGTGGCGCAGTGTGTGGCGCTGTTGACTTAACGTGCGGAGGTCCCGGGTTCGATCCTCGGCAGGGTCAATTTGGGAATTTATAATTTCTGAATTTTCCCTGGTCTGGCCTGGTGGGAGGCTTCAGCCGTGGCTAGTTACCACCCAACCGGCAAGGACGTGCCGCCAAGCGATTATAACTGCCATGCCCCTAACAGTTCAGCTCGCTACCATCTTAGACAGCATCATCACTTACCATCAGGTGAGATTGCAGTCAAGGGCTAACTTGTGGTGGATAAAAAAAAAAGAATGATGCTGTCAGAAATAATTTATTTCATAAATAAAAACGATATATTTCTTACTGATTATTAAACTAGCGAATGCCCGCGACTGCGTGGTTTGAGGTTTTTTTGGTTCCCGTAGGACCTCTTTAATTTTCCGGGGTAAAAAGTAACCTATGTGCTACTCCAGACTATAATCTATCTCTGTGCCAAATTTCAGCCAGATCCGTTCAGCCGTTGGATCGTGATTGAGTTACAAACATCCACACATCCATACATCCATACATCCATACATCCATGCATCCATGCATCCATACATCCATACATCCATACATCCATACATCCATACATCCATACATCCATACATCCATACATCCATACATCCATACATCCATACATCCATCCAAACTTTCGCATTTAAAATATTAGTAAGATAAGAAGTAAGATAGAGTAGACTGAATATCTTAAAAAAGTCCCAAAATTCACAACCTCGGTTAGTTTTAAGTTTGAAAAACATTTTTTAAACTATAGATTCACAAAAAAATATCATTTAATTTAGATTTTTTAACTTTTTGGTTCGTTTTTTGGCAGGGCAGTCGTGTTTTTAAATTTTTTTAATTATGACTTGTACCTACCTACATTAATTTATCTAATCCGGGAGTCTGACGCGAACACCTAGACCGTTTATTTATGTATTGAAATGTATTCTAAGAAGTTTCTTAACTAATGAATTAATGATTACGCGATTCTGTGTACGGCAGTAGGTATGTCTCGAAAACTTTATGTTGTAGGCATGTTTTAGGTAAGTTATGAGTGTGGGTTTTCGCAGGATGTATAAAATCCGAAAAGCCGAAAAAGTAAACAAACACAAAGTTCGAGTTTCACTAATTAGTAATAATATTATCGCAAAACATCCTCACAATTTTATACCTATTATTATACAAAATAATTACAAAAGCGTCCAGATGAGAGCAAGCGGGGATTTTCCCAATTAGTGATACGGGGCATTCACACCAAAAATAGACTCCAATAGGTATGGCCAGCAATATTCGATCTATGGAAAAATTATAACATGAAAATGATAACCCGATTGAGTTTATTGTGGGCTCTTCTCAGACCAGGGCGTGTTTGGAACCCTCGTAGATTTAGTTTTAAGATACCGTACCTAATTATCACCATCATGTTTTATATGTAAGTAATGGACGTCAATATGTGTACCTATAGTGTATGTATAATGTACCTAAATTGAATAAAAATAAATGAATTGAATTGATAGACATCGTATCTATGCGACAACGTAGGCCACGTGAATGGTCAGCTACTGTTTGATACGGTCACGTCGCGTCGCATTGCGTCGTCACATACATAGTACAACGGGTAACTGCTGGTCACATGACGCTTCTGAAAAGAGTGAGATCGAAGAGAAGGAGAAGAAAGTAGTATTTACTACTAGCTGATGGCCGCGACTTGGTCCGCGTGGATTGAGGTTTTTTTGGTTCCCGCGGGAACACGTTAATTTTCCGGAAAAATAGTAGCCTATGTGTTCCAGACTATAATCTAGCTCTTTGCCAAACATCCATTCCATCCAAACTTCCGCATTTATAATATTAGTATAGAAATATTTTGTTGATTTCTATACAATGCAGTATATATTATCCAAGTGTCATCTCCATCTATTATTAGAATAGTCATTAAGGTTTAAAATATTCCTCAAGGTTTTGTATTTTTGATAGTATAAAACCAAACGAAGGCTTTGTTTTATTTTGTGAAAACCTTTTTTTCTTTTCGCAGTCAAAACAATGTGCGATTTTTTTTTTACGATAATCATAATATTATTTCCAAGATAAAAAGTAGCCTATGTCCTTCCCCGGAATACGAGTACAACCTATCCTTGTATCAAATTTCATTAAAATCGGTTGAACAGATGGGCCGTAGCAGACAGACAGATAGACGGACACACTTTCGCATTTATAATATTAGTATGGATTATCAGAATTTAAAACCATAATTGTTCAAGCGCATGTATAAAAAAATGACCTGTAAAAAAATCCCACAACTTTAACTTTAACTAAACCTCAATGGCTATTGAGTACCATAGCGGAAAACCTCAATTATTTTTCTAATTTTTAAAATAAAAAGTTAAAATCAAAATTCATTAGGTGAGGACTCGGGTTGCTGTAATATTTTTTTACCTGCAAAGTTGATAACAAATTCAATTAGATACACCGTCCACTTCAGCGTAACCCCAATGCGAAAACTTTGTTCCCAAGTTGTTATGTGAATTATTATTTTTAAACTTTTTTAAATCAACCTCGGAACTAACTTTGAAAATCACAGAACAATTGAACCGAGATTAAATACATAATATATTATGCAGGTCTGTTTCTTCCAGGCTCAGTGTAAATAGTTCTAGTGTACTAGCTCTACCTCTTCTACCTCTTGGGTTAATATTACCTTAGTTTAAAAAAATATATTTTGTGTGATTTAAATTGGTTAAATTAAAATGTGGTCAAAAATTAGCTGGTGATTTACAACTTTTGGTGAACATTTACTATTTCTGGTGATCAGTTAAAATAAATCTCTTAGTAGTTCCTAATATTTAGTGGCCACAATTATATAACCTCAACTAGTCATAATTATATAACCTCAATCTTAAAGGCCTTCGCGTGTTTCGCTCAGGAAAGGACCACACTGACGGACTGACGGATATGGATTATACGTAGATGTAATTGCTCTGGAAATAGTCTTAGATATCCAATGAAAATGAATACAGACCTCAATAATGTAAGTCTTATTTCGATTCTTGATCTCACACATAGAATCACGTCTCCCTGTAATCATCAATAGTGACATGTTTATTTTGTCATTATTTTTATGTGTATTTTTTATATGTTATTTTTATGTATTTAATCTTAACTACGTATGTGTTATTTATTTTGTTTATATTAGTGTATCTATTCGTTTTAAGTAAATTTTTTACACCACTCCATTTTCACTTCCACTTCATTTTCTTCGTATCGATAAGGTTGTCTGGAAGGTATCGCTACTTAGCGATAAGATCGCCTTATTGTACCTACTAACGTTTTAAGTTTTCCTATTTGTTATTTGTTTCTGTGGTGTACAATAAGGTATCTTACATAATATTATAAATGCGAAAGTTTGTATGGATGTATGGATGTTTGTTACTCAATCACGCCCCAACGGCTGAACGGATCTGGCTGAAATATGGCACCGAGATAGATTATAGTCTGGAATAGCACATAGGCTACTTTTTATCCCGGAAAATTATAGAGTTCCCGCGGGAACCAAAAAACTTCAAACCACATACAAATACATACATACATAGAACAACAACAATAATTTTTGTTAAACAGCACATCCGTATTAACAAAAAAAAATGCGATCTGCACGACAGGCTAGAGGCCGTAATAGGCTCGTGACTCCATCGCTCCGCCTCAAAAAAGTCACAAGGTCATTCGTGGGAATGAGCATTTTTTCTATAACAAAATTCCACAACCCATTTTAAACTTGCCTATACACAAATTTAAGAAATCCATTAAAAGTATGCTCTTGAAAAAAGCATAATATACTGTTGAAGATTATATAAATGATAGAGGAGCATGGATTTGATCACTCCAGCAATGCTAAGGACAGCGGTTACTTATGTATACATTGATATAATAATTGTAAATGAAATCTTTATTTTAAAAGAGCAACCACCGAGTTTCTTGCTGGTTCTTCTCGGTAGGAATGTATTCCGAACCAGTGGTAGATTCACTTGACGATTCAAAAGTACTTGTTTATTAAATCTTTATTTTAAAAGAGCAACCACCGAGTTTCTTGCTGGTTCTTCTCGGTAGGAATGTCATTCCGAACCAGTGAATCTGATTCAAAAGTAATTTAAAAGTTTATTTGCATAAAAAAATATTTGAATTTGAATTTGAATTCATACCACCGTGTAGACTGTACTAAGATCACTCACCAGCCCATAAGGAATACGGTGAGTGTATAAGCGAGGGCCTGCTCAAGGACGCTGGCTGAAGAGTTGGAGCTCCTGCTCGCCAGCTGAGCCCACAGCAGCCAACAGATGCCCACGGCACCTGACGCTCCGCCCACCACCATGTACACTGGTATACGAGGCTCGGCTGGACAGTCGCGAATGTATTGGACACCTGTATGAACACAAAATATTTTGTCAGTTTTATAATGCAAGGATCTGTAATTGGCCATATTAATCCTACTTTAATAATTAAAAAAAAAAACAAAAACAAAAAAAAAAAAAAACAAAAAAAAAACAAAAGGTGAAAGACGACTGGCCTACTAGGAGTCGATTGCGATTTATAAGCAATATTGACTCAATTCGGTAACTGGATGGTTGACCGAATAAATAAATAATATTTTATCTATGAATTGAAAAGAGCAACTGCTGAATTTCTTGCCGGATCTTCTCAGTAGAATCAGCTTTCCGAACCGGTGGTAGAGTCTTAACGTTTCGTAAGTGACACAAGTTGTCCTACATGAAATAAATAAATCATTTATCACGTTTAACATTTGCCGGAAAATGGGTACAGCTATAGGTCTTAAAAATAATATTTTCCTTACATATCCTACCATACAATGGTGTGCAAATGTATTTTTACGTATATTTAAATTTCATTAGATCATAGGTACAATGTCATAATATAATCATCATTTAAATCATTATCTTAGTCAAGTATTAGAGAAATTTCATTACTAAAGCATCAAATTATACTATAATAAAACTTACAGGCAACACAAACACATAGGTAATACTAATATAGTCAATTATAAAATATAAAAGTAAGGACAGAGAACAACAAGTCATAATGGAAAAAATTCAAAAACACGCCTGCCCTGGCAAAAAACGAACTAAAAAATTAAAAATATAATTTAATCTAGCTAAATAGAATCATATTCACATTTTTATTAGATGATATTTTTTTGTGAATCACTGGGTATTGAACTATAGTGTTATATATTTTTGGAATCTACTCATCATTTTCTAGATGATGATTATGTAGTTAATCTTATTTTCGAATTTATTTTTTTCGTCTTTTGTCTTTAATGCGGGACCATGGTCACCCCATCAATTTTTTTTTAAATTTTACTAGCCTATGTCACCCGGAATAAGCTAGGAATTCTAATGATACTTCATTTATCAAAATTGGTTCAGGCGTATAGAAGTTATGGGGGAATATACAAATTCACATACATACATAAATACATACATACATACATACATACATACATACATACATAAATACATACATACATAAATACATACATACATACATACATGAACCCTGAAAACAATATACTCCTTTTTTCAGGCAGTCTTTTAAAAAGATCATCGTTGTCAGCAAATGATATTCCAATTTTAGGTGACTGGGCTATGTCACAAGGTAATCATCTAGTTTGTAGTACATTAAAGGAGATTATGTAATTTGCGTTTGAAATACTAGGAATGGTTTTTATAGTTTCAGGTAGATTGTTGTAAATTTTGATAGTCATGTAGTCTGTATGAATAACTGAATTTTATTTCTTCTTCGGAATTCGGAAGTATAAATAATATGGTATTTTCGTTACCTCTGTGCCTCGGAGAGTACGTTGGGCCGTCGTCGTTAGTAATAATCATTAGTAACCTAAGAGTTTAAATAGTATTCTTAGCCGAGTCGTATGCGGAAGGACCTGGGAACCCACCGCATTATTAACCCGTGAAAACCCTGCCATTATGTAGTTATTGGAAAGGATTATGACCCTCAGCAATGAGGAATCGCTCGCTCACCGCTTAGTTAGCTCGCACATCTCTGGTGGAAAGGCAACCTAAGGCAGTTTTCGTATAATGAAGGCATGAGATATTAGCAATGAAATTAGGGTCTCGAGTGCAAAGAGGGTCAATAAAGCTACAAACTTGGACCCGAGTGGGGCCGAGCAAATCGCTTAATAACCCAAATTATAGCTTTATAACACCTGGCCCTCACAATTTCACTTAATTTGTTTCTTTATAATGAAACTTGGAATAGGTAATAGAATTAATAATAAGCCGTTATAACGGTAAAGGATGATGGTCTGCCATCTGCTTGAGACTAAGTATAGTCACTGAATACATTATCCATATAAAGGCGCAGGACAGCCTTCATCATCATCTCATCAGCAACTCATCTTAGCTGGCTTGGGTATGTGGGCAATCTGATTGATTTTCTTTGGAACAAAAATTATAATAATCCTCTATATAATGTTGTCTCCACAAAATAAATCTTCAAATAATTAATTATCAGTCCTCTGTCTATAACTCGACTCAAATTTAACTTTTAACAACTTAGATTAAAATTTCAGATAGTGATTCGTCGCAGAAATGGTGCGCTGGTCTTTTTTATACGACTGCCTGAAAAAAGGAGTATATTGTTTTCAGGGTTCATGTATGTATGTATGTATGCATGTATGTATGTATGTATGTATGTGGGTTTGTATATTCCACCATAACATCTATACGCCTTAACTGATTTTGATAAATGAGGTATCGTTAGAATTTCTAGCTAATTCCGGGTGACATAGGCTAGTAAAATTTTTAATAAAGTTAATGGGGTGACCATGGTCCCGCATTAAAGACCAAAATTGAAAAAAGAAATTCGAAAATAAGATTAACTATATAATCACGGTCTAGAAAATGATGAATAGATTCCAAAAATATATAACACTATAGTTCAATATTTATTGATGCACAAAAAAATATTAAAATGTGAATAAGATTCCAAAGCATTTGCATTCCGCATATCGCTTCTTATTTATGTAAACTCTAAAAATAATATGCTTGGGCAGTCGTATTTTTCAATTCGTTAAATTCTGCCAACAAGATGGCTGCCTCGCTACCATAGACGCGACGCCAGAGTGACCAGCGACACTCTTGGTCACAGACTATAATATTATGTCATTGACGCACGCACCGTCACATATTTACACTAATATTATAAATGCATGCAATAATAATATAATACGAAGTCGCGGGCATCAGCTAGTTTATTAATAATAATATAATAATATTATTAATAAACTAGCTGATGCCCGCGACTTCGTACGCGTGGATCGAGGTTTTGTGGTTCCCGCGGGAACTCTTTAATTTCCCGGGATAAAAAGTAGCCTATGTGCTATTCCAGACTATAATCTATCTCTGTGCCAAATTTTAGCTAGATCCGTTCAACCGTTGGGGCGTGATTGAGTAACAAATATCCATACATCCAGACATCCATACATCCATCCAAACTTTCGCATTTATAATATATTAAAGTTAAAGTTTGAAGTATAAAGTATGAAAGTATAGATAATAGACTTCCGGAGAGCGGCTGGCATCAAATGGATACTAACAGCCAATGATAGGCAACGTTGGCGCAATCTTAAAGAGGTATATGTCCAACAGTGGATGCATATTGGATGATGATGGTGATGATGATGATTATACATGCAAAAGTGAGTTTGTCTGTCATGTTCTTTTTATCCTTAATAACTGAATTAACGCGCACAAAGTCGCGGCCATCATCTAGTAGTTTGTCGGACCAGAGAAATTCGGAAATTATAAATTCCTAAATTGACCCCATCGGGGAACGAACCCGGGATCTCCTACTAAAAGGCAACAGCGCTCACCACTGCGCCAGGGAGGTCGTGCAATAAATTCAAAATTAAATGTTTTTTATTCAAATAAACTTTTACAAATGCTTTTGAATCGTCGAGTGAATCTACCACTGGTTCGGAATGAATTTCTACCGAGAAAAACCAGCAAGAAACTCGGTGTTTGCTCTTTTAAAAAAAAAAATTTACAATTTCATCATTATGTAGATACATAAGTAACCGCCGTCCTTTAGCATTGCTGGCGTGAGTCAAATCCATGCTCTTTTATCATTTACGTAATCTTCAATAATATTATAAGCTTTAATACGTAAAATAATTATGTTGCATATTAAACGTAATATTAAATAAATATTTATTTAAGGACGTTTATTATGGACAACTCTAAGTTTCATTAAAATTCGACCAAACGGTCAGATAAAGTCAAAGTCATTAAATACGTAATTATAAGTAAACAATCTGATCCCTTGTTATTGGTAACTACGCAGAACACTCAGAGAAAACGGCCCACACAATATCTGTGGGCAGCTTTGATGTTGTTTAAATAGAATCAAATAACGAGCATGGAAATATTATAGCAGATCAATGTTTTTCATTCCTTCAGTTTGAGTTTTTTATCTGTTTATTATGATATTGACATAAAATTTTAATAAATATGGATTTTTGTTATCTGAAATAAATAAACTGAATTGAATTGAATTATAAATAAGTTTAAGATATATAGAAAAAAGTATTTTGATACCTGAACTCCTTAATGTTGCTAATCTCTATATCAAATTTCATCAAAATCGGTTGAAAACATGGCCCCTGAAAGCGAGTTCACGGGGATCTGCCCCGCAAAATAGCTTTATAGCCTAGTATATTGATTTTCCGGGGTAGATAGCCTAGTATATTGATTATCCGGGATAGATAGCCTATAGTATATGCTTCATTGGGGTGCAACCTAAACAGGTTAGGAGAGAGATATATATATATACTCGTATCTCTACATAATTTCGTGAAAGCGTAGCAGATACACAGACAGACATGATTTCGCATTCAAAATTATAAATCAGTATAGATTTATTTTGATTTAGAGTCTAAAGACAAACTTGGCCAGTCAAAAAAATTTTGAAGAATTTCACACGTAATTTCACGGTAAGTATCATAATATTATTTTTGGTAAAAGTAAAAAACAAAAACAGTGTGTGTGTGAAATTCAGACACGGCAGAAGTGAAACTTCTATAGATAGAGATAATATAACTTGTATTCTATCTTATTCTCTCGCAGGTTAAACAAATGTGTACCTAAATGTCGCTTTTTCGTTTCATTTCTTTTTTCGTTGATTTTCAAATAACAACGTTTCTAAATAAGGTTCTTCAAAGGTAAGTAGTTAGTGCCCCGGAGAATGTGAATTGTTTTTTTCATTAGGAACAAACAGAAACAATTCCACTCTCCGCGATAATTCCGGATTGAATTTCATTATCTCCAGCGAAGGGACGTAATAATTCTAAATGTTTGACTGAGATTGCTAGCGATCTTATTTAGGACGAGTCCAAATTTTTACGGCCAGACATTTTTTTAAGTGGTAGAATATGTCTCAGTATAATCGGCAATCTCTTTTTAGGGTTCCGTACCTCAAGAGGAAAATATGAACTTTTATACGATCACTTCGTTGTCCGTCTGTCTATCTGTCTGGCAACCACCTTTTTCACGGAAACGCGTGCGGAGGTTGATATTAATATGAAAAGATACAGTCTATATTTCGTTGGAACTGTAAAAAATCAAGCTTCTAAGTCAACGCTATCAAAAGATACTTACGCCTGTTTATGACGCTTTTGCATATTTTGACACTCGCCAAGAAATCAAAACCTATAGGGTACTTCCCGTTGACCTACAATCATGAAATTCAATTACTAACATAAAAAATGACGGTGATAATCAGTTACGGTAATTTAAAACTAAAGCTACGAGGGTTCCAAACGCGCCCTGGTCTGAGAGGAGCCCACAACAAACTCAGTGGTTTTTTTTTAAATTATCATTTTGCATATTTTGACACTCGCCAAGAAATCAAAACCTATAGGGTACTTCCCGTTGACCTACAATCATGAAATTCAATTACTATTATAAAACATGACGGTGATAATCAGTTACGGTATTTTAAAACTAAAGCTACGAGGGTTCCAAACGCGCCCTGGTCTGAGAAGAGCCCACAACAAACTCAGTCGGGTTTTTTTAAATTATCACCATCTCACAAATTATCTTAAACTAAGGAACTATCAGAGCCATTAGAGCAAATTATTACCAAGCTTCCTTGTCATTTAAGTATTCCTTTACATGGTAATTGGTAAGATTTTTCAATAAGTTTACGTTTAATCAAGAGTGAATAGACAATGCGCGCTCCACATTAGGCTGTATCACAACTTGACAACAACTTTGATTGCGTCTGTCTATAAATTATTTAAAACAAGTCAATATTAAAAAAAATAAAAAAACGCGACTGCCCTGCCAAAAAACGAACTAAAAAGTTAAAAATCTAAATTAATCTAGTTAAATTAGAATCTTATTCACATTTTTATTAAATGTTTTTTTTTGTGAATCACTGGATATTGAACTATAGTGTTACATATTTTTGGAATCTACTTATTATTTTCTAGATGATGATTATATGGTTAATCTTATTTTCGAAATTTTTTTGAACTTTAGTCTTTAATACGGGACCATGGTCACCCTATCAATTTGTTTGAAAATTTTACTAGCCTATGTCACCCGGAATAAGCTAGGGATTCTAACGATATCTCATTTATTAAAATCGATTCAGGCGTATAGAAGTTATGGTGGAATTTACAAACTCACATACATACATACATGAACCCTGAAAACAATATACTCCTTTTTTTATGCAGTCGTATACAAAAATGGTGATAGACATTTAAGTGTTTGGAATCTGAGCCTTCGAACTATACCTACCTACAATGTATTTTATCATGGAAAAATCAAAGAGCTCCAACGGGGTTACCAAAAAACCCCAATGACGACGAAATCACGAGCGATAACTAAACATCTCATATAAAAAAAATGCTTTAACTAACATTTATTGCTCCTGGCAAGCTGAAATTTTACGAAAGTGGTTCCCTTCATAATGTAGACAAGGAATAAAGCCGGCTCTTTTTCGAAATCCCCAATCTCGAAATGGCGAGTGGTCGTTAGTCTATACTTATGCCTAATCAAATCTATACTAAAATTAAACGGAAAGTTTGGATAGATGGATGTATGGATGGATGTTTGTTACTCAATCACGCCCGAACGGCTGAACGATCTGGATAAAATTTGGCACAGAGATATATTATAGTCTGGAATAGCATATAGGCTACTTTTTATCCCGGAAAATTAAAGAGCGGGAACCAAAAAAACCCTCAATCCATGCCGATGAAGTCGCGAACAACAGCTAATACAATATAACGGATAGCGATGAATGTGTATTTCGATTTACATAACGCTGTACGAATGTCACACACTCAACGACAAAGAACTCGATATTCAATTTCATTATCTCAAACATGTCTCTAATACGGGCGTTAGACTGGAATTGACATCGATCCCTCTTCTTTTTTGCATTGATCGTATTTGGCATTGAAACATTGAATACCGTCAGTAAAAATAATCGCAGTAGGTACTTACTTATCACAGCGAATTTACGTTTTTTAGAGACATACCTATCGAGTTTCTTGCTAGTTCTTCTCGGTAGGTAGAACTACGGTACTAAGGTATTTCGAACTAGTGGTAGATTAATTTGACTATTCAAAAGCAATTAGTGATAGTTTATTTGAATTAAAAAAAATTGAATACTTAAATAAATTTAAAAAAAATTGTGTGTGTCAGATCCGACGAATGGAGTATACTTTTTACGAACGATTATATAATTATTTAGACTAGTAAATGAGGGTAAATGAACGCATTTTTATATTACTGAAAGCATCCTTGATACATTTATTTATATTAATTATATCAAAATACTTAACATAGTCATGGAAACATAAAGTCAATAACGTAACGGAGAAGTTTGATTTTACTCCACATAAATTTTCATACCCCCGGCTGTATATGCAAATCGATTGTAAAGGAGGTAAACTCTAGAACCATTTGAATTTGAATTAAATGCGAGTGTGTCTGTCTGTCTGCTCAGTTTAAAGGCCCATCAGTTCAACCGTTTTTGATGAAATTTGGTACAGGAATAGGTTGTATCTCGGGGAAGGACATAGGCTACTTTATATCCCGGAACTAAAAAACCTTAATCCACGCGGACGTAGTCGCGGGCATCATGTAATTAGTTTATAACTACGTGGCACATTGTTAAATTACCTTCAGTAAAACGTTGCGGACCTCATCAATCATCGTGTCCGTTAAAACTTTAAACATCGCTTGTGTTCACATTGAAATTGCGAGCTTTAGGTACTCATTTGAGTAGCTCTTAACTCAAGACTGACTGACAGGCAATTTGTTAACACTTTGAAAATAAGATTTTCCCGAAGAAAACTGCTCGTTTCTGTTTGATCTTGGATCTTGAAACTATAAAGAAAGGGCAATCTACTTGTTTTAACTTCTAAAAATGAGGAGGTTCACAATTTGGCGTATATATTTTGTTTTAATTATTTCTAGATTTGTTTTTTTTTCATTTCAGCATGATATATTGTGTATCTCAATTGAAATAGTTATTAGCACAATAAATGAATTATGAATTCTCAACCTGGGGGCTTACTATCATCGCATACAGCAGTATTATTTCAATATTATTTACAGTCTCGTTTCAGAATTATATTCCTTATTTTAGGGACGTCAGTCGTCAAGGTACGTCATATAAAACGATCAATCAATTTTAAAATAATAATGCTATAAGCGATAGCAATAACCTGCAGATAATGGTGATGTACTCAATCATTCTTTAAATCAAGTAAAATGTAAGTTGAGTAAGATGAGCTGAGAAAAATGGATTAAATATTCGCGATTGGAAAGTGAATTATCAAAATCAAATACTTTTTATTCAAACACACTTGTTACAAGTGCTTTTGAATAGTCGAGTGAATCTACCACTGGTTCGGAATATCGAGAAGAACCAGCAAGAAATTCAGTGGCTGCTCTTTTGAAAAAAAAAAGTATTTACAATTAAATTAATGTGAAGATACTTATGTAAACGCAGTCCTAAACGTATAGAAAAAGTAACTGAACGAAATTAATACTTCTGTCGACGTTATTTGTTCCCAATCATTTGTATGGGAAATTGCCGCATACACTTACAAGACACTGAACATCTGAAAGATGTGTTCCTCAGTGTGGGGTTTTAGCCTAAAAGCATGTACCGTCCCCTACATGGAAACCAGGGAAAGATCCCCACCTATTTGTTTAGTGTTAGTATTTTAAGATTTTGTTATATTATTTTATCTGTTAAGTATTATTAAATATATATGTAATGGCCCTGAAATAAAATACATAAAAATGTAGCAAGCAGCCAAAAAAAATAACACCATAATAATTTTCAAGAAGCCGAAGTCATCTCGTCGAATTATAATTGTGACGAACGATCCCATCTATATAAAAATAATAATGTAATGGAGGGTAGGGCGAATAAAAGATTTATCATCCCCCGTAAACGAAGTACGCGACTCCCGTAAAGTGGGCCTGTTTCAATTTGCACACTTCCCTGAAATATTGGGGGAAGGCAAGATTTATCGTCAGGCTATTACTGAAAGGAACTGTTACTGCTCATGAAATTGTGGATCTTATTTTGTATCTCGCCGCGAACGATTGCCATTATGACTTTAATTGTGTACATTTTTGTAAGTTAATTATTGTTCCATGCATTAAAAAATACTTAGGACTGATTGCATCGTCAATGGTCATTCAATTTGCCACTTCGGGTTGCAAAAGTCAGGATTCTTCTACTTTTTACTGGACTTTAAGATGTCAATAAAATAGGTATATTGAAATAACCCTGACTTTTCCAACCCTAAATATGTTTTGTTAGATGGTTCAATTTAATGGTAACACAAACTTGGAGTTAATTTAACTAAATAACTAACTTAGTAACTTCGTGTGCGTGATTTGAAAATTTTTCCACGGGAACCTATACCTGTGATGGGAAGTAGCCTATGTGCTATTCCAGACTATAATCTATCTCTGTGCCAAATTTCAGCCAGATCCATTCAGTTGTTATGGCATGATTGAGTAACAAACATCCATCCAAACTTTCGCATTTATAATATTAGTATTGACTAGCTGATACCCGCGATTTTATCTGCGTGGATTGAGGTTTTTTGTGGAACCCCAGCTTAGTGAACACTCATGAACGATTGAAATCCTGACCGAAATCTCGCACCCATTTGGGAAGGACACGTAACCTTTTCACGGATGTAGGGTTTCGTAGTGCTTAAGATCGTTATGTCCGTGGAAATTAATTTTCAGCGGAGTGCGACCGTCCGGATTAATTGAGGACCATTCCTGTACATCGCACACGTTCATTATGGAATTCCTTGAATGCTTGCTGTTTTTAATTAAATTATTTGACCTATAGAGTACAGAGAAAGAAATTTAATTAGCCAAGTGAGATTAAAATTGACGTTTAATATTTCACTATATTAGATGAAAACAGGAAAACAGTAATTGTTCCATGAATACCATACTAAAATTCTATATTAATGAGGAATACAAAAGATCCATATTTACTTTATAAAATATGCGATACCTATTTCTATACTTGTATATAAATACTAGCTTATAAGTATGTAAATTTTAGGTTAAGTTTTTCTTAATTCCCACGAGAAATCCTTGATTTTCCGGGATAAAAGCCTATTTTACTCTCCAGGTCCTCGACTATACCCATGCGAAAAATCAAGTCGATCCGTTTCCCATTCATACTAATATTATAAATGCAAAAGAGTAACCGTCTGCCTGTCTATCTATCTGTATGTCTGTCAGTCTGCTACGCTTTAACGACCCATCTTTTGAACCGATTTTGATGAAAATTGGTACACCAAGAGATGAGCTGTATCCCGGAAACGACATAATGTTTACTTTTTAACCCGGAAAATTAAGGAATTTTCCGCGGGAATATAAAAATACTTAAATCCACGCAAACGAAGTCGCGAGAATCATCTAGTAATATTAAAAATGCGAAAGAGTGTCTCTCTGTCTATCTGTCTGTTTAACGGACCATATTTTCAACAGATTTTTATGAAATGATAGTTTGTATCACGGGGAAGGCTTTTTGGAAAATTAAGGAGCATAAAAAAAATTCATGGCATCATCTAGTGTATTAATAATTTCATATTTTATCCGTTATCATTACGAAAATGAACCAATTAGTGAAAAGTGGGCGTTCTCTGTGTGGACTCCCGATATTCACTAAAATATTGGTTTTACTAATTGTATTGAATATCGCCACAATTGGAGCAGCTTTAATGGAAATCCATTATGAACTCTCTGTAGGTTGCCTCGATGTGGCTTCACCAATATTCGTTTAATGACAAAAACACAGTTTGTAGCAATTTATTTTAATATTCGACTATTGAATCATTTCTCGTTCATCAATCAATCATCAACTGCCTCGTTGGTCTTGTGGTTAGCATGTTTGACTGCGGCTGACGAGGTCCCGGGTTCGAGTCCTGGGTCGGGCCACAATTAAGTATCGGGTTTTTCGTATTAGAATTTCCCAGTACTAGCCCGGAGTTAGGAAGTTGGCGGTGTTTCACCCCCGTGCCTCGGAGAGCACGTTAAGCCGTCGGTCCCGGTTATTATCACTAACATGATAATTGTCGTTAATGCCCGCCAACCCGCATTGGAGCAGCGTGGTGGGTCTAAGCTCTAATTCCCTATCTCTTATGAGAGTGGAGGCCTGTGCCCAGCAGTGGGACGTTAATGGGCTGTAGTGATGATGATGATGATGAATCATTTCAATGATCATAAATCATTGTCTCCACAGATAATGGAATCTGCTTATTACTCTTAAACTCAAAGTATATTTATTCAAAACAAGCTGATGCCCGCGACTTCGTTCACGTGGTTAAGTTTTTGAAGTGAAAACTTCTTTATGCACGTTTTGGTAGGGGGTAAAAATGTGGAACGTGTGACCGACACCGTTCTTCTTAAGACAAAAGATCTTAAGTATAAATATAGTAAATTCGTAATTAAACTTTAATACCTTTGTTTTAAGGTATATATTCTAAATATTTTAATTATTATAATTAAATATTCGTTTTTACTTCTAACGGCAGTTCCTATGACTGCCAATTTTTTTATTTCCGCGGGAACTCCTCAATTTTCCGGGATAAAGAGTAGCCTGTCACTCTCCAGGTCCTCAACTATGCCCATGCTAAAATCACGTCGATCGTATTGCGTAGGCTTGCGCTTAACGACAATCATGCTTAGCGCAAAGCAATGATGAGGTAGCGACAATCATGCTTAGTGCAAAGCAATGATGAGGTAGCGACAATCATGCTTAGTGCAAATCAATGATGAGGTAGCGACAATCATGCTTAGTGCAAATCAATGATGAGGCCTAGGTTGGAACACGCTTGCCTAGAAGATGGCTATTCACTCTTGCCTTGAAGGTACTTAAGTTATAAGTGGCAGGAAACACGTGCGCTGGGAGGGTGTTCCACACCCTAGCGGTTCGTATCAGAAACGTCGAGGAATAAATTTAACGAATTAAAAAATACGACTGCCCTGCCATATTATTTTTGGAGTTTACCTCCATAAGAAGCGATTTGCATATATAGCCTTTGGAATCTTATTCACATTTTTTATCAAATGATATTTTTTTGTGAATCACTAAATATTGACCTATAGTGTTATATATTTTTGGAATCTACTCATCATTTTCTAGATGATGATTATATAGCTAATCTTATTTTCGAATATTTTTTTTCAATTTTGGTCTTTAATGCGGGACCATGGTCACCACATCCTTTTTTTTTTAAATTTTACTAGTCTATGTCACCCGGAATAACCTAGGGATTCTAACGATACCTCATTTATCAAAATCGATTCAGGCGTATAGAAGTTATGGTGGAATATACAAACTCACATACATACATACATGAACCCTGAAAACAATATACTCCTTTTTTCAGGCAGTCGTATAAAAACGCTTCGTGCGTGCAAATTGGACGTCAACCACGTAAGGGTGCCAACGCTCACGGTTTCTCGCTGTTCTGTGGTAGAACGGAGAAGGAGGAACAAGGTTGTGAAGTTCCAGAGCACACTCCATGGTATATCCAATAAAAAACCGATAAGCAGGCGACATTGCATCGGTGCTGTAGACTAAGCAATTTCGCCTGCGTAAATGATTGATCGCCAATTATTCTTCGGGCACGGCGATCTATCGAGTCTAATGTATCGAGTTGGTACTTGGCTCAGATGTTTTCCATCCGTTGAAGCAAAGTAATATTCAAATTCAAGAGTTTTTTTTATTAAAATAGACTTTTTACAAGTACTTATGAGTAGTCGAATGAATCTACCACTGGTTCGGAATGCCATTCCTGTCGAAAAGAACCAGCAAGAAACTCGGTGGTTGCTCTTTTGAAAAGAAAATTACAATTTCGTCAATGTGTAGATACATAAGTATCCGCTGTCCTTAGAATTGCTGGAGCGAGTCAAATCCATGCTCTTTTATCATTTACGTAATCTTCAACAGTATAATAAGCTTCTTTTAGAGGCATACTTTTAATGCTTCAGTTTGTCAGTACATTAAGTCCTTCTCCCTCACTTTGCGTCGTTTTAGTCCAATGATTTGTTGCCAAGTGTTCTGAATTCTGCCGTTTCGCCGACCGAGTATCCGTGTCGTTTATTGAATATCGCTTTTATACAAATAATATTCAATATCGCCTGCGTTTTAACGAATAGCTTCATGAATATTCATAGTTTGTGTACCTACAGGCAACTTCGGTATCACGAAGTTTGTGCACAAATTAATTTGCTTTTCATTTCAATATTTATTCAAGAGATTTCATGTACACGAGGTAAAAACGTGTTCAAATAAAAATATGGAGGTACGTTTTATACTCAATATCATTTATTCAATATAGGTACACTGTAGGTATACTTATTGACGTTAAAAATTACCTATAAAACATGATGGTGATAATTGGTTACGGTATCTTAAAACTAAAGCTACGAGGGTTCCAAACGCGCCCTGGTCTGAGAAGAGCCCACAACAAACTCAGCCGGGTTTTTTTTTCTTTTTATTATCACCATCTCACAAATCATCTTAACTTAGGAACTATCAGAGCCATAGAGCAAATCATTGCCAAGCTTCCTTATCGTTTAAGTAATCCTTTACATGGTAATAAGATTTTTCAATGAGTTTACGTTTTACATTAACTTTGAACTTATTTAGAGACATCTCTTTTTATGTAGAATAATAATACTCACTTCAACCCACTGTCCAGTACAAGTTAGCCCTTGACTGCGATCTCACCTGATGGTAAGTGATGCAGTCTAAGATGGTAGCGGGCTAACCTGTTAGGGGCATAGCAGTTATATTAAACCCATACCCCTATTCGGTTTCTACACGGCATCGTGCCGGAACGCTAAAGCGCTTGGCGGCACATCTTTGCCGGTTGCTCAACACTGCGCCAGGAAGGTCTTCAAGTCTCCTCTCAGAAAAGTTAAGGTGTGTCAAAACATTTTTACATCTCTCTCTCTCTCTCTCGGCGCTATTTTATGCTATTTTTGCCACAAAAATAACTAACACTTGTGTGGGCTAAATTTGCTTCTTTCTGGACCCCCCAACACCATCAACGCCAGCGTGGGAGGCCTACGATGGCGTGATGAATTAGGCAAATTCAAAGTTGAGTGGCCCATATAGGCACCAAATAGGGAGATGTGGAATAATCGGACGGAGGCCTTTGCCCAGTCGTGGGACAGTACAGGCTATATAAGATTTTTTATTTATTGACAAACACTTTACATTTGCTTGGGTTCTTAACACCCTTAAGCCACGTCGACTTGGCTGGGTGCTGCTCATTCCTCTTACATAATATATTATGCGGATATATTCTACTAACTATACAACTAATATGCAACACACAATAAATAAGTACTTAGCGCAATACAAATCATATAAAACATAAACAAGACAAGATCAAAAGAATAGGGTATTTTAATAAAACATAGTAATCGGTAATGCTCGGCCTCCGATCTTAAAGAATTGAGCTACAAGCTGGTTTATATTTTTTTTTATCGACTACAAGTTAGCCCTTGACTGCGATCTCACCTGATGGTAAGTTTAAGATGGTAGCGGGTTAACCTGTTAGGGGCATAGCAGTTATATTAAACCCATACCCCTATTCGGTTTCTACACGGCATAGTACCGAAACGCTAAATCGCTTGGTGGCACATCTTTGCAGATAGGGTAACTAGCCACGGCCAAAGCCTCCCACCAGGCAAATTAGACTAGACTTAGATTAGGTTAGACTTTAAAAAAACTATTTTAAAACAAAGCTTACCCATAATCAACATGATGACTGGTAACGTGGACAGGCATGCCAGGAACACCGTCATCACAACTGCAACAAAACGATTCCATTAATCATCATTAAAATCAACGTCATCATCTCCTCTCCTCAAAGATTTTTTTAAATTGTATAATGTATGTGTGTTATATGTATGTATGTGTGTGCGATAAAGATACTTAGATATTATATAAAAATAATTGTATCTTACAAATATTATAGATGCGAAAGTTTGGATGGATGTATGGATGTATGTATGTTTTTTACTCAATCACGCCCCAACGGCTGAACGAATCTGGCTGAAATTTGGCATAGAGATTGATTATAGTCTGGAATAGCACATAGGCTACTTTTTATCCCCGAAAATTAAAGAGTTCCCGCAGCCCGCGGGAACCAGAAAACGTCAAACCATGCAAACGAAGTCGCGTCCTTCGCTAGTATTGTATAAATATGATGTGTGTTCAATAAAGATATCTAAAAGAATAAATTAATAATAAAGGTGTTCTGGAAGAGATTGCGTTAGAAATAAGACCGCCTTTGCACCCTTCTTTTTTCCTTTTGTTTCTGTTTTTCAAGTGTGCGATTATAACAGTCAGGTAATTCAAAATTACTAAACGACTACAATCGAAACATCAGTTTCAGACCCGGTTATTGACTATTATCTACAACGACCTCAATTTACATAGACGGGCCCTGTCAAACAAAGAATGTGGACCTATTTTACTAACGCCATCTAGTCTGAAAAGCAGGACAGGGCTATGGCGGGGACAAGGACAGGCTTATACAGGTGTGGAGCGCGCTCTACAGGTTGGACACCCAATTTTTTTCTATGAAAGAGCCCATCTAGTACCTACACTTTTAACGATGATTTTATCTATGTCTAAAATCGAAAAACAATTTTTGTAAAAATCTGTTTTTTTTGGTAAACAATCGAAAAAAAAACACTACGAATATGTTTTTTTTCATCCACTACACGTTAGCCCTTATCTGCAATATGACCTGATGGTAACTGATGATCCAGTCTAAGATGGTAGCGGGCTAACCTATTAGTGGTACGGCAGATATATTAGACCCATTCCCCTAATCGGTTTCTACATGGCGTCGTACCGGAACGCTAAATCACTTGGCAGCACGTCTATGTGATTAATAGAAAGAGTCACGACCCAAAGCAATGAAGAAAATAACACACAAGCATAGCCCGATAATCTTAACCGCTAGAGAAACTAAGCAAACGGTTCTAACTTAGAATTTCTGTCTTAACTAACTTAGTCTTGGGATAAATCTTATGTTAATTATTCGTGCATAAATCATTATGATATCTGAGCGCTCCCGAGAATATTCTAGCTGCATTCAAGATTTTACGTGTTAGAACTTTCTAAGCTAGGCGAATTCTTGGTAGGTATGAAAATAGAAAACTTTTCGACACACTTAAGCAGAGCACAATTTATAATAATATTATAGAAACGAAATCACACCGGAAAAAGATCCGGCTGAGTTGGTCGTGGTCTAGGCTCTTCTCAGAACAGGGCGCGTTTAGAACCCTCTTCTTCTTTTTTTTTAATATAGGGGAGGGTGGGCACACTAGGCTACCGGATGAAACGACATTCTACTCCATAACTTACATATCCACTTTTAAATTCAGTCCGGTCTGGCTGTTTACCTGGGCTAATGTTTAAAACGGCGTAACAACTTCCATGTCTTTTTAGTCATCGATCATCCCTTAAAATAATTTTATAGCTGATTTAATACGGCGTAACTTATAAACTTCCATAATTTTTTTTCTCAATTCATCAATCATTCCATAAAAAAATTAAAACTGTGTTTAATTTTGTTGTCTCTGAAATAATTTTGATTGATGAATTCGAAAACAAACATGGAATTAATCAATTATATAAATATTTTATATTTTTCGACTGCCTCGTTGGTCTAGTGGTTAGCACGTTTGACTGCGGCCGACGAGGTCCCGGGTTCGAGTCCCGGGTCGGGCCATAATTAAGTATCGGGTTTTTCGAATTAGAAATTCCCAGTACTAGGCCGGAGTTAGGAAGTTGGCGGTGTTTCACCCCCGTGCCTCGGAGAGCACGTTAAGCCGTCGGTCCCGGTTATTATCACTAACATGATAATAGTCGTTAAAGCTCGCCAACCCGCATTGGAGCAGCGTGGTGGGTCTAAGCTCTAATTCCCTCTCTCCTATGAGATTGGAGGCCTGTGCCCAGCAGTGGGGCGTTAATGGGCTGTAGTGATAGTGTGTGTGATAAATATTTTATAATGAATCAATAATAAATCAAATGTTGCAAAATAAATGATTTATGATTTAAGGAAAACTAAGCCCGCGCGGGTAGAGATCACGTACAAAAACCGGAAGGAGCAATCAGGCCATCCCTTTAACCGCTATCGTACCCGCCTCATCGCGTCTTGGCACATCACTAGTTGATAGACTGCTTTAATTTCCGCCCGTCGTGGAAATTCCTTTGATTCACTCGTTGGGAGTTAGGAACAGTACCCCGGCCTTTATTGCCCCACTTTATCTTAAACTTCCACCGTACGGCGAACGGTTTCTTATCTTAGTACAGAAATATAACTATAGTCCGCGCGTGAGTAAAGTAAAGTAAGTAAAGTAATGACCTAGAGTTGTTTAAAGTGCAAAACAATACTGCTATCGCAAAATTACATGCGTCAAGCTTGAAACTAGTGCTGGGAGAGTGCTGAATATGGAGCGACGATCGGAGGGGGGGGGTTCTGGGCCGTGGAGTCTTAGAGGTAAAAAAAGAAACTCTTTACCGTTTCGAATAAAAGAATTGTGGAAAATTTTAGAGCAAAAGAAAATTCAAAGAGACAGAAAGTTAATTATATTTTTACGTTTAGTGGAGTTCAGATAAAAAACGCAAAAGAAAAAGTCGAGTTTCGATTAAAAAGCTTTCAAAGTTTTTGGGGATAAAAAGTAGCATAAGTGTTATTCCAGACTATAATCTATCCCTGTGCCACAATTCATCTAGATCCGTACAGTCGTTCTGGCGTGATTGAGTAACAAACACTCATCTATCTAAACTTTCGCATTTAAAATATTAGTATAGATCGTGACTCTACCACCGAATGACCAGACCACCATACGAGCTTGTGATGCTTGTGGGTGCATTAGCGATTAGAGAGAAACTAATGTTAGCATTATTACTGTTTGTACATTATATCTCATGGAACAGGAAGTATAATATCAGTAAATTTGACTCGTTTTATGTCATTCGATTTAATCTGCGGATACCGACGCCATATTGAAAATAGTTAGTATTAATACGAGTGTTTTGACGATGGTAATTCAGTCTCCTGCAGGCAGACTCAGGGATTGTTGAATACTTTTGTGTTTAGATCGCAATTTGGTTTAGAGCTTAACAATAGCAATCGTGGCCAGACTAAATTAATATTGTCTTTAAGTTTAGCTAACATTTATCTTATTACATTAAATCTCTCGTTGAACCCCTACATATTGTGACCATTCGCTCGTGCAAGTTCCAAATGAGAGTACAAATAACTTACAAGTCCGAAATAAAAAAAATTAAAAAACACGACTGCCCTGCCAAAAAACGAACTAAAAAGTTAAAAATCTAAATTAATCTAGTCAAATTAGAATCTTATTCACATTTTTATTAAATGATATTTATTGTGAATCACTGAATATTGAACTATAGTGTTATATATTTTTGGAATCTACTCATCATTTTCTAGATGATGATTAAGTATATGGTTAATCTTATTTTGGTTTGTTTTTTCAAATTTAGTCTTTAATGCGGGACCATGGTCATCCCATCAATTTTTTAAAAATTTTAGTAGCCTATGTCACCCGGAATAAGCTAGGGATTCTAATGATACCTCATGTATCAAAATCGATTCGGGCGTATAGAAGTTATGGTGCAATATACAAACTCACATACATACATACATGAACCCTGAAAACGATATACTCCTTTTTTCAGGCAGTCGTATAAAAAGTGTTTATTAATATCTACTTCTGGATTGTCCCTTACACCAAAGAGCATAAAGAACCAGGGGTAGTGGTACAACTCCATACAACGTGTAGTTGTCTTGAATAAGTATAAATTTTGTTTAAATCAACCGAAACTCAATGAAAACATGTATTTTGTTGTTTTACTTTATTTTATCTATTTATTTATTAAGTTTAATTAACTATGAAATATAAAATTTTCATAAAATCCGATAGCAAAAAGTTTATTTCAAAGCTTTCGTTTTAACGCCATCTAGAGCTAAGCAGAAGAACTACAGGGTATCAGCGATGATAAGCAGATTTTTGAATGCTTTTTGCTTAAGTATGGAGCTGGTTCTCTATGCTCTTTGCTTACACTAATATTACTTACTGGTCCTGTTCATGATCTTGGCAGCTCTGCACACAAAGTCCACAGTCCCTGAGGCTTCCATGTTGGCGTCCTTTAGCTGGTACGCCACCGAGCCGTATGTGGTGAGTCCCACGCCCAGCCCCAGCCCCGTCCGGTCGCTGTACTTCGCGTGCTCACCGCACAGCCTCCTTTGTTCATCACCCGACACCTGCGAATCAGCTTCATCAGCAGTAGCCTAGGCAACGGGGCAGTTCGTTGTATGGAGACCCCCACAATAAATCCTCGGTCGTTGAAACTTGGCAGGATTATAGTATGGCATGAACCAGAACTTATACAAAAATATCCAAAAAAATATCCACGTGGAAGTTAGGTATACTTGAAACTTAATTTGATAATGACTGAGTATTTTCTCGATTTCTTTTTAAAATAACAGTTGCTACCGTCCGGTCACTGTACTTCGCGTGCTCACCGCACAGCCTCCTTTGTTCATCACCCGACACCTGCGAATGAGCTTCATCAGTAGTAGCCTAGGCAACGGGGCAGTTCGTTGTATGGAGACCCCCACAATAAATTATCAGTGGTTGAAACTTGGCAGGATTATAGTATGGCATGAACCAGAACTTATACAAAAATATCCAAAAAAATATCCATGTAGAAGTTAGGTATACTTGAAACTTAATTTGATAATGACTGAGTATTTTCTCGATTTCTTTTTAAAATAACAGTTGCTACCGTCCGGTCACTGTACTTCGCGTGCTCACCGCACAGCCTCCTTTGTTCATCACCCGATACCTGCGAATGAGCTTCATCAGTAGTAGTCTAGGCAACGGGGCAGTTCGTTGTATGGAGACCCCCACAATAAATCCTCGGTCGTTGAAACTTGGCAGGATTATAGTATGGCATGAACCAGAACTTATACAAAAATATCCAAAAAAATATCCACGTGGAAGTTAGGTATACCGGAAACTTAATTTTTATGACTGAGTATTTTCTAGATTTCTTTTTAAAATAACAGTTGCTACCGTCCGGTCACTGTACTTCGCGTGCTCACCGCACAGCCTCCTTTGTTCATCACCCGACACCTGCGAATGAGCTTCATCAGTAGTAGTCTAGGCAACGGGGCAGTTCGTTGTATGGAGACCCCCACAATAAATCGTCGGTCGTTGAAACTTGGCAGGATTATAGTATGGCATGAACCAGAACTTATACAAAAATATCCAAAAAAATATCCATGTAGAAGTTAGGTATACTTGAAACTTAATTTGATAATAACTGAGTATTTTCTCGATTTCTTTTTAAAATAACAGTTGCTACCGTCCGGTCACTGTACTTCGCGTGCTCACCGCACAGCCTCCTTTGTTCATCACCCGACACCTGCGAATGAGCTTCATCAGCAGTAGCCTAGGCAACGGGGCAGTTCGTTGTATGGAGACCCCCACAATAAATCCTCAGTCGTTGAAACTTGGCAGGATTATAGTATGGCATGAACCAGAACTTATACAAAAATATCCAAAAAAATATCCATGTGGAGGTTAGGTATTTATGCTTCAAACTAAATTTTTATGATTGTATTTTCTCGATTTCTTTTTAAAATAACAGTTGCTAGGTGCTAGCAGAACATCGATATTTAAACTGGTTTTATTATTAAACCTTAACTGCGTTTACGCGATAGTGTACCATCCTGCTTTGATAATTGGGTATAGCATAAAAACCTTACTTCCTTTCTGATTTTTTTTTGGATATTTATAATATACGTATAAGTCACGACACTTAATCATAGTGTAAAGTTTCGTCGCCTGAGGAATTATTCAACTAGCTTTATTGTCTAGACTATTTATTATATTAATTCAAGATTAATTTATTGTAAACTAGATGACGCCCGTGACTTCGTCCGCGTGGATTGATTTTTTTTTATTCCCGCTGGAACTCTTTTCTGGAACTCTTCAACTTTTTATCCCGAAAAATTAAGGAGTTTCCGCGGTGATCAAAAAACCTTAATCCTTAACCTTAACCTTAAACGAAGTCCGGGCATCATCTAGTACTAAATAACATAAACATTAAACAAACATAAATTACAATTATCAAAAGCTAGGACTAAAAATTATTTATACTTCGAAAACTATACAGTTTGAGGCATAATGTACTCTGTGGTTTGAGGGTACACTACTGTATATATTACTTATTAATTACACTAGCGGCACGCTATGATGGCCGGTTTGACACATTACAATAGTGATGTGGAATGTCAATTTATTCTCGAACAAAAAACAATTAAGTTTTGTTTTTGTACCTGATTAAATAGGTTTAATAAAACAAAAATGTATATGTTTATTTAATTTATTTGAACGAACTGAATATTTGAACGAAAATGAATATACATACTTTATATGCACACAAGAAACATATGAATACAAAAGATACCAAAAAAGGTGCCACAAAAGGCCATAATTAATCAGATTCGTCCATACTACTATTTTCACTGTCGTCACTGCTATCATCACATACATTAATAATTATATGTTCGTTTTCTATAATATTATCTATTTTCACATCTCTTTCATAATCTTCCCTTATTAATTTAACAGTTCTATTCACAACCTTTTCCCAGTCTCCTTTAGTCACATGTTCACAAGCTTCTTCTAATAATTTTAGCATTTTTTTTGTGGTAAATGGGGGTTCTGTATTGTGTCTTGCAGCATATCCCTTAATTTGAGCCCACACCAACTCAATCGCATTATACTCACAATGGTAAGGCGGTAACCGTATAACTCTGTGCCCATGTTCTAATGCTATTTCGTCAATGACGTATCGGATCTTGGTTGGTTTGTTTTCTTTTAAAAGACGTACTAATTCCGCTTTTAACATATTCATGTTTGCATCTACGCCATTTTTACGAAGCCATGCGACGATATCAGCTTTCTTTTGGGATTGGGCAGGTGGCTTGTCAATTTGCATCGAGTGGTATGGGGCGTTGTCCATAATTATAATAGATGGTTCAGGGAGGCTACACAACATTGAGGTAAACCATTCAGTAAACTTTTCTCCATTCATGTCTTCATGATAGTCTCCAGTGGTTTTTGACGCAAAAGCCATGAGAGAACCTTTGACAAACCCGTTGATGGTTCCGGCGTGACAAATTATAAGTCGCGATCCTTTTCCTACAGGAACTTTGGAAGTAGATGCTGCTGTGTCATCGTTCCAAGAACGGCCTACAGTATGGTTAGCATTAAGCCATGTTTCATCCAAGAACACAACATTTTGCCAATTTTTGATTTCTTTCACTTGCCGTAAAAAAGTATACCTTGCCATCGCTATATCAAATCTTTCCATCAATATTTTGCGTTTGTTACATTTTTTGTATCGAAATCCAATGGTCTTCAAAATCTTCGTTAAAGAACTTTCCCCACCGAAGAATAATCCAGCTTCCTTCAGTGAATGCACCAACTTTTTTCTTGTTGGATACTCCTTCTGTAAATAGTAGCCGTAAACATGTCTTCGGATAGCATCGGCATCAAAGCTATCGATGCCTACGACTGGTTTTGCTCGTTTTCTCTTTTTTGGTGTGTGAAGTTTATTTTCTTCTGTGCCAGTCTCGCCATATTTTTTTTTAGTTATCCGTCTAACAGTTCGTTGTCCAATATTAAGCGCATCAGCTACGCGTTCAACCACTGACGTTATAGGTAAAATTGGCCCTCCATTTTGAGCTTCACGATCGAAATAGTTACGAAGGCGTATTACGAACTCACGTGTCTGACTATTTAGAACAGTTCTCTGCGTACGTTCGGTCATATCGACGAAATCCACAACAAAGGGCTTGAACAGAGTCCAAATTAACGAGCAAGGGTCAACAGTAATGCAGTATCAATATTTGAAATCCAAAGCCAGGTCAAAACTATATCACAATCGCATTGCACTGACAGTTTATACTTTTCGAAGCAAAGTCAATTCGAAACTGCTTTGTTTTGCATTGAGCATTGACGCGAGTTTGCCGGAGGTAGTAGTTGTGCTAGCCAGCGATCCTATGTGACGATCGTATTAGATTCCATTTTTAAAAATTTATTGATATTTTTTTGCGATTTCAGAGGTTTGTCCACATAGTGAAAATTGTTCATATTCACAAGTACATTCACCCCTTAAATGGTGCAAACTGATTTTTCTACACTTGTATACATTTAAGAAATCAATTTAATAAATAAATTTTGAGTCCTAAACCTAAAACTACATTCGATAAAATTTATGAATCTCTGCACATCACTATCGTCAATAAAGTAATACAATTATTTCCTTCAAAGTCGTTATCAATTAATACGGAACTTCATGAGAAACTACATTCGATAAAATTTATGAATCTCTGCACATCACTATCGTCAATAAAGTAATACAATTATTTCCTTCAAAGTCGTTATCAATTAATACGGAACTTCATGAGCGGACAAACGTCAAACCGGCCATCATAGCGTGCCGCTAGATTAGGGCCAAAAAGAAACTTGGATCGTTCCAACGACTACTGATAGTTTATTATATTACCCATTACCACCAAGCCTAATTCTATTAAAAAAAGAATAGTTTTTTTTAATTGTTAAGACTGGATAAAACGATGTCATGATTGTAAAAACCTTGATAGAAATTGAAACGCGCTTGCCTAAAAGATGCATAATATCCGTTCTTGATTTTGAGTAGGTACAACGTACTATTACCTTTTCTGTGCTTTAAGCTACTTTTATTCGTGGCATGAAACACGGACACAGGGATATATAACACTAGACTAGATGATGCCCCCGACTTCGTCCGCGTGGATTAAGGTTTTTTGATTCCCGCAGGAACTCCTTAATTTTCCGAGATAAAAATTAGTCTTTGCCCTTCCCCGGGACGCAACCTATCTATACACAAAATTTCATGAAAATCTGTTCAAAAGATGAGCCGTCAAAGCGTAGCAGACAGACAGACATACACACTCGCATTTAATAATTTTAAGTATGGATTAGTATGGATTAAAAATTATGATTTTTTAAAATTATTTTTATTGCCAAGCATAAAAGTACATTCAAGCCAAGAATTGTCTCGGCTTATCTTGACTCTTATGAAACACGAACACAGGCATATTAATCTACTTACTTGGCTGACAGAACTCGAAGCTCTCCTGGAGCCAGTGTCAGACATGGCTGTTCCACTCTGCCGACCACCGAGCGATGCTCTGTATGGAGACACCCGACCGCGATTACCTGAACAAATAATAAATTTAGCCACCATCGTCCTTAAGTTCTCTGACAAACTATAATAGTTAATTATATGAAACGGTTGCTTAATAGAGGATATTAAAACATGAGTGTGTTAAAGAAATGGGCGTAGCGAAATTTTTAATAGTTTCACACGAATATTCAACAAGTTCAAAGTTTTTGTAAAACGTAAACTGATTGAAACGTCCTATTACCGTTGCTTAATAAAGTGTAAAGCATTATTTAAATGATAGGAAAGCATGGGTATGAACTGTTCCAGCGGCTAATCTTTACTAATTTTATAAATATGAAAGTTAGAATGGATGGGTGTATGTAAGTATTTGTGAGACGGTAATACCTAATAATTAAAAAAAACTGCTGAGTTTGTTCTGGGCTCTTCTCAGACTAGGGCGCGTTTGGAACCCTTGTAGCTTTAGTTTTAAGATACCGTAACTGATTATCGCCATCATATTTTATAAGTAACTGGATTTAAAAAGTGTACAGTGTACCTAAATTTAGTAAATATACTTTGATTTTGACTTGACTTTGACTATTTTAATACCTAGTTATATAGAGTTTCATACATTATTTTATCTAAACTCGCTTATAATCGAAACCATAAAACATAAATTATCCTAAACTTTTCTTGATATTATTCTGTACGTTTCGTTGCTATTTTTTGAATACCAGATGATATGGAACATTTCACAGTATTAAGTTCAGTTTAATTCACATTTTCCCCTTGAATATAACTTTTGACAAACAAAACGAGAAAAATAAAAATTATAAGGCGTCATAACTCATTAAACCGCGCCATAGACAATGCGCATGCGCGAATCTTGTCGTGAAATGTAATTGACCAATAACGACGAACGAATCCGCCACCATGTTTACGTAAAAACGTCAAGTACGAACAAATTCTCAGAAGCTAGAACCCGGAGCCTGTGAGTTAGGAGTGATCGGTACTAATAAGGTAAAAAAAAAAAATTATAGCATCAGTTTGGTATGAAATCAGTGTTCTAATATATGTATTTTTACACTAAAGATGTTCGTGCATGATCTTATTATGACTTTAAGGTAGCCTTGAACTGAACATTCATATAGTAATTAATATGATATTTATTATTCGTTAAATGTAAACGGTAATGTACTGTGAATATATTCAACGAAAGCATAAAATACAAAAGTAGGTATACAAATATAAAATTTTCAACATGGCGTGTTTCACTCGTTAAAGCTGTCGAGGCAAAAAAACTTTTCATGGCAAAATAATGCTCATCGAAAATTGTATTGCAAATAATATGAACTCAACCAAATAAAACTTTACCGAGGAAAATTCACGGTTGATGCGTTCATACTTCATTGAACTTGTCAAGGTCTAGCCCCACTACAGAGGCGCTGTGCGGGCAAGTATTCTTTGTACAATTATGTCGCAGTGCATTTCCGTGCCTTGTCACTTGAGTGGGTCCAACTCCATACAAACTCGTACAAAGAATATTTGCCGCTACGTGCCGCGCCGTGCTGTGCAGCTGTAGAGGGGCTTGAGCTTGAAAGTGAGTGGTAATTGTTGTCTACCAAAATTTGGTAAATTAATATTTAATTATTTATATTAGATAGCGTTTCAAGCAATACAAATAATTAAAGTTCTGAAATTGAAGACTTCTTTATTGTCCTGCTATTTTTTTTTTGTGTAAAAATAAAATCAGAAAAATGTAACCTATTGTTTTGTAGTGATATGTACGTAACGGTTTGTATTTAACTGTAACGTGACCTAATCCATAAGACCTCGCCATAATATCTAATATCAAAAGCCAGCAATGCATTGGCAGTTCCTCTGCGGTGTTGCAAATGTTCACGGACGGCGGTAATAACATAACATCAGGTGAACCGCAAAAAAAAACCTCGGCGATCTTTTTAAATGAAATACACATATATTAAACTTACCAGCACTCTGACTATCTTCACTTGCTCGCCTCTCTCGTGACACTAAAGGCTCTTGAAAAGTAAGTGTTAAGCTTCCTCTCGGGCTGATTCTGGCTCCATCCACCTCTACAGCAGCAAGACTCCCCCTTGCACTCCTCTCGGAAGGAGCAATACTGCCTCTTGGACTTCTTTGGGAATCCGGGATAAGCGAACCTCTTGGACTCCTATTTAAATCAGGAAAATCCTTCTTTATTAGCGCATCAGGTGCTATACTCCCTCTAGGACTTGTTCTTGGACTTGGGCCCAGTTCTTTCTGAGTTCTAGCAGGATCAATCTGTATACTTGCAACTGAGTGTCGAGGACTTCTCCCGACATCCGGCACTAGAGAATTTCTAGGCAGATTCCACGAAGTCCCTTCTGGAACCAAACTTCTTCGTGGACTCCTAGCCGTTGAATCTGGCGTTATACTGTTTCTCGGACTTCGGTTAAAGTCTTGAGGGTTCAGACTTAAGCGTGATCCATACGCTTGCTCAACACCCAAGTTGTTTCTTGACGGCGCTAGCGTGTTTCTTCCTAAAGCAGTTTCAGGGGTTATAGAGTTTCTGGCTGATCTTGTTTCAGGGACTAAGGAATGTCTGGGACTTCTGTGGTAACTTTCTATGGCTGCATCTGGGGCGAGGCTGGCTCTAGGGCTCCTTGGCAGTGGTGGTTCTATTTCGTCATCAGTTTCTGTTGTTGCCAGAGATGCTCTGCGGGAAGACTGGGCTGAAGGTCTCGGTGATCTGGTCTGGGGAGACGTTGCTGCACTTTTTGAAGCCCGACGACGTCGAGAAGAAGATGTTCTGTGCAGCATTTTGGTGTATTTGGTTTATCCACTAGTATAGCTTATGCCATTGATTTAATGATACTTGATCTTTTCGTTTTTCTTGCCTGTAACAAAAGAAAATATTTATTAAAGTTTTGCAAATATTAAAAACTGTATCTTTATTTATCTGTATTGTTTGTATTGTATGTATGCTAGAAACAAAAAAAACTAACGAGACAATGCGGGATTTGGGTACCTTCTTAGTCAAAGAATACCCCTTCTGTTATGTTATTATAGTGGAAAGGGGTCACGGTAACAATGGGGTCTTGAGGAATTAAGAGACAACGACGAGTATTTCGGGGGTAGATAATAATATAACCTCCTGAGTTTGCTCGTGGATATGATGCCAACTTGAAAGTAAGTTCCCAGAATTATCCTTTATAAGATAAGACTAAACTGAGGACAAAAGTAGTTTTTTAAACATTAGCTGATGCCCGCGACATCGCCCGCGTGGCTAAAGTTTTTTAACTATTCCCGCGGAACTCCTTAATTTTCAGGGGTAAAAAGTAGCCTCTCCAGGTCCTCAACAGTATACTCTTGCCAAAAATTACGTCGATGCGTTGCTCCGTTGCGGCGTGCTTGAAGGACAAACCAATGTAAACTAACAAATAAACGTTCGCATTTATAATATTAACAAAAATCGGATTATTAGTAAAAATATTATTTCGTAAGCAAATTGTAGGCACTTAGTTTAGTGTTAGTTTTTTTCATTTAGGTATTTTCACTAATTTAGATAGCATTTATTAGTTTTAAATTTTGATAGTTGACGGAATTTAAACGTACGTGGTTTTTCGCAGTGCTACCTAGTACCTACCAATCCACCAAAAATTCTTATTTTGATAATAAAAAATACCAATATAAAGTTTTCAAAGAAGCCGGATTAAATCAAATCCATCCAAAGTTTGAAAGAATCGGTGTTCAGTTTCGATGTTAGATTATGTAAGAAGTTTTAAGCCGTTCCTAGGGCCTCAATCGAAGTTGTTGGTTCACAAGCGGTTCCAATAAATCTAAATTATACTTGAGCAACTTCGACGTTCAGGTAAATCACCCTTAATTCACCAGTCTTTGGGGATGTTACGAGGATGCTTCCTCGAAACGAAGGAATTGTTTCATTAACGGTAAACGTGACTGGAATTTTAATTTTATACTTACTTTATTAAAAGAAAAACTCAATCTCCTGTGAAAGTGATAAAAGGTAGTTTGAAGTTAAAATTGCCTTACGGACTGTGGCTAGAAAGAATACCTATTAAGATACCATTTACTTAGTAATATCGTTATTACTAGCGAGTGCCCGCGACTTCGTCTCTTTAATTTTCCGGTATAAATAGCCTACGTGCTATTCCAGACTATAATCTATCTCCGTGCTAAATTTCAGCCAGATCCATTCAGCCGTTGGGGCGTAATTGAGTAACAAACATCCATACATCCATCCAAACTTTCGCATTTATAATATTAGTAAGATTCTGTGGTGTTTGTGTGGTGGAGAGCTTGGGTCGTGGCTAGTTACCACCCTACCGGCCGCCAAGCGATTTAGCGTTCCGGTACGATGTCGTGTAGTAACCGATTAGGAGTATGGGTTTAATTCAACTGCAATGTAGTGGATAAAACAAGTGTAGTAGCAGTAATTTTTCAAGTTTGTTAAACTTTCCTTGAATAATATCACAATATGATAATACTCTGTGTAACAAGTCATAATTACTCAAATAAATTAAAATTGGTTCAGGCGTATAGAAGTTATGGTGGAATATACAAACTCACATACATATATACATACATACATGAACCCTGAAAACAATATATTCCTTTTTTCAGGCAGTCGTATAGTAAAATTTTTCTAGCCTATGTCACCCGGAATTAGAAGAATTTTAGAAATTAGAAGCTAGGGATTCTAACGATATCTCATTTATCAAAATCGGTTCAGGCGTATAGAAGTTATGGTGGAATACACAAACTCACATACATACATACATACATGAACCCTGAAAACAATATACTCCTTTTTTCAGGCAGTCGCATAACATTTAACATTGCTGACTTTGGTGGAATTATAATAATCCTTATTTTGTGGACATCAAGCAGTGGCGTACACAGGGTTTGAAGCTGGGGTAGGCATATGTTGATCAGAATACCTGTTTACTACCTGTTTTGTTGAAAAATAAGCATTGACGTATTTTCGTTCGGGTAAGCGGTGCTTGTATGCCTCTATGAACTGCACGCCACTGACATCAAGGTGACCTCAAACTGTAATTTTAAAATAATACTGCTTAAGGTGATGATAGTAGGTAACCCACCACCACTACAGCCCATTAACGTCCCACTGCTGGGCACAGGCCTCCACTCTCATAGGAGAGCGGGAATTAGAGCTTAGTTCCACCACGCTGCTCCAATGCGCGTTAGCGGGCTTTAACGACTATTATCATGATAGTGATAATAACCGGGACCGACGGCTTAACGTGCTCTCCGAGGCACGGGGGTGAAACACCGCCAACTTCCTAACTCCGGGCTAGTACTGGGGATTTCTAATCAGAAAAACCCGATACTTAATAATTGTGACCCGACCCGGGACTCGAACCCGGGACCTCGTCGGCCGCAGTCAAACATGCAAACCACTAGACCAATGAGGCGGTAGGTAACCCACCTGTGGTTATTTAGTATGGATAGGGTGGTTGTGTGTTAAAGGGGCGCGAGAAACATCCGGTCACGAGGGGCGGCGTCGGAAATTGCGGCCCTGGGAAAACTACCCCGAACGCTTACTACGAGCCCCTGACTGAGGTTGCCGACTCACTTTTTTTCTTTTTTTTTAATCCGCTACAGGTTAGCCCTTGACTGCGATCTCACCTGATGGTAAATGATGAGGCAGGGGCAGAGGATACCTACTTAATACCTACTTGTACGCTATAGGTAAGGCAGCCGATGAAAACTGCCCCTACTGCGAAGAAAAGGAAGACACTCCAAACCACGCCATCTTTGAATGTAGGGAGTTCGAGGAAGTAAGCCTCACTTTTTTTTCTTTTTTTTTAATCCGCTACAGGTTAGCCCTTGACTGCGATCTCACCTGATGGTAAATGATGAGGCAGGGGCAGAGGATACCTACTTAATACCTACCTAATACCTACCTGTACGCTATAGGTAAGGCAGCCGATGAAAACTGCCCCTACTGCGAAGAAAAGGAAGACAAATATTGAATAAATGTTTGTTTGAATGAATTGCTAAATGAAGAAATATACGTATCAAATTCACCTTTACTCAATTTATACAGTAATAGGGGAGGGGGCGGGGCTTCAGTAAGAGTCCTGCCAAAAAGGTATATAAGCCGGAACTTGCGAAACGATAGTCACTTCACAATCGTGCATTGTCGAGTCAACATCTCCTGAAGATGCTCCGGTGTCGGAGTGAAACGTACGTTGAGAGTGATTTGGAGGATTTGTGTGGTGTGGTGTTGTGCCTGTGCGAATTGCTGGGTGGTGGGTGTCGCATGCTGCAGGTGGAAGACACGCACTGTACCACACAGTGCCGTCTACTGTAGCGGATTATTGCGAATTAAACTTGTAGTTCATTCACTAAAAGGAAGGCACTCCAAACCACGCAATCTTTGAATGTTTGGAGTTCGAGGAAGTAAGAAACGAGGCACGTGGAAACGGAGAACCCGTGACAAAAAACAATTTGGTGCCACAGATTCTAAGCAGTGTACAGGCTTGGGACAGGGCTGCTAAAATGTTGCAGAGTATTATCGGAAAGAGAAGGACGAATGGGCAAGGCAAAAAGCAAATGAAGTCTGAACCAGATTGACAGCCCCTTCTCGAAGTTACGCACATCGCAGTACCGAGAACAGCGGCCAGAGAAGGCAGGAGGTTTTATTCAATAGGTCACCGGGAGCATCTCAGTGAAGTCGAGCATGCCAGTAGTGACATCCATGAGGATTTCCTCCTGCCTAGAAAAAAAAAAAGAGGCAGAGGATAGCGGGCTAACCAGTTCGGGGCATTGCAGTTATATTAAACCCGTAGTTCCCGCGGTAACCCTAACCTTATTCCGCGTCATCGTCCAGTATATTACTGTATATTATACTAGCGAATGCCCGCGACTTCGTCTGCTTGGTTTGAGGTTTTTTGAATCCCGCAGGAATTTTTCAATTTTCCGGGATAAAAAGTAGCCCATGTCCTTCCCCGTGATATAACCTATCTACCTGTACCAAATCACATCTAAATCGGTTGAGTAGTTGGGCCTTGAAAGCGTAGCATACAGATTTTTTTTTATCCACTACAAGTTAGCCCTTGACTGCGATATCACCTGATGGTAAGAAATGATGCAGTCTAAGATGGTAGCGGGCTAACCTGTTAGGGGCATGGCAGTTATATTAAACCCATACCCTTCGGTTTCTACACGGCATCGTACCGGAAGGCTAAATCGCTTGGCGGCACGGTTTTGCCGGTAGGGTGGTAACTAGCTACAGCCGAAGCTTCCCACCAGGCCCGACCAGGGAAAATTCAGAAATTATAAATTCCCAAATTGACCCTGCCGGGGATCGAACCCGGGACCTCCGCACGTTAAGACAACAGCGCTACACACAGCCCCTGTCTGAGTTTGCCGACTCACGTAATGAGATACTTGCGCGCAGCTGTGTTCTTATCATTTGTTTTAAATTACAGCAATATCTCAACGTAAGTATGTAATCTTATCTTACTCTTACTAATACTAATTACTAATTACTTTACTAATATTACTAACAACTATTGTTGTTTGTAACATTTTGTTTTTGTATATTCGTGGTGTAACAAGAAAAGATTACAATTATTTTGCTATAATCCGCCAACAGAAAAAATTCTGTATGGCATTCTGTAAGCAAGCGAACTTGTACTACTACAACTTGGGAACTTGGCTTTCTTGCTTGGTTGGGAAGGTAAACGGTGCTTCGCTTGTAACAGCACGCTTGACCATACAGATGTTTTTCTGTTGGCGGATTATAGCAAAATAATTGTAATCTTTTCTTGTTAAATCATGAACTTCCGCAAAGTAACGCCTGATTGTATCCAATATTTATTCGTGGTGTACAATAAAGTATATACCTACATACACACATACATATTACTAATACTAATTACTAATTACTAATTTACTAATACTAATATTATAAATGCGAAAGTTTGGATGGATGTATGGATGTTTGTTACTCAATCACGCCCCAACGGCTGAACGGATCTGGCTGAAATTTAGCACAGAGATTGATTATAGTCTGGAATACACATAGGTTACTTTTTATCCCGGAAAATTAGAGTTCCCGCGGGAATCAAAAAACCTCAAACCACGCAGACGAAGTTGCGGGCATTCGCTAGTATAACATACAGTTATATACTGAACGATGACGCGGAACAAGGTTTGGGTTACCGCGGGAACTCTTTAATTTGAGGGGATTATCCTTCCCCGGGATGTAACCTATATATGTGGCAAATTTCATCAAAATCGGTTGAAATGTAGCAGACAGACCAACACTGTTTTGGATTAATAATATCATTGGCTGCTGGAGATGGGGTCACTCACGATCACACACATTTACCTATACATACAAAAAAAACACCCACACACACCTATTTCACGACCATCGTGAGATGGCATCTTCTTTCAGAGCAAAACTCGCTGCAAAAAGGTCTCTGACACGGGTGCTTCCGAAGCTGCTTGCTAGATATGCCCACGACTCCCTCCGTGTAGAATAATGTATTTTGATTTTTGATTTTTTATTTTATTTTTAAAACTTAAATTTTCCGGCATAAAATAAGCATCTATATCCATCCCCAGGTTACAACCCATACCAAATCTACTTATATCAAATTTTGCCGAAATAAGTTGAAGCCGAGTCAGACAGATAGACACGCTTTTTTTCACACTTTCGCATTATGCTAGGGATATTTGCGATTTGCTCTCTTTTCAAAGTAATTCATATATATGGAATGTCCTTATGACCTTCATTTTCCCTCAAAATTCGAACGTATTTTCGTTGACGCATTTATCAGAGAATAGCTCCATCTATATTGCAGTAAGTAGGTTGTATGGCACTTGGATCCGCTTTCCAACGCAATTCCCCTCACCTTGAGCAGAGTTACGCATCCACCGCGGATAAATTTATCACCCCTCAACTTAACGTAACTGTTCCGAGCCCACATTAATTAGGTACTCCTGCGTTTTAGTTGTTATTTGGGCTCAGAACAAGGAGTAAGGCTAAATTTTAGAAGTTTCCGTGAAGACTTACAAGTCTTTTAAAATATATCTAAATGTAAAAACCGAAAAGGTGACTTAATGAATGATTGCCTGATCTATTAACGCACAGCTCTAACCACTGGATGGATCGGGCTGAAATTTGGCATACAAATAGCTTTTATTACGTAGGCATCCGCTAGGAAAGGATATTTGAAAATGTACCCAATAGAAGAATAAATAGGGGTTTGAAATTTATGTAGTCTACGGGGATGAAGTCGCGGGCAAAGCTATTATAATATAAGTAGCTAGCAATCGAACAGGCGAGTCACCACTAACCAGTCGTAAAGAAACTGCCAATGTGTTGACGACTAAGCAGTCTAAGATGGTAGCAGGCTAACTGGGTTAGGGGTATAGTAGTTATACTAAACCCGAAAGACCAGGGAAAATTATGAAATTGTAAATTCCCAAATTGCCGGAAATCGAACCCGGTACCTCCCACGTTAAGAGAACAGCGCTCAATACTACGCAAGGGAGGTTGTCGGAGAGGTGGAAGATTTACTATAACTGAGCCAAAATTTCAGCTTTATAGTTCTTCTCTTTACTCTTAAAATGGCTGTTATATACAGACAGAACTACGGATTATTGTGATACCGTAAAAATAGCAAAAAGTAAGAGCCAGTAGGATTAGTAACCGGAAAACCTTTTTACTTTTTGTCCTTTGCTGCGACGCTTTAAAAAATGAAAGATGAAGACAGATAACGGTTTTCTACACCTCTCAAGTAGGGTTTCTATTTTTCTAACTGTCCTGGATTTCACGGAATATATTCGTACTAGTTAATGCCCGTGACTACGTGATTGAGATTTTTTGGTTTCCGCGCGAACTCTTTAATTTTCCCGGATGAAAAGTAGCCTATGAGTTATTCCTGATAATCTACCTCTGTGCCAAATTTTATCCAGATCTGTTTAACCGTTCTGGCGTGATTGGGTTACAAACATCCTTCGAACAGATTTAATTCGATTGATTGTATAAGCATTCGACGACAATAGCGTCAAAGTAAAATGAACCTTAATGGAGAAAATTCTGAAATTGTAAATTCCCAAATTGACCCTGTCTGGAATCGAACCCGGCACCTCTCACTATAAGACCCCAGCGCTCACAACTATGCCAAGGAGGTCAAAACTTTACGCGTTAACTTTAACTTTTTTTTTATTCGCTATAATCCGCGACAATATGCAAATCTATGTGGTACAGTGTGTATTACTTGTAGCCACATATAGCCCGCGATATTTCACCATACCACAGAAGTCTTCCAAACTACTCTCAACTTACGTTTCACTCCGATACCGGAGAATCTTCAGGAGATGTTCACTCGACAATGCACGATTATTGATCGCTTTACAATCGTGCATTGTCAAGTCAACATCTCCTGAAGATAGATCCTTCATTATCATGGACTTCCGCGAAGTAACACCTGCTTCTATCCAATATTTGACTACAAGGGAGTCCCAGATGTATTTGTGCTGAATTTGGCCAGCCTACTGACAAGTAAATCGCATTAAACAGAGCCGAGGCAGAGATGGATAGCTTGTCACTTCATCGCCGCGGAAACTATCCGTTAATTCAGACACTGAAACCCTTTCCAGGGTACTAGCATCGCTTCGAGCAGTATTGTTTTAACATTGTTGACGAATTATTCAGAACTAGATGATGCCCGCGACTTCGTCCGCGTGGATTGATGTTTTACCATTGAAAATGGTTATCAGAAGCACATCGCCTGAGACGTATTTTTGGCCTTAGCTACGGGGATTTTGGGAGAATCGAGATGGGAATAGTACCAAGAGTTGTAGAATTTATCGGGACACGTGTGAGCGTTTGAATTTTGAAAATCGGCTGGTAACTTTTTTGGAATTTTAAATTTTTTGGGGGGTGTTTGTTTACTAAATTGTAAATATTTTGAAAAAAAACCGACTTAAGAATAAATGAAAAAATGGGTCCCAGGGTACTAGTTTACCTACAAAATGGCGAACTTGAAAATCTCGTTACTTATTTTGTTTTCATCAGTAAAGATCATCGCCTCATTATCAGATGATCATGAACCTCTCAATCAAATGTCTCACCGGACATGGGTCTCTTCTCAGGATGAGAAGGATTTATTCCGTAATTCACCACGCTGGCCAAGTGCAGAGTAGCAAACTTCTTAAGCGTTTAAGAGAATTAAGAGGAATAAGTACCTACCATTAAGGATGGCGTGACAAAATATAGTAGGTACCTAGATAGATAGATAGATAGATAGATATATAAATACTAAAATAATAAAAAAATTAAGTGCGCAAAAGCGGTCTTATCACTAAGTGATCTCCTCCAGACAACCTTTAAATAAATAAACAAATGCAATGAAGCGGTGCATAGTGCTACAACATTAGTAAATATAATATACTACATAAACTATACATTATAATAATACATACACCTACTACTAGGTCACCTTATTAGTAAAACAAAATTAGTTAAAATACTTTGCCGGAAATGTAGAAAGAAATGCTACATCAATATTATCATTTTGTAAGATAACATGTATTACGTTTTCATATTTGGTAAAGTTTAATCCTTAATAGAATCGAGTCTACCTTGATAAACAACGTATGGTACAAGTCATGAGACCTAACCTGCCTACCTAATTCTTGTTTGTATTCGGCTCATGAAACTCTTGTATATTGACTTGTGGGAAGACGCATAAATAATTCATACTTGCCACACTAAAAGTCTATAAAAGGGCCACGTTTAAAATATCCCTACATGATCAAATAATAACTGATGGGATCCGTAGAGGTCCAAAGTTACCCACATAGCTCAACGAATCACTAAGCTAAAGTGGTAATGGGTGGAAAGTGTTAATAGATGCTCGAGATAATATACCCACTGAGTACTACTACTGAACATATGCCACTATTGCAAAAAACATTTAAACCGATAGATTCTATCAGTTGAAATAAAAAACCAGTCACGCTGAAAAAACTGCTTATAAATTGAAGGCCGCAAAATATTCTAAGTATATAAACAGACATGGCTGTATTAAACCTTCTGGCAAATGATGATACAGCCTAAGATGGAGCGTGCTTGTCTAGAAGATATCTATTCACTCTTGATTTGAAGATACCAATATTTAAAGAGGAAACGAAAACGGAAGCCGGAAGGGAATAACCAAAATTCATTGTTACAAATCATAGCTGTTTTGTAACAATGAATTTTGTTACAAAACAGCTATGATTTTATATCTATCTCTTATAACTTAAACCTACGCTCGAGATGAAACACGATAACACAAATGGTTACATACGTTCTAAATGTTATAACGTACCCAAATTGAACGTAAATATTGGGGAAATGCTTCCGACATTAACATTTGTTCCTAATCTTTCTTTGAATGATCATTTATCATAATTCTTGAAATGGAAAAAGAACTGAAAAAAGATCTATTACTAACACTATGCCAACAAAACCAATGGGCGGCATATATAACGTAATTATTGTAAACTAGATGATGCCCGCGACTTTGTCTGCGTGGATTAAGGTTTTTGAGTATCGCGGGTACTCTTTTATTTTTCGGGATTAAAAGTAGCCTTTGTCCTTTCCCGGGATACAAAATATCCCTGTACCAAATTTCAGTAAAATTATGTGAACAGATAGACCGTGAAAGCGCAGCAGCAAACATATTTTCACATTTATAATATTACTATGGATACAAAACTGTGTTTGTTAGTTTTTACGCTCCATTCGTTAAACTAACTTTGACAAAAGGTACCTAAAGCAATACCATATATCCTACAGACTGAAGTAGGCTTTTTATTATGATTTCAAACCAAATCCATGCGGACGAAGTCACGGGCATCAGCTAGTGAATAAAATAGGGCACCATTAATTCTCACAAGTAAATTCCTATTTACTACCAACCGATAATACATTTTTATTTAAATCCGATCAAAAAAGACTGTAAAACGCCATTTTACACCGCAGGCTTCAGACTGCTCAGCTTTCACACAATATTTTCTCTGTAAAAATATTCCAGGAATATTTTTATACATTTTCCTTCGCGTCTTATCTTACACTGCAGGTTTTCTAGTGAACCACACGTAGAGTTTTTCTTCGATTTGTTTTAAAATTGTATTACATTTTCGAAGTCTGAAAATTCTTGTGAAAACGATGAAAATAAATTCACTTTCATATCTTTGGAAGGTGTTTGTTAGAAAACTGAGGTGACTCTTCTCAAAATTTGTTCTGTAGTAAAATATGATACCTTTAAATTTCAGCTACTTGGAGATCTTAAGTGAACCGTGGCCTAGTAGTCAAAGGTGCTCGAATCGAGGTTCGAATCCTGTCGATTCTGCAATTATTGATCCCTCTCTGAATCGTATTCCTCATTACTGAGAATCGTAACCCTTTTCCATTAATCAAATAATGGTAGGAGTTTCCTTGGGATAATAAGGCGGTGAGTTCCCACGTCCTTCCCCATACGACTCGACCGAGAGTATAAATTAAATTCTTAGGATAACGTAACGTAACGATTATTATCTGATGTTAGTAATAATAACCGGGACACAGAGGAAACTAAAAGGCCAAATTTGGGTCAACGTTTCTTAACAATCGCAATCAACTGATATGCGTTGTCACGACTAGGCAACTCGTCCCTTAAAAAATTGATATGTATTTAACAATAGTTGTTTAAACATTTTGTCCATAGATTCTGCCCTTTTCGTCTGACGGTGGGGAATGTCGGATATCATTACATCAGGTTTAATTGGAGTTTCAATTGAATTTCAAATACGAGCCAATTATTCGCACACCGCTTGGGACAGGCGACGGACAGTGCTCCGTACATTATTACCATTCGATAAATGATAAATGATTTATTTATTTCATGTAGGACAACTTGTGTCACTTATGAACCGTTAAGACTCTACCACCGGTTCAGAAAGTTGATTCTACTGAGAAGAACACAGCAGTTGCTCTTTTCATAGAAAAGAAAAGGTTACAATATGTAGACAACACAACACATACGTTACAAGTATTACACTGACTTGTGGGTCACTGGATGCCTTTCGATCGCCGGTCATTCCGAATCGATAAGGTTTTACGATCTCTCAACGCAACTTCTACTTTTCCGCGCTAGTGTCACTTATAGAATTGACTTGTGTCGACGTAACATTTCAACACACTTTTTTCTTTAATTATACGACTGCCTGCAAAATGGATTACATTGTTTTCAGGGTTCATGTATGTATGTATGTATAATAATAATATAATAATATTGTTTTAATTAAAGCCTAAGTTGCCCAGTATAACACAAAGACACAAATAATTAATATAAATACAAAAAAGAATATAAAATAAAAAGTACTTAACTACATACAGTAATGTATACATAAAACTTATAAACTATCTGGGAAGGTTAAAAAACTCTTCCCAGGCGTCATGGTCAAAAATAAGCTACTTATTACTACTATTATGAATGTATGTGAGTTTGTATATTCCACCATAACTTCTATACGGCTGAACCGATTTTGATAAATGAGATATCGTTAGAATCCCTAGCTTATTCCGGGTGACATAGGCTAGCAAAAATAAAAAAAAAATATCCAGTCGGTCCCGTATTAAACACTAAAGTTGAAAAAATATTCGAAAATAAGATTAACTATATAATCATTATCTAGAAAATGATGAGTAGATTCCAAAAATATATAACACTATAGGTCAATATCCAGTGATTCACAAAAAATATCATTTAATAAAAATGTGAATAAGAGTCTAATACTAATAACTAGATTAATTTAGATTTTTAACTTTTTAGTTTGTTTTTTGGCAGAGCAGTGTTTGTTTTTTAATTTTTTTTAATTATGACTTGTCTGTACTTTAAATAGGGTAACAAACTTATAACTAACCGAGGATGCAAACTTCAGATCTTTTGGAAGACCCCCTATTAGTAATCAATAAAAAATAATTTATTTTTACATCTTCACTTTTGGTATTGGATAAAAATAAAGTAAGTATGGATTATTTGTTACTGGATGATGCCCGCGAATTCATACGCTTGGATTAAATTTTTCTTAGATTCCCGCGGGAACTCCTTAATTTTCCGGGATAAAAAGTAGCCTATATCCTTCCCCGGGATACAAACTATCCTTATACCAAATTTCATCGAAGTCATTTGAACAAATAAGCAGTGAAAGCGTAGCAGACACACTTTCGCATTTATAATATTAGTATGGATTCAACCTTCTTTCAGATTAACACCCGGGATATTTCGGCAAAAGCTCCGTAAAATGTACAATAGAAATGTTCTCCAAAGCGTAAGTAAGAGCAAGCGAATCCAATATAGTGGTAATTGGTGTAATGAAGGCAATTTTACGACGCCATCCCGTCTGCTGTAAAGGATTGGATTGGTTCCAATCGGGACTCCGGTTTATTGGGCCATCGGGATGCCACCAAATGTTTGGACGCTCTTTTATGGTGAAATAAATTGAAAACCATTAAATCCCTTACCTATTGCTGAGAGAATTGGATTAAGGTGTCGTCTGTGGAATTTCGCTGGTATAGTTCTTTCAAAATAATTTCAAGTAAATGAAGAATTTAAAACCCGACAATAAAATATCAGATGTGACCAATTGTGGTCCAATATCGGCTGGGAAAATAATTAATGATTAATAATTAATAGTTTCTAATTTATTAATAATTCCCCAATGTATACCTGTGTCAGTTATGTACGACTTTTCCTATGTGCATGATGTAACTACCTATAAATTGAATTGCCTGTTACCTATTGCCTAAGCCATTCAACATTTTGTATACCTACTACTTGTAAATTCTGTTGGTAGTTCAAATAAATTAAATTAAATTAAATTATAAATGTGCTGAAAAGGGTTATCCTTAAGTCGTTGAACAGATTTTCAACAAAGCTAACAACCACAGATGTCTGGGGTATAGCAAATATATAACATACCCCTTATCGGTTTCTACATGGCATCGTACCGGAACGCTAAATCTTTTGGTAGTACGTCTTTGCTGGTAGGGTAACTAGCCACAGCCGAAGCCTCACACCAGACCAGACCAGAAAATTCAACAATTATATTTATTCTTAAATTGATCCTACCTGGAACAGAACCCGAGGCCTCCCACTGTAAGACTATAGCGCTCACAACTGCGTCAGGGTCGTCAGAAACCTTATACAGTTAATTATTTTCTTGTACAAGAAAACAATGGTAGATTTAACAGAAAGATGATTCGAGGTACCCAATCCATACTAATATTATAAATGCGAAAGTGTGTCTGTCTGCTACGCTTTCACGGTCCAAATTTTCAACCGAATTTGACGACATTTGGTACGAAAGTTAGTTAGTTATATATCCCGGGTAATGACATAGGCCACCTTATAACCCAGAAAATTAAAGAGTTTTCGCGGGAATAAAAAAACCTTAATCGCGAGCATCATCTTAATAAATTAAATATTCAGTATTGAATATTTAGTTTATCAAAAGCAACAATACAAAACCAAAACGCTATTAATATAATAACTGGTACAATTATAACAATAACATTGTGGTAATGCCAACAAAGATATTAATATTAAGGATCGCTGGACTTGACCCTGTAGGTATTACGCTAATCCTCATTGTCCTTTGTTGGAACTTATCGCGAAATTGCAGATGTGCCTCAGAGCCCGCAGTGGATATAGACTTATAATAACTGACTTGTTAATCTTGTGGTTTGAATGTTCGACTGCGGCCGACGAGGTCCCGGGTTCGAGTCCCGTTTCGGGCTGTAATTAAGCATTGGATTTTTCTGACTAGAAATTCTCTATTCTCATAATCATAATATTTATTTGCTGATTGTAGGTTACATGAGAAGTTCTTACAATAAAGTTACAGTATCCAGCCACAATCTACCATACATATTGTGTACAAATTAACATCAATACATTTTTATTTATGAGTACTTAAGAAAATTTAATTCAGTTTACCACAATAATTTATCTATACAATCAATAAAAAAAATAAAAATATACGTACACTAGTCCGGAGTTAGGAAGTTCAACCCCGTGCCTCGGAGAGCACGTTAAGCCGTCGGTCCTGGTTATTATCACTAACATGATAGTGGTCGTCTAAGCCTGCTAACCCGCATTGGAGCAGCGTGGTGGGTCTAAGCTCTAATTCCTGCTCTCCTATGAGAGTGGACGCTTGTGCGAGTGGACAGCAGTGAGACGTTAATACGCTTTAGTGGAATGTTTTATCCACTACAAGTTAGCCGTTGACTTTATTCAATTCAATTTATTTAAAACGTGTGGGACATACAGGTGTCTCTTATATTACGTCATGTTTTAACTCTACCACCGGTTCGGAAATCAGTTCTGCTGAGAAGAGCCGGCAAGAAACTCAGCAGTTGCTCTTTTGTTTTTTTTTTGAAACAAGATATTTAATTCTTAGGTAAGTATATAAATTAAATATACTACACTAGCGGCACGCTATGATGGCCGGTTTGACACATTACAATAGTGATGTGGAATGTCAATTTATTCTCGAACAAAAAACAATTAAGTTTTGTTTTTGTACCTGATTAAATAGGTTTAATAAAACAAAAATGTATATGTTTATTTAATTTATTTGAACGAACTGAATATTTGAACGAAAATGAATATACATACTTTATATGCACACAAGAAACATATGAATACAAAAGATACCAAAAAAGGTGCCACAAAAGGCCATAATTAATCAGATTCGTCCATACTACTATTTTCACTGTCGTCACTGCTATCATCACATACATTAATAATTATATGTTCGTTTTCTATAATATTATCTATTTTCACATCTCTTTCATAATCTTCCCTTCTTAATTTAACAGTTCTATTCACAACCTTTTCCCAGTCTCCTTTAGTCACATGTTCACAAGCTTCTTCTAATAATTTTAGCATTTTTTTTGTGGTAAATGGGGGTTCTGTATTGTGTCTTGCAGCATATCCCTTAATTTGAGCCCACACCAACTCAATCGCATTATACTCACAATGGTAAGGCGGTAACCGTATAACTCTGTGCCCATGTTCTAATGCTATTTCGTCAATGACGTATCGGATCTTGGTTGGTTTGTTTTCTTTTAAAAGACGTACTAATTCCGCTTTTAACATATTCATGTTTGCATCTACGCCATTTTTACGAAGCCATGCGACGATATCAGCTTTCTTTTGGGATTGGGCAGGTGGCTTGTCAATTTGCATCGAGTGGTATGGGGCGTTGTCCATAATTATAATAGATGGTTCAGGGAGGCTACACAACATTGAGGTAAACCATTCAGTAAACTTTTCTCCATTCATGTCTTCATGATAGTCTCCAGTGGTTTTTGACGCAAAAGCCATGAGAGAACCTTCGACAAACCCGTTGATGGTTCCGGCGTGACAAATTATAAGTCGCGATCCTTTTCCTACAGGAACTTTGGAAGTAGATGCTGCTGTGTCATCGTTCCAAGAACGGCCTACAGTATGGTTAGCATTAAGCCATGTTTCATCCAAGAACACAACATTTTGCCAATTTTTGATTTCTTTCACTTGCCGTAAAAAAGTATACCTTGCCATCGCTATATCAAATCTTTCCATCAATATTTTGCGTTTGTTACATTTTTTGTATCGAAATCCAATGGTCTTCAAAATCTTCGTTAAAGAACTTTCCCCACCGAAGAATAATCCAGCTTCCTTCAGTGAATGCACCAACTTTTTTCTTGTTGGATACTCCTTCTGTAAATAGTAGCCGTAAACATGTCTTCGGATAGCATCGGCATCAAAGCTATCGATGCCTACGACTGGTTTTGCTCGTTTTCTCTTTTTTGGTGTGTGAAGTTTATTTTCTTCTGTGCCAGTCTCGCCATATTTTTTTTTAGTTATCCGTCTAACAGTTCGTTGTCCAATATTAAGCGCATCAGCTACGCGTTCAACCACTGACGTTATAGGTAAAATTGGCCCTCCATTTTGAGCTTCACGATCGAAATAGTTACGAAGGCGTATTACGAACTCACGTGTCTGACTATTTAGAACAGTTCTCTGCGTACGTTCGGTCATATCGACGAAATCCACAACAAAGGGCTTGAACAGAGTCCAAATTAACGAGCAAGGGTCAACAGTAATGCAGTATCAATATTTGAAATCCAAAGCCAGGTCAAAACTATATCACAATCGCATTGCACTGACAGTTTATACTTTTCGAAGCAACGTCAATTCGAAACTGCTTTGTTTTGCATTGAGCATTGACGCGAGTTTGCCGGAGGTAGTAGTTGTGCTAGCCAGCGATCCTATGTGACGATCGTATTAGATTCCATTTTTAAAAATTTATTGATATTTTTTTGCGATTTCAGAGGTTTGTCCACATAGTGAAAATTGTTCATATTCACAAGTACATTCACCCCTTAAATGGTGCAAACTGATTTTTCTACACTTGTATACATTTAAGAAATCAATTTAATAAATAAATTTTGAGTCCTAAACCTAAAACTACATTCGATAAAATTTATGAATCTCTGCACATCACTATCGTCAATAAAGTAATACAATTATTTCCTTCAAAGTCGTTATCAATTAATACGGAACTTCATGAGAAACTACATTCGATAAAATTTATGAATCTCTGCACATCACTATCGTCAATAAAGTAATACAATTATTTCCTTCAAAGTCGTTATCAATTAATACGGAACTTCATGAGCGGACAAACGTCAAACCGGCCATCATAGCGTGCCGCTAGTTTAGTGTTAGTTATTATACTATCCTGTGGGGAGCTGGGCCCAAGGTGTTTAGTGTGAGGTCGCCATTCCAGCACCATGGGACTCCCGTGATTGATGTGAGTGATCAATATTTTTGTCTTTTAAACAAATTTCATACTCAAAATAAAGTTAAAAATCCATGTAATATCTAAAATAAAATGTACCATCTCGACTCACGATCGTACGTGTCCAATTTTTGAAGTGAAACTTCTTTAGAATAGTTGTGATTTGAAAATGCGATGAAACGGAAAAGCGACACTAAGAAAAGAAATAAAAAGACATATTCATAATAGCCTGCGAGAGAATGAGAAATAATACAAGTTATATTTGTCTCAATCTCTCGTAGGCTACTTTTCTGAAGTTTCACTTCTGCCGTGTGTAATATTCATAATAGGTTTAAGCCTGCGAGAGGATGAGAAATAATGCAAGTCTTATTTGTCTCATTCTCTCGTAGGCTACTTTTCTGAAGTTTCACTTCTGCCGTGTGTAATATTCATAATAGGTTTAAGGCTGCGAGAGAATGAGAAATAATACAAGTCTTATTTGTCTCATTCTCTCGTAGACTACTTCTCTAAAGTTTAACTTCTGCCGTGTGTAATATTCATAATAGGATTAAGGCTGCGAGAGAATGAGAAATAATGCAAGTCTTATTTGTCTCATTCTCTCGTAGGCTACTTTTCTGAAGTTTTACTTCTGCCGTGTGTAATATTCATAATAAGATTTAGCCTGCGAGAGAATGAGAAATAATACAAGTCTTATTTGTCTCATTCTCTCGTAGGCTACTTTTCTGAAGTTTCACTTCTGCCGTGTGTAATATTCATAATAGGTTTAAGCCTGCGAGAGAATGAGAAATAATACAAGTCTTATTTGTCTCATTCTCTCGTAGGATACTTTTCTGAAGTTTACTTCTGCCATGTGTAATATTCATAATAGGATTTAGCCTGCGAGAGAATGAGAAATAATACAAGTTTTATTTGTCTCATTCTCTCGTAGGCTACTTTTCTGAAGTTTACTTCTGCCATGTGTAATATTCATAATAGGATTTAGCCTGCGAGAGAATGAGAAATAATACAAGTCTTATTTGCCTCATTCTCTCGTAGGCTACTTTTTGAAGTTTACTTCTGCCATGTGTAATATTCATAATAGGATTTAGCCTGCGAGAGAATGAGAAATAATACAAGTTTTATTTGTCTCATTCTCTCGTAGGCTACTTTTCTGAAGTTTTACTTCTGCCGTGTGTAATATTCATAATAGGATTTAGCCTGCGAGAGAATGAGAAATAATACAAGTCTTATTTGTCTCATTCTCTCGTAGGCTACTTTTCTGAAGTTTCACTTCTGCCGTGTGTAATATTCATATAGGATTAAGCCTGCGAGAGAATGAGAAATAATACAAGTTATATTTGTCTCATTCTCTGGCAGGCTACTTTTCTGAAGTTTCACTTCTGCCGCAATTCACGCACACACACACTTTTTCTTTCATTCAGGCGTCCTTACACTCTATACTGTACTGATGATATTATTCATTTTAGATGTAACAATTTCTACTTTCGACATCTGTTATCTGTAGTAACTCAAAGGTTGATTGTATTATCGCAGACGCACCCAAATTGTACAAGGTGCTAACGTAATTGAAAAAAAAATATCCAGACCTGCCAGTTCATTTTCTCATTCTATTAGACAGTCTGGGAATTTTGTGAAGCTTTACCTAATTCATTGGAAAAAATATCTAATTATCTTAAAAGACACGAATACTGGATTATCTAGTATGAACAGGATAACAAAGGTTCTTGCCCTGGAATTGGTCGAGTGTAATTTTCGAGAAATGGGTACGTGAGGGATGGAATATCCTAAAAAAAACCATTTTTTATAATATAATAATGTGAAAGTATAATTGAATTTTTACTTTTTAACGAAATTTCAAATACCAATTTTTACAGAACGTAAATTTTCAGTCCCTATTTAACCTTGACGAGGGCGACATTTCTAAAGATCGTGAAACAATTTCTAAATTTTAACCGCACATCTGTAATCTAATTTTATGTGAAAATCAGTTTTTACTATAACTTTAACGTGATTAATATTATTCTTATACTTTTTTATTTAATACCAGCTGATGCCTGTAACTACGCCCGCTTGGATTGAGGTTTTTTGGTTCCCGCGGGAACTCCTTAATCAAAAAGGTATAGTAAAATACACTTTATTGTACACTAAGAAATGAAAAGACAAAAAAAAACGGCACAACAGGCGGCCTTATCTCTTTCAGGCAACCTTAGGGCAGAGGAAACTTTTAAAATGATACTAACATAGTTTAAGAAACATTTTACTAACCTACTAATATAATATGTGCACTTTCATTTATTTAATATTAATTTAATATAATTAGAAAATAAATATTTTCTTACAATACAGTTGCAAGAAAATATTTATTTATAAATAGATGATGCCCGCGACTTCGTTCGCGTCGGTTAATGTTTTTTGATTGCCACGGGAACTCTTTAATTTTCCGGGTTTAAAAGTTGCCTAAGTCCTTTTCCTGGATACAAAATATCCGTGAAAGCATAGCAAACAGACAGACACACTTTCGCATTTAGTATGGATATTGTAAGGAAATAAATAAAGCTATATTATTATTATATACCTACCAGATTATTATTTTTACAAGACTTTCTTATCTGATATTGAAATATATAATATTATTTTTTAAAAGCCTTTGAAATATCAGAACAACAACAAACCCAACAAGACAACAATTTTAAGCTTTTTTATCATACCCAAAATATATAAAACATTATTGATAATAATATATTTCGACATGTTTCATTCCAAGGTGTAGCTTTAATATTATTCACATAATATAACACTAATGAGGATTTAAAGTGGAAAATTATTTTGCAGAAATTTATTACAAAAAAAGTCATATTTTAAGCCTCTTATTTGATTATAATGTCCTCCTTAACGGCAGCCAATCTCCACAGAGACTAGCCATTTGCGTGGCAGATATGTTAGTGCTCAAAACAGGAGCACTCTCTATTCAGTTCACTCATTCTCATAGCCCCATGAGGAGGAAAATCCGAAACGAAAAATAATAATTATATAGTATACAAGTATGTTTTTACTTTCCTATTAACGAAGCTATGGTACGGTGAAAATTTCCATAACAAACACAATTTTCCATTTATTCATATTCCATTATTATTTCGCGCCAACATTATGATCCATTCCATATAACGGCACAATTTTCGTCGCTTCAAAAACGCGACGAAGTGGCAAAATTTAATAAGCGTCGCGTTGGACAGCTAAGAAGTGTAAGGACTTGGTCAAACCTAACGAGTGGTTGTCTGCACTCCAGACTGTGGAACATGTCAAACTAATACGTGAGTACCATTTGTAATGCAATACCATCATCTCATATTTAATATGTTACCTTTATTTTACTGAATATTATAATTGTGAGAGTTCGAATGTTTGGATGTTTGTTACTCCTTCACGCTATAATGACTGAACTTAATTTGATGTTGGCTAAACTTGTTGGTTGGTTGTTACTATGGTATTTTTTAAGCTATTTCCACGAGAATTAAAAAACATTATTATTAAAAAACATTATTTTAATGCACATGCATACATTTTAGTACTTTATAGTTATAATAATGGCTAGTAAGCGAATCGATGATTCAAGTAGAGATCAACTCAAATCAAATCAATCAATCAAATCTGAGACAGGTCCAGCCAGGACATGTAGTGCAAATTACACTCAAAGGAGAGATACACTCGTAGGCTACGATCTATTATAAAGCGTTATTTTTACTTTAACTTGACATGGATAAAATCAAAGTCAACATTAATTAATCAAACTGTGTATCACTGTACATTTTTGAACGTAAATAGTATTGTGTGCATCATAATGACTGCCCAAAGTGATGGATCGGCGTAAAATTTCACCAGCATTTAGTACCTATTTAGTACTATTTAGTACCTTTGTTTAAATATTTTGTACCTAATTATTTACGGAGAAATATGATTTTTTAAGTGGGCAGTCATTCTGACGTCAAGATGGCTGCCCACATTTTAATTTCCGCATAAGGGTTCCGTATTTTGCATTTGTCTCTGCACAATAATTTAGTACCTATTTAGTACCTACACATATATTTCTTCTAGAATTTATAGGCGAAAGATAAAGATTTTATAACAATCTGAATATTCAAGAAGTCCAGTCCCGAACACTCGCTCAGTGACTAATCAACGCCCAGCCCAAACGCTTGGACCTAGAGAGCTGAAATTTTTCACAGAGGTTCCCTTTGTGATGTAGACAAAGAATAATCAAGGGTTATTCCCACGGGATCGGGAATAAGGAGGATTTATCTGTTTGATTTAAAAGTTATAATTTCCGGAACTATAATCAAGAGAGACTTCAAATTTGGCATACAAGTCGGTAATTCTAATCACTTATTTTACAGTTTTCAGGATTTTTCGAATTTTACACGGGATAAGGAATAAAGAGAATTTATATTCGCTAGAAAATGACTTATTTCCGTTTGTTTGCATGGATATTTAAAACCTGTAGAGCGATCTAACGCGATCAAATCTACGCGGGTGGAGTCGCGGGCATCATCTGATATAGGTACCATAAGATGTTTTTACATTACATTTGTGAGTAAAATTATTCGTTAAGAAAACTGGAAATGTTACGTGAGTTTCCATTGACGCAACAAAAATGTTGAAAACTTTGTTTTCTCTCTATGTACCTATCGAGCCGTGAATATGGTAAGTCTTGTCTTTGGACATTTTAAATTAAAAAAAAAAATCAGCAAGTACCATAGACATAGAGCTGTAAGTTACGATGGGTAACATCAACACATTGACGCATATTTACATTCCACCAAGGATTGCGTGAAGCCAACGACACTATTTAATAATGACGGTATTAAACGTAAGTAATTAAAATAACTCTCAGCAGTGATTTAAGTCGTTATCAGTTGTATTTTTAAAAATAAATTCAAATTACTTATAAAAAAACTTTCTTTACAGTTTTTCCCTTTGTTTTCCCAATAAATTATTTCAAAAATGGAACATATGAAAGTGGCTCATTCTGTATGGATCGCTTTAATATAGTGTAGCTATTTATTCAGTTCATACAGTGGGTCGACGCTCATACAAATGACAGACCTGACTAACATCATACCATGACAGTTTTAACTATTTTGTACGGTACTGCATAAAATACATTAGAGTGACAGAATTTTGTACTGTAAAAATTCTCTTAGTTTCCTTCGTCACGCTCCTGTCACCCCGCAGCTTTGCTTTGTCTAGATGCCTTAGTTGAACGACTGGTAGGAAAAAACTTATCACCTTATACTGTGTCTTTGACATTAGTTAGGGCAGTTGATACTAACCATGGACTAAATTTTTAGTACTCATTACTACCTTTAACTTAATTACGACCACAATTATTAGAAAAATACTTAATCCTTAGAGGCTAAACTTCAGTCCTAAGCTAAGCTTGAATGATATTTTTTTAGAGCATGAGACATTGAGAGGTGAAGACTTATATTGTAGGTAGTTATTGAAGACCCCGTGCGCCAAATTAATGGTTCTTAATCCTGAAAACTGTAAAATTAGTGATTAGAATTACCGACTTGTAGTATGCAAAATTTGAAATCTCTCTTGATTATAGTTCCGGAAATTATAACTTTTAAATCAAACAAATAAATCATCCTTATTCCCAATCCCGTGGGAATAACCCTTGATTATTCTTTTTCTACATCACAAAGGGAACCTCTGTGGAAAATTTCAGCTCTCTAGGTCCAAGGGTTTGGGCTGGGCGTTGATTAGTCACTGAGCGAGTGTTCCGGACTGGACTTCTTGAATATTCAGATTGTTATAAAATCTTTATCTTTGGCCTAAAAATTCTAGAAGAAATATATGTGTAGGTACTAAATAGGTACTAAATTATTGTGCAGAGACAAATGCAAAATACGGAACCCTTATGCGGAAATTAAAATGTGGGCAGCCATCTTGACGTCAGAATGACTGCCCACTTAAAAAATCATATTTCTTCGTAAATAATTAGGTACAAAATATTTAAACAAAGGTACTAAATAGTACTAAATAGGTACTAAATGCTGGCGAAATTTTACGCCGATCCATCACTTTGAGCAGTCATTCTGATGCACACAATAGTATTGGTTTAATTTTAACAATTACGTGATGAAACAAGAAAGGTTCATCATAAAGCTGTCTTCTTTTAAATCTGAGTAAAATTTATCAATAAGTAAGATCTAAATACATCTTCATAGGTTACAGCCTCAGTGTCCACATAATGCGAGTCCGTATCGACCTATTTCAGCCTCACTTACCTCAATTGAAGTCTACTTGGTCTGAGGCTTATATTAAAAAGCTACATTAATTTGTAAATCCGGACCATACATTCAGTGCGTTTTGTCACGTCTGCCGCTGTCGTGACGCGTCTCGTTTGTCTGAGACTTAACGGCGAAATTGTTGACGACAGAATGGTAAAAACAGAGAGGTAGGCAAAGTAGATCCACAGATAAGGGGGCGGGGAAATGGAATCTGTCTTTTATATTTTGGAAAATCCTAATAAGTTCGAGACAGCCGGAGGTCGTACATTTTCATAATTAATGTTTTATCCTTGTTGCTTTTTTCGGTACAAATGGGGAATGCTTACTTTTCTTGTAAATAAATAAGGCATTGTGAGAATTTTCTAAGTAAAAATTGTTTATAAATTAGGCTATATTATGTGGGAGTTGTCTTAGTAAGAATATAAAGAAATATCAAGGTTTAGGAATTTGAAAAACTTAGCACGTAGCTTTTCTCTATGAAGTTTGTCCCATTAAAAGTTTAGGTATACTTAGATATTTTTTTAAATATGAATAGCATGGACACGAATAGGCCGAATATCCCAATATTATTTCCATAATTTACCTTATTTCATCAGCAACAATATTCATTATTTTTAAGGAATTATCGAAGTAAGAAAACCATAAATTTCAATAATTTTATCGGCTTAATCCCAAATGACTGTAGATAAATCCGGTGTCTTCGGGCTATTTTTTACAAGTCGTCATATTTCTGGTAGTTCAAAAGAATCTGGCGATTTGAGCGAGACCTAAAGGAGTTTTTCTGATGATCGATTTTTTTTATCTAATATTCTGATCTGCTGGCCTAGACATACCCACCAATATAGGGCTCATATTATATGGTGAACGTACTCTACAGGGTCCAAAGAATCCCCCTTTATATTAATCTGCCGCGCTGGAGTAAATCCAAAAATCCCCTCTTGGGCTCCCCTATTACACCTATAAGTATATCGTGTGTATCTATATTTTCAACTATAGGCCCCTTCCCGTTTCACATTATTTACGTAACATTTTCTTAATCTTAAAATTGCCTGTAAGAAATCGCTATTTAGCGATAAGGCCGTCTTTTGTATCCATCCTTTTTCATTATTTTATTTCATGTATTATTGTTTTTGTTTTTTTTTCTTGTGCTTTGTTTATTTGCACCAATAAAGAGTTAAATAGAAGAGAGAGTTTCTAGATTCCCAAAGAGTTTCTGGATTTGCCATTGCATAGATTTAAACACTGTATTAAACAGCATTTGTTAAGTCGAGGTTATTACACTATCGATGATTTTATTAATGACAAAGTTGCATGGAAGCAACCGGCCTCGCATCCAGTGACCCACAAGTCAGTGTGATACTTGTAACGTATGTGTTGTTGTCTACATATTGTAACCTTTTCTTTTCTATGAAAACAGCAACTGCTGAGTATCTTGCCGGCTCTTCTCAGTAGAGTCAGTTTTCCGAACCGGTGGTAGAGTCTTAACGTTTCATAAGTGACACAAGTTGTCCTGCATGAAATAAATAAATCATTTACCATTTATCATTTAATAAATATTAAATTATTATAGCGTTGTCAGGAGAGCAGTTAGCCGTAGTTATATAGGTAGTGACATCGTGATGAACTTTGGAGACGATTTCGTTCAATTCAATATTTATAAAGGGAGGGCTAACAAAGGCAGCTCGCGTGATGGTAACAGGCGGGTGTTAGGCCACCGGGAAGTCGTCGATAAATCGATAAGACGATGTTAACCTACAATATATACTCAATATACTCAATATCATTTATTCAATATAGGTACACTGTAGGTACACTTATTGACGTTAAAAATTACTTACTTATTAAACCACCACTACAGCCCATTAACGTCACAGGCCTCCATTCTTATAGGAGAGAGGGAAATAGGGCTTAGACCCACCACGCTGCTCCATTGCGGGTTGGCGAGCTTTAACGACTATTATCATGTTAGTGATAATAACCGGGACCGTCGGCTTAACGTGCTCTCCGAGGCACGGGGGTGAAACACCGCCAACTTCCTAACTCCGGGGCTAGTACTGAGAATTTCTAGTCTGAAAAAAAAGGTACAAAAAGGTAAGGTAGGTGAAGGTACACTTATTGACGTTAAAAATTACTTATTAAACATGATGGTGATAATTGGTTACGGTATCTTAAAACTAAAGCTACGAGGGTTCCAAACGCTGGTCTGAGAAGAGCCCACAATAAACTCAGCCGGGTTTTTTTTTAATTATCACCATCTCACAAATCATCTTAACTAAGGAACTATCAGAGCCACAGAGCAAATTATCGCCAAGCCTCCTTGTCGTTTAATATACAATAGCGGCATATTGTAAACATCTGACGAATGTCCGACTTGCGTAATCCCTTTGACCCTTTTTTGACCTTGGGGCACTCTACCATCGCTTAAAGCCGTATTGTTTTTAATATTGTTATACGACTGCCTGAAAAATGAAGTATATTGTTTTCAGGGTTCACGTATGTATGTATGTGAGTTTGTATATCCCACCATAACTTTTATACGCCTGAACAGATTTTGATAAATGAGGTATCGTTAGAATCCTTAGCTTATTCCGGGTGATATAGGCTGGTAAGATTTTTAAAGAAATTGGTGGAGTTATAAACTTCAGCGGAGGTAAACTTCATTTAAATACCTCACAAATCCCATCTGCGCGTAATGGTAACGTATCGCGGGGCGCATAATGGATGCGATGCGCTGCTATTACCTTAATTACACCCTGCCTTTCTGCTCTATGGACCAAACTCAATTCAATTACTTACTTGAAGGTATTTACGACTAGCTTATGCCCGCTACTTTGCCCGCGTGGATTGAGTGTTTTGATTCCCGCGATAACTATTACATTATATGATATTAGCATATTCTATGGGAGCCGCAGCAGAAAAGGCTGAAACCGGCAAGCGGCGGCAATGCCTCTCTCATAGAGAGTTACTTTGTTCCGTTTGCCGTGGAGACCCTTGGGCCGTGGAGTCTTAGTGCCAAAAATTTTTTGCGAGATATTTCACCGCGGTTAATTGCCTCATCTGGTGACAGAAGGGCTGCCTCATTTTTTGCGCAAAGGATCAGCCTGGCTGCCAGCGCGGAAATGCAGCCAGCATTCTTGCCACCATTCCACGTGGGCATGATTTATATAGTAATTAGGTTAGGCTAGCTAGCATTAAGTTCTATTGTATTATTTTCAATACAAAAAAAAAAAAAATTGTATGGGTATGGATAAAAAATAATGAATATCACTATGACTATCCATGAATACCATGTAGTTTGTGTCAATTTCCACAGTAGTCCTAGAAACAGATCTCAAGGCGTACGTCTACAAACAAGACGCTCAAACTAGATAAAGCAATCAGAGGCCGGGGCAAATAACAACCAAGACAAACACATAAATTAACTCTCCGACGCCATATTACTTCAGAAATTTATTTATTTATTTAGTACCAAAAACTTGTTAACTAAAACATAAACTTTGGAAGGACAAAAAGACAATATCTCTTGACAAGTTGACACATAATACGAAAACGCACTATTGACAAAACGGCCGACGTCCCACCAGGGAAAATTCAGAAATTATAAATTCCCAAATTGAGAAATGAAATGAAATGATTTATGAAATGAAATGATTTATTTATTTCATGTAGGACAACTTGTGTCACTTATGAAACGTTAAGACTCTACCACTGGTTCGGAAAAGTGTTCTACTGAGAAGAAACGGCAAGAAACTCAGCAGTTGCTCTTTTCATAGAAAAGAAAAGGTTACAATATGTAGACAACACAACGCATACGTTACAAGTATTACACTGACTTGTGGGTCACTGGATGCGAGGCCGGATGGCTGGCGGAGGCTGGATGGAGCCTGCCGGAGATCGAATCCAGGACCTCCCACGTTAAGACTACAGCGACAGGGAAGTCGTCAAAATCACGCTACTCTGATATTGTTGAAATTTCTGCACACCATCTGTCACTATATACCATGTAGGCTAGGACATATAATCTGTACCACTACAGTCCATTAACGTCCCACTGCTGGGCACAGGCCTCCACTCTCATAGGAGAGAGGGAATTAGAGCTCAGACCCACCACGCTGCTCCAATGCGGGTTGGCGGGCTTTAACGACGATTATCATGGTTTTTTTTATTGCGTGTAGGCTTGCGCTTGACGATAATCATGCTTAGTGCAAAACAATGATGAGGTCTAGGTTGGAACGTGATAATAATGATAATTGTAGTGATAATAACGTATTTATTATCTGTATTCCCAATAAAATATCATTAACAAAATTGAATTCTTATGGCTTTACGTATATTGGTTACATAAAGCCATAAAATTTCAATTGAGTTGAAAATTTTCAGTTTAAACTAACGCAATTTAATCATTCTCAAAGACTAAGTAACTGTCATTTTCTCGTTTTCTTGTTTGATCTACGTCCCCACAACAACAGCCCATTAACGTCCCACTGCTGGGCACAGGCCTCCACTCTCATAGGAGAGAGGGGTATTAGAGCTTAGCTCCCACCACGCTGCTCCAATGCTGGTTGGCGGGCTTTAACAACTATAATCACGTTAGTGATAATAGCCGGGACCGACGGCTTAACGTGCTCTCCGAGGCACGGGGGTGACACACCGCCAACTTCCTAACTCCGGGCTAGTACTGAGGATTTCTAGTTAGAAAACCCAATACTTAATTATGGCCCGACCCGGGGCTCGAACCTGGGACCTCGTCGGCCGCAGTCGAACATGCCAACCACTGGACCAACGAGGCGACCAATGGACATCATGTCGCATTAACATCACTATGAGATGTCTTAACGTGCGGGGGTCCCGGGTTCGATCCCCGGCAAGGTCAATTTGGGAATTTATAATTTCTAAATTTTCCCTGCTCTAGCCTGGTGGGAGGCTTCCACCCTATCCGCAAAGATGTACCGCCAAGGGATTTAGCGTTCCGGTACGATGCCGTGTAGAAACCGATTAGGGGTAGGTACCCTAGGGGTAATATTTATTTATTATTATTAATTTATTAATTTAATTTAAATTAACTGTATAATATTATTATTCATTCCATAACTTTGTTTTTAATATTCTTTGTTTTTGTACATACATACTAAAAAAAAAAAAAAAAAAAAAAAAAAAAAAAAAAATATGTATATTGACCGGATAATCTTTAATGCTGTATATGCCTATAATTAAGTATTGCATTAGAACTAGACATTATTATATTATTTTAAGATTATTAATTGTTTGTGCAATATTTGTTGGTATATCAATAAATAAATAAATAAAATAAATAAATATAATATAACTGCCATGCCCCCTAACAGGTTAGCCTGCTACCATCTTAGACTGCACCATCACTTAGCATCAGGTGAGATCGCAGTCTAGCGCTAACTTGTAGTGGACAAAAAAACACATCCGGGGTGACATGTCAATTATTGTACAACTAGCTGATGCCCGCAACTTCGTCTACGTGAATTAAGGTTTAACGGTCCCCGGAACTCATTAATTTTCCACGATAAAAAATAGCAATTGGGTATTTGACAACTAGTCAAATCGCCAATTTTTTTTCAAACGTCAAAACGCGTGCTTAGTATGGATACAAAATACAAAATTTCATACAAAATTTTAAGTTGTGACGTCATCAAAGTTCGAGGTACTTTTTATACGACTGCCTGAAAAAAGGAGTATATTGTTTTCAGGGTTCATGTATGTATACGTATGTATGTGAGTTTGTATATTCCACCATAACTTATATACGCCGGAACCGATTTTGATAAATGAGGTATCGTTAGAATCCTTAGTTTATTTCGGGTGACATAGGCTAGTAATTTTTTTTTAAATTGATGGGATGACCATGGTCCCGCATTAAAGACTAAAGTTGAAAAAAAAAATCGAAAATAAGATTAACTATATAATCATCATCTAGAAAATGATGAGTAGAGGGTTCACCATATCCCGGACCTTGAGACTTTAAATCGGCACTTTACGACTGTTAATACGCTGGATGGCCAAAGGAAACTAGTGACGCTTACTCATCTAAGATCTTTGCCTGTGCCTGGTTATCCTTCTTTCGAGTTCAGTGAGGTGACGCCAGAGGAAACAAAGAAACACGTCTTGGCCATTAAGTCAGATGCAGTGGGTTGGGACGGAATTAGTCGTAGGATGATCCTTCTAGTCCTTGATAAAATTACTCCTGTCCTGTGTCACCTGTTTAATTCTTCTTTATCCTCCTGTACCTTTCCTTCTGGGTGGCGGAATGCTTTCGTTATTCCAATTCCTAAAACTTCTAATCCTATATCTCCCGCACATTTCCGGCCAATTTCTATTCTTCCTTTTCTTTCCAAGGTCCTTGAACGTGTGGTCAATAAACAACTAAGCCTCTTCCTTACCAAAAATAATGTACTATCCCCGTACCAATCTGGCTTCAGACCAGGTCACAGCACAGTCACTGCGCTTATCAAAGTCTGCGACGACATCCGTCAAGCCATGCAAATTAGTCACTGTTCTTATACTCCTAGACTTCAGCAACGCATTTAACAATGTTGACTTCGAATTACTTCTAGCGGTTTTAGGCTCCCTGAATGTCTCATCTGGAGCTGTTGATTGGTTCCGGTCTTATCTATGCGGTCGTCAACAATCTGTTAAAACTGATGGCAACTGTTCTTCGCCCTTATCTCTCGCTGCAGGAGTACCACAGGGTGGTGTCCTTTCCCCTCTCCTCTTTTCTATTTTTATTAATACTGTCGCTACGGTTATTTCCTCTTCCTTTCATTTTTACGCCGATGATGTACAAATTTATACCTCCGATACTGCTGACCGTATATCTACTACCATTAGCACCCTTAATTCCGATTTGGCCAAAATTTGCGAATGGTGTAAATCCTATGGTCTTTCAGTGAACCCTAATAAATCACAAGTTATCGTCGTTGGCAATCCCAAAATACTCTGTAAACTAGATAACCTACCTGATGTTTATTTTGATGGGATAGCATTGCCACTCAGTAATAAAGTTAAAAATCTTGGCCTAAATATTGACAATTCCTTTTGCTGGAGACCGCAGGTAGGAGAGGTGGGGCGAAGAATCTTCGCCACTATCGGGTACCTAAGGCGGTGGAAGAATCTCTTGCCGATCAGTACCAAGATTACGTTAGCCAATACACTCTTGTTGCCAGTGTTAGACTACGCTGACTCTTGTTATCCAGATCTGTCGCAAGAACTTCTCGATAAGCTTGAGAGACTTCAAAATATGGTAATCCGCTTCATTTTTGGCCTGCGGAAATACGACCACATTTCTGAGTACCGTGCTAAGCTTGGGTGGTTGCCAATCAGAAGGCGCAGGGACATGCATGCATTGACCCTTCTATACCGTGTCCTGTTCTACCCCCAAACACCGGCTTACTTGAAAGAACGTTTTAGCTACCTCGGTAAGGATAGCCAGTTCTTTCTTCGTTCCTGCACAGACAATAAGCTAAAGATGCCGTCCAGCCGCACGAAATTCTATGATAACTCTTTCACGAGGAATTGTGTCAGGTTGTGGAATTGTCTCCCCGCTGACATACGTCAGGCAAAATCCCTACATATCTTCAAACGTTGTCTGAAAAACTACTATCTATCTATGTAATGGAGTAGAATGTAGTATATTATATGTTATGTATAAATAGTTATTTATGGTAGATATTTATATGTGTATTATTAGTATGTAGTGTTTATGTAGTCTATCTTATTCTAGGAAAACTAAATTGCTTGCCACGCAACCCATGATTTCTCCAATCCAATCACCAAAGGTTGTCTGGGGGAGATCGCTTTAGCGATAAGACCGCCTTTGCACGCTTCACTACGATTAAGCTTCTCTTTTTGTAATTATATATTTCTATTTATTTCTTGTGTGCAATAAAGAATACAATAATAATAATAATAATAATAGTTTAAAATGGTTATTCAAAATAAAACTAGCAGGGGACGTGGATATTACGACTTTTGGGAGATCCTTTATTTATTAATCACAAATAAATAATTTATTTCACTAGTAGTCAAATACCCAATTGTCCTTACCCGCGATGCAACTTATGTACGAAGTACTATTTAAGAAGTACTTGTCTTTTCTTGTTATTTTTTTTTAAATCATAGACAAGAGGCAATATGACATTCGGTCTTTAATCTATACCTGGTTCATAGAGATTCGATCCACATAGATGTTTTAGGCCTGTTACACTGCACTTACCACAGGCCCCTGCGGTAAGTGTGAGCGTGGCCGCTAGTTAGAGCGTCGCTTATTACACAGCAATAAGGATCAATTTAGGGACCCTTCCTCCCTAAAGCTTATTACACTACACTGATTCAAGTGTAAGGGTTCCTGTGAAAAGTGCCTATAATAGGCCTATTTGGTAGGCGTTTCATACAGGATTAACGAGATATTATTTTTTTTAAAGCCGCATTCGGCTGCCATTTTGAACTTCGTAAAATGGCCGCCAAGACCCGTTGGTATACAAAATGGCGCCCACCAACTGAAGGGCCACCAAATCCATACTACTTTCCCAAAACCCTTTCACAGAAAGCTGTTACTTGTTTAGTGTTATACGATGAAAACGATATTTCTCTTTTACTGTGTCGTAAAAATGAGATTTTACGTTTGGTGTATTTGATTTTATGTGACGTCATATCCGTCTTTCATCGCACTTCTGATGTTATTGTCGTCAGATAAATCGGGATTTATAGTAATTCGTTGTCTTTGATAGCCCTTTTTGTAAACTTCATACATCATTCAAAGTTGATGATTTTCTCAATGACAAAGTTGCGTGGAAGCAACCCACAAGTGTAATACTTGTACGTAACAAATGCATTGTAAATTATTAACAAAGTGTCCTATTTTAATATGCAAGTGGCTCTTCTCAGTAGAATTACTTTCCCAATCGGTGGTAGAGTGTTGCAACTTATCAGTGGTACAAGTTGTGAAATAAATAAATCATTTCATTTCGTAACATACTAACTTGATGACCTTCGTGGCACAGTGTGTAGCGCTGTTGTCTTAACGTGCGGAGGTCCCGGGTTCGATCCCCGGCAGGGTCGATTTGGGAATTTGTAATTTCTGAATTTTCCCTGGTCTGGCCTGGTGGGAGGCTTCGGCCGTGGCTAGTTACCACTCTACCGGCAAAGACGTGCCGCCAAGCGATTACGCGTTCCGGTACAATGCCGTGTAGAAACCAAATAGGGTTTAATATAACTGCCATCCCCTAACAGGTAAGTCCGCTACCATCTTAGACTGCATCATCACTTTCCATGAGGTGAGATCGCAGTCAAGGGCTAACTTGTAGTGGATAAAAAAAAACTACCTTCAACGAAACTATTATTATTATTTTTTTTTTTTTTTTAATACTTTGCTTGGGTTCTTAACACCCGTTCAATTTCCGTGACTTCGTCCGTGTGGACTAAGGTGTAAGATGTATCCCGTGGGTACTTTTTGATTTTGCTGGGATGATAATATCCTGCTCCGGGCTGCACTACTTACCACAGTTTCCTGTCTTTCCTTCCTGTATTGTATGCATAACTTTGTACCTACGTGTTAAGATGCAATAAAGACTTATACTACTACTACTACTTTAGTACTAACTTTCGTAAACACCGATTTAACAGATAGGCCGTGAAATGGTTGAGAGAGGTGCAGAAAGACAGACACACTTTTGCATTTTGATATCAATCAATTAACTCTTGACATTATTATACTTACCTCCTTTCATGAATATTATATGATCATTAACAGTAGCGTCCTATGTGCACGCCATTGTTCGAAGCCAGGGTAGACATAGGTTAGGCCGATACAGGGAATTATCTTACTAATATTATAATGGATGGATGTATGGATGTTTGTTACTCAATCACACCCCAGCGGCTGAACGGATCTGACTGAAATTTGGCACAGAGATAGATAATAGTCTAGAATAGCACATAGGCTAGGGAAAATTAAAGAGTTCCCACCAAAAAACCTCAAACCACGCAGACGAAGTCGCGGGCATTCGCTAGTAAGAAATAAACATTGAACTTTTTGACTATGGTAAGCAGTACTTCTATGCCTCTATGTCGTGCACGCCAGTGATCATTAAATGGTTTGTTCAAACTTCCATACAACTTCGTATTCGCTCAGAATTTCAGAAATCTCCCAGATGTGTGCTCCCATTATAAAACCAAACATTCTGAATTCCTTAGGCTCTGTCTATATTGATATTAATTTTTATACGACTGCCTGAAAAAAGGAGTATATTGTTTTCAGGGTTCATGTATGTATGTATGTATGTGAGTTTGTATATTCCACCATACCTTCTATACGCCTGAACTGATTTTGATATATGAGGTATCGTTAGAATCCCTTGCTTATTCCGGGTGACATAGGCTAGTAAAATTTAAAAAAAGTTATGGGGTGACCATGGTCCCGCATTGAAGACTATAGTTGAAAAAAAATCTAAAATAAGATTAACTATAAAATCAACATCTAGAAAATGATGAGTAGATTCCAAAAATATATAAATAACACTATAGTTCAATATCCAGTGATTCACAAAAAAATATAATTTAATAAAAATGTGAATAAGATTCTAATTTAACTGGATTAATTTAGATTTTTAAATTTTAGTTCTTTTTTGGCAGGGCAGTCGTGTTTTTTAATTTTTTTAATTATCACTGGTTTGTGTTGGTGGTGTCTGCCATACCCGTCTGACTATATTATCATCTCTTACCACCCAGGTGAGATCGCATTTAAGGGCAGTGGTGCATCCTTAATTGTGCACAGAATTTTAACTTCCTATAACAAATATTTTAAGTGCGAATGTGATTTTGTTTGTTTGAAACGCTTTTACTGCCCATCTTTTGAACCGATTTTGATGAAATTTGTTACAGAAGAGTAATTGTGTCTCGGAGAAAGACATAGGATACTTTTATCTCGGAAAATTTGTGAGATCCCGCGGGAATTAAGTATTAAAAAACTTAAGTCGCATTAGCTAGTATTTAATATTACTTGTCGGGTGTAAGAGGCAATGGCCAGGCCATATGGCCTGTTATATATTTTGACGTGAACGCAGCTTAAGATCAATAATATAACTTTGAAGCTTCGTCGTTATAACACGTCTTCAAAGAAGACTGAAAGCTATCTGAAATCAAATAAAGTTTATTTGTACTATAAAACCCTGCCGAATAGCCTATTTGCTTTTCTATACCTAAATGGTATTTCATGTACCTAAGCTACATTATGTGTAACAACTCTTTATTTGTATTTTTCAAGCCAACAGGTTTGAATAATAAAAATAAAGAGTAGACAAATAAAATCCATTAAAAGTATGCTCCTGAAAAAAGCTTATTATACTGTTGAAGATTATGTAAATGATAAAAGAACGTGGATTTGAATCGCTCCAGCTACGCTTAAGAGTTATGACTGCGGTTACTTATATATGTACATTGTACACATTGATGTAATTGTAAATTATTTTTTTCAAAAGAGCTACCACCGAGTTTCCTGCTGGTTCTTGTCGGTACGAATATCATTCCGAACCAGTGGTAGATTCACTAGACAGTCAAAAAGCATTTGTCAAAATCAACTTGAATAAAAAAGATTTGTAATTTGAGAGACCATTTTCGGGTTTTTCACTAGGAAAATTCTGCGTATTGAATTAAATACTGTATTACGACGTTGCGTTGCAGAATTCAGTCTTTTTGATAAACTTTCGATGAAACGGTTGAAATATATACTTAAAACTAGCTTTTGTCCGCAGCTTCGCTCACGTCAAGTTCGATTTTCAAACAAATTTGAAACCCCTATTTTACACCCTTAGGTGTTGAATTTTCAAAAATCCTCTCTTAGCGGATGCCTACGTCTTAAAAATATTCTGTATGCCACTTTTCAGCCCAGTCCTTCCAGTGGTTTGAGGTAGAAATATCAGTCTATCAGTCAGTCACCTTTGCAATACAAAAAATGCTTGACAATCACAATCGACTGATATGCGTGATCGCAACTAGAACCTCAAGACATTTTCCTTTGGATGTACTGGTACAGACGACGTAAAATTAAAGTTAGGGAGCCATTGGCGACACAAGCGACATATTATCTCTCAAAATGCGGGATATTATTGTAGAAAACTTCGGTACGGTTGACAACTCTAATCTCAATGGCGCTCCGAGTCACGAGAATGGCGACGGGTATGTAATCTCGTGTCTGGAATTTCACACGAAAGGATTACGGGTTACGTTTGTCCGAAATAATAAGTTTTCCATTTTCATTATTAATTTGGTGTACGCTTTACATATTTATTCGAGGACAGACCAATTTATCTACACAAACAAATAATGATTTAAAGATAAATTAAAATACTACATTACAAAAACCTAAAAAAAACTATAATATTTACCAAAGAATATGCAAAATGTGACCGGACAGACATAGTCCCATCGTAAAAGTGAAATATAGTGTTGTAGGCAAGTAATAATTTTATTAGAAACTTTTGAGCGATATTATAGGTCCAGTCAAAATGTAATAATGAATCAGTAGCTTTTATCTTCGGATTTGCCTTTAAGTAAAATGTGAGTACCTATATGGTATATGGTCTTGTATGGTATATGGGTTGGTATTTCACAAACTTATCTGACCCAGTGACAGCGTCGCAAGTATCTATGAAAAATAAATTAAAAACAAATTCTAAACAAACAAAAAAAAAATTTCCAATTTTAGCCACCGTGACAGTTAAGTTTTTGTGATTATACTAACACTGTTATGTTTTAAAAGTCAACCTTTTTATTCATAGTGCGTCGCACTGTAGTCTTTTTGAGCTGATAATGACGTGATAGTATTAATAATAAATAAATTATCAAATTACTGAGTCTCTTCTGTCGCTTCACCTAGGACAACGAGTCAGACGTATGCAAGTTTCCTCACCTCATTTATTTTCATTCAAAACATCGTAAAACAATAGTATTAAGTACAACAACAAATTAATATTTCCAATTTTCAATATAAAAGATTTCGGAGTTAATCTGAAATATCCACCTACATCATTGTTCTCTACTGTTCAACGAGGAGTTATTTTTCCCTAACTTTTGAACAAGTTTTCGGTGAAACATGGCTTTCTTCGAACTAAAAACTTAGTTATTTTCTTCTTTGTCTGTAATATTTTTGTTCAAATTTGGACTCTATTGGTACGAATAAATAGTCTAATTTCCTTTTTTCAATTTGTTATTAAAAAAATAATAAGAAAAAAAATATATTGGGAAGCTCAAAACTAGAAAGACCTTTTTCTTTTCATTCGAGTATTTTTCACAATTCGGGCCCGAAAAGTTTGACCTTCTTGTATTTATTATCATAATTTATAACATATTTTAACCAAATTTGATTTTTTATATATGTCAAGGTATAGATAATTGTAAAAACCGTTATATTATAATTTAACTAGGGATATTGTACACTGTTGACAGATTGTGAACCGTTCAATGTTCTGAGTGTCAATTTTTGAAATATTTATTGTATTTACATTTTCTTGACTATTTCTTGTAGGTAAGGGTTCAGGGTTCATAAATAATCAGGCACTTAGGTTTTATCGGGTTAATATACCTAACAGATTACAATCTACCGAAAAATAATGCGTTAAATTATAATCTTTTGACAGTTTACAATATCGCTAGTTAGATTATAATCTAACGGTATTTACAATTTTACTATTAGGATAATATTAAAGAGCACCAATTTAGTAAGAGAGCAGCATTGATGTAGAATATTAGTACTCATTATATTTCAATGGAAAGCAGTAATTTATTGTATTTAAAATAAAAAACAAATAAAATAATTCATTGGTAAGCGCAAACTTGAGAACGGCTGGACCGATTTGACTAATCTTGTTATTAATATGCTAATTTTATTATATTATTATTTCGATCGCGTGTATTGGGTTTTTTTTAATTCCCGCGGGAACTCCTTAATTTGCAGGGACAAAAACCTGGGTAGGAGCCTGTGTCCTTCCCCGGGATGTAACCTATCTCTGTGCCTGTAAATTTCATCAAAATCAGTTGAGTAGTTGAGCCGTGAAAGCGTGGCCGACAGACAGACAGACGGACGGACAGACAGACACACTTTCGTATTTATATTATCACATATATATATTAGTATGGATATGAAGAAAATGACTAGCTGATGCGACTTTGTCCGCGTGGATTGATGTTATTTAGCTCCCGCGGGAACTTTTTCCGGAATAAAAAGTAGCCTATGTGCTATTCCAGACTATATAAACTATCTGTGTGCCAAAGGACATTGTTCTGTCCCCATACAAAGTTCGCCTAAGAACCAACCGTCATAAAACATTGATTACTGGGTTCAAATTAATACCTTTTTATACTTGAGAGCAGATTAAAACTACGGACACTTGCAAGAAAATTACTTATTTCCAAAAATATTTTCAATTTTGAGTTTATTTCAGCATTCACGATCAATCTACTTGAACAAATTAATATCATCTCTATCCTTTTGTAATAGAGCTGTAAACAGTATCTAGATAAGACAAGATTCGCCGTAGTTCATCAAAAACATTACAGATGGCGTTATTAATAATGCAGGTATCGTCATAGTTCATCGAGAACTTCACAGATGGCGTTAAAAATATTAAATTATTGTACTTTCAATAGATAGCGTTACGAGATTCCGAATACTAGCGCACTTAGCACTTTAACCAGCTTTTATTTTGTTTCTTACGATACAGATCTAGCGCTCAAGCGGTGGTATTGTATATTATTTAAAACTTAAGTTATTGATCTGTGTTTAATAATCCAGACACGGGAACGTATAGTAGTCAATTTAATACCCATTTACTTATTTTTTAATTAATTTGAAGTGTCCGTTAAATTCTGATATTTGGACTAAAGACTATAAATTAAGCTAAGAATTACTGTATATTTCAAACGTGTGTTGATTCTTAGGCGAATTTGGTCAGTGTCCTTTCATCCAGGTCCGTTCGGCCGTTCTTGCGTGATTTAGTAACGAACATCCATCCATCCATTGCAATCGTCGAAATAAACAGTGATCACTATCACTTATCAATGATAAAGATCGCAGCCAGAAGCTAACTTGTAGTGGGATAAATAAAAAAGAGAAAATAGCTTTAAGCTTCCTTTAACGATATTCAAATACATTCAGCGCTGAGATGTGTTGACACAAATTCCGCAAAGAGCAATCCGATTTCGGCACGTATTCACCAGTTGTACTCTCAGTGGGCTTTAGCGGAACTCTGTTTATCTCTATTACGCTTTGACGACCTCCCTGGCACAGTGTTGAGCTGTCTTAACGTTTGAGGTTTTGGCTTCGATTCCCGGCAGCGTCCATTTGGGAATTTATTGTTAGCATTATTACTGTTTGTCATTATATCTCGTGGAAGTATAATATCAGTCAATTTGACTCGTTTCAAGTCATTCGATTTAATCTGCGGATACCGACGCCATATTGAAAATAGTTAGACGAACTCCGTGGCGCAGTGTGCAGTACTGTTGTCTTGCGGAGGTCCCGGGTTCGATCCCCGGCAGGGTCAGTTTGGAATTTATAATTTCTGATTTTCCCTGGTCTGGCCTGGTGGGAGGCTTCGGCTGTGGCTAGTTACCACCCTACCCGCAAAGACGTGCCGCCAAGCGATTTAGCGTTCCGGTACGATGCCGTGTAGAAACCGAATAGGGGTTTGGGTTTAATATAACCGCCATGCCCCTAAAAGGTTATCACGCTACCATTTTGTGCGGATGGTTCATATAAAATATTGATGTAGAATTGTAATACTTATTCCATTTCGATGAGTCTAAAGCACTAATAAGAATAAAAATCATTTGATTAAGAATTTAAGTAGTTTAAATAATAAGGTATGCCAACTTTTAAGTTGTGAAAGTATAATTAAAGAGAATTTCAAACAAGCAAAGCTCGGGAATACCTATAACGTAGCATTCAGACTTGGTTGTTGAAAACTGGTAGGAAATGTGAGTAAAATGCCGAGAAAACTTTACCACTAGAACTACCGTCTATAGTATGTAGTAAAACAAAATGTGGATAATTTAATGTCCCCATTTTGTTTAACAATTTCTAGAAGGCACTTTTGAGGTAAAACCTGGCTGTTTTTGGAGAATATCTACGGAACCAAATCGTACATAAATGTAGTTCGTAGTTCGTACAACCACTTTGGGGTATGTAAAAACGAATGCTATAATGTATTGATCGTTTGAATTTAGTGTGACGTCATTTTATTTTTCGTATTTACTCAGTAAACCCTTAAAATTGATACCCATATTATCAAGGAGATGCAAAATAAAACGAATCTGCCATCGTTGGGTGTCTATCATATTGGATTTAGAATGACTTCATTAAGCTATTCTTTGTAATCCAAACTAAACGTGTGTGCATTTATTTTATATCCACTATAAGTTATCCATTGACTGCGATCTCACCTGATGGTAAGTGATGATGCAGTCTTAGATGGTAGCGGGATAACCTGTTAGGGGCATGGCAGTTATATTAAACCCACACCCCTAATCGGTTTCTACACGGCATCGTACCGGAACGCTAAATCGCTTGGCGGCACGTTTTTGCCGGTACGGTGGTAACTAGCCACGGCCGAAATCTCCCAACAGGCCAGAGCAAGGAAAATTAACAAATTATAAATTCCCAAATTGACCATGCCGGCGATCAAATCCGGGACCTCCACACGTTAAGACAGCGCTCAACACTGTGCGAGGAAGGTCGTCAAAATTTCAGGTCAATCTGTTGGGGATAACTTTTTAAATTCAGCATCAAGATTTGACCTGAACAAACACACAAACATTGCAAGTTAAATAAAGTCTAGTTTAAAATACTTATTCGAGAAATACGGGTACTAAATTAGTGCTCGAGCCCCACCGGGACCTATTGGTCGGTTAAGTTTTCTCTTCAAGTTTTATTTTCGACCGTTTTCCGACGACTAAGTTTGTATGCAACGAGCATTTTTGCTTTGCTATTCTTTTTAGGGTTCCGTACCTCAAAAGGAAAAATTAAAAAAGCACGACTGCCCTGCCAAAAAACGAACTAAAAAGTTAAAAATCTAAATTAATCTAGTTAAATAGAATCTTATTCACATTTTTATTAAATGATTTTGTTTTGTGAATCACTGGATATTGAACTATAGTGTTGTATATTTTTGTAATCTACTCATCATTTTCTAGATGATGATTATATAGTTAAACTTATTTCCGAATCTTATTCACTAATTACCCCCTCCTATGAGAGTGGAGGCCTGTGCCCAGCAGTGGGACGTTAATGGGATGTAGTGGAATGTATGAAGCTAATACACAATACATACGTGATGTACGTGTACACGAATAACACCGTTTTGTGGGCTGCCAAATGCGAAGCCAATTTATTCTAAGTTTCTTGTAACTGTCATTTAGAAATTCACGAATTTAAACTAATATTATAAATTCGAAAGTTTGGATGGATGGATGTATGGATGTTTGGATGGATGGTTACTCAATCACGAATGAACGGCCGAACGGTTCTGCATGAAATTTGGCACAGACATAGATTATTATAGTCTGAAATAGCTCATATGCTACTTTATATCCCGGAAAATTAAAGAGTTCCCGCGGGAACCAAAAAATCTCAATCCACGCGGACGGAGTCGTAGGAATCAGCTAGTAGTCTAATAGCCTCGGTTTAACAAATACTGTTTTACACTAAGAATTCTTTTGGTTCACGTCATAATATTTAACTTATTAAAACTCACATTGCCTACTCTGAAAAGTAATGCCCGGAGATTATTTATATTTTGGTTTATTTGTTTTCCTTTTCAGTTTATAAAACCTTTGTAATCCACAACCACTGTGAAAATAGAGAAGAGATCAGAAAAATATGCACCAGAAATGACTGAATATTCAGTAAAAGTATTCACAAACGATCCCAGTGGGGCCTCGTCTATTGCATACCTCCCGAAGTGTTTGAACTTCGGCTATACAAAAACAAAACCGTACGCTTAGGTAGCCTAAGTTTTTACATATATATGTCACCGTAAGATTGTAAAAACCGTTAGATTATAATCTAACTCGCGAAATTGTAAACTGTCAAAAGATTGTGAACCGTTCAATGTTCTGAGTGTCAATTTTTGAAATATTCATTGTATTTACGTTTTCTTGTCTGTTTCTTGTAGGTTAGGTTAGGGTTCAACATAAATAATTGGGTAGTGCCCGGCCTTCTATCGGGTTAATATACCTAACAGATTACAATTTACCGAAAAGTAATGCGTTAAATTGTAATCTTTCGACAGTTTGCAATTTTTTAACGGTTTTTACAATCTTACAGTGACATATACATCGTTAGTTACAGGTTAAAGCTAATTTTAAAAAGGCTACATTTCAGTAGCACTCACACGGTTACATAATTTCCGTTCCTCGTAAAATGTGCTTAATAGTTTCGCCTTTATGTACCAACATTTTTGAAACCGAAATCACTAACATCTGATAATAATAATCGTTAGAAACCTAAGAGTCGAAAATATAGAGTCTACTCTTGGTCAAGCCGTATGCGGAAGGATTATGTGATTAATAGAATGGAGTCACGACCCTCAGCAATGAATAATACGACGCAGAGAGCTTGAGCTTAAGGAGAAACGCTTGTTTTTTTCCCCTTATATATTTTGCTCGCTGTTTTGCGAAATATAAAATGAAAGATGGAACAAATCCGGGCTGCCCTGGTACGGCGGATGGTGGCAAAAAGAATTGGTTCTTATTTTATGAAATCCCGTCGGCCCTTGATTCTTGTTCACGCTGTTTGAACTCGTTTTATTTCTCAGTTAATTAACTTTTGCTGAACAATGAATTACAAACTTATGATTATCTCAAGGAAAAAAAAATTAAGAATAGATTTTCTCCTAGTAGGCTTACCAGCAAAGACGTGGTGCCAAGCGACTTAGCGTTCCGATAATCTAATAATATCTGGTGGGCTTTCCTTTTGTGATAAAAGTAAGGAAAATACTTTGGTTTCAATCAAAGTAACAAATAATTGAACAAATATCGAACAATCAATAATTAATAGGACACAACTCAGGGAGTTGTTATCGACGCGACCGCGAGGTGAAGAACACAGAGTACTTTTTATATGTGAAGCATGAGGGCTGAGGCTCGGTGCTGCCCTCGCTTGTCTACAAAGGCTCGAGAGCAGGAGGGTCTTAGGGTTAGGTTAGGGTTTCCCTTAAACTATAATTAAATAAAATAATTGAGTATAAAATCCTTAGTTCACTTTTTATTATTAATATTTTTTTATTAAGTAGAATGTATTCTTTTTTCAAGATCCCCAACATATTATAACTTTATTCGAATAATACAAACAAAATTATAGATATATAATAATATGATATTCACCTGTTTATTAGATATTTGAGAAACAAAAATGTTTTCATTTCCAGGTTAAAATAATAAAATATGGATCTAAACAGTTAATTAGGCCATGAATATTAGATTCAAGAATAATTCACTTCGTAAGCGAAGTTAACTAAGTATAATATTATCAAAATGGAGAATTAATTTATGCTAAAAGCTGCGATTAACGAGGGAAAGAGTCCCTCGGGAGCATTTTAATTAATTGTGTCAATAGCATTCTGTTTCTTATACGTTTTGTTCTTATTGGAAACGACCGGGGCTTACATTTCTTTGATACCATTCATACATTTGTATGTCACCATAATATTACAAAAACCGTTAGATTGTAATCTAATTAGCGAAATTGTAAACTGTCGACAGATTATGAACCGTTCAATGTTGGGAGTGTAATTTTTTAAAATATTCGTTGTATTTACGTTTTCTTGTCACTTTCTTGTAGGTTAGGTTAGGGTTCGACATAAATAAACAGGTTTAGGTTCTATCGGATTAATATACCTAACAGATTACAATCTACCGAAAATTAATGCGTTAAATTGTAATCTGTCGACAGTTTACAATTTCGCTAGTTAGATCACTATCTTACGGTTTTTGCAATTTTACGGTGACGTACACAATAGAATAGAAATATCTTTATTAGCAGCTATTATTAACACAAAATGTACTAAATAAATTGAAATTAAACAATTATACTAAGTTACATACAAATTATTAGAAATAATGTTATTACATCATGAGCGTTGTAACATATATTTATTTGAGTATATGTACTTCAAATATAAATAATATAAATGCAAAAGTTTGTATGTATGGATGTGTGGATGGATGTTTGTTACTCAATCACATCAAAACGGCTAAACGGATCTGGATGAAAGGACATTGACCATCGCCCATACAAAGTTCGCCTAAGAACCAACAGTCATGAAACATACATTATCCGATTCAAAATAACACATTAATACCATTCAAAGTAAATTGAAACAACGGGCACTTCAGAGAATTTATTTATTACCGATAATATTTTTGATTTTGAGGTTAGATTTTGAATGTTAGTTAATTTAGAGTTGACACAAGATTTAGGTTATTTATTTAGCTCCCAGGTGGTTTATAATTTTAAGGGAATATAAACCACCTGTATGGCCGTTTTTTACACGGAGCTCAGCTTTCTCGAACTACAGTTTTTATTTTCAAGAATAATAACCACACAATTGTCACGAAAAGTAAACCAGGTACAGCCATACTACAAAGTCGATAAACAAAGATCGGTACTGCTTAAAATATCGATTTTTTATCGTTTTTACCTTTGCCATCCCTATAAAATAATGTCTTTGTCAATCTTAACACTAAGAAAATGGAAAAGATGGCATTTTATCTCACTCGCACACTAAGACAAAATATATTTGTTTCCTGCTCGTATCGTTAAGAGAGCCGTTTTCAATATTATTCTTCCTTCCCGTGTCATCTAAACGCTTTAAACTGTTTTAGTTTTTACTCTTACTTGACGTTTCCAGATGGAAAAGATGGAAAATCGATTAAATTCCCATTTTTTCATTATTATTATTTAGAAGTGTCCGTTAAATTCTAGTTATTAAAATTGAAGGTACAAAATAAATTAAGATTTACTGTATGTTTCAATTCCTTGTTGATTCTTAGGCGAATTTGGACCGACATAGATTATACTATGAAATAATAAATAGGCTACTTTTATCCCGGAAAATTAAGGAGTTCGCACGGGAATATACGAAAACTTATCCAAGCGGACGAAGTTACGGGCATCAAGTAAAAAGTAGCCTATGTCCTTCCCCGGGATGCAACCTATCACAATATCAAATATCAGACATACTTTCGCATTTATAATATTAGTAAGGATACAACAAGTCACAATTTAAAAAAATTTAATACACGACTGCCCTGCCGAAAAACGAACTATAAAGTTAAAAATCTAAATTAATCTAGTTAAATTAGAATCTTATTCACATTTTTATTAAATGATATTTTTTTGTGAATCACTGGATATTGAACTATAGTGTTATATATTTTTGGAATCTACTCATTTTCTAGATGATGATTAAATACTTAATCTTATTTTCGTTTTTTTTCAAACTTTGTCTTTATTGCGGGACCATGGTCAACCCATCAATTTTTTTTTAAATTTTACTAACCTATGTCACTCGGAATAAGCTAGGTATTCTAACGATACCTCATTTATCAAAATCGTTTCAGGCTTATAGAAGTTATGGTGGAATATACAAACTCACATACATACATGAACCCGGAAAACAATATACTCCTTTTTTCAGGCAGTCGTATAAAAAGAGATATAAAGCAATGCCACGTCTCAAGTTTTCGACACTGTGTGTTTCTCATTACTCGCGAGTCTCTGACATGGCTTCCCCCATGTCCGCTGAAGCTGTGACATATTAAACGCCTTTGTGTGAGTTCCTCAAGATGGTCTCGAGACGAGTAGAGGGAAACTCGTGTGTTCATCGGGCGAGAGCTTTGTTATGTTACTTTTACACAGGTGACGTTTCTCTTTGTGTAACTTGCGGACATCCTTAAAAATGATGAGGTTTTTTGGGATATTTTACCCTACTTTTGTGAGAAAAGCGGTTTTTTTGAAGTGAAAACTTCTTTAGGCGCGTTGAGCACTTTTTGGTAGGGGGTAATGTGGAACGAACGAAACCGTTCTTCTTAAGACAATATTTACTGAAGTGAAAACTTCTTTAGGCGCGTTGAGCACTTTTTGGTAGGGGGTAATGTGGAACGAACGAAACCGTTCTTCTGAAGACAATATTTACTGAAGTGAAAACTTCTTTAGGCGCGTTGAGCACTTTTTGGTAGGGGGTAGTGTGGAACGAACGAAACCGTTCTTCATAAGACAATATTTACTGAAGTGAAAACTTCTTTAGGCGCGTTGAGCACTTTTTGGTAGGGGGTAATGTGGAACGAACGAAACCGTTCTTCTGAAGACAATATTTACTGAAGTGAAAACTTCTTTAGGCGCGTTGAGCACTTTTTGGTAGGGGGTAGTGTGGAACGAACGAAACCGTTCTTCATAAGACAATATTTACTGAAGTGAAAACTTCTTTAGGCGCGTTGAGTACTTTTTGGTAGGGGGTAATGTGGAACGAACGAAACCGTTCTTCTGAAGACAATATTTACTGAAGTGAAAACTTCTTTAGGCGCGTTGAGCACTTTTTGGTAGGGGGTAGTGTGGAACGAACGAAACCGTTCTTCTTAAGACAATATTTACTGAAGTGAAAACTTCTTTAGGCGCGTTGAGCACTTTTTGGTAGGGGGTAATGTGGAACGAACGAAACCGTTCTTCTGAAGACAATATTTACTGAAGTGAAAACTTCTTTAGGCGCGTTGAGCACTTTTTGGTAGGGGGTAATGTGGAACGAACGAAACCGTTCTACTGAAGACAATATTTACTGAAGTGAAAACTTCTTTAGGCGCGTTGAGCACTTTTTGGTAGGGGGTAGTGTGGAACGAACGAAACCGTTCTTCATAAGACAATATTTACTGAAGTGAAAACTTCTTTAGGCGCGTTGAGCACTTTTTGGTAGGGGGTAATGTGGAACGAACGAAACCGTTCTTCTGAAGACAATATTTACTGAAGTGAAAACTTCTTTAGGCGCGTTGAGCACTTTTTGGTAGGGGGTAATGTGGAACGAACGAAACCGTTCTTCTTAAGACAATATTTACTGAAGTGAAAACTTCTTTAGGCGCGTTGAGCACTTTTTGGTAGGGGGTAATGTGGAACGAACGAAACCGTTCTTCTGAAGACAATATTTACTGAAGTGAAAACTTCTTTAGGCGCGTTGAGCACTTTTTGGTAGGGGGTAATGTGGAACGAACGAAACCGTTCTTCTGAAGACAATATTTACTGAAGTGAAAACTTCTTTAGGCGCGTTGAGCACTTTTTGGTAGGGGGTAGTGTGGAACGAACGAAACCGTTCTTCATAAGACAATATTTACTGAAGTGAAAACTTCTTTAGGCGCGTTGAGCACTTTTTGGTAGGGGGTAATGTGGAACGAACGAAACCGTTCTTCTGAAGACAATATTTACTGAAGTGAAAACTTCTTTAGGCGCGTTGAGCACTTTTTGGTAGGGGGTAGTGTGGAACGAACGAAACCGTTCTTCATAAGACAATATTTACTGAAGTGAAAACTTCTTTAGGCGCGTTGAGCACTTTTTGGTAGGGGGTAATGTGGAACGAACGAAACCGTTCTCCTGAAGACAATATTTACTGAAGTGAAAACTTCTTTAGGCGCGTTGAGCACTTCTTGGTAGGGGGTAAAAATGTGGAAAAAATGTCGGTCACGCGTGACTGACACCGTACTTCTTAAGACAAAAAGGTCTTAAGTATAGTAAATATAGTACATTCGTAATTAAACTTTAATGCCTTAGTTTTAAGGTGTATATTTTAAATATTTTTATTATTTATCATTATTATTAAAAATATATTTTTTTAGATTAGAATTAGAAAAAATAATTAAATATTCGTTTTCACTTCTATCGGCAATCCCTATTACTGCCGTTTTTTTTGTTTCGCACTCAGTTATCCTTCGATAAGATGTCAGAGACTTTTTTAATGCGAGATTTGCTCTGAATAGGTGCCAACTGCCAACAGCTTACGATACTTAGTCGTGAAATGGTGAAAATATTATTTGGTTTTGTTTTTTTTCTATGGAATAAACTGTTAAAATGTTTAATTAATTACTAAAATTAATTAAAAATACAATTGTATCTTTTTTTTTTGAGAAATGCGGTAAAAGCCTAGTGGTTTAAATGCCCGGCTTTATACCCAAGCATCCCCGGGCATCCACCTCTAACTTGTTGGAGCTGTGTGAGTTTTAAGGGATCAAATATCACTTGCTTTAACGGTGAAAGAACACCATCGTGAGCAAAATCTGCATGCCTGAGAGTTCTTCATAATATTTTGAAAGTCAAATGAAGGCTGCCTCTCTGTGAACTACGGCCAAACCCTTATCATTCCAGGTGTTGATGGTCGTGAAGTATGTAGGTATGTATGTTATTCACGTGCAAATAAAAATATCTCTAGCAAACCTTTTCTGGGAAAAACTAATCCATCGCTTACAAAGTTTTAGGGTTGCCTTCCAACCTTCATTAGAACGGCAAGTAATTGGTGTTTCATTTGGAACCCTTTTTTTCAATCGCACACGCCTTTGCGGGAACGTAATTTTCTCTACCTTCATTTACTAAGCTTTGGTGGATTTTAGTTAAGTAGTTGCGGTTAGTTTACTAACGTGACGACTTTTCAGGGTTCCGTATCTCAAAAAGAAAAAGGAACCTTTAAAGGATCACTTCGTTTTCCGTCTGTCTGTCAACTCATTTTTTTTCAGGAATGCGCAGGTATTAAGTTGAAATAAATTTTAAATACTAAGGTCTATCGTACCTTGGTTGTAAAAAAACAAGTTTGTAAATTAACGTAATTAAACATTACGGCCGTTTAACTCCATATTTCAACGCTCGCCAGTAAATCAAAACCTAAGTATAGAGTACTTGCCGTTGACCTAGAATCATGTTTGGCAGAAACGACAAGGAAGCTTGGCAATAATTTGCTCTATGCCTCTGATAGTTCCATAATTAAGATGATTTGTGAGATGGTGATAATATAAAAAAAACCTCGGCTGAGTTTGTTGTGGGCTCTTCTCAGACCAGCTCCCCTATTCTGTATCTCAGTGGCTATCGAAAAATGAAAGCCACTGACATATATATTTTGTCCATTGAAGGTTTACTATGAAAAAATGAAAGAACATTTCATAGTAAATCTTCAATGGATAAAAAATATAAGTCAGTGGCTTTCATTTGTTGATAACCACTGAGTTACAGAATCGGGCTGCAGGGCGCGGTTTGGAACCCTCGTAGCTTCAGTTTTAAGATACCGTAACAAATTACCACCATCATGTTTTATAAGTAAGTAATTTTTAAAGTTAATAAGTGTACCTGCAGTGTATTGAATAAATGATATTGAGTATTGGAAGATCACAAAACACAAGTACACGAATAAATCGTAAACCGTTAATTAGAGTTGAGGAATCGAAGTGTTTGTTAGGCTCCACCGTTATTACACAGCTAATTACGTGTTGCTATGGCGTCGGTCTTGTTATTTACTAAAACAATTTATATTATGGTGGTACGGAGGCTTTTTTGCGCAAGTCTGACTAATACTTGACCGTTCTTTTAAGAAATGCGAGTTTTTTTTTTACATTGTCTAGAAACCTAATCAAATTAAATTAAACCTATTTTACGAATAGATGTATAAAATATATTAGACATCTTAATTCGTACTGCAACTAGAAATATCTTCATCCTAATGGAATTAATTAATTTTAAGAGTCGAATTTACATTAAACAAATTAGTCTACCAGCTCTCAGAGTCTTATCAAAGAATGCAAATACATTGCCGTTTTCCCGACTTAACGATTACATAATCAGATTATTTTTGAACGCCAATCGAGACTCTTAATCGAGACCTCGCCTGTTATCGACATCTTGACATTTTAATCGAGTACAAAATTCCATTTTTCAATTCGGTCATTAATTATTCAGCCTTAAACGAGTCCGATTTTTATACGACTGCCTGAAAAAAGGAGTAATTGTTTTCAGGGTTCATGTATGCATGTATGTGAGTAACTTCTAGACGCCTGAACCGATTTTGATAAATGAGGTATCGTTAAAATCCCTCACTTATTCCTGGTGGCATAAGCTAGTAAAATTGAAAAAAAATTGATCGGCTGACCATGGTCCCGCATTAAAGACTAAAGTTGAAAAAAATAATTCGAAAATAAGATTAACTATATAATCATCATCTAGAAAATGATGAGTAGATTCCAAAAATATATAACACTGTAGTTCAATATCCAGTGATTCACAAAAAAATATAATTTATCAATAAAAATGTGAATAAAATTCCATTTAACTAGATTAAGTTAGATTTTTAACTTTTTAGTTAGTTTTTCGGCAGGGCAGTCGTGTTTTTTATATTTTTTAATTATGACTTGTTGGCTGTACAATAGCTTGTTATAAGGTTGCGTTTGCTTCGTTTCCTTGCGTATAAAAGATATTTTTATAAGAATGTAAGTTAGTCATGGCAGGGTAGGTCTGCCCACCGATTGTGTAAGGTACTTAATCGTTAGTTAAACGGATAATTCGCCTTGTAGGTAGGACTTCATAGATGCTTGCACGTCAAAAAGCATATTTTATGAACTACATATTTAAATAGTTCGGTTGTCAAATGATTACGATTTGCTTAGACTAAAGGCCTCTGGGCTGGAAAATCATACATGACGAAAAAGCAGACCTACTTACATCTGTCTGTGTAAAGGTAAAGGTGACTGACTGACAGATCTATTCTACTAGCTCAAACCACTCGACGTATAGGACTAAAATTTTGCAAAATATGGTTAACTATCTATTATCACGTAGACATCCGCTTAGAAAAGATTTTGAACTCCTTCAATTAAATTTTGGTTTTTTTATGGAAATCGGATTTAGAGGCGAAACCACCCTTAAGTGAAATGGAATTAAATAATTTATTTCACGTAGGACAACTTATGCCACTTACGAAATGTCATGACTCAACCACTTTACTTTAGTCTGGAATTAAAGCCCTTCCATATTACCAATATTTATCTAGTTATTGAAAAACTCCTAACATCGGCAACGCGGGGAAAATAATTAGCCGCAACATTAAGTTTGTTGCATGAATTAAGCTGAACGGTAAATACAGTATACGAAGGTTTGAGTTTGAATCTTGATAAGTAAAACTTTTTTAACTCAAAATGAATCCTCGCTGCGAGCGAATTAAGGCTATATTGGATTACACCGGCTATATGATATTATAATAAGTTTATTGCAAGGCTGTAAAACGGGTACAATTTTACTCCAGTACTTAATAATACTAATTACGAACATTTCGTTTGAGAGGAATTTTCAAATTGACTTCGAAATTCGTAAGATCTTAATAATTGAGTTATCCTAATTAGAGGATTTTCACGATTTTCTTACTTGCAGTTATACAACAGTTATTTACACCTGTGTGGATAAGGAACTGCTTGGATGCTTGGGACTGCAGTTACTTGTATCCTTATAATGACTGTAATTTTTGATTGAAAAGAGCAACCACCGAGTTTCTTGCTAGCTCTTCTCGGTAGCAATGGTATTTCGAACCAGCGGTAGATTTACAAGTGAAGGTTGAAGTTTTAAGTTTGATTTTCCAGGTTAAAATGCAGCTTAGATGTCACTCCGTCGATCGATCCATCCGTTGCTTTATTGCGCTATGACTAAAGGACAAACTAACAAAAACACACTTCTACATTTATAATATAACTACTTAGCTGAAGCCCGCGACTTCGTCCTCATGGATTGAGGTTTTTGGGTTGCCGCGGAAACTTTTTCGTTTTCCGGGATAAACAGTAGCTATTCCAGACTATCTATGCTAAATTTCATCCAGATCCGTTTAGCCGTTATTTTAATGTGAATGAGAAAGTTTGGATGTTTGTAACAACATCGCATTCGCATTTATAATATTAGTAAAGAAGTATAGATATTGCTTGAACTTAAAGGTTTATTTGTTAAAGAGATGAATAAAGGCCGGAAGTTTCAAATCGTATAAACAATTCATAATTGAAATGACAAAGATAGACATTAGTACTCTGGTAGAATTCCAACGCACTCCGTTTCCACGATCAATATTCTATAGAAACTCGTATGTAGGTATAGCTGGTATATCACAGCGTAGGTATATATTTGTACAGTGGGTCGACGCCCATGCACCTGTGTACCTCTCTGTGAGTGACAGAGATGTAGTAGTAATGCTCTGTCTGGACACCTCCGTCGAAAGACTGATAGGAAAATATTTAGACTTTGGTATATCTATAGTGTGTTGCTTCATATTAGATTACAGGGAGAGAGCACTAATTAAAGATTGACTGGTTTTTACCTTTTATTTTAATAGTACTTAGAAAAATTGCCTGAAAATTTACTGCATAATGTTGGTCGACGGTGGCGTATAGACAGGGGGTCAACAAAGGGATTATACAAATTGACGATTATCTAAAACCTGCATCAATCATTGTTACAGCCTCAATTGTTTTGATTGGCTGAATTTATTGTATTTTTGCTGCGTCAATTGAATTTTGGCCAATAGTGGAAGAATCTTCCAATTGCGATCGTTACAATGTTGCTGTCATTGTGAGACAATCGCCCTCCTGTACTATTCAAATGTATATTCTTTTTTTTAATTTAAATACAATTTTATAGGTACCTCTGAATCTTCAAGTGAATCTACCACTGGTTCGAAATAGCATTCCTACCGAGAAGAGTCCGAAAGAAACTTGACGGGGTCTCTTTTTTTTTAAATATTAGAAAATAGTGAACATACTTAAGTAACCAAGAAAGAAAGAAAAGAAATAAAGAAAGAAGAAGTTTTTATTTGATCACAATATTTAGTTTAGTTTAAGAAACTATCAAAATAGATATAGCAACATAGTTGTGTGACCAAGCATAGCTGGAGCGAGTAAAATCCACGTAAAACCATAAAAGAGTTATGGATGTAATAGATAGAAGTTTGCAGAACAGACTTGAGGTAATATTTTGCTTGGATTCGGTTATGTAGATGCTACGACTCGGGCACCGTCTCACTGTATGTTGTCACGCTAAGGTATTGGTGAGCCCTGACAGCGATGTAGTACATAGAATCCGACGCCGTCGGTTCGAATGGAGGATATTTCAGGGTTCGCTAAACAAAACAGGAGCAAGATCAAAATTGAAGTGAATGGAAGTCTGTATCGATCAGTATTCAAGACCTAGCTATATTAGCTAGTGGTTAGAGCCGGATATACAACGACCTTCACCGATCTGTTTACCAGATGAAACCTACTTTTTATTTTTATTTAATAATAGATAAATACGCCTAAAATAGGTTGCCCATCAAAATCCGGTCCAGGCTATTTTTAAATTAATTCAGATCCGTGAAGTTAGCTATTGACTATAGTAACATTACCAACTTACCATAGTCTATATGTAATTTCACGAATCGGAACCGCTTGAGTAATATATCAAAATATATGTAATTGTATTACAAACGCGATGGTATAGCATTGGCTACAATAAACTTGTAAACAAAATAATTAATTAAAAAATAGCCTGGACTCGATTTTAATAGGCAAATTTTAGGCTTATTTATCTATTATTAAATAAAAATAAAAAGTAGGTTTCATCTGGTAAACAGATCGGTTAGGTCGTGGTATATCCGGCTCATAGACTAAGTTAGCTTTACTAACATTAGGTTTTTGTGTGTGTCTTTACTAACAAAACATGATGTTTATGGTCGAAATAAATGTTTTTTTTAAATATTAGCTGGGGGAGATGAATAAGGAAGATAAAAGTTTCCTGTGTGTCTACAATCAAATATTGCAAGTTAAATTCGAATTACTCGAGTTACCCCCGATTGTCTAAAAGTTGCCGATGAAATCGTCTAAGTTCGGCGTCAAAGTAAAATAAACCATAACAACATTGAATTAGAGCTCAATTTCGTGTATCGTTTAGGTATGTACGATACCATAAACGTATGAGAATGGATACACGAAATTGAGCTCTAATTCAATGATGTTATGGTTTATTTTACTTTGACGCCGAACTTTGACGATTGGATTGGCAATTGTTACATAATCGCACATCTGATTGGGCTGAAATTTTGCGTAGGTTCACGTTTAGCTTACCTGGCATGGTGAGCTAAGTGGCGTCATTATAAATCCATTATGGCGGACTCCCAAAAAAACCATTTTTTAGGATTAGTTTTTTTTCTGATGATGATATTAATTAAAAGGGCCCTCGATGGAAGCCTGTTGCGAAGCAGCAAGGTTGTCAAAGTTGGTACTGCGTTTAGACTAGGATGAAACGAAACGTCTTATCTTCTATCTTTACTAATATTATCTATACTTAAATGCGAAAGTTTGGGTGGATGGATGGATGCTTGTTACTCAATCACGCCAGAACGGATCTGGATCAAATTTGGGACGGAGATAGATTACGATTTACGAGTATAGTCTGGAATAACACACAGGCTACTTGTTATCCCGGAAAATTGAAGAGTTCCGCGAGAACTGGAAAACCGCAATCCACGCGGACAAAGTCGCGGGCATCAGCCAGTGGCGAGCAGTTCATAGAGGCATAAAAGCACTGCTTACCCAAATGGAAATACGTCAATGCCCATTTTTCATCAAAACAGCTGGTAAATGGGTATTCTGACAACCGATGCCTACCCAAGGTTCAAAAACTGTGCACGCCACTGTCATCAGCTAGTGTCTCATACAAAGACGTCACAATTTCCTATAAAGATACAGTGAGTACTTAAGTTCTTAGCTTATTATAACTTGTAAAGTACAGTTTTTCATGAACTGTCTCTTCGTCGCGTTAGTCCCGCACCTTCCTTTGTGTCACTAGTTGTTCCCAACAATGGGCATTGTTCGTCAGGTATGAAAAGGAACTTCCAATAGCTTCCCCCCGCAAAGCCCACTACACTTCATAACATCTTCACTTCATTTATTGTTGCCTGTATGGTAAGAGTTACTAAAATTCAATGCTAACAGTGTACAAATGACGTTGAAAATTGATGAAATTGAGACTTGGAAAAAAAGTACAAATATGACGATGAAAATTGTCAGCGCTAGAGACTTGGAAAAAATAAAAATACTATGCTAAAATAAAACGGCACGAGATAACAAAATTACGTGGGAACCTAACGACGCGTACCCCGCGACCTGACCCTAATAACATTTGCGCTACGGGGTCAACGCTACCTGATACCTCCGTGTACCTCCGTGTTATGACGACCTCCGTGGCACAGTGTTGAGAGCTGTTGCCTTAACTTGCGGTGGTCGCGGGTTCGATCCTCGGCAGGGTTTGGAAATTTATAATTTCTGAATTTTCCCTGGTCTGGCCTGGTGGGAGGCTTCGACCGTGGCTAGTTACCACCCTACCGGCAAATACGTTAGCGTTCCGGTAAGATGCCGTGTAGAAACCAAGTAGGGGTATAGGTTTAATATAACTGCCATGCCCCTAACAGGTTAGCCCGCTGCCATCTTGGACTGCATCATCACTTACCATCAGGTGAGATTGCAGTCAAGGGTTAGCTTGTAATGGATTTTTAAAAAAAACCTACTCTTTTAATGCCATACAATTCCATGCCCAGTCTTGGGTGGTTAAATTGCTTAGTTATCAACAAATTACAGAAAAAATATCCTTAATAGAAAAGACTAAAGCTTGCACGCGACTTCGTCCGCGTGGAATGAGGTTCTTTTAAAACGGGTAATTTCAAAAAAACTGTGAAAAACATAAAAATTCTTCATTCTTCAAAGAAACCACAAATACCGAGTTTCATGGATATAACTTAAACCGCGCATTTAGCGTCCTTGGGGGTGGAATTTCAGAAAAATCCTTCCAAAGTACACCTCTAGACTCACGACCCTCAGCAATGAAGAATACGACGCAGACAGAGGCGTAATTGACATATACAAGAGCTTACCACCCACGACTACAGCCCATTAAAGTCCCACTGCTGGGCACAGGCGTCCACTCTCGCAAGAGAGAGGGAATTAGAGTTTAGACCCATCACGCTGCTCCAGTGCGGGTTGGCGGGCTGACAATTCAAGAGCTTATATATAAAAGCCTATGAATAAAACAAGTGAAATTAATTTAACGAATTAAAAAATACGACTGCCCTGCCATATTATTTTTGGAGTTTACCTCCATAAGAAGCGATTTGCACGTATAGCCTTTGGAATCTTATTCACATTTTTTATTAAATGATATTTTTTTGTGAATCACTAAATATTGAACTATAGTGTTATATATTTTTGGAATCTACTCATCATTTTCTAGATGATGATTATATAGTTAATCATATTTTCGAAAAAAAAATCAACTTTAGTCTTCACCATGGTCACCCCAAAAACTTTTTTTTAAATTTTACTAGCCTATGTCACCCGGAATAAGCTAGGGATTCTAACGATACCTAATTTATCAAAATCGGTTCAGGCGTATAGAAGTTATGGTGGAATATACAAACTCACATACATACATACATATATACATACATGAACCCTGAAAACAATATACTCCTTTTTTCAGGCAGTCGTATAAAAAGTATATACAGCAACTCGCATACAAATCGCGGCTCTAGCTAACAAGCCGTTGCATTAACAGCTTGCTGGAAATGCAGCTTTTGACAGCTCTTCAAAATGGCGCCGGCTAATGAGCAGGTGTTGGAGTTTATACCTTCAAGGCAAGAATGAATACGCGTTCTCTAGGTGTAGGCAAGTGCGCTCTAACCTAGACTTCATTTTTCATTTGACGTTTACAAAAGCACTTGTAAAAGTATACATGAATAATTAATTGAACGAATTAAAAAATACGACTGCCCTGCCATATTATTTTTGGAGTTTACCTCCATAAGAAGCGATTTGTATATATAGCCTTTGGAATCTTATTCACATTTTTTTTAAATGATATTTTTTTGTGAATCACTAAATATTGAACTATAGTGTTATGTATTTTTGGAATCTACTCATCATTTTCTAGATGATGATTATATAGTTAACCTTATTTTCGTTTTTTTTTTTAATTTTTTGTCTTTAATGCGGAAAAAAAGTTTTACTAGCCTATGTCACCCAGAATAAGCTAGGGATTCTAACGATACCTCATTTATCAAAATCGGTTCAGGCGTATAGAAGTTATTATCGTGGAATATACAAACTCACATACATACATACATACATACATACATTCAGGCAGTCGTATAAAAAAGATTTGATTTGATTTGTGCAAATCAATGATTGAACTTAAGCCCTTGGGTATTTGAAAATTATTCCAATTTTTTTTTTTTTGTGATTATTAAATAGGGGATCTCCCAAAATTAGTAATATCTACGTTCCCTGTTAGAATTATGTTCGAAAACCTTTTTAATTTGATTAAAATCGATTGAATTAAGTAAAAAAGTGCATCGAATTTTGATGACGTCAAATTTCATCCAGATCCGGTCAGCCGTTCTGGCGTTATTGAGTAACAAACATTTATATAATCATCGGTTTTTTAGATGGACATTGGACATCCATCCATACATCCATCCAAACTTTCGCCATTATACTATTAATATATAGATTACTCGTAGAATAGACGCAGATGTCCAACGGTTTTATTTTAAAAGGTCTTCACCGTTATTAAAGAAAGTGCTATTAAATTGCTAAAAAAGAGTCATAACACCAATAACTTACAGCTGTGTGCTAGTAGACCAGCTAAAATGCCTAAATTGTACTCAAAATTCATAGAGTACCTAGTAGCTTCGATGTTTTATAGGTATGGGAACAATGGTGTTTCCGTGGTCGCCGCGAACCCCATCGATTTTCTATTTCGAGACTCGTCTATCTTTGTCATACCATAGACGTAGATTAACATGAAACGAAATCCTTATTTAAGTTACTAGCTAGATAGAGAACTTGTTCCGCCTTAATTTTTATTTTATTTTCGCGTGAACTCCTCTAAAACTCCTCTGGAAACTTATTCCGGGATAAAAAGTAGCCTTGAAAATTATTCCAATATTTTTTATTAAATAGGGGATCTCCCAAAATTAGTAATATCTACGTTCCCTGTTAGAATTATGTTCGAAAACCTTTTTAATTTGATTAAAATCGATTGAATTAAGTAAAAAAGTGCATCGAATTTTGATGACGTCAAATTTCATCCAGATCCGGTCAGCCGTTCTGGCGTTATTGAGTAACAAACATTCATCCAATCATCGGTTTTTTAGATGGACATTGGACATCCATCCATACATGCATCCAAATTTTCGCATTTATATTATAAATATAGATTACTCGTAGAATAGATGCAGATGTCCAAAGGTTTTATTTTAAAAGGTCTTCGCCGTTATAAAAAAAAGTGCTTTTAAATTGCTAAAAAAGTGTCATAACACTAACAACTTACTGCTGTGTGCTAGTAGACCAGCTAAAATACCTAAATTGTACTCAAAATTCATAGAGTACCTAGCAACTTCGGTGTTTTATAGGTATGGGAACAATGGTGTTTCCGTGGTCGCCGCGAACCCCATCGATTTTCTATTTCGAGACTCGTCTATCTTTGTCATACCATAGACGTAGATTAACATGAAACGAAATCCTTATTTAAGTTACTAGCTAGATAGAGAACTTGTTCCGCCTTAATTTTTATTTTATTCTCGCGTGAACTCCTCTAAAACTCCTCTGGAAACTTATTCCGGGATAAAAAGTAGCCTTGAATGAAACAAAGAAAGTACTCTATGTCCTTCCCCGGGATGTTACCTATCTCTTTACCAAATTTCATCGGAAAAGATTGTACGAAGTTTGCCTTAATAATAATATGATAGCTGTATACGTATCAATCCATTCAAAACATCGAATCCAAATGATAAATCCGACCAAATGATTAATCTTACCAATCTTCCAAGTTCCATCGGACAGGGCCGACAAAATAATCCTTATTTCTCGGACTTTTATTGTCCGAAAAAGACAATCCGATATTATTTTGACGAGACCTGTCAGCGGATCTTTTCCAGATTCCCGTGAAAACCTTTATAAGAAATACAAGACTTTTACAAAAAAATATATATTAACAACGGAATAAGATACTTAATTCGCTAATATAATCCGCTAAAACCATAGAGTATATACTATATTATACCTCTATGGCTAAAACAGACAAATCTATGCTAAGTATCTGTTCAACAAGCGATTTTTACCGCTTACTTCTAAACAACCGACAACTATTCAAAATTTAAAAACAAGGTTTTTGACGCAGTGTATAGAGCGCTGTTGCCTTAACGTGGGAGGCCCCGGGTTCGATTCCCGGCAGGGTCAATTTGGGAAAATATTTTCTGAATGTTCTCTGGTCTAGTCTAGTGGGAGGCTTCCGCCGTGGCTAGTTACCACCCTACCGGTAAAGACGTGCCGCCAACCGATCTATAGCGTTCCGATACGATGCCGTGTAGAAACCTACTAGGGGTATGGGTGTAATATAACTGCCATACCTCTACCAGATTAGCCCGCTACCAGCTTAGACCGCATCATCACTTACCATCAGGTGACATCGCAGTCAAGAGCTAACTCGTAGTGGAATAAAAAAAATACTTTAATCAAAAATACAACTCAATAATATTTTTATCAAGATCTAATAATAAATCTAAAATTAAAGATAAAAGCAGTTTTTGCAACCATTAATTTTCATTTTCTTTTCAACGCCTTTTTAAAAGTCTGTCTACTTTGATTACTGTCCATTGTTACAATATTTTTAGGGTTCCGTATCCAAAGGGTGTCAACGGGATCCCATTACTAAGCCGTCCGTCCATCCGTCCGTCTGTCTGTCAGCGAGCTGTATCTCAGGAACCGTAATAGGTATACAGTTGAAATTATATTTCTGTTGCCACTAATAACAAATTAATAAATTAACGAATTAAAAAATACGACTGCCCTGCCATATTATTTTTGGAGTTTACCTCCATAAGAAGCGATTTGCATATATAGCCTTTGGAATCTTATTCACATTTTTTATCAAATGATATTTTTTGTGAATCACTAAATATTGAACTATAGTGTTACATATATATATTTGGAATCTACTCATCATTTTCTAGATGACGATTATATAGTTAATCTTATTTTCGATTTTTTTTTCAATTTTGGTCTTTAATGCGGGACCATGGTCACCCCATCAATTTTTTTTTTTAATTTACTATGTCACCCGGAATAAGCTAGGGATTCTAACGATACCTCATTTATCAAAATCGGTTCAGGCGTATAGAAGTTATGGTGGAATATACAAACTCACATACATACCCCGAACACAATATAATCCTTTTTTCAGGCAGTAGTATAAAAATAAAGCGGGACATACAATAAACGTGTAAAGTGTCGGTCGTTTCCCCTACGAAAGTCTTTAAAAATTACATAGGTACATCTAAATCTTATACGATGTTACGGACCCTTCGTGTGCGATTCTGACTCTCACTTGGCCGGTTTTTTATATAAAATCTCATCGAGTGTACGAAATTCAGTGAACCCAGCAAAATTAATGAGCAAAATAATATTATCTGCTAGATTTTATTTTCAGCTTGGGGCGGTGTAGGTATTTAATCAATATTTAATTTACTGGTATACGATTGGAATTTTCCACGGTTTATAAGTAGACTAATAGACAAACTCCTTCACACGCTTGGGCTTACCGTGTATATTACAACCTCTAAGTATAAACTACAACAGTAGCTATTATGTATTTTACTCTAATCGCTTTTTTATACGACTGCCTGAAAAAAGGAGTATATTGTTTTCAGGGTTCATGTATGTATGTATGTGAGTTTGTTTATTCCACCATAACTTCTATACGCCTGAACCGATTTTCATAAATGAGGTATCGTTAGAATCCCTAGCTTATTCCGGGTGACATAGGCTAGTAACTTTTTTTTAAAAATTAAGGGGGTGACCATGGTCCCGCATTAAAGACCAAAATTGAAAAAAAAAAACGAAAATAAGATTAACTATATAATCATCATCTAGAAAATGATGAGTAGATTCCAAAAATATATAACACTATAGTTCAATATTTAGTGATTCACAAAAGAATATCATTTAATAAAAAATGTGAATAAGATTCCAAAGGCTATATATGCAAATCGCTTCTTATGGAGGTAAACTCCAAGAATAATATGGTATGGCAGCCTTTTTTTTTAATTCGTTATATTAATTTCACTTGTTTAATTCTCTGATACCATGCCGCGAAGAAACCAATTCAGCGTATGTATGGGTTTAATATAACTTCACCTACCAGGTTAGCACACTTCTATCTTATATTATAATATAGCCATTATATTATGTAAAATCAATCAGAGGTGGTTCAGAGGTCCAATTGTCTAAGCAAAGCGTAACAGCTGAAAACGTATTACACGAACTGTTTAAGAAGTTTATCCATAAGGAGCTTTTATGACATGTGATCTATGAACCCCATAAAATAGTCGAATTATCCGTGTGACAAACGATTACGATTTCCTTACAGGATGGGGCAGATTCCTTTTTCTGTGGTAGCGATCGATAACTGTAGATAGAGTTCATACGTAATAAAGCTCCAGATCGCAGTCAAGCGCTAATTTGTAACAGAATTTGTTGGATAGAAGCAGGCGTCACTTTGCGAAAGTCTATCATAATGAAGGATCTAGAAGTTTAATAATTCGCTATATATTTATTTATCGCAAGCCTACATACACTGATACGACATCGTCTTGTCATCCTTGGTAACATAAACTTGCAGCATTTCATACGTTTTTGTCCGTTCAACTGTCTAAAGACAAATAAGAGAAAGAATTAGAGGTCATATACCAAATCGCACATTCAAATGGATAATTATTCACAATATTCTGATTGGCATTTAATTGGCAATTAACTTCTGTTACTGTTGGTACTGCCCCGCACTCTGGGCATCAGGGCACTGCATCTTTTGCACCCCATCAGCACCCTGAACGCATTATTGTACTGAACGCGGAGAGCGTTGTAGGATTTTTGTGTATACTTGGCCCACGGGTTGCACGTGTAAAAAGATGTGCAATAAGTTTTAAATTAGGTGATTTTAACGTTGCTTGAACAACGCACAAACCTGCGAACCGGCATACTGACTCTCACTGACAACGCCCTCCGCTCCCTCTCGTTATGAGCATCATCTTTGAGGTCGGGAGTCAACATATGCCCAAGGGACTTAACTTGAAACACCCTCTCTAATGTTGTACCATTGAGCGATATGGGTGGTACCCTGTTGCGTGTCCTACCCTCGGCCTCAAAGACCATCATGACACTTTTCTTGGGATTGTACTCTAGACTGTGGCTCCCCATATAAGCTTCGCATATAGCCAACTCTTTTCTGAGTCCACAAATTGACGCACTCAGCAGCACCATGTCATCGGCGTAGCTTATGTTAGTAATATCGAACATTGTATACCCTTTCTATACCAATATTTAAAGATATTGGTGAGTTTTGGAGGTATATTCCGCCGCGTGCATTGTGGTGGCAACATCTCCTGAAGATGCTCCGGTATCGGAGTGAAACGTACGTTGAGGGTAGTTTTGGGGGATTTCTGCGGTGTGGTGAATGTCGCACTTCACAATCGTGCATTGTGGTGGCAACATCTCATGAAGATGCTCCGGTATCGGAGTGAAACGTACGTTGAGGGTAGTTTTGGGGGATTTCTGCGGTGTGGTGAATGTCGCACTTCACAATCGTGCATTGTGGTGGCAACATCTCATGAAGATGCTCCGGTATCGGAGTGAAACGTACGTTGAGGGTAGTTTTGGGGGATTTCTGCGGTGTGGTAAATGTCGTGGGCTATAGGTGCGGGATACACACTGTACCACTTGGAATTGTTTAAACAGAATTTGTTACAAAAAACACAACATTGCTTGTTTTGCAACAGTGCTTGAATTGAAGGCAAACTAAAATGCAAAAGTACCTTTGAAGAAGACCATTTTGGGGATCAAGTCTCATTTTGCCTTTTTTTTTTCTTCTTATAAGCCTGTTTTATTGTCTTGTATCCCTGAATAAAGATTTCTTTCTTTCTTTCTTTCTTTGTTAGGTAACAAAGGCAGGCTTTGGTAGGTCTGTAGGAACATTAATACTATTTCTGCATAGCGAAATATGAAACTAATTAGATAGGTAAACTTATAAAAAAGAAAGCAAAGAAGCAATTAGTGTCTAGATAGAAATAAAAAATAGCTCCGCTCTTTACCTTAAACGCACATAAACATCAACGCTAAATCTCTTCGGAGATAAACGACCACCATTTATGCTCTCCTGGTATAATGTCTGAGACGTGCTTGAGGTTTATGTTGCGATGTAACTATTTTTAGCGTTTCGTACCCCTAAGGCCTTTTCACACACGGTTTCCGTAATTACGGCATCCGTAACGGATGGAGTCAAGGGCCGACTTGTAGTGGATAAAAAAAAAAGATGTAGACCTCTTCGGACGCAGGTTGCTGGTACTTTCCTAAATAACTCAACCGTCAGGGGTTAAGGGTCTCCTCAGAACATTCGACGGAACTGGCTTGGTCCACTCAGAAAAGCTTTATGTATGCGGTACTGGCTGATGCCCGCAACTTCATCCACGTGCCTTCAAGTTTTTTGGTTCCTGCGGGAACTGCTAAATTTTCCGGGATAAAAATTAGCCTGTCTTACTCCAGACTATAATCTATCTCTGCGCCAAATTTAATCCAGATCCGTTCAGCTGTTTTGGTGTGACTGAGTAACAAACATCCATCCATCCACCCAAACTTTCGCATTTATTATAATAATATATATATGATTATGTTATATATGACGCCCGCGACTCCGTCGTCCGCCTGGATTAAAGTTTTTTGATTGCCGCGGGATCTCTTGAATTTTCTGGGGAATGTCCTTCCCCGGGATACAAACTATCCCTATACCATAGATATGCGAAATCGGTTGAAAGCGTAAAAGCGTAGCAGACAGACAGACAGACACACTTTCGCATTTATAATATTATTATGGAAGTATGGATTTAATTAATATTTAGTTCAATATTAATCTCAATAACATGATATTATTTATACGGTATTCACCGTTAAAGCGAATGATATTTAATTGCTTAAAGCACACATAACTCCGAAAAGTTTGAAGTGTTTGCCTGAGAGATGAAACTCCAACCACCGAAATACACAGAGGCGGGCGTCTAAACTCACGCAAACTTTTTCGATATTTTGAAAAAGTTTGCGAGAGGCCTATTCCAGAATTTGTTTGAATTATATTTCTAAGTCTTTAACTTGACGACGTTGGTACTCTGTTCTTCACTCAGCGTCGTATTCCTCATTATTGAGTGTCGAGAGGCTTTTCTATTAATCAAATAATGTTAGGAGTTTTCTGGGGATAATAATGAGGTGAGTTCCCACGTCCTTCTCCATAATGTTACTCTGTTCTTATAAATTATATGAATAGGTTTAAATGTTATCGACATTGCCCGCAGTTTCTGCTCGATATTGGTGTGGAAGGAATTTTATTCTTAACTCACGACATCCTTACGTGTTACCAAGTTATATGTGGTGCCGTTTAAAGTACCTACGGAAATCGTTAATGTCAGCATTAACAAGGAAATCTCAGCATTCCGGTTTACATTTCAGATTTTTAAACTTTATCTAGATATTGATGACATTAACGTATAGAAAACCGATAAATTGCGGAACCGCCCTTTGGTAAACATAATAATAGTAAACATATTTAGTATAATTTGGTGGAAAAGTTGAAGATGATGATGGATGACAATAACCACGATGACAATAATTATATCGCTAGCAATACATTTGACAAGTAATAGTAGGAACTGCATCAATTTACTGAGTGACATAACACGATTGATTCTGCGTAGGGGAGCTCAAGAGGAGATTTTTGGATTTACTCCAGCGCGGCAGATTAATATAAAGGATTCTTTGGTGATGATGCAGCCTAAGGTGAAATGCGCTTACCTAGAAGATGCGTTCACTCTTGATTCGAAGGTACCTGTATTAAAAGAGGAAGGGAAAACGCAACGCATCGTATACAGCACTGAATCAATTAATAAGAACCTCGGTGATATTCTAACTGATGAAACTTTTATTAAAAGACAAACTCAAACTTCGTACACCTTTGAGAACATAATATTAATGAAGAGCTCTCAGGCATACAGGTTTCCTCGCGATATTTTCCTTTGCCGTTTTTATTTACTTTGTAAATGTAAATAAGATAGAAAAGTTACAGTAGGTATGTGTAGCAGTAGGCATTTTCTACGAAAGTGCGCTCCAACCTAGCATGCTTTCCTGCTTTCATAAGCATGATTGTCGTCGAGTCTATCTTACAATTATAAAAAAAGTAAGTACGCGAGAATTGATCCCCAACCACGCGAACAGCATGCTGAATGTCTGAACCACTATACATTATAGCAATAATATATCATAAAGCCTCCTTTTGACGACCTCCGTGGCGCAGTGTGTAGCGCTGTTGTCTTAACGTGCGGAGGTCCCGGGTTCGATCGCCGGCAGGGTCAATTTGGGAATTTATAATTTCTGAATTTTCCCTGGTCTGGCCTGGTGGGAGGCTCCGGGCGTAGCTAGTTACCACCCTACCGGCAAAGACGTGCCGCCAAGCGATTTAGCGTTCCGGTACGATGCCGTGTAGAAACCGAATAGGGGTATGGGTTTAATATAACTGGCATGCCCCTAACAGGTTAGCCGGCTACCATCTTAGACTGCATCATCACTTACCATCAGGTGAGATCGCAGTCAAGGGTAACTTGTAGTGGATTAAATAATCATAGAATATATAGAAAATATTCTCCTTTGGAAAATATTTTTACATATCGAGAAAATTTTAGGCGCCTTATCACTACGAGTGATCTCTTCTCTAATAATTTCTCCCTACTTACTATTTTTTCAGGCAACCTGTAAAACCTATGGAAGGATATAGTAAATATTATTATTCAAATTTTAATTATATTAATTTTGAGATTTAAAATTTTAATTATTATTGTTATAATTTACAATTGTGTTGTGTGATTTGTTGATTAATTTGTGTGATTTTAATTATTTAAATTTTATTTTTTATTTTTATTAAGTAATTATAATTGTTATTAATTTTAAATTGTTTTGTGTCATTTTTAATTAATTAGTGTAATTGGCTTGTGTCCGTACTTATTACATAATTAAAATAAATAGTCAGCGGTTGGTGCGGCACATGTGCATGAGAATTTTAGGCACTTCGACCCTTCACTCATACAATTGCCAAAAATTACACATGAACAAAGACAAGTACCTAAACTAGCACGACAAATCGTGAGTGGAATCCTGCGAGGAAATTCTCTTCGGCGTTTCCTTCATAATATCTGTACATCCCAAATATTTTAATATGTCGCATGCAGCGAAATTTTGCTCTGGATTCTCTATTCGTATGCGGAAGAATCTGGGAATACACGACATTATAATTGTACGAAGAAAAACCTACTATTATTTTATCAATGAAAACGGGCCCACTTAAAAAACTCAAACTGCAAAATGTTGTTTGCATTAAGTATACTTAATGTAAACAACATTTTGCAGTTTGAGTTAAGTTAAATAATTAATTAAAATATTAATTTTACTTTAATTCGTGATGAGGGTAGTCTTAAATATTGGCAGTACTTACGTTCAGAACTAGAAATACTTACAGTTTATGAAAAAAAAAATTTAAATTATAAAGAAGTCGCATCTGAAAAACAACGATATTAAGATAAATTATATACCTACAACGATATTAAGTGAGAATTGCGATTTTTTTTAACTCTCCGTCGTAACCGTCTGTCCTCTATCAAATAATGTTTAAACGTACCTATCATAATATAAGAATGAAAACTAGACTTCAGGGATCGCACAAACACAAAAAGGTGTCTATAAAACCGTCACGTCGCTACTGGAAATGTAGCTTAAGAATCCTTGCAAAAATTAAATATTCATTTCTAGTTTGAATAATGTTTTTCACTCTGATTCTTCGTGAAGTCGTAGCAATTTATTGAATAAATTCTAAATCACTAACTTCGTTTAGTATTCGCAGCCCAACGGTATCCTCCAATAGATTGTGGAAGCTATAAATTTACTAAAGTGAAAAATATCAGGTTTCCAAGAACATATTTCAAGGTAACGGGTGTTTTATTCGATTACTAGCTGATGCGACTTTGTCCGCGAGTAATAAGTTTTTTTTTAATTCCCACAGGATCTCCTCAAGTTAACTGAAAACTCGAAAAGATGCCTCTAGTTGTAAGACGTTTATTACATATTTATTGAGCACATTCTGTCACACAAAGTATATTACAATCAATTCAACAACAATTATTTATTTATTTATATTTATTAGAAAAACCAAAGATTGTTACATTAAAAATTCTTGAAATATATACAAGTTAAAAAGTGAAATGTAGGTACAATCTATCAGAGGTGCCACCATAACTGAAGTAATAAAACTAATTGATTGATCGTATCTATGTCTACTATCTACATTTCAATTTTTGAGTAACTTGTATATATTTCAAGGTTTTTTTAATGCAACAATCTTTGGTTTTCCTAATAAATATAAATAAAATATATAAGACAGACCGTGGTTGACATCAATTATATCGATTTGTCTAGGATTACGACCATATAAAACAATTTAAAAAAATTGATTTGGAAGGTATAAACCTCGAAGGATCCTTATTTTAACATCTTTATTGGGCATCAAGAAATCAGATTAGGAGTTTCTGATCCCCAAAATAATTGATCCAGAGGCATATAGGTTAAATATATTCATCAGTTGAAATTATATTTTATTTTATATACATGCATGATGCATTATGCATTTTTTTTGTAAAATCACTTTTTCAGAACACCTCTTCAATTCTTTATGAAGAAATCGTAGCTAATCTAGAAATTCTCGAATTTAAAACGTACTTAGGCATAAAACGCGTGTGCACTATCTTCTTAGCTCTTCACTAAGTCTATCCAAGGTTTCTAGGTGGAAACAACAAACATCGAAGCCACATGTGCTCGCGAGTTACTTGGTCGAACTGCGTACTCAATAAAACTTTAAGTAAGTAAGTAAATTTTAAGTATGATTTTAATATTTTATTTATTTATTTGTTTAGATATCTTAATTGCACACAAATATACAGTAGACAGTTAAAAATCAGCAGTAAGACCACATAGAAATGTGCAAAGAAATTTAGTTATTCATAATATATTTCTATTTTTATTACAACACTAGATGGTGCCCGCGACATCGTCCGCGTGGATTAAGATAGCCTATGTCCTTCCCCGGAATACAACCTACCCCTGTACTCAATTTCATCCAAATCGGTTGAACAGATGGGCTGTGAAAGCGTATCAGATAGACGCACTTTCGCATTTATAATATTAGTATGGATAATAAATTTATGTTTACCAATAAACTAGCCATCCATGAAAGGTCATCAAAGGTATAGCTATATTTAAAAATACAACTCTAAATACTTGTAAGGACTACTAAAACCCTCAGCATGAATATCAAGTAAAAGGGACCGATGAAGTCTCGGTACTTAAGCCAACCAATAAATTGTAAGAGCTATAAATCCTCTAAAACAAAAAAAATATCAGATCTAAATTCAACGGGCATCTTGCAAGAGATAAGTTTAAGAAAGAATTGCTATAAAACTCACGTGCTCAAAATATATTCAACTGGAGTTCCAGGGCCTTGGGGGTTTACTGTCAGATATATCATCGACTTGATTTATGCGTTTCAGTTAGGTATACTCAGGTATACTTAGGTACATAGATTAAGGTCCCCGGAACAGGTGCGGGGTTCCACGCTGTACTTAATTTAACGTTCAACCAGAAGGTAGGTACGTTAATGCTGTACTCTACCACATCGTGATGTGATATAAGGTGATTGATTATTTTCTTTTCTATAACAAAATTCCACAACCTATTCTAAACTTGCCTATACACAAATTTAAGGAATCCATTAAAAGTATGCTCCTGATAAAAGCTTATTATACTCTTGAAGATTATGTAAATTATAGAGGAGCATGGATTTGATCACTTCAGCAATGTTAAGAACAGCGGTTACTTATGTATACATTGATATAATAATTGTAAATGAAATATTTATTTAATAACAAGTCATAATTAAAAAATATTAAAAACACGACTGCCCTGCCAGAAAACGAACTAAAAACTTAAAAATCTAAATTAATCTAGTTCAATTTACAATTCACATTTTTATTAAATGATATATTTTTGTGAATCACTGGATAATGAACTATAGTGTTATATATTTTTGGACTCTACTCATCATTTTCTAGATGATTAATCTTATTTTCTTTTTTTTCATTCATTCATTAGTCTTAAATGCGGGACCATGTTTCCACCGTAACCACCGTGTAACCACCGTGTTTCTTGCTGGTTCTTCTCGGTAGGAATAGTATTCCGAACCAGTGGTAGATTCACTTGACGATTCAAAAGTACTTGTAAAAGTTTATTTGAATAAAAAAACATTTGAAATTTGATACTGGATAAACTATAATAATATTATAGATAGGTTACCAACTACGTAGGGGAGCCCAAGAGGGGATTTATCACGTGTCCTTTTATCAGGCAGTAGTAAATAAAAAAATACAAATAAAATGCTACTTTGAAGTACTCGAGCCCGTCAGATTATAATACAGACGGCTCAGCTTCATTTCCCAAACGTGATGACCCATAATCTGACGATTATCTCAAGGAATTTTCATAATCTGATGATTTGAAGAAAAAAAAACCTGAAGACCCCCATATTATAACCTTTTTTTATCCATATATATTTTTTTATCCATTAGGATATTGAAGATTAGATGGTAGAAATACTATACTAGGTACCTAGGTACTATACTAGGTACCTAGATCTCCACTAGGTGGACACTCGAGTTAATCCACATTTAGCATCATTGTCTCCCCTTCTATAAAAACTTAATTGGGTATTTAACAACTAGTCAGATAATAAGAGATAAACTTTTTCAAACGTCATAACTCGCGCTTAGTATCTTTGATATGTATATTGTGACTTAGTATGGGGTTTGATTCCTTGTGACGTCATCAAAAGTCAACGCAATTTTTTCCTTATTGTATAATATACAAACGTGGATAGTGGATATGTCGTCTTTTGGCAGGTCCTTTATTTAATAATCCCTAAATAATAATTTCTTTTTGAAATATATTAAAAAGCAACATCCCAATTTAATACCTACTAGATGATGACGCGTGGGTTAAGGTTTTTGATTCCCGCGGGAACACATTAATTTTACGGGGTAAAAAGCCCTTTCCCGGGATGTAATCTATCTCTGTACCCACTGTATCTCTGTGTGCAATCGGTTGGACACATAGAGCGTGAAAGCGTAATAGACAGACAGACATTTATAATATTTGTATGGATTAAAACTATTTCAATCTCCAAAAATGCTTTTGAATATTAAACAAAACCATCTCTTGGGAAATTTAATCCCCATTGTTTAAATGATTACAGTCTCACAAACATATCTGACCCGGTGGTCAAAATTTGAACTGATTTTTATGCCTGTTTAGTTTTTAGCTATAAATAATATAATAGCCAGCTTTTATAATATGGTTCCCAAAGAGTTTCTGGATTGCCATGACATAGATTTAAAGACTGTGTTAAACAGCATTTGTTAAGTCGAGGTAATTACACTATCGATGATTTAATTAATGACAAAGTTGCATGGAAGCAACCGGCCTCGCATCCAGTGACCCGCAAGTCAGTGTAATACTTGTAACGTATGTGTTGTGTTGTCTACTCATTGTAACCTTTTCTTTTCTATGAAAAGAGCAACTGCTGAGTTTCTTGCCGGCTCTTCTCAGTAGAATCAGTTTTCCGAACCGGTGGTAGAGTCTTAACGTTTCATAAGTGACACAAGTTGTCCCACATGAAATAAATAAATCATTTATCATCTATCATTTAGATACTGGCGACGCTTACACCGGGTCAGATAAGTTTGTCGGACTATATTTCTTCAGTTTGAATCATCGTCCCCATCGCGACGTTATCAATCAATATTATCCTCAATTAATCAAAATATAGTAAATAGTACTTACCACAAACTAACTTATCTAGCGTGCGGTCGACTGTTGACCGAATCAATTCAATCAGATTGATTTCATGAGCGAAGTTTTTTGGCTATGAGGGCCTTTATCTACTACTATTCCGGGATAAAAATATTGGGCTATACGGTGCCTATGTGCTATTCCAGACTATAATCTATCTCTGTGCCAAATTTCAGCCAGATCCGTTCAACCGTTGGAGCGTGATTGAGTAACAAACATCCATACATCCATCCAAACTTTCGCATTTATAATATTAGTAAGATTAGTTAGATAAGATTTGATACATCGATTTACCAGATGTGTTTATTGATTCACAAGTTTATTCAATTCCCATGGGAACTCCTTATAGAGCAAAATCCGGCGACGATCAGACCTTCGTCATTTTATTAAAGCTGAAAGTTTTTTTATATATGTCTCTAATAGACGTATAAACGATCCCCGACTATGAAGTTTGGATCGCGGTTGCTTTGATAGGTATTGCAAACGAACAGACCAATAAACCAACAAACAAACACACTTTCGTATATATATTAGTATGGATTGCTCAAACTCAATTTTTTTTTCAAGTAGACTATGATAAGTGCTTTTAAATCGACGAGTGAATCTACCACTGGTTCGGAATGCCGTCAAATCCATGCTCTTTTATCATTCACATAATCTTCAACAGTAGGTATTATAAGCTTTTTATGCTTTCCAGGAGCACACTTTTTATATATTTCTCATACTTGTGTAAAGGCAAGTTCAAAACAGGTTGTGGAATTTTGATAAAGAATAGAATGCTCAGTATCTTTTGCATATTTTTTGTTATAAAGTATGAACGTGCTGTTTTACGAAGATTATATTATTATATTGCGAGGCTACTGTAAGAATACCTATTTACTATATGATGCCCGCGACTTCATTCGCGTTGATTCCCGCTGGAATTCTTTAATTTTCTCCATTCCACATTTCAGCTAAATCGGCTCTGTCTTTAGATAGATGATGCCCACAACGGCCGCGTGGATTAAGGTGTTGTGATTCTCGCGGGAACTCTTTAATTTCCGGGATAAAATAATATATATTATACCCTACCTACCTATGTGGTAATCCAGGGTAAAATCTATCTAATTACGTTCAAAATTTTAACCCAAGCGGTTCGTTTGTTGTTGTGTGAAGGAGTAACAAAACTCCTAACATGCAAACACTCAAACTTTCGGAATAAGTGTGACGGTCATATGGGCATATGGATTCACACTTATGGATTCTTCAGTTCCTAAGGGGAAGCAAACTAATTGAAAAATCCTATTACAATGTTATTGATTATTTAAATGTTAAAAAGGCATGGAAATGAGTTTTTCTAGCGGCTAATTATTAATCTAATTGATATAATTAAGGATTTCATTAACTTACGATGTTTGTGAGATGGTGATAATAAAAAAAACCGGCTGAGTTTGTTGCGGTCCCTTCTGAGACCAGGGCGCGTTTGGAACCCTCGAAACTTTAGTTTTCTAAGATATAGGTACTTTGTATTACTTCAAAAGTGTACTGTGTAGGTACCAATTTTGAATAAGCGTACTTTGACTTTGTCTTTGACTTTGAGTTCCTTTGAATGGCATTCCGAACCAGAACCGCCAATATATCTTTCTTTCCAATTGTAAATTTTTTTTTTCAAATGACGAACCACCGGGTTTCTTGCTGATTCTCCCCGGAAGGAATGACATTCCAAACCAGGGTTAAATGATAAATGATTTATTTATTTCATGTGGGACAACTTGTGTCACTTATGAAACGTTACGACTCTACCACCGGTTCGGAAAACTGATTCTACTGAGAAGAGCCGGCAAGAAACTCAGCAGTTGCTCTTTTCACAGAAAAGAAAATGTTACAATATGTAGACAACACAACACATACGTTACAAGTATTACACTGACTTGTGGGTCACTGGATGCGAGGCCGGTTGCTTCCATGCAACTTTGTCATTAATAAAATCATCGATAGTGTAATAACCTCGACTTAACAAATGCTGTTTAACACAGTCTTTAAATCTATGTAATGGCAAATCCAGAAACTCTTTGGGAACCATATTATAAAAGCGTACACTCGACCCCACAAAGGATTTCTGCAGCTTGCGCACACGATACGACGCTGTTACTAGCTTATGGCGGTTTCTAGTGTATCGATTGTGAGTATCACCTATTTGCTTGTAAAGATTAATGTTCTGCCTAACAAAGACTATATTAGTGTATATGTATTGTGAAGGCACTCTAAGAGCAGCTACATTAACTCGACTATTCAAAAACACTTGTTATAAGTCTACGGAACTGTACGGAAATTATCGCTCGATGCGAGTATCTTTCTAATACCTATCGTGGCTGAAATCACATTATGAACTATAATTTCCTCCGGGACCTGTACGCGTACTAAGCAGATTGCTATAAATGTATTGGATTTTTTATCACTACCCACTTATTGGCCGGTGCATAGAGGCCTGAAATAGTGTTTTACTCTTTGAAAACAATACTTAATAATAATTTTTTCAATACACTTGCTCGAAAAATGCACTTACAGAGGCAGTAAACAGGGCTTGTAAGTTAAATTTACTGCCCGCGTGCAGTAAATATTTACTGCCCTCGTGCAGTAAATTTGCAGTTTTTTTTTAATTTTTTAGTCCACGTTACTTATAAATAAAAAGTTTTCTTGCAAGAAGGTTCATAATGAGATTGACTTTGTATGTAGAAAACCTTAAAAATAATGACATTTAGATGTGAATTGATGAAATTAATTCATAAAAAAAAAATAAAAAATAATATAATTTATTAAAATTGATTTAAGTTTTATAAATCAAAAAAGTAAATGGTGGGAGCTAAGAACTAGAACCTAGAGCCATGAATTTAATAAAAAAAACGCAATTACAACAACGCGCCGTAGTTAATAGTCATAGAATTTTTCTTATAAATTATCAATAAATATGAGTGGTAGATGTGATGTGGAATTTTAAAATTAAATCAACAATTAGGTATTTTAGATCTGAGAAAAAAATCGCGCTTTTATTAGCCGCCAAAAATCTCGAAATAAGTATGGGCGTGAAAAGCCATTTTCTAGTGAGCACCTAGTGCCTACCTACTCGACTTTTATTTTCAACTTTTCTCACAAATGTATTGAAAAATATTGTGTGATACACGGGCGTTAAGGTTTTTACATACCTACTCGTGACGACGGTCAGCCCTCGACTGTCGTCATCGGGCTGACATTAGCCAACTCGTATGTAAAAACCTATTTACCGCTCCTAAATCACAAACTACTATAATAGTTCAATATCCAGTGATTCACAAAAAAATATCATTTAATAAAAATGTGAATAAGATTGTAATTTAACTAGATTAATTTAGATTTTTAACTTTTTAGTTCGTTTTTTGGCAGGGCAGTCGTGTTTTTTTAATTTTTTTAATTATGACATGTTGCTCGGTATCTTCTAAATATATGAAAGGAAAAGCTGACTGACTGATCTATCAACGCACTGATCAAACCACTGGACGGATGGAGCTGAAAAGGGATGTGACGTAGGCTTCCGCTAATAAAGGATATGTGAAAATTCAACCCCCAAAAGGCTAAAATAGGGCTTTGTTTGTATGTAAATCGAATCAAACGTGAGCGAAGCTGCAGTTAAAAGTTAGTTAATTTATATAATAATTAGAAAAATTTAAAAAAAACTAACTAAAAAGTTAAAAATCTAAATTAATCTAGTTAAATTAGAATGTTATTCACATTTTTATTTAATGATATTTTTTTGTGAATCACTGGATATTGAACTATAGTGTTATATATTTTTGGAATCTACTCATCATTTTCTAGATGATGATTATATAGTTAATCTTATGGTCAAAAATTTTTTTTTTCAACTTTAGTCTTTAATTTTTATTACCCACAATTTTTTTTAAACTTTACTAGCCTATATCACCCGGAATAAGCTAGGGATTCTAACGATACCTCATTCATCAAAATCGGTTCAGGCGTATAGAAGTTAGGTGGAATATACAAACTCACATACATACGCATACATACATACAAACATGAACCCTGAAAACAATATACTCCTTTTTTCAGGCAGTCGTATAAAAATCTAAAGTATGCTATTAACTAAATATCGGTAACAGCGTAAGTAGCGGTATGCAGTTTTAGTGCACCTTTACCATAAACTTAACAACATAAAACTTATGACTTAAACCTAGATTTTATGTTGGTACTAGGTAGTTATAAATTATTAATTATTATTCTTTGTTCCATAAAAAGTTATCCCATGGCTGCGATGTCGCAGAGAAGCCCCGGCCGGGAACGAATCCGGGACCAAAAATATTAAATAAATTTTCAGAAAATACGTAAATTATTTAATAATCTCTAGTTATCTAATCGAAACATGATCGCACACGGTGGCCAGATGAGAGAAGGCTCCACCAAGTTCTTTGAACGTCCATTTACTGTATCCAATAGTCCGAGTGTATTTTTAAATTCAAGAAGAAAAGTGATTGTCATAATGTCAATACTAGAAATAAAAATAAACTTGTAATGCCTGCTTCTAGGCTTAGTAAAACTAGCAATTCATTTGTTGGAAACAGTGTCCGCTTCTACAATAAGCTCCCGGAAGACATGTTAAAGATGTCTCTGAATAAGTTCAAAGTTAATGTAAAACGTAAACTCATTAAAAAATCCTATTACCATGTAAAGGATTACTTAAATGACAAGGAAGCTTGGCAATGATTTGATCTAATGGCTTTGATAGTTGCTTATTTAAGATGATTATTTGTGAATGGTGATAATGAAAAAAAAACCCGGCTGAGTTTGCTGTGGGCTCTTCTCGGACCAGGGCGCGTTTGGAAGCCTCGTAGCTTTAGTTTTAAGATACCGTTACTGATTATCACCATTATATTTTATAAATAACTAGACGTCAATAAGTGTAGTATACCTACCAAAATTGAATAATCATTATTTGACTTTGACTTTGACTTTGTCCTTTCCAGGATACCACCTATTTTCTTTACCAAATTTCATCAAAAAAGTGAAGCAGACAGACACACTCTCGTATTTATGATATTTGATAATGAAAAAAAACCCTGCTGAGTTTGTTGTGGGCTCTTCTCGGACCAGGGCGCGTTTGGAAGCCTCGTAGCTTTAGTTTTAAGATACCGTTACTGATTATCACCATTATATTTTATAAATAACTAGACGTCAATAAGTGTAGTATACCTACCAAAATTGAATAATCATTATTTGACTTTGACTTTGACTTTGTCCTTTCCAGGATACCACCTATTTTCTTTACCAAATTTCATCAAAAAAGTGAAGCAGACAGACACACTCTCGTATTTATGATATTTAGTAGTATGGCTATTTGTTTGGGACTTCCAAAATAAGAAAAATAGGTGAAAGAAAATGGGAGAGTCCATTTGCCGTACGTTTTCATGTGCTTAATGAATTTATGAGGGCACAATGCTATTTGGAGCTTAGGGAGGATAAATGGACTTAGTCATAGAGGTAGGGGCTTACGTATAGTTATATAGCCATTACCTGATGTTTTTTATTATTCCACTAGAACTAGGCCCTTGACTGCAATCTCACACGATGGTAAGTGATGACGTAGTCTAAGATACAACTTTAGGGTCCTCAATACGTACTTGTACGTAATGCATTCATCGAATTTTACATATTTTTAATATACATACTTACTTATAATATTATAAATGCGAAAGTTTGGATGGATGTATGGATGGATGGATGGGTGTTTGTTACTTAATCTGGATGAAAATTGGCACATATTATAGTCTGGAATTACACATAGGCTACTTTTTATGCCGTAAAATTAAAGATTTCTCGCGGGAAACAATTAACCCCAATCCATGCGGACGAAGTCACGGGCATCAAACAGCTAGTAATATAAGTATATTAATGCGAAAGTTTGGATGGTTGCATGGATGGAAAGTTGGACGTTTGTTACTCAATCACGCCAGAACGGCTGAACGGATATATATGAAATTAGGCAAAGTGATAGATTCTAGTCTGAAATACCACGTAGGAAAATTAAAGAGTTCCCAACCAAAAAAAACCTCAATCCACGAAGACGCAAGCATCAGTGAGTTTCACATAGGAAATAGTAAATGTTAAACAACAATATTTGCTCTTTGTACTCTTTATATTCCGACGCGAGCATCAGTGAGTTTCAGATAGGAAATAGTAAATGTTAAACAACAATATTTGCTCTTTGCACTCTTTATATTCCGACGCGAGCATCAGTGAGTTTCAGATAGGAAATAGTAAATGTTAAACAACAATATTTGCTCTTTGCACTCTTTATATTCCGACGCGAGCATCAGTGAGTTTCAGATAAGAAATAGTAAATGTTAAACAACAATATTTGCTCTTTGCACTCTTTATATTCCGACGCGAGCATCAGTGAGTTTCAGATAGGAAATAGTAAATGTTAAACAACAATATTTGCTCTTTGCACTCTTTATATTCCGACGCGAGCATCAGTGAGTTTCAGATAGGAAATAGTAAATGTTAAACAACAATATTTGCTCTTTGTACTCTTTATATTCCGACGCGAGCATCAGTGAGTTTCAGATAGGAAATAGTAAATGTTAAACAACAATATTTGCTCTTTGCACTCTTTATATTCCGACGCGAGCATCAGTGAGTTTCAGATAGGAAATAGTAAATGTTAAACAACAATATTTGCTCTTTGCACTCTTTATATTCCGACGCGAGCATCAGTGAGTTTCAGATAAGAAATAGTAAATGTTAAACAACAATATTTGCTCTTTGCACTCTTTATATTCCGACGCGAGCATCAGTGAGTTTCAGATAGGAAATAGGAAATGTTAAGTAACAAATTCCGTGTTCTATTAGACTATAGCACAAATGACCTCTATTAAAGTTTCATAAGTACGATAATAACTTCATTTCCCTACAGGCAGAACTAAATCAAACTTGGAAATACGCAGCGCACGCAATCCCAAAAGACACACCAAGATTACAATATTAATTTAAGCACCTACCAACCTATATTGTATCTATTATTTAAACAATAGCTCTTAAAAACCACCAAATTATACTTAATTAAGTATAATTTGGTGGTGGTAATTTCAATTGAAAATAATCACTTTTAAGTAAAGTGACAGAGAATTAATTACCAATTGCAATAATTGAAAAAAAAATTGTATATAAGTATATGTAGAGTTTGTTCAATAGGTTAGTTTACATCTTCTAATATATAAAATTCTTGTGTCACAGTTTTAGTGTTTATACTCCTCCGAAACGGCTTGACCGATTTTGAAGAAATTTCATATGTATATTCAGTAGGTATGAGAATAGGTTTATAACTAATTTTTACACCCCTAAAACACCTTAATCCACGCGGACGGAGTCGCAGGCATCAGCTAGTGGATATAGAAAATATCCGATCCGAAGAATCATCGATTAATCATACAAATGCGAGAAACAGTCCAACTCTTCAAAAGTACTTGACAGCAAATAATGGTCAGAATTTAATTTTTTTATCTTTTTTTTTTTATTTAGATTTTTTTTATTTCTTAGTTTTAATTGAAATAAACTATATTTTTCTAAAATTACCTACCTATGTAAACTGACTCCGAACAGAGACTACTATCAGTTTTTTTTATTCCACTACAAGACAGATCTTGACTGGTGGGAAGCGATGATGCAATCCAAGATGGTAGCGAGCTAGCCCATTAGGGTTTTTTTTTATTTTTTTATTCACTACAAGTTAGCCCTTGACTGCGATCTCACCTGATGGTAAGTGATGATGCAGACTAAGATGGTAGCGGGCTAACCTGTTAAGGGCATGGCAGTTATATTAAACGATACCCCTATTCGGGTCGTGGTAATCAGCCACAAATCATAATTGCAGCCTCCCGCCAGACCATGACCAGAGAAAACTCAGAACTTTTAAATTCCCAAATTGACCCTACCTGGGATTGAATCCAGAACCACCCAATAATAAAGATCTAGCCCTACTACAGAGGCGCGGCACACGTAGCGACCCGTAGCGGCAAGTATTCATTGTACATTAATCTTACTAATATTATCAATGCGAAAGTTTGGATGGATGTATGGATGTATGGATGTTTGTTACTCAATCACGCCCCAACGGCTGAACGGATCTGGCTGAAATTTATACAAATACTAGAGGTCACCCGCGACTTCGTCCGCATACAATCTCTGATTTCCTATGAGATTTTCCCGCTGCAAAAAGCCTAGGTACATATAGCGGCTAAAACTAATAAGTAATAACCATAAAGCCGATTTTAAAAACTTATAACCTACAAACCAACACCAATTCCACACCCTAGGGTGTATTTTCGTAAAATTGATCATAAAGAGTATTATAATTTATAACTAATAACCTAAATCCCGATTTTCAAGTCTCTAACTTCAAAAACAAAGGACATTCATACAAACTTCCAACCCCCATTTCAACCCCTTAGGGGTGAAATTTCTCAAAACCGTTTATTAGCTGACGTCTACACCAAAAAATTAACCTATCTTCCAAATTTCAAGTCTGTATACTTAATAGTTCCTGAGATATCGTGATGAATCAGTGAGTGACATTTAGCTTTTATATATGTGCACCTGTAGTGGGGCTAGGCCTAGAGGCAGTACCAGGGAAGTCGTCACAGTAATTGAGTAATTTTCCGTAAAATTTTTATTGTGTGGTGAGTTCCATCTTTCAACTCTAAAGACCTTCATTAGGTGCATAACTTGAAATACAGTCTAATATGGCAATTGGTTGATAGGTAGGAAAATTTTTGTATCGAAATCCGTTCTTATTTGATAAAAATATAGAGTTCCTAAAAGTTCCGTCCTCCAACTCGGAAGATTTCTTTATTAGATATCCTGGCATTAAGGCAGCACCAGGGAAGTCGTCACAATAATTGAGTAATTTTCCGTTAAATTTTTATTGTGTGGTGAGTTCCATATTTCCATAACTTTAAATACAGTCTAATATGGCAATTGATTGATAGGTAGGAAAATTTTTATATCGAAATCCGTTCTTATTTGATAAAAATATTAAGTTCCTAAAAATTCTGAGTTCCGTCCTCCAACTCTGAAGATTTCTTTATAAGATCTTCATCAAAAGCCTAACTTAGCGCTAAGTAGGTATGTTGGATGTTATAAAATAATTATTTATTGAAATCTGGTTTGATTTGAGGAAAATATAGAGTAAGGACTTACCTTAAATATCAATGACCTAAAAGAAAAATTCGCTTCGTAAAGATTACATCCGCCTTTTTGAAATTAGCCTTAAATAACGGCTTTAGTTTTATAAATATGAAGACTTAGAGCTGGTATAAGGAGTTTACTCTGAGGGAATAAGACCAATAGAAATAAAAAGACGTATTGTGAAGAGAAGCTACTTCAAAATTTCACAAGAAATAAAGGCAATAAAATTGTACAGTGTATCAATTATTCATTTATTTACTTACCATTATATCCGATACGATCAATCAATAAGTAATTTCAAAGTTGTTACAAAGTCATCAGCGTGCCACGCAACAAAACGTTCAAGCGGAAAACGCGGAAAACAATCCCTGGGAGGCGATATCTACAACACAATCACGTGCGAAATTACCGGAGCGAACATCCGTTACATATCGGCGCGGAGAGCGAGTGCGGAATTTCCGCGGAATTTTCCGCTACGCGTCCGCTACGGTCGGCCGTCGTAGGTAAACTGAAACTCGGTGAAAGCTACGAAGTACGGTTGCTGCCATCCGTAGACTATTCGTAGAATGAACTTAAGCTACATTCGGACAATTGTAAGCTTTTCAGTACAATCCATCCTTACTACATTATACTTTAATTGAAAAAGTGTGCCTGTCTGTACAGAATACAGATGTGCTTTAAGGGCCCATTTTTTTCAAACATTTTGACAAAATTCCCTGAAAATCAGAGTTTCTACGGGAATTTTAAAAAACCTTATCCACATAGTGATGACTATTACTATCTAGTATTTCAATAACTTATTATTTAATCGTATGGCGTTTACTTAAAGGCGTTTTTATAAAAATAACTCGTTTAGCACCACCCGAGGGACACGTTCAGGGAGCTATTTCAATAACTAAAACAGAAATACTAATTAATAAATAAATATTTATGATAACTCCCGATATGATATGTATGGAGTAGGGACAGGATACCAATTAAATTAAAAATAGCTAGCTGTTGACACACTAACTAATAACACTCATCAAGTCACTTTTCAAACAAAAAAACTAAATATTCGATTAATCAAATTCAAATTTAAATGTTTTTATTTATTTGATTGTTTTATTCAAATAATAAACTTTACAAGTGCTTTTGATACTTCGAATATACCACTGATTTGGAATGCCATTTCATGCCATCCGTTTGGGAGCTACGATGCCACAGACTGACACACAGATACACAGATAGATACACACATTAAATTTATACTTAACATCCCTCTTTTAGCGTTGGGGATTATAGAAATAAATAAACTTGTACACAAACGTTCACGGACAACATACTCGTTTTCGAACGAGTACTTTATATTCTACGAAGAAACCTTTTTCCGAGGGTTAACAGGATTATCAATAAAACGGATGCGTCGATTACTGGACCCCTCATAAATAAATAGTTTACAACCCCCCGATGAACTGTAGAAGTGGAAATAAGGAACCCATATCATAAAAATAGGTACTTAACCATATTTTTTTATCCTGTTTTTTATCTTATTTTATATGTTTTACTATCTATACAAGACGTTTTTTTATCCTCGCAGCCCTTGACTGCTATCTAAGACGAGTAGACGAGTAGTAGTACTAAGTTTTACTTAATATTTATGACTGAATATTTAATCGATTTCTTTTTAAAATAATAGTAGGTAGTATATTTACACTCAAAACCGAAATATCAAACGAAATAATCATGCAGAACATCGATATCTAATCCGGATTTATTATCAAATCTAAACTGCGTTTACGCGATACTGTACCTTCCTGCTTTAACAATTGGGTAGGTATAGCATAAAAAACATTACTTCCTGTCTAATTTTTTATTGGATATTTATAATATACGTTTAACTCATGATACTTTATCATACTGTAAAGTTTCGTCGGCTGAGGAATTATTGTTGGGGTAAACTAGCTTTATTGCTACTATAGGTGATGTAGGGAATGCCCACACCCGCTATGAACGGGGAATATTTCCCAAGAACAGTACATTGCAATATTTGAAAAAAACTAACTGATTCACTGTGCCTAACTGGTTCACTGTTCGACATTGTACCCTACATAATAATATTAATGTTGTAGGTATACTTAGAATTTAATTATTTATGAAATTGAAGTGACCTTTTATGCTGCCCGTAATTTGAAGTTAATAAGAAAATCTAGATGTACAACCTAAATCTTTTTAAATATCTTGAAAAATATGGAAATCTAATCTCAGCAAGAGTATGTTGTTCGTGGGAAAATAGAAAATAATCATGAACTATTTAGGTATTCAAAGCACTTAATTGGCTCACAATTACTGAGATGGCGGCCTTCAAAATAAAATAAAGATATTTTTTAAAAAGAAAAATGTGAATCGTCAGCTCGCTGAGCCTCTGCGATTCAGCCAAGCGGAATAAATGTTTGGTCAAACATGTAGCGGGGCGGCAGCGAATGGCGACTGTAACGTGTCTGAGTTGTAAGGTGTAGTTGGTCAGGCAAAGACGTGCTACAAATCTATGTATCGTTACCGATACGATGTCGTGCAGAAACCGATTAGGAGTACGGGCTTAATATAACTGATATGCGAGTCAGATCGCTTCTTAGACTGTATCCCTCTGCATGCATGAGGTCCCGGGTCGTGTCATAATTAAGTATTCAATTTTTTAGGGTCTCTGACTATCAATTTTCAGTTAGAGAACCTCGGAGAGCACGTGAAGCTGTTGGTCCCGCGCCTGATCTTTCTCCGGTCTCGTCGGTTTGTCCGTCCCATCTGTCTATGAGAGTAAAGGAGCAGATAGTGCACCTGTGTATGCAAACACACTTGTGCACTATAATATGTCCCGCGGTGGTTGATCTCTCTGGACATAGGCCGCCGTGGCCGAAATTCGATCGACAGGACATTACACTGCATCATCACGTCTTACCACTGGTGAGATATCGCAGTCAAGGGGCAACTTAAAGTGGATTTTACAAAAAATAAACACATCACAAACTCATTCAGAAGTTATGCTACCGCTACGCTGCTTGTTTATCCAGGACTTTAAAGGAAAAATGTAAGCCCGCCAAGCATCTTCGATGTAACCAGGCGGAATAAATTCTGAAGAGCGCGAATCAATGTGACAAATTCGTTTCGTGCACATCGGGTTCCGTAGATATAAATTCTACGAAACGAATTTACGATTCAACAATGTGATTTTGAATGTGCAATTTCAACAATGTGATTTTGAATGTGCAATTTAGTTAGGTATTTATTATCTATTCAGTTAGTTATTTTTTCCAAAGCTAGGGTTTATTTTTAATGAATATTTAGGTGCAGCTTCTTTGTCATCAAATACCTATGCACGTGTGAAAAGAATCGGTTTTTTTATACTTAACTAGTGGGATCGGCAGACGTGGCAGGACCCTGAACCTAGAACCCGATCGCAGTACCACCTACCGGGTTCAATTGTGAATATAAACCATCCCAAAACCCACTCAAATGAACACAAAAAAATCCACCAGAATCGGTCCAGCATTCTGTAGTGATCCGCTTAAATACATTCGGCAATTGATTTTTATTTAAATAGATAGATTATTTTAAGGGTTTCTTACTTATACTTTTACCATGGAATACCAAAAAAAGGCTTTTATTCTTAAACCCAATTAATGGGGGGGCATTTACTGAGTCTTATTATAGGTGCTTTGAAGAGCGCAGTGGGAGGCTATTACTTAAACTGTACTAATTAAGGCCCCACGTGACTTATTTCACATTATTGCAAGTGTCGTAAAGATCTCTACATTTTTTTAAAATTAAATATAGTCTGTTACTCACTGATAAAGTAGCTTTTTATAGGTGAAAGAATTTTTTAGAAACGGTTGAGTAGTTTTTGTGTTTATCCATTACAAACAAAAAATCAAACATTCAAACAAACAGATATAATATTTTCCCTCTAAAATATTAGTTTAGGTTTAGATTAAAAAGTTGATTAAGCAGTGTACAAGTCCCTACAGCGGACCTAAGTAGGTATGTCCAGCTACTACCAGTAAACAGCCCATTAACGTCCCACTGCTGGACACAAGCCTCGACTCTCATGAGAGGGATTTAGAGCTTAGACCCACCACGCTGCTCCAATGCGGGTTAGCGGGTATTAAAGACTATTATCATGTTAGTGATAATAACCGGGACCGGCGGTTTAACGTGCTCTCCGAGGCGCGGGGGTAAAACACCACCAACTTCCTAACTCCGGGGCTAGTACTGAGAATTTCTAGTCACTGGATATCAATAAGTGTAGTATACCTACCTGAATTGAATAAACATTATTTGAGTTTGAGTTTGAGTAAACCCAGTACTTAATCGTGGCCCGACCCGGGACTCGAACCCAGGACCTCGTCGGCCGTAGTCGGACTAGCTAACCATTAGACCAACGAGGCAGGTATGTCCAGCAGTGGGCGTTCTCGAAACTAGGACCTCGTCGGCCGTAGTCGGACTAGCTAACCACTAGACCAACGAGGCAGGAATGTCCAGCTGTGGGCGTTTATTGATTGACGACGCCATTTGCTACGATATACCAAGAGCTGTAAGCTAAAAGCCACAAAGAGCCTATACCTATATATAACAATCTTTTTTCGCGGAAACGAATAAGCACAATGGTATTTTATGATATTTTTAACTTTCCACGAACTTTTACAGGCGTTCTTTATGAAAAATCACCAAGTTTGTTTTTTCTTTCTCTTAGAGAGTTCAAAACCCGCAAATATTAAGAAAATGGAAAAAATGGAAAGCCTACGTACTTACAATATTTTTAAAGGTTATAAAGAGATTATAAGGTCGCTATGTGGATCACGAAGAGAATTCGTGGATAATGTTTCTATTTCGAATAGTAAGGCTTATTACGCATTATAATGTCTTGTATGAAAATATGTCATATATAAGAATTTCAGTCGCAATGGATGGTTCTTGTATGAGACCATCCATATTACAAAAAAAAATATCTTGCCTTATCAGACACGCGCATACAAAATCTATATAATATATAAAAGGTCACTCACTGATTCATCACGATATCTCAGGAACTATAAAGCATACAGACTTGAAATTTGGAAGATAGGTTCCTTCTAATGCTAAGAAACGAAAATTCACCCCTAAGGGGATGAAATGGGGGTTGGAAGTTTGCATGAAAGTCCTTTCTTTTGAAGTTAGAGACATGAAAATTGGCAATTTAATTAATCGGGATGTAGGTTATTAGTTTTAAATAATAATAACCTGTGTAAGCAATTTTATGAAAATCTACCCTAAAGGGTGTGAAATGGGGGTTGGAAGCTTGCATGTAGGTTATAAGTTTTTAAAATCGGCGTTAAAGTTATTACTTATTAGTTTTAGCCGCTATATGTACCTAGGCTTTTTGCAGCGGGAAAATCTCATAGGAAATCAGAAATTGTACGCGGACGAAGTCGCGGGCGACCGCTAGTATAACTTATAAGACATAAGATTTTTTTTATAATGCGCAATAGGGCTTAAGTTCCAATTTTGTTTGTGACGTTCTTTAAAAAATTCGTTAAGGTTCTATCGTAAGTATATCCGTTTAAAGTAAAGTATTTAAGTTTAAGTTTAAAACATTAAGTATAGTAAAGTTAAACGTTGAAGAAAACGCATATCTAAACTTTAGCAGCGTTTTCTTTAAGCGTTGAACCGTAAAAGCCAATAAGCTGTTTGCGTAATCCGGAACACGGGCCGTTTTGCAAATTCAGGTCGCCGCACAATACCTAGACTCCTAGGACTTAAGCTAGCTCTGTAAGATTACGTCTGTTTACCTACGACGCATAATTCAATTCATTTATTCAATTTAGGTACACTATAAGTACACATATTGACGTCCATTTTTTTGTAAATATTTAGTTCAGTCATGTATGTCTTTATTATGTTTAAGTTATAATTGTAGTTGTAGAATAGAATAGAATAATTTATTTGCTTATAGATAATTTTGTTGCCAGGTCATTGGGCAGGGAATTGGGCGACTGTAAAGTCTTCCCTGGCATGTTTTTATAAATAATAAAGAATTACTTACATATAAAACATGATGGTGATAATTAGTTACGGTATCTTAAAGCTACGAGGGTTCCAAACGCGCCCTGGTCTGAGAGCCCACAACAAACTCAGCCGGATTTTTATACTTAAGCTATTTTAATTATGTTACTGGTTAGCTGATGCTCGCGACTGAATCCGCGTTGTTTGAGGTTTTTAGTTCCCTCAAGAACTCTAATTTTCCGGGATAAAAAGTAGCATACCTGTCATTCCAGATTAATCAATCTCTCACGATTAATTATTTATTTGCGGTCTAGGGATGACAACAAGTTGGAAATACCTTTGAGTCGGACTGAGGTGTATGCAAATTCCTTTACAGTAAAGACTGTTAAGCTATGGAATGCATTGCCAAGTGACATTAGACAATCAAAATCTTTGAGTATTTTTAAGGATCGTTTGAAGGAATTTTATCTTGCTAATAATATGCTGTAAATTATTTATGTATTTGTTTACTTTTTGATGTGTAGGTCTAGAATATTTATATATACCTACACTATTATATTTAATTGTATTGGTATATATTTTAGTATTTTTTATTCGTGTAATTGTTTATGTATTATTAGAATGTATAGTTTATGTAGTATATTGTATGTATTGTTGTTGCACTATCCCGCTTCGTTGCATTTGTTTCCTTATTTAAAGGTTGTCTGGAGGAGATCACTTTTAGTGATAAGACCGCCTTTGCGCACTTATTTATGTTTGCTTTTTCACTGTTTTTGTTTCTTTTTTTAATGTTTTGTGTGGCAATAAAGTATTTATCTATCTATCTATCTCTCGCAAAATTTCATTCCAGATCCGTTAAGCCGCTCTGGCGTGATCGAATAACAAACATCCATCCATCCAAACTTTCGCATTTATAATATTAAGTAAGATAAGTAGTGGGGGAACTCGTTTATTTTGCGGAATAAAAAGCTGGAAGGCTGAGTAACATTGGAAGGGCAAGGCGAAGCCGGGAACTTCCCAAGTGATTTTAAGTTATCGAGATCGTAAATTGCTATTTCGGCCGTGACTGATTAATAGGACTATTACACTGCACTTTTTACACTGTGGTAAGGGTGAGCGTCGCTTATTACACAGCAATAAAGACCAATTTAGGGACCCTTTCTCCCTAGATGTTATTACACTACACTGATTCAAGTTTAAGGGTCCCTGTAAAAAGTGCAGTGTATTAGGCCTATAGTAATTAGTACTTTTCTCTTTTTCCCGAGAAAAAATTCTTTACATTGCCGATAGATGGCGTTGATTTATTTTAACTCACGCTAAAATCTTGTGCTGTGCAATGATTTATTATGATTTCCTACTTCTATGTCAGAGACCTGCCCCCCCATTATGTAAGGAAATCGTTATCGTAATCGTCTGTCAAACGTATAATTCGACCTGTTTAAGTAGGTCATAGATGCTTAATGCAAGTCAATACGCATGTATGTACTCCTTAAAAAGTTCGATTTATACGTTATGAGCTGTCAAATAAATGCGATTGGCTTAGATAATTGGGTCTCTGAAAAGAGTCAATAAGCCAATCATAGAATACCATAGAGTAGATATTGTTATATTACTCTATGTAAAATACACTACTCACCTGAGCCAATGAAATTATTGTTTTTTTTTTATTAAGGAAGCCCAAGCCGAAGCCGAGCAAAAGTAGGAACAAATAAATAACCCTCGCATCAGCCTTTCTCTCAACATATTATCGTCGCAAGGTAATTTAGCTAGTCGCAGTCTAGACTGACGCAAATCCGTCTCCAAGTCTGTCTAGACTTCTAGACGGGGTTTACGCGAGCTTATTCATAAGATTAGCTTCATTGAGTTTAAACGAAAAAATCCAATCAACCGTAAGTGTAATAAAATTAGCTGTTATAAAAAGAAATTGGATAGACTGAGTGTATTACGCTTCACAATAAACCGTCTCAGTTTCGTCGTGGGTAAAATTAAAAAAAAAAAACTTTTTATATAACTTACATTTTATTTGAAATTTACATTTAGGTATAAAATTATATCTATGTTTATTATTTACATAATTATAACTATTGATAAACTATTTACAGTTAATTTGTTTCCAAGTCATTCTTTCATGCCTTTTTAATTTTTTCAACATTAAAAGTATGTTTTGAAGTACATTTTATTATAATATAAATATTATTATTACTTATCATATTTTTAAGTTAGTTGTTATTTTTATTGCTAAATAATTATTATGTATAACTTTAAGTATACCCTTATATATTATACAAGATATCGTAGTAACTTAAACTCGAATCTTTTTATTCAAGTAAACCTTACAATCCTTACTCGGAGAGCACGTTAAGCCGTCGGTCCCGGTTATTATCACTAACATGATAATAGTCGTTAAAGCCCGCCAACCCGCATTGGATCAGCGTGGTGGGAGCTAAGCTCTAATACCCTCTCTCCTATGAGAGTGGAGGCCTTTGCCCGGCAGTGGGACGTTAATAGGCTGTAATGTGGTAGAAATTGATTTTGATTTTGATCAAATACAGTAAAAAAATTAAAAAACACGACTGCCCTGCCAGCAACGAACTAAAAAGTTAAAAAAATAAATGATATTTTTTGTGAATCACTGGATATTGAACTATAGTGTTATATATTTTTGGAATCTACTCATCATTTTCTAGACGATGATTATATAGTTAATCTTATTTTCGATTTTTTTTTTCAACTTCTAGTCTTTAATGCGGGACCATGGTCACCCCATCAATTTTTTAAAAAAATTTACTAGCTTATGTCACCCGGAATAAGCTAGGGATTCAAACGATACCACATTTATCAAAATCGATTCAGGCGTATGGAAGTTATGGTGGAATATACAAACTCACATACATACATACATGTGTCGGTTAGAAACAAAACTGGTCAAATCCAAAAATTAAGGTTTTGGAACAGAGTACGCCATTTTTTCAATGAAAAATCTTGTTTTTGCTACTGGCTTCAAAAAGAGTCAAATCCAAACCAATTCGCAGAAAAATCGATTCGAAATGACCGCTCAGTATCAAAGAGTCAAATCCTTTAACCCTTAAACCGATTTTTTTTCTGACAGTGAGAATAATTTAGAATCACATTCTTCTCCAGTTATAAGTAGTGATGTGTTTTCACTTCTATCGGCAGTCCCTATGACTGACAATTTTTTTTTAAATATTTTTCGCTTAGTCCACACTCCAGAAGTCATCATGAACCAAGAAAATGCATAAAACAATTGTTATAACTATATTATTAGTCTTGCCGGTTTACGGGATAAAGCTTAGAAACGAAATCGGTCTAATCCGCGTAGCCAATCAGAAGCCAGAACTATATATGAAATTGACAGCCGACCGGCGGCCATTTTGCGGAGTGACGAGCGTATGGATCGTGGTTATGTGTATTCGTCGCCGTTTTTTCTTAAAAATTAGTGTTAAATTACAACAAAATGGATAATTTAATAAAGGAAACTACTCCCCAGTTGTCACGGAAAAGGACACAACAAAAAGCGGATTGGAAATGCAACAAATTAAAGAAGGAAAGGTATGTTTGTATTGCTTTGATTACTCACGCTGCCTTTCGTGGTCAGTGGTGCTAAACCTGTGATGGTTTTATTTTGGATCAGCTACTGAATAATTTACTATTTTCTTGCAATTTGTTTACTTATACGGCATGAAGTATTTTTTTTCTGACTACGGTGAAGCCATAAAGGAAGGTTTTGTGTAGCCAGTATAATAATTTTATGTATGTCCATTCCTATTCCCTCGTAACTATTAAACGGCTGAACCGCTTTAGGTAAATTATGCGTCGTTACATTCCTCTTGATAACGCAAGTGTTCAATCTAAACCTAAACTTACAATACTATAGACGAAGCATGTGGGAGTGTGGACCCATTGAAAGTGCTTAGTAAAAATTATACGAATTCCGTTTTTTTTTTTAAATAATATTTACTCATTTTTATGATTGTTTTTATTTTAGGTACACTCCAAAAGAGCCACCAAATTTAAGACTTCATGTGACTACTAAACCAAAGCATATAGGTGCACTTCATTGAGTCATGCTGATATAATAGCATTTAATAAAGCTTTCTACAAAAAATCGGACAAAAATCTATCAGGATAATTTTATAATTAATCATACGAAAGTTACTACTACTCAGCGACATAGGCCAGTAAATCAATGTGGGAATAAAAAAGAAATGGCGGTAACGTAATTTACACGACGACGACGACAAAATGTCCTGATTCCAATTTGCAAATGCACCTTTCTCTCTATTTTAGCTTTAAAGAAAGGAAGAGTGACAGGTGTAATTAGTCGACATGTCAAAGCCATGGGTGACAAGAGAACAGAGGAGGCCGGCGTAAAACTCAAAAATATGCACCTAAGAGGCAAGCTGTCAAAGACTTTATCAAAAAGCTTAAGTCCTTAGAAATACATCACTGTAGAAGTAAAATAAAAAGTAGACAATGGTGCCGATTCTGTAATGTAACATCTCTTAACTGAACTAAAATGGCAGCTTTAAATCTAGTTCTGTCCCTTTCCGTAGGGAGTATTATGAAAGGGTTAGCAATATTTATAATGCTCTAATTTTAGTTTAGTTCAGAGATTGTGCACTACAGAATCAGCCCCAGTATTTGTCATCGGAGCTCAGCATTAGTAAACTTCACAAAATGTGTATCGCAGAAACCGCGGATGAACATAAATGTATTAAGGCATCTTACTTCAGAGAAATTTTCAAAAACGAATTTAACATAGGTTTTGGATCCCCTCGCACAGACATGTGCTCCACTTGCATAGTTTTACAAGAACGACTAAAACATGAAAAAACCAATGAGGTAAAAATCAATTAATGATTGAGAATAGAATTCACAAATCGAGAGCCAAAGCGTTCTATGTTTTATTAAAAGACAGCACCGAAAATATTTTAATTCTAAGTTTTGACTGCCAAAAGAACCAACCGTGTCCAAAAGTTCCCGATCAAAGTGCGTATTACTCGAGGCAGTTGTATGTGTACAATTTTACGGTGGTAATCGGAAATTTAAAATCACCATTAACTATTAACAACACGTTCATCTACACCTGCTCCCCTATTCTGTAACTCAGTGGCTATCGAAAAATGAAAGCCACTGACATGTATATTTTGTCCATTGAAGGTTTACTATGAAAAAATGAAAGAACATTTCATAGTAAATCTTCAATGGATAAAAAATATAAGTCAGTGGCTTTCATTTTTTGATAACCACTGAGTTACAGAATCGGGCTGCTGGACTGAAGATATTTTGCCAAAAGCATCGACAACACCATTTTTCTGAGTCCCGGATTAGACCATATCACACAGGCTCGTTTAGTAGCAGATGGGTGCAGCGGCCAAAATAAAAACCAATATCTTCTTGGTATGGCAGCAAAATAGTTAAAAGACTATGCATCTGTACACATTATGGGCCAAGAAATTCTGTTTCCAGTTGTTGGCCATTCATTTTTGCCACCAGATAGAGTTTTCGCAAAAATTGAAAAAGAGATTAAAAATCGAGAGTTAATGCCTAGCCCTGATGATTATTACGAAATTTTCACCCGTCATGGAACCGTGTACTACTTGGGAGTTGATATAAAAGTTTACGACTGGAAACGATCAGCATCTGAAGTCTTAAAAACCACAACCAATATGCACTTTAAAAAAAAAAAAGATTTTTTCTTAATAATCTTTAGATTTTCTTAAGATTTTTACTCGTGACAAACAAAATGTATTCGAGCGGAAGAGTCTTACCAAAATACTTTGAATAAGTATCAAAATATCTGCAAAAGAAAAAAGAAGGTTTCTGCTATAAACCCAGATGTGATTAAATTATGCGTTGACGTTAAACAAGAAAAATTAAATGACGTGAAGAAGTTATTAATCACACATTTTGGAGAGAAGTGGGATAAATGTTAGATTTAAATTATTATAAACAAGTCCTGTCAAGACCTAAATCATCTATTACTCATGAACTGGTTGTTGAAGGCTGTGATTTCTCTGAAGAATTACCAGCTATAGTTGTATAAGAAATTTAAAAACATAATAGCTTTGAAATGAAATGATTTATTTATTTCATGTAGGACAACTTATGTCACTTATGAAACGTTAAGACTCTACCACCGGTTCGGAAAGCTGATTCTACTGAGAAGAACCGGCAAGAAACTCAGCAGTTGCTCAGATTGATTATATACTTGTATAGTGATTATGAATGAAGGTTTTTCAAATAAAGCAAGATTGATTTCAAAGTACTAAATTGTTTATATTTATTGTTACTACCCAACCAACCCATAATAATATGAGAACCCCTGACATGATATTGTTTTAGCATCAGAATGAGTCATATCCATGGTGATAAGAATCAAAGATGGTCAAATCCAACTACATCAATTACAAAACCAGTCTAATCCATAGCTTGGTTTCGAAATAGGTGAAATCCAAAATAATGTCCTAATTATTTTGATTTTATAGGTTTGTGGTCATGAATGTTTTTTTTAAAATCAGAAATACTAACCTAAGTGAAGCCTTAAGGATTGAAACTCTATACACAGCTTGTGCAGGGAGATCAGAACGAAAAGTCCTAACCTAACCTAACCTAAGTGAAGCCTTAAGGATAAGTGAAGCCTTAATGCCTATAACTCGGGAACTATAGCACCTAGACCCCCTGAGTTTGGGCTCATTCGACGCGCCAGGGAAAAAGGAAACTTTTGGCTCCAACACATTTCCAAAATTCCCCCTGTGTGAGAAGTTTTGGCCAAAAATAGTTTCGGGTCTTTTTCTGACCCTCATATTCCATCCCCTAAGAAAAACCATTTTACTCGTATAACTCGTATAACTCGCGAACTATCAGAGATACCCCCCCGTGCTTGGTGTCTCTGCACTCCCAGAGGAGAGAGGAGTCTTTTGGCTCCAACACATTTCCAAAATTTCATCCCTGGAACGAGATACATTGTCGTGAGCTGCAAATTGCTGCACAAAAAAGAGACCAGAACATCGGACCTAATCCTAAGAGACCAGATCATCAGGCTCCAGCGTGCGGACATAAAGAAGATCAACACAGAAACAATCTAAGATAAGTTCTAGCTAGTACTACTATTATTAATCAACCTAACTAGTTTAAGTTATTCAGCTATAGTTAGTTATTAAAATAAAGAATGTCAGATAATCAACAAACGGCGATGGAGACGGCTTCGGGGTCATCCAAAACGACCAGCAAATCGGTAAAAGTGGGAAAGTCGACCTCGCGCACGGCAACACAGAAGGAGCCGCTGGGGACGAGAGCGACCAGACCCGCGAGATCGCTCAGGGAAAAGGTCCTCACTAGGGCCGCTTCAGCTAGGTCTTCCATTAGCGAGGATTTCCCGGAGCAGTCCCCACCGCCGTTACCACAAACATAATCCCCGTCACAAATGGACATCTCGAACGAGAGGGTGGCCTCGTGGAACCTGGAAGAGGTCCCCCCTAGTGCCATAGAATCCGACGGTGAGCTCTCGGAGGGATCATCGATCTCCGAGAGAGTGCCGGCGGGTAGGCCAAGCATGCTTTTCTGCACTTCGAGAAGAACGGGAGTCAAAATGGATGCGGCCACAAAATTGGCAAACGAGACTCTCCTCCAGGCGAAAGACGCTCTGGAGTCGGCTGGGAATATGAAAAGGGAGTGGAAACAAATCCCACTTGAAAGCCTCCAGACCCTATACGAGACGGTCCTCTCGCTCTCGGATTCCAGATCCCGTCATAAGCACAATCTGGAAAAAGAAAGAGCCCGACACGCACAGGAGCTGGTTCGGGTCGAACGAGCCCACAATAAGATCATAACTGAACTTATAAAAAGCCTGAACCAGCAGCTGAGCGAAGCACGAGCCGACATAACGGGACATCTGGAAGAGACGAAGGCCATAAGAGGCTGGCTGGGCTACGAGACCCAAGAACTTTACCGCAGGATCGGAGATATGGCAAAAGCCATAAGCAACATCGAAATCTCCATCGGTGAGGTGGCCCATAAAATGCCTAGCACCCGCGACGACACCACAAGGGCTAGGAATTCTGCGCCGACTGACCTTGCCGTATTAGAACAAAAATTATCTTCACTCTCAGGGCAAATAGACGAACTGAGAAGAGACATGAGCAAGGTGAAAGCCGGCACTGACCAGCTACTCGAGTTAGGAACTAAGTCGATCAGAGTCACCCCGACTGAGAGTGACGCCACGGGAGAGTTCGCGGACGCACATGCAAAAATGGAAGAAGGATTCAATGAGATAAAGGGTGCAATAAGGGAAGCTGAAAAGACCATCTGTTGCACCCTGGCTCAATCGCCTTCACACAATATACCCCCAGTGGAGCAGAAGGTTGACATCTCCGACCAACTACACCCCCTGACAGAGCGCCTAGAGGCGGTGTCGTCTGAGCTTCGTACCATCAGAGAAGCCAGGCAAAAAACACCGCCCCCCATAATCAGCCTGGGCGCGGAAATTGCCATGGCAGAAGGTCATCTGGCGCAAAAACCTACGTACGCGCAGATGGCAAAGAAGCCGCGGTCCTCCAAACCGAATCACACCCTGATAGTGTCGTCGACGGACCCCCGGAAAACAGGGGAAAACGTCATCGACGCTATCAGGGAGGCTCTAGACAAGAAAAAATCCGGGGCCAAAGTGGACAGAGTCAGGAAGGGGAGGAATCAAAAAGTCATACTGAGCTGTAACACCAGGGAGGACATGGCTATAATAAAGGACCACACAAGGGATTGCGGACATCTAAAAGTCGATGAGGCAAAGGCAAAAAATCCCCTCGCAAAAATCAAAGACGTGCTTGCGTACCATACGGACGCAGAAATGGTCGAAAAAATAACAAAGCAGAATGAACACCTTCTGCAAAACATCCCAAAACAGGATATTACCATCAAAGTAAAATACCGCAAGAGGGCCAGGAACCCACTGGAATGTCACCCAGTTCTGGAACTTTCGCCGGCAGTCCATAAGACGTTAACAGAAGCGGGGAGCATCTACATTGGTCTGCAGAGGAGACCAATCGTGGATCAAACCCCGCTGGTACAGTGTACAAAATGTCTGAGCTTCGGACACACTAGAGTGGTATGCAAAGAGGAGAATTGCCTCTGTAGTCACTGCGGGGAGGCCCACAAATAGGAGGACTACCCAGCAAGACAGGGGGGGACTTCTCCAATCTGCAAAAACTGCTGTAGAGCGGAAACAACAACCAACCGCCATCATAATGCCTTTAGCGAAGACTGCCCGGTGTGGCAAAAATGGGTAGCTATAGCAAGATCAAAGGTCGCATATCTTTACTGAGGGCGCCTCAGTGGAAAGAAGCACAGACAACAAAGCACAAAGCAAGCAACTTAGGGTTATCCAGGCAAACTTACAGCGATCGAAACTTGTCACTGCAGAACTGCTGGAAGCGGCCCAGAGGAGGGGAATATCAGTAGCCAGGAACCATACGTGGGAAGGACAGGAGTGCTTAAACAACACCCCGGCACGAAAGTCATCCAGTGCACTCTGAATCGTCGAAAACCAGTAAAGGCAGCAATAATTGTCTTCGGCGACCAATTGGAAGTCATACACGACCCTCAGCTGGTCACCGAAACGGAGGCAGCCGTCACACTGGTAGCAGAGAAGCAGAAGATAGGTATGATATCCGTCTACTATGGGGGAGACCAAGACATTGAGCCGTACTTGGAACGCATACAGAGTGCCAAAAACTTAACACCAAGAACCTCATAGTGGCGGGCGATGTAAACGCCTGGAGCCTTTGGTGGGGGAGCGACTCCGAGAACCCCAGAGGAGCAGCGTACACCGCATTCCTGAACAGCATGAACCTCCACATCCTTAACATGGGAAATACGCCCACTTTTGAGACAAACAGAGGGGGCCAACTGTGCACCAGCATAGTTGACGTAACCTTGTGCAGTGAAAGTCTGTTAGGCAAGGTCGAAAACTGGAGAGTTCACCGAAGCATTCTAACATCAGACCACAACGCGATAACCTTCTCTGTGCAGTTAGAATCGGCACTTGAACCACTCAAGCCAATCTCAACACAAAAAAGGCACGCTGGTCTGACTTCGCGAAACACCTCAGGACGGCTCTAACAGAGGCCCAGATAACACTCGAAAACATCCGAAAAGTAAATTCCCCGATAGGGTTGGAGGAAACAATAACAACTTATGTAAGGACTGTTCAGGAAGCATGTGACAGCGCAATCCCAGCCATAGGATCTTGGAAGGGAAGCCCCATACCGCCATGGTGGTCAAAAGAGCTAGACGAGGCGAAAGCGGAAGCGTTGAGGAGGAAAAGAAGAATAAGGAATGCGGCCCCTGGGCGTCGTCAGTGGGTAATTGAAGAATACTTATCCGCCAAAGCCAACTACACAGATATGGCCAACGAAGCCCAGACCAAGAGTTGGAAGGAATTCTGCTCTACTCAAGAAAAAGAGAGTATGTGGGATGGAGTGTATAGAGTCATAAGGAAGACCGCTAAGCGACAAGACGATACCCTGCTTAGAAACACAATGGGTGAAACGCTGGGATAGCCAAGTGCACAAGGGTGATGCTGGGCGCTAAAATCCTAGAAAAAGCAAGCGCCATTGCGGGCAAGGAAAACGAGCTCTTGGGACTGGGGAAACACCCAAATTCCACTGGGTCAACGGGGTTCCCGGCTGTGGCAAAACAACATACATAGTCAGGAACTTCAACAAGAGCCGTGACGTGGTAATATCAGCTACCACGGAGGCAGTGCACGATCTCAAGGAAAAACTACAGCCACAGCTTGGTAGGTGCGCTAGAACCAAAGTCCGCACCATGGCCTCAGTTCTGGTAAGTGGTTTTGGGGATCCTGGTAAGGGAAAATGCAGCCATCTAATCATAGACGAGGCCTCCATAAACCATTTCGGAGCGATCATCATGGCCACTATGCTGGCAGGCTCTAGCGAAACCCTTTTGATCGGAGATACCGACCAGGTGCCCTTCATCGACCGCAATAGCGCTTTCAAGCTTTTCTATTCCGACCACAGCGTAGTCATAAAAGACCGTGAGGAGCATCGTTGCACGCACAGGAACCCAATGGATGTCGCATATGCCCTCCGAAAAGTGTACGACGGCATGTACGCATCCAAATGCCAGATTCATACACTGGTGCGGAAATCCCTAAGGACACAAACAACAACACCCTGTATCTGACCCATACCCAAAAGGAAAAGGCACTACTAAAGGCCCAAGGGTATGGGATGGGCTCCGGATCACGTGTACACACAATACATGAAGCCCAGGGATTGGCCTTTGAGGCGGTGGTGATCGTGCGTACTGTGCTGGGAACCATGACGAAGTCCCACATGCGATCGTCACCGTGACACGGCATACCACCCGCTGTACGTACTACACGTACTACGGAGCAAACTGAAAACCAGCGCTGAGCATTGTTATCAATGCTCAGTAATGCTGAGTTTGCTTCCCTTTGTATATTGTTAGATTTTATTTAACTTTTTTTCTTGTTTTTTTTTGTTGGTGTAGGACTTAGTTGATAAGTGTTTAACTGTGTAACTGTGTAACTGACAACAAGACAACTGGTCTAACAATAAGATACAATAAAGCCTTTTATTTATTTATTTATTTATTTATTTACACCGACGATAACACGGATGCGATCGCGGAGTTCGTCTTGAATGCGGAAAAAGCAAAACCCATTGAGATCAGGGATCATAATATAAAGATGGCTATTCGTGACTGGAATGTAGCGGTGGCGAAAAAATTATTAAAAAGTAGCTTAGAATAAAATGTGAACTATTTGTATTGTATTGTAGTATTGTAATGCTAAATATAATTGTCAAATGTGAAAAAAAAAAAATACTACCATCAAAATAGAATGTTACTTCCGGAACAAACAAAAAAAAAGAAGAAATAATACTGAAGAAGATAAAATAGTAGTAATTTAGACATAAGTGTGTAGATATATGTAGTAAATAGAAAAATGTGTTGAATAATGTGAGTTGTGTGTAAAATTTTTCGTTTTCATTAAATAAAATATAATAAAATTAACAAAATAAAAAAAGGCACGGACCACGAGTCTGTGGAGTGTAAATTCATTAATAATAAAAAAAAAAGCCTTAAGGATTCAAACTCTATACACAGCTTGTGCAGGGAGATCAGAACGAAAAGTCCTAACCTAACCTAACCTAACCTAACCTAACCTAAGTGAAACCTTAAGGATTCAAACTATTAGCTTGTGCAGGGAGATCAGAACGAAAAGTCGTTGATTCCCATAAATACTCCCGAATGGATTTGACCACTTTTGTTTCTAAACGACACACATACGTACATGAACCCTGAAAACAATATACTCCTTTTTTCAGGCAGTCGTATAAAAATGGTGGCCGTATAAAAAAGTATCAATCGGAGTCAATTTCATCGGCCACCTGCTGCCACTTGGCGACCAAATTTGATACAGACTTCTGCTTCATGCCGAGAGACGATGACAACTTCACCTGGAAACAAACAGGATATATATATGTCACCGAAAGATTGTAAAAACCGTTAGTTTATAATCTAGCTCGCGTAATTGCAAACTGTCGAAAGATTACAATTTAACGCATTATTTTCCGGTAGATTGTAATCTGATAGGTATTTAAACCCGATAAAACCTAAGTGCTAAGTCACTATATTAGCGGCACGCTATGATGGCCGGTTTGACACATTACAATAGTGATGTGGAATGTCAATTTATTCTCGAACAAAAAACAATTAAGTTTTGTTTTTGTACCTGATTAAATAGGTTTAATAAAACAAAAATGTATATGTTTATTTAATTTATTTGAACGAACTGAATATTTGAACGAAAATGAATATACATACTTTATATGCACACAAGAAACATATGAATACAAAAGATACCAAAAAAGGTGCCACAAAAGGCCATAATTAATCAGATTCGTCCATACTACTATTTTCACTGTCGTCACTGCTATCATCACATACATTAATAATTATATGTTCGTTTTCTATAATATTATCTATTTTCACATCTCTTTCATAATAGCCAGCGATTCCACATAGTGAAAATTGTTCATATTCACAAGTACATTCACCCCTTAAATGGTGCAAACTGATTTTTCTACACTTGTATACATTTAAGAAATCAATTTAATAAATAAATTTTGAGTCCTAAACCTAAAACTACATTCGATAAAATTTATGAATCTCTGCACATCACTATCGTCAATAAAGTAATACAATTATTTCCTTCAAAGTCGTTATCAATTAATACGGAACTTCATGAGCGGACAAACGTCAAACCGGCCATCATAGCGTGCCGCTAATATACTTGATTATTTATGTCGAACCCTAACCTAACCTACAAGAAAGAGACAAGAAAACGTAAATACAATGAATATTTCAGAAACTGACAGAACATTGAACACTTTACAATCTTTCGACAGTTTACAATTTCGCGAGTTAGATTATAATCTAACGGGTTTTACAATCTTACGGTGACATATATAATATATTATATATATATATGTATATATATATATTGTAAAAACCGTTACATCATAATCTAACATAAGATTGTAAACTGTTTAATGTTCTGAGTGTCAAATATTCATTGTATTTACGTTTTCTTGTCTGTTTCTTGTAGGTTAGGTTAGGGTTCGACATATTTAATCAGGTTCAGGTTCTATCGGGTTAATATACGTAACAGATTACAATGTACCGAAAAATAATGCGTTAAATTGTAGTCTTTATGTATGCAATAGATAAAGATATATTATATCGTGCCGCCAAGCGATTTAGCGTGAAATAAATTTATATCAACTGATAAACAAGTAAACTATACCTCCTAACCTCTGGGCAAATTAGTTTTGGACTTCTCAAACTCCGAATCTTATTTTTTTACGCCCAAAATTGAGATAAATATAGTGTTTTCGATGGTCAAAACTTCAAATTTTTTTTTTTTTAGTTTTATATTGCCATAAGCCTGGATTGGGATGGGGGGGCTGAGGGGGGGGGCTGAGGCGGGAGGGGGGTTATATATGGTTAGTCTATTGAATTATAACTTACATGCAAATAGATCCAACACTACTACTATATATGATCCAATACTAACGTCCCACAACTGGGCACACCACGCTGCACCAATGCGGGTTGGCGGGACGGGAAAAAGATTCGAGTTCATAATATTCATACCTTCGATTTCTTCTTCACCTTCTCCGCTTTATCGTTGCAATCTCTTTCTTTGGGTTTTTCCTTGGGAATCTCTCTGGTTATCTCCTTAGCTCTCTCCCTGGGTCTCTCGGTTATGTCGGGCGGGGGCGGAGGGGGCGGAATCTCCGGGGAGTTGGGTTCCGTACGCACGGTGGTCTTCTCTAACTCGGCTATATCGTTGTAGAAGGATAACAGCAACTCATCACCTATCTCCTTCTTTGACTCCTATTGAAAAGAGTATTGTTTTAATTCGTAGCTTTAGATTGTATACTCTATCCTTTGTGGGGTCGAGTTTACAACGTTATAACATGGTACCAATAGAGTTTCTGGATTTGCGATTACATAGATTTAAAGACTGTGTTAAACAGCATCTGTTAAGTCGAGGTTTTTATAATATTGATGATTTTCTTAATGACAAAGTTGCATGGAAAAAAACGTAACGTAGCGTTGTGTATATATTGTAATAGTTAACTTTTAACATTAGACGCAAAAGAGCTAAAGAGTTATTGGAGGAACGAATTAACTTTTACAGAGCGCCGTCTATTGACATCATTGTGAAGTTCTGTTAAAATACTGAAGCTCATTAAAAATTAAATAATTTCGTTTCCTTAAAATATTTATCCAATTTTAGTATTTTGTTCAAGTACAGGATATAATTCAAATAACTGATCAAGCTTCAGGCTCAGCCTTTCAGAACATTGAGAGTTCTGAGGTCAACTTTGGACGTCAGAAAATCTCCACTTTGAAAGCCTTTCATCGATTTTAGGGAAAAAAAAAACTATTTTTGTACTCTATTCCCAATTATCTTTAAAATGATGTACCGCAACTCTATGTTACGCTATAAAAATATTTTACTTCGCATTCGCTTCTATGAGAGCCCCCCTGAAATAAAGATTTATATAACTTTTTAAATCATATTCAGCTGGAGGCCATCGGTTTACATATTTATATTTAAATTTGAAGTAATTACGTTCAGTAATTCAGAAGTTTTAAATCTCTGACAGACGGACGGACGGACAAGTGCAAATTCACTCAAGTAGACTCAGAGACCTTCACTTCGCTCGGTCAATCATTTATCATTACAAGCTAATTAAAAAAAAATTTAAAAACACGACTGCCCCGTTTTCAGTTAAATTAGAATCTTATTCACATTTTTATTAAATGATATTTTTTTGTGTCAAAAATAACCTACTTTAATGACATATCATTTTTAACTAAAGAGTTAAAAACAATAAATGATATTTTTTTGTGAATCGCTGGATATTGAACTGTAGTGTTATATATTTTTGGAATCTACTCATCATTTTCTAGATGATGATTATATAGTTAATCTTATTTTCGAATTATTTTTTTCAACTTTAGTCTTTAATGCGGGACCATGGTCACCCCATCAATTTTTTTAAAAATTTTACTAGCCTATGTCACCCGGAATAAGCTAAGGATTCAAACGATACCTCATTTATCAAAATCGGTTCAGGCGTATAGAAGTTATGGTGGAATATACAAACATCAGATACATACATACATACATGCGTGAACCCTGAAAACAATATACTCCTTTTGTCAGGCAGTCGTATAACAGTATTAAAACAATACGGCTTTAAGCGATGGTAGTGTGCCCCTAGGTCAAAAAAGGGTCAAAGGCATTACGCAAGTCGGATATTCGTCAGATGTTTACAATATGCCGCTATTGTATATTAAACGACAAGGAGGCTTGGCAATAATTTGCTCTATGGCTCTGATAGTTCCTTAGATAAGATTTGATTTGATTGATTTGATTTAAGATGATTGATAACGATACACAATATACTCCTTTTTTCAGGCAGTCGTATAGAAATGGTGTATGTTTGGGAGGGGGGAAGGGTGGTATACTCACGCTGGTGAGGGGCGCGGGGGGCGCTGGGGGCGGGGGCGGGGGCGGGTCGGTGCCGGGCGGCGGCGGCGTAGCGCTGGAGCCCCAGCGCGGCGGCGACGGCGGCGGTGGCGGCGGCGGCGGCAGCGGCGGGTTTATCTCCTCCTTGGCACAGTACCATAACCGGTGTTAACTCGAGCCTTTCAAAACTGCTATAAAACCTTAGCATGCTACATGCTGTAAACTATCAAAACTGCTATAAACACATAGCACGCTACATGCTATAAGCTATCAAAATCCGCTATAAAACCATAGCACGCTACATGCTATAAATTATCAAAAACTGCTATAAAACCATAGCACGCTACATGATATAAACTATCAAAACCTGCTATAAAATCATAGCACGCTACATGCTATGTACTATCATGTTCTAGCATGGTTTTAAATATGCTATGCTATAGCGGTATGCTTAACGGTCGGCCAGCGCACTACCGGCAGGCGAGCGCCGCTGCGGGCGCTACTAGTGCTACAAAACACCGCGCGCTATCACGCGATATTTTAAGCACCTTAGCGTCATAGAGGCTCCTCGGATAGCATGCAGTCCGTGCTATGGAAAAAAGCGTGCTATGCTTTTGCGCTACGTGCTATATTAACCACCTCTAGTGTTAACGTGGTCTGGATATATTCCACGCAGGCAATATTTGCACAGAAAGAAAAAAATGTGTGTGAGTGCAATTCACACACGCCAGAAGTTAAACCTCAGAAAAGTAGCCCACGAAATAATGAGATAAATATAACTTATATTCTATCTCATTCTCTCGCAGGCTAAATCCTATTAAGAATATGTTTGTCTCTTTTTAGTGTCGGTTTTTCTTTTCTTCGAATTTTCAAATCACAACGATTCTAAAGAAGTTTCACTTCAAAAAGTTTATTCACCCGTGCTGTCACAGACAAAACTGGATACAAAAATGTAACACTTTCGTCTGTGTCACCGCCCACAAAGGGTGTACAGCTCAGCGTTTTGCCCTGCGTCATATTATGCCCTTAATTGTATGTTTTCAGCTGTGACCCCGGGTGACGTGACAGTTACAACAATAAATTAAAGCAAACCCAAAAGTTTGAAAGTAAGCAACAAAATACAGAAAATAATCACAGTACACTAATTAGATTAGGCTAGCTATAAGTTATGTTATAAAAATGACAATTTGAAGAATAAAAAAGGAGTACTTAGGGCTAATTTTTCAATCGTCAGACAGTTAGTCGGAGGAATAAATTTGACGTTTTGACAGGTTTTGTATTGAAAATCCGTCAAAGAGTCAAATTTATTCCTCCAATAAACTTTATCTGACAATTGAAAAATCGGCCCTTAATTTACTAATGTAATACGCTTGTTAGGTAGTGTATACAGGTGGCCCAAATAGTGACGTCCAAAGAAAAAATTTTGATTCCTCGTATCTTGACCTATCAGAAAATACCACATGTGTGTTCAGCGATTTTTGGTAGTTTTGGAGTTATAACTTTTTCCTTATATTCTTGTAAGGGCGGCGGCATATAGTTCCAGCATTCAGTTCACCTTGGGATCAGAGCTGGGGGACGGCGGTGTGGTACATATCTGCATGCCCATGCTAGCGTGGCGGGATAAAGTGTCGTGTGACTTAAAGTATTGCTTGCATCTCGCAGAGGAGGAGGCATGTAGTTCCAGCATTCAGCTCACCTTAGGATCAGCGCTGGGGGGCGGCGGGGTGGTGCATATCTCCATATCAGTGCTGGCCACGGCTGTATGTCGTGTGACTTAAAGTATTGCTTGTATCTCGCAGAGGAGGAGGCATGTAGTTCCAGCATTCAGCTCACCTTAGGATCAGCGCTGGGGGGCGGCGGGGTGGTGCATATCTCCATATCAGTGCTGGCCACGGCTGTATTTCGTGTGACTTAAAGTATTGCTTGTATCTCGGAGAGGAGGAGGCATACAGTTCCAGCATTCAGCTCACCTTAGGATCAAAGCTGGCATGCTAGCGTGGCGGGATAAAGTGTTATGTGACTTAAAGTATTGCTTGTATCTCGGAGAGGAGGAGGCATACAGTTCCAGCATTCAGCTCACCTTAGGATCAGCGCTGGGGGGCGGAGGGGTGGTACATATCTCCATATCAGTGCTGGCCACGGCTGGGTACTCGGCCTGGGTGAAGCCGTCCGCCTCGCGACGATACACGTAGCGGCCTTCGGACCTACACACAGACATACAACAGTACAAATACGTGCTGTGGAGGCGGGATTTTGTACGCCCGGTGGGTTTAAATCGTGTTGGAGGTTCGAAAACTATGTCCGATTCGTTTATACTCTATCCAATTTGCTCATACGATGTGTTAATATGTCTAAGCTACTGATTTTATCAGCAAAGTTAAATATATTTGACTGATATTTGATTAACCCATAATGAATTGGTTGCTTATGCCCAAAATTGATATATCTTCCTAAAGGCGTAAAATCCACATCTCTTAATATTTTTATGTTTGATAACTATTTAAACTACCGAATAAATTAAAAAGCGGAATTTTGACGTTTGAAATATGTTGCTGATTTGACAACTTGCAAATGCCCAATTTAGCATAGAACGAATACAATAGTATCACCTCGAATGAATGAAAGAAATTAAACAAACCAAGTTTTATTCCCTTGACGAAACCATATTCTAAGAAAGTTTCAAAACAAAGACACAATGCAGAATAGAGGTAATTTCCTTGTTTTTCCTCCTCCCTCCTTCCTTCCCTCTTTCCTTGATTTAAATGAAGTGAAAAATGAAAGTGGCAAATTCGTTTAAAATTCTAAACTTCATAATTGAAAACATCAAGAACTTTACAAAAAAAATGACGACTGATCGAAAGGGCAAAAAACAGAAAACTGTATAGTTTCAAAAGTAATCACCGAGTTTCAGAACATCCAACAAACGATTTAAAAGCACAAGGCAATCTTAACGATACAGCTAATACACAAATGGATGCAAAAGTTCTTCGCAAATAAAGTATTTGTTCAGAATTTCTGCAACCTTTAGGAATAATACTGTTCATACTTGAACCATCTAATGAAATCCACTTTGCGTCTGCTTCAACGTCTTAGATAGATAATATTGCTTGAGATTTAACAATTTAATTATCAAAATAATCCAATGATCAATCAGAAGGAACCATAATTGATTTCATCGGTCAACTTAGACATTATTGCACAGTTCAAAAATCAAATCTAAATCAAATCTAATCTAATGTAAACAATATCGTTTTACATAAAATTACGTATCGGTAAACTTTACAAAGAACATCAATTTTGAGATTAAGACTGACACTTTTAGACGAGCTCACAAAATATCATATATTTTTTTCTGTAATTGTTTTAGATCGAATTATTCTCTTTCCGTTAGATTACTATTAAGATAAATAGGTCCACGGATTATGAAATAGTTGATACAAATTTGTCACAATCAACCGGTGGACCGATTTTATCGAAGGCCGATTTTTTTTATATATCAAATATCAATACAGATTCCCAAATTGACCAATCATAAAAACTTTATTAAAAATCCGTGATTTTTTTATAATAAAAGGGTGTTTTTTTTAATGAAGTTAAGAATAATCGTTAGCAGACACAAGTAACAAGATCGCTGTCTCCTTTTCGGGCCATCTGAAAAAGATCAAAGTGCAATTATCAAGAATCATATGAATTAAATAGATGTATGTTTTCTTACCAAGTTTCCTGGTGTGCTGACTTTTCCCTCTGCTTTTATCTTCTGCGTAGATCTTAGCGTATCTTCAGTCTTGAGTGGAAAACACTTTCTTTTTTCGCTTTTATGTGTAATAATTAAAAGTAGTGGGGATTTTATCAGTTAATTACAATCGATAATTTCGTGGTGGTATAATAATTGTTGTAATCGAATAAAAAGCGAACGTATAATATAACCAAAATTATGATTAAATAGACCAAACACTTGAAATGGATTTCGGTTTGAAGAAAGTAAGAATTAAAAAAATAATTAATTTGTTTACAATCAATAAAGTTATTAAAAAGAATTTCATTTAAGATTTTACGTAAGCAAATTAAACAGAGAATGTAAACGGGTGTTTTCGTAGCAAAGAAACTATGAGCTTTCTTTAACAAATTTATTAACTTAATCGCTAAATCAGGTACGAGTATATCACACATGTTTCAGAAAATAAATACAATTGATAGCAGTTTTGAATACGTAATGTATAAAATAAAGAAAGTCAATAGTATACATTAAAATAGATATCAACTATTTACACCTGAACTAAATTGGCAGTCTTAAAAAAATATTTAATTCCTGTCAATTTAGTTTCAAGTATTAAATATCACCATTTCTTGTAAAAAGAAAATTACTTACAACATTTGCACAAATTAAATGCTGTCAAAATAAGTTACAAAAGAGATTCTTTTAAATGGCACTTATTAAAATATTTATTCTTGGGATTTTCGAGTTTACCACTGGTTTGATCCGTTTGCAAATGTTTGTCGAAAAAGTCATCAATCACATCACAGTTATCGGAAAGCGCTTGTCACACCGAAGCTTACACGGATTCGAAATTTTCTAACGTTTATTCGCGTGGTAATTTATAATTGCAAAGAGAATAGCAACATTGATCGATAAGGAGACTACTGTCTGTTTAGTTTTGGTAACGCGTTGTGACCTCTATATTTTTATAAACAAATGTCACTAATCAATATTCTTTAAGTATTTAGGGTCTAGATTAATTACGTGCACCGACTTATTATGCAAAATATACTATATATTTCATATAAAAATGTCAAATTACAACCAAAAATTTACAAAATGATAATTATTTACAATAAATATCAAAAGGTAACGATCGTATTTCACTATAAATACAACGACGATTTTCTTGGTATCTACAAAAAGACCCTTCAACAAAATAACCCTTGTTATGCTATCACCAGAAGATCCGATTTTTGTTTATTTATTTATTTATGTATTCACTTCTTACATCATCTTTACAGGAATCCCTAATACGAGGGTGCAGTTACAATATTTATTTAGCTTAGCTTATAGAAATGTGCAAAACCTAATATCCTATTAATTTTTTTTTAACAAAAATATCACCTAGTTATAACTTATAGTCCACATTGCTAACTTTATGGGTTATGCTGTCAAAGGGACCCATTTTTTTATCCTATCAACAAAAGGGCCGATTTTATGCTATCAACAGAAGATCCGATTTTTATGCTACCAAAGGGACCCATTTTTTTATCCTATCAACAGAAGGTCCGATTTTTACGCTATCAAAGGACTCATTTTTTTATGCTATCAATAGAAGGTCTGATTTTTATCCTATCAACAGAAGGGCCGTATTTTATGCTATCACAGAAGCGCCGATTTCTATTCTATCAATAGAATGTCCGATTTTTATGCTACCAACACAAGGGCCGATTTTATGCTATCAACAGAAGATCCGATTTTTATGCTATCAAAAGGACCCATATTTTTATCCTATCAACAAAAAGACCAATTGTTATGCTATCAACAGAAGGTCCGATTTTTATGCAATCAACAGAAGGGCCGTTTTTTGTGCTATCAACAGAAGGGCCGATTTTTATGCTATCAACAGAAGGTCTGACTTTTATGCTATCAAAGAGACCCATTTTTTATCCTATCAACAGAAGGGCCAATTTTTATGCTATCAACAGAAGGTCCGATTTTTATGCAATCAACAGAAGGGCCGTTTTTTGTGCTATCAACAGAAGGGCCGATTTTTATGCTACCAAAGGGACCCATTTTTTTATCCTATCAACCAAAGGTCCGATTTTTACGCTATCAAAGGACTCATTTTTTTATGCTATCAACAGGTCTGATTTTTATCCTATCAACAGAAGGGCCGTATTTTATGCTATCAACAGAAGCGCCGATTTCTATTCTATCAATAGAATGTCCGATTTTTATGCTATCAACAGAAGGGCCAATTTTTATGCTATCAACAGAAGGGCCGATTTTTATGCTATCAACAGAAGGTCTGACTTTTATGCTATCAAAGAGACCCATTTTTTATCCTATCAACAGAAGGGCCAATTTTTATGCTATCAACAGAAGGGCCGATTTTTATGCAATCAACAGAAGGGCCAATTTTTATGCAATCAACAGAAGGGCCGTTTTTTTGTGATATCAACGGAAGGACCGATTTCTCTATCACCCGTGGTAAACGGCTCGGTGCGACAGGCGCTCGGGGGCCGGCGGTCGGGGCGGGCGCGGGGCGTACCTCTGGAAGACGCAGAGCCAGTGCGGCGGCGCGGCGGCCGCCTCGTGCGCGCGCAGCGCCGCGTCCGCCGCGCGCGCCCAGCGCCGCCAGTAGCCCGCGAGCAGCGCGCCGCTGCGGAACGCGCTCACCAGCGTCTGCTCGACAACCCCACATAGTTTTTTTTTTTAAATGATATGTAATGTCCTAGTCTATTCTCCTTATTTTCTCCTTTTCCTAAGGTTGCCTGGTAGAGATCGCTACCTAAGCGATAAGGCCGCCTTTTGTATCCTACTTCTGTGTTTTTTTTTTATTTCCTATTTTTGTTATTTTTACTTTTTGTGGTGGTACAAATAAAGTATATAATAATACTAATAATGATAATAATGTGCACATTTCATACCCTGTAAATGAGTTCGAAAGTTAAACTTCCCGGCCTAGGCCAGTAAAGAATGTATGTATTTTCATTACATATCATATGTTTGATGTGGAATTTTTCTTCCTGAATATCTTGTAACTTGTTATAATGTTCTTTGGCCTAAATAGTTTAAATTTGGAACTCTACGCGTTCAGCACTCACAGCGCAAAAAAATATATTTTAAAAAAAAGTCACCTATTTCATTTTTTAGAAAAGCACTATACACACCTCGACCGGGAGAGCATTTTTGGTCTCGTATATAACTAACTAACACTCGACCAGAAAACGCGCACTTCCCGGTCTCGCGATGTAATGTACTATATCACTAAAGTAAGTACTGCCCAGCGACCGCGTATCTTCTGCATCAATATTTTGGGTAAAACCTGCATCAATCATTGTTACAATTGTTGTGATTGACTGAATTTATGGTATTCTTGCTGTGTCAATGGATTTTGTCCAATAGTGGAAGAGTGTTATCCAATCAGAGGTGATTGCGATCGTTACACTGTAGCTATCAGAGATACGCGGTCGCCCTGCTGGGCAACTTAGCCTTCAATAAAAACCTTATTATTATATTTTACATTATTATTAAAAACAAAAGAAACATAAAACTTAACTTAAGTATCTTCAAGGCAAGAGTGAATAAGCATTTTCTAGGCAAGCATTTTCCAACCTAGACCTCATCATTGCTTTGCACTAAACAACCGCAAGAATATATCGCAATAAAACTCACGAAAAATATTTAAAGTAATAAATTATTGTATAATATTTACCTGCATTTGTATGGTCATCTCTTGAACCGGGGACAGCATGCAAGGCTGTATCTGGTTCAGGAACTTCAGCTTTGCTTCCAACAGATCAGTTAAATCATCCAAATCATCATCTTTCTTTTCCTCATTCAACGTTTCACCTTTCGTGAAGGTTAAACCATTACCATAATTAATAGTACCACTACTTTTCGTACTACTATTAACTGGTGCTGTACTTTTAGTACTAACTTCATCATCATCACCTTTAGTAAACCCTAAACCTGTCCTTTCACTCGAAAATCCTTCGATAAACTGTGAATATTTTGTTGTATATGAAGGTAGTTCAACTTTTTCTTTCTTTCGCTCAGGTAAAACTGAATTAGAAATTCTTAATTTCTTTTTACTAATATTTTCTTTTGGTTCCTTTGAATCCATTAGGTAAACATTTTCTTTCGGTACCTTTTCTTTTTCAATTTTCTCAACTACTGGTGGTGTTTCAGGTCTCGAATTAGGTTTACTTTCATCAATATTTGCAGCACTAGGAAATAGACTATTAACTTGTACAGGACCATTACTAATTGGAAATAAGGCTTTTAATTCTTCTAAAGGTGGAGTTTTACTATCACTACTTCGTGGTGAAACGTTACCGCTATTAGTATTAGATACCGATTTTTCTTTGGACTTCACTTTTGGAAGTTCCTTTTTCTCTATTTCTTCTAACAAATCGTCAATATCTAAGTTAACTTCTGTTTTAGGTGATGCGGTATTTGAGAGGGAGTCATCTTTTATAATATGTTGCAATTCCGAAGGTAGTTCTCCACCAAGTTTTTCTAATAGCTTAGCTTTATCTTTTAATCTCTTTAATAGTTCTTCTTCTTCTTGACTATCTTCGTCTTGTGAGTTTGCTGGTGTTTTTATACCCTGTATTGTTAAGAATAATTTTGAACATTATGTTTGATATCAATATGACTAAAAGATTAATTTAAATAAATTTTTATGGTTGCCACTGACTTATGACGCATCCAAAACTACGAATACCCATTCTACAGTATGCTAATCTAATATTACCCTCAACATCAACATTGATACAAAACATAATAATTGAAAACATTGAATAGTGACATTTTACTGTTGTCAGCCGGTCTGTTAAATAATAATTATTTAAATAGTTTTTTTAAATATCGACCTTAACTACAGAACAGAACAAAATAATGGACATGGTTTTCCATAACAAGCAATGTTCAAACTTGGATGATTTTTCTTATCTTCTCTAGTTGGTGGTATGAAATTTGTGATTAGTTACTATGAACCTTTGGCTTCCTACAAGAGCAACACCTCCAGGCATTTAACTAGAGCTCTTGTCTAGCTTGATAGATGTATGATCAACTTTTAAACTCATACTGTCCTAAATAGGTGCTGCATTAGTCAGTGACAACCGACAACCTTAAAGCACCTCAGATTGAAAACTTTAACCATCACAATGCTTGATAACAGATCCAATTTCATTGAAAACCACTTTGAGTATTACTAGGTCTTGTGACATATTTTATGTTACGACAAAACATGGCAAAAGATCATGAGCAATACCGCCAATAAAACCCATGTGTAACAAAAATACTTGTTTCATTACAAATGGTTACGTAATAAGAAAAAAAATCGATTTAAAACAAGAAATAATAAAATAACTTAAAATTAAAGACAAATGTTTGGTTTACATTTACATTGAATCGTTATTCTTTAAGCAATTTTCAGAGAATTTGCTCATCATTAGTGCTAGTGGTAAACTAATAAATTACCATAATAATAAAGTTAAGTATATCTGTCTGTTAGCTTATCCTGGCCCAACCATAGAACCAATACTCCAATCTTGAAAATTTGGCAAGGAAATAATGGCATATCCTAGACATTTAGAATACTTCTATCGCAAACAACAAAGACCACCAATATTATCTATCCTTGCACACACAGGTACAAGCTTTTTTAATATAACATAACACAATTTACAAGGGTACATATAATAATGTCTATGAATTATAAAAATAATAGCTTTTGCCTGTGACTTATTCTGCTTGCTTTAAGTTCGTTTGAATTCCCGCAGGATTAGTAATTTATGGGATAAAAAATGAACCTTAAAAACCTCATAAATCCTAAATGATCAAATAAAAAATGAGAAAATGATCAAGGGAACCTAACTATGATTTTGCAAGACTTATTCATCGATATCCCCCTTGCCATAGTCTATCGACTTTTATTTTTTTATTTGTTACACTATGGCTCACAGTGACACTCTAATAATATATTCGGCGTAAACTGGTGCAAGAATCATCAAAATCGGTCCACGCGTTTAGGCTGTAGCTGTCCTGCAAGGAACACACAAACATATATAGACTGATGAACACATAACCCTATGTGTGTTCCACAGTAGGGTAATAAGGAGCCTATGTCCTTCCCCAGAACTCAAGTTATGTCTGTACCAAAGTTCATCAAAATTGGGTGAAAAAATGGTCTTTGAAAGCGTAACAAACAAACAAACTCACCTTCGCATTTATAATATTACTAGATGATGCCCGCAACTTCGTCCGCGTGGATTGACGTTTTTTAATTCCCGCAGGAACTCTTCAATTTTCTGTGATAAAAAGTTGCCTATATCCCTCCCTGGGTGATAAATTTCATCAAAATCAGTTGAGTAGTTGGGCCGTGAAAGCATAGCAGACAGACAGTTCTGAGTTTATAATATTAGTATTAGTATGGAAGAATGGATTTAGGACACTAAAGTATTAAGATATAATACCTCCTCCTGCATAGTAACATCTGAGTTTTCAGCTTTAACATCTGGTGATTTTGGTTTTTCCTCAACCATTAATTCTGGTGGTAATTCTGGACCAATTGGTACTGTGTACTCCTGGTTGGGTGGTAAAGGTGGTCCGTACTCAACAACCGGTTTGGTTTTTTGCTTCTTTTGGGGCTGAACTGGCAGTTTATTTGGTGGTTTAGGTGGCGGAGGGGTTTTGGAAGGCGTTTTTTCAGCTTCATCATTGGAGTCTGAATCTGAATTGTGGTAGGAGGTGATGAGTTCAATTTTTCTGAAAAGATACAAAAAACGTTAGTATTAACTTTCGAATGTATGATATTACATAGCTCCTGACCCTTTCCCCAGTGAGTGATTATTTAGCTGTAATTTTAGTTGATTCTAGAGTTTGTGGAAAAAGGAATTAGCACCAATTTTATGCAGCTAGTAAGGAAATTCTACTTACTCATCTTCATCATCACTGGCAGGTCTCTTCTTACTATTCTTGCCAGGTTTATCCTTAGAAGTAGTCTTGTCTTGTTTCTTGCCAGACTTGGTTGTGGCGGGCTTGGCAATGACTTTGCTGCCTGCACTTTGCTTCTCTGCAAGTGCCTGTTGGTATAACTGCCATTCCTCTGCAGATACCTCTGTTGAGCCTAGTTACAATTTATTTATTAGAAGTCATCTGGACTGTGAGGAACCTTACTAAGTAATATTATAAACGCTTTAACGGCCCATGTTTTCAACTCATTTTGATAAAATTTGGTATAGAGATTGGGTACATCCCGTGGAAGGCTAAATTCAATTAGGTAGGGCAGTCTTGTTTGTTAAAATTTCATGAATTTGTTAATTTATGACAGGAAAAACTGTAACATCACCTATCAATTTTTTTCTATAGACACACTGAAAGAATTGTAAGTACCTACCTGAGGTATGTAAATGCTGCTGCGCCAGCTTGAGTGCCAGCAAATACTCAGGCGGAGCTTCCCAGGTCACCGCATTGGTCTGCTGGTTCCAGTAGTATGTGAAGCCACTGTTCTCATCATAGCACGCTGACCAGGCTGTGAAGACGAACCATAACTTTTTATCAAACATCAAAACATCATTCTCTATGGAAGCTAAGTTTGAATAGTGACTTATATAGGACAGCATAACATTCAATGCACTTATTGTGCAATACTCTTAAATAATAAGAAGCTATAAACCTACATTTAAAAAAATAAAGGTTATAAAAATATATCAATAAAATTATCAAGTTTAGTATGCAGTTTACCAGAATTAAGTAGGTAGAGCTAAATGCAGTAAATTACTTCCATACAATTTTAACATTAACTATAGCTCTATAAAATGATGTTTTACAGTAAGTTGTTGAGATTTTTGAAGGTATTTCTCTTATATGATCTAACCACAAGACCACACACACTAAAAGAGTTTTACTAAATCACCCTAGGTTGAAGTGAACCCAGGTCAGTAGTATCAGACAGCGTGACTATATTTTTTGATATTCATCAGGTAGTTACCTACTTGGTACATAATTACCATGGTTTGGTTATATTTGTGACAAATACTTAACAATAACATGAAAATTCAATACTTACGACAGTGTGGTATCGGCGCAGGATGGATCCCAGCAGGAGCGACCGCCGGTTGGCTTGCTACAAACGCCGCCTCCTTCATCTTGCTACTTTCGGCACGTTTGGTAGCCCCATCGTCTGATTCCTCATCAGAATCGCCGTAACTCGCGATAAGCCGTAAAGGGTTCCCTTTACTCATATTTTGATGAACAACGGTCTAAAATGAAATTAAGTACCAATTATAGCTTATATTTCAATAGGTATTTGTGAAATTTCGCGATAAAAGTCGGATTTCGTTAGACTTCAACGCCATGACGCTGTGACGCTTCGCGAAAAAATCGCGTTTATCAGAGACAAGTTAATATTGATAGTTGACACCTGTCAACAAAGAGGAACAATAGGCTTAATACACTGCACTTACCATAGAGCCCTGATGCTAGGGTAGGCGTGGCCGCTAAATTGAGTATCTCTTATTACACAGCGTTTGGCATCAAATTAGAGACCCTTGATCCCTAAATTTTATTACACTACACTGATTCATAGGAAGGGCCGCTGAGAAAAATGCAGTGTAATAGGCCTATAAGGCTCGTAGACAGAGAAAGAGATTATTAATAGGCCTATTTCACTGCACTTATTACAGGGCCCTGTGGTAAGGTTGGACGTGGCCGCTAGTTAAAGCGTCGCTTATTACACAGCAATAAGGACCAAATGTGGACCCTTACTTCCTAAATATTATTACACTACACTGATTCAAAACTAAGGGTCCCTGATATAAGTACAGTCTACCTTTGACCTTTAACTTTTATTGCTACAAGTCTTTAACTTTGATTATTTAATATGTCACCGTCAGATTGTAAAAACCGTTAGATTATAATCTAGCTCGCGAAATTGTAAACTTTATAGCTTCACATCATATCTTCATAGATATAGCATGGAGGTAGGAAAAATCTATGATGTGTTTTTTTTGGAATAATCCTTTGAATAATCATACTTTTCTGTTAACAGCTGCCTTAAATGAAACATTTAAGGAGTGCTTACTATGATTAAAACAGTAACTAAAAAATAACTTTATTTGACAGTAATAGTACATTACATCGCGAGACCGGGAAGTACGCGTTTTCTGGTCGAGTGTTAGTTAGACTAGAGTGTTAGACGGCTTTATACGAGACCAGAAATGCTCTCCCGGTCGAGGTGTGTATAGTGCTTTTCTAAAAAATGAAACAAGTGACTTTTTTTTAATATATTTTTTTGCGCTGTGAGTGCTGAACGCGTCATACGGTAGAGTTCCGAATTTAAACTATTTAGGCCAAAGAACATTATCTATAAGTTACAAGATATTCAGGAAGAAAGATTCCAAACTCAAACTAATGATAAGTAATGAAAATACATACATTCTTTACTGGCCTAGGCCGGGAAGTTTAACTTTCGAGCTCATTTACAGGGAAATGTGCCCATTTCATATCATTTTTTAGAAAAGTTCCTTTTTGCATTAGCAATATAGGTACAAATGTACGAAAAATTGGACGTGAAAGATTCTACGAGTTGGTGTCCCTCTCTCACACTATAGATCATTAACTGTTAGAGATTGTCGTGCATGGTGTTTGGTAAAAAAGAGGAGCCATCGATAATACCTGTGATAGATCGCCAAGTGGTCGTGCTACATCGCAATATCATTAGCACATGTCGTTTACCGTATCGATTGGTCAAGTTGCATGGGTAAATATTTAATTTGTTTAATCCCAATCCAGAAGCTATTCTAAGTTGAATGGCTGTCTGATGAATGAATGACTAACTAAAAATGACAATTAATGACTCAATATTAATTAACGATCGTTCCCTTTGACTGCGGAGCGACAGTCTAACTGCCTTTGATGTTTACCGGGCAACTGCGGAAGAGCAGTCTAAAGGCCTCGGAATCAGCCGGGAAATGGTCGCGTGCCAGTTGAAGGGTAGCGTGAAGTTTGGGAATTAATTTCAAAATATTTACTAACTCGATTCCTTTGAAATTTTTTTCTATGCGAATAGGTTAGACAAGGACAGAGTATGAATTTTTTGGAGAACCTGATCTATGACATGAATTTATGGGTAGAAATTTCGTGCGAGTGAAACACGAAATGTAAGGTGATACCCTCTATTTTTTATTTTTGGTTTTTGTTCTTGAAATAGACAAATGGAACAGAATCTTTGGTTCTTGTTGTTTTACTCTGGAATGACTAATCATAGTGTCAATAAACCTTTAAAAACAAAGTTAGAGGTTATATTGTTTATTTTGTTGATGTTTTTATTTCAAAAACGGGGTCATTTTTTGTTGTTGTTTTTGTTATTTTTTTGTGTAAACTCTATTAGAAGTGCGATAACCTTTTTAACTGTAATCTATAGCTATGTTTTGTAACGATTTGAATGACGTACTGTGTGTTTACGTAGCTCGTACAAGTGATACGATATGATTTATATAAACACGCCCGGCCGGCGAAATTCGACACCGCCACTTGATATCTTGAGATTGCCCTTGAGATTGGCGCAGATCCGCGGTAACCGAATAAAATTGCGCGCCAGACGAAGGGTCTGAAGTCTGCCTCGTTGGTCTAATGGTTAGCACGTCGTCCTCGTCTCGGACCTCGTCGTCGACTGCGGCCGACGAGGTCCCGGGTTCGAGTCCCGGGTCGGGCCTTAATTAAGCCTACTGGGTATTTCTGACTAGAAGTTCTCAGTACTAGCTTGGAGTTAGGCTGTGAGTCCACCCCCGTACCTCGGAAAGCACGTTAAGCTATCGGTCCCGGTTTTTATAATTTACATGATAAGTATAACTAGTCGTTAAAGCCCGCCAACCCGCATCGGAGCAGCGTAGTGGGTCTAAGCTCTACTTCCCACTCTTCTATGAGAGTGGAGGCCTGTACCCAGCACGTTAGTGGGACGTTATTGGGCTCTAGTGTAGTTAAATTAGCAATACGGGCCTCTGAATTGAGGCAATTGGCACCTTTTGTAGTTTTCCATTTGCAGAATTAATTTTCGTATGCTTTTATTTATTAGTTTATTACTACTGTTTTTAGAAGTAAAGTAAAGTATCTGTCTTAAGTAGTCTTGGAAGAAAATCGTTTATAATACTTTGAGCATATAGTTTAATAGTTTCCGGTGTTAGATTAATTCTGATAACGTCGATAGCAAAATAAGACGTAACTAATACAAAATGGTAAAATTGCTTAAAAACCCATACGTCTTCAGATTTATAGAAACTTCCTATATTAATAAATATATTCCATATTCCTAAGCCCATTTAATTCAGATTATAAAAATAAATACCTAAACGGTAAACTACCTACATCAAAACAAAACGGAAACAATAAAAGGCAACCATTTAAAAAAAATGTTTATTGTAAAACTTAATAATGTTACGACAGGCATAGAAGTTCTCAATCATTTTTCGTACAAAATTGTTTAAGTACCTACTTACTAAATTATAAATATTTCTTATTAGATATATTTTATTATTCTTGACGGTAACTTACGTATCTTACAACTATTAAAGGTAGTCACGTCACAAAACTAATAACAAAATAATAAATACCCTACGAAAGCACAGTAGCGTATAAAATTACAGTAAGTAGGCATAAAAAGAAGCTTAGAATTATTAATTTAAGTAAGTATAAAACTAGTATAGAAGAAAAACCTTTGCCAAATATGGAACAAGTTTTGTAATTTGGAATCTGAAACCAGGATTAAAAGATTCAATTTTGTTTAAAAAATCGGTGGTTGAAAGCCGTAGCTGTATGAGTATGAAGTCTTACGAAACAAAAATAGGATAACTATCACTGTAGTAAGATAAACTAAAGCTATGCTTAGTAATTACTAAAACAATTTTATGACGATAAGTCGACTTATAAATTTTATTAGATACAAAATATATTTTAAGAACAAGCTTTTATCGTCTGCCATATTGAGAGATGTGAGACGTCATTTTATTTTTCATCCTTCTCAGAAAACGTTTTTCATCGATACCCATAGTTATTAAGGGGTTAATAATGCATTAAAAATAAATAGTCAGGCAGCGTCAGATGTCCGCCATATTGGATTTAGAATGACGTCACGTGGCTAACCGTGCATGCATGCACGTCATCCATACTAAAAGTGTTCGGTTAGGGATAACTGTTTTAAAATTCAATTTCAAGATTTGACCTAAACAAACCCACAAACATTGCAAGAAATATACCGTTAAATCTTGACATTTGGATCATTTTCGGAGTCAAGCCCCCGATTGTGTAAGGAAACCGTAATCGTAATCGTTTGTTAATTACAAAGTATAATTCGAGCTGTTTAGGAAGTTCGTAGATGCCTGCATGTCACAAAGCATGTATGAACTCCATAAACAGTTCGAGTAATACGTTTTATGCTGTCAAATTATTACGATTTGCTTATATAGCAAGTTTCTATCGAATCGAATAAATTATAAATCTATTTCAATGGCGAATGTTTGTATGCGGCATTCACGTGGGGTGTAGGTAATTAGGTAGCTCTATCTGTCAGTTATATTATACAATACAGGCCGTGAAAGCGTAACAGACAGACATATTTTTAATAATTGATCTACAGTGTGGAAGTTTTATACCTATATTTATTTATAATATTTATTATTAGCTATTATGTACAGAGTTGAACGTCTTGGTTGGTAGACAGGCTAGTCGTTACGTATTCAAACCAGTCTATAAAATTTGAGACCTTCAAGATTTTACCTAAATAAATTAGCTTCGTTATTATGAGTAGGTATTTCGACTTATTAACTAACAACAACTTGATGTAGTAGTAGGTGTTAAGCCGATCGCACTTAGGGACGAACCGCACGCGCTTTCCATATCTAGGCTGTATGTGGAGTATACGTATTTGACTAAGCTCAGACTTTGCTGCTGACATAAAGTCTCATTTTAACGTTTGAGTTAATGTTTACACCAATCTGAATAACTTTCGAACATGATTTTTGCAAATAAGCAATAAAAAAAAAAAAACACTGAGTAAGCCCGAGTAAAGTCATAGAAGCACTTCAGACTCGATGGTTACTAGCTGAATTACATGGTAAACAGATCGGAGTAGAGTTCTTGGAGAATAGCGTCCCGCAGTTTGAATGTTCTGAAGTTAGATTTTTTATTTGTGTAACAAGTTCACGGATAACGGTTTTATTCTAAGGTCACGATAGCATTGTGCGTCGCAGAAGTGTTTCTGCGAAAGCATTCTTGTTTTTAACTTTGATCAAATAAGAGAAATATATGTAAACGTATTTTTCAATAGGTGCCTTTGTATTGAAAATGTAAAAAACTAGCCTCGATCGTATACGAAGCAGCAAAAAATGCACAAATGTCAATTGTATTTCCACATAGAGTGTGCGAATTTGCGACTCGTCTCTAGTGTGCGATCACAATTTTATTAAATAACAAAATCGATTTCCATTTTACAACAAAATGACAATCGTTGATCGGAATGGCTATGAACTTAATTTATTGTAATTCCTAGTAGTGTTACCGCTTTACTATACACGGCTCGCAGGTACCAGGGATCACATACGCGGGATGGCACTGGGGACAAGCAGGGTTCTCCCCATAACTGGCTCTTCCAGGCCTGGACACTTCCACTTGGAAGGAAGTCTGGGCTGATTCATCATCATACCCTGGATGAGGCCTGTCCAATGGAAACACAAAGTCTGGCACAAAGTATGAACTTGTGTTATACTCCGTATTGCTCGGTTGTATGTCTATAGGTTTGGGGGTAGTCGTAGTGTGATCACTAAAAGGTCTTTTCCCTGGCTTTACTGGCTTAGTTGAGTTCAATTGTGTTTCGTTGCTAAATTTCGGAGGTTCTAAATCAAATGCTGGCACAGCCCATTTCCATTCATAGTAAATCGGCGGTCCCATAGTAGTTGACACCAATGGAGTAAATTCAGTTTTCGGCGGCAGAAGTTCTCTAGCCGGTTCCTTTATTAAATGATCATTTGATTTAATATTTATTTCCAGCTCTGGTTTCACATTGACCGTTTCAAATCTAGTACTATCAGTGAACCCTTTCTTCTTATCACCTTGTAGAACATTGAAATAATTGTTACCGAAGTTTTTGTTCTTGCGCGGAGCTCTATCTTCTTCTGAACTGACTTGGCCATCAGGTAAATGTTTGTTTAGATCTATAATTTCTGATCGGGTCATACTCGTTTTTATTGCATCAGGGGAGTTAGGGTCGAAGCGTTTTATAAAGTTGTAAACGGGATCCTGTGCTTTCATTCTCACATCGATTTCATATTCTTCGGATTCGCTGTCACTTTTTGGTGGTAAGGGAGCTACTAATTCCCTGGATGGAGGTGGGATGTTCACGTTTGGTCTAACTTTGTTCGCTTCAAACGTTTGTTCAGGTTTCGGCTGAGTGAATACAATTTCTTTTTTTGTATTAATATCTTTGAAAGGTTTGGTAGGTTTCTCATTATTTGCATTAAATTTAAAGTGATTTTCATTCGTGTCACGGTTTGTAATTGGTCTTTTCGGTTTCCCATTGTTAAAATTGAAGTTATCTTCACTTATGTTGATGGTAACAGGAGCTGGTCTCTTGGTCTTCATTGACCACGAGGTAGGTGGTCTATAGTGATGCTTGTCACTGTCCAAGTCGTTATCACTTCCGCTTGAGATCGATTCCGAAATACCCACGATACTGTTATCCGGGTGGAATGGGTACTGAAAAGAGAAAAGGAAACGAGATCAGGTACAAATTACAATCCAAAATTTTTATTAGGTATATGAGATAAAGCCCACAATTTTTATGTTTTTTTTAATCTACTACAAGTTAAGCCCTTGACTGCGATCTCACCTGGTGGTAAGTGATGATGCAGTCTAAGATGGTAGCGGGCTAACCTGTTAGGGGCATGGCAGTTATATTAAACCCACACCCCTATTTGGTTTCTACACGGCATCGTACCGGAATGCGTAATCGTTTGGCGGCACGCCTTTGCCGGTAGGGTGGTAACTAGCCACGGCCGAAGCCAGCCAGCCACCTGGCCAGACCAGGGAAAATTCAGAAATTATAAACTCCCAAATTGACCCTGCCGGGGATCGAACCCGGGACCTCCGCACGTTAATATAACAGCGCTACACACTGCGCCACGGAGTCGTCAAAAGGTGGGGTAGGTACCGAGTAATGCATTGAGCTATCACAGGATTGTATTCATTGGAATGGTAGCGGACGATTTTGTGCACGAGATTAGTAATTTCGTTATTTCTACAATTAATATCCTACCACACAGGATATCAGGTAATTTTCTTCCGCGTGATTACAAAGGAAAAGTCGAAAGGACGCTATGGAGTACCAAAGAGTTTTGTCATCTGGACATTATTGGTGATTCCTATGGATATATAAAATGCTTGTGGCGAATTTATTTGATCACTACAATCAGGTACCTATTGTACTACGTGAGCGACAAACGCGACAACGTGACGCGACAGGAACAAACGGTAGCTGACCCTTCACGTGACCTACGTTGTCGCGTAAATAAGTTTGTCATTTTCTATGGTAATGCGTATCGAGTCGCGTTGGGTCGCATCGCTTTCGCCGCTACTAAGACTAAAAATAGTGAGATGGTTCTCTAATCTCAATGTCCACTGTCACATCTCTCCTAGTTTGCCAATTTATTATGGACTAGCTGATGTCCGCGACTTCGTCCGCGTGGGTTGAGGTTATCTGGTTTCCGTGGTTTGGTTTTGGTTTTTTAATTTTCTGGCATAAAGTTCTAGGTTTCTAGAGTATAATCTATCTCTGTGCCAAATTGTATCCAGATCCGGTAAGTCGTTCCGGCGTGATTGAGTAGCAAACATCCGTTTGAGTTTTTTTTGGTTCCCGCGGGAACTCTTTAATTTTCCGGGATAAAACGTAGCCTATGTGTTATTCCAGACTATAATCTATCTCTGTGCCAAATTTTATCCAGATCCGTTAAGTCGTTCCGGCGTGATTGAGTAGCAAACATCCATACATCCATATTTACAATCTTTCACGTTTATAAAAGGAAGGATAGAGACCGTACCTTAGTTTCAGCTTCTTTCAGTCCATCGTAGTAGTTACTGTTTGGCGGCACGGACAGGATGTCCGGGCGAGGTGTCCTCAGCCGCATGTCCGCGTCTGATACAAACGGCTTGTCCCTTTGACCTGACGAAGACAAATAAAAAATTAGTCCAAGGAACAAGAAGTTTAATTCACTATAATCCGCCAAAACAGACAACTAGACGTGTTAGGTACTACGTGTAGAATGCGATATGCACCGCCCATTATGTCAGCAATAGGGATGATGACAACTCAATCAAATCAGCAACTCTTTATCATACTTAAAAACGTTCTTCTAGTATGGAAGTTGTATGAAATTTGCAATTGTGACGTCATCAAATTTCAACGCACTTTTTTACTTTAATCTTTATTTTAAAATGGTTATTCAACTTATAAATAACCGAGGATGTGAAGTTTAGGTATTTTTAAAGACCCTCTATTTAATAATCAGTTAGAAATAATTTATTTTTGATATAGGCATCATCCCTATTCGCATCGCCACAACACATCATAAATCTTCCAAATTACTTTCATCGTACGTTTCATTCTGCATCCTTAGAAGATGTTGACTCGACAATGCACGATTGTGCTTTTCAACCGACCCCGATTCGAGTCCTAGATGTCCTCCAGTCCGATTATTTTCTTCCTTTTTTTTTAAATATAATATTATATAATATTTTATTTAAAAAAATAAAATAAAATTAGTATCGGTCACCCAGATTTTTTATTTTTAGTAATGTATAAGTAATTGTAAGTAAACCTAATAAATAAAATAAAACTAAATCTACGGATGATATAGAAGCCTTTTTTGAAGGTCAAGACTAATCTGTAATGACTCTACCTACAATTTCGGCATTCCAATAGGCACATAATATAGATTCGTGAGTGTTCTATAACATTTTATTTACACTACGAATAAAGTACCTATGCAAATATGTTCAAATTGATTGATAGGTCGTGTGTTAGCTAATGAATTTCATTTGATGCGTAAGAATAGAACTAAATTAAGGTTGTATCGTGAGGAGGCATCGACCCACAAGGCTTTAGCCTGTAAGGTGCTGTAAGAGCGTACTGGCCTTTAACGAAGGCAACTATTCGATGCAGATTTAGATATGCTATACTAATACATTGGTAGGTACTTATTTCATTAAACTATTAATTACTAGATGAAGCCCGCGATTTCGCCCGCGTTGATTAATTTTCTGAGATAAAAAGTAACCTACGTCCTTTTCCGGCATGCAACCCACCCGTGTACCAAATTTTGCCGAAAATGCGTAGCAGTCAGCAGGACTAAAAAAAGGATTTTGAAAAATTCAAATAGGATTTTAAATTCTATTATTGTAGATGTAGACCCATAGAATTTAAAATTAACTTTGTCTATCCTAACAGTAGTGAAAGTCCATGGAGCTTGCGCAACGCTTATCTGATACAATGAGCTATTAGCTTATACCTAAACTTAACAAGGAATAATAACAGCTTGCTCCGAGCTAACTCAAATATAAATGAGTAATAGTGCTACCAATTTAAATTAGCTTAAAGCTATTCACGAATTGTTCTAGTATTTATCATGATTTCTGTGATTACGCTCTATTTACGGGAAATAATATGAGACAACTATCAAAACGTACCTCCTATCTAATCGTCACGACCTGGCGCAGTGGTCATCGTTGCGGTCTTATAGTGGGAGGTCCCGGGTTCGATTCCTACCGCCAAAGTCGTACAGGCGATTTAGCATTACGGTACAATGACGTGTAGAAACAGTTTTTTTGTTGATAAAAACAGTACCGTAACTGCCGCTTTCATTCGGCGGTACAAACCGATTAGAGGTATGGGTTTGATATATCGTGTGCGCAATGTGCAGAAATCCTTTGTGGGGTCGAGTGTACGCTTTTATAACATGGTTCCCAAAGAGTTTCTGGATTTGCCATTACATAAATTTAAAGACTGTGTTAAACAGCATCTGTTAAGTCGAGGTTATTACACTGTCGATGATTTTCTGAATGGACAAAGTTGCATGGAAGCAACCGGCCTCGCATCCAGTGACCCACAAGTCAGTGTAATACTGATTGTAACTTAATGTATGTGTTGTATTGTTTATTTCTGTAACCTTTTTCTTTTTAAGAAAAGAGCTACTGCTGAGTTTCTTGCCGGCTTTTCTCAGTAGAATGCGGGACCATGGTCACCCCATAAATTTATGTACGTCACTATGTCACCCGGAATAATTTAGGGATTGTAACGATACCTCATTTATCAAAATCGGTTCAGGCGTATAGAAGTTATGGTGGAATATACAAACTCACATACATACATACATACATGAACCCTGAAAACGATATACTCCTTTTTTAATAGACATGATTTTTGCACAACGCTTTGTAACCTTACCAATGAGTAGGTTGGCGTCATAGTCACTCTCAGAATTGGTGCAGTTGACCATGTACCAGTGGTCACAGACCAGCATTCGCTGCTGGAACAGTGTGGTGTTTGGACACGAGTAGCTAAACTGTCTGCCCAGGCCGTCGCACATGTGGTACACCTGGAACCAACATTTCAATTTGAAAGAAAGAAAGTAAAAACATTTATTTCCAAATTGTGCCACACGTAACAATCATACATAAAGAGGTAGATTACCCCTGCACCTCAACGATCTAAACATCTAAACAAGATTGGCTGACTATCTCAAACTCACAGCTCGAACCACTGGACGAATAGGGCTGAAATTTGGCATTTAGATACCTTTTATGACGATTTTTGAAAATTCAACCTCTAAGGGGGTAAAATTTTTATGAAAATCGAACATAACTTAGTGAGGCTACAGGCAAGTGCTAATTAAGATACTAAAATTATACATCAATGATTTCGCTGGTTTCTTAGCACCCCTAAAGCCTTGCCGACTTATCTGGGGGTTGCACATTCCTCTAAAATCTATCAAAATGTTTTTCATTCAAACAAACTTTTACAAGTGCTTTCGAATCGTCAGGCGAATCTACCGCCGGTTCCTTTCCGAACCAGCGGTAGATTCGCCATTCCTACCGAGAAGAGCCAGGAAGAACCTCGGTGGTTACTCTTTTCAATAAAAAATTACAATCATTCGTGAAGTCCAGTAAAAACGCGAAGACTACAAATAAATAAACATCGAGTGGTTTAACTGGACAACAATTACGTAAACATACCCGAGGGCTAACGCAAAAGTTATGATTGTCACCTGATGATAATCGCAATTGTAATTGTTAATTTCCTACATAAATAATTGATAAATGGATTTGTGCTAAGTAGATTGTTTTTATGGAACAAAAGTCTATAAAATGCAATTAAACCTTTGACGCTAATAACTATGACCTAAAATGTAAATAATTATCGTGATTTACTTTAAATAAAAAATGTGCACTGATATTCTTTTAAGAAAAATAAGTCACTGAAGTTACAAGGAAATACATTTATCATTATTACAAGATGTAACTAATGAAAAATTTAACAAGGTTGTCTTCAAATTTTAATGTTATATTCTATGCACGTACAGCGATGCCTTCCTTAATAACTTCAATTAACTACCCAGATACTTTAAAATACCTAACTCTTAATTTGCGGGATAGAAATTTCGATTTACGGGATGTGAGCTATCTCTGGACTATCTGGACTAAGTTTCTACAAAAACTGTTAAACCAACAGGCCATCAAAAGTTAACAGACAAACAGATGGATAGACTACTGACAGACGGACACACTTTCGCATTTTTAAGCGGCTTAAAAAAAAGGAGGAGGTTCTCAATTCGACTGTATGTTTGTTTTAATACTAGGTAGGGCTCCAGCTCATAACAGTCAGAGAACAAGGGACTTTTTCAATGAATACTTTCCTTCCTGGATCGGGACTAATGGACAAGCAAATAAGATGGCCGCCGAGATCAAAAAAGCGACAGGGAGAGAAGTAATCAAAAGAGTGGGACTTTGTATTCAACAGAATGGGACACATTTTGAGTATTTGATAATTTGAATTGAGGAATTTGGAACCATTATTCTACTAATTATAATTTGTATTAAAATGTTAAAATTCATGGACTTCCTTATATTTCTGATGCTAAGTTAATTAGCAAAAAATAATCCTTATAATGAAGTCTTTCGATCGGTATGATATCACTACAGGTCATTTTTTTCTCGTATAGAGTGTTCGAGTCCCGGTTCAACCAGGCAATTATTTAAAAATCTATGAATGCAGTTTAAATTGTAGGTATTTTAAATTAAAATGAAGTATTCTTTCAGTAAAATGTTCCATCTATGATATTTAAGGTACCACCCCTCTATGCGGCATAGCCGTGGGACGCCATGTTTATACAAGAATTGCTCGTTTAAAGGTATTAGTTAACCGTTGCAAATCATACTTTTAGTCGGGTCGTACCTATGCGGAAAGAACTGGGAACCGTGTTATTATCCCAAGAAAAGTCTTCGGTAGTATTAAGTATATTATGATTAATAGAAAGGCGTCAAGATCCTCAGCAATGAGGAATAAGGCGCAAAGAAGATGCTTGAGCATAAATTAAATTACCTGTTAAATTAATTTTTGTAATGTAGATGCAGCTATGTATGTCTGAACACGCTATAAGTAGGTAACTTCCTTCATGATTATGTATGACCTGCAGGTAAATAATAGCACTGTACAGTCGCGATCAGAAAATGTTTACCACCTAAGGTTCATAATTGCATGTACCCATCTGTGTCAGAAGGCCGTGTGGTTTGATTAGGCATAGATCATAGATTTTTGTACGACTGCCTGAAAAAAGGAGTATATTGTTTTCAGGGTTCATGTATGTATGTATGTATGTATGTATGTATGTATATTCCACCGTAACTTCTATACGCCTGAACCGATTTTGATAAATGAGGTATCATTAGAATCCCTAGCTTATTCCGGGTGACATAGGCTAGTAAAATTTTTAAAAAAATTGATGGGGTGACCATGGTCCCGCATTAAAGACCAAAATTGAAAAAAAAAAAACGAAAATAAGATTAACTATATAATCATCATCTAGAGAATGATGAGTAGATTCCAAAAATATACAACACTATAGTTCAATATTTAGTGATTCACAAAAAAATATCATTTAAAAAAAATGTGAATAAGATTCCAAAGGCTATATATGCAAATCGCTTCATAAGGAGGTAAACTCCAAAAATAATATGGCAGGGCAGTCGTATTTTTTAATTCGTTATATTAATTTCACTTGTTTAACTTTTTCAATAGGTAGGTGGAAAATTTGGCAAGGATAGATGTGGACAACCTCCTTCAATTTTTTTTTAAATGTCACTTTAACCAAATATGCGATGATGCTAACGTGTCAAACTTGATCGGGAAATGAATGTTACTATAAAAAAGTCATTAATACTCTTTTTATACGACTGCCTGAAAAAAGGAGTAAATTTTTTTCAGGGTTCATATATGTATGTATGTATGTATGTATGTATTAAGGCTTTCGAATACCGGTTTTTTTCCATACCAGTATTATTACCGGAAAGATTTTTAAAAACTTAACATTGGATAGATTGTTTTCAACTTAAAACTAGTTTTTTCTGAAAGGAAACTGCACTATAAGAACAGTTTTTGCATAAAAATATATTTTCACCGCAGTAACTCCACTACTGTATATATGTATGTATGTGAGTTTGTATATTCCACCATAACTTCTATACGCCTGAACCGATTTTGATAAATGAGGTATCGTTAGAATCCCTAGCTTATTGTTGAATTCGATGTTTGAAAACTTTTGATAACTTTGAGACGTAATAAATACCTTGCTTTGATAACTAGTAAACATTTTCAGACCTCGACCATACCAGTCAGTAGGAAGCCGGTCATTACGTGTGTTTGGCATTAGATGCTCATTAGAGGGAGCATCATTAAATGGTAATTTGTTGCTTTTTAGGGTTCCTTACCAACGCTTCCAAAAGAAGAAACTATTAGATTGAAATTTTAGAGTCCGCAATTGATACTGTGCGTTGATAATTCAATCTTTTAGTTTTCTTATAGTAATACTTAAATGAAGAACCAGAGATCTTGCATGTAAGTTTTTCTACAATACTATACCTAGACACCGACTTGTTTTAACGAATTCTTACAATGTACCTAAGCATGGTATCACAGAATACGTTAATGGTACGGTCTATCAAATCAAATCGAAAAATTCCAAAATGAGCGTTTGCGCTACTATTAGCTTTTTAACAAGCTAGGTAAATTAATCTTATATATAAAATTCTCTTGTCACAATGTTGTTGTATGTAATGTTAGTATTATACTCCTCCGAAACGGCTTGACGGATTTTTATGAAATTTTATATGCATATTCAGTAGGTCTGAGAATCGGCTACTATCTATTATTCATACTCCTAAAACACCTCAATCCACGCGGACGGAGTCGCTGGCATCAGCTAGTAAATTATACTAAGTTTGTATTCTGTGTGTATAATATTTAAAAGTATTTTGTTCTTTGTGTAATATAAGTAAAAAATAAAATACTTATACATTACTTATACTTTCATTATTTTTATTACTTTTATAATTGCGAAAGCGTGTCTGTACGCTACATTTCATTACCTACCCATTTTTTAAACGATTTTGACAACATTTAACACAGAGATAGGTTTCATCTCGGAGATTTACGCGACTTTTTATCCCGAGAATATTAAGTTTCCACAGAAATTTCTAAGAACCCAAATCCAAGCGAGCGAAGTCGCAGTTATCATCTAGTATATTATTATAAAACCATCGAGTAGGTACGAAGGAGTAAGCCATGAATGTTTACTTATTCTCAATAAAACCAAATTTTTTCAAACTAGATTATCAAAATAATATTCATACGGAACCTCTTTAAGCAATTCGGATGCCCACTTGACATTTCATTGTGTGTAATTGAGTTTATACACGCAATTGATACATTCTGTTATGCGTATTATACAAGCACTTTTTACGAGGTACCTATACATTTATGTACACAAAAGTAAGTGTATCTAAATCGTCAGTTTCAAAAATATAGTTTCATCAGATAATGTGATTTTGAAACTGTTTACAATCCAGCTAATAAGCCTTTTGGTACACAATAAGAAAAAAAGATTACTTATTTCTTTGATATTGCTTTATGAAACGTGGAAAAGTTACTTTTGTTAGATGCTTTGTTGAGTTGCCTACCTCTCCATGAATTAAGTTGCAATGGTGAAGACTTAATTGTCCAATTATGGAACTCATTACGTGCAAGGTCCTATCGTTAATTTGTTCTGGGCCATCTTGATTGTGTATTTTAATAGTTTTGGATAACGATATTTTAACTTTTAGAATAATTGTTTTTGAACGCTTAATCATTTGACTGTATCATCAATTCATCACGTCTCACAAAACCTAGTCGAAAAAAATAATTTATTCAGAGCAAACCGAGTTGAAGTTCATATAAATAGTGATCATGACTTAAATATATAAAAACTAGCGTTTGCTTGCGACTTCGTCCGCGTGAAATTATTTTATTAAAAAAAATTAAAAACAAAACTGTGAAATTACATATATAAAATTCTTCATTTTTCACCGAAAGCACAAATACCAAGTTCCATGGATATAACTTGAACCGCCTATTTAACATCCTGGGAGGTCGAATTTCGAAAATTCCTGTCTTAGTAGGTTCACCTCTATGGTGTTCAAGGAATGTTCTCTCAAAATTTCAAATTTCTAAGTTATTTTTTTTTTTAAATACATAGGTTATACATAGCTTTTATAGAATACATGGCTCATAGAATACAAGTTATATTTACTTGTTCCGGCTACTTTTCTGAAGTCTCACTTCTGCCCTGTGAATTGCCACACCCACTTATTTTTTTTACGACTGCCTGAAAAAAGGAGTACATTGTTTTCAGGGTTCATGTATGTACCTATGTATGTATGTGAGTTTGTATATTCCACCATAACTTCTATACGCCTGAACAAATTTTGATTAATGAGGTATCTTTAGAATCCTTAGCTTATTCCGGGTGGCATAAGCTAGTAAAATTTAAGAAAAAATTGATGGGGTGACCGTGGTCCCGCATTCAAGACTAAAGTTGAAAAAAAAATCGAATATAAGATTAACTATATAATCATCATCTAGAAAATGATGAGTAGATTCCAAAAATATATAACACTATAGTTCGATATCCAGTGATCCACAAAAAAATATCACTTAATAAAAATCTGAATAAGATTCTAATTTAACTATTTTTTTGGCAGGACAGTCGTGTTTTTTAATTTTTTTAGATAGATAGATAGATAGATAGATAAATACTTTATTGCCACACAAAACATTAAAATAAGAAACAAAAACAGTGAAAAAGCAAACATAAATAAGTGCGCAAAGGCGGTCTTATCACTAAAAGTGATCTCCTCCAGACAACCTTTAAATAAGGAAACAATTTTTTTTAAATAAGACTTGTTGATTATTAGTAAAAAGCCAATAATCTTTACTAACTACGGCAGTGCATATCGTTTACTGCACACTGTACCGCATTGATTCGTCTGTTTTGGCGGATTGCAGTTGTTTCTTTCTCATCATGGATTTCCGCAAAGTAATGTTTGCTTTTATCCAAGATGCGCAGGTATCAGAGTCATATTATAGAAGAGATTTTCCTCAAATGGGTGTCCATTTCACGGTATGATAAAAACTCTACGAAGCGACGTGTGTTATTTGACGTAATAGCAGCGAAAGTTCAAGGTAACTGGTTCAGTGGAACCGCTTTTGTAACGCTCGTCGCAGCTACGCTTTAGTAACATTAGTTGTTATATGGGGCCAAAGAAAATTTTTGTTCCCCGAGGGTGCTATTTTGAATTAAACGCGAAGTGAAGGATTCTAAAGTAGAATCCTGAGCGTAGCGAGGAATTCAATATACGCCGCCCGAGAACAAAAAATTTGGCCCCGAGTGACACACTATTTTTCATCATTACGTATGAGAAAAAGCTAGGAGTATCAACGTACTATGTATGGACATTACCTATACGTTTAAGCACCTATCAGAACAGAGAAATGAAAAGTCCCATGGGCCTAAAAATTACATTTTGCTCCCGCTATCCTCTGAAGTCAATATTCGTTTTTCGAATAGGTACAAAATTATTTTACCATTGATAGGTATTTAAGTATTATAAGTATATGATTTATTCATGCCAAACCAACAATTACACTGGTTTAAAATTAAAAATATAATAACAAGGAAAAGCTTTTATTAAAAAAATATATTTTAAGCAGGTAATAACTAGCTGATGCTTGCGATATGTCCGCGTGGATTGAGGTTTTTTGTTTCCCACGGATAGTTTAATTTTCCAGGTCATAAAGTATAAAGCCTATATGCTAATCCAGACTATAATTTATCTCTGTGCCAAATTTCAGCCAGATCCGTTCAGCCGTACTGGCGTGATTGAGATCCAACTGTCCATCGTTCCAAACTTTCGCATTTATAATACTAGGCAAACGCTAGTTTTTATATATTTAAGTCATGATCGCTATTTATATGAACTTTAATTCGGTTTGCTCTGAATAAATTATTTTTTTCGACTAGGTTTTGTGAGACGTGATGAATTGACGATACAGTCAAATGATTAAGCGTAAAAAAACAATTATTCTAAAAGTTAAAATATCGTTATCCAAAACTATTAAAATACACAATCAAGATGGCCCAGAACAAATTAACGATAGGACCTTGCACGTAATGAGTTCCATAAATGGACAATTAAGCACTTAACTTCACCACTTGCACTTAATACCGTATCCACTACCACCACCACCACTACAGCCCATTAACGTCCCACTGCTGGGCACAGGCCTCCACTCTCATAGGAGAGAGGGAAATAGAGCTTAGACCCACCACGCTGCTCCAATACGGGTTGGCGGGCTTTAACGACTATTATCATGTTAGTGATAACAACCGGGACCGACGGCTTAACGTGCTCTCCGAGGCACGGGGGTGAAACACCGCCAACTTCCTAACTCCGGGCTAGTACTGAGAATTTCTAGTCGGAAAAACACAATACTTAATTATGACCCGGGACTCGAACCCGGGACCTCGTCGGCCGCGGTCAAACATGCTAACCACTAGACCAACGAAGTATGCATACCGTATACATAGAACTATTTCTGACCGACTCAAGCTGGTTTCACGTCTATAGGTTTGGTGAGACCCTAAAAGTCTAGCCCCACTTGAGATGCACGGAGCGGCATATTTGATACTAGCGAATGCCCGCGACTTCGTCTGCGTGGTTTTGAGGTGTTTCGGTTCACGCGGGAACTCTTTAATTTTCCGGGATAAAAAGTAGCCTATGTGCTATTCCAGACTATGATCTATCTCTGTGCCAAATTGCAGCCAGATCCGTTCAGCCTTTGGGGCGTTTTGAGTAACAAACATCCATACATCCATCCAAACTTCCGCATTTATAATATTAGTTAGTATTAGTATAGATTAATTTGAATTTGTACGGGGCCGCGGTGCATCTTTTCGTTTCGACGACCTCCGGTCCCGGGTTCGATCCCCGGCAGGGTTATAATTTCTGAATTTTCCCTGGTCTGGCCTGGTGGGAGGCTGGGGCCGTGGCTAATTACCACCCTTCCGGCAAAGACGTGCCGCCAAGCGACTTAGCGTTCCGGTACGATGCCGTGTAGAAACCGAATAGGGGTATGGGTTTAATACAACTGGCATACCCCTAACAGGTTAGCCCGCTACCATCTTAGATTGCATCATCACTTAAGTGGGCCCAGCTTCATACAACTTCATACAAAGAATTTTTTGACGACCTCCATCGTGCAGTGTGTAGCGCTGTTGTCTTAACGTGCGGAGGTCCCGGGTTCGATCCCCGGCAGTGTAGTGTCGAACTTGTACTGGACAATACTAAAAATTAAAAAAAAGAGAATACCTGCTGCTACGTGACTTGCCGCGCCTCTGTAGTGGGGCTAGACCTTCTCAGACAAAAGTGAGAGTGTGTCGGATAGCAAGTCGTCTCGCGAGCGTATGTCGGTCCATTAACCTTGACCTTTATCTGTTACGTAACTGTAAGACGACTGCCTCTTCACTGTTTACATTGTTTATGGCTCCCATAAACAACAAAGTATTACAATTCTTTGTTCAATGAATGACAGTTTAAGTAGTTTAGTGAATCAAAACCCAATGTTCAATAGTATACTTTATTCCTTCCGATAATTTCATATTCTAGAGTACCTAATTTAATTATTTCGTATAATCCTTTCTCCCTCCGATTTTCTTTTCGTCCTCCGCGCTCCATTGGCGGGAAGCGTCCCCATCGGCCCTCAGAATTCCCCGTTTTTAATAATTTTTTTTACGGCCCTGGATTCAAGTCCTTTAAGGCCTTATATTTATTGCGAATGTCGTTCCACAGAATGTAAAACTAGAAAATCATGACAGTAGTAATGAGTTCATGAGTGTAATCACTATATTATTTAGCTAGTTTTATTATTTACTTTTAGTCATGGTTCATGATGTGACACTTTTTATAGGTTGTACATAGCCGTAACTTGTAGGTATTTTTTCAAGAAGTTTTAAGAATTTATTAATGTATCAATTGCTTGGTTGTCCTCATGAAATATAAATAAATACAATGCATGGACTACACAGATTTCGATCATTTTACCCCCTTGAAATTTTAATTTTCAAATATATTTTCTTAGCGGATGCCTATTGCCTACGTCATCTATATTATACTTACTATACTATACTATAATATTATAAATGCAAAGGTTTGGATGTCTGGATGTAAGGATGTATAGATGTTTGTTACTCAATCACGCCCCAACGGCTGAACGGATCTGGCTGAAATTTGGCACAGAGATAGATTATTGTCTGGAATAGCACATAGGCTACTTTTATCCCGGAAAATTAAAGAGTTCCCTCAAACCACGCAGATGAAATCCGCTCCGTGCATCTCAAGTGGGGCTAGACTTTTAGGGTCTTACCAAACCTATAGACGAGAAACCGGCTTGAGTCGGTCAGAAATAGTTCTATGTATACGGTATGGCTACCTCGTTAGTCGTTGGTCCGCTACTATCTTAGACAGACTATCATCACTTACCACCAGGTGAGATTGCAATCAAGGGCTAACTTGTAGTAGACTACGAAATGTCAGTTCTCAATGACTATTGTAATATGGAAATATCCATTGTTTACGTAAACACTTGTGTGTGACCCATCCAAACTACATAATGATACGGACAATGGACATACAAGGCTCTAAGTGGGTCAATTTCTTTTTCATTGTTACATATTGGCAGCAACGGTGAATATCATTATGACAAAACTGCATATATTCCGCACACGCATTGATAGATACTTATTTGCTTCTAAAATATATTGAACCTAACCTGGGGCCATACTAGCATCGATTAAAGCGATATTGTTTCGGTATCGTTGACTTTCGTGTGATAGAAATATAATCCTTATTTTAGGTACGTCAAGGTACGTGACATCAAACTGTCATTTTGAGTGATATTACATAGTATTGCTTTGAGCTTTAGCAGTACGGTGACTGATACCCTTGTTAAGTAGGAATAATAATAGGCATGATGACAGTAACCAAAAATCATTGAAATTATGAATTTATTTAATGAAATAGGATTCATGGATTTTAAAAAACGTATTTATTTTTCTATTTCGAGTGAGATTGCCATTTATTTTGATAAAATAAAACTATAAAATACAGCAATCCGCCATATTGGATGAAACGCCAAGAAGCGAATGACGTCACATTGTATGAGCTTTGACAATCGCACTATTGTTTACTGCACACTGCACAGAGTACATTGGCCAAAACAATAGTGACGTCACAAACGACGCCATGACACCGCCTAGCGTATTGGCGTGAATTTTAAAATTTAAATTTCAAATGCCAATTTCATCTACCAAACCTTATTTTTCTGCTGAAATAAGATATTTTTTCGAAATAGTAGATACTTCCGAACATAATCTGACCATTTTTCAAAATCAGTCATCATGCCTATTGCTACTGTAAAACAGTCACAGTCATTTTCCGCTATCGGCCAAAATGCATTGTCGCAGCAAGAATATCATAAATTGAGACAATCACAGCAATCAAAACAATGATTGATGCAGGTTTTATCCAAAATAAAAATTAAACATCGGAGTTATGTGCGTTTTAAGCACTCACGTTCACTAATAACGAAGGAAAAATCGCGAGGAAACTTGCATGCCCTGGAATTCTCAATAGGTGTGTGAAGTTTTCCAATCCACACTTGGCCAGCGTGGTGGACTATGGTCTAACCTTTCTCATTCAGAGAGGAGCTTTTTGATATAGAAGGAGTAGTAATTTGAATATTGTTGATTGGTATGATATAAGTATCTGTTTTGATAACTCTATCACTCTACTACTAGTCAGCTAAGAAAGCAGATTATATTGAGAAAAACATCGATACAGTGGCTAAAAACAGTTGTAACATAGAAGTTTACACTTTTATAACTTTATAGCACATTCCGAGCGGCACACCTTCACGATTGTAGCTCCGCCATAAAATGTCAGTAACCAATGTCAATAAGACCGTACTTTTGCGTCTTTATGTACAAAGACAATTGAGTTACAGTTAAATGCTCTCATAGTATTGAATGTGTGGAGGGCTACTTTATTTGTCTGCGGCCTATAAAATATAAAATATAAAACCTGGATAAGGAAACAAACAGTAAGTACACATGCTGCATTATGGGCAAACATTACAGACTGCAGACAAACTAAGGAGGCAATACCGAGCCCCAATCAGCGACTAACTAAAAAACTTCTACAACTCAACCGAGCCAAACTCAGGATAGTTGTAGGTATGATAACGGGACACTGCCCTCTAAACAAACACCTATCTATTCTAGGTATCAACGACAGCCCTCTATGCAGAGCCTGCATGGAGAGCCACGAGACACCGAAACACGTGTTGCTCGAGTGCAACGGTGTTTCCACCCAACGAGAAGCCTACATTGGCTCCCCAGCAACACTACCGGAAGTCCTCGCCGACCTGGGTGGCCTGCTTGGATTCTGGAGTGAGCTCGGCTGGCTGGAGTGATCCAGTGGGGAGACGCACCAGAGGTCTCACGCATAGCGGACGCATGCGTCCAAGTGCGGAAAATAATCCCAGGATAGAAGAAGAAGAAGAAGAAGAACTAGACAGACTGAAAGATGATGTCTGATGATGAACTCATCGGATTTTGCGATTTGAGAGTGATAAGCCACGTAACATTGTTGGATAGAAGCGGGTGTTTCTTTGCGAATTCCATGAAGAAGAAGCTAATCTGTTAAAACCATGACTAAAACAGACAAACCCGGATGGTACAAAGTGCAGCATGCGATATTTACCTACGTCGAGAGTGTCTTGCGTGAGCTGGTTGCGCAAGCGTATTGCTTGCTTGGTTGCTTGCTTCCTGCATACTGTTTAGTATATCACAACATCATCATCATCATCACCACCATCATCATCATCACCACACCATCACCATCATCAACATCATCATCATCATCATCATCATCATCATCATCATCATCAGCAATTATGCATCCACTGTTGGACATAGGCCTCTTTCAAGTAGCACCAACGCACTCTTTCTTCGACTTTTCGCATCCAATCGATGTTAACCACCCTCCGGATAGCATATCACATAATGCACGTTATATATTATCATGGACTCGTCTGTTTTTCCAGACTATAGGTAATTAAAAGTTTATTGCTCCTTGGTTATTAGTTATGTTCTAGTCTGCAACTAAATATGATTGCCGATTCATGTATGTTCCTCGCTTTATCATGCAAAAACTACACGAGATTCTTTTCGTGTCTAGTATTTCGGTATGTCAAAGAATGCAACAGATTTAGATTACATTTTTTGTCCGTCAATCAGAACACTTGATATTTGCAACTGAAATCCTGTTGTTATCTTCAATACAGGGGATTAGGATGAAATACCATCACTATATAGTAATCTTCACAGGTCTCATAGGTCAGGGCCGAAATTGGTGGATTTATAGGTACATTAATAGTAGCGTGCGAAGTGTGAAGACTGCCATTGTATTGTTCGAGAGACGGTTTATGAGCCATTTACGACACTCGTAACAAAAATCTTGCTCAATTTTAAGTACCTAGGTAGTAGTTTTGAGTAACTTGCCACCGATCTATGTGAGCATGATTTGGACAGTAAAATAAGATTAGGCTAGCTAGGTATATAGCTACAAGATTTATTAATTGATGCGCACGACTTCGTCCGCGTGGCATGAGGTTTTTTTTGTTAATTTTCCAGGTTAAAAAGCATTGGTTACTCCAGTCTTATCTATCTCTGTGCCAAATTTCATCCATATAGATTCAGCCGTTCTGACGTGATTAAGTAACAAACATCTTTCCAAACTTTTGAATTAATAATTTTAGCCTATATAAGTATAGATAAAGGGGATCTTAATATTTTATAAATTGCTGAACTGTTTAGGTGTGTCACGAAATCCCGAGTTCAATCCCCGGCAAGGTCAATTTGGAAATTTATAATTTCTTGTCTGGTCTGGAGGAGGACTTCGGCCGTGGCTAGTTACCGCTCTGCTAGCAAAGACGTGCCGCCAAATGCTTTAGAGTTCCGGTACGATGCCATTTTGTAATTTTCTAAAATGTTGACATTCTATTTTAATATGGGTTCACATTACCTGAAATAAATAAATTGAATTGAAAATGATGTGTACAAACTAGAAATCGATTAGGGGTATGGGTTTAATATAGCTGCCATCAGTCACGCCCACAACCGTATGTTAGCTCACTGCCACCTATAATACATCATCGCCTACCATTAGGTTTGATAACTGTATTGTAACAAAATTTAAAAAAAAAACGACGAACAGCCGAACCCCTTTAATGACAATATGAAGAACTCTCAGAGGCATGCAGGTTTCCTCGCAAAGTATTGAAGGAACTTACAAGTATTGAACAAGTTACTTATAATATAAGTAACTTATTAGATACGACGTGTAGACATATTATATCCATAGGTACGTTGATGTAATTTTAAATTATTTATTCAAAAGAGCAACAACCGAGTTTTTTGCTGGTTCTTCTCGGTAGGAATGGAATTCCGAACCAGTGGTCAATTCACCCGAAGATTTAAAAGCACTTGTCAAAGTTTATTTGAACAAAAAAAATTTAGTTTGAGTTGCGTGATATTCAATAAATAAAGCACTACAATAATAACTCTACTGAAAAAACTAGTGGTCAATTCACCCGACGATTCAAAAGCACTTGTCAAAGTTTATTTGAACAAAAATTTAGTTTGAGTTGAGTGATATTCAATAAATAACGCACTACAATAATAGCTCTACTAAAAAAACTAATACTGTTTAGAAAATGTTATGATACTAGAATTTATGAAGATGGTCCCGTTCATGTGTTGCGTGGGTTTACGACCAGATATAGCGATAGGATCACCTTCGCGAAGTCAGTAGGCGCGTTACATTATACTTTATTGTATAGTGTTTACCTTTTACCTCCTACTGCTTGTTAGGTACATGCAAAGTGCAAACATATTTCTTTGCTTTTCGTTTACTCAATACTACTTAAAAGCTGTGTTGAGCTTTTTGGTGCTGGGAAACTCGACGCTATGGCGGTACCTTACCTACAATAATTTATCCACTTGTACTTGTGTGCTTGCGAAACATGACTTCTCAAAATAAAACGTTTACTTATTTACAAAATAGATGGTGCCCGCAACTTCGTCCACGTGGATTAAGTTTTTCGAATTCACGCGGGAACTCCTTAATTTTCCGTGATAAACAGTAGTCTATGTCCTTCCCCGGGATGCAACCCATATGAGTACCAAATTTCAGTAAAATCGGTTGAAAAGATGTGCCGAAACAGACAGACAGACGCCCGGCTCCTTTTTCAGGGGGTCTTACAATCCCCGGGCCCGCACCTCTAACTTTTCAGAGTTATATTGTAAGTAAAAAAAAATCAAATATCACTTGCTGTATCGCAAAGAAACCTGCATGCCCGAGAGTCTCTCGAATAATGCTCTCAAAGAGTGCTGCCAATCTGCACTTGACCAGCGTGGTGGACAATGGCCAAACCACACTCATACAGATCGGAGATTCATGGTTAAAAGGTTAAAAGATTTATGTACTTGTTTATCACATACTGGTTTGGAATGCTGATCGAACATTTTCATATTTCTATATGATTAGTTTACATAATATGAATATGTATTTAAACAACAATATATAGTAGACAATAAAAATTGTATGCTAAGTAATATTTATGCGAGGATGCTATGCAAACGAGTCCGATGTAATGTGATCATTATATTTTACATACCGCATGCAAACATCCGGGAAATTATCGTGTATGATCATTCATATTGATTTATTTTACGCAATAATTATGGTATGATGTAGGTAGAGTATATGGCATATTATTATATTATAATTATGGTAGCACGTAATAAGTTTATGGAAAACATCATATATGAAAAGCAATATGGGAAATCTTTATTTTTTATATTTAAACCGATATAGCAAACTTGCTAAACTTTCTTAAATCATAGCGAAGAACATTCCCGGTGATCTTCACCTTTCAAACAAAAAAATCAAAATCGGTCCATCCATTTAAAAGACGATACGATGCCATACGGTTATATACGTTAAACTTATAACACCTCTCTATTTTGCATTGGAGGTTAAGAAAACAAGTCACTGTAACTTTAAACTACTTACCTAATTAACATTACTTTTCGGTCATCACTTGAGACATCCGCCATTTTAAAATCAAATCTAAGTTTTCTTTTTTTTATCCAAGCAAAGATTGAAGCAAAGGTACATAATTTTGTGCTTACTGCACTGGCATTCAGCCTGAAAGTAAGTTAGCTTCATTCATTTTCATATAAGGAAAATAATTTTCTTTAAAATAATAAACATTTAATATACCTATTTAAAAAAATATTATTTGTTGATATAAAACTTTAAGAAAGTTTTTGTTATTCAAATTGAAATTAAGTCATACTGAAGTAACTGCTTGAGTGATATTCTTAAAAGAAGTGCTTACGTTAGCAAATTCCGTTTAATTGAATATGCAATTGAAGCCTACTCAAGCGATCCAGCGTAGCTTGCTAATGTCATAGCTTAAGAGCTGGTAATAAATTTTCAGAAGTGGCTTGATAAGGGCTGAAATACTTTGAAACACGGTTTTTAAGCTAGTATGATAACCCTGTTAGCCAACCTTATAGTATTGATAATTGATGAATAAGTTGTGGTATACACAGAAGCATCTGGTGACAAAAAAGAAACCGTAAAACGGTGGGAACATATTATAACTTTACTGTATAAACCTCTGAATGCACTGAATTGTAAAATTTTACTAACATCTATAGATTTTTGGAAAAGTGCGTCAAAGTTCACTTACCCAATAATCATAAAGGAATGTATAAATGGAGCCAGAGCCGATACCTTTTTTATTCATACCAGAAAGAGGACATAGGTTATTGTACAATTTTCATAAACAGCGACATCAGGCACAACTATTATATTTTTATTCCCTCGAATAATTAATGGCGAAATAAACGAAACAAACTTGTTAACAAACCACTACCTGCTATAAAATTACTCTAGCAGTAGTAACAAATGATACTGTCGCTACGCCAGCAATGCAAGTTTTTACATTATCATAGCCAAAGCATGGCTGAGCCTAATAGATATAACTAATTATAGCTTAGGAAATATCTGTAACATTTGCTTCATAAATCAGTCAAAAAAGATCAAACTAAAAACAGTCTAGTTATGATGTAATAGACAAAGATATCATCAAATAAAAGCCTGAGAGGAACTTTTGCTTTCGTAAGTATACATTCACTCACAACAATAACAATATCAAGCATCGCCTGAAAACCGTCCGACAGATCTTCAACTAAAACGTAATATTTGTCAATCGTTGAAACATCATATCGATTGTTATTAAGTTTGCCGACTTTACGAAATCTGTGGAGTTATCTTTCACAAGACCGAAAGTTTGCAGATGAATATTACTTAGTTATGAAAACACCGGAGGCGGCTAGTTGGCCTTAAGACTTTTATTATGCTCTTAGAATTCCAAACTTTAGGTCAAGTGTCTCTATTGGGTTAGGCTTTATAATTTCATCGATGATGTTGAAAATACCACTTGCTTTTTTATAAATTCTATTACTTACAATGTAAAATAAATCCATACTAATGCAATGCCATCACCAAATTAATAATAATATAAATGCGAAAGTGTGTCTGTCTGTCTGTGTGCTACGCCTTTCCGGCCCATCTTTTAAAGATAAGCTGTGAAATGATATAAGACATACAAACAGACTATTTTTTATATCTTTTTTATAAGTATTTTTTTTTTTAGTTTCAATTTTTTTTATTGAAAATAATACAATAGAACTTAATGCTAGCTAGCCTAACCTAATTACTATATAAATCATGCCCACGTGGAATGGTGGCAAGAATGCTGGCTGCATTTCCGCGCTGGACAGCCAGGCTGATCCTTTGCGCAAAAAATGAGCCAGCCCTTCTGTCACCAGATGAGGCAATTAACCGCGGTGAAATATCTCGCAAAAAATTTTTGGCACTAAGACTCCACGGCCCAAGGGTCTCCACGGCAAATTAATTAGGACATTGTTATGAAAAAGCAAACAGTGGTTTCGCAAGCGTACGCAAATTGAGGTGATCCCAGGATAACGAGCCATTGTGTTACGTCGTTTAGCGCCATTGTTTCAGCGCTTTATTAGCATCGCATGCAGCCGAGGCCTGGTAGGTGGCACTAGTCCATAAAATATCCTTATTTTGTGTTTATTTAATGTAGACAGGAATTTGTTATTGGGTTCCATCTTCCTTTGTCCGTGGAAGTACCTTGAACGACGTTTTCAGCGTTTTTAGATCCTACCATCTACCAATTCCATCCTACCAATTAAAGTTATAAATGAATAAGTGTGTTTGTTAAATGAAAGATAAAGTTTAGAACCTGGAGAGATACGTCTATAATAGCTGCGTTTTGTACCGAAAAGCCAAAAAAATCCGAAACCCGAATAATTCACGCGTATGAAGACGTGGACAGCATCTTAGAATGTTGATTGCATTAAATAAAACTGGAAAAGCTATTTCCTCCATCATAATCTTTTCTATTTCATGCCCTTGATTTGTCTAAAGTCTAAACACTCGCTATATACCTAGGTACACTACGCTGTCTATAAGGCCAAGTTCAGTTTTTTTGGGCGTAGATAAAAATCTTAATTTAACAGTAGGTACTTACTGATTAAATGCATTTGATACGATACAAAGTAACAATTAAATATTGAACACTAATTATTATTACAAGCTTTTATTTAGTTTTTGATAATCATATCTTGCAAGATTTTGAACCACTTCCCTTTGATTGCGATCGCGAGCTGTAAAGACAATGCCCGATTCTGCCTACTATCAGGTAAAATTCTAAAAACTATTAATTCCTACATACAGTATGCTTGTAAATAATTTTTAATATTGGGGCAAAGCTCCGTAGATAGTCTGTCGTTTTTGTTGTTTAATTTGGATGATAACGGACCTAAAATTAAGAATTTCATTGATAGCGTCATCATCGAAAGTGACCGCGGTTTATAGCTAGTTTTATGAGTTCCATTCATCTACGGGACCGTTATTAACAACTTGAAAGTGACAGTATACTCTCGACTGATTCCGGCACAGAAATATTAGCTATCTACGCGGATATATTATAGTACACAAATTAGTGCGGGCTAGTAGCTAACTCCGGGGTAGTACATAGAATTTCTCGTCAGAACGCATTACTTACTTATGGCCCGACCCGGGATTCGAACCCGGGACCTCATCGGCCGCAGTCGCCATGCCAACCACTAGACCAACGAGACAGCAACTTAGACTAGCCTACATAAAATTATCAATACGCAATATCATTTATTCAATATAGGTACACTGTAGGTACACTTATTGACGTTAAAAATTACTTACTTCTGAGAAGAGCCCACAACAAACTCAGCCGGGTTTTTTTTTATTATCACCATCTCACAAATCATCTTAACTAAGGAACTATCAGAGCCATAGAGCAAATTATCGTCAAGCTTCCTTGTCGCTTAAGCAGTCCTTTACATGGCAATAAGATTTTTCAATGGGTTTACGTTTTACATTAACTTTGAACTTATTCAGAGACATCTTTAACATGTTTCAACATTAAGAATTTAATTGCTAAAGAATTGCTAACATAGCGTCCTGGCATCGTCGTAGTGAGCGATTAGCAAATAGCAGGTAGCTTTATGAGTTCAATTCATCTGCGGGACCGTTGTTATTGACAGTGATAGTGACCCGCTGGGCGACCGCGTATCTCTGACAGCTACAGTGTAACGATCGCAATCTGATTGGATAACACTCTTCCACTATTGGATAAAATCCATTGACGCAGCAAGTATACCATAAATTCAGCCCCAACAATTGATACCATAACAATGATTGATGGAAGTTATGCAATCGCAATGCTGCTGGGCGACCACGTATCTCTGACAGCTACAGTGTAACAATCGCAATCACCTCTGATTGGATAACACTCTTCCACTATACGACAAAATCCGTTGGCGCAGCAAGAATACCATAAATTCAGCCAATCACAACAATTGATACTGTAACAATGATTGATGGAAGTTATTCAATCGCAATGCTGCTGGGCGACCGCATATCTCTGACAGCTACAGTGTAACGATCGCAATCACCTCTAATTGGATAACAATCTTCCACTATAGGACAAAATCCATTGTCGCAGCAAGAATACCATAAATTCAGCCAATCACAACAATTGATACTGTAGCAATGATGATGGAAGTTACGCAATCGCAATGCTGCTGGGCGACCGCGTATCTCTGACAGCTACAGTGTAACGATCGCAATCACCTCTGATTGGATAACACACTTCAACTATACGACAAAATCCATTGTCGCAGCAAGAATACCATAAATTCAGCCAATCACAACAATTGATACTGTAACAATGATTGATGGAAGTTATTCAATCGCAGTAACAATACAATAATACGCAGTAACAATACAATAAATTCAGCCAATCACAACAATAGGCATGATGACAGTAACCAAAAATCAATGAAATTATTAACTTATATAATGAAATAGGATTAATGGAGTAGAAAAAACGTATTTATTTTTCTATTTCGAGTGAGATTGCTATTTATTTTGATAAAATAAAACTATAAAATACAGCAATCCGCCATAATGGATTAAACACCGAGAAACGAATGACGTCACAATTGTTTGTTTTCGAGCTTTGACAATCACACTATTGTTTACTGCACAGAGCACATTGGTAATAACAATAGTGGCGTCACAAACGACGCCATGACACCGGCGAGCGTTTTGGCGTGAATTTTAAAATTTAAATTTCAAATGCCAATTTTAACTACCGAACCTTATTTTTCTGCTGAAATAATATATTTTTTCGAAATAGTAGATACTTCCGAACGTAATCTGACCATTTTTCAAAATCAGTCATCATGCCTATTGGTACTGTAACAATGATTGATGCAGAAGATACGCGGTCGCCCTGCCGTAGCTATTGAAAGTGACAGTGGTTATAGCGTTGCTCACCTGACAACCGGTGTCCACGTCCGCGTAGTATCCGGACGCGCGGCCTTGGCACGTGAACCGCGTGGGAGGACTCTTCACGAGGGCACCAGACTGCAAAATTAAAAACATCTCATTGAGTTACATTGTTTACATTGTTAATAATAATTAATTGTTTACATCTTCTATATATATAAAAATCAATTGCTGTTCGTTAGTCTCGCTAAAACTCGAGAACGGCTGGGCCGATTTAGCTGATTTTGGTTTTGAAATGTTTGTCGTTGTCCAGGGAAGGTTTAAACGGTGAGAAAATATGAAAAAATTGCGAGGAAGATAGGGCAGGACAACGTCTGCCGGGCCCATTAGTTGTTAATAATAATTTAAGATTAATGAACTTAATTTAACGAATTAAAAAATACGACTGCCCTGCCATATTATTTGTGGAGTTTACCTCCTTAAGAAGCGATTTGCATAACCTTTGGAATCCTATTCACATTTTTATTAAATGATATTTGTTTGTGAATCACCGCATATTGAACTATAGTGTTATATATTTTTGGAATCTACTCATCATTTTCTTTTGATGATTATATAGTTAATCTTATTTTCGATTTTTTTTTCAACTTTAGTCTTTAATGCGGGACCATGGTCACCCCATCAATTTTTTTAAAAGTTCTACTAGCCTATGTCACGCGGAATAAGCTAAGGATTCTAACGATACCTTGTTTATCAAAATCGGTTCAGGCGTATAGAAGTTATGGTGGAATATACAAACTCACATACATACATACATACATGAACCCTGAAAACAATATACTCCTTTTTTCAGGCAGTCGTATAAAAATTAAATTTATTACATTTTTTTCTAATATATTTGACATTTTAATTCTATTTTATTGACAATTTTACAATTCTTAAGATATTCTAGAAAAACAAATGTAGGTATGTAAATTCAAATAAGTAATGTTAAATTAATGGTAATTGGTATTATGAGATCTGACAAATTTACTAATTTATGTTTTATACGATTTTAATATATTATAGGTACTTGGACTAACTCAATACTGTCTTAGAAATAATTATATAAATTTTGGATTATGTTATTAACTTAATGATTCATAGATTGTATTACTTAATTACTTTGTAAATTTGCATGTCAGCAATGACGAAACATGTTTGTTCTTTCTGTTAGTTTGAGATCTTAATTGTACAATGTTTCTTGCAAATAAACATTTGAATTGAATTAAATTGAAAAATAAAATAAAAATGTTTGTGCAATTAATGTTAATAATAATAATGATCAGATATAAATATGTATTTACTTATTAGAATTTTGAAAATCATAATCATATAATATATTTCGATGCATTTAATGTTAAAGAAGAGCGGAATCTCCTCATACAGGTATTTAAACATACTTAAAAGGAGGTCCCAGCCCCGATGTAATTCAATAGTATTTTGAACAGAAATAAAGAATTTATTTATTTATTATTATTTATTTAGTTACACAGTTTTCCTTTTCTACTTAAAGCTAGATTTTACGACCTCCCTGGTACATCGGTTAGCACTGTTGCACTGTTGCGCTGTCTTTGAAGTGGGAGGTCCCGGGTTAGATTGCCGAGCAGGGTCAATATGGGAATTTAATTTTATTTATTTTATAATTTTTGTCTAATTTTTTTATTTTTTGTAATTTCACGTCTGGGAGGCTTCCGCCGTGGTTGGCAATTTGCTAAGTTAGTTAAAAAGAATGCTTTGAAAGTTCCAAACGCCGCTCTGATCTGAGAATTAAGCCAATCTTAATTGAAAGCTAAGAGCCTATGCACACGAGTCACAAAACGCAATTCTAATGCAAACTATATAATGCGCGTCAGACGCAGCCTTCACTTCACATCTTAAAATAATGGCTTTTCTCGTACGCAGGACATAAATATTTCGCCATCGTTGCGTTTCTTATACGTGAAGTAAATCCATAATAATATTACAAATGCGAAGGTGTGTCTGTCTGTCTGTCTGCAAAGCTTTAACGGTCCATCTTTTCAACCGATTTTTATGGAATTTGTATAGAGGTAGTTAAGATCCCGGGGCAGGATATAGGTACTTTTTATACTGGAAAATTAAGGAGTTCCCGCGGGAATCAAAAACCCTAATCCACGCGAAGTAAGTAAGTGGTAAATAATTTCATTTCATAACTGATAACGCGTAGACAACACGTGTTGTCTGTGCGTATAAAATCTCTCTCTAGGCTAGGCTCTAGGAGGATCTAACCCAATAGGATCATTGTACTCATCATTTATTGTAAACAAGTTTTACTATAGCAATAAAACTATATTGTCAAAAATGAATCTTCTGTTCCATACATATTGATTTTTTCTATGATACCGTTATAACAGCTGATATTTCTAGTAGACTGGATGATTCCCGCAACTTCGTCTCCGCGGATTAAGAATTTTGATTCCCGCGGGAACTCTTTAATTTTTCGGAATATAAAGTAGCTTGTCCTTCCCCGGCATACAATCTACCCCTGAACCAAATTTCATCAAAATCGGTTGAACAGATGGGCGAAAGAATAGCAGACAGACAGACATACTTTCGTGTTTATATTATTAGGTATTTCTTAAAAAACTAACTGACTGCCAAACAGCTAAACACTGGTTGAATGCATGAGTGAAGAGCAGGAAGGGAAAGGAATAAGTTGCATCTCATCTCTAATCAAAGACCTCTCTTATCTTCTAATGAAAGGCATAGGTCTTCAATTAGTGTACAAGGAAGCTTTACTTAATCTGCATAGTCCAGAATACAACAGGTCGTTATCCGTAACGCCTTCCTATAGTGCGGTAACCGCGAGGTAACAGTAAGGATTTGGTCAGGCACTACGCGGGACGACAATGCCTATAACGCTCCTCTTTAAGGTATAAGGTACTACCACCACTACAGCCTATTAACGTCCCACTGCTGGGCACAGGCCTCCACTCTCATAGGAGGGAGGGAATTAGGAGCTTAGACCCACCACGCTGCTCCAATGCGGGTTGGCGGGCTTTAACGACTATTATCATGTTAGTGATAATAACCGGGACCGACGGTTAACGTGCTCTCCGAGGCATGGGGGTAAAACACCGCCAACTTCCAACTCCGGGCTGGCACTGAGAATTTCATAATTGAAAAACCCAATACCTAACAATTTTTATGCCCGACCGGGAATCAAACCCAGGACCTCGTGATCCGCAGTCGACTACGCTAACCGCTAGACCAACGAGGCAGTAGGTATAAGGTATGAGGTACAGCTGATTTTAATTTAAAAGGAGTTCGGGTCGACAGTTAATGGGCTGTGTCCCACGTAGTATGACATGAATACTTATTATGTACTGTTTTTTCTCTGCGTAGACTTAGAATTAACTATTCGCGCTCCAATAAATTACCACCACTGGCATGTAACTACTATTTGATTCCTATAACCAATACCGTCATGCATCTATAGCTTGGCCATGTTATCTGTGTGTATTGCAGAGGCGCCACTGTCAATAAAAAAATCAAGATTATAAATGAGAAATTCTGTTAGTTCCAAATTTGCCACACGCACAAATAAGCTTGCCAAGATGTATCACCGTGCCTCTGTGGTTTTAACGCATGTCGATAGCAATATGGCAGGAAAAAAACACTGAAGACTCGTGATAGGACACTACAATATGACACTGCACATTTCACAGGGACCCTTACACTTGAATCGGTGTAGTGTAATAAGAATTAGGGAAAAGGGTCCCTAAATTGGTCCTTATTGCTGTGTAATAAGCGACGCTCTAATTAGCAGCCACGCCCACCCTTACCACAGGCTCCTGGAAAAAGTGCAGTGTAATAGGCCTAACCATTTACTCTCTCTTATTTCTCACTCTAAATCCACGCTTTAACACTGTTCTTTACATTACAACTTCTTAGACCCTGGATTATATCGCTGTCAGTATCGCTGCAGTGTCATGTTTTCCCAAGCCTTTACAATAACAGTAACCCAGTCTCGAGCCATTACGTAAGCGAGTGGACTAATTATAGCGATAAAAACGTATAGCGGTTGATTCGATTGTTTACGTTTAGCAGGTTATTAAACCTAATATATCTATAGCAACGTACTATTATCTATTTTATGTCCATAGTGTGGAAATTACAATAGCGGTTTTTATTAGTTTTTATGGTAAAGGAATGAAAGTAACTATGTAGTCCTCTTTTAGTTAAATAAATACTTATTTATAAACTTTATGCACTGAATCCAAACTAATATAATGAATGCGAAAGTGTGTCTCTCGTTCTGTCTGTCTGCTACGCTTTAGCGGCCCATATTTTCAACCTAGTTTAATGAAATTTGTTATAAATAGAGGTTTCATCCCAGGGAAGGACATACATTCCTTGCTTCTATCATATAGTCTTTCCTATCCTTATTTTCTCATGTGACTATAATCATAAGAGGAAATGAGATTAACTTATTTTTATTATCCTAATAGCTTCTGGATATTTGATAGAACATATTCTTACATATCCCATATATAAATCAATATGAACTGCAGCCAAGGGTTGCATTATACAAGATCTCATGTCAATCATTAGCACAAAAAACGCAAAAAACGGGTAGGCTAAATGAATATTACATACGTTCTGAATACAGAGTCATATCACAAAGGGATTTCAAAACGCTTTTGGCACTGAGTCTCCAGGCAAAAAATACCTAAACACTAACGTAACTCTAAACAATAGCTTTTGGAATATAGATTACAGTATGCAAAACAAATGTTAGCCTATCTCCTGTATCTCATTACATTTCTCTGCATTGTATAACAATGTAAGTTTTTTTTTATTGCGAGATAGGCTTACGGTTGACGACAATCATGGTTAGTGCAAAGCAATGATGAGGTCTAGATTGGAACGCGCTTGCCTAGAAGATGCCTATTCACTTTTGCCTAGGTACTTAAGTTATACGTGGTAGAAAACATGTGCGCTGGGAGGGTGTGCCACCCCCTGGTGGTTCGTTCTTGCATAAGAAAATACAAGTACCTGGGGCCATACTGCCAACGCTTAAAGTCATATTGTTTCATTAATGTTGACTTTCGTGTTTTAGAATTATGATCCTTATTTCAGGAAAGTTAATGTACGTGACATCAAACTATCATATTGAGTAATATTGCTTAAGTATTGCTCAAAGCGTTGGCAGTATGGCCCTGTACTATTCTCTGCTAGAAGTAAGATAGTTCAACTGCTGAATATTGAAAACTAAGGAGTTCCCGCGGGAACCAAAAAACCTCAATCCACGAGTACGTAGTCGCGGGCATCAGATAGTAACTTCATTAACATCAGTCATTAAGCTGATGCAAATTCCAGAGTCGGAAAACTTGCAATAAAGTCATTTAACATGATGCGCAATTCAACTTGTTCTGGACAGTAGCTCTCGACAAGAAGATTAATTATTATTATGAATCGATTAGCATCAACATGCATTACCATTCAATAAGTATTTCATCACACAACATAGCATCTTGTTTATTAGGTGTTCATGGAAAACTTACAACAACCAGCGAACGTGAATATACGTAAATAGCTAGGGAAATCGCGTGGATTTCATTAGATTTGGTACGATGGGAGGTTTCGGCCGAGGTTAGTTACCACCTTACCGGCAAAGATGCCGTGAAGAAACCAATAAGGGGTATGAGGTTTAAATTCCATACACATATTATTTTACATAACTCCACACCCCTAACAGGTTAGCCCGCTTATGTGTCGCTTCCATTTTATATTGCGACTATCAAAATTAGGAGAATGATAATTAGTAATTATTATCCAAGCTATAAGTCAAATCGCAACATAAGAAGAAGAAGATTAACTCTATTTGACTTTGCTTCAAACTGATTCATAATTTCCTGAACAAGTTTTAGGTACATTTTTAGTGAGCAAAATTATTCTAATATTAGAAAAAATATTCTATGCAGCTTGCATGACATTAAGCTAAATAAAATATTGAACATTAATTTGTCTTATAACATTTAATTACGAGCGTAATAAATAATAGATTAAGAGATTTTTCTATCCACTCTCATAGGTCATACGATCAAGAAAATAATATACTGTTTCAAAACTGTTACAACCCGGATTTGCTCTATTTTAAAGTCGTTAGGACGCAAAAACAAGCTATTTCCAAATTTTTCTTCGCAATAACTTGGAATTATTACGATAAAGTGCTCTCGTTTCCACCTACGCCACTGATTTATATTCAAAAAGTCTATTGTTATATGCAAATTGTCTCATAAAAAATAATAGACACTTACTCAATGAATTGGTAACATGTTTTGAAAGACATAAAACCGCTCAGCTACTCGGCAATGCGTCGGCGAGACGGCCTGAATATAACTTAGCGCCACCTTCAATATTATTGTAGTATTTCGAGAATTTTGTTTCATTTTTTTAAGAAAAAAGCGACAAGTCATGATTATAAATATTAAAAACACGACTGCCCTGCCAAAAAAGAACTAAAAAAAATCTAAATTAATCTAGTTAAATTAGAATCTTATTCACATTTTATTAAATGATATTTTTTTGTGAATCTCTGGATATTGAACTATAGTGTTATATATTTTTGGAATCTAATTATCATTTTCTAGATGATGATTATATAGTTAATCTTGTTTTATTTTTTTTTCAAATTTAGTTTTTAATCCGGGACCATGGTCACCCCATCAATTTTTTAAAATTTTACTAGCCTATGTCACCCGGAATAAGCTAGGGATTCTAACAATACCTCATTTATCGAAATCGGTTCAGGCGTATAGAAGTTATGGTGGAATATACAAACTCACATACATACGTACATGAACCCTGAAAACAATATACTCCTTTTTTCAGGCAGTCGTATAAGAACTCGAGCAAAAAGAACGTAAGTTGTTCTTACGGGGTGTCTAACGACACCACACGGCTTGTTTACTACTATGAGTAGCCAGAAGCGCCATAGATAAAATCGTAGGCAGAGCAAATATCATTAAAATCTACCAAGAATGTAGTAAGTATCAAAAACAAACACTATTTAACTTAACTTTATTAAGCAGTTTACACAAACACGGCGCCGTTAAATATACAGTTCACGAGTTGAATGCAGAGTAAATGTATGTGTCACTCTGCATTCAACTCGCGCGCGAACTATAGATATCCAAGCGTCCCCGACCAATGTTGCCAGACTAGAGTCCACAACCGTAGAGACAATAAGGCTTTATATATAATTTAATTTTCAGCCTAACAGCAGATTCTCTAACCTACCTAGGTAGGGTTTTATAATTTTCAGTTTTTATTATCTCCATTGCTACATTTGGTTTGATCATTATCATTATGGTATAATAATGAACACCAAGGTCGAGTCTACATTTTTGAGCTATCATTCAAAATTTATCTCGTAGGTTTGAGGCAGAGAGATGTCGTACTACTAGAGCAGGAATCCTATACCTATATATATAATATATTTCTGTGCTTATTTGAAGTGACTTAGAAGGAAAGCATACTAGCATGAATTAGGTCAAATGCTTATCAGATTAAGAAAGGGGAATTCCCGTTATTATGCCCTATTAATCTGATTTAATGCCAAATAAAATATCCTAATTTAATTAATGTTTTCTAAAAGTTTAACAAATATCTAACTTTATTAAATAATTATTTGATACTAGATGATGCATGCGAATACGAGCGTGCATTAAGGTTTTGATTCCCGCGGGAACTCTTGAATTTTCTTGGATAAAATTGGCCTAAATCCTTCCCCGGGATTCAACCTATCCGTTTAACAAATTTCATTAAAATCGTTTGAACAAATAAAAATTTTTACTACCGCGGAAACCTTTGAATTTTCCGGGATATAAAGTAGCCTATGTCCTTCCCCGGGACACAACCTATCTCTGTACAAAATTTAATCAAAATCGGTTGCACCAATGGGCCGTGAAAGCGTAGCAGACTGACACACTTTTGCATTTATTATATTAGTATAAGAATATTAAGTAAAGTCATGTCAGTAATTAGCATATTCAATGTATTTTTCTTCGTTGTCAAGTTGTCGTTGAAATTTTAACTTTCGCCTCAAAATAATAATAATACATTCTTATTCTTTTCATAATTATTAATCTTCGGTCAGTTCGCTCCTATGAGAATTTCGAAAAATCTTTCCTTTATGGTCTTTCCTTTTTTTCTTTTTCCTTTTACAAAGCGAAACTTGGGGAAAATTAATAATTGCCTTACCATAATCAAAAATTGAGTTTTATAATTATATTAAAAAGGGTAGCTTAGTGGACTGTATTTAGCGTGTTTTTCCCCTAGTGAATTATTAGTCAGTTTTTATGATTTAAAAGGTAAATGAAATGGAACTTACGGATGATTGCATTAATTAATGTCACTCACAAATTCACTGCAATTTCACTTATTTTACCTGCGGCCGCAGCTTATTTTATAGGTTGAACACAATAATGTCACAAAATGCTTATGATTTTCGTGGATTAAAATTGTTCACGTGTCGGATTAACTCGGAATGGCGTCCCGATAGGTAGGTTTTCCACTAGATGCGTGCACGTCTCATTACAATGCAGTTTTATACGGAACTAATTAGATTTTTGCGAAATGCAATTGACAAAAATGGAAAGAGAGGGAGATAGGATGTAGGATGGTCAATGAGTGCGAGAGAGACAATATCATAGTAAGTCTGTCATAGTTTCCAAGATTCTACGAGTCTATTTTTCGATAGATCACAGATTATAATTTTGGTATCAAACACTTTATTCCTTCTACATTATAAGTTGTATATTGTTGTGTTGTGTTGTTATAAGCTGCTCCGTGATCTAACTCAGTGGTTCAAGACATCACACGTAATAAATGAATACTCGTTTTGGTAGACAGTTGTTCAAGCCCCGCCCACTGTGCGCACGTGATTCACCGTAGAATACTGATTAATGTGACATGTCTAGCATCGATATTCGATGGTATTATCTTAAATTTAACTGCCAAAAAATTTTCAAATTTTATCGATGACCTATCTTACTAACATTGTAAATGTGAAAGCTTGGATGTTTGTAAATGTCACCGTAAGATTGTAAAAACCGTTAGATTATAATCTAACTCGCGAAATTCTAAACTGTCGAAAGATTGTAAACTGTTCAATGTTCTGAGTGTCAATTTTTGAAATGTTCATTTTATTTACGTTTTCTTGTCTCTTTCTTGTAGGTTAGGTTAGGGTTCGACATAAATAAACAAGTAGTGGCCGGCCGCAGGCCGGGCACTTAGGTTTTATCGGGTTTGAATACCTATCAGATTACAATCTACCGGAAAAGAATTCGTTAAATTCTAATCTTTCGACAGTTTAGAATTTCGCGAGTTAGATTACAATCTAACGGTTTTTATAATCTTACGGTGACATAAACACTGTAACCACAAGTACCAATTTGGCTAGGAATAGAGATAGATTATCCCTGATTAACATATTGGCTACAATTTATCCCGAAAAAGAAAAAGGTTCCCGCTACTTTAATTTACTCGGGCAAACTCGCAGGTAACCTCTTGAAGTACTTATTAGTATTATAGTAATTTTTTTCGTGTCGGCCTTGTGGAAGGAGTTTGGAATGTGTTTATTTATAGTAATTTGGAACATTTTATAGCTGCTGTGATAACTATATATGGTGATATCTATACATATTTAATTATAGAGTCGATCGCCCTCGATCCAAACCAAACAAACGGTTTAGTTAAAAAAAGACTTCAACGCGTATCAAGCTCTACAGTATCCGGATATCCAAAAAATAATGGTTTTATAGTATAATTCTATATTATAATTTATTACCAACTATATAAAATTTTAAATGAATATTTGAGTCAAATAGCAATGATCTCATATGTGTTAATAAGACATAATAGTATATGTAAGTAAATATGTTTAATATTCATGGTTTTAGTTTGTACGGTGTGAATTAGAAGGAAAAACATGAATGCTAGTTGACAATAGGTTAGTTTATTACATAAGCTAGTTTTAAGAAGATGTTGTTATGCGGAACTCAGATTTTTATAGCATTGTTTTTTAAGATATGCTCCAGGGTCATCAAAAATTAAATTTTCTGCGTTCTTCTAAAAAAGCAGAGGTAAAGCTAAGTTTATACGCATTATTATAACATATTATTATCATCTATCCTATCTACTAAAAAAATATTTTATTTCATGCCTGTATTTGAAGGATAGCCGATTTTCATAATGTCATTTAAAAGCCCTTTTAATAGTATATTGTGTGCTTAGGGGTGAAACAAGACGATTTCAGACGAGGGTGAAGTTGCCTGCCTCAGCGAAGTGAGGGCTGGCATCACCAGAAATCTGAAATCGTGTTTCATCCCGTGGCGCACACACTATTTTTCATATAAAGCTGCATTTAAAATTTAAAAAAAAAAATTTGTTTTAGTTTTATTAAATATTGTATTTCTTATTTGTTTTAGTTGCTGGGTTGTTGTTTACAAATATCATATCCGTCAGATTAGTTGATGGGTAAAATCACAATTAAAAAGGTTTGAAGTAAACAAATGATACTATGACAGGATTGAAAGGAGGGTAGAAAACTTCTACCGGCGGTTTTCTACCCGCTGCATGACGTATTCGTCTGAATTTGACTAGTTTCAGGTGGCTCAACTGGCATTCAATCTCGCATTTTCAATGCAGGTTATATGAAAAATATAATGTTATAGGTATATCGGTATTTCTTGAAGTTAAAAGTAGGTATGCAATTAACCAAAATGGATGCTACGGATGGATGGATGAATGTCTGTTACTCATGTTACTCAATCACGCCGGAACGGCTCAACGTATAGGCTCACAGATAGATTTAGTCTGGATTGACAAATAGGCTACTTTTTACCCCGGAAAATTAAAGATTTTCCGCGGGAACCGAAAAACCTCAACCCACGCGGACGAAGCCGCGAGCATCAGCTAAGTATAGTAGATTGTGCATGTTAACCATAATACGTCAATACCACTTCCTAATTCCCATTTACAATATTATTAACGATCTATTGTTGTCATAATTAGCGGCAAAACTTCAGTGTTCTTAGAAAACAGACAATTATTGATGAAATAAAAACTACGATGACAAAGTTACGTATGACAATATATCTTTACACACCGTCAAAAAATACACAAAGATTATTCTCATATTGTTAGACGTATAATTATAAATCGGTATGTCCTACACTAAGGGCGAAAACACACTACAGTCTGAACAGAACAAATTGTCCAAGTTGGCGTTGTATGAGAAATAATTTTGATCCTGTCGGGCCAGTATGTGTATTAAATGATACATGATTTATTTATTTCATAGGACATAGGACATCTTGTGTCACTTATGAAACGTTAAGACTCTACCACCGGTTCGGAAAGCCGATTTTTTCGATGCGCAGTCTTTTTAACAGCCAGAAAAAATTTTTGCCCAATACAAATAGCCGGTGTTGCTGAACACCCCGTAAGAACGTAAGTTATATTCACTATTCTAGTAAGTAAAAAATGAAATTTAAAAAAATACCAAGGCAAATTCGAATTTCCTGACTTGGATTCAAACCCGCGACATCTTGCTTACGACGCAGCTCTCTTACCACTGCACCACTTAGACCTTTTGTAATCGTTTAAACGAGAGTGACGTACAGGACGCTTTTCTGTCAGGTCCACTTTTACCAGTCTAGCCTGCTGGAACCTGATTTTTATCCTGCCATACAGAACTAACTGTGGTCTAAAAACTAGTCGGAGGCGTCCTCAAACAAGTCAATTAGCTAAAGCAAAAAAAAGAAGCTAATTTATGTAACGAGCTAAAGCAAAAAGCTATTCAGCAATACACCTTATAGTCTAGGGCCTAGGCAATGGGGCGGTCCGTTGTATGGAGACCCCCGCATTAAATCCTCAGTCGATGAAACTTCGCTGGGTTTTAGTATTGGATGATTCAAAACTTACACAAAAATATCCAACAAAAACAACATCCGGAAGTTAGGCATTTAAACCTAAAATTTAATATTTATGACTGAATATTATCTCGATTTCTTTTATAAATAATAGTACGTAGGTAGGTAGGTATTTACACTCAAAACCGAAATAATCATGCAGAACATCGATATTTAAACCGATTTTATTATCAAATCTAAACTGCGTTTACGCGATAATGTACCTTCCTACTTTAACAAATGGGCATAGCATAAAAAACCTTACTTCCTTTCTGATGTTTTATTGGATATTTATAATATACGTTTAACTCGTGATATTTTAACATACTATAAAGTTTCGTCGCCTGAGAAATTATTGTTGGGGTCAACTAGCTTCATTGCCTAGACTATTGACTGTTAAAAAATCGCTTCTGCTTGTCATTATAGCTAGTAATCATTGATAGATTTCGCGCTTGATTTCCATTTCACCATACTGTAATTGATGATGTAGGTACATGGAAAGGAAACACGCTAGCATAATAAAAAGCATTACTTTCCAAGCGTATTTCCATACTAAAAGTTTTGACGACCTCCGTGGCGCAGTGTGTAGCGCTGTTGTCTTAACGTGCGGAGGTCCCGGGTTCGATCCCCGGCAGGGTCAATTTGGGAATTTATAATTACTGAATTTTCCCTGGTCTGGCCTGGTGGGAGGCTTCGGCCGTGGCTAGTTACCACCCTACCGGCAAAGACGTGCCGCCAAGCGATTACGCGTTCCAGTATGATGCCGTGTAGAAACCGAATAGGTGTTTGGGTTAAATATAACTGCCATGCCCCTAACACGTGAGCCCGCTACCATCTTACACTGAATCTTCACTTACCATCAGGTGAGATCGCAGTCAAGGGCTAACTTGTAGTGGATAAAAAAAAAAATAAGTTCCAACTACATGAGTCCCGCTACTTCATCCGTCTGTATTGAGGTTTTTCAAATATAATAATGTGATCAGTGATCTCTTTCATTTAACAGGAAGCCGTAGCTTTATTGATGTCCTTCCCTTAGAATATACAACCTGTTTTTGTACCGAATTTCATCAAAATTGGTTAAACAGATGGCCCGTGAAATTATAGCAGATGAACAGAAGAACAGACTGATACACTTCGGCATTTATTTATTAGTATGAAGTAATTCCGCTTCCGCTACATAAAAGTAGTAGAAATTATTACATACTAGCGAATGCCTGCGACTTCGTCTGCGTGGTTTGAGGTTTTTGATTCCCGCGGGAACTCTATAATTTTCCGGGATAAAAGTGGCCTATGTCCTATTCCAGACTATAATCTATCTCTGTGCCAAATTTCAGCCAGATCCGTTCAGCCTTTGGGGCGTGATTGAGTAACAAGCATCCAGACATACATACCTGGAGTACGCTACTTTTTATTCCAGCAAATTAGGAAGTTCCCGTAGTAATCAAAAAACTCAAACGACACGTACGAAGTTGCGGGCATCAGCTAGTGATTAAATAAATGCTGTAAACACCGCTTTTACTTGAAGGCAGTAAAAAGGGTACCGTACATAGAATTCAAGTCCTACTTACAATTGACATGCCTCCCTTTCATTCCATTCAAGTTTTAAGGTAGACACAATTTTATTTCCTAACCCCCTAGAATATAAAATATATTATGTGGATTAAATTTGGTCACATGCATGAAGTTTATGAATTGAGCCTAATTGAAGCTTATTTAAATAGGCTAATGTCATTATATAACTTGGTTTACCTAGTAGGTATAATAATATTATTATATAGAATAGAAAACGCAAAAGTTCACATAACATTTACAAAAATAGATAAATATATATCGCGTCCAATTAACGCTAAATGACTTCATTTCACGCGATATTACATCTTATCTTATCTTTATTGTTATGTATAATTTGTTATTTCTAGTGTTATTTATGATCAATTGAATTTCTATCAGCACTTAAAATTCGTCTTCAATAGAGTCGATCTTCTCTGAAATGCACCATTTATTGGTGCAATTTTTTTTATTCAAATTTATTTTAGTGTTTTTAGTTTATCTAACGTCTAATGTATGTAAAGTCTAATAATATACACTTATCTAGCGTGGTGTGAACTATGGCCCTTCCTATTCCAAGACACCCCTGGTAGTTGGACGATGAGAGATGGAGATGATAAAAGCTTCTTATAAATAAAGAAAAAGTGTGTACCTTTTCTATAAAGAGACTCAACAGTTTTAAGAATTCAGTAGTTTTATTCTCAATCCTTATTCATAACGAAGCCTTATCACTTGGCGATTAGAGATGTCGTCCCCGCTTCGCTGTTGTGATTTGCTTATCTTAGCTTAAATTTATAGTTAATATTATAAATGCGAAAGTTTGGATGGATGGATGGATGTTTGTTACTCAATCACACCACAACGGCTGAACGGATCTGGCTGAAATTTGGCACAGATATAGATTATAGTCTGGAATAGCACGTAGGATACTTTTTCCCGCGGAAACCAAAATACCTCAATTAGTAATAAATGTCTTAAATACTCTACTGCCAATTCAGAAAGAACATCTCTCCATATTGAGAAAGTACCTTAGCTGGCTCTTCTCAGTAGTAGAGCCATATATAATTGAAGTCTTGCAAGAGCAATTTACATAAAGTTTAAGCGAATGTCGTATTATCATAAACGATCTTTTGAAGACAAAATAAATCCACATCGTGACTGATCTGTGATAACTGAACTTCAAAGAAAATCTAAGACTAAATTGTGTGCCTTAAATGTCAGCTACATAATTTTTTTCCATCGTTTTTGATGAACGAAACACGTGTTTATGATTATTTTTATTCTTCAATGTCAAGGCTTGGAACTTGAATAGGATGTCCTTTCACATGCCTGCTTTTAAGCCTATCATAGCACAATAGTAGTGATTCTTACATTGAGAACATTGCAATAGCAGTGATTGGCTGAATTTTTACATTTTTATTTTGGAATAGAATAGAATAATTTATTTGCAAGAATGTGGTACAATTATTAAGTCTTAAAATTATTTTGCTAAAATTATTTCAAGTCAATAAATATGTACATATTTTCAAATGTTTATTAGAACTTTAGCATCCTTGAAGATTTATTTTGAAAATGAATATAATGTGGCGAATAGGGATGATGACAACTCAATCAAATCAGCAACTCTATCAAGTTTAAAAACGTGCTTCTAGTATGGAAGTTGTATAAAATTAACAATAATGACGTCATCAAATTTCAACGCGCTTTTTTCTTTAATCTATATTTTAAAATGGTTACCAAATTTAAAACTAACCGAGGATGTGAATTTTAGGTCTTTTGGTAGACCTCTATTTAATTATCAATTAGAAATAATTTATTTTTGATATAGGCATCGTCCCTATTCTGTATAACTTGTGTTATAGTTTAGCTTAGAGATTGTTCTCTAAACTAAACTAAAATTTAAATCTAGTTCTGTCCCTTTCGGCAGGGAGGATGAGGATGAAAGGGTGAGCGATATTTTTAATGCTGTCATTTTTAGAGATTGTGCACTACAGAATCAGCCCCAATATCATGTTCAAAAACGATGAATAGATGTTTGTATAACTTAATTTATGCCCATAGAGATGTTATATAGTAATTATTTATTGCATAATCTTGTTCATTGTTTCTTGCGAATCAATCAAATCCAATAAACTTGGAATCGTGACTAAAAATGATGTAACCTTTGTATTAAAATACTCCATTTTATTTCGAATATGACTTGATTTAAAATTTCACGCTTATCCATTTGTGTGATTTAATTCTTTACAAAATAAAGGACTTATTAATTAAGTGGAGCAGGAAATAAAGTTGTTCTTGTATAATAATAACAATAGATTTGTTTTGATAGTCGTGAAATAACGTCTTTTTTTTATTCATGCGCAACAGACGTACGGTACCATATTGTTTTTATGGAAGAATATTAACTTTGATGTAGGAATATATCAATTATTTCCTATAAATACATACGTTTTACAAATTATGAATTCATTTGATGAATTTGGGATTCGTTCTGGACAAAAGTTATGGTAATTTTTCTAAACAATAATATGTCTGTTAGATAAAATACGAGTACCATTTGTTTTAGTACATATTGTAAAAAATATAATTCAAATACTTAAATTATATTACTTTGTTGTTTGATAAACATATTTGTTTTTAAAAAATTACGGACATTCCTTCAATTTTTCATCGCATATTAATAAATTCCGTTAGGGGTATAATTTTCTAAAATTGTGACATACTTCTTAATTTTTAACCAAAACCCAAAATACCAAGTTTCAGATGAACCAAGAACTTAAAAAAATACGGAATTTCATACAAACTTTCACCCGTTTTCAAACCCCTTGGCGGTGAAATTGTCTAAAATCCTGAAATTGTAATTCCTTTATTTTTGACTGCAAGCCAAAATGCCAAGTTTCATAGATATATTGCTTTTATTAATAAGATGATCTTTCCGTATCTACTAATCTCTGAATAATAAGCTACTCTTCTGATTTTCACGCAATTTAATTACGGGACCTAATTGATAGCATAAAATTAGGTAAAAAAATAATAATTGGTTGAGATTTGTCGGAGATCATATCTTTCACTTTACAATGAGCAAATATTTCATCCCCTATCCCGAACGAACCTATTGTTTATCGGGATAGAAAAGAGCCTGAGGTGGAGTAAGCTATAAGTTGCATCCAAAATAGTCCCGTAGTTTCAGCGTGATACCGTAACAGATAGACAGACACGAACATTTGAAAAAATGCCTTAGGATCTGTGTCGAATGTCGATATCAAAACTATCAATTGTAATTTCAATTCAAAAAATAGGAATCGTTCAGTTACAGTTTTATATCTTATATATGAAATTCTCGTATCACAGTGTTAGTTACCATACTCCTCCGAAACGGCTTGACCGATTTTTATGAAATTTTATATGCATATTCAGTAGGTCTGAGAATCGGCTATCTATTTTTCCTAACACCTCAATCCACGCGAACGGAGTCGCGGGCATCAGCTAATAAGTATAGATATATGAGCTTATTTTCATCTTCTTGCATTGATTAAAAAATTATTTTTCCGATCATATTTTGTGACATAATTTACACATCACAGTAGGCGGTACAGCCAATCGAGGCCCTGAACTAGCTTTTTACATTCAAATCCATTTTGCAAGCCCAAACCAACAATTATTTTGTCAAGTGCTTGTATAATGTAGGTAAATGTGAATCGCCTCCGATGCCACTTGTCTGCCACTTGTCTGCCACTTGAATCGCAGAGTTATGACAGTATTATGATGCAAGCTCATGTCAAAACTCAAATCAATTTGACTGTCACTGGCGCATCAGAGATAGAAGATAGCGTGGGCATAAACCGAGGATTAAAAAACTAGATGATGACCGCGACTTCGTCCGTGTGGACTATTTTTCTTAAATTCCCGGGTTAACTCCTTAATTTTCCAGGATAAACAGTAGCCTATTCTCCTTCATCGGGATGTAACCTACCTCCATACCAAATTTCATCAAAATCGGCTGAAAAGATGGGCAGTTAAAGCGAAGCAGATAGACAGACAGCCACACTTTGGCTTTTTATAACATTAGTATGGATACGCCCTGTGTTGAGAACCGCCTTCTTTTTGGAAATCAATTAAAAACAGCTGAAGGCTTAGTCGCCAATAGGTAGCAGACTGACAAACACACTGGACTATGTGTATTTTTTTATCCACTACAGATTAGCCCCGATCTCACCTGATGGTAAGTGATGAGTCCAAGATGGTAGCGGGCTAACCTGTTAGGGGCATGGCAGTTATATTAAACCCATACCCCTTTTCGGTTTCTACACGGCATCGTACCGGAACCACGTTTGACGATTGATTTGGGGACATGTTTATCTATCAGTCCTTGGATGACTGTGTAAAACTTGTCGACCATCTGGTCAACAGTGTCATCTTCGTTGAAAACATTATCCCAATTGATTGCTTCAAGCTCTTTATTAATATTTTTATAATTAACTCGGTGAAAATTGTATTTAGGAGTGTTATTTGGACTGATACATAGAACATTATTAAAATTAGTATAAATTAGTAACGGTGGATGAAATGGATCAATTTTACTCAAAGGTAAATCCGCGGCAAGAACATTGGCATGTAACACCCCACTGCATAAGACTAAATCTAAGGTTTTGTTCTTTGTTCCTAATGCTATTGTACTGCTTAAAATTATGTAGCGCCATGAAATCTGTAAGAAGATAACCTAAATTGGTACTAACGCCTGTCGGTTGAGTAAGAGTTACGTTTAAGTTTGACTTGTCTTCAGCCCAGTGAATGAAGCCGAGGTTAAAATCACCTAAAAGGAGAACATCACTTTCGCTGCCAGTGTTAGTTAAAGCTTCACTTATCGACGAGAGCTGTCGATCGAGCCTACACAATGTTGAAGGTGGGGGCAAGTAAACTGCACAAATGTGAATTCTTTGGGACCGATTTCCTGCAGAACTTGAGACCGTAACCCAGAGGTCTTCGTCACTACTTTCCCAGCCTGCATTACGAAGCGCACTAAACTTCTTCAAAACCGCTATTAAAACTTCTATTGGATCAGACTTTCTATGTAAGTATCAAAGAGCATAAAGAACCAGGGGTAGAGGTACAACTCCATACAACGGGTACCATAGTTCTAAAATAAATTCTAGATGGCGTTACGTGTCTCGAATAAATATAAATTTTGTTTAAATCAACCGAAACTCAATGAAAACATGTATTTTGATGTTTTACTTTTTTATTTATTAAGTTTAATTAACTATTAAATATAAAATTTTCATAAAATCCGATAGCAAAGAGTTTATTTCAAACCTTTCGTTTTAACGCCATCTAGAGCTAAGCAGAAGAACTACAGGGTATCAGCGATGATAAGCAGATTTTTGAATGCTTTTTGTTTAAGTATGGAGTTGTACCTCTACCCCTGGTTCTTTATGCTCTTTGGTAAATATGTAACAACTGAATCGTCCGTTTCTAAGGAAAACGCACTGATTCAGCCTAATTGACTCAGTTTTAGTCGAATTTTAATTAGTGTAGGTTTGGTCTGAGGTTAAGGATTGTTTATTGGCAAAGTACAGTTTTTTCTTTAAATATTTCGTATGACACATCTACATATGTGGGTTTAATGGCCGTATGCCTACGCGTAGTAATCATTAGCTTGAACGAACGAATCTTATCTGACCATAGTTTTACCAAATAAGGTGAAGGCAGACCTTGAGGAAAATAATTTACACTTCTAATTTTGAATTTCGTTTAACGGAAAATATTTGTAAGTTAACATCAAAATATTTTTTAATAACATAACATATCGAAAAAATATGAAAATGAATATTGTTTTTTTTTTATTATTTTAATGTTTTTTATAAAAAGTTTAATTACAAATTTAGTATATTTATATTTAAGACCTGTCTTCGTAACAACGCGGCTAAAGAAGATTTTCAAAAATACCCATGCAGTAATAAGCAACTGCTGCTTAACGCCTTGTTACCGTTAAATGATGTTTTTTTGTGTAATTTCAAAATTTTATGGATAGCAAATGATACGGCACTTTTACGGAAATAATAAAATCTGTTATCAATATCGCTTCATGCTTCAGTTCCGCTTTAAAGATTGCGTTACTTACTTACACTTTCGAAATGTTTTTTGTTCAAATGTCAATTGTTATCGGTTACCTATCTAGTAGTTTAGTAGTCGTTACAGAAATATTTTGGAACCCCCGTAACTATTTTTACTTTTTATAGGTCACACTACAGCCCATTAACGTCCCACTGCTGGGCACAGGCCTCCACTCTCATAGGAGAGAGGGAATTAGAGCTTAGACCCACCACGCTGCTCCAATGCGGGTTGGCGGACTTTAACGACTATTATCATGTTAGTGATAATAACCGGGACCGACGGCTTAACGTGCTCTCTGAGGCACGGGGGTGAAACACTGCCAACTTCCTAACTCCGGGCTATTATTGGGAATTTCTAATCCGAAAAACCCGATACTTAATTATGGCCCGACCCGGGACTCGAACCCGGGACCTCGTCAGCCGCAGTCAAACATGCTAGCCACTAGATCAACGAGGCAGTTTTTATAGGTAATCGCGTCGATTGCTTATTATATTACTCGGATTTTAAAAAATATATAAACAAAATACACACATGGGCTCATAGCAGATTCCCAATGGTGTGCCCCCCGCAATATACCTACATATATTGTATGTCTCGTCCGACCAACGAAAAAACGTGTTAGCTTTTTAAAAAAACTATTTTTTTCTGAAGAGCTAATTTAAAAGTTTAGCATTATTAAGCAAATCCTAAAACCAAAATCATTTAAGGTTTGTACTTCGGTCGGTAGAGTCGGTCACTTTTATTATGTAGCCCTCTGATAGTAACCTCAAACACATGAATGCATTGATAGCCACTGAGAGAATAGGTATATAAATAGTTACTGGTGTATCTTATGATACGTCTTGGTCTTGATTTGACACTGCCAACGATTCATAAAACAGATTACATTGAGATGCTCTTTCCAAAAAGCAAAATGTGACATGAAGTAGGTAGAAAATTCCCACAAACTTATCTGGCCCGGTGGCCAAAATTGGAACTAAATATGATGCCTGTTTAGTTTTTGTTTTTATTTTATTTTTCATAGAAACTAGCGACGCTGGCACTGTGTGTTGGCTCTTCTCAGGCCAGAGTGCGTTTGGAACCGTCGTAGCTTTAGTTTTAATATACCGTAATGGATCACCATCATGTTTAATAAGTTTCGGACGTCAATAAGTGTACCTCAAAATAAATAAAAATTGATTGATTGATTGACTGGCCTATTGTATAAATAATGCAAGAATATTTTTCACTAAGTTAGTCTAACAATATAGAAAAAGGAAAGTAACAAGAGCATCAGTCTACAAATCACATTGCAAAATCGAAACTACGCACAGATTACAATCCCCATTAATGTACCTATACAATCCCTTTCAAGTCTCGGACAAGACAGACGATTTTTTGTTATGTAAGCTCGACCACTTACCGATGTATTGTTTAATTGTTAGCTACGATTTAGGCTCGCCATTGACGATAAGTCATTTATCTTAAGTCGAAAAGTCGAAAAAAAAATCCACTCACTTTTTATTTATGGCATTTAGTCCATTGAAATGTTACATTTTTTAGGCCTTACCTTGCGTTTTTTAGAGGACGCAATTTTATTTTTTTGATGTGTAGGTTATGTTGTTATTATGTTGTGTTTAATTAATTCAAATGACTTTCGAATTTCGAATACTCGATCGACGGGGCCTCCTACGCTTCATTTTTTTTTATCCACTACAAGTTAGCCCTTGACTGCGATCTCACTTAATGGTAAGTGATGATGCAATCTAAGATGGTAGCGGGCTAACCTGTTAGGGGCATGGCAGTTATATTAAACCCATACCCCTATTCGGTTTCTACACGGCATCGTACCGGAACGCGTGATCGCTTGGCGGCACGTCCTTGCCGGTAGGGTGGTAACTAGCCACGGCCGAAGCCTCCCACCAGGCCAGACCAGGGAAAATTCAGAAATTATAAATTCCCAAATTGACCCCGCCGGGGATCGAACCCGGGACCTCCGCACGTTAAGACAACAGCGCTACACACTGCGCCACGGAGGTCGTCAAACTTTCATGCAATGGTGCACGGATTTCACAGTCACGGTCAAAATGTCATGATGCCAAATGACTTGGCTGTAGATTATGGTGGGCACGGAATTGGCTTACAGATTTCGCACTCACGATCAAATTTTTAATTTATATTGCAACTTTGACGATCTCCCTGGCACAGTGGTAAGCGCTCTCTGGTCTGGTCCGGGGGGAGGCTTCGGCCGTGGCTAGGTAGCTACCAAATTTTCGAGAAAGCCGTGCCACCTAACGATTAAACGTTCCAGTAAGATGTCGTTGAAACCGATGAGGGGTATGAGTTTAAAATAACTGCCATTCCCCTAACGGGTTAGCCCGCTACCATAAAAACTGCATCATCACTTTCCACCAGGTGAGATCACAGTCAAGGGCTAACTTGTGGCGAATAAAGAAAACAAGACATACGTCAAAAGACTTGCGATCAATGGCCAGCTTTATGGAGAGGAATGGCCAGGTCGATCGGAGTCTAATGCCAATGAACTGTATGACTCACAATGTACCTAATGGAAATAAAAAGTATTGTTTAATACTTAACAATTATGTAATCTGCTATAAGATTACTTATAAAACAAACGGCATCGTTGACTAGTGAGTTTGACTGCGGATGACGACGTCTCGGATTCAAGTCCCGGGTCGGCCCAAATATCTCCGTTCCTGTCGTATTGACATCCCAGTGAACTATGAGAGTGAGAGAATAAGTAGTAATATATGAGAGTGAGGGAAGAGTGCACTTTGCATAAAATAGTAAATATATTACTTTCCTATCTAATTATAAGATTTTTAATTGACCGCCGAGGCCGAAAATCGGTCGGAGGGAGTATTATCACAGAATAGGTTATTACAGTTAATTGTTAAACTTCTGGTGCTGCAAAACTATTTTTTCCTCTTGCGAGTATCACATTTATTTATTTTTATTTTTTTTTATTTATTTATTTAATTTAACAAAATAACTTTTACATATCTTATTTAACTTCACGTCCTGAAACTCGCATGAGTTTATGTGGACGTTGCACATTCCTCCTAAACAACTAAGTTAACAGAACAGTGGTAATACAATATACCTAAATATCAATCTACATGCATACTTATATTCAATTTCATAGGTAAGTAGGTAGTTGTTAGCGTAAAATACTTATATAGGAGCGCTCACACGCCCTCGAGTATCATCGCATCGAGCATGCATCGAGCAAATGCCAAACCGGTTTTGTGCAGTGCGCACTAACGCGTGCATCGTATTATACAGGCTGATTTAGTTTAGATAGTGGTTATTTATAGTTACCAAATATATAAAGAGAGAAGTATATGTCTTATAGTATATAGAATATATAGAAATAATGTTTTTATTGTATTTATTATTATAATTTATCTTTATATTTCTGCAGTTCAGCCGTTGAAATATTTTTTTATAACTGGCTTTATATTTTTAGCCGTGATCGAATCTCTTAGTGCTAGTGGTAGATTGTTGATTAGCCTTGGTATAAGGAAGTCGGTCGTTCTTTCGCCATATAGATTATTAGCTCCTACTGTTTTTATTTTTCGAGCTGCTACTTTTCTGGTTAATTTTGTGCTTTCATATAAATCGTTGTTATAAGTAAGAAAGTTTTCTATAAGCAAGCGTAATTTAACTTTTTGTTTTATTGGGAGGATGTTACATTGTTTATATATTTGTGTTTCATCATCTTGATATTTAAGTTTAATTTTAGTAGGTAATATTTGTTTTAGTATTCTTAGTTCTAATTTCTCTAATTGTTCAATGTATGTTTTAAAAGTGCGGCCATAGCTGCTTAGACCGTATAATATTATGCTTTCACCCAGTGCTTTGTACAGTTGCAACTTAATGTGAAATGGAATTTTTCTTTTTATTAGACAAATTTTGGCTAAAATAGCGCGCAATCTAGAACAAACGTTATTAATATGGGGACCCCAATTCAGTCGGTTATCTATTGTTAGACCTAGATAAGGATGTTGTTTAACTTGTTCTATAGATTCGCAGCTACAATTTTTATAAGCTCCATGAAGACAGAAATGGTTATGGGCAATAAGTTTTAATTGACCTGAACTTTTTAAATGACATGAATGTATGTGAATCAGTTTAGTTTTTTGAATGTTTATAGCTAAACCATGGTCATGTGACCATTTGCAGACCATTGTGAAATCCGCTTGTAGTTTTCTGAGCGCTTCGTCTGCCTCTCGGTCAGTAGCAATAATGCATGTGTGACATCACTAGGTCACTATGGTCTATGACCCGATATTGACCCAACCCACACCTGCTCGATTGCTACAAAAAACATTTGTTTGTTTGTTTGTTTGTTTTAAATTCTTTATTGCACATAATAAGATTACAATGCACAAAGGCGAACTTAATACCTAGAGGTATTCTCTTCCAGTTAACCTTTGGTAGTGGGGACAGGGTTGAAATCACAGTGCGTACAATAAGTATAAAGAGAAAAGTTGGGGTAAGAAGAAACATATTAGGTAGTAGGTAATAATGTCAAGTATGATAATTTATTATGAAATTTAGTAAATTGCTTGAATAAGAAATTAAGTCAAATACATAGCAAAAAATACATAAAAATAATGTAAAATACAATATAATATATAATATAATACTATAATATAATATACATTTGTAAAATATAATATATACACATATAAGTTAAATTATATTTAAGAATGTGATTATGTGGAGGGATTCTGACATTTATGAAAGTGCTCGTGTACTCGACGCTTAAAAACGTTTAAAGACGGTGCTTGACGTACTTTCTGGGGAAGGGCGTTCCATAACCTGATTGCAGTAACTGTGAAGGAATCTGAATATAGTTTTGACTTGTGTTGCGGGTAGACAAGAATATCTACGTTTGAGGAACGTTGAACACGTCCAGATAAGCCAAGGTATTTAAAGCGTTCTTGGAGGTACTTAGGAGAACTTGGATCATGAAGAATACCATAGAGAGAAGCAAGAACGTGCGCATCTCGGCGAAAGCGAATGTTGAGCCACCCTAGTCTTGAACGGAAATTAGAAATGTGGTCATACTTACGCAAACCGTATACATATCGAATGCATAGGTTGAGCAGGCGATCCAGTTTGTTCAAAAGCTCTTCGGTGAGGTCGGTATAGCAGATATCTGCATAATCAACGATTGGAAGCAATAAGGAATTAACCAGCACAAGTTTTGCTTTTTGTGGCAGCATATTCTGCATCCGTTTAAGTGCATGCATGGCTGCGAAAATCTTACGACTGATTTCCGCAACGTGACCAGACCAGGAGAGATCTTGCGAGATATGTAGGCCTAAATTTTTCACCTGAGTGGAGTATGGTAAATTTATATAATTAAATGTAACAGGTGGAAGGGAATTTAGATCCAGTTTAGAAAGTAGCCTAGGTCTGCCGACTAACATGACTTGTGTTTTTGCAGGATTAACGAGAAGTCCATGGTTTTCGGTCCAGATACGAATTGCCTCCAGATCGCTATTAAGTTTATCAATGGAGTCAAGGACATCCTCAGCATTGAAAGAAATATATAGCTGTAGATCGTCTGCATACAGGTGATAGGAACTGAAGTTTAAAACGGAAACTAATGTATTGATAAATACAGAAAAAAGTAGAGGAGACAGTACTCCGCCCTGGGGTACGCCCGCAGTGATGTTAGTCCATTGTGCTTTATCTCTTCCATGTATTTCATCTATACAGTCAATAGTAAAACCGGTATAACCAGACACAATATTCTAAAAGGACTTTTTTTCGAACATAACAAAAAGCAAAAGTTTATGGGTCATTTTAATATTCGGTTTTTAGGTCCGGGAACTATTACATAGACTCCTATTAAGTATAGTTAATTTTATCTCGATCTCTGATCTTCTGACCGATTGAGAAATACTTTCTACCATATTTGGAGGCAATTAGATCAGACTAAAATAGGCAACTATCTTCAAGGATTTTCGACTATGAATATGATGGATTTTTTCTTTTTGTGAATCTGAGAATCATGACATTTAACTTTTTTCATTTTCTTTTCCCATTTATAGGTAAGATGACTGTCGAAATGTCTTTTATTATACCTAGACATGTCTAGAAAAATGCGGAAGGTTTGAGTTTTTCTCTTGTTTTATGGTAAAACGCTGCATGTGTTTTATCGTTGCCGTAGCTGAACGGATCTAGATGAAATTTGGCACAGAGATAGATTATAGTCTGAAATAACACATAATTTATCTCGAAAAATTGAAGAGGTCTTGCGGGAACCAAAAATCCTCAATCCAAGCGGACGAACTCGCGGGCATCAGAGTGTAGTTACTTACGTAAGCTGAATGCAGTTTTAGGACAAGCGTCCATTTTGCAATAGACTTATCTATTGTAGGTACAACGACGTGATTCTCAATTTATGATATTGCAGTTTTCTATGCTTCGTCAAATGACCTCAGTTCGAGTAGAAGTACCCAATTTCATAAACTTATAGTTTCATAGATTTGGCATTCAAATTCGATCGCGTTCTCTATGAATAACATACCTAACTATGATAGACTTTAGTAGTTTTACCATCTCAACTGGTGATCGAAACTTGTTATACGGTTGATGGTTAGTTGTCCTTTGATGACCTTTGACTTAAGTCTCACTTAAGTGATGATCATGATGGTGCAAAGACCCTAACAGGCTAATCTGCAGGCCTATTCGCTAAATATTTGACAACAAGTTACCAACACTCTATTGTTGGTAACTCATTAGTGGTTGCTAATGCTTACGTCACATGTTTCGTATTCAGTAAAACATTTTAATGTCAACTGCATAAAATGACTATCAGATTGCTTGATAGTCACTGCTAATTTTATCGACTATAATGTGGTCAAATTAAACATACCACGTCTGAGAAATGTTGTATGAGCAAATGTCAGACTTTTTAATTTGTACGACTAATACTAGAGTTCAATAATCTGCGGAAGGTAGACATAAAGATTTGCGATGTTTATGTTTTTCTCTGTGGTTTATATTTTGAAGTTTGAACGTCATTAATATTCTCAGTTTTCGTATGATTTTACCGGTGGTTTTTAATAGAAAAAAATAAAAAGGAATTACGAAAGTTTTGTCGTACCTACTGCGTTCAAAAGTAAGTATGGAAACAAATTAATAACTAGGTAAAGAATTGTGCGATTTGTGAGTGCTTATATCAAGTGTTTTGGCATAATTCTATGCTGAAGAAGTCTTTCTTCAGCATGGAATTCATATGTTGTTGTTCATATCCATATGTTTGTATTAACTTACTAAGTACTACAAACCTATTATAAAATCCCCTTTACTTTATTATGAGTAATTCAAACGCTCTTCATTTTAAAATGAAGACCAGTTTCTGCCTGTGACTTCGTCCGCATGCGAAACTTTAACCGTTTACGCAGTGCACGTAGTGGAAGCTCTCAAAAGGAAAAAAACCCCTCATTTTGAAACATTCTTCATTGGTGCTCCGCTCCTATTGGTCTTAGTGTGATGATATATTAAAGCCTATAAGCCTTCCTCGATAAATGAGCTATCTAACACTGAAAGAATTTTTTAAAATCGGACCAGTAGTTCATGAGATTAGTCCCTTAGATTAGATCTTTGAACCCTTCAATTTGAAAGTATGTACATATGTACCTACTTTCTAGATAGAAGTCTGGCAAATTAATCCTTTTTGTTGTAAAAGATATATTCATTGTTATTTTATTTGAGAAATAGTAAATAGATTTCAATTATTATTTTGCAGGCTACTGCTTCCACATCTACAAATTTGGTGACAACTCCAAATATTGGCGGACCTAGCCACTCCAATTTGGAGCAGTCAGAGGCAGCGGACGCCTCTCCTGTTGTTCTGGTTGTTTCTGAACTGGATCCTGCGATGCAGGAAAACGAAGTTCCTAATTAGTCTGTTCCGTTAGAGTTAATATTTTAATGCATAAGTGCCTCTTTTATTGATTATATTGTTATTGTAATTTCTACTGCGACTAAGTATATTATATAACAGTTAAATTAATAATCAATAATAATAATGTAATGTAATGTTAATATTGTAATGTTAGAAGTAATAAATAAATAAAGCCTTTATTCAGACATTTTACATTAATTCTTAATCTTAACTATTATTTTCCTGCACTGCCTCGACAAACCCATCCATTTGATGATGGCAAAGGCCTCCTCCAACATTTTCCACAGCTCTCTGTCTCTAGCTGTTCGGGACAATATGCCACCTGCCAGTACTCTGATATCGTCGACCCATCTTTGCATTGGTCTACCTCTTTTTCTCTTGAAATGACCCGTGTACCAATTCATTACCTTTTTGCTCCATTTATCTTGTCCCCTGATTGTATGCCCCGCCCACTTCCACTTAAGGCGCTTGATTGTAACTGTAACACCTTTGTTTTAGTACAACTTCTTATGTTTGTTGTTTTTATCCTATCGGACAATTTTTCACCATCATACTTCTGTTCATGGCGTTCTGACAAGATTCCATTTAAGTAAGTGTAATGCAAGCCATGTCTTCTTCTTCTTCTTCTTCTTCACGGCTGTCCTTCGACGAACGGCTGGGAGATGATCCCTGAGTTCTTCAAGAACCTGTAGGTACCCAACCTTGCTCAATCGAAAGTTCGCAATGAACTCTCTTTCTGGCAGCTCCATAGGATCGTAAAAGTCCCGCAGCCTACGCCTATGAACGCGTAAAGCTTTCTCTTTACGCAGTTCGTCAGCATGTGCAATTAAAATGGCGCGAGTCATTGTCGTTCGCTTGGCTGTTGTTTGTTTTACCTTTAATTATATAAATGGACGCTATTTCACTTCTATTACTGTTGTGAGCCTAAATTCATTGAAAATAATTTAAATTTTCTTTATCTTACTAACTTGTTATCATTGTTGATGTTCAAAAACACTGCTCTCTACTAGTTGCTAAAGATATAGGCACTCGTCTCATTGAGTTTTCAACAATGACCTGTCATTCTGCTTAGCGAATACGAAAGTATAGTTGTCGATACGAGAATTTAAGGCAAAATGCGTTTCCAGTCGCCATTCCAACACTATGCGTGGCCATCTCACTAAAGATGTACTTTTGACGTCATTTCGATTATCAACCTCTTGTCAACTGAGTTACAGAATACAAAATTTGATTTTGACAATTTTAGATTCTAACAGACAAGCCGGTGCCCATCAAATTTTAAAAGCCACTGAGATACAGAATAGGCCGGCTGCTCGATGTATGACAGTTAAATTAAGCTGAGTTTATTTGCGGCATTCGTATCGAATTCTTCATGCACACTTCATAGCCACCACCGAAGCCTCACCAATTATGAAAAAATTAGTACTAATCAAATTTCATATAGGGATCGAACCCGGGATCTCCCACATGTTACACCACCCAGTCCTCACCACTGCAACAAGGAGTTCTTTTTAAAATAATTTTTGGCATATAATTTTAAGTATATAAGTATATAATTTTAAAAAGTTATATACTTAGGTAAATAAAGGTAAGTACTTAAGTAATTTTATAAGGTTCCATTTTAATTCCAAAGTGTGGAAAAGATCTTTGCATTCAGGGGTTTTATCTTCTCTTATCTTCTTTTCACGGTAATCTTAGTCCCACGAGAAAACAAAAAATACAAATAAATTATAGTATGCAGTTGAAGCCGCAAAAAATACAATCAACTAATTACAACACAATTATTTAGTTTCACTTAAAGTATAAAAATCCACAGACGAAAAATCTATTTTTTTTTTAATTTAATATCCATTGTAACTTTTGTTATTCTATTCATACACCAGCCTACAGGGGAATCGTGACAACAATCGCCGTATATCAACAATAAATACACTATCAATAGTTTGTACGATAAAATAATACATCATTAATACAACCCATACCGACGAAATAGCTCAACAATTGCCTATAATTTGATAATAATGCTAACAACGTTTAAAATAGTACCTAATAATAACTGATCAAGATTCGTGTCTCGTACATGCCTATTACTTTATGATACTAAAGATAAGTATTTACCATCTTACCATCAGATGAGATCGCAGTCAAGGGCTAACTTGTAATGGAAAATAAAAAATATTATATTTGGCTTAACGAATCTTTTCAAACAATGCTAAAAAACCTATCCTCGAAACAATGGGTACCTAAATCGTTTCGCAATGCCGTCATAAATCGATTTTTCGGCTCATTTTTGTAAATTACTGCAAATGATGCAAGACAAATAAATAGGGCCTACAAAGGTCAGCATGAAAATGAACATTGTATATTTATTTCACTTACTTAATTATAGTTTAGAAGCAGTGATAGCTAAGCCTAAAGCCTAGTGGCTTAGCCGGTTGCCCTCGTGTTTGTAATATATATTTCTATACTTATATAAATGTGAAAGTTTAGATGGATGTACGGATGTTTGTTACTCAATCACGCCATCGAACTGATCTGGATGAAATTTGGAAAAAATACACATAGGCTACTTTTTATCACGGAAAATTAAAGTGTTCCCGCGGAAACTGAAAACCACAATCCCGTAAAGTCAAAGATTTTCCACGGGATTAAAAAAAAACTCAAATCGACGAAACTTAAAACGGACGAAGTTGCAAGCATTAAGTACCTACCTATCTAATTTATTTTAATTTAATTTTTTTTCTTTTTTTTCTTTTAGAAATTTACACGTGTGCACCGCCCTGTCATCATGCAACCAATCTCCTATCTTAAAAAGGTTGCCTGGAAGAGATCAGTCATAGTGATAAGGCCGCCTTTACACCGTACCAAGTTGTAAATTCTGTCACGATTTGTTTTACCTCTGTTCTGTTATTTGTTTGTGTATAATAAAGTGTTTTTACTTACTTACTTACTAATGTTTAATAAGTAGTTAGCTAAGCACCAATGTAGCTTACAAGCTTACTATAAATGTTTACCTAAGTAATTGTTGCAGACCGCAGTGACGTGTCATTGAACTATAGATAAAGAGAACGATCAGTGGAAAACAAAAACATCTGAGAGACTTGACCTCTCGGCTGTTATCGCGTGACCTCATTTTGCAACTAAGATAAATTATAAATCAACTACAGTGGAGAGTGCCCTAGTTCTCATATTGCCTAATAGGTACTTTATTCTCTAACATCTATACTACAGACCATACAACAAATAAATATTATAAATTTTGAAGACTTGCAATATCGTTGAATGAAAACATCGTCAGGAAACCTGCATGTTTGTGAATTCCCGATAATATTAAATCGAGTGATACATAATTTTCTTCAATTGCATATAACTCCTGCCTGGAGATCGAATCCCCGATCATCCAAACAAGGAACCGGGCGTCGTCATCATTAATATTACCGTTTTTTATTATACGACTGCCTGAAAAAAGGAGTATATTGTTTTCAGGGTTCATGTATGTATGTATGTATGTGAGTTTGTATATTCCTCCATAACTTCTATACGCCAGAACCGATTTTGATAAATGAGGTATCGTTAGAATCCCTGGCTTATTCCCGGTGACATAGGCTAGTAAAATTTTTAAAAAAATTGATGGTGTGACCATGGTCCCGCATTAAAGACTAAAGTTGAAAATAAATATTCGAAAATAAGATTAACTATATAATCATCATCTTGAAAATGATGAGTAGATTCCAAAAATATATAACACTATAGTTCAATATCCAGTGATTCACAAAATAATATCATATTTTAATAAAAATGTGAATAAGATTCTAATATAACTAGATTCATTTAGATTTTTAACTTTTTAATTCGTTTTTTGGCAGGGAAGTCGTGTATTTTAATTTTTTTAATTATTATCTATATTAAGTAACAACTAAAACTGTACTCAATGATTATGCTAATGTTACGTCCGCATTCTCATAGTAAGTAGGTATTTCTTAAATGATTTCGCGACACGAACAATAGCCTAATAAGGCTTTCGCATGTGTAATATTAGACTTAATATACCTACATATTAAAATTACCTAGTTTTTAATCTCAGGTTTCGGCGACCTCCTTGGCGCAGTGGTATTTTTAGCTTCTTATAATTATGTTCTATTCCCAACCGTGGAAATTGGGAATTTTATCCATACTTGTATCGTAAATGCGAAAGTTTGGATGGATGTTTGTTAATCAACCACGGCAGAATGGATGATCCGGATGCAATTTGGCAAAGAGATTTATAGTCTGGAATAACACATAAGTACTACATTTATCCCGGAATACTACAGAGTTCCCACGGGAATCAAGAAAACCATAATCAACCAAAAAATCAAAGTATACCATAAACCTTTTAAAAGTATTTAACGATCGGGTAAGATTTTATAGCCAAGTGCAAATCTGTAAAGCATCATAAAGTGCATTTGTTTGTTGGTTTGTCCTTTAATCACGCCGCAATAGAGCCACGGATCGTCGTGATTTTTGGCATGGGTATAGTTGAGGACCTGCAGAGTGACACAGGCTACTTTTTATCCTCGAAAATTAAGGAGCTCCCGCGGGAATCAAAAATTAACTTAACCTACATCAGCTGGTAAATTACAGAAAGATACATACCTAATTTTCGCTCGCACCTTAGGAGACGAACCAAGGCAAACAACATATTGAAAGTAATATTATTTTGCATATTTCATCCAAAAACGATCATGTATTGCAAATCATTAGACACTAGATATTGCCCGCGGCTTCACTCGCGCTAAGTCAACTTTGATTGGTTTTCAAACCGATATTTCACCCCTTTCCGTGTTGAACTTTCAAAAATCCTTTCTTAGCGGATGCCTTTGTCATTAAACTGTAGCTATCTGTAGGTATGTTAATCCATCCAGTGGTTTGATTTGGGCGTTCATAGATCGGTTAGCCACCTTTTCCTTTTATACAGGGTCAACTACAGTAAAATAAAATTTCCTCTTAATGAGCGTAAGTATTTCTTGTTACACAGAACGCACGTGGCTTGGATGCTTGTTGTTTCACCTAGCATCGTGTGGGAAAGACTCAGTGTGAGGTCTATAGAGCGAAGTTTGACTTTGCTTAGACTTAAGACACGGTTAAAACGAGACAGATTTATGCTACTCACATAAGTCTGTCTCGTTTTAACTCTCAGTAAAGTCTGAGCATGGTCAAAGTACGCTCTATAGATCTCAGCGTCAGTGATGAGCTAAACCCCTACCTAATCTTTCTTTATACCTGGATATTGAACAGAGAAAGGTTGAACAGGCGTTCAGGAAATGTATTCTCTACATAATACAGATTAACTATTCTACATCAAATTTTTTTTTTTGTTGTATACTCTAGATTCCCTGCAAATCAATGTTTTTAGTAGGGAACGTCTCTCAGCAAAGAAACATAAGATGTATAGTCCCACCAACTTATCTAGCCCGATGACCAAAACTGGAACTAATTTTTAGGACTGTTTAGTGTTTGTTTTTATTCCATTTTCAATTCAATTCAAGTATCTCAACAAAAGTTAATAGCCATGTCAACTAAGAACAAATATGGTGAGCAGTGAGCTCACATGATCCCTCGCTTAATAAATAGTCTCGTTATTAGTTTTAGAATTAGATTGACTAATGCCCACTTTCACCAACAACTCATAAGTTTTAAGGGACCCCTTAGCATATTTAGAGGCCAGTGAAGGGATCGTTTCCGTTTCACCAATATTAAAGGGTCCCATACCTACTAAACGTTCCCCTATCTAGTTTTTGATAAAAATCGTAGTCAAAAACCTGAATTAGTTCAACGATTATTATCTAAAATCAAAAGTGTTGCGTTTTTTTGGAAAAGATGTAACACTCAAGAACTTCGAGACAATACCTACTTACATAATCAATTACTAATCTGAGTACCATATTATTAAAAGTGTATTAAAATATTTAACCTAATAGGTGGATTCCTACCTACTACTTACTGACTTACCAACCTATTATAGCTACGAAACAAAGGAAAACGGTTAATTTATTGCTTACCCAATGGTTACTTTTGAATGGATGCACTATCGTCGTAAAAAATCTGTCCCATATGGAGGAGTCTCCTAGTTATGAGTCTGTAGTGTTCGTGAAAATAAATTTTAGTTACGGGTGGGTTTAGGGGACCTTCTAGCTTAGCGGTCATGTAACTATGTGATTGTTTAGAGGATGTTCGTAAAAGCGGGCATAAGAATAATTTAAAACATAACTTAAAATCGTATTTCTTAAGCAAATTGTAGGTATTTTTGTTTTGTTAATAGTTTTTGTCATGTGTTTTTACTAATTTGCTAGCTATAAGTAGTTTATAACACTGATACTTAATATTGGTCCAGAAGAGCACGGAATTTAAACCTACGTAGTTTTTCGCAGTGCTACCCACCAAAATTGTAACGATTTTTATTTTGTATTAATAAAAAAGAAATTATATTAGCGACCCTGCCACCGGGTCATATAAATAAAGAAAAATATCTTTAAAAAAACACTTACCTGTACCACCGCAACGAGTAGAGACGCTAGTGTTGCACACACCAATAAATAAAGTCCGCGACCCATGTCGACACTTTTCACGCACCTCGATAACAGACAGATTATTTATCAGATTAGCATCACTATTGTTCGCTATGTGAACCTTTGGCGCAAGTCTTATACACTCCTGTACTCACTCGAGTCAATGTACTTCTCTACAAGATGGCGCTAAAACTATAAATTGTACTGTAAGTTTTGGGTTAGTGTGTTAGTCCGATTAGACATTCAATTGCAAATGCGAAACTGTGCCTGTTTGTCTATGCGTCTAGATCTGTTTTTTTTTTAGGTAACTGCGGATCTTTTGTCAATTTCATTCTAACCTGTTATATTCTATTTATTCCTATATATAACCTTGCTTGCCAAATGCCGTCCTTTTTTTGTTTAGGTAACTGCGGATCTTTTGTCAATTTCATTCTAACCTGTTATATTCTATTTATTCCTATTTATAACCTTGCTTGCCACATGCTGTCTATCTGTTGCCTGTTACGAGTACCTTTTCACAAGCCGCCTAATAATCCGATGTTGATGAAATTTGGCACACAAATAGGTTGCATCCCGGGGCATACCTTTTATCGTAGGTCCTAGAAATACCAATGATTTTAGATGAAGGATGACTCATCTTTCATTAAATTAAATAATTTATGCTCAATTATTGGGCTGTAATCATATCGTCAGCAGCATGGTTTTTGCTACTAAGCTGGACAGCCCTCTCTGGAGATGTTGGAATGGTGCTCACATTCTCATTAGGAGCCCCCAAAGAGCCCTGTAAATGTGTCGAGGCTTTAGGTTTAATAGTAGGCTAGGTTAGGTACTTTGTTTTTGTTTTTTACTAACATAAGTTAAGTAATTGTTACTAACAAGTTATGGGCGTAATAAATAAGACTTTAAACCTTAAAACCTAAATTAATAATTAATGATTAAACAAATAAAATACATTTATGTAATAAAACTAAAAAATGGCTCCGATCAAGTCGGAGGAATCTGCCTCTTGTTGAAAACGACAAGTTTAAAAAAAAAAAAAGTTATTGGCTGTGAATTTGTAGTTGCCTGACATAAAAGGTTATTTATTTATTTATTATTATTATTTTCTTTCATGATGATCGGTTTGTTAGTGGCTTACTGCGTCATCGGTCGTTAGGTTAAGTACTACGAAACGATACTAAGCTTACAATTTGGTTTCATGTCAGTGTATGGACTCCATTTATCTTATGAAGAAGGAATTTGGGAGCATCTTTGCATAAGGCCTGCTATTCAACCACAAAGAGCAACTACTGAGTTTCTTGACATTTCTTCTCAGTAGTATTTGATTGAGTCAAAACAAGACGTATTATAAGAGGCACCTGTATGTCATATGACGGCCAAGGGGTTAGGAAATAAACAAATTGAGTACCTTATGCTATACAGGGCAATTCAATTAGTCAGAAGACAGTTGACAAAAGTTTATATTTTCTGATTAATTATTTGAAAGAGGGATAAGTGCACTTTAAATTGGTAATAATATAAATGCGAAAGTACTTCTATACTAATAATATAAATGCGAAAGTTTGTGTGGATGGATGGATGTTTGTTACTCAATCACGTCAGAACGGCTGAACGGATCTGGATGAAATTTGGAACAGAGATAGATTATAGTTTGGAATAGCACTTATGCTACTTTTTATTCTGGTAAAAAACCTGAATCCACGCGGACGAAATCACGGGCATCAGCTAGTAAACATAAATAAAAATTCAGTAGAGGAAACAGGCAACCAAAACGACTTAATCTGACCTAAGGCATCAACCAGGTAGGTATATACTAAGTAAATGTTTAGCTTGCTGCAAATAATAATTCACGTTCAAGCAACTTAATAAAAATCTCCTCATGCAAATTCTGGTATGGCCAGCATACTAATTATACATATAAATTAAGTATATACCTGTATAATATTATATTATAATTATGAAGTCTGTTGCAGACCGTTTTTTACAATAATAAAAAATGTACTGTGAATCTAAAATGTATGAACAATCAAATTTGAATCATCCAAGAATTTGATTCACTGATGCTTCATAATACTGGTCTAGCCTAGGTGATCATTCATTCATAAAAATAAAAATGGAAATAAATGATTGATTTGATTTGATTTGATAAAAATATTGAGCCAATTTAGCAGGAATAAGCATTCAAGTTTCCTCATTAAATAAATCACCTCAATAATATACTTCATCCGCTTGGATTCAGGTTTTTTGCTTCTAGCGATAACTCGGGAGAATTTTTCGGGATAAAAAGTAACGTATCTGTTAATCCAGGGTACAATCTATATCCATTCGAAATTTCAGCCAAATCCGTAAAGAAGTTTTTGCGCGAAAGAGCAACAAACATACACACATACATACAAACTGTCGGCTTTATAATAATGGAAGTGTTATCTTTATTTGAAATGTTTAATTATGAGTTACTTGCTAATACCCGCTACTTCATCCGCTTGGATTCAGGTTTTTTGCTTCTAGCGATAACTCGGGAGAATTTTTCGGGATAAAAAGTAACCTATCTGTTAATCCAGGGTACAATCTATATCCATTCGAAATTTCAGCCAAATCCGTAAAGTAGTTTTTGCGCGGAAGAGCAACAAACATACACACAAACAACAAACTTTCGGCTTTATAATATTAGTGTTATATGGTTAAGACATAAAAATATAATAAATTAATAATAATACAAATTAATTAACGTATTCCCTACTCTTAAATAAAAACAATTAAATTATAATCCTCTCAATCAAATTAAAATCTGGTTTTAATCAGATTTAGTATGTAAATATCGTGTGTAAATACTCGAATATTGATGAACCGTGCACATTCACTCTTCACCTTTGAATAAACTTTAAAGTTACTCGAAAACCTCAAATGTTCTATTCACTGTTCAAATAAATACCGATAAACTTGAACTCGTTGTTAATTATATGCGAGTTAAATGAAAAAAGTTACGATGATTTTTATGTTATGAGTATCGATGTTCGTATTCGATTATATCGATGTAATTCGCGACGCGTACGCAACTGACCGCGTTTCGTTCGAGACTATGCGGTCGGGTACAATGGCGATAGGATTTTGCTCCCTACTTCGCTCGCGTCCTTGAACATACTACTTAGAACTATTACCTATTCTGTGGTACTACAAAAGGTGCGAGCTAAATCATCGGTCATGGATGGGTTACTAGTTCATCCGGGGCGCTTCGAAACCGAAATTTGTTTAAGGCAGATCGATCGATACTTACGAGTAATAAAATAACCACCTAAAGCCCCCAATAGCAAAATAATTGCATATCAAATGTAAAATAGATTTCCTAAAGAATCCACAAAACCAAAGCTGAAGTATTCAGTAAGTATTTTTGATAATGATGAAATGTTTTACTTCAATTTTTTTTTTTATTGAAAATAATACAATAGAACTTAATGCTAGCTAGCCTAACCTATAATTACTATATAAATCATGCCCACGTGGAATGGTGGCAAGAATGCTGGCTGCATTTCCGCGCTGGACAGCCAGGCTGATCCTTTACTTCAATGGATGAATTGATTAACAATTAGTTCGTCCTTTATCTGCCTGAAAATGTACTTAAATGGCGATAGGATTTTGCTCCCTACTTCGCTCGCGTCCTTGAACGTACTACTTAGAACTACTACCTATTCTGTGGTACTACAATAGGTGCGAGCTAAATCATCGGTCATGGATGGGTTATTAGTTCATCCGGGGCGCTTCGAAACCGAAATTTGTTTTAGGCAGATCGATCGATACTTACGAGTAATAAAATAACCACCTAAAGCCCCCAATAGCAAAATAATTGCATATAAAATGTAAAATAGATTTCCTAAAGAATCCACAAAAGCAAAGCCGAACTATTCAGTAAGTATTTTTGATAATGATGTAATGTTTTACTTCAATTTTTTTTTTTTAATTGAAAATAATACAATAGAACTTAATGCTAGCTAGCCTAACCTAATTACTATATAAATCATGCCCACGTGGAATGGTGGCAAGAATGCTGGCTGCATTTCCGCGCTGGACAGCCAGGCTGATCCTTTACTTCAATGGATGAATTGATTAACAATTCGTTCGTCCTTTATCTGCCTGAAAATGTACTTAAATGGCGATAGGATTTTGCTCCCTACTTCGCTCGCGTCCTTGAACGTACTACTTAGAACTATTACCTATTCTGTGGTACTACAATAGGTGCGAGCTAAATGATCGGTCATGGATGGGTTACTAGTTCATCCGGGGCGCTTCGAAACCGAAATTTGTTTTAGGCAGATCACACGGCGGCCGTCACCTTTTCCTTTTACATATTGTTATTATTTACATCCACCACTACAGCCTATTAACGTCCCACTGCTGGGCACAGGCCTCCACTCTCATAGGAGAGAGGGAATTAGGAGCTTAGACCCACCACGCTGCTCCTATGCGGGTTGGCGGGCTTTAACGACTATTATCATGTTAGTGATAATAACCGGGACCGACGGCTTAACGTGCTCTCCGAGGCACGGGGGTGAAACACCGCCAACTTCCTAACTCCGGGCTAGGACTGAGGATTTCATAATTGAAACACCCAATACCTAACAATTTTTATGCCCGACCGGGAATCGAACCCAAGACCTCGTGATCCGCAGTCGACTACGCTAACCGCTAGACCAACGAGGCAGTTATTATGTACGTAGTTATTGTGTATGTTATTATGTACATACTTACGAGTAATAAAATAACCACCTAAAGCCCCCAATAGCAAAAGAATTGCATATTAAATGTAAAATAGATTTCCTAAAGAATCCACAAAAGCAAAGCCGAACTATTCAGTAAGTATTTTTGATAATGATGAAATGTTTTACTTCAATGGATGAATTGATTAACAATTCGTTCGTCCTTTAGTCTGCCTGAAAATGTACTTAACTTTTCCCGCAGGAAATCTTCAATTTTTCTGTATAAAAGTAGCCTATGTGTTATTCTAGACTATAATCTATCTCTGTGCCAAATTTCATCCAGATCCGTTCAGCCGTTCTGGCGTGATTGAGTAACAAACATCCATTTAAGATTTTTTGGTTTCCGTCGGAACTCTTTAATTTTCCGGAGTAAAAAGTAGCTTTTGTGTTTTTCCACACTATAAACTATCTCTGTGCAAAATTTCATCCAAATCCGTTCAGCTGTTCTTCCGTCATTGAGTAACAAACATCCATCAATCCATACATCTCGCTAAACTTTTGCATTTTTGTGCTTATTACAAGCTTGAAACAAACATTTATTTAAGTAATGATATTACTAAGTGAGTACATTTTCCGGTTTTTAAAACTTCAGTTTAGGTACACAATTATTATTTTATATTTTAATTAATGTATGAATGTATAAAACGGTTGAGATGTTTCCTCCAGCCGACTATTTTGGGAGAATCGTAAACAGGTTTCCTCGAATGTAATATGGGTTTATGTTAATTAACTGTTTGTTGTAAGTAAAACCAAGGTTTTAATTAAATAAATAATATAATGAGACACCTAGTCTCTATCAGGCTTTAGGAGATTAGCATCGAAATAGAAATAGGTACTAAAATTATACGTCAATGGAGATTAGTCAAAAATCTATAACCCATCTAATCATCCATATCCATACTGATATTATGAATGCGAAAGTGTGTCTGTCTGCTACGTTTTCCCGGCCCAGCTTTTCAACCGATTTTGCTGAAATTTGGTATAGAGGTAGGTTATATCCCGGGGAAGGACATTTTGTTCCGGAAAATTAAGGAGTTCCTTCCTAAGGAATCATAAAACATTGACCCACGTAATATGTAGTAGACTCATCTGGTACTAAATATTGATATTTGTATATTTCATATTTGTTCCGTTTGCCGTGGAGACCCTTGGGCCGTGGAGTCTTAGTGGCAAAAATTTTTTGCGAAATATTTCACCGTGGTTAATTGCCTCATCTGGTGACAGAAGGGCTGGCTCATTTTTTGCGCAAAGGATCAGCCTGGCTGTCCAGCGCGGAAATGCAGCCAGCATTCTTGCCACCATTCCACGTGGGCATGATTTATATAGTAATTAGTTTAGGCTAGCTAGCATTAAATTCTATTGTATTATTTTCAATTAAAAAAAAAAAAAAATATTGACTTAAATTTGAACGTGTCTTTTTGTATTTTTCACCGATTTTGACGCAATTTGATATCAATATAGCTTAAAATCTTAAGCCAATGAAAAGCAAAGAGCTAACTAATTAATAATAACGGGCTAATTCTTATCCCAGAAAGGAAAAATAATTCACGCAGGATTTTTGTAAAACTTAATATTAAGAAAAGTACCTAGGGTTAGTTTTGTCGATGAGTTATTTACATACAGGGTTAGTACATTCTTACTCAGTGGGTATTTACTAATCGAACCCGTACTCCTGCAGACTAATAACGTTTTTTTTTTATTCACTACAAGTTAGCCCTTCACTGTGATCTAACCTGATGGTAAGTTAAGATGCAGTTTAAGATGGTAGCGGGCTAACAGTTGGTTAGGGGCATGGCTGTTATATTAGTTATACTAAACCCATGACCCTATTTGGCATGGTACCGGAACGCTCGCTTGGCGGCACGTCTTTGCCGGTAGATGGTAACCAGCCACGGCCGAAGCCTCCAACCAGGACAGACCAGGGAAAATTCAGAAATTATATATTCCCAAATCGACCCTGCCGGGAATCGAACCCGGGACCTCCGCACATTAAGAACAGCGCTCAACACTGCGCCATGGAGGTCGTCAAGACTAATTACGTAAACCTGCATCAATCATTGTTACAGTCTCAATTGTTGTGACTGACTGAATTTATGGTATTTTTGCCTCGTCAACGGATTTTGTCCAATAGTGGAAGAGTGTTAACCAATCAGAGGTGATTGCGATCATTACACTGTCATTTTTACGTCGCTCCGTTGCTCTACTGCGGCGTGATTGAAGGACAAACTCTCTATTTCACGTCCTTGGGGATAGAACTTTCAAAAACTGTAATATCCGTATTTCATCATTAGCGGAAGCCAAAGTACCAAGTTTCATGGCTATAGCAGCTTGAAAAACGACGGACTTTCACACAAACTTTCAACCCCTATTTAACCCCTTTGGGGGTGGAATTTCGAAAAACCCTTTCTTAGTGGATACCTAGTCTTCACAAAGAACACACTCAAATTTTCATGTGTCTAGGACCAGTGGTTTAGGCTATGCGTTGATATATAAGTCCGTCAGTTTTATATACATAGATAATATTATTATTAGATAGATATTTTATATTGGGTAATTTATTTATTTTGTATTTATATGTTTCTGTATTGTAACTGCCTCGTTGGTCTAGTGGTTAGCATGTTTGACTGCGGCCGACGAGGTCCCGGGTTCGAATCCCGGGTCGGGCCATAATTAAGTATCGGGTTTTTCGGATTAGAAATTCCCAGTACTAGCCCGGAGTTAGGAAGTTGGCGGTGTTTCAGCCCCGTGCCTCGGAGAGCACGTTAAGCCGTCGGTCCCGGTTATTATCACTAACATGATAATAGTCGTTAAAACCCGCCAACCCGCATTGGAGCAGCGTGGTGGGTCTAAGCTCTAATTCCCTCTCTCCTATGAGAGTGGAGGCCTGTGCCCAGCAGTGGGACGTTAATGGGCTGTAGTGATGATTATTGTATTATGTATTTAGTTTGTGTAAGTAGTATGTAGTTTCTTATTTAATTATATAAATTATAGTATATAAATTTTTTTAAAGTAAATATTGTAGTTTTTTTTTTAATTCCAATAAAATATTTTATTTTTGTACCTATACCACTCAACAATTTCACCTTACTCACTTTCAAGGAAGGCTGGAAGAGATTTCTTTTTAGAGATAAGCTTTACCTTTGTACACTTTTTTAAAAATTGGCTTTAAGACAATATTTTGTACAAAAACAATAAAAATAATAAATAAAATAATTACCGCATATAACTATGAGTCGTAAAACTAACATGGGTAACAAGTAAAGTTCACATAAGTCGCATAACCTGCTCATAATGACATGTATAATAGCGATCTTTCCCACGTATCTGAAACGTATGCGTAATGCGTACCTAAATTAGTGCATTTGCAAGATGCGAGTAAATTTATGAGCACATTAAATGTGCTTCATAAATTTTTACACACAATAAAAATTTGACACAAACTTACATTCTTTTATTGACTAGCATGCCCGCGACTTCGAGTGGTTTGAGGTTTTTTGGTTCCCGCGGAAACTCTTTAATTTTCCAGGATAAAAAGTAGCCTATGTGTTATTCCAGACTATAATCTATCTCTGTGCCAAATATCAGCCAGATCCGTTCAGCCGTTGGGGCGTGATTGAGTAACAAACATCCATATATCCATACATCCATCCAAACTTTCGCATTTATAATATTAGTAAGATTAATCTAAACTTCTATACTTAATATTATAAATGCGAAAATTTGGATGCAATGGATGGATGGATGGATTTGTCACTCAATCGCGCCAGAACGGCTGAACAGATCTGGATGAAATTTGGCACAGAGATAGAGTATAGTCTGTATCCCATCAAAAACATAAATGTAAAATGAGAGCCAAGTTCAAAATTGTGATATATATGCCTTGGTTGTTGACTTCAGCGACAAAAGAAGTGAGATCTAAATGGGTGCCAAGTTCAATAGTCAGTCCTGCAATTTATATATCCCATCAAAAACATAAATGTGAAATGAGAGCCAAGTGCAAAATTGTGATATATATGCCTTGGTTGTTGACTTCAGCGACAAAAGAAGTGAGATCTAAATGGGTGCCAAGTTCAATGGTCAGTCCTGAAATTTATTTATAACAACATATAATATTTTATAACAACTTAAAATATCATTACTTCTTATAACGTAGTATAAAATGTTGAAGACTAAGGCTTTGGCTTGGCTAGTTTTCATATACGAATTATAGCGTTCACAAGTTGTAAAGCTGTAAGTTCTTATTTTATTCTTCCGAAAATTTGGCTTGCTGGTAGAAACTGTACTTTTAGGTACCTACTTAATAATAATTCGTATATGGAAACTAGCCAAGCCAAAGCCTTAGTCTTCAACATTTTATACTAAGTTATAAGAAGAAATGATATTTTAAGTTGTTATAAAATATTATATGTTGTTATAAATAAATTTCAGGACTGACCATTGAACTTGGCACCCATTTAGATCTCACTTCTTTTGTCGCTGAAGTCAACAACCAAGGCATATATATCACAATTTTGCACTTGGCTCTCATTTCACATTTATGTTTTTGATGGGATATATAAATTGCAGGACTGACTATTGAACTTGGCACCCATTTAGATCTCACTTCTTTTGTCGCTGAAGTCAACAACCAAGGCATATATATCACAATTTTGAACTTGGCTCTCATTTTACATTTATGTTTTTGATGGGATATCATTACTTTTTGTACAGAAATTATTGAACTCAATCTCAAACTCAAAACATATTTATTCAAAATATGTACCTACAAAGTACACCTTCTGAACGTCATGCTTACAGAGCATAAGAGGTGATGGTGATAATTAACTACGATATCTTAAAACTAAAGCTACGAGGGTTCCAAACGTGCCCTGGTCTGAGAAGAGCCCGCAATAAACTCCGCTTTTTTTTTATTATCACCATCTCACAAATATTTGAAATTATATTATATATGTACTTATAATATAACATTACATAATCAGCCGTTGTAACAATTCATACCCATGCCTTGCTATCATTCAAATAATCCTTTACACTGTAATAGGACTTTTCTATTAATTTAGTTTACGTTTTACATTAGTAGGTACTTATTATTTGGTGTAAGGTCAGTGTGTCACCCACCAGTAATTCTATTGTACGACTCATTGTACAAGATAATTAAAGACGAGAATTCTCAAGAAAAATATATAGTGTACCTGGAGTTACACTGACATTGACAGATTACATCTATGGTCAGACTACCTCTACAGCACATTTCTACATCTCATCAATTTTGATTGCAAAAGTTCAAAATCAAAAGTTTTTTGTGAAACATTGAAAACAAGCACGGTCAACAGTCGATATCACTAAAACCACTATAAACAATGAATACAAATCACAATGACTGACAGCTTGAACTGACGACTTCAAATACGTTTCTTCTTCTTTTCTGTCAATGACGTTTCGTTGCACAAAATGTATGAATACGAAGGTAAGGTTTTAATGCAACTATATTATTATTCATTATTATTTACATTAAAATAATAATTATGTGTCATTTTCAATAGTTAAGGAGTTACTACCACCGCTTAAAGCAGTATTGTTTCAAACTAACGGTTGAATGTCACGTACTTTGACGTCCTTAAAATAATGATTATAACACTACAACATAAACGTCAACAATATTAAAATAATACGGCTTTAAGCAATGGTAGCATGCCTCGTGTCAGAGTTTTGATCTATCCTTTGATCATAAAAATGACGATTTTTGTACGTTTATATCTAAATAACCATTTGAGGTGTGCTTATGAAATTTGGAGCACATATGTATCTCACGGGTCTCAATATATGCGCCAAATTTGACATGTTTATGTGAAATAGTTTTTGAGTTATGAGGGGGTCAAAAGTGGCTCCAAATGGTTCGTGTAATATTACACACGGTGCTGCTCGCCAGTTTTTTTGAACTTTGGCTGGACACGCTTCCGCGTGTCTTGATTAACACATAGGCTACTGAAAGAACTAGAACTTCCGCAAAATAACGCCTGCTTCTATCCAAAATAGGCTACTTTTTATCTCGGAAAATTAAAGAGTTCCCGCGGGAACCAAAAATCCTCAAACCACTTAAACGAAGTCGCGGGCATGCTAGTAAATAAAACAATGTTGTAAGTTTGTGTAAAATTTTTAGTGTGTGTAAAAATTTATGAGCACATTTAATGTGCTCATAAATTTACTCGCATCTTGCAAATGCTAAAATGAGTTCCCGCGGGAACCAAAAACCTCAATCCATGCGGACGAAGTCGCTTGCATCGGCTTGTTTTAAAATAAGGCGATATAATCGTGGTTTATTCTGTTGTACACACTTTTCTTACCGACCTCCCACTCGTCCCAACGTCATCCAACACCGTGCTCTGAGCCTCACAGGAGGCGCCCTCAGGAACACTTTGCTCCCCTCCGATGTCTTCGAGCCCTAGGGCTGACTCTGTAGTGGTCAGTAGAGCCTACATAGTACACACGTAATCATTCCGCAAAAAATCTTTTAAAAAGCTAGGTCTAAATATGTATATTAATATTTCTCTTTCAAAATACTCCCTACAGTAATATGCCCTAGAATTGGATTATGTTTTAATACACTTTGTTATATTACTTAGGTACACCAGACCCCTAACGTAAAATGATTTTTCATTTTAAACTGTATTTTAATTTATGTAAGTATAATTTATACATTTTATTATATTTAGTTATTGTTTTTTTGTAATGTTAACGTGTTTTTATATAGGCCGACCTGCAATAAAATGTATTATTGTAGAATCTGGAATCATACTAATATGTATTATAAATGCGAAACTGTCTTTGTTAGTTAGTTTGTTCTTCAATCGCGCCTCAATAGAGCAACGAATCGACGTGATTTCTTGCATGAGTATAGTTGAGTATCTGGAGGGTGAAGTAAGCTACTTTTTATCCCGGAAAATTAGGGAGTTCTCTTGGGAATAAAAAACTGACACCACGCGGACTAAGTCGCGGGCAACAGCTAGTCTTGTATACAGGTATGTAATAATCAAGCGCAACTTTAAAAAATCATTTTTAAATCTTTAGAAAAAAATACCTAATTTATTAAAGTTTTTAGTTTTGATTGATGGTAATTAGGCATTTTTTTTACTTTTTTTAATTTAATTAAAAAGTTAACCTTCATCGTTGAAAACTAATTAAACTAATAACATACTTATACCTAGTAGATGAGCAAGTTATGCGTTTCAAGATGCCACCCATTTTATAGAAAAAAAACTAAATGTCCTTTATATATGATTATTGAATTCCTTGCCATATAAGTAACCAAACTGTCATATAATGTACATAATAAAATTTAATAGAGTGCCAACTATTCGTGCTAGAAACCATAAAACATTCTTCATTTCTATAACTACATCCTGTAACTGAATAAGGACAGAAAATATAACTTGCATATATTACCTCCCACCTACCTGTGTATCCGGTTTTCCGGTCGTTCCTTCATTACTGTAGATTGTGGTTCCGGTCAGATCCTGCCCTTTTTAGGGTTCCATACCTCAAGAGGAAAAAATAAACTCTTATAGGATCACTTATTTGTCCGTCCGTCTGTCAACCATGTTTTCTCGAGAACGCGTGGAGATATCAAGTTGACAGTAATATCAAATACTTTGGTATAAGGTCCCTTGCAGCTGTAAAAAAATCAAGCTTCTTCGTCAACGCAATCAAAAGATACGGCCGTTTATGCCTCATATTTTGCATATTTTACACAATAAGAAAAATACACACGTTTGTGCGTTTGGCAGTCCTCGGAATCCTCATCATCACATTTTGGAAGGATCTATTAATTGCCTTATTGGTCCATCTTTCTAATTCACCAATATTGGGAAGATGAACACAAAAGCCATAAATAGTGTCATGGCATGGTGTTTCCTCTGCAAGGACAATATTAAGTGTACGTGAACATACAGATCTAATACTTGACACTGATGACTCAAATTGTATGGAATTTGCACTCAATACATCAGTAAGGTTGCATCTCCCAACAGAAAACACTGAGGTGCGATTTTGTAAGAATTGCCGATCCAATCGTCATGTTCGGCGTCAAAGTAATATGAATCATAACGACATTGAGTTAGAGCTCAATTTCGTGTATCCATTCCCATACGTTTAGGTATGTACGATACCATAAACGGATGAGAACGGATACACGAAATTGAGCTCTAATTTAATGCCGTTATGGTTTATTATACTTTGACGCCAAGCTTTGACGATTGGATCGGCAACTTTTAGACTATCGGGGGGCATATCTAAGTATAATTCTATTTCGTTTTCAAAAATTTTACATATTTTTTGTTTGTGGATTTGATCGTAATCGCTAATCTTCCCATTCTATTTAGACATACGAAACGACATTATCCGTTCCGCATTTTACAGAAAATATTTTTATTTTTATATAAAATAAAACATTTATTGATATCTCTCATATTATAATTTTTTGGTACATGCACACAACAAAGATTACTTGCTTTTTGGTGCGATCGTTTTAAAATAGGAAAGACTATTATCCATTTAAAGTAATTTCCAAGCACAGTCCACTGCAAAAATTTATATATTTTGACAATTATGGTATATCACAGGCACTGGCAAAATTGCAATGTAAAAATATCTCGAAATAGGTCTTCAGACTTCAGCTTTAAATTTATGTGCCACTTATTTATTCGACTAGTTATGTATTGACCTTGTTGAATTATTATAAAATTCATAATGACTAACGTGCATTCGTTATGAAGTCACACTTATTAGAAAACTAATATTTCAACTTTTCCAATGAATATTTATGAAATGATTAATAATATCATTGGAAAAGTGACAGCCCTATTGAAAGGAAGTTCATAGTTCAAAGTAACCCGCTGAAGTAACTCACAAAAAACTGTTCGAAGCTAAGATATTAACTTTTAACTTAGAGTCGCTATTGAGATTATAGATTTTTATATATAATAATGAATACGCCAGTGGTGGAAGTGAAAGAAAACCAGGTATTCAGTGTTTCCTTAACCTTTCACTGTAATGTGGATAAGGAGAAGTTTTCCCACATCTCCAAAATGAGAAAGGTATGAGTATTGAGGTATGAACTATGGAGTTTAAATTTAACAACATTACAAACAAATATAAATATAGTTTAAACGTTAAAATATTTAACAATTATTAATGTAAAAAAATTATAAATATTAACGAAGCTATAATAAAAGAAATGTTATTTTGATTGTTATACAATCAAATTCTTCTTATTAATTAGCCAAACATCTGAGCCAGATTATAATTAGTTGACAATTATACTTTATTTTGGAGTTTAATAAAAACAATATAACTTTTAGAAAACTAAACCCAGCTGAAACCTAGATACGATGGAAAAAAGAAAACATGAATCGTACAGCAACAATATCCGCGCTATCATTTTCGTAAATCTCTTGTAAAAACTGACAAAAAGTTGTAATTAATGCAAACAGGGCCGTGCCAAGGCCGGACGTATGATTGACAAACATATTACTACTATTGAACCGTGATTAATGCTATAGTTACTGATTAGCGGTAAACAGTGCATACACCGACGGAAAAACTGTCTTGTTACTACTGTACTGTAGTGTCTTGAAAAAATATTAATAACAAAAACACACTAGGAACACAAAAATTGGCTGGTAGACGAAAAGTTCGCGTTTAGAAACTTTTTTACTGAGCGCGCACACTAGGCGACAAGACAAAACGTCGTTCACCGTAGGTGTCTAGTGTGTTTCACCCCTCAGAACTGAGTCAAAGAGAATGTGGGCCTGGTTGCGTCAGTCGAAGTTTGAAGAACTAAGCAACACTGAGTCCACAGATCACTTAAACATGGACTGAGACAAATCGTAGACTATATACAATAGGCAAATAGCTGAGGACCGAATAATTTATCTATTGGTATTCCTTCGTAGCCAGAACACGTTCAAAATATATCGGTTCCAGTTATTATCAGAAACTTTTCCGAGATAAAAAGTAGCCTATGTGTTATTCCATAGTATAATCTATCTCTGTGCCAAATTTCATTCAGAAACGTTCAGCCGTTTTGGCGTGATTGATCCATCCATCCAAACTTTCGCATTAATAATATTATTAGTAAGTAAAGTATAAGTAGGATATATAGATTACCCTGCTGAATTTATTGTTGGCTTCTTTGCAGACCGGGCGCTTTTGGAACCCTCGCAACTTTAGTATAAGGATACCGTAATTCATTATTACCATCACATAACTAAATGGTAGAATTATACAAAATATTCTACTGACCTTCATTAGTGTACAATGTCACCCACTTTGAATAAACGAATTTTGACTTTATTCTGATGATCTTTCATCTAAAGATACACTTTGGATCTCCGTTAAACTTTATTTAAAATATTTATAGTCCCACAAACTTATCTGACCCGGTGACAGCGTCGCTGTTATAAATCACATTCAAAGTTGCTAATGAATATTAAAAATAAAATAAAAACAAAAACTAAACAGTCATAAAAATTCAGCATCTCTGTTATCGCATTTAGAGTTGCTAATAAATCTTTAAAATAAAATAACAACAAAAACTAACCAGTCATAAAAATTAGTTCCAATTTTGGCCACCGGGTCAGATAAGTTGGTGGGACTGTACTCTGATGTAGGGCATCGAGCCCGGGTTTACCCGGACCGAAAAAACCCGGGTTTTCCCGGTTCTGAGGATTACAAAAAAACCCGGGTTTGATTTTTAAACCCGGGTCGGGTTTTTCGGTTTTTTCTACACTATAATATTATAAAGAGGAAAGATTTGTATTTTTGTATGTAACGAATAAACTCAAAAAGTACTGGACCGATTTTAATAATTCTTTTTTCATTAGAAAGCTGATGATGATGATTTCCTTTGCCGAGTTCGGCAACAGCGACTGAATCTCTGTTAGGTATTTGTATTTGAATAAGGGCTTCGTTCATGTGCCCTGATGTAACTTATGTACCCTATTTTAGCATGGAATAAACGCGCGCAGAGAGGACATGAGAGGGTACCATCAACATAATTGTAAGTAATATAAAATATTGGAGGGTGGTCTACTTTTAAGTTGTTCACGGTAAATGTCCAGATCTAGCCTCCTTTTACTCTCGAATTCAGTGACATTCTGCTGAACCAAGTGCCTCCAACCCCCTCGGTTTTCAGCCAGACTTTCCCAACGAAAGAAGTCGATCTTGCACCTAGTCATATGCCTCTTTTGCACATCTTTGTATCTAAGGAACTGACCGTCTTGTTTCCGCTTTCCGTCCTTCAATTCAGAATAAAAGATGCGCTTGGCTAGTCTTTCGTTGGGCATTCTCACAACATGTCCGCACCAACGCAATTGTCGCCGCATAAGGTATGCCTCAATGCCACTGACTTTTGCCCGCCGCAGCACGTCTGTGCTCCTAATGCGGTCAGACCACTTGACGTTTAGGATGTCACGAAGACATTTGAGGTGAAACCTGTCCAGAACACGAATATTCTTGCGATAAAGCGTCCAAGTCTCAGCGGAATAAAGAAGATTCGGTAATACTATCGCCATGTACACATCGATTTTCGTCCTCAGCTTAATTCCGTGCGATCGGAATACCTTCTCTCGGAGTTTGCCAAATGCTGCTGAGGCAGCACAAATTCTACTTGTTATCTCCGAGTCTATGTCCCCTTTAGATGTTAGGGTGCTTCCGAGATATTTAAATTTGTCAACCTGCTTGAGCTCAGTATCTTGAAGTGATACCCTCAGTGGAGCTTCAACCGATTCCACGGTGTTCATAGCCATTACTTCTGTTTTTGCGATGTTAATTTTTAGACCAAACTTCACACATGAATTATGAAGGTTCATGACAAGCTCTTGTAGGCCGTCTGAGGTATCCGCCACGAAACACAAATCATCTGCATACAAGACTTCTGTGACAAGATCGTAAGAGACTTTGGTATGGGCCCTTAAGCGCCTCAAATTGTACAGCTTACCATCTATACGATAACGAATAGATACACCTTGAGTGGTGCATTTTAAGGCATCGTTGACTACTACGAAAAAGTACAAGGCAAAAAGTGTAGGTGCTAAAACGCAACCTTGCTTTACTCCACAAGTAACCGAAAAGCGCTCAGATTCCTCGCCTTCTACTGATACACAACAGCTCATATTATCGTGTAACAGCCGTAACGCTCTTACAAACTTTTCCGTACAGCCAAGCTTGTCGAGTACCATCCACAAAGCCTCACGAGGCACACTGTCAAAAGCTTTCTCGAGGTCTACAAAACAGAGAAACAAAGGCTGACACTGTTCTCTGCTCTTTTCCTGTATTGACGAATCGAGAAAATTGCTTCGCAGGTACCTCGTTTGGGGCGAAACCCAAACTGGTTTTCTGGCAGAATTCTTTCCGAAATTCCAACTAAACGATTTAAGAGAACTCGGGCAAAAATCTTCCCAGGGGCTGATAACAGCGATATACCCCTGTACGAGTTGCAATCAGCACGATTACCTTTGTTTTTATACAACGTGCAAATTTTGGACACTTTAAAGTCTTCGGGTATCCACTCTTCATCCCACATGCGTGAGCAGAGCTCCCAGACTTTAGATTGCAGCCCATTCCCGCCATATTTAATGAGTTCTCCAGGAATTTTGTCTACACCAACAGCTTTTTTGTTTCTTTGCTGTTTGATTGCAATAGTCACCTCACTGAGTGTAAGTGGACTATTCAAGGACATATCTTTAGGGTGTTCAGGCAAAGATCTAATGTAGTCTAGATCAGCTAACCGATCGACGTTCAGCAGGTTATTAAAAACATTATCACTGAGTAACATAGGCTATATTTAGTATTAGATTACTATAGAAATCTTTAGAAATTCCTATTAAAACCAACCGAAGGTGTAAAAAAATTAGCCATAAAATGTCTTTCATCGCATACGCTGCGAAGAGTATTAATGATAGGACAAAAAAATGTACGACAATATTATAGAATATATCAATATCTACAAAAAACTTCACGAGACTATGTGTCTAACTATTGTAGTTACGTCACTATAACTACTTTTTTACATTTAACAAATTGATAGAAATGCCGATCAAAATCAGACCGTGTTATCCATACCATTTATAAATTTTTATCCAAATAAATAATTTAATATTCAAGACTGTCTCAATACCTGATGATTACTTTTTGAATTATTGAAATCGGACATTCCATTCAAAAGATATCATGAAATTAAAATAAAAATACATGCCGGCGGCGGCCGCCGGCATGTATTTATTATTTATTTATTTATTTGTGATACTACAAAAATGTCTATTGCAGATATTATTTTAATTAGCTTTTAAATACAATAAGTACATGTTACCAAAATAATTCATTTATTGTTAAAACTAATCTCTGCAAGTCTGTGATTAAAAAGACTAGATTACTTACTAAGTTTTAAGATATTCTAAAGAAAAAATTAATTTTTAACACTTTTTTAAACATTAAAACTGGTTTTCATATTTGTAAAGTGACGTTTCATTTATTTAAATTCTTCCTCATCCTTTATATTTTATATTCATTGTAAGAAATCGATATATAAACGCCGATTAGTGTATTTAAAAAAAATTCAATAAAAAGATCGAAATGCTCGAAAAAACCGGACTACCCGGGTTTTGATTACTCTTAGACCCGAAAACCCGGGTTTTTAAAATTGAACCGAGTTTCGATGCCCTACTCTGATGCTTTATAAGTAACTTTCTTCCAATATTTCTTAACATTTTTGCATTAATTTAATTTTATTTTATTGTTTACTAGCAAATGCGCGTGACTTCGTCCGCGTGGATGGAGGTTTTTCGGTTCCCGCGGAACTCTTTAATTTTCCGGGATAAAAAGTATTATTATTACTCTTTATTTTGTACACCATAACACAAAAATATACAGTACACAAATACAGAGAAAACACGAAGAAGGAAGTAGAATACAAAAAGGCGGCCTTATCGCTTAGTAGCGATCTCTGCCAGGCAACCTTAGGATTAGAAGTTGAGGAGATTATGGTATTTGTTTAATACCTACATACTAATACATAAACCATTTACACAAATAACATAATACTCATAATTAAACCTGATGACGTCAATCGTCATCCGCTTGCGTGGATGGGATACGTATACGTACAGTATTTTACTAAAATGCAGCTCGTTCGGTGAGCGGGTGTATAAATTAAAATGTGATACACCACCCGCAAGGGGTGGTGTATTAATATAATCACACAAACAAATACCTACATACTAATACATACACCATTTACACAAATAACATACCTCACACTTATAATTACCTCAATTAATAATTATGTCAACTATTAAATTATATATTACAATAAAATTATTACATTACAAAAAATATTATCTGCATGATAATTTTATTAGATTACAAATCATTACAGTACCCGGCGATAAATATTGCACATCGATCTTTGGAAAGAGACAATCGGCTAATTTCGGCTTCGTAAATCGTTATCTCTGTCGCACAAAATACAAACAGTCTGGTATCTAGTAGGAGCTGTTAAAACAATTATGAGTTGCTTCTTTTGATATTTTTTTTATTCTTTGTATGTATTAAATACACCATTTTTTCTATAAGTGTTGGCTTTAGGATGGGGTAAAATAAAAAAAAAATAAAAAAAAAATTCACATAATGTTTAAAATTACAGCTGTAGTGTACATAATAATAAACATTGTAATAAAAATAATAATAATAATTCTAATTATTCTCTATTACTTCCATTTCACTATCTGTGCTCTCAAAGAGGACAATATCACTGTCACTGTCAGCCGTATTTATCACTAGTCTATCAGTGTAATTGTCTAAACCGTGTTGAATGCTTCTATATTCATTCTCACATTTGATTGCATGATCGCAAACCTTTTTCCATTCTTCAGCCCCGATCATGTTTACTTTTTCAGTCAAAAATGCTTTTACTGTAGTTACATTCATACCCACATTTCTAGAGGCTACATAGCCTTTCAGTTGAGACTATATATTTTCTATTGGATTAAAATCCGGATGATATGGTGGCAATCGCAACACAGTGTGCCCATGTTCGGCAAGTATTTTGTCCACGGAAAACTCTGTATACCTCTCCTTGTGCTGACATATAATAGCGTAAATCTGGGCTTTTGTTAATTTTGGATCAACTGGAATTTCGTGTCTGCTTAACCAGTTCATCATTTCCTGTTTAATGGTGGTTGAGTTGGGGGGTCTTTCAACATATTTGTTGTGTAGGCAGAATGTGTTTCAGTACTAACTTCATTTAATATATTGTTCAAAGTTCTTCTTGAAATTCCAGTGGCAATTGCAACTCGCTCTTGAATCTTCTTAAAATAACAACTTACATTTTCATCTTCATTTTTTTTAATCTGTCCGCTTCGGTTACAAAATATTTATAAACATTGTAGATAATTTCGCGTGACTGACCTCGTAAAGGTTTCCCTCTTTTTCCTAAAGATGCCATAGTAGAACTTTAAATTATTTAAATTTGGGGGTGTTAACAACTCCCAATATATATTATCACTTGAACAGCGACTGACAGTGAAGTTTTGTCAGTCATATAGGTAGTGTGCGACAGAGATAACGCTATACGAAGCCGAAATTAACCGATTCTCTTTCCAAAGGTCGATGTGCAATATTTATTGCCGGGTACTGTAGTTTGTAGCATGTGTTAGCATTATTACTGTTTGTCATTATATTTCATGAAACGGGAAGTATAATATCAGTCAATTTGACTAGTTTCATGTCATTCGATTTAATCTGCGGATACCGACGCCATATTGAAAATAGTTAGTATAAATACGAGTGTTCTGACGATGGTAATTCATTCTCCTGCAGGCAGACGCAGCGATTATTGAATACTTTTTTGTTTAGATCGCAATTTGGTTTAGAGCACAGAGTACATTATATATACTGGTATAGAGTTGCTACTCGACTTTCCATGTACAGCGACATCTATCGGGAAGTTGTCCAACTTAAATATGTATATATTTATCCATAGCACAATGCTATAGTACTATTTAATACAAAGCGTATTGCATAATAATTTATCTTAAATAATACAAGATCACCTAATTCTGCAACTATAGAATTATGTGACCTTGTAATGATTAAGATAAATAATTATTATACAATAAACACAAACTGTAAAGATGTTCAGATGTTATTAAATGAAACGCATGTTGATTATTTTCTCTTATATTCTCAATTACAAAAAATATACATAAAGTATAACAATTATTCCACAGTTTCATGTTTTTCATATCGTACACACTTAATACACACTCTATTAATATAGTTTCGCATTGTAACGAATTTATCAAAACAATAATAATTTTGTCCACCCGGCATCCGGCATGCTAGAAAACGTCACCAGAACGTCACTGTCAATGTCGAATTTCAAACTTTAAAATGGCGGCTATCCACGTTTGGAAATTAAAACACAAATGTTTCATTAAACTTCTAACTCATTCCACTAAACTTAATTTATAACAGATAAATCTTTATAAATTATCCAAGATAACTCATATTCTACTCAAAAAAAAGTTTTATATATTATTATAGCTTTGTGTTTATATAAATGGCAAAATCATTAATTTATCTAAAACATAAGCTTCTGAACGAACACTTAGTTCAGCGCCATTACAGACCCTGATCACAGACTTTTAAGTATACATACTTTCAGTACAAGATAAGCGCCATGAGCGCCATCCTTTAGGGAGTTGTGGAACTAACATCCCCATACAACAGAAAAATGTTCTAAGTGCAAAGGCCCTGGTTTAGAGCTTAACGATAGCAATCGTGGCCAGATCAAATGAATATTGTCTTTAGGTTTAGCTAACTTTTATCTTATTAGATTAAATCTCTCGTGGAACCGCTACACGTTGTGACCATTCGCTCGTGCAAGTTCCAAATGAGAGTACAAATATATTAAAAGTGTCTCAGTAATACCTACTTCTGGATTGTCGCATTGATAGCATTAAATTGTAGCATTATGTGTATAGTAGCATCTAAATGATTCAATGTAGCATCAAAAGTATAGTGCATAATTATTTTACAATCAACAGCGCACTTGACATATTTGCTTGTTGCTCGCAAATTGGAGCTTGTTATATCAGTAGATACAATAAAATTACCTCCTAATCATACCAATATTATAAATGCGAAAGTGTGTCTGTCTGTCTGCTACTTTTTCACGGCCCATCTGTTCAAGCGAATGTGATGAAATTTGTTATGTTAAGTTTGTATCCTGGGGAAGGGACATAGGCTACTTTTTATCCCGGAAAATTAAAGAGTTCCCGAAGGAATCAAAAAATCAATATCCACGCGAAGAATATTATAATTATATCAACTAGTAATATTATAAATGGGAAAGTGTGTTTGTTTGTTTGTTTGTCCTTCAATCACGCCGCAGCGGAGCAAATGATCGACGTGATTTTGTGGCATGGGTATAGTTGAGGAAATGGAGGGTGACATAGGGTACTTTTTATCCCGGAAAATTAAGGAGTTCCCACGGAAATCAAAAAACTTAAACCACATGGATGAAGTCGCGGGGATCAGCTAGTGAATGAATTTACTAAGATGCGGTGCTTTAGTATTCATCAAATATTAGTATTCAAGTCTAGCAATTAGCATCTTTCAACATATCATTGGTGTGACAGCAAAAAAATCTTTTGATGTAAGTACATAAATATTTTAGAAACGCCTCATTGATTACGATAGAGATTAATTATTTTGCACTAGCTGATGCCCGCGACTTCGGACCACAAAGTTACGGGCAAACGCTAGCAATTTTAAAAAAGTTAGTGAAACAATTAATATTTAACCCAAAAATCTGCGTTGTACCAAAATTATCTTGGATCTTGCAATGATTTGCGCTGCAATTAGAAGTTAGAATACTTTAAACAATTAAAAAACACGACTGCCCTGCCAAAAAACGAACTAAAAAGTTAAAAATCTATATGAATGTAGTTAAATTAGAATCTTATTCACATTTTTATTAAATGATATTTTTTTGTGAATCACTGGATATTGAACTGTAGTGTTATATTAGATATTGTTAGATGATGATTATATAGTTAATCCTATAGTCGATATTTTTTTTTCAAATTTAGTCTTTAATGCGGGATCATGGTCACCCCATCAATTTTTTTTTTAAATTTTACTAGACTATATCACCCGGAATAAGCTAGGGATTCTAACAATACCTCATTTATCAAAATCGGTTCAGGCGTATAGAAGTTATGGTTGAATATACAAACTCACATACATACATACATACGTACATACAAGAACCCTCAAAACAATATACTCCTTTTTTCAGGCAGTCGTATAAAAAATACTTCAAAACTGATTTAAGTATAGGATGACATAAATCAATCATTCATTACCCGCTTACCAACGAATCGATTATAAAAGCGTACGATCGTCGTATCTTGATTGAATTCGACACGATGTCTCGTTTAATCAATTGCACACCCATGTTGTTTCATGTTACATAATTCATTGTCCAACATCTTCGCCAGTTGGGTTAGCATGAAATATGCCTTGAGATATAGTCGTGATAAGTGACTTTTCTTTTCTATGAAAAGAGCAACTGCTGAGTTTCTTGCCGGTTCTTCTCAGCAGAATCAGTTTTCCGAACCGGTGGTAGAGTCTTAACGTTTCATAAGTGACACAAGCTGTCAATAATACGGTGGGCATAGTCCTCGTCACCTATTTTTTTTTACAAGTTAGCCCTTGACTGCTTTGCTTGTGTAAGTGATGGTGCAGTCTAAGTTGGTAGCGGGCTAACCTGTTACATGAAATATATGTTACATAATTCATTGTCCAACATCTTCGCCAGTTGGGTTAGTATGAGATATGACTTGAGATATAAAGTCTTGATAAGTGACGCAAGTTGTCCTAAGAGAAATCTATCATTTAATTTTGCTAATTACTGGGTGATGCCTGTGATTTCGTCTGCGTGGTTTAAGTTTATTTGATTCCGGGATTTTAATGATTAATTTTTCGGGATAAAAAGTAGCATATGTCACTCTACAGGTCCTCAACTAAACCCATGTCAAAAATCACGTTTATCCGTTGCTCAGTTGAGACGTGATGGGAGGACAAACCAACAAACCAATAAACCAACAAAAAATACATTTTCGCATTTATTAGTATGATATGACATATATGTGACGTATATTATGACATGAGCTAAGAACAGGTTATCAGGTACAGGTCAATCTATGCTTTAGATTAGTCTAGACCGATACCTAAAAATGTGTACATAACTGAAGTCGGTTTATTAATACGGTCCTTACATTACTCACACACACTACGGACAGGAAAAGTCAAATGTCCGCGTGATTATCAAATACGATGTATCCTATCGCGGTAGTATGAGCAGCCCTATAAAAGAATGTGCATGAATTTTTGGTCTGTCAGACAAATATTTTAAGCCGTGGTGGATTTTCGCCCTTGTACTGTATTACCATAAGTATCACAAAAGGTAACTTTACGAAATTTAAATCGATGGTACTGCATTTTAAACCTATCAAACACTTTAGGTCCGTTTCATTCAGATATTATTATGTCAGACGTAATAATATCTGAATGAAACTGTTTAAACTTCAGACAGTCGAATTCCATCGACCTTAGTGAGATATAAAATCTTATACTAACCCTTCAAATAGCAACCAAATGAAACGAATAAGGAAAATTTTATGTCGTTGTTTGCCTGATCGTAATGTTAAGTTAATAATTTTATTGATTACACGTTTTGCTTGACTGCAATCTTAATTAACTTATTAAGGAGTAATCGTCGCCCGAGGGTCTCTCTACGTAGTATTTATCATAGCTGAGGGTCGTGATCCCTTTCCATTATCAAAAAGGGATTTCTAAGGTTAATAATACGGTGGGCATCGTCCTCGTCACCTATTTTTTTTACAAGTTAGGCCTTAACTGGTTTGGCTGTGTAAGTGATGATGCAGTTTAAGTTGGTAGCGGGCTAACCTGTTAGAGGTTATTTGTTAAATGTATTAAATAAATAAATAAAACTGTTGATACATCAACGTATAGATAAATAAGATATACTTATTCCTAATCCTAATTAATCCTAATCGGTTTCTACACGATGCTACCGGTTTTTTTAATTCACTACAAGTTAGACCTTGACTGCAATCTCATCTAATGGTAAGTGAAAATGCAGTCTAAGATGGTAGCGGGCTAACCTGTTAGGGGCATGGCAGTTAAACCCATACCCCTATTCGGTTTCTACACGGCATCGTACCGGAACGCTACATCGATTGGTGGTACGTTTCTACCGGTTAGGTGGTAACTCCCAGTGGACCAGACCAGAGAAAATTCATAAATTATAAATTCCCAAATTGGCCCTGGTGGGGATCGAATCTGGAACCTCCCGCTTATGATAACACGGTGCTCACGACTACGCTAAGGAGGTTCTCATGAGAAAAAAAAGAGGTTTATCATAAGCTCCTTATGAAACACTTTCTAAGCAAATCACTCTTTATATCGATAACCTAATCGACACCTTGATAGGTCGATAATTATAAATTATAATTATGTTGAATTACATTTATTTAAGTGCAGCTTGTAGTTGAGAGGTTGCTGAACATGTTTTTTAAATATTATCTAATGAAGCAGAAAATTAACGCCCTTCACACCAAAAACTTGTTTGTTATAATACTATTTTACTATTTTGTTACTTCAAAAGGGGTTTTTGGAATCTTATCGTAAAGAGATAAGCCCTGAACCCATACTGCCAACGCTTAAAGCAATATTACTCAAAATGACTGTTTGATATCACGTACCTTGACGTTTCAAAAATAAGTATTATAATTATTCTAAAACATGAAAGTCAACAATAATGAAATATATTGGCAGTGACTGACACACCAATGTCCAGCCCAAAACCTTGGACGGAGAAGGCTGGAAGGCGTTTGAATATTTAAGTATAGAGACTGGACTACCTACTATCCCGCCATTTTTGTTTTTCAAAATAACGGCCATTCGTTATTTTGAAAAACAAAAATGGCGGGTCAGTACTATCGGTATGTGACAAGTTCTTCCAAAGCGTCCTATAGTCTAGGCAATAAAGTTAGTCGACCCCAACAATAATTTGATGATAAAGTATCATGAGTTAAACGTATATTATAAATATCCAATAGAAAATCAGTAAGGAAGTAAGGGTTTTATGCTATACCTAATTGTTAAAGCAGGAAGGTACGTAATCGCGTAAACGCAGTTTACGATTGATAATAAAATCGTTTTAAATATCCATGTTCTGCATGATTATTTCGTTTGATATTTCGGTTTAGTGTAAATATACTATTTTCTATTATTTGAAAAAGAAATCCATAAAATATTCAGTCATAAATATTAAGTTTTAGGTATAAATACTTGACTTCCGGATGGATTTTTTGTTGGATATTTTTGTATAAGTATTGGTTCATACCACTGCAACCCTGCCAAGTTTCAACGACTGAGGATTTAATGCAGGGGTCTCCATACAACAAACCGCCCCATTGCTAGACTACTAGGTTTGCGAGACAAAAGTTAACAAAATTGGCGCCACAAGTACACCTTAGATAGCTTGTGTCGAAAACCTATTACAACGCTAAAAATATAGTCCGTCAAAACTATCTGACGAAAATGTGTCTGTCTGCTACGCTTTCACGGCACAGCACAGTCAATTTAGCACAGGAATAGGTTGTATCCCGGGGAAGGACATAGGCTACTTTTTATCCCGGAAAATTAAAGAGTTCCTGCGGGTATCAAAAAACAGGCATCATCTTTTATTGGAAAAAGTAATATTATGTAAAACTACGGAACCTGCACGTATTTGTGAAGTACGCACAAGTCATCAACACTGTGATTAAGGCTCTGGAGCCAAACTACCATCGCATAAAGCCGTATTGTTTTAGTATTGTTTAAGAATTATAATCCTTATTTTAGGGACTTCAAGGCGCATGACGAAAAGCTGTCATTTTGAAATAACACTGCTAATTTAAGCGATGGTAGTAACCACACTGTAGTAAAAACTTTCCCAAAACAAACCGGCTAGGTCGCTTAAACTAATTAATATTATTATTTTATTCTAATTAACTATTAGTATTATTATAGCATGTTTATCAACACTCGACAAGAAAACGATATCTCGAAATTACTATATCATAATTTATACCTAACCTGTATTTGACTATCTCCCTGGCGTGGTGGTGAGCGCTATAGTCTTTTATAAACGGGAAGTCCCGGGTTCGACCCCGGTAGGGTCAATATGGGAATTTATAATTTCTTAATGTTCTCCCTACTGGCAAAGTCGTGCCGCCAGCAGATTTAGCGTTCCAGTACGATGTCATGTAGAAAAACTAGAAACCGATTACAGTTATGGGTTTAATATAACTGCCATACCCCTAAAAGTGGTAACTAACCACGGCCGAAGCCTCCCATCAAACCAGACCAGAGAAAATTCAGAAATTATAAATTCCCAAATTGACGATGGGGAATCCAACCTCCGACATCCCACGTTAAGACAACAGCGCTCAAAACTGCGCCAGGGAGGTCGTCAAAAAAGCTATCACCCCTTTTTCATACAGCCTATATAAGGCTCAGTTTAATTGTTTGACATCGCCGACAATAGGTGACCTCCGACCTCCCACGTTAAGACAACAGCGCTCAAAACTGCGCCAAGGAGGTCGTCAAAAAAGCTATCACCCCTGTTTCCTACGGCCTATATCCGGCCTAGTTTAACTGTTTGACATCGCCGACAATAGGTGACCTCCGAACTCCCACGTTAAGACAACAGCGCTCAAAACTGCGCCAGGGAGGTCGTCAAAAAAGCTATCACCCCTATTTCATACAGCCTATATAAGGCTCAGTTTAATTGTTTGACATCGCCGACAATAGGTGACCTCCGACCTCCCACGTTAAGACAACAGCGCTCAAAACTGCGCCAAGGAGGTCGTCAAAAAAGCTATCACCCCTGTTTCCTACGGCCTATATCCGGCCTAGTTTAACTGTTTGACATCGCCGACAATAGGTGACCTCCGACCTCCCACGGTAAGACAACAGCGCTCAAAACTGGGCCAGGGAGGTCGTCAAAAAAGCTATCACCCCTATTTCATACGGCCTATATCCGGCCTAGTTTAATTGTTTAACATCGCCGACAATAGGTGACCTCCGACCTCCCACGTTAAGACAACAGCGCTCAAAACTGGGCCAGGGAGGTCGTCAAAAAAGCTATCACCCCTTTTTCATACGGCCTATATCCGGTCTAGTTTAATTGTTTGATATCGCCGACAATAGGTGAACGAAACAAAGGGTGTACCAACATCCTCAGCCAGTGTCCGCCATCAGCGTCGGACACGCAAATAATGGAACAATTAGACGATTGCTTCACACCAGCAGCTGACGTGACGCGTTTGATTTACCGTCACTCGTTAGACACATCCGACTTTTGTCTACAGTCTAAAGCTAAACCCACCGAGCACCGAACTTTCAACATGATCGTCATCTTGACCTATCTACTGAGCAATCGTCTCCGATTAAAAAAACTGAACAAATCCCATACTAATTTCCATATTCCATACAAATTCCATATTATTCCATACTTATATCATGAATGCGAAAGTGCGTCTATCTGCCTTTCTGTCTGCACCATTAGACGATTGCTTCACACCAGCAGCTGACGTGAGGCGTTTGATTTACCGTCGTGGTTTTCAACATGATCGTCATCTTGACCTATCAACTGAGCAATTGTCTCCGATTAAAACAACTGCAGGGCCACCGCGTATCTTTTGCATCAATCATTGTTACAGTATCACTTGTTGTGATTGGCTAAATTTATGGTATTGTTGCTGCGTCAATGGATTTTGTCCAATAGTGGAAGAGTGTTATCCAATCAGAGGTGATTGCGATCGTTACACTGTAGCTGTCAGAGATACCCAGTCGCCCTGCTGAACATATTCCATACTTCCATAAAAATTCCATATTATTCCATACTAATATTATTATGAATGCGAAAGTGTGTCTGTCTGTCTCTCTGACTGCAACGCTTGGTACAGGGGTAGGCTGTATCGCGGGGAAGGACATAGACTACTTTTCATCCAGGAAAATTGAAGAGTTTCAGCGGGAATCAAAGACTATTTATCCACGCGGGCGTCATCTTTTTTGTATTATAAACTAGCTGATGGCCGTGACTTCGCCCGCAAGGTATTCTAGACCATAACCTATCTCCGTGCCAAATTTCATCCAGATCCTTTGTGCCGTTCTGACGTGATTGAGTAACAAACATCCATCCAGCCCTGCAAACTTTCGCATTTATAATATTAGTATAGACAATAGGCTAGATAACGTGGGGCTAGACCTTAAAAATAAGAAGTATCAGAAACGGATCCATCTTAAAACGAGGCACACAGATAACATAATCAGTTTACAGTCCATTGTGGCGTTTTCACACGCATTGTAACTTATATCGCAAGCCGTAATGTGGTAACAATGAGGAATTAAACCTCCCCAAGGTCACAGCTTACCGCCAAGTGAGACAAGGCAGCTGGGTTTTAAGGTTACATCTGAGACTAATAGCGCATTCAGCCGGTTAAATTACCTGATTTAATAAACTTAAGGGTTTCCAGGGTTCCGTACCTAGAGAGGAAGAAGTTTTTTTTTTCAATTATTATTCATTATAGGCTTTTGTATACAGTCTAACGCTAAATCCACCAAGTCCCGAAATTTCAGCATTATCGTTATCTCAACCTATCACTACTGAGCAACGGTCTTTTTTAAAATTCATTATAGGCTTACGCTTGACCACAATCACATCTGATGGGATGTGATGATGCGGCCTAAGATGGGACGCGCTTGCCTAGAAGATGCCTATTCACTCTTGATTTAAAGATACCCGAATTGTAAAAATAAATAAATCATTATCATTACCTAAAAGTTCTTGAGCTAACTCTCCGTAATACATTCCGTAGAATACCGACAGACAGGCAACTTAGTCTTAGGTCCTCTTGCAGCATCCCGTAAATTGTTTTTAATTTTCGTTATATTTGTCCTTTCTATGAGTCCCTGGGTAAGCGATGAAGAAAATGACGCTCAGGTAGCATAATATTAAAGTTGAATTGCGTCCATTTTAAACACATCACGATAATCATCAATTTATATCTATACTAATATTATAAACGCGAAAGTTTGTATGTATGGATGCATGAATGTTTGTTACCCAATCATGCCCCAGAACGGCTGAACGGATCTGGATGAAATTGCACAGGGATACACTTATTATAAGTCTGAAAAAACACATTGGCAACTTTTATCCCGAAAAATTAAAGAGTTCTCGCGGGAAACATAAAACCTCAAGCCACGCGGACGAAGACAAGGGCAGTGAGTTAAATAAATCAAAAGAGCTATCTGTTTCGGACGTTAAGTAAATTGTGAAGAGACAACAATGAGGCCTCAATACCCGGTCAAGGTCTCAGCACGAGGATGGATTAACGCGGATAAGGCCTCGCCATTTTACACGCCTCTGACGACCCGTAGAAAGTGACTGACAGTGATTTAAAGCCACTTAAAAGCTCTCGTTAAGCCCAAAGTGCATCGTATTTATGACTAGCTGATGCTCGCGAATTCGTGTGTATAAGTTTCCCTAAGTAACTGCCTCGTCGGTCTAATGGTTAGCATGTTCGACTGCGACTGACGAGGTCCCGGGCTCGAGTCTCGGTCGGGCCTTAACAAGTATTGGGTTTTTCTGGCAAGGAAATTAAAACTAGCCCGGAGTTAGGAAGTTGGCGGTGTTTCACCTCGGTCTCGGAGAGCATGTAAAGCCGTCGGTCCCGCGCCTGATCTCTCTCCGGTCGTGTCGGATTTGCGTCCCATCGGGCTATGAGAGTAAAGGAACAGAGTAAAGAACTTGTGCACTATAATATCTCCCGCGCAGATGGCTAATCTCTCTGGAGATTGGCCGCCGTGGCCGAAATTCGGTCGGGATGTTTTTTATTTTCTTATAAGTTTCGCATTTATAATATTAGTAAAGTATGTGAATGAAGGTATATAAGATTGTGCGATAGGAACAGGCGTTAGTTGGCGGAAGTCCATGATAATGAAAGAAGTAGAACTTTAATAATATAATAATAATAACAGGGTGTAATCCTCCGCCCGCTACAACTATTTAATTGTGTATTTTTGTGTGTAAGTTCATTTATTTCAATTTATTAACATAAGTTTTATTATACCTTTTTGGCCTCATATATGTATTTATTTTGTATGCGGGTGTGAGAGTTAAATTCATGTAGATAATAATAATTTGCTATAAACCGCCACAGTAAGTAAATCTATGTGGTACAGTGTGTATCTTGCGATATTCACCACACCACATATATCCTCCAAAGTATTCTCAAAGTACGTTTCACTCCGACACCGAAACATCTTCAGGAGATGTTGACTCGACATTGCTCGATTGTAGTTTCTTTACAATTAATACGATTGCAAAGTTCTACTTCTTTCAATTTATGATTTTATCCAATGTCCATGTAATTATATGTTTTCATTTTTACTTGTACTTTTTTTTGGCTAAATAAAGGATTATTTATTTATTTATTTATTTATTTATTTATTTATTGTGTTTAGGTACTGCCGAGCTGTGAATATTATAAGTTTCAATTTCCAAGTCAAGTGTCACGTGTTATCTGATGGTATGTGGGAATCTCGTGATACGGAGACATTGTGCGAAACGCCCAAAAAACTGCAATGATCTCCATTAAAAATAGCACATTACTCATTGTTTTTTCGCTGTAAACGCCCAAAAAACTGTAATGATGTGCATTACACTCTCATTGTTATTCGCTGTAAATAGGCAATTGAATAAACCGAATCCGAGATAAGTATCAAGATTTTTCAATTCGATGATCTGCCTGTGGGAAATAGGAAAACCTACACCAAGTGAGCTCATTTGTAATTAAAATAGGACAGTTAATTAATAGGACAGTTTGGTAACCTCCCTGGTGCAGTGGTGTGCGCGTGGTCTTAGTTGGGAAGTCCCGAGTACGATTCCCGGGTCAATTTGTAAGTTTATAATTTCAGACTGTCTTTGTTCTGGAGGCTTCAACTGATGCTAGTTACCGCCCTACCAGAAAAGACGCACCGGCGGTTTAGCGTTCCGGTACGATGCCGTGTAAAAACCAAATATTTAGTTGTAACTGCCATACTTACCCCTAACACGTTAGCTCGCTACCGTCTTAGACTAGCCACTTACCATCAGGTGATATCGCAATCAAGGATTAAAAGTTATGAGCCATGGACGGGTGGAAAACTAACGTCGGACATATTTCTTAACTAACTGATAAACATCTATCCATCCCAGTGGCGATTTTTCTAAGATTGCAGCTGCAACAGCATTTTTCGCAGCTTGCGCCGCAATACCAATAATTATGAATAAGTTACTAATCAATTTTACTAGATTTATTTAAGAATATACTAATATTTTAAGAGAAATAGAATAGAGAATAGAATAATTTATTTGCAAGAATGTGGTACAATTATTAGGTCTTAAAATTATATTGTGCTGACACATTCAACCATTTCATTAGTGTGCAAATTTTTATAATAATATTATATCCGATTTACAATTAATAATTCAACAAATTAACAATACCCACCAATAAAATACAATTCAAACTATCGCATGTTAAATTTATAAAACTCATATTAATAAAAATAAAATGAAAACAATGGTGCGTGCAACATAATTTACATTAAAATATATATCAGTCCATATGTCATAGTTTAAAATAAAATTCGTTCAAATCAAGTTAATAGATATTACAATATCAATAGTTAAGTGATATAACTCATTCAAGCTATAGAAACATTTCTTCATTAGCCAGTCTCGATACCATACCAGTTTATCAATTAAATGATTGCGTTAGTTGATAATTATTTAAATTAACGCGCGCTCAATGAACACGTCGTTGGGTTGTCTCTGGTTGGGTTTTTTTTTTTAAGCCACTGGGAAATGCATTTACGCATCCCACCCCTATTGGATGGGTATGTGGGACTCACCGGCGAACCGAAATACCCATTAAAACCCAGTGGCGTGTATTCTGTCATCTCTGGTTGGGTTATGCGTCCAGTGCCGTAGCATCGCCTCATGGCTCGTACTGAGAGAACCTTCAACCTCTTTGTTTTCTTTTTGTTGACGGGGGGGAAATCTTAAGATACCCGACTTCCTGGGGGGGAAATCGGGTTATGTAAGATTTCGACCTACTAAAACCCCCTCGGTGGCCAACCTTAACAAATGTTGGGAGGCTCCGAGATCGGCACACATCACCCGCTACAACCGCTCACAACATACGGGCCGAAGGCTTGCGTTACGAATTGTGCATAGCTGCGTGTACCGCGTAGTATTATTTTCGAAACGTAATGTTTATTTTTAGTTTATCAGTTAATTTAATTATATTATGAGTGTTTTGATTAATAGTAAGCGTTATAATAATGTAATGAAATTACTATGAATTTATGAATTTAGGTAAATGTACTTTATTGAGAAAATACCTAACCATCAGCTAGCCCAAACCCAAGATTGACCACCAGGAATCGCCACTTATCCATCCATCCATCCATCCAAACTTTCGCGTTTATTATAATAGTATAGATTTTTTAAATAATCTTAGATTTGCTAAGACCTATTTAATGTTTTCGTGTGGTTAACTTGCAAATGCGCTTGAAACACATAAATCATAGCTCAAAGTTAAGACCACTCTAACTTGTTACGGTAACCTTCTAATTCTAATGAAGAGCATTAGTACCTCTACCACAAGATTTCAAATATTATTAATATTCCAAACATTCCAAGTTAGCTCTCGAAGCGGATACATTGCGGAATTAAATCGATAGTACTGAATTTGGGACTTTAAATAAACCACATTGACAAGTTTTCCTACGTGAGTGACAAATGCGAGTCGATACAACGCGACGCGACAGTATTAAACAGTAGCTGATTGTTGTGTCTCACCTAGGACAACGGGTAATTTTCTATGACGTTGCATCGCATCGCATTGCGTCGCGTCGCGTGGCGTCGCTTCTGTCCCTTACCTAGGACAACGGGTCATTTCTATGACGCGACTCGACAGTATTAAACAGTAGCTGACCGTTGTCTCTCACCTAGGACAATGGGTCATCGCGTCGCCTCTTGCGGTCACCTAGGACAATGGGTCATTTTCTATGACGTCGCATTGCGTCGCGTCGCGTGGCGTCGCTTCTGTCCCTTACCTAGGACAACGGGTCATTTCTATGACGCGACTCGACAGTATTAAACAGTAGCTGACCGTTGTCTCTCACCTAGGACAATGGGTCATCGCGTCGCTTCTTGCGGTCACCCAGGACAATGGGTCATTTTCTATGACGTTGCATCGCGTCGCATTGCGTCGCGTCGCGTGGCGTCGCTTCTGTCCCTTACCTAGGACAACGGGTCATTTCTATGACGCGACTCGACAGTATTGAACAGTAGCTGACCGTTGTCTCTCACCTAGGACAATGGGTCATCGCGTCGCTTCTTGCGGTCACCCAGGACAATGGGTCATTTTCTATGACGTCGCATTGCGTCGCGTCGCGTGGCGTCGCTTCTGTCCCTTACCTAGGACAACGGGTCATTTCTATGACGCGACTCGACAGTATTAAACAGTAGCTGACCGTTGTCTCTCACCTAGGACAATGGGTCATCGCGTCGCTTCTTGCGGTCACCCAGGACAATGGGTCATTTTCTATGACGTTGCATCGCGTCGCATTGCGTCGCGTCGCGTGGCGTCGCTTCTGTCCCTTACCTAGGACAACGGGTCATTTCTATGACGCGACTCGACAGTATTGAACAGTAGCTGACCGTTGTCTCTCACCTAGGACAATGGGTCATCGCGTCGCTTCTTGCGGTCACCTAGGACAATGGGTCATTTTCTATGACGTCGCATTGCGTCGCGTCGCGTGGCGTCGCTTCTGTCCCTTACCTAGGACAACGGGTCATTTCTATGACGCGACTCGACAGTATTAAACAGTAGCTGACCGTTGTCTCTCACCTAGGACAATGGGTCATTTTCTACGACGTCGCATCGCGTGGCGTCGCTTCTGTCACTTATCTAGGACAACGGGTCATTTTCTATTGTGTCGAATCGCGTCACGTTTGTTCATATTCACATTCATATTCATTTATTTGCATTTTTTGCCCTGTTAGGGCGAACCAAGTACCATACACTAATAAATTGACAGTTATTAAAATACGCTACATTAGGTTACCTTATATTAATTATTACATTTATATTGAAATTAAAATTAAAACATAAAAATCAGGTTTCTGTTCTTCTGTCGCTCGCCTAGGACAAGGTAACACTCATGTGTTTCGACGCTCGAATACGGTTATCGTCGGTGTTTTTTACACAAAACTTGTTTTTTTTTATCCACTACAAGTTAGCCCTTGACAGCGATCTCACCTGATGGTAAGTGAAGATGCAGTAAGATAATAATATAAGAGAAATAAGATGGCAGCGGGCTAACCTGTTAGGGGCATGTCAGTTATATTAAACCCTCCCTATTCGGTTTCTACACGGCATCGTAACGGAACGCTACATCGCTTGGCGGCACGTCTTTTACCGGTAGGGTGGTAACTAGCCACGGCCGAAGCCTCCCACCAGGCCAGACCAGGGAAAATTCAGAAATTATAAATTTCCAAACCCTATCGGGGATCGAACCCGGGACCTCCGCCCGTTAAGGCAACAGCGCTCAACACTGTGCCACGGAGGTCTTATCGTGTGGTATGGGTACTGACGGATGGGTGATTTGTGTTCGAAGTTCGGATCGCCTAATACGGCCAAATTTACATAATGAGAATATCTCTCACGGTTACTAGCTTACGCGAAATTCAACCTTAAAGTTTGTTCGTTAAGATTCAAAAAGTGTTATGCATAAAAATTATTCCGATTCCGTATGATTAAGTAGTAATTTTTTTTAAATTATTGTTTATAACGATCAAATGCCCTACAAATTTTATCAGATTATATCTGAGTACTCATTACCTACTAGAGTGGTCCAACCCACGCTTTACCAAAATGGATCGTGAAAGGTCCCGGGTTCGAGTCCAGGGTCAGGCCATAAGCAGGTTTTGGGTACTTCTGACTACAAATTCTCAGTACAAGTCTGGTTACAAGTTAGGAAGTTGGCGGTGTTTCACCGTCGTGCCTCGGAGAATACGTAAAGTCGTCGGTACTGCACCGGATCTCTCCGGTCGTGTCGGATTTCCGTAATAAAGGAAAAGAGAGTGCACCCGTGTTTACGCAAACACTTGTGCAAACCCGCGCTATGTGCGCCGCCGTGGAGGACATTATTCCGTTGCTCCGTTGCAGCGTGATTAAAGGACAACCCAACAAACAAACACGCCTTATATCGAACAGTAACCACCGTGGAGGCTTTGGCCGTGGCTAATTACCACCGTACCGGCAAAGACGTTAGTTAGAGTTCCGGTACGGTGCCGTGTAGAAACCGCATAGATATGGGTTTAATATAACTGCCATGTTATATTAACTAACACTAACAGGTTAGCCCGCTACCATCTTAGACTGCATCGTCACTTTCCATGACGAGATCGCAGTCAAGAGCTAACATGTAGTGGTGAAAAAAAAGAGTGTTTCTGCGCAGAGTTCGACTTACCCCGCGGCTATTAAACGAACTCTAATACTTCTAAACTCAATAAGTCCTAATAATGATGCAATAGCATTACATTTTTTTTTTAATTATATAGGACGCCCATTATATTCACTGCCTCGTTGGTCTAGCGGTTAGCGTAGTCGACTGCGGATCACGAGGTCTTGGGTTCGATTCCCGGTCGGGCATTAAAAAAATTGTTAGGTATTGGGTTTTTCAATTATGAAATTCTCAGTGCCAGCCCGGAGTTGGAAGTTGGCGGTTTATGTGGAGAGCACGTTAAGCCGTCGGTCCCGGTTATTATCACTAACATGATAATAGTAGTTAAAGCCCGCCAACCCGCATTGGAGCAGCGTGGTGGGTCTAAGCTCCTAATTCCCTCTCTCCTATGAGAGTGGAGGTCTGTGCCCAGCAGTGGGACGTTAATAGGCTGTAGTGGATATAGTACGTAGCCTAAGGTGGAGCGCGCTTGCCTAGAAGATGCCTATTCACTCTTGATTTGAAGGTACCTATATTAAAAGAGGAGGGGAAAACGGAAGCCGGTAGGGCATTCCACATCCTAGCGGTTCTAATTAGAAACGAGGAAGCAAATCGCTTCGTACGAGCCCGCGGAATTTCAACTGCGTAAGGGTGCAGACCTTGTCGATGCCTTGCGGTTCGATAATAAAAAGGTGACGGAGGAACCAGATCGAATAGTTCCTGAGCACACTCTCCGGAATATATCCTGTAGAATACCGACAGACAGGCAACTTTTCGCCGATGTTCTAAGCTTTGCAGCTTAAAGAGGTATAAAGAGGTTGCATGGTAAAATAGCAGGGGAGGAGTCGCCAGTGAAGTGAAGTGATCTATATTAAACGCGGAGGCTTCACTTGGCATTTTGCGAAGCTATGCTCACGACCGTAGACTCGATTATTGCGATAAAGCATCTGTGACTGGCGTCTTACAATAATATAAGAGTGCTTAACATTTTTAGGGCTCCGTCCAACATTTACGTACGTAAATGGTAAAAAAAGGGACTCCATCGGAGTACATAAAAATATTGCCCAACTTAACATCAATAAAATTGTTACAACTGCAAACGGGATCAAAGTTAGGGAGTCGAAATTTACTAAGGAGTTATAGGCATATTATGCATAGGCATATAGGCATATAATGCACTTTTCACAGGGACCCTTACACTTGAATCAGTGTAATGTAATAAGTTTTAATGAGAAAGGGTCTCTAATTTGATCCTTATTACTGTGTATTACGTGACGCTCTTCTAGCGGCCACGCCCACCCCGACCGTGGGCCCTGTAGAAAGTGCAGTGTAATAAATGATAAATAAATAAATGTAAAAGCCTATTACTAGATAAAGTGAGATAGGTACCATTGTATCATTGTAGGTAGATCCGTATCAGTTTTCCGAAACGGTTGTAGAGTTTTGTCGTATCTTATGTAAGGACTGAAACAATAACCCAAATAGGTGCTTTAAGCACTGTTTTTTGAAACTGTTATAGAACAAAAACATTTATAACAGAAACAGAAACGATTGTAACCCAATCAATCTGTAACCGTTTATTTCTGTTGATGTTTTTATCTGTAACCCTAATATGCTTAGGGTGACAATATGGCATGCTCTAACAAATTGCACGGTGTAACAACGCGGTCTACTCACTTCATTGGTCTTTACACACACTGACACAATATTGGCCATGTTTTTGTTAAAACAATTGCAACCATCGGCGCTTACCTTAGGTTCAAATTTGAATACGCGTCAACAATAAATTCGACAACGTCGCTATTCCGGTTACACTTCAAAACAGTGTAAAACACTTTTATTTTTATTATAGATTCATTTCTGTTACAGAAATATAAGTGTTTTTGGGTTAACAGATTTAAAACCACATTGAAAACGGTTACAGATTCGATTACGTTATCAATTCAACCTGTAACACTCATACCTTATGTAACCTTTATGAATCTGTTTTTCAGTCCCTGCCCCCCGATTACGTAAGGAAAACGTAATCGTAATAGTCTGTCAAACATATAATTCGACCTGTTTAAGGACGTCATAGATGCTTGCACGTCAAAACGCATTTATGTACTCCTTAAAAAGTTCGAGTTATACGTTATGAACTTTCAAATGAATACGATTGGCTTAGACAATTGGGCCTCAGATCATAAGTGACACAAATTGTCATAAGTGAAATAAATCATTTCTTATTATCATATGAAAAGACTTTATTTGCACTTTCTTAAATCCTATGTCTGTATCTATTTTTAAACCCTTTATTTTTAGTAAAGATGAAATATGTAGGCCGCCCACCATTTCTACCCACTAAAGCACCCTCGGCTCCGAGAACTCTTACGAACTTGCGCCTGTGCCTCCCGATTCAAACTCTAGACCTACCCCTGGGAGCCTCAAGTCTTAACCACTAAGCCATCACTGCGCTGCAATACAGAGTCCATACTGCCAACGCTTAAAGCAATACTTTAGCAATATTACTCAAAAGGTTAGATGTCACGTACCTTGACGTTACTAAAATAAGGCTTATGATTCTAAAAAAAATATGGCTTTAAGCGCTGCCAGTATGGCCCCTGGTAATTATAGGTAAATATTGTACGGCACGAATTATTATTATTAGTGATTAATTATGATTTAATAACGGTGATACCTAATTAGTTAACGATTTAACAGTCACTTAGCTACAAGTATACAAGTCAAAAAGTAAAAAAATTACGATGAGTCGTGAGTAATATGCACTCATATTACGTGTATGAGCGCTGTAATTAGTGCCATTATTTTAAATTATGCGGTATCGTATGTGATGGCCGCCACGATTTTATATTGCCCAATGCCCAATGCATTTTATACACCATACATCTGTGTAGGACCTTCAAATAACACTGCCACATTTTACAAATATTTTTTTTACATCTTGCCCTAATGACTGTTAGTTGCCTAATGATAATTAGTATTAAAAACTAACAACTGAAATTAATTTAACGAATTAAAAAATACGACTGCCCTGCCATATTATTTTTGGAGTTTACCTCCATAAGAAGCGATTTGCATATATAGCCTTTGGAATCTTATTCACATTTTTTATTAAATGTTATTTTTTTGTGAATCACTAAATATTGAACTATAGTGTTATATATTTTTGGAATCTACTCATAATTTTCTAGATGATGATTATATAGTTAATCTTATTTTCGATTTTTTTTTTCAATTTTGGTCTTTAATGCGGGACCATGGTCACCCCATCAATTTTTTTTTAAAATTTACTAGCCTCGTACTTTTTCACCCGGAATAAGCTAGGGATTCTAACGATACCTCATTTATCAAAATCGGTTCAGGTTCATAGAAGTTATGGTGGAATATACAAACTCACATAAATACATACATACATACATACATACATACATACATACATACATACACACATACATACATACATGAACCCTAAAAACAATATACTCCTTTTTTCAGGCAGTCGTATAAAAAGTATAATAATTAAAAAGTAATCGTTAGGGGTGCGGCAGTAATAATTATAACATAAGTAGGTAGCCCTAATCTATTTCTACACGACATCGTAACGGAACGCTTAATCGCTTGGCAGTACAGCTTTGCAAGTAGGGTGGTAACCAGCCACGGCCGAAGCCTGCCACTCGGAAGCACAAGAATATAACATCCAAAGTGGGAAATGGTTGGGTTTATCATATCATATTATTCATGGGCATAGATAGCTTCATCATTTCAGCTTCGGCGGCTAATCTCCATAGAGATTAGCCATCTGTGCGGGAGATAATATTATAGTGCACAAATGTGTGCGCAAACAAAGGTGCACTCTCTTATTCAAATTCGTCTATTTTACATTCCAATTTCACAATTATTCTCTTATGTAAGTACATAATGTGAGTTTGTTGTGGGCTCTTCTCAGACCAGGGCGCGTTTGGAACCCTCGTAGCTTTAGTTTTAAGACACCGTTACTGATTATCACCATTATATTTTTATACGACTGCCTGAAAAAAGGAGTATATTGTTTTCAGGGTTCATGTATGTATGTATGTATGTAGGTGAGTTTGTATATTCCACCATAACTTCTATACGCCTGAACCGATTTTGATAAATGAGGTATCGTTAGAATCCCTAGCTTATTCCGGGTGACATAAGCTAGTAAAATTTAAAAAAACATTAATGGGGTGACCATGGTCCCGCATTAAAGACTAAGGTTGAAAAAAAAAATTCGAAAATAAGATTAACTATATAATCATCATCTAGAAAATGATGAGTAGATTCCAAAAATATATACCACTACAGTTCAATATCCAGTGATTCACAAAAAATATCAGTCAATAAAAATGTGAATAAGATTCCAAAGGGTTCCAAATCGCTTCATAAGGAGGTAAACTATATATAGCAGGGCAGTCGTATTTTTTAATTCGTTAAATTATATCCCATCAAAAACATAAATGTAAAATGAGAGCCAGGTTCAAAATTGTGATATATATGCCTTGGTTGTTGACTTCAGCGACAAAAGAAGTGAGATCTAAATGGGTGCCAAGTTCAATGGTCAGTCCTGAAATTTATTTATAACAACATATAATATTTTATAACAACTTAAAATACCATTTCTTCTTATAACTTAGTATAAAATGTTGAAGACTAAGGCTTTGGCTTGGCTAGTTTCCATATACGAATTATTATTAAGTAGGTACCTAAAAGTACAGTTTCTACCAGCAAGCCAAATTTACGGAAGAATAAAATAAGAACTTACAGCTTTACAACTTGTGAAGGCTTTAATTCGTATATGAAAACTAGCTAAGCCAAAGCCTTAGTCTTCAACATTTTATACTAAGTTATAAGAAGAAATGGTATTTTAAGTTGTTATAAAATATTATATGTTGTTATAAATAAATTTCAGGACTGACCATTGAACTTGGCACCCATTTAGATCTCACTTCTTTTGTCGCTGAAGTCAACAACCAAGGCATATATATCACAATTTTGAACTTGGCTCTCATTTCACATTTATGATTATGATGGGATAAATAAATTGCAGGACTGACCATTGAACTTGGCACCCATTTAGATCTCACTTCTTTTGTCGCTGAAGTCAACAACCAAGGCATATATATCACAATTTTGAACTTGGCTCTCATTTTACATTTATGTTTTTGATGGGATATCATTACTTTTTGTAGAGAAATTATTGAACTTAATCTCAAACTCAAAACATATTTATTCAAAATAGGTACCTACAAAGTACACCTTCTGAACGTCATGCTTACAGAGCATAAGACGTGATGGTGATAATTAACTACGGTATCTTAAAACTAAAGCTACGAGGGTTCCAAACGTGCCCTGGTCTGAGAAGAGCCCGCAATAAACTCAGCTGTGTTTTTTATTATCACCATCTTACAAATATTTGAAATTATATATATGTACTTATAATATAACATTACATAATCAGCCGCTGTAACAATTCATACCCATGCCTTGCTATCATTCAAATAATCCTTTACACTGTAATAGAACTTTTCTATTAGTTTAGTTTACGTTTTACATTAGTAGGTACTTATTCATAATAAAATTAATACAAAATGGTTTTGTTAATTTACTGCATTTTCCTACGTTTACGGGGTATAATTGTCTTTTTTGTGTTATTTTCTATATTTTCTTGTACCTTTGAAATATTCGAGTGAATTCAGTATCCGGAATTTTTTTAACGCGTTTTCTGTTAAAATTAGTCAATAAGAAAAAAGTTCAAAATCAAAAGTTTTTAGTGAAAAATTGAAAACAAGCACGGTAAACAGTCGATATCACTAAAACCACTTTAAACAATGAATACAAATCACAATGACTGACAGCTTGAACTGACGACTTCAAATACGTTTCTTCTTCTTTTCTGTCAATGACGTTTCGTTGCACAAAATGCATGAATACGAAGGTAAGGTTTTAATGCAACTATATTATTATTCATTATTATTTACATTAAAATAATAATTATGTGTCATTTTCAATAGTTAACAACACAAAATAACGAATTTAAACAAAGACCTGCAGTATGATTTATGTAATCGGAGTTTTTTTTAACTTAACAACTCTTGTTTTATTTAGTTGGGCATGCACTATGCGTAGAATGTAATGCAAGTTGCCGCAGGAAGTGGACGACGGAGTTACTACCACCGCTTAAAGCAGTATTGTTTCAAAATAACGGTTGAATGTCACGTACTTTGACGTCCTTAAAATAACGATTATAACACTACAACATGAACGTCAACAATATTAAAATAATACGGCTTTAAGCAATGGTAGTATGCCCCGTGTCAGAGTTTTGATCTATACCTAGGTAGAGCATAAAAATACCGATTTTTGTACGTTTATATCTAAATAACCATTTGAGGTGTGCTTATGAAATTTGGAGCACATATGTATCTCACGGGTCTCAATATATGCGCCAAATTTGACATGTTTATGTGAAATAGTTTTTGAGTTATGAGGGGGTCAAAAGTGGCTCCAAATGGTTCGTGTAATATTACACACGGTGCTGCTCGCCAGTTTTTTTGAACTTTGGCTGGACACGCTTCCGCGTGTCTTGATAACTAACTAGACGTCAATAAGGGTAGTATACCTACCTAAATTGAATGTTGAGTTGCGTAATGTCAATAGTACCCAACTAATATAGTTCGTATAACTGTTATAGTTCGTATTGCAATATTGGAACCCCAGTGGGGCACAGCAAATCAGTGATATAGTAGAGAGACGGCTGCCTTATTTATCTTCAAAAAAGTCATTTATTTTGTAATAGGCTTTATCTATTATTATTTTGAGTGTGCTAACAAACGTTATATTAGTTTCCAAAGCTTTCAATAGCTTTTAAGTCGCAAGCATCATCTAGTGACTAGTCTATATTAAATATGGCTGATTTTAGTATAACTACCTGGTAAAGGTCACTGTTAAGAAATTAAAACGAAGGCGATTCGCCACGGGCTGTCTGAGTACTCTCGTCCACGATGTTTCATATTATTAAATTACATAGTACACCACATCCTACTACCATTATCCACCACCACTACAGCCTATTAACGTCCCACTGCTGGGCACAGGCCTCCACTCTCATAGGAGAGAGGGAATTAGGAGCTTAGACCCACCACGCCGCTCCAATGCGGGTTGGCGGGCTACGACTATTATCATGTTAGTGATAATAACCGGGACCGACGGCTTAACGTGCTCTCCGAGGCACGGGAGTGAAACACCGCCAACTTCCAACTCCGGGCTGACACTGAGAATTTCTTAATTGAAAAACCCAATACCTAACAATTTTTATGCCCGACCGGGAATCGAACCCAGGACCTCGTGATCCGCATTCGACTACGCTAACCGCTAGACCAACGAGGCAGTCCAACTACCATTATATAGACGCCAAAATATATTTTTTTTTATTTCATTACAAGTTAGTCCTTAATTGCAATCTTACCTGGTGGGCATGATGCAGTCTAACATGGTAGCGGGCTATTCCGTGTGTACGGTTATATTGAAGTGAAACTTCTTTAGAATCGTTGTGATTTGAAAATTCAATGAAACGGAAAAGCGACACCAAAAAGAGACAAACATATTCATAAAAGGATTTAGCCTGCCAGAGAATGAGATAGAATACAAGTTATATATGTGTCACCGTAAGATTGTAAAAACCGTTAGATTATAATCTAACTCGCGAAATTGTAAACTGTCGAAAAATTGTGAACCGTTCTGAGTTTAAATTTTTGAAATATTCATTGTATTTACGTTTTCTTGACTGTTTCTTGTAGGTAAGGTTAGGGTTCGACATAAATAATCGGGCACTTAGGTTTTATCGGGTTAATTTACCTAACAGATTACAATCTACCGAAAAATAATGCGTTAAATTGTAATCTTTCGACAGTTTGCAATTTCGCGAGTTATATTATAATCTAAAGGTTTTTACAATCTTACGGTGACATATGTATCTCATTCTCTCGTAGGCTGCTTTTCTGAAGTTTCACTTCTGCTGTGTCACACACAAACACTATTTTTTTATTAAACCCATAGCCCAAAGGCGGTTTCAAACTAGCGTATATTTTTGGGCGTATAACTTATAATCTAAAATAAATATATAGACAGACAGACACGGCGAGGCTGAAGTTACTCTGTAGCGATGATTGGGTTCTTAACCTTTCCCCTACTCCTAAAGAATAGCTTGAACGGTGAAGCATCAATATCATTAAATGTACGAAATGGTAACAATGCATCGTAATAGATCAATGGAATATTCTGCATACCGAGTCCGACAGCCAAATCTTTTATGTTCTTCAATAGAAACGTGACCTACCACTTCTGCGATGGCATTGCTATGCCAGTTTGATCTCATTATAATAACCAATGATATTTATTTGTTACTATAATAACACCATTGTAGTTTTACGTGTGCTCGTTGTTACACGGTATATGTTTACGATATTTCCGATACATCGTTCTGATACATTTTAATTTTTATGTATTTTTTTTCAATCAATCAATCAATCAATCAATCAATCGTTTATTTGCTTGAAACATTGTACAATAATATGATGACAGTTTTATCTGGCTGATGCCCGTGAATTCGTCCTCGTGGATTGAGGTTTTTTGGGTTCCCACGGGATCTCTTTAATTTTCCGGGATGAAAAGTAGCCTATGTGTTGTTCCAGACTATAATCTATCTCTATGCCAAATTATTTTCAGATCCCTTCAGCCGTTCTGGCGTGGTTGAGTAACAAACAAACATCTATCCATCCATCCACCCATCTAAACTTTCGCATTTATAATATTAAGTAAGTATAGATGTTTGGTAATAAATCCAGAAGGTATACTGGTGCAATATTCGGTCTTGTTTGGGGTTTGTTTAGAATTTATCACCTGATAAGGTCGTCGGATGTTCGATCCTCGGGCATGCAATTCTAACTTTTCGAGCTATGTGCGTTTTAAGCCATTAAATATCTTTACTATTATTAGTGGTGAGGAAACGTGCATGCCTGAGAGTTCTTCATAATGTTCACAAAGGTGTGTGAAGTCTACCTATACGCACTTAGCCATTGTGGTGAACTACGGTCAAACCTTACTCATTCTGAGAGGAGACCCGAGCTCACTAATGGACCAGCAGTTGAAATGACTATGATAAAGATAAATTCAGTAAAACAACAACGAAAACACACACTAGAATTTTGACAATGATAGAGCCAAACGCTTGGATCGTTACCGTTTCTTCACCGACCTCTGACCCGACCTTCCGACCCTCGGCATAGCTCACAATCAAATTCCAACCTTCGCATGAGCAACACAAGCCATGATTCATTGTTTGTTATAGCGGCAGCTGTCAACAAGGCGATGTTATCTCTGACATAGATACATGATTCAGAACAGAACGTAAAAGATTGCTACAGAATACAGATCGCTTTCGCATCATATTGTTTAACTTCTGCCATTGGCCAAAATCCATTGTCATATAGCACGAATACCATAAATTCAGCTCATCACATCAATTGAGACATTCGCACAGGTTTTACTTAACCTGATGACTTATCAGACCTGATGATTATTATTGTAAACTAGCTAATGCATGCGACTTCGTCCGCGTGGAGTGAGGGTCTTTGTTTTCCAGGATTAAAAAAAGCCTATGTGTTCTACTACTTATTCCAGACTATGGTAGAGTCTTAACGTTTCATAAGTGACACAAGTTGTCCTACATGAAATAAATAAATCATTTATTTATCATTTATCATTTATAATATACATCTAGGCCAAATTTCAACCAGATCCGTTAAACCGTTCTGGAGTGATTGAGTAAGAAACATCCATCAGTTCATCCATCCATCCAAACTTTCGCATTTGTAATATTAGTATAGAATTTAAACACCTTCGAACATGAAGAACTCTCAGCCTTGCAGGTTTCCTCACGATGTTTTCCTTCACCGTTTGTAGCATGTGGTATTTAATTTCTTAAAACTCACATAACTTCGAAAAGTTGGAGGTGCGTTTTCAGGGGTCGAACCCGCTACCCCGTACAGGAAGTTGGGTGTCTTAATCACTAGGATATCACCGCTTCACCCAACTCAATTAACTGTTAAACATTAAACAGACACGATCCTCAAATAATCTCACAATACAGATGTCATTATATCATTATTTTTAAACGTTTAATAATAGTATTACTCTTGCGTAAATATCTATCTATAATATTATACCTGCATAGAATCTTGACCTAATTATCGGGATCGATTGTATTAAACCAATCGAAAATTACAATAAACGAACAATGACGTCTAAAAGATAATGATATCAAATTGTGCACCAAAGTTCAAGCTCTTCTGATGATCTTTGTGCCGCTAATGGAGACGTCAGTTTCATATTAAAATTGTACTCACGACTGCTTTTGTTAAAAAAAATTGGATCTTCGAGACCTATAAAGTATTGTTGGAAACGAGGACCGCTGAAGGACGGAATGCAATAGCTACCTATGTTGATCTAAACATTTCTATAGTTAGCTAGTTGCATGAAAACACTACAGGGTTGGAATCACACTTCGCACTAACATTATAAAGGCGAGAGTTTTTATGTGTGTGTTTGTTACGCGTTCATGAAAAATCTACAGGACGGATTTGGCTGACATTTGGAACGGAAATGGAATAACACATACTTTTTATCTCTGAAGATTAATGAGTTCCCGAACCGAAAAGCCTCAATCCACGCGGAAGAACGTCTAGGGCGTCAGCTAGTTAGGTACTAAATTTGAAAGAATAAAAAATGAGTCCTCCCTAGGTACTTGTTAAAAACCTATAATTTATGTTGCCTAATCTTAGGTACGCTCTTATTTCTTTTGCATTTTCTAACTCTACATTGGTAGGAAGTAGGAGCCACTTCTGTCGTCTTTTCTAACGAAGGATGATCATCGCAGCCCTGAGCTTTGTACACTGCAGCCCTGACCTGTGGACTGTGCCTAATGTCCGACTGCTTCTATTGAGTCATTGAGGCAGAAGCTTCAGACAGGATATCCTTCCGCTCTACATCGATAGATCGTAAATGTAGCAGCTTTACTATTGTTCAGTGTGACAGTTTCTCCATGCGGAAATTCCTTGCTTTTTCAATAAATTACTCTCAAGATAGATGTACCTGTACTGTAAGGTAGGTATTATTTAGTATTCTTTGGTAGAATTACAGAATAGATTCACGCAATTTAAACCTACGTGGTTTTTCGCAGTGCTACCCAACAAAATTGTATCGATTTTTATTTTGATAATTAAAAAAAAAAGTATATAGATGTCCGTTCTGCTGAAATCCATTGATGCAAAAAATGCCTCTAAAATATTTGCTATAAATAAATTGGTAGGCGTGATAAGAAATAAAGTGGTAAAGGTGGGCTAATATGATGGGTGATAACCCATCGCTGCGTATTGCAGTACGAGGCCCCAATTCGAGCATCTTTTGCGGCTCAGCGTGGTGGAATGTGCGATCGTCACCGCTTTGCAGCAGATAAGAATATTATAAAGACGCACGCGTGGCTGAGATGTCTTATCACTTATCAGTGTTTTGTTATCAGTCGATGAAGATAACGAGTCAGTGCGTGTTGGCACTCCGGTAGAAAACCATGTGTCATATAACTTAATATGTTGGTGAGTACTTCACGACTTTCTTTAGTTTCAATAATTTTCCTTAGTTGCCAATTGTACCTTTTTTTTTGCAAAGGGGGTTAAAAATAATTATAGAACAGTAAAGTTTTTCAATCTAGTTTATAAAGTAAGTTAATTTCTTTAGTGAAGAATTGAAGTAGCGGGCGTTATCCATTAAGGAAATGCCATGTCAATACCAATCTTAGCGGATATAATTTTTCCTTTGAGGCTTGCTTTGTGCGGAGAAAAAATTACTAAGAAAAGGTTCTTCTTAACTAATTATATTAATATCACAAAAAATAAATAGACAATTGTATCTGCTTTCTTATTTTAGAAGTTGATGAGCAATACTTACAATAGGGGTATGGGTTTAATATAACTGCCATGCCCCTAACAGGTTAGCCCGCTACCATCTTGCATCATCACTTACCATCAGGTGAGATCGCAGTCAAGGGCTAACTTGTAGTAGATATAAAAAAATCAACTTAGGCTACATTTTCATCAAGTTCTTCATCGTCGTCTCAGTGTCCACATCTCCACGTCCATAGCTAGACATAAAAATCTAAACTAGATCTTGTGTCTAGCAGCTTTACAGCTATTTATACTCTAAGACAGATAGATATTAGACCGTTCCTTTTAATAAGATGTTTGGTAGAATAATTCATTGTTTGTAAGTAGACGCTGTGGCAATAATGTATCACTCGAAGATATCGCGGAATTCTTGAGATAAACCTTTGATTACGATGTTACACACTTTATCTGTGTATCGTGATAGTCTTTATAGCATTGATAATGTGGACATAGGCAATAGGCAAAAGAAATACGGATAATCTAGAAAAATGTTTACAGATCTTACAATAATATACCATCGTCATCAAAATGATTGGCGCTACAGCCCTTTGCTGAGTCGATTTTTTATACGACTGCCTGAAAAAAGGAGTATATTGATTTCAGGGTTCATGTATGTATGTATGTATGTACGTATGTATGTATGTATGTGAGTTTGTATATTCCACCATAACTTCAATACGCCTGAACCGATTTTGATAAATGAGGTATCGTTAGAATCCCTAGCTTATTCCGGCTGACATAGGCCAGTAAAATTTTAATAAAAATTGATGGGGTGACCATGGTCGCGCATTAAAGAACAAAGTTGAAAAAAAAAATTCAAAAATGAGATTAACCATATAATCATCATCTATATAGAAAATGATGAGTAGATTCCAAAAATATATAACACTATAGTTCAATATCCAGTGATTCACAAAAGAATAACATTTTATTCAAGATTCTATTTAACTAGATTAATTTAGATTTTTAACTCTTTAGTTCGTATTTCGGCAGGGCAGTCGTGTTTTTAATTTTTTTAATTATGACTGGTCAAACAATTAAGCTATTTCCGAGCAAGTAGGAGAAAAATATAATGATTTACTTTTCTAAAAAAATGGTTTCAGTTCATAGACACGGCCATAGTGGTGAGCGTGTTCGGCGCCGTATTGCTGCTGCTGCTGGTGATCAGCAGCGTGCTTTGCTGGCAGGTCGCCGTGCTGCGCCGCAGGGTCAACGACCTCAGCGCTAGCGGGCGGCTGCGAGTTCAGTGAGTGTACTAACACTACTTTATGATCTCCTGGTATTTTAGACACAAACACGATTATAGTGGTGATCATACAGTATTGCTGCTACTGCGAGTTCAGTAAGTGTACCAACACTACTTTAGACACAAACCTTCCTTCTATTCTGGTATGTTAGACACAAACACGAACGTAGTGGTGGCCATGCAGCATTGCTGCTACTGCTTCTAATTAGAAGCGTCTGTCTGCACTCTGCACCATCAGGTTAGCGACCTCAGCTCCAGCGGGCGGCTGCGAGTTCAGTGAGTGTACCAACACTACTTTATGATCTCCTGGTATTTTAGACACAAACACGATTATAGTGGTGATCATACAGTATTGCTGCTACTGCGAGTTCAGTAAGTGTACCAACACTACTTTAGACACAAACCTTCCTTCTATTCTGGTATGTTAGACACAAACACGAACGTAGTGGTGGCCATGCAGCATTGCTGCTACTGCTTCTAATTAGAAGCGTCTGTCTGCACTCTGCACCATCAGGTTAGCGACCTCAGCTCCAGCGGGCGGCTGCGAGTTCAGTGAGTGTACCAACACTACTTTATGATCTCCTGGTATTTTAGACACAAACACGAACATAGTGGTGATCATACAGCATTGCTGCTACTGCGAGTTCAGTAAGTGTACCAACACTACTTTAGACACAAACCTTCCTTCTATTCTGGTATGTTAGACACAAACACGAACGTAGTGGTGGCCATGCAGCATTGCTGCTACTGCTTCTAATTAGAAGCGTCTGTCTGCACTCTGCACGGTCAGCGACCTCAGCGCCAGCGGGCGGCTGCGAGTTCAGTGAGTGTACCAACACTACTTTATGATCTCCTGGTATTTTAGACACAAACACGAACATGGTGGTGGTCATACAGCATTGCTGCTACTGTTTGTAGTTAGAAGCGTCTGTCTGCACTCTGCACGGTCAGCGACCTCAGCGCCAGTGGGCGACTGTGAGTTCAGTGAGTGTACCAACACTACTTTATGATCTCCTGGTATTTTAGACACAAACAAGAACATGGTGGTGATCATACAGCATTGCTGCTACTGCTTCTAATTAGAAGCGTCTGTCTGCACTCTGCACCATCAGGTCAGCGACCTCAGCGCCAGTGGGCCACTGCGAGTTCAATAAGTGTACCAACACTACTTTATGATCTCCTGGTATTTTAGACACAAACACGAACATAGTGGTGATCATATAGCATTGCTGCTACTGCTTCTAATTAGTAGCGTCTGTCTGCACTCTGCACCATCGTTAGTAGGCGACTGCGAGTTCAGTGAGTATAATGAGACATCTATGGACTCCTGATCAGGACACAAAAAATGCGAGAGAATGAACATAGCGAGCTCGAAGACACGTCTAAAAATTAGAAAGGTGCCAAATTCTGGTATCAAGCTGGCCAGATTGACATACATACTCTATAATATAGTCAATAGTCAATTAATATTGGTAAAATTTAGTTTACAATCCATTACACTATGCTACCAATAGGTACCAATATACCAAGTATATTGAATGAAGTAGATTACCAATCTAATTTTAACCATTTAATTTCCAGGAAGCTCAAAATGAACCCCGACAAGAACCACGCGTTCCACAACCCTGGCCTGACGCCCGACGAGGAACTTTCTCGTCGTGGCTACTCCATGTACCAGGGGCCTGACGACGACGTCGAGAGCGGCAGGGGCACTGAGCGGTACGTTTTCATTCACTGAGGACCCAACGTACCACAACCCTGGTTCAGGTCCCATCACGTAAAAAGAACGCTGACCGTTTAACTGCACACTGAACGATTTATCGATAAAATTGATGGTATGAAGGGGGTCGTTGGGGGAATTCCAGCCGGTTTTCTTCTGCGCGTACGCTATTGGTTCGTCAGTTAAACCATACTTCCCATGCTGTGATTACACTAAAATCAATGATCAGATCATAGATAACTTATATTTCCATAACCAGTAGATCAGACAGAACCCCTCCACTGTCCCTCCCACTGGGGACAAATAAAACAAAACAAGACTAAAAGGGCTTCCTCCTGGTAAGCAAGTTCCATCATTGAGTGTTTACATTACTACAAAAATTCTGATTCCATTAGTTCTGCCGCAGTCTTGTCTTGTAAAATGTTTGCGCATCTTTGCACACGCATTTGCAGCATAGTAGTTCTATACTTTATTTTTAACGACAACTTTGTCAGTCTATGTACTAGCTAACGACTAGGATTTTGATGAAATTTGGTACAAGGATAGATCGCATCCCGGGTAAGACAGGAAACATAGGCTACGTTTTATCCCAGAAAACTTAATCCACATAAATGAAGTTGCGGGCGTATTTTTTTGTACAGGTTTCAAAATTCCTTACTCAAGCCTACCAAATTACTTAGATATTAATTTGTCATTTCCTCAGCCAGACGGGCGGGCAGTTCGTAGAAGAGCTGACGAGGGAGCTGGACAAACGACAACACAGACAGGATAACATGCCCAGCTTCATGCTGCAAGGTACAGACGAGAGTAGGAAGAAGAGAAGCAACCCCATCGCCAACGGAAACCGGCAAAGTGAAACCAACCCCAACTTTATATACTAACTGTTATGAGTGTAGTATTATACCTAAGTATAGTATTTTCGTATACTGACTTTTGTTGTTCACCTAGGACAGCGGGTGAACGACAGAAGCGACGCCACGCAACGCGACGCGATACGACGCTACAGAAAACAGACGTATCTACGCGACAACGTAGACGTAACGTCACTTTCTATTGCGTTGCTTCTGTCGCTCATCTAAGACAACTTAGGTAACTTAATTCTTGTCAAGATTTCGATGCAATTAAGGCCTATTTCACATTACAAGAAAGTTTTTTGTCTTATGAGTAATGATTTTTAAGAAATTCAGTCACATATGATATTACAAGATATTTTTCTTGTGTCGGATCAGACACGCACATTCAAAATATTAAATTACGACACAAGATATTATACTATTTTCTTATAATGCGCAATAGGCCTTAGGCTTTTTTTGCATACAATCCTCGAAAGGCGAATAGGGGTTGGTATTGTGAGTATTTAATTTAGAGTTTTTGAGTTATGGCACGTTTAGTAGGGCGTGTTCATTCTTAGACGAGACGAACTCTAAAAATTTACCAATTTATAGTACCTACGTAAATTATAAAAATTGGGCTAGACCTAAACACAGAGGACGCAAAACGTGTGTTTATTTCTACCACAATTCAATATTATGAGTGATAATGCAGTCAACTTTTTCAAAATATTGTTGAAAATTTTACTTTTATTTAACTACATTAAGGACCAGATGAATAATTTGTAAGAGTTTAAAATATATTATTATTTAATTTTTATGGCTTTTTATTTAAACGTTTAGCCGAAAGCAAAGTATCCACTAACAATGAAACTTGCAATAACTAGTCACTTGCACGGTGAGCACCCACAGGGTGATAAAGTTGGGTTGTACAGTGTACCCCCATTCTGGTTCCACCCATGATGTCACAGGCAAACATATTCGTATGTACAATTGTATGTTAAAAGTTTGCCTGTGTCACCATAGTGGTATATAGGTATTTGTTTTCTTTCTTTCACACACTTGTCGATTGTCATAGTACGCAGTGATGTAATCCATAAAGTTAAAATATTAAAACAAAAATACTTACAAAGATCGAAGTTTTATTCTTATGCCAATATTACATCTACAAAACGACAAAAGTAAAGTTTTCACCTGCAACATTGTTTCATTCTTATTTTCTACGGCGGTTATTCATATAAGTTACAAAGCTTCATCAAACTATTCGACCACTTAATCTTTAAGTATCAGATATGAAATAATGGCAAAGATAAGACGGTAATAGTACATCGCGAGACCGGGAAGTACGCGTTTTCTGGTCGAGTGTTAGTTAGACCATATGGCTATATACGAGACCAGAAATGCTCTCCCGGTCGAGCTGTGTATAGTGCTTTTATTTTTTTATAATTTTTTTTGCTGGACGCGTAATACGGTAGCGTTCCAAATTTAAACTATTTAGGCCAAAGAACATTATAACAAGTTACAAGATATTCAGAAAGAAAGATTCCAAATTCAAACTTATGATATGTAATGAAAATACATACATTCTTTACTGGCCTAGGCCGGGAAGTTTAACTTTCGAATTCATTTACAGGGTATGAAGTGTGCTCATTTCATATCATTTTGTAGAAAAATATTTGTACACAGATTTAACAACTGGTTTTAAAAATTGTACACTTCTTAGTCACTAACAAATATTTAAATTAATTCGTGATTAATAAATACTTATGAACTAAAATGTAAACATTTAACAACTTTATAATTCACAAAAAAAAAAAACTTGTAAGTTTCAACGTCTGGAGTATCTATAGTGCTTTATTTTTGTGATGTAAGGTCTTGAACTAACTCGTACTGAAGGTGTTCTACATCTGCCTGAAATACATCTAGATTTTATGCTGTTACCGCTTAGGAACCTCACTTTACTCCTATTTCTACTCCTTGAATACCTTGGTCTGTCGCTTTCAACAGCTGTTTTCTTCCCTTTGGATCTTACATTCAAATCTTCTTCATCATCATTAGTTCCAGTATTTTTATTAGCTTCATGAGCCTCTAAAATATCTTGAATACTTCTGTATGCTTCATCTGCTTCGGATTCCGAATCAGTATCGGTATAAGCTTTATAGCTGCTCTTCAATTTCTTCGGAGTAATATACTTTTCTTTGCTGGAATGCTCTAAATGTTTTAAATAGTTGTACGTGTCTGGGTCAGTAGATTCGCTTATAGGTTTGAAGTCGGAGAAACTTATAAATTGTAGAGCAGAAGAGGGTTTAGTTTTTTCTGAATATAGGGATTTGGCAAATAGCTTTGCATATCTATCGCTGATGTCGTAAGTTTGTGGATCAAATTCGAGTATTTTCTTCCCATCGGTTAAATACTTTTCTCTCTTTTCTGAAGCCTCGATTGTGATGGGTTTTTTGAAGTCTAAGCCATACGTGATACCGGCTGGTAAAGTCGCTCCGTACAGTTCCTTGTCTGATGTTTTGCCGTATATCTGATCGAAGACTTTGTAGTCATCAGTCCAGAATTCGGAAATACCTGTGGAGTAAAAGATCTTCTAGTTATTATAAAGTTAATAATACTCAAAAACGTTGAAAAGGGCTTCGGTTCAAATACCTACCTGCTTGACATGTAAGTACCTATGGAATTTGTGTAGGATTTAACTCAATCGACTTTAATTAAACTTATTGGAGTAAGCTTGAAATATCAACTATATTTGATGAGATTTGAAAGTTAAGAAAGCAGAACGACATTTAGTTGTTAGTCCATTTTGTTTGTTTATGAACTATATAATTTTAATATTATGCTCACTTTTGCCATAAAATCTTTATTATATTTACATAGGTACTGGAAAAGTACGTAAGCAGCTTTCGATTTTAAATTTTTACCAGTTCCACATATTATTATGAGTGTTTCAATTTATCTACTTTCAACAAGTCTTACCACACTTGTTTAGCGATCATCAAAGAAAGCCTCTCCAATACATTTACAATAGCAATATGTATTAAGTAGGAACGTGTAAGTATATGACGTAATTGGTATATTTGGTGATCACTTGTAAACATTTTACACTTTTACCATGACTAAGGACTTTGGTACTCGAAAGTTGTATTTGGCAAGTAGGCTTAGTATTGAAAAGGTCGTTATTTTATTTGATTTCCTGTAAGTACATCTTCTTATGTAATTTAACTGTATAAGCCTGGTAAGTAGAGTTAATTAGCAGTCATATATTACATAGTATTAGGTGAAGTCGCTCCACTTTGTTGTAGAGGAAACTTGGCATGCCTTATGAAGGCATGCCTGTAAGTTTTAACCACCTGGCTTATGGCTAGTCAATGCATAGTCAACCACTAACGTTGGCATGGATTGGCCAACTTCACAACCCATAAAGAATATTATGAAGAATTATCAGGCAGGTTTCCTCACGATATTTTCCTTTACCGCTATAGCAAGTGATTTTTTTTATTCCACTACAAGTTAGCCCTTAACTGCGATCTCATCTGATGGTAAGTGATGATGCAGTCTAAAATGGTAGCGGGCTAACCAATTAAGGGTAAGGCAGTTATATTAAACCCATACCCCCAATCGGTTTCTACACGAAATCGTACCGGAACGCCAAATCGCTTGGCGGCACGTCTATCCCGGTAGCCACTAACTAGCCACGGCCGCAGCCTCCCACCAGGTTACTCAAAATAAACTTCCATTTAATTATTTAGGGCAAAAATTTAGCACTGTAGAACTTACCAGAAGGCTTTGTGTCGGTCGCGTACACTGCGGATAGAAGGAAGACGCAACTGACTGCGGGCCGTGTGAACATCTGCAAATTGTTACAGGAAATATCTGTGAATCTAGTGAATTTCCTGTTCGTATTCTTAATCTAATTAAGTGAAAGAAAAAGTGACTGACTGACTAACTGATCTATCAACGCACAGCTCAACGCACTGAACGAATCTGGCTGTTTGGCATGCAGATAGCTACTGTGATGTTATCCCAAGGGTTTTCGAAAATTCAACCCCTGAGGGCGTAAAATAGGGGTTTGAAATTTTTGTAGCCCACGCGGACGAAGTCTGAAAGAAAAGTAGTCGTAGTCGAACGAAGTCTAAAACTAAACTAGAAAAACTAGTCGTATTATAAATTAGATGCCCACGGCCGCGGCTACATCCACGAAGTTAAGCTTTTGTGATTCCCGCGGTAACTTTTTAATTTTCCGGGATAATTCTCTGTATATCAAAATCGTTTGGATAGATGGGCTGTGAATGTGTTACAGACTGACAAACTTTAGCATTTATAATATTAGTATGGATGTGAAAGTTTGGATATGTGTAAGTTTGTAATGTTTGTTACATATTTACGCCACAATAACTGAACCGATTTGGCTGAAATTTGGGATAGAGATAGCTTATCTATACCTTGGATTAACACAACACATTGAGTTTATAGGTATATAAACAAATATCATATACTGCCCACTTTTTAACACTATTAAATAATTATAACACGTGATGGTGATAACAAATGGGTTTCAAACGCAGGGTGCATATGGAAAGAGCCCACAAAATTTAACTTTATTCTTTTTATCCATCAATCCATTCATCCACCATAATCATTTAAGGGTAGTTGCTTCCAATATGTGGATTATTTAAAGCTATTTGAGACAAATTGGTGCACAAATAATTCACCCAAAAAAAGCTACATTACCTACCTTCGTAACTTCCGGTATAACAACACTATACAGACATATCACGCGACTTCCCTTCCGAGCGTCTGCGGAACAAATGCGCTGAGATACAGCGTGGATACCTTTATAAGTTCCCGGTTACACGACCCACGGTAGATATAGTTACCGGCTTGTTGGGACGATTTCCACGGCGGATAAAGCATTATAGTTTCTAAGTATACCATTAAAAGTATGTACTATCCTTCTTTAAAAATCTTATTATACTGATGATAAGTAAACGATACAAGTCTTAATTAAAAAAATTAAACAACAAAATTAGAATCTTATTCACATTTTTATTATTTTTTTTTTTTGTGAATCCCTGGATATTGAACTATAGTGTTATATATTTTTGGAATCTACTCATCATTTTCTAGATGATGATTATATAGTTAATCTTATTTTCGAAATTTTTTCTTCAACTTTAGTCTTTAATGCGAGACCATGGTCAACCCATCAATTTTTTTTTAATTTTACTAGCCTATGTCACCCGGAATAAGCTAGGGATTCTAACGACACCTCATTTATCAAAGTCTGTTCAGGCGTATAGCAGTTATGGTGGAATATACAAACTCACATACATACATAAATTTTAAGTTATGACGTCATCAAAATTCAATGCACTTTTTTACTTTAATCGATAGTTTAAAATGGTTATTCAACATAAAACTAGCAGGGGTCGTGGATATTACGACTTTTGAGAGATCCTTTATTTGATAATAACTAATAAAAAATAATTTATTTCACTAGTAGTCAAAAACCCAAATAAGTATTTAAAAAAGCGAAACAATTTCATGCTGCATCATAATATTCTCATTTTCACTTACACTTTTGACGTAACAAACCGGCAACTGATAAGGCCATCGTAAGCGAAAGTCAGGTTCAAAATTCTCTCTACGTCCTGGGGCCTTCCGAGCTCTGAGTGTATTTCCTGCCCACTAGAATTACTGCATATCTACTAGAATCGATAGATTTACTACCAGTTATTACTGACTCCAGTTACTTGCACGTCTAGATAGTAATTAGATGATAGGATTAGAAATTATCGAGTCAAAGAAATGTCGGATTCCTTCTTATATGGAAAAAGCACTTTATTTTTTGCTCCACGATTCGAATCAATTAAACCTACTACTAACCACGCATGTTCTTAAAAACAAACGAAAACTTGGTCACCGCACTTACGCGCTGTGATCTTATTAAAAAAAATAGTTTATTTCTTTTACAACATTATTTTAACACTTAAAAGTTTGGAGCCTTCTTTTAATAGTTAAATTACCCCTGTGGCAGTGTGAAGTGTGTGTGTGTGTGGCTGTGAAGACTCCGCTCTTCCGTAGCAATAATAATAAAATAAACAACAGGTGGGTACAATGAAAAGAGAAAAAAAATACAAATTAAGTACCTACCTAAATCAATGTGAGTGACAGCTGTGAAGTGTGAGTTGTGACATTATGATAGTTTGTGTGGAAGCATTTAAGGAGCAAGCGTCAAATAATAGGCCTATTAAGGGTGGGCGTGGCCGCTTGATAGAACGTCGCTTATTACACAGCAATAAGGACCCTTACTCCCTAAATCTTACTACACTACACTGATTCAAGTGTAAGGGTCCCTGTGATAAGTGCAGTGTAAACTTATAGTCCGACAAACTCAACTGACGTGACAGCGTCGCTAGTATACCTACATAAAAGTATATTATAATATGAAAAATAAAACAATAACTAAACTGTTATAAACTGTTTGTTGTTATATTATTATAGACAACGAGATGATCTCGAGAGAGAGATATTGTCGATGCCGACAAATTTTTCGTTTACCCTACATGCACAAAATGCGGTACCTAGGTATATTACAAGAAAAAAATAGTCGGCATGTAAAGATTCTTAAAAAAATATACCACGGATAAGAAATATTACATTTAGTTATCTCTACTTTTGACGTAACGAGATAAGTAACCATGTTAGCTTCGGTAGACAAATAGAGATAACGGGTAGACACAATTTTACTCGTTGTGCGCATGCTAGCCATACTGCACAAAATCCGTTAAATATATTACGAGAAAAAAATTTGACATGTAAGGGTTCGTAGAGAAAAATACCACAGATTAGAAATATTACTTTTATCTCTACTTTTGACGTAATTAGACAAGTCATAATATATGTAATCATGTTAGCTACAAATAGAGATAATTAATATAAATAGTGATAGGGTAGACATAATTTTACTCGTGCACATGCTATCCCTACAGCTCATTACTGAGCACGAGTCTCTTCTCAGAATGATAAGGGTTAGACCATAGGCCACCACGCTGACCCAGAGCTTGGCAGCTTCACACATATTTTAGAACACTATAAAGAACTTTCGGTCATGCAGGTTTCTTGACGATGTTTTCTTTCACCGTTGTAGGTATAGACATTTAATTTCTTAAAACACACAGACCGAAAAGTTAGAAGTGCGTGCCCGAGGATTGAACCTGCGCCTATCGGCTCATTAAAGGCCAAAATCTTGACCACTATTTATCACTGCTGCTAATGATGCTCATTTTTGTAATTTGCCTCTTGCAAGTTTTCGTTTCACTAATATATTATATTTACCTAGCGATTTTTGACTACGTCGATTCCTACTAATAGGTACCTAGATTACAAATACGAAAGTGACGACGTGATTTTTCACATGGGTATACAATGGATATACATACATCCATACTAATATTATAAATGCGAAAGTGTGTCTGTCTGTCAGCTACGCTTTCAGGGCCCATCTGTTCAACCGATTTTGATGAAATTTGGAACAGGGATAGGTTATATCTCGGGGAAGGACATAGGCTACTTTTAACCTGGAAAATTAGAGTTCCCCCGGGAATCAAAAAAATTTAAACCGACGAAGTCGCGGGCATCATCTAGAATTATTATAAATGCGAAAGTGTGTCTGTCTATCTATCTGTCTCTCTGTCTGCAACGCTTTAACGACCCATCTTTTAAGCGATTTTGATGAAATTTAGTATAGGGGTAGGTTACATCCCAGGGAAGGATATAGGCTGTTAGGTGGAAAATTAAAGAATTCCCACGGGAATAAAAAGAACTTTATCCACGCGGACGAATTCGCGGGCATCATATAGTACTTTATGACATCTAAGATCACCTTGTTCTCAAGAATCTAAAACCACGCGGATGAAGTCGTTGAAATCAGATAAGATAAAAGTTAATGCTTAATTTTAAGTACTATAACCTAAACAACGAAAGAAAATAATGTACTATTTAAATGGCTAAAGTGGACTTGTGGTCGGCTAGATAAAATTTCACTTTCTATAAGTCCAGATTCTATATCACTTTTCCTTTTCCTATCACCATTGTATCAGGTACAAAGAAAATGTATTACTGTAACAGTATTCTAACTCTTATACCTTAGCATTATGTTTAGTTCTAGGCGTAGTTTTAATGTATTTTGTTTTTTAATGCCATAAGTTACTAAAGATTTATAAATAAACTAGCGATCCGCACCGGCTTCGCACGGGTAGCACTAATAATAATATAGCCAGTGGGTAGTGGGCAGTTTTTACATTTTAATACATTGTAAGAGTACGCCCCGCCCTCAATACACCTGCCACTGCTGTCAGCTCTATTTAATCTGAGCGCCGGCCGCAGACGCGCCATTTTCTATTGCACGTTACATTAATTATTTCTATATCTCGTAACATATTCATCGGAATTAGGTGGTGTAATGGACAATTTTTCATCATCATCATCCTCAACCGATAGACCTCCACTGCTGGACATAGGCCTCTTGCAAGGATTTCCACACGCCTCGGTCTTGCGCCGCCTGGAACCAGCGGCTCCCTGCGACTCTCCTAATGTCGTCTGTCCAGCGAGTAGGGGGTCTGCCAACGCTGCGCTTTCCCGTGCGTGGTCGCCACTCCAGCACTTTGGGACCCCAACGTCTATCGGTTCTTCTAACTATGTGCCCCGCCCATTGCCACTTCAGCTTCGCAACGCGTCGAGCAATGTCGGTCACTTTAGTTCTTCTGCGGATCTCCTAATTTCTGATTTGATCACGCAAAGAAACCCCGAGCATTGCTCTCTCCATCGCTCGCTGAGTGACCCTGAGCTTTCTTATGAGGCCCATAGTTAGCCACCTTTTTATCACTCTTTCTCTTTCTCGGACAATTTTTATCTTAATTAAATACTTTTTTTTTAATCCACTACAAGTTAGCCCTTGACTGCCTGATGCCTCAGGCCTCACCTGATGGTAAGTGATGATGCAGTCTAAGATGGTAACCTGTTAGGGGCATGGCAGTTATATTGAACCCATACCCCTATTTGGTTTCTGCACGGCATCGTACCGGAACGCGTAATCGCTTGGCGGCACGTCTTTTCCGGTAGGGTGGTAACTAGCCACGGCCGAAGCCTCCCACCAGGCCAGACCAGGGAAAATTCTGAAATTATAAATTCCCAAATTGACCCTGCCGGGGATCGAACCCGGGACCTCCGCACGTTAAACAGCAGCGCTACACACTGCGCAACGGAAGTCGTCAAAACTTAACTAACGGAGTTGACTAACATATTTTTAAAATCGGTTGTGTAGTTTTGAGTTTATCCATTACAAATAAACAGTCTTTCCTCTTTATAATATTAGTTTAGATAAATTCATAATCACCGTATTGTATTTCCTAGAATTATTCCAGTCATAATATCATAATGTATTTGAAGGAATTTATGTACGTAGTACCTAGTTAGGCACAAAGATAATGATTGCGAAATGGCCTACGTGGAGGTTTTTGAAAATCCTGTGGGCAATCTTTAATTTTAGGGGTTAACAAAACTAGTAGCCTATGGATCTTCAATCTGTGTCTATGACTTTTCGCTTCAAATCTGCGGCAATGTGTCTTAAGTTGTACTAAAATAAGAAAAAGCAGACATTTTATTATTCATACGATAATTTAATCGAACTTAAGACTAAGTTTAGACAAATCATTTAAATACATATAAGAGAAAATACATCTAATATCACATTGTACATTTATCTTTAACCTGTTACCAACTCTAGATGTCAGCATCAGAAGTAAAAACTATAATACTCAATATATTTTAATTATTTATGAAGTGTGTGTGCAATTCACACAATTCACAATGCAGAAGTGAATTTCAGAATGGCAGCCTTCGAGAGAATGAGATAAATATACCCTTTTGAGAACAAAGGAGCAGTAGCGCGACTCAATATCGTACAGCGCCATCTATTGGTCGTGAACATACAACTTGTATTCTATATCATCTCTCGCAGGCTAAATCCATTTATTCATAAATATGTTTGCCTCCTTTTGGTGTCGCTTTTTCGATTCACCTTTTCGTTTCATCGAATTTTCAAATCAGAACGATTCTAAAGAAGTTTCACTTCAATAATAAAAACTTATTAATTATAAATTATTATAGGTAAATCTATGGTTGTTACCCCAAAACTCTTTAAGGTGACATAAATGTTAGCCGCTGTCTCAAATAAAACGCTGATTTTAAATAATTCACTAAAACAAACATGTAAAAAAATGATATCTCTAACTCTATATCTAATAAGTTTACTATAACAAATGAGGCTCAGAAAGACTAGAATCCAGAGCCGTTAAACCAGTTAAATAAAATAAAAAAAATTACGTGCAATAACTACTCAGTACTCACTGCCCACTCAGCACAAGTGGCGACAATCACACTCTTCTATAAAGAGTTATTTGCTACAGTGATAGAGTCCCAACAAATGAAAACAAATTAGTATAGAAGAAGAACAAATTAGAAATTAGTATAGAAGAAAACAAATAAGTTGTGGTACAAGTGAGTGATATATACTCCACCAATATGAAGATCTTCCTCTGGGCTGGTGTTGTGCCCGGGGACCTTTTTGGTTGAACAGACTATATGTCACCGTAAGATTGTAAAAACCGTTAGATTAAAATATAACTCGCGAAATTGTAAACTGTTCAATGTTCTGAGTGTCAATTTTGAAATATTGATTGTATTTCCTTTTTCTTGTCTCTTTCTTGTAGGTTAGGTTAGGGTTCGACATAAATAACGAGGTACACTTAGGTTTTACTGGGTTTATATATCTATCAGATTACAATCTACCGGAAAATAATACGTTAAATTATAATCTTTCGACAGTTTTCAATTTCGCGAGTTAGATTATAATCTAACGGTTTTTACAATCTTACGGTGACATATACATATAATATAGCACTATTCTCAGAAAACTTCGACATCGCGATTCAGGCTTTTAAGTAACTTGTAAGTTTTCAGTCGATTATCTATCCTGCGATGTAGATCTAGTCTACACTCTACACATCTAGTTTAGACTGTGATAACCGCTACAAAGTAAGCAACACAAAATATTCTAGAGTCTAGCAAACTAATCCCACAGTTTAAAATATAATAGATATATACTATGTTCATACATAATCGAGTTATGATTGAGTTGGTTTTTTGGACTAATGACAAAAAAGTTAATAAAAAATAACTCTGTCGTAGTCACTGGAAGTGTTCTTGACATAACCAAAAAAAAATTACTATAACTACCCTTATAATCCCGTGGGCTTATAAAAATACTATTTTATTTATTATGGCTTATGTAATACTATTTTATATAGTATTATGTTTGCAGTGAAACTGCAAACTAGAGACGGCAATAAACATTGACATTAGACATACAATTGAATTCCAGTAGCGGTTTTTGACAGCAAACTAACCAGCTCATTGCCAAAATCCAAAGTTGACCAACCTGATTCTGATTGGAATGCAATATTTTATGTCCAAGTAGATGACCATTTTATGTCCACAACTTCCCGCGTGGATTAAGGTTTTTTGATACCTGCGGGCCCTTTAATTTTACAGGACATAAAGTAGCCTATGTATATCCTTCTTTGGGATGTAACCAACCTCTATACCTTTCGTCAAAATTGGTTGAACAGATGGGCCATGAATGTATAGCAGACAGACAGACTGACACACACACAGACTTGCATTTATAATATTAGTGTTAATGACATGTTTTTTCACATTTTTATGACCCAAATTTTCTGTAAAGCTTTGTCCTACATGAGCGCAAAAGCGAAGTATCAAACTGTCAATGTCCTTCATGTGGCCTACGTTGTCGCGTAGATAAGTACGTCATTTATCTATGGACTCGTATCGCATCGCGCTGCATCGCATCGCTTTCGTCGCTCACATAGGACACAACAGTATTGTATAAACAACTCTATAATTTCTGGGGTCACATATTTTGTTTAGAAATCTCTATTTTAATGGTGGACCCACAACCACTGATCCCTGGTTCAATGTCAATCTTCAATTCACTCGCTCCTTCTTTGTTAACCACCATCTTGTTCTCCAGTGGCTCTAGCAACTTCAATCCTGATATGTCTTGTAAATGCATCAAGTTATTGATCCATTTCTCGTTTTTTATTGTAGTCCGACTTTTTGTTATGTCGTTCAATTCCAAAGTCAGTCCTTTTAGGTCGTCTAGATTTTTCTGCATCTGTTTCTCCTTCTGACTTTTGGATTTTTTATTTTTATTTTTCGCTTTTTTCGGAGGATCGTCAAGTGATTTGGGATCTGATTGACTGGTTATCTCACAGAGGCGATTGAGTTTATCTATGTCTGACCAACCGGAGTTGGAAAAATCAGAGCCTGGCAAAGACTGCCCAGCCTGGGATTGTCCCGACACTGACCGAACATCAAAATCATCATCGGCATTTTCATAGCGAACAAACTGAAGTTCCTCATACCCGAATGGAAACTCACATTCTGTGTTTTCACACATTAGAAACTTTTCATGATAATTTACGAAGAACAGCCTAATTTCTGAAGAGCATAACGGGCATATCTGTAAATAATGAAAACATAAATAAGCAGAAATAATTAATCTCTATTTTGATAAGCTACTTCAATCATTGTTACAGTCTCAAATGTTGTGATTGGGTGAATTTATGGTATACTTGCTGCCACTATAGATTTTAAGCAATCAGAGGCAATTTTGAAAGTTATTATACTATTATATAGCTAAATTACCACTCACTGACTGACTGACTGACTCATTGACATAATTGTTCTCCTAGAAAGAGACAGAAAACGATATAATGATGTATGGGAGATGTGTTCGAGTGCGGGAGTCGAGTAGGGAAAAATTATGACATTTCGGAAAAACAAGATGGCGGCCGATGTGATTCTTGCAACTCTTTTGTTTTCCAACCGATTTCGTTACAACTCACAGTGATTGAAGAAATTAGGAAACGATCAACAGAAAAAGTGGAAAAAATTGGAAAAACAAGATGGCGGCCGAGCTGTAGTGTTTTCAAATTTTTGATTTTTCGACCTCGAACCGCGGCGCCACAGATCCGAAACGGCGTGGTCGAGCATAATTTTTTTTTCTATTCCCGCCTACAGTTATCCTGTATTTTGACAGAATGGGGGTAGTTTTTGAAAATTCAAGATGGCGGCTGTCGGGGCGGCCGTTCCGTTTGAGTTACGAAAAAACGCAATTTTAAAATTCAATTTTCTCACAGTTGGCAACGTAGGAGCGTTTTGACTTCTATGGGGCGATTGTGTGTACAGACGCGAGGTATGGAATGGGAAAATAAAATTACCCCATTTCTCGGGAAATTTTCAAGATTTACCCCAAAAATTAAAAAATCGAAATACGAATTTTTTTTTAAATTCGAGTACGAGCAACCACGTGTCCCACCTGTATGAATGACATTTGGGTAATTTCGTCGCCCAGGTCTGGCAACACTGGAATTTATCAAAGAAAAAGTGATTTTCGACATGGTCTTTTTTCAGGGGCTATCATGTCGGCTGGGTGCGAGCGAGATGAACAATTGAAACGTCGTCAGGAGCGGCGTATCCTGTTGTTCACAGGAAAATTATAAAACTATGCCAAAAGTTTCTGTGAAACGAGGCGGCGGCCATTTTGTATTCTTTTTGTGTTTTTGAAAATTTCAATGACGTCTTAGAGGCGGTTGGCAACATTTGGGAAAGTTGACATGTATGGATCGATTGTGTAACTCGACGGGCAGTATCGAGAAATCAAAACAGTGTTGCCACAGTCGGGGTAGTTTTCGAGATTTTCCCTAAACTCCTCCCTAAACTTCCTCCTGTAAAATTTTGTATGAAAAAATTTTTTTTCACCGATGGCTTCGTATAGAAGTTAGAAAATATAACTTGAAGAAAAATATGGAGACAGCTGATGATTGAGGATTTCGGAGACGGGTAAAGGGCACGGCTAGGGTATTGAAGATAGGTGGGGGGTGCTCGAACAAATGTCACTCGAAACCTCATCCAATTGGCAATAAGTAAAAAAAAAACTCAAAAATGGTGGATTCAAGATGGCTGCCATACAAATTTCGTCCGTGTCTATCTCGGAGAGTATTAGAGATGGAAGTGTGCTTTCTTGGCAAGAGATGACCAGGACGAGGAATTCTATTTGGCGAAATGAAAAAAAATTCAAGATGGCGGAAATTTTTTTTTCATTATATTTTATAATATATATAGCTCGATTACCACTCACTGACTGACTCACTCATTGACATAATTGTTCTCCTAGAAAGAGACAGAAAATGATACAATGATGTATGAGAGATGTGTTCGAGTGCGGGAGTCGAGTAGGGAAAAATTATGACATTTCGGAAAAACAAGATGGCGGCCGACGTGATTCTTGTAACTCTTTTGTTTTCCAACCGATTTCGTTGCAATTCGCAATGATGGAAGAAATTAGGAAACGATCTAGAGAAAAAGTGGAAAAAATTGGGAAAACAAGATGGCGGCTGAGCTGTAGTGTTTTAAAATTTTTGATTTTTCGACCTCAAACCGCGGCGCCACAGATCCGAAACGGCGTAATCGAGCATAATTTTTTTTTCTATTCCCGCCTACAATTATCCTGTATTTTGACAGAATGGGGGTAATTTTAGAAAAATCAAGATGGCGGCTGTCACGGCGGCCGTTCGGTTTGAGTTACGAAAAAACGCAATTTTAAAATTCAATTTTCTCACAGTTGGCAACGTCGGAGCGTTTTGACTTCTATGGGGCGTTTGTGTGTACAGACGCGAGGTATGGATTGGGAAAATAAAATTACCCCATTTCTCGGGAAATTTTCAAGATTTACCCCAAAAATTAAAAAATCGAAATACGTATTTTTTGCAAAATTCGAGTATGGGCAACCACGTGTCTCACTTGTACGAATGACATTTGGGTGTTTTCGTCGCCGAGGTCTGGCAACACTGGAATTTATCAAAGAAAAAGTGATTTTCGACATGGTCTTTTTTCAGGGGCTATCATGTCGGCTGGGTGCGAGCGAGATGAACAATTGAAACGTCCTCAGGAGCGGTGTATCCTGTAGTTTACGGGAAAATTATGAAGCTATGTCAAATGATTCTGTGAAACGAGGTGGCGGCCATTTTGTATTCCTTTTGTGTTTTTGAAAATTTCGATCACGTCTTAGAGGCGGTTGGCAACATTTGAGAAAGTTGACATGTATGGATCGATTGTGTAACTCGACGGGCAGTATCGAGAAATAAAAACAGTGTTGCCACATTCGGGGTAGTTTTCCAGATTTTCCCTAAAAACTTCCTCCTGTAAAATTTTGTATGAAAAAATTTTTTTTCACTGCTGGCTTCGTATGGAAGTCAGAAAATATAACTTGAAGAAAAATATGGAGACAGCTGATGATTGAGGATTTCGGAGACGGGTAAAGGGCACGGCCAGGGTATTGAAGATAGGTGGGGGGTGCTCGAACAAATGTCAGTCGAAACCTCATCCAATTGGCGATGAGTTTAAAAAAAACTCAAAAATGGTGGATTCAAGATGGCTGCAATACAAATTTCGTTATTGTCTATCTCGGAGAGTATGAGAGATGGAGGTGTGGTTTCTTGGCAAGAGATGATCAGGACAACGAGGCCTATTGAGCGAAATGAAAAAAAATTCAAGATGGCGGAATATTTTTTTTCATACCAAATTATATTATGGCGAATATTGAAGAGACTACAAGTGTAGAACTATGCAAGATTTTGATACGGTTCCGTTTTACCCACGACGAGGCTCCCTGAGATTACAAAACAGGAAACTGATACCAAAGTTTAAAAAATCAGCGCCATTTTGAAATTCTTTGTTAATTGACCGATTTGGTTCAAATCGATATTTAGAACTTCTTGGCATTACAAAACAGGAAACTGGTACCAAGATTTAAACAAAACAGCGCCATTTTGAAATTCTTTGTTAATTGACCGATGTTATTCAAAATCGAGATTTAGGGTTCCCTGGGATCACAAAACAGGAAACTTATATCAGAGTTTTAAAAAATCAGCGCCATTTTGAATTTCTTTGTTAATTGACCGATTTCGTACAAAATCGATATTTAGGACTCCATGGGATTGCAAAGCAGGAAACTGGTACTAAAATTTAAAAAATTTAGCGCCATTTTTAAATTCTTTGTTATTGTAGCGATTTCGTTCAAAATCGATATTTAGGACTTCCTCGAATTTCAAAACAGGAAACTGATGCCAAAGTTTTAAAAAATCAGCGCCATTTTGGAATTCTTTGTAAATTGACCGATTTCGTTCAAAATCGATATTTAGGACTCCATGGGGTTACTAAACAGTAACCTGTTACCAAAATTTAAAACAAACCAGCACTATTATGAAATTCTTTGTTAATTGACCGATATCGTTCAAAATCGATGTTTAGGACTCCCTAGGATTTCAAAACAGGAAACTGATACCAAAATTGTAAAAAATCAGTGTCATTTTTAAATTCTTTGTTAATTGACCGATTTCGTTCAAAATCGATATTTAGGGCTCCCTGGGATAACAAAACAGGAAACTGGTACCAAAATTTTAAAAAACCAGCGCCATTTAGAAATTCTTTGTTAATTGACCGATTTCGTTCAAAATCGATATTCAGGACTCCCTGGGATCACAAAACAGGAAACTGGTACCAAAATTTTAAAAACTCAGCGCCATTTTGAAATTCTTTGTTCTTGTAGCGATTTCGTTCAAAATCAATATTTAGGACTTTCTGGTATTACAAAACAGGAAACTGGTACCAAAATTTTAAAAACTCAGCGCCATTTTGAAATTCTTTGTTCTTGTAGCGATTTCGTTCAAAATCAATATTTAGGACTTCCTGGTATTACAAAACAGGAAACTGGTACCAAAATTTTAAAAAACCCAGCGCCATTTTGAAATTCTTTGTTAATTGACCGATTTCGTTCAAAATCGATATTCAGGACTCCCTGGCATCACAAAACAGGAAACTGGTACCAAAATTTTAATAACTCAGCGCCATTTTGAAATTCTTTGTTCTTGTAGCGATTTCGTTCAAAATTAATATTTAGGACTTCCTGGTATCACAAAACAGGAAACTGGTACCAAAATTTTAAAAGCTCAGCGCCATTTTGAAAATCTTTGTTAATTTACAGATTTAGTTCAAAATCGATATCTGAGGATCCCTGGGATTACAAAACAGGAAACCGATACCAAAGTTTTAAAAAATCAGCTCCATTTTGAAATTCTTTGTTAATTGACCAATTTAGTTCAAAATTGATACTTAGGACTCACTGGGAATACAATACAGGAAATTGATATGAAATTTTAAAAAAATCTGCGCCATTTTGTAATTCTCTGTTAATTGACCGATTTTGTTCAAAATCGATATCTGAGGATCCCTGGGATTACAAAACAGGAAACTGATACCAAAGTTTTAAAAAATCAGCGCCATTTTGTTTTTTTTTTATCACAACCCGTGAGCTGCTTTAGCAGCTCACGCACAGAGCGAAAAACTAGTTATACTATATATAGCTCGATTACCACTCACTCACTGACTCACTCATTGACATAATTGTTCTCCTAGAAAGAGACAGAAAACGATATAATGATGTTAGGGAGATGTGTTCGAGTGCGGGAGTCGAGTAGGGAAAAATTATGACATTTCGGAAAAACAAGATGGCGGCCGACGTGATTCTTGTAACTCTTTTGTTTTCCGACCGATTTCGTTGCAATTCGCAATGATTGAAGAAATTAGGAAAAGATCTAGAGAAAAAGTGGAAAAAATTTGAAAAACAAGATGGCGGCCGAGCTGTAGTGTTTTAAAATTTTTGATTTTTCGGCCTCGAACCGCGGCGCCACAGATCCGAAACGGCGTGGTCGAGCATAATTTTTTTTTCTATTTCCGCCCACAATTATCCTGTATTTTGACAAAATGGGGGTGGTTTTTAAAAATTCAAGATGGCGGCTGTCGCGGCGGCCGTTCGGTTCGAGTTACGAAAAAACGCCATTTTAAAATTCAAATTTCTCGCAGTTGGCAACGTCGGAGCGTTTCGACTTCTACGGGGAGATTGTGTGTACAGACTCGAGGTATGAATTGGGGAAAAAAAATTACCCCATTTCTCGGGAAAATTTCAAGATTTACCCCAAAAATTAAAAAATCGAAATACGAACTTTTTTAAAATTTCGATTACGAGCAACCACGTGTCCCACTTGTACGAATGACATTTGGGTATTTTCGTCGCCGAGGTCTGGCAACACTGGGATTTATCAAGGAAAAAGTGATTTTCGACATGGTCTTTTTTCAGGGGCTATCATGTCGGCTGGGTGCGAGCGAGATGAACAATTGAAACGTCGTCAGGAGCGGTGTATCCTGTAGTTCACAGGAAAATTATGAAACTATGCAAAAAGTTTTTGTGAAACGAGGTGGCGGCCATTTTGTATTCTTTTTGTGTTTTTGAAAATTTCAATCACGTCTTAGAGGCGGTTGGCAACATTTGGGAAAGTTGACATGTATGGATCGATTGTGTAACTCGACGGGCAGTATCGAGAAATCAAAACAGTGTTGCCACATTCGGGGTAGTTTTCGAGATTTTCCCTAAAAACTTCCTCCTGTAAAATTTTGTAAAAAAATTTTTTTTTCACTGCTGGCTTCGTATGGAAGTCAGAAAATATAACTTGAAGAAAAATATGGAGACAGCTGATGATTGAGGATTTCGGAGACGGGTAAAGGGCACGGCCAGGATATTGAAGATAGGTGGGGGGTGCTCGAACAAATGTCACTCGGAACCTCATCCAATTGGCGGAGAATTTAAAAAAAATTCAAAAATGGTGGATTCAAGATGGCTGCCATACAAATTTCGTCAGTGTCTATCTCGGAGAGTATAAGAGATGGAAGTGTGGTTTCTTGGCAAGAGGTGATCAGGACTGGGGGTTCTATTTGGCGAAATGAGAAAAAATTCAAGATGGCGGAATATTTTTTTTCATACTAAATTATATGGAATATTGAAGAGACTACAAGTGTAGAACTATGCAAGATTTTGATACGGTTCCGTTTTACCCACGACGAGGCTCCCTGGGATTACGAAATAGGAAACTGATATCAAAGTTTTAATAAATCAGCGCCATTTTGAAATTCTTTGTTAATTGCCCGATTTCGTTCAAAATCGATATTTAGGGCTCCCTGTGATTACAGAACAGGAAACTGTTACCAAAAAAAAAACCAGCGCCATTTTTAAATTCTTTGTTAATTGACCGATTTCGTTCAAAATCGATATTTAGGGCTCCCTGTGGTTACAGAACAGGAAACTGGTATCAAAAAAAAAAAAATCAGCGCCATTTTGAAATTCTTTGTTAATTAACTGATTTCGTTCAAAATCGATATTTAGGACTCCCTGGGGATACAAAACAGGAAACTGTTACCATAATAAAAAAAAAACAGCGCCATTTTGAAATTCTTTGTTAATTGACTGATTTCGTTCAAAATCGATATTTAGGACTCCCTGGGGATACAAAACAGGAAACTGTTACCAAAATTTTAAAAAATCAGCGCCATTTTGAAATTCATTGTTAATTGACCGATTTCGTTCAAAATCGATATTTAGGACTCCCTGGGGATACAAAACAGGAAACTGTTACCAAAAAAAAAAAAACCAGCGCCATTTTGAAATTCTTTGTTAATTGACCGATTTCGTTCAAAATCGATATTTGGGGCTCCCTGTGATTACAGAACATAAAACTGGTATCAAAAGTAAAAAAAAACTGCGCCATTTTGAAATTCTTTGTTCATTGACCGATTTCGTTCAAAATCGATATTTAGGACTCCCTGGGGATACAAAACAGGAAACTGTTACCAAAATAAAGAAAATACAGCGCCATTTTGAAATTCTTTGTTAATTGACCGATTTCGTTCAAAATCGATACAGTAAAGACTGTGCTACTTGTAAGTCTAACCACATCCCGTGAGCTGCTTTAGCAGCTCGCGCGCAGAGCGAAAAACTAGTTATTATACTATATATAGCTAAATTACCACTCACTCATTGACATAATTGTTCTCCTAGAAAGAGACAGAAAATGATACAATGATGTATGGGAGAAGTGTTCGAGTGCGGAAGTCGAGTAGGGAAAAATTATGACATTTCGGAAAAACAAGATGGCGGCTGACGTGATTCTTGTAACTCTTTTGTTTTCCAACCGATTTCGTTACAACTCGCAGTGATTGAAGAAATTAGGAAAAGATCTATAGAAAAAGTGGAAAAAATTCGGAAAACAAGATGGCGGCCGAGCTGTAGTGTTTTAAAATTTTTGATTTTTCGACCTCGAACCGCGGCGCCACAGATCCGAAACGGCGCGGTCGAGCACAATTTTTTTTTCTATTCCCGCCTACAATTATCCTGTATTTTGACAGAATGGGGGTGGTTTTAAAAAATTCAAGATGGCGGCTGTCGCGGCGGCCGTTCGGTTTGAGTTACGAAAAAACGTAATTTTAAAATTCAAATTTCTCGCAGTTGGCAAGGTCGGAGCGTTTCGACTTCTATGGAGCGATTGTGTGTACAGACTCGAGGTATGGATTGGGAAAATAAATTTACCCCATTTCTTGGGAAATTTTCAAGATTTACCCCAAAAATAAAAAAATAGAAATACGAACTTTTTTAAAAATTCGAGTACGAGCAACCACGTGCCCCACTTGTACGAATGACATTTGGGTAATTTCGTCGCCGAGGTCTGGCAACACTGGAATTTATCAAAGAAAAAGTGCTTTTCGACATGGTCTTTTTTCAGGGGCTATCATGTCGGCTGGGTGCGAGCGAGATGAACAATTGAAACGTCGTCAGGAGCGGTGTATCCTGTAGTTCACAGGAAAATTATGAAACTATACAAAAAGTTTTTGTGAAACGAGGTGGCGGCCATTTTGTATTCTGTTTGTGTTTTTGAAAATTTCAATCACGTCTTAGAGGTGGTTGGCAACATTTGGGAAAGTTTTGATGTATGGATCGATTGTGTAACTCGACGGGCAGTATCGAAAAATCAAAACAGTGTTGCCACATTCAGGGTAGTTTTTGAGATTTTCCCTAAAAACTTCCTCCTGTAAAATTTTGTATGAAAAAATTTTTTTTCACTTATGGCTTCGTATGGAAGTCAGAAAATATAACTTGAAGAAAAATGTGGAGACACCTGATGATTGAGGATTTCGGAGACGGGTGAAGAGCACGGCCAAGGTATTGAAGATAGGCGGGGGGTGCTCGAACAAATGTTATTGGAAACCTCGTCCAATTGGCAGTGAGTTTAAAAAAAACTCAAAAATGGTGGATTCAAGATGGCTGCCATACAAATTTCGTCAGTGTCTATCTCGGAGAGTATGAGAGATGGAAGTGTGGTTTCTTGGCAAGAGATGATCAGGACGAGGATGTCTATTTAGCGAAATGAAAAAAAATTCAAGATGGCGGAATATTTTTTTTCATACCAAATTATATGGCGATTATTGAAGAGACTACATGTGTTGTAGTAGTGTTTAGTAATTAACCAAATTGTTCTCCTAGAAAGAAACAGAAAACGATACAATTATGTTAGGGAGATGTGTTCGGGTGCGGGATGGGAGTAGGGAAAAATTATGAAATTTCGGAAAAACAAGATGGCGGCTGTCACGGCGGCCGTTCGGTCTGAATTACGAATAAATGCAATTTTAAAATTCAACTTTCTCGTAGTTGGCAACGTCGGAACGTTTCGACTTTAACGGGGAGATTGTGCGTACAGACTCGAGGAAAAAAATTACCCCATTTCTCGGGAAAATTTCAAGATTTACCCCGAAAATTAAAAAATCGAAATACGTAGTTTTTGCAAAATTCGACTACGAGCAACCACGTGTTTCACTTGTACGAATGACATTTGGGTAATTTCGTCGCCGAGGTCTGGCGGCACTGGAATTTATCAAAGTAAAAGTGTTTTCGACATGGTATTTTTTCAGGGGAGATCGTTTAGGCTGGGTGCGAGCGAGATGAAAAATTGAAACGTCATCAGGAGCGGTGTATCCTGGAGTTCATATGAAAATTATAAAACTATGTAAAATGTTTCTGTGAAACGAGATGGCGGCCATTTTGTATTCTTTTTGTGTTTTTGAAAATTTCGATCACGTTTTTAAGGCAGTGGGGAACATTTGGGAAAGTTGACATGTATGGATCGATTGTGTAACTCGACCAGCAGTATCCAAGAAAAATATGGAGACAGCTGATGATTGAGGATTTCGGCAACGGGTCAAGAGCACGGCCAAGGTTTTGAAGAGAGGTAGGGGGTGCTCGAACAAATGTCACTTGAAACCTCATCCAATTGGCGGTGAATTTAAAAAAACTTAAAAATGGTGGATTCAAAATGGTTGCCATACAAATTTCGTCAGTGTCTATCTCGGAGAGGATAAAAGATGGAAGTGTGGTTTCTCGGCAAGAGATGATCAGGACGAGGAGGTGTATTTAGCGAAATGAAAAAAAATTCAAGATGGCGGAACATTTTTTTCATACCAAATTATATGGCGAATATTGGAGAGATGTTACAAGTGATACGGTTCTGTTTTACCCACGAAGGGGCTTACTGGGATTACAAAACAGGAAACCGATACCAAAGTTTTAAAAAATCAGCGCCATTTTGAAATTCTTTGTTAATTGATCGATTTCGTTCAAAGTCGATATTTAATACTCCATGGGATTACAAGACAGGAAACTGGTACCAAAATTTTACAAAATCAGCGCCATTTTGAAATTCTTTGGTAATTGACAGATTTCGTTCAAAATCGATATCTGAGGATCCCTGGGATTACAAAACAGGAAACCGATACCAAAGTTTTAAAAAATCAGCGCCATTTTGAAATTCTTTGTTATTGTAGCGATTTCGTTCCAAATCGATATTTAGGACTTCCTCGAATTTCAAAACAGGAAACTGATGCCAAAGTTTTAAAAAATCAGCGCCATTTTGGAATTTATTGTTAATTGACCGATTTCGTTCAAAATCGATATTTAGGACTCCATGGGATTGCAAAACAGGAAACTGGTACCAAAATTTAAAAAATTCAGCGCCATTTTGAAATTCTTTGTTATTGTAGCGATTTCGGTCAAAATCGATATTTAGGACTTCCTCGAATTTCAAAACAGGAAACTGATGCCAAAGTTTTAAAAAATCAGCGCCATTTTGGAATTCTTTGTTAATTGACCGATTTCGTTCAAAATCGATATTTAGGACTCCATGGGGTTACTAAACAGTAAACTGTTACCAAAATAAAAAAAAACCAGCACTTTATTGAAATTCTTTATTAATTGACCGAATTCGTTCAAAATCGATATCTGAGGATCCCTGGGATTACAAAACAGGAAACTGATACCAAAATTTTAAAAAATTTGCGCCATTATGTTTTTTTTTAATCACAACCCGTGAGCTGCTTTAGCAGCTCGCGCACAGAGCGAAAAACTAGTAATATATATAGCTCGATTACCACTCACTGACTCATTGACAGAATTGTTCTCCTAGAAAGAGACAGAAAACGATATAATGATGTATGGGAGATATGTTCGAGTGCGGGAGTCGAGTAGGGAAAAATTATGACATTTCGGAAAAACAAGATGGCGGCCGACGTGATTCTTGTAACTCTCTTGTTTTCCAACCGATTTCTTTGCAATTCGCAATGATTGAAGAAATTAGGAAACGATCTATAGAAAAAGTAGAAAAAATTGGAAAAACAAGATGGCGGCCGAGTTGCAGTGTTTTAAAATTTTTGATTTTTCGACCCCGAACCGTGGCGCCACAGATCCAAAACGGCGGGGTCGAGCATAATATTTTTTTCTTATTTCGCCTACAATTATCCTGTATTTTGACAGAAAGGGAGTGGTTTTTAAAAATTCAAGATGGCGGCTGTCACGGCGGCCGTTCGGTTTGAGTTACGAAAAAACGCAATTTTAAAACTCAAATTTCTCGCAGTTGGCAACGTCGGAGCGTTTCGACTTCTACTGGGAGATTGTGGGTACAGACTCGAGGTAGGGATTGGGGAAAAAAAATTACCCCATTTCTCGGGAAAATTTCAAGATTTACCCCAAAAATTAAAAAATCTAAATACGAACTTTTTTAAAAATTCGAGTACGAGCAACCACGTGTCCCACTTGTACGAATGACATTTGGGTAATTTCATCGCCGAGGTCTGGCAACACTGGAATTTATCAAAGAAAAAGTGATTTTCGACATGGTCTTTTTTCAGGGGCTATCATGTCGGCTGGGTGCGAGCGAGATGAACAATTGAAACGTCTTCAGGAGCGGTGTATCCTGTAGTTCACGGGAAAATTATAAAGCTATGTCAAATGATTCTGTGAAACGAGGTGGCGGCCATTTTGTATTCCTTTTGTGTTTTCGAAAATTTCGATCACGTCTTAGAGGCGGTTGGCAACATTTGGGAAAGTTGACATGTATGGATCGATTGTGTAACTCGACGAGCAGTATCGAGAAATCAAAACAGTGTTGCCACATTCGGGGTAGTTTTCGAGATTTTCCCTAAAAACTTCCTCCTGTAAAATTTTGTATGAAATTTTTTTTTTCCACATAAGGCTTCGTATGGAAGTCAGAAAATATAACTTGAAGCAAAATATGGAGACACCTGATGATTGAGGATTTCGGAGACGGGTGAAGAGCACGGCCAAGGTATTAAAGATAGGTGGGGAGTGCTCGAACAAATGTCACTCGAAACCTCATCCAATTGGCAATAAGTATAAAAAAAACTCAAAATGGTGGATTCAAGATGGCTGCCATACAAATTTCGTGAGTGTCTATCTCGGAGAGTATGAGAGATGGAAGTGTGGTTTCTTGGCAAGAGATGATCAGGACGAGGAGGTCTATTTAGCGAAATGAAAAAAAATTCAAGATGGCGGAATATTTTTTTTCATACCAAATTATATGGCGAATATTGAAGAGACTACAAGTGTTGTAGTAGTGTTTAGTAATTGACCAAATTGTTCTCCAAGAAAGATACAGAAAACGATACAATTATGTTAGGGAGATGTGTTCGGGTGCGGGATGGGAGTAACTTTTGAAATTTCGGAAAAACAAGATGGCGGCTGTAACGGCGGCCGTTCGGTCTGAATTACGAAAAAAGGCAATTTTAAAATTCAACTTTAACGGGGAGATTGTGTGTACAGACTCGAGGTATGGATTGAGGAAAAAAATTACCCCATTTCTCGGGAAATTTTCAAGGTTTACCCCAAAAATAAAAAAATCGAAATACGTAATTTTTGCTAAATTCGAGTACGAGCAACCACGTGTTTCACTTGTACGAATGATATTTGGGTATTTTCGTCGCCGAGGTCTGGCAGCACTGGAATTTATCAAAGTAAAAGTGATTTTCGACATGGTATTTTTTTGGAATTCTTTGTTAATTGACAGATTTCGTTCAAAATCGATATCTGAGGATCCCTGGGATTACAAAACAGGAAACCGATACCAAAGTTTTAAAAAATCAGCGCCATTTTGAAATTCTTTGTTAATTGACCGATTTCGTTAAAAATCAATATTTAGGACTCCATGAAATTGCAAAACATGAAACTGCTACCAAAATTTAAAAAATTCAGTGCCATTTTGAAATTCTTTGTTATTGTAGCGATTTCGTTCAAAATCGATATTTAGGACTTCCTCGAATTTCAAAACAGGAAACTGATGCCAAAGTGTTAAAAAATCAGCGCCATTTTGGAATTCTTTGTTAATTGACCGATTTCGTTCAAAATCGATATTTAGGACTCCATGGGGTTACTAAACAGTAAACTGTTACCAAAATTAAAAAAACCAGCACTTTTTTGAAATTCTTTGTTAATTGACCGATTTCGTTCAAAATCGATATCTGAGGATCCCTGGGATTTCAAAACAGGAAACTGATACCAAAGTTTTAAAAAATCAGCGCCATTTTGTTTTTTTTATAATCACAACCCGTGAGCTGCTTTAGCAGCTCACGCACAGAGCGAAAAACTAGTTATAATATATATAGCTCGATTACCACTCACTCACTGACTCATTGACATAATTGTTCTCTTAGAAAGAGACAGAAAATGATACAATGATGTATGGGAGATGTGTTCGAGTGCGGGAGTCGAGTAGGGAAAAATTATGACATTTCGGAAAAACAAGATGGCGGCCGACGTGATTCTTGTAACTCTTTTGTTTTCCGAGCGATTTCGTTACAACTCGCAGTGATGGAAGAAATTAGGAAACGATCTATAGAAAAAGTGGAAAAAATTGGAAAAACAAGATGGCGGCCGAGCTGTAGTTTTTTAAAATTTTTGATTTTTCGACCTCGAACCGCGGCGCCACAGATCCGAAACGGCGTGGTCGAGCATAATTTTTTTTTCTATTCCCGCCTACAATTGTCCTGTATTTTGGCAGAATGGGGGAGGTTTTTAAAAATTCAAAATGGCGGCTGTCACGGCGGCCGTTCGGTTTGAGTTACGAAAAAACGCAATTTTAAAATTCAAATTTCTCGCAGTTGGCAACGTCGGAGCGTTTCGACTTCTACTGGGAGATTGTGGGTACAGACTCGAGGTAGGGATTGGGGAAAAAAAATTACCCCATTTCTCGGGAAAATTTCAAGATTTACCCCAAAAACAAAAAAATCGAAATACGAACTTTTTTAAAAATTCGAGTACGAGCAACCACGTGTCCCACTTGTACGAATGACATTTGGGTATTTTCGTCGCCGAGGTCTGGCAACACTGGAATTTATCAAAGAAAAAGTGATTTTCGACATGGTCTTTTTTCAGGGGCTATCATGTCGGCTGGGTGCGAGCGAGATGAACAATTGAAACGTCGTCAGGAGCGGTGTATCCTGTAGTTCACAGGAAAATTATGAAACTATGCAAAAACATTCTGTGAAACGAGGTGGCGGCCATTTTGTATTCTTTTTGTGTTTTTGAAAATTTCTATCACGTCTTAGAGGCGGTTGGCAACATTTGGGAAAGTTGACATGTATGGATCGATGGTGTAACTCGACGGGCAGTATCGAGATATCAAAACAGTGTTGCCACATTTGGGGTAGTTTTCGAGATTTTCCCTTAAAACTTCCTCCTGTAAAATTTTGTATGAAAAATTTTTTTTTCACTGCTGCCTTCGTATGGAAGTCAGAAAATATAACTTGAAGAAAAATATGGAGACAGCTGATGATTGAAGATTTCGGAGACAGGTGAAGAGCACGGCCAGGGTATTGAAAATAGGTGGGGGGTGCTCGAACAAATGTCACTCGAAACCTCATCCAATTGGCGATGAGTTTAAAAAAAACTCGAAAATGGTGGATTCAAGATGGCTGCCATACAAATTTCGTTAGTGTCTATCTCGGAGAGTATGAGAGATGGAAGTGTGGTTTCTTGGCAAGAGATGATCAGGACGAGGAGGTCTAATTAGCGAAATGGAAAAAAATTCAAGATGGCGGAATATTTTTTTTCATACCAAATTATATGGCGAATATTGAAGAGACTACAAGTGTTGTAGTAGTGTTTAGTAATTGACCAAATTGTTCTCCTAGAAAGAAACAGAAAACGATACAATTATGTTAGGGAGATGTGTTCGGGTGCGGGAGTAGGGAAAAATTATGAAATTTCGGAAAAACAAGATGGCGGCTGTCACGGCGGCCGTTCGGTCTGAATTACGAATAAATGCAATTTTAAAATTCAACTTTCTCGCAGTTGGCAACGTCGGAACGTTTCGACTTTAACGGGGAGATTGTGTGTACAGACTCGAGGTATGGATTGGGGAAAAAAAATTATGCCATTTCTCGGGAAAATTTCAAGATTTACCCCAAAAATAAAAAAAACGAAATACGTAGTTTTTGCAAAATTCGAGTACGAGCAGCCACGTGTTTCACTTGTACGAATGACATTTGGGTATTTTCGTCGCCGAGGTCTGGCGGCACAGGAATTTATCAAAGTAAAAGTGATTTTCGACATGGTCTTTTTTCAGGGGCTATCATGTCGGCTGGGTGCGAGCGAGACGAACAATTGAAACGTCGTCAGGAGCGGTGTATCCTGTAGTTCACGGGAAAATTATAAAACTGTGTCAAATGATTCTGTGAAACGAGGTGGCGGCCATTTTGTATTCCTTTTGTGTTTTTGAAAATTTCAATCACGTCTTAGAGGCGGTTGGCAACATTTGGGAAAGTTGACATGTATGGATCGATTGTGTAACTCGACGGGCAGTATCGAGAAATCAAAACAGTGTTGCCACATTCGGGGTAGTTTTCGAGATTTTCCCTAAAAACTTCCTCCTGTAAAATTTTGTATGAAAAATTTTTTTTTCACTGCTGGCTTCGTATGGAAGTCAGGAAATATAACTTGAAGAAAAATATGGAGACAACTGATGATTGAGGATTTCGGAGACGGGTGAAGGGCACGGCCAGGGTATTGAAGATAGGTGGGGGGTGCTCGAACAAATGTCACTCGAAACCTCATCCAATTGGCAGAAAGTTTAAAAAAACTCAAAAATTGTGGATTCAAGATGGCTGCCATACAAATTTCGTTAGTGTCTATCTCGGAGAGTATAAGAGATGGAAGTGTGGTTCCATGGCAAGAAATGATCAGGACGAGGAGGTCTATTTGATGAAATAAAAAAAAAAACAAGATGGCGGAATTTTTTTTTCATACCAAATTATATGGCGAATATTGAAGAGACTACAAGTGTAGAACTATGTAAGATTTGATACGGTTCCGTCTCACCCACGACGAGGCTCCCTGGGATTACGAAATAGGAAACTGATATCAAAGTTTTAATAAATCAGCGCCATTTTTAAATTCTTTGTTAATTGACCGATTTCGTTCAAAATCGATATGTAGGACTCCCTGGGATTACAAAACAGAAAACTGAAACTAAAATAAAAAAAAAACAGCGCCATTTTGAATTACTTTGTTAGTTTACCGATTTCGTTCAAAATCGATATTTAGGTTTTCCTGGGATTACAAAACAGGAAACTGGTACCAAAATTTAAAAAAATCAGCGCCATTTTGAATTTCTTTGTTAATTGACCGATTTCGTTAAAAATCGATATTTAGGGTTCCCTAGGATTACAAAACAGAAAACTGACACCAAAGTTTCAAAAAATCAGCGCCATTTTGAAATTCTTTGTAGCGATTTCGTTCAAAATCGAAACATTAAAGTCTGTACTACTTGTAAGTCTAACCACATCTCGTGAGCTGCTTTAGCAGCTCGCGCACAGAGCGAAAAACTAGTTATACTATATATAGCTCGATTACCACTCACTGACTCACTCACTCATTGACATAATTGTTCTCCTAGAAAGAGACAGAAAACGATACATTGATGTATGGGAGATGTGTTCGAGTGCGGGAGTCGAGTAGGGAAAAATTATGACATTTCGGAAAAACAAGATGGCGGCCGACGTGATTCTTGTAACTCTTTTGTTTTCCAACCGATTTTGTTGCAACTCGCAATGATTGAAGAAATTAGGAAACGGTCAACAGAAAATGTGGAAAAAATTGGAAAAACAAGATGGCGGCCGAGCTGTAGTGTTTTAAAATTTTTGATTTTTCGACCTCGAACCGCGGCGCCACAGATCCGAAACGGCGGGGTCGAGCACAATTTTTTTTTCTATTCCCCCCTTAAATTATCCTGTATTTTGACAGAATGGGGGTGGTTTTTAAAAATTCAAAATGGCGGCTGTCACGGCGGCCGTTTGGTTTGAGTTACGAAAAAACGCAATTTTAAAATTCAAATTTCTCGCAGTTGGCAACGTCGGAGCGTTTCGACTTCTACTGGGAGATTGTGTGTACAGACTCGAGGTATGGATTGGGGAAAAAAAATTACCCCATTTCTCGGGAAAATTTCAAGATTTACCCCAAAAATTAAAAAATCGAAATACGAACTTTTTTAAAATTTCGAGTACGAGCAACCACGTGTCCCACTTGTACGAATGACATTTGGGTAATTTCGTCGCCGAGAACTGGCAACACTGGAATTTATCAAAGAAAAAGTGATTTTCGACATGGTCTTTTTTCGGGGGCTATCATGTCGGCTGGGTGCGAGCGAGATGAACAATTGAAACGTCGTCAGGAGCGGTGTATCCTGTAGTTCACAGGAAAATTATAAAACTATGCAAAAAGTTTGTGTGAAACGAGGTGGCGGCCATTTTGTATTCCGTTTGTGTTTTTGAAAATTTCAATCACGTCTTAGAGGTGGTTGGCAACATTTGGGAAAGTTGACATGTATGGATCGATTGTGTAACTCGACGGGCAGTATCGAGAAATCAAAACAGTGTTGCCACATTCGGGGTAGTTTTCGAGATTTTCCCTAAAAACTTCCTCCTGTAAAATTTTTTATGAAATTTTTTTTTTCCACATAAGGCTTCGTATGGAAGTCAGAAAATATAACTTGAAGCAAAATATGGAGACACCTGATGATTGAGGATTTCGGAGACGGGTGAAGGGCACGGCCAGGGTATTGAAGATAGGTGGGGAGTGCTCGAACAAATGTCACTCGAAACCTCATCCAATTGGCAATAAGTAAAAAAGAAATTCAAAATGGTGGATTCAAGATGGCTGCCATACAAATTTCGTGAGTGTCTATCTCGGAGAGTATGAGAGATGGAAGTGTGGTTTCTTGGCAAGGGATGATCAGGACGAGGAGGTCTATTTAGCGAAATGAAAAAAAATTCAAGATGGCGGAATATTTTTTTTCATACCAAATTATATGGCGAATATTGAAGAGACTACAAGTGTTGTAGTAGTGTTTAGTAATTGACCAAATTGTTCTCCTAGAAAGAAACAGAAAACGATACAATTATGTTAGGGAGATGTGTTCGGGTGCGGGATAGGTGTAGGGAAAAATTATGGAATTTCGGAAAAACAAGATGGCGGCTGTCACGGCGGCCGTTCGGTCTGAATTACGATAAAATGCAATTTTAAAATTCAACTTTCTCGCATTTGGCAACGTCGGAACGTTTCGACTTTAACGGTGAGATTGTGTGTACAGACTCGAGGTATGGATTGAGGAAAAAAATTACCCCATTACTCGGGAAAATTTCAAGATTTACCCCAAGAATTAAAAAATTGAAATACGTAGTTTTTGCAAAATTCGAGTACGAGCAACCACGTGTTTCACTTGTACGAATGACATTTGGGTATTTTCGTCGCCGAGGTCTGGCAGCACTGGAATTTATCAAAGTAAAAGTGATTTTCGACATGGTATTTTTTCAGGAGCGATCGTTTAGGCTTCGTGCGAGCGAGATGAAAAATTGAAACGTCATCAGGAGCGGTGTATCCTGTAGTTCATATGAAAATTATAAAACTATGTAAAATGTTTCTGTGAAACGAGATGGCGGCCATTTTGTATTCTTTTTGTGTTTTTGAAAATTTCGATCACGTTTTTGAGGCAGTGGGCAACATTTGGGAAAGTTGACATGTATGGATCGATTGTGTCACTCGACCACCAGTATCCAAGAAAAATATGGAGACAGCTGATGATTGAGGATTTCGGCAACGGGTCAAGAGCACGGCAAGGTATTGGAGAGAGATAGGGGGTGCTCGAACAAATGTCACTCGAAACATCCAATTGGCGGTGAATTAAAAAAAACTTAAAAATGGTGGATTCAAGATGGCTGCCATACAAATTTCGTCAGTGTCTATCTCGGAGAGTATAAGAGATGGAAGTGTGATTTCTCGGCAAGAGATAATCAGGACGAGGAGGTGTATTTAGCGAAATGAAAAAAAATTCAAGATGGCGCAACATTTTTTTCATACCAAATTATATGGCGAATATTGGAGAGACGTTACAAGTGATACGGTTCTGTTTTACCCACGGCGGGGCTCCCTGGGATTACAAAACAGGAAACTGGTACCAAAATTTTACAAAATCAGCGCCATTTTGAAATTCTTTGTTAATTGACAGATTTCGTTCAAAATCGATATCTGAGGATCCCTGGGATTAAAAAACAGGAAACTGATACCAAAGTTTTAAAACATCAGCGCCATTTTGAAAATCTTTGTTAATTTACAGATTTAGTTCAAAATCGATATCTGAGGATCCCTGGGATTACAAAACAGGAAACCGATACCAAAGTTTTAAAAAATCAGCGCCATTTTGAAATTCTTTGTTAATTGACCGACTTCGTTCAAAATCGATATTTAGGACTCCATGGGATTGCAAAACAGGAAACTGGTACCAAAATTTAAAAAATTCAGCGCCATTTTGAAATTCTTTGATATTGTAGCGATTTCGTTCAAAATCGATATTTAGGACTTCCTCGAATTTCAAAATAAGAAACTGATGCCAAATTTTTACAAAATCAGCGCCATTTTGGAATTCTTTGTTAATTGACCGATTTCGTTCAAAGTCGATATTTAGGACTCCATGGGGTTACTAAACAGTAAACTGTTACCAAAATTAAAAAAAACCAGCACTATTTTGGAATTCTTTATTAATTGACCGATTTCGTTCAAAATCGATATTTAGGACCCCATGGGGTTACTAAACAGTAAACTGTTACCTAAATAAAAAAAATCCAGCACTATTTTGGAATTCTTTATTAATTGACCGATTTCGTTCAAAATCGATATTTAGGACTCCATGGGGTTACTAAACAGTAAACTGTTACCAAAATAATAAATAACCAGCACTATTTTGAAATTATTTGGGAATTGACCAATTTAGTTCAAAATCGATATCTGAGGATCCCTGGGATTACAAAACAGGAAACTGATACCAAAGTTTTAAAAAATCAGCGCCATTTTGTTTTTTTTTTAATCACAACCCGTGAGCTGCTTTAGCAGCTCACGCACAGAGCAAAAAACTAGTACCAATTTATATGGCGAATATTGAAGAGACTACAAGTGTAGTAGTAGTAATTGAAATACTTGTTCTAGAAAGAAACAGAAAATGATACAATAATGTATGGGAGATCTGTTCTGGTGCGACATGGGAGTAGGGAAAAATTATGACATTTCGGAAAAACAAGATGGCGGCCGATGTGATTCTTGCAACTCTTTTGTTTTCCAACCGATTTCGTTACAACTCGCAATTATTGAAGAAATTAGGAAACATTTAATAAAAAAAGTGGAAATAATTGGAAAAACAAGATGGCGGCCAAGCTGTAGTGTTTTCAAATTTTTGATTTGTAGACCCGAACCGCTGCGCCACAGATCCGAAACGACGTGGTCGAGCATAATTTTTTTTTCTATTTCCGCCTACTATTATCCTTTATTTTGACAGAATGGGGGTGGTTTTAAAAAATTCAAGATGACTGCTGTCGCAGCGGCCGTTCGGTTTGAGTTACGAAAAAACGCAATTTTAAATTTTTTATTTCTCACAGTTGGCAACGTCGGAGCGTTTCGACTTCTACGGGGCGATTGTGTGTACAGACTCGAGGTAGGGATTGGGGAAAAAAAATTACCCCATTTCTCGGGAAAATTTCAAGATTTTCCCCAAAAACAAAAAATCAAAATACGAACTTTTTTAAAAATTCGAGTACGAGCAACCACGTGTCCCACTTGTACGAATGACATTTGGGTATTTTCGTCGCTGAGGTCTGGCAACACTGGAATTTATCAAAGCAAAAGTGATTTTCGACATGGTCTTTTTTCAGGGGCTATCATGTCGGCTGGGTGCGAGCGAGATGAAAGATTGAAACGTCATCAGGAGCGGTGTATCCTGTAGTTCACAGGAAAATTATAAAACTATGTCAAATGATTCTGTGAAACGAGGTGGCGGCCATTTTGTATTCCTTTTGTGTTTTTGAAAATTTCGATCACGTCTTAGAGGCGGTTGGCAACATTTGGGAAAATTGACATGTATGGATCGATTGTGTAACTCGTCGGGCAGTATCGAGATATCAAAACAGTGTTGCCACATTCGGGGTAGTTTTCGAGATTTTCCCTAAAAACTTCCTCCTGTAAAATTTTGTATGAAAAATTATTTTTTCACTGCTGGCTTCGTATGGAAGTCAGAAAATATAACTTGAAGAAAAATATGGAGACAGCTGATGATTGAGGATTTTGGAGACGGGTAAAGGGCACGGCCAGGGTATTGAAGATAGGTGGGGGGTGCTCGAACAAATGTCACTCGAAACCTCATCCAATTGGCAAAAAGTAAAAAAAAAACTCGAAAATGGTGGATTCAAGATGGCTGCCATACAAATTTCGTGAGTGTCTATCTCGGAGAGTATGAGAGATGGAAATGTGGTTTCTTGGCAAGAGATGATCAGGACGAGGAGGTGTATTTAGCGAAATGAAAAAAAATTCAAGATGGCGGAAGATTTTTTTCATACCAAATTATATGGCGAATATTGAAGAGACTGCAAGTATAGAACTATGCAAGATTTTGATACGGTTCCGTTTTACCCACGACGAGGCTCCCTGGGATTACAAAACAGGAGACTTATATCAGAGTTTTAAAAAATCAGCGCCATTTTGAAATTCTTTGTTAATTGACCGATTTCGTTCAAAATCGATATTTAGGACTCCCTGGGGATACAAAACAGGAAACTGTTACCAAAATAAAAAAAAGCAGCGCCATTTTGAAATTCTTTGTTAATTGACCGCTTTCGTTCAAAATCGATATTTAGGGCTTCCTGTGATTACAGAACAGGAAACTGGTATCAAAATTTAAAAAAAATCAGCGTCATTTTGAAATTCTTTGTTAATTGACCGATTTCGTTCAAAATGGATATTTAGGACACCCTGGGGATACAAAACAGGAAACTGTTACCAAAATAAAAATACAGCGCCATTTTGAAGTTCTTTGTTAATTGACCGATTTTGTTCAAAATCGATATCTGAGGATCCCTGGGATTACAAAACAGGAAACCGATACCAAAGTTTTAAAAAATCAGCGCCATTTTGAAATTCTTTGTTAATTGACCGACTTCGTTCAAAATCGATATTTAGGACTCCATGGGATTGCAAAACAGGAAACTGGTACCAAAATTTCAAAAATTCAGCGCCATTTTGAAATTCTTTATTATTGTAGCGATTTCGTTCAAAATCGATATTTAGGACTTCCTCGAATTTCAAAACAAGAAACTGATGCCAAATTTTTACAAAATCAGCGCCATTTTGGAATTCATTGTTAATTTACCGATTTCGTTCAAAGTCGATATTTAGGACTCCATGGGGTTACTAAACAGTAAACTGTTACCAAAATTAAAAAAAACCAGCACTATTTTGGAATTCTTTATTAATTGTCCGATTTCGTTCAAAATCGATATTTAGGACTCCATGGGGTTACTAAACAGTAAACTGTTACCAAAATTAAAAATTAAAAATTCAAGATGGCGGATTTGTTTTTCATACCAAATTATATGGCGAATATTGAAGAGACTACAAGTGTAGAACTATGTAAGATTTTGATATGGTTCCGTCTCACCCACGACGAGGCTCCCTGGGATTACGAAATAGGAAACTGATATCAAAGTTTTAATAAATCAGCGCCATTTTTAAATTCTTTATTAATTGACCGATTTCGTTCAAAATCGATATGTAGGGCTCCCTGGGATTACAAAACAGAAAACTGAAACTAAAATAAAAAGAAAATCAGCGCCATTTTGAAATTCTTTGTTATTGTAGCGATTTCGTTCAAAATCGATATTTAGGACTTCCTCGAATTTCAAAACAGGAAACTGATGCCAAAGTTTTAAAAAATCAGCGCCATTTTGGAATTCTTTGTTAATTGACCGATTTCGTTCAAAATCGATATTTAGGACTCCATGGGGTTACTAAACAGTAAACTGTTACCAAAATTAAAAAAAACCAGCACTATTATGAAATTCTTTGTTAATTGACCGATTTCGTTCAAAATCGATGTTTAGGGCTCCCTGGGATTTCAAAACAGGAAACTGATACCAAAATTGTAAAAAATCAGCGCCATTTTTGAATTCTTTGTCATTGTAGCGATTTCGCTCAAAATCAATAATTAGGGCTTCCTGGGATTACAAAACAGGAAACTGATACCAAAGTTTTAAAAATCAGCGTTATTTTGAAATTCTTTGTAAAGTGACCGATTTCGTTCAAAATCGATACTTAGGGCTCCCTGGGGTTACAAAACAGGAAACTGGTACCAAAGTTGTTAGAAATCAGCGCTATTTTGAAATTATTTGGGATTTGACCAATTTAGTTCAAAATTGATATTTAGGACTCCCTGGGAATACAATACAGGAAACTGATATGAAATTTAAAAAAAATCTGCGCCATATTGTTTTTTTTTTAATCACAACCCGTGAGCTGCTTTAGCAGCTCACGCCCAGAGCGAAAAACTAGTTTATTATTATTATATAGCTTAATTTCCCACACAATTACAACTTTTTATATCTAACTTCTATACTGTGTTTATGAAATAGTTTGACTTGTTTTGATGTGTGGTCCCTTCCAGGCAAAAAAGTCTTCTATCCTTTTTCATTTTTGTCTATTGGTAGCAATACTTATTCATTTTTTCCTGCTAATTGATATTTGATAATTGATATTGATTTGGAGTATTATTCGCGCGGACGATCGAACCGTACTGGGGCCATACCGTACTCCTTAACGTGAGGCAGTTTCGTAAAGTGCTGACTGAGCGGTGTTCGGTTACACGCAGTGTTCAGAACAAATGATGTCATCAATCCATTTTTTCCTGCCTTCCTTCCCATTCTCTGTTTGCCTACTGGGCCTGGCCATATTCATATTAAATAGGTCCACTTTTTGACTTTGTACCTTGCTATATGCCCATTTCCATTTTTGTTCAAGAGCATACTGAAGAGTGTTTTACTAAGATGTTGAAAGTTACAATGTATCAATTATTAAATGCAAAGTGGTGCTAGTTTTTTAATAAAAGTAAATGGAAATTTTACCCTAGGTCCTTCTTCAATAATTTGATTATTGGCTTCTGTTTCTGGAATCACCTGAAACAAGTAAAATTAAGTTAAATTTATTTTATTAACAATGTTTGATTTACAGTACTTAATCTATAAATAAAAAATGATTAATTGGCTGGCATACTAAGATAGCTAAGTCTTACTGCATTTTATCAGAAAATCAGATAATTCGATATTTTTCGCTTTTCAAACATCAGAAGCGTTCAATCTGGCAACATTCTGACAGTGTGCCGTATGGTCTAATACAATATGTGACCAGCATGCTCTACCTACACACAGCCAGTTTCTGACAGAAATTTAAGATAATATGTAGCCAGCCTAAGCACTAAGATTTTAAATGTGCCTACCTAACCTAATAAATTTAAACCTTTTTAAAGTTTAAATTAAGAAACGGGTTGTCTGGAGGAAATCACTTTTAGTGATAAGACCGTCCTTGTTCAAGCATTGTTTTCTATTTTTTATTATTTATGTATTTTAGTTCTATGATAATTATGTGTGGCAATAATGAATTTATCTATCTTTCTAACCTAATGTTGACCTCCATTGAGAAAGGATTCCCATATAATATGCCATTCTAAAACATAAGTAGATTTAGAGAGGATATTCAAATATTCCTCTTTAGCTTAGTCAAGTCATGTATGCTAATTAGTGACAATGGTTATTTGAAAGATAGGGATAGGTTTGGGTAACAGAATGAAATCTCCAACAATTCCTATTAAGTAAAGAAAATGTGTTACTAGTTGATGCCCACAACTTGGATTGAAGTTCTTTGGTTCCCGTGGGAACTCTTTAATTCACTGGTATAGAATGCCTATCTGTTATTCCAGGCTATAATCTATCTCTATGCCAAATTTCATTCAGAATGAGTAACAAACATACATCCATCCAAACTTTCATTCATAATATTGGTATGGACAAAACTAAAAACATAAGACAGGGCTAAAAAGAAATAGACTTGATATTTGACCACATGAAGCAGAATTAGTAAGTTAGAAAGACCCCCAGTAGAAGAATTGTCCTTTAAACAGTGGAAGCCGTCGAAATCTAGCTAACCTTTCATTAAGCTTGCATAATGCCCAAAACAAACTTGAAAGACCAGAAATACCAAGAAATAAAATATAAAGTAGTTAAAAATGCTTACACTTGACGCTGGCGATGCTAAGTCGACGTTTTCTTCCATATTTTCCTGTTTCGATAAATTTATTTAGAAACTTATTAAACCTTAATACGAATAAAGAATAATAATCGATTTTCTTTTAGGTTTTTAGATTTTAAATAATTGGTATCTTTATTTTTATTTTCAAAAATCCGGCACAAATGTTTTCGACATGTTACTTGTCTCTGGAGACGATCCTCTAAGTTACTGGTTACATGTCTCTGGCAGAGACAAGTAATATCAGGACAAGGAGATAAGTCAAGTTGTGACACTTGTGAACACCGTCCAAAAATAAGCTTGTGAAGTTGTGAGTCGTGACCATCTCGTGATACTGACAACAAAACAACGATTAAACAAAATTGACCCATCACTACGATGGGCGACCGTGATTTGTCTCTGACTGTGATCGTTTTACTCGAGCTATTCGAGTCCTTTTAATCGAGTCACTCGAATCACTCGTTGAGTCGAATATTTTTTTTGTCTAGAAACGAATCTACTTGATCAAGTCCAAAGAGGCTCAAATCGACTACGACTGAGCCTCTTTGGACTTTTGTCTTTTATTTTTTAATAACAGCTTTAAATCACTAACATTGAATAGACAAAGATAATGACAGACAAAGACTGTGGATAATGTTGCATGTCAATCAATTGTCAACTGTCAACGTCATGGTCATCATCAAGCCGTACAAACTCGAGGGTCAAGCAGATGTATCAGTCTGTCCCTGTCATTTTGTATGGCATAACCGGCCCCATCTCTTTCTAACAAATGTGAATTCTAATTGGTCGAGTCAATTTTAAACCAGCCAATAAGAAAACAGGAAGTTTTTTAAATCTGCCAATAAGAAGCCAGCTAGCCATTACGAAAATAAAAAAACATGGCGTTTTTCTCAAAGAGATTCAAAGCAAAGCAATTTTTCTGTTGCGAGAACTGTAATTAATTTTGTGCTAGAATTTCAAAGTTCCAAAAGAGTGCTTTTATTTTGATTCTATTTTGTTTTAATTTAGAGATGTATAGTATGTTTTATGCTTGGTATTCTGCTAAAATGTGATCTTCTAAACTTACGAATTTTGAAGTGCTGAAATAGCTAATTTATCCATAATGAAGCAGTGTTTTGTTCCTGGGTGTAAAAACACCCTTAATTTACGCATGGTACCGTTTACAAATGAATCTAGGTGGAAGGCGTGTTTATTTGGATCTCCATTTCTTCGCAAATATCCATAGGTAAGTCCATATTTATTAGTAGAACTTTAGGATCACAGGATACATCAGACGTAATTCCTTCCTTGAATTTGCAAAACAAACATAGGCGAAGTTTTTAGAAGTATTTCGTATTCAATCAGGTTAACTCGATGTCAGCGTTTAAATCAGATCCCATTAATCTCCTCGCAGATGGACACGGTTGGATACCATTCAATTGGATTGGCAATAAGACATTGATGTAGAATTTTAGTACTCATTCTATTTCGATGCACTAAGCAGTCTGATCCATCTAAGAGTGATTAAGTCCCACATTGTATGTCTTCTCAAAAAGAGGTAATTCTGTACCTGATTGTAACTATAAGACTTGTTGCCTACAAATGAGTCCCATGTGTGATGTGAGAGTTCTAAAATAAGAGCAGATCCTACTGAACCCAACAAGACTGTTTTACTTACAAACAAGCAAGTCCTATGTGAGGAATGAAAATACTGAACCTGATTTTAATGTACAGTCTATTTCCAAAACTACAAATCTAGTACATCCCTATCATACAAGTACACCTGTTAAAAATTTAATAAAATTAGAGCCAACCACGGCTCAACTGAGCCCTATTCCATGTAATTCCATGCCTTCTGATATTTCTACTTTACAGAGCACTCCAGTACATGTAAAATCACATTCTATTTGTCATAAGACACATGTAAAGTTGTATTTAGTTCTCAGAGTTCAGTTAATTTAAAAATGAGACCCCTACATGTGGGAAATCAAATGTTTAAAATGAAGTTATAGAATATGACTGAGATATAATAAACTAGCTGATGCCCACAACATGGTCCGCGTGGATTGAGATCTTTTAGTTCCCCGTGGGATCTCTTTAATTTTGGGGTAGAAATAGTAGCCTATGTGTTATTCCAGACTATAATCTATCTCTGTGCCAAATTACACCCAGATCTATTCAGCTGTTCTAGCCTGATTGAGTAACAAACATCCATCCATCCATTCAAACTTTCGTATTTATAATATTAGTATAGATTGAAATGAAAGTCACTCTCATGGCCTTCTAAAGTAAAACTTTTCATTAAAAAGTATCCTCTTCTGATTAAGTAATTTTGGATATATATTATTGGACTCAAATTTATATTTACTATACTATATGAATCTATATAAATTGAGTCTAAAATGTTACAGATTCTTACAAAAGCACAGTTACCAAGTAAAACTACTGTAGGCTCTACGTTAAGTAACATGCCTTTGAGACTAGATATATAGACTAGGCAGCTAAGAACCAAAATTCAATGGGATTGCAGTGTGTATTGTTCCACATCTACTCAAATGTTTTCGTAATAATTTCCAGAAGAAGTTCCTGCTGATTGGAACTCAGTGTGCTGAGTGGAAGTACATTGTAGACCTGTATGCCTCAGTGCATAGGGACCATGGCGTGAGGGGTTGTGCGAGAGCTACGAAATTAACAGACAAACATATTATCCAAATTCTTATGACAAGATGAAGGCAAGTATACTTAAAATCCATATCTAATATTATAAATGCGAAAGTGTGTCTCTCTCTGTCTCCTACACTTTCACGGGTCATCTGTTTAACCGATTTTGATGAAAGTTGGTACATGGATAGGTTATATCTGTCTTATCCCTGAAAATTAAAGAGTTCCCGTGGGAATGAAAAAAAACATTAATTCACCCGGACGAAGTTGTGGACATCATCCATTAATACAATAATAGTAATATAATTAATTGAATTTTTTATGTTGCTGTTGCATCAAATTAATAATAATTTGAATAATAGTCACTACTAGTCAGTTCTACCCAGGCGCCTGGCCTGGGTAGAACTGATACTGAGATGCATAAAACACATCTCAGAAAAGTTATGTGTGTGACCGGGGATCGAACCCTATATCGCCTCTTTCAACATTTGTCTGTTTTTTTTTAATTTTAATTAAAATGGGAACTTTCAACTTTACAGGTCAAATTTGCTCCACAAGTCTTCAGTAAAGGGGTATATTATCCACTGCCTTGACGAATAAGATGACGACATATGAAGAGCTGCAAATAGTTCATAATTATTGTGTTTTGTCTGTTAACATTGATAATGACTTTTTCACTGCAGAGGTCATATTATTCAAAAACGATTTGTTTGACAGCTTGAACTGTTCTGGCCATACTAGAGGCGAATTATCTAATTCTTTGTCATTAAATTCAACTTATTTAGAGAATCAATGAAATTTAAAGCTACTCTACTCTATTCTAGAGAAAGTATCCCGATCTCGTTACTAAATTTCATTCATGATATAAAAACTGTTAAGCATCTTTGGGTAGGTTTAAAAAAAGTTCCAGGTGTTAAATTCTTAAGTCTGAAGCATCTGAACCAGGATCCTCTGGATTTTTTTTCTCTCAAATAAGAGGTCAGGGTGGTGCTAGCACACATTCTGACTGTCATAATTTTGTTTCATTGTTCAAAACATTGCTAATCAATAATATAACGACTGGACAATCTTTGTATGCTAATTGCACCGCCGTAAATGATAAGATGCTGGGTACTCTTAGTCGCTTAATTAATAGACCAAAATTAGACATTCAGTATAACAACTTTAGTTCTGATGTTCAAAATTTTAATTTCATTGAAAATTGTATTCCTTCTGAAAACGTTTTCCAAACTCAAGCTGTGTCTTATATTGCTGGTGCAATTTGCAAACATTTATTTCCAAAGCTTAATTGCCAGCGTGATCAGAATTGTTAAAGTACACTATTGTCCAATGAAATTGAACCATTTCATTCTTTGATAGAATTGAAAGAATTTGACTCAAGTAATAAGAAGTTATATTACCCATCCAATAATCTCTTATCTCTGGTTTGGCATTGTATATGTCACCGTAAGATTGTAAAAACCGTTAGATTATAATCTAACTCGCGAAATTCTAAACTGTCGAAAGATTAGAATTTAACGCATTATTTTCCGGTAGATAGTAATCTGATAGGTATTTAAACCCGATAAAAAGCTTATTATGTCGAACCCTAACCTAACCTACAAGAAAGAGACAAGAAAACGTAAATAAAATTAATGTTTCAAAAATTGACACTCAGAACATTGAACAGTACAATTTTTCGACAGTTTAGAATTTCGCGGGTTAGATTATAATCTCGGTTTTTACAATCTTACGGTGACATATATATATTAACATTGCCAAAAATTTGTAAAGTTTTCATTTACACAGATTTAATCAATAAATTTGAATGTTTAGATACATCTTTTTTAACATGCTATGAGCATAAATCAGATTTTTTGAAAGCCTTTTGGCTATTTGTGATTAGAATGCAAGTTAGACAATGGTGTATTAACTTCAATAGAAGAATGCACAATGTAGATTCTAGACAAAAAGGAATGGAAATGGAAGATATGCTAAGGACAAATGTAACTAAGGGCGCTAGCTATAGAATTTCACGACGCCAAAGTCATTAATATCTGTATACTATTTAAGTGTGTTTGTCAGTTTACTGTTTTGCAATTGTCCGCGACTTTGTCCGCTTGGATTAAGGTTTTTAGATTCCCGCGGGAACTCCTTTAAAAGGCCTATGTCCTTCCTTCGCATACAAACTATCCTTATACCAAATTTCATAAAAATCGGTTGAATAGATGGGCTGTGAAAGCGTAGCAGACCGACAGACGGACGGACAGACAGACAAAAAGACACACTTTCGCATTTAAAACATTAATATGTATTGCTATCTTTAGCTATCTTAAACGTTGCCGTTTCCATTCTCAATAGTGTTGAAATAATATTTATTGTTGATCGAGTTGCCCTACTAGAGAAACCAAGTTTTTTATATTTTAACAGTTTGATGTAAATTTTGCAAGCTTAAAGTATTTATGTACATATTATAATATTAAACTTTAAAATTGAAATACAAATTGATTTGGTCCATTTTTTATGATATAGGTAGTTGGTTGCTACAGATTTTATGTGAAATTCTTCTATTGTTATAAAGAGTTATTTTTAATTTTCTAATAATTAGCTTGCAATGTTCTTGTATCACATTTTTATCATAACTGAAACAGGGCTGTAATTTATTTCATTGTAGGTAATTGATAGGTAATAGATTGTATTTGAAGACTACATGGGAAAAACCAGGAATGACAGTTACAATTCTAATTTGAGTTAACAGTGCTTATGGCATTTTAGTGTGTATCAATAACCGTGGCTGTCAGAGGCTATGAATGTCTAATTATGACTGTATCTCTTTATATTTCAAAGAAAATTATATTTTAGTCATATAAGGTTAATATTAAAGTTTTAAATTAGAGACTTGGATTCCGCTTTATTCAAAGTTATCCTTTTTTATCCCGTGTAGTCTTCGTTTGAGGTAATGGTTTTAATAATTTCATGTACTTAATTTTGTTTGTTTCAGTTCAGTTCAGTTCAGCTCCTGAACAATTAGATGTTTTTTTTGTGCATTGCATAGGTATTTCCCCGCTTCATATATATACCAAAGGTGGTGCATTAAGTATATTAATCTAAAAGGGCAAGATTTCTTAAATATTTTTTTCCTTAATTTCTTCTTAACCGATTTCGATTAATACTTTCGTTGATTACCTATCACCTTAAAGCTTAACAGGTTATGAAATTGTGGTGGTGGTGGATTATTTTCAAAATTGTTAAAACTTTCCCCTTGTTCACAGCCCAGGTCTCATTATATAATATTATTTGACTTAAATAGATCTTGATATTATAATGGCTATTTATGTAATCACTTTCATCATTGCTTTATTTAGAATTTAAAATCGTCATAAGGCTGTGAAGAAGTTAACTGTATTTTGTATAAATAGAATCTAAAGTCCCTGTTAGAAGAAATCTAATTAGCGACCGCAGTTGGTACAAAATTTCAGTCTTAACAAAGAATAAAATCCAAAATAATACTCTTTGATATCACTGAAATTTTCTATATTATTATATATTATTATTGAAGTGAAACTTCTTTAGAATTGTTGTGATATATAAATTCGATGAAACGAAAAAGCGACACTAAAAAGAGACAAAACATATTCACTAAAGGATTTAGCTTGCGAGAGAAAGTGATAGGATACAAGTTTTATTTGTCTGATGCTCTGATAGGCAATTTTTCTGAAGTTTCACTTCTGCCGTGTGAATTGTACACATACGCTTTTTTTAATGCTAAATAAGTGGCTATGTATTATTTTATAAAAATCTATTTAAAAAATAAAAGCTGTTGAGTTTCTTGCCGGTTCTTCTCAGCAGACTGCTTTCCGAACCGTTGGTAAATTATTAAAATAAAATTACTTTTATTGATATTCTAATTTTGTTTTATTTTTCTATTAAATCTATTTTATGGCTACTAGTAAATATAAAAAACCGGTAACTAGTAAAAATCGGTAATAACAAAAATCGGTACGCATCGATCAAAATAGCATACCGTTTTTCTAAATTATCGATTCGAACCCAGAGCCCCACCAGAAAAAACTTGTTACTACATCCGTTTCCGATCTCCCACCACTCTAAATTTGTTCTATATGTACATAGTGTTAGAAAGAAATCACGTCGGGGAGATGGATTGTGTTATAGGAGAAAGCAGGACACAAGATAAATTAACAATGGCCAAAATTATATATATTCCTTGCCTCCCCCAACGTCTGACCTTCATCTTAGTAAGCTATCTTTAATCTATGGACTTGCGCGTCTTCTTCTTTTTCTGGTCGGTGGTCATCATTTTCTTGCCATTTTCCATAGACTTTGATTTGTCTGAAAATCTTTTTGTATTGTGGAGAGATATTGTGCAATCCCAATAAAAAAATAATTGGTATTTTACAGTTGTTAGTGCAGTGTAATAATTAATAGTTGCAGCTTCAGCCGCATTTCGCTCACCTCTTTGCATTGTTTGTAAAAATAAATCTCATTGCATAATGCCGGCTCGTGCGGTTTGCGTATTGAACGGGGACGTTAGCGGCACGGTGTTTTTCGATCAGAAGGTATTTTTTTTCTTGATTATCATGACCTTGCGAAGGATACCTACCTACATGACGTATCACGTAGTAAGTTACCTGTTTGTTCAGGTATTCTTATCGTATATTAACTAGTGGCCAAAACAAGTGTTTTGCCTTCTAGAATGTTCAAAGTACAAAGTAGATGGAGCAAGCACTAAGCAGACTCGCAATTTACCTAACTAATTTATAAAGCGAGTCTCTTTACACCATGTCTACTTTAATTTAAAGTACCTATTTGTTACCTTGACATGTATATTACTCACTAGCTGATGACCGTGGCTTCGACCGCGTGGTTTCATTTTTTTTTATTCCCGCGGGAACTCCTTAATTTTCCGGGATTAAAAATAGCCTATGTCACTCTCCAGGTCCTCAACTATACAATCCGTTGTTCCATTACGCCATGATTGGAGGGCAAACCAACAAACACACTTTTGCATTTATAATATTAAGTATGATGCAGCAACTGTGAATGAACTACTATAGGATAAACTACTAATGACCAGCAAGATATGTGAGGATAGTTTGTTTACAGCTACAAACGACTCTGCTCATATCATACAAACCATGGCCTAAGGTAACTCATTTAACTAGGATATGGAACAAAAACATCTTGTACAACCTTATGGAACACTGAGAAATAGTATTATTGGAAATAATTAAGGTTTCTGCTAATAGGTTAGGTAATTTTTTTTTTTAATTTTCAGGATGAGAAATCTCCTGTGGTCCTGTCAGGAGAAGTGAAAGGTCTTGCAAAGGTTGGGAAATTTTACAGTTATTTTATGGTTATTATATAAATATTAGGATAAATGTAATTTGTCTAGAGATAAAGCTGTGCCTCCTGGAGGAGGATAATATGAAACTTAAACAAAATTACTTATCTTGTTTTAATTCTACCACTGATTCTGTATGATGAAACATAATATTATAATAATAACAATAAAGAGTTTGAATTGTTGTGAGATGGTGATAATAATAAGAATAGAAGCTAAGTAAGCATACTCTTAATTATTATATTACAGAATACATATGTTTCATAATACAGAATCAGTGGTAGAATAAAAACAAGACAAGTCATTAGCGGCACTTGTTTGAGGAGCTCATAACTTAAGTTTGCCTTATACATTAAAGTACATAAAATATTAAAAATTCTATGAAATAAAAAAATATTTCATAGCAAACCTTCAATGCTAATAAAAAATAGTACTTACAGATTTTAAATCTGTACTATAATATTATAAATAAATGCGAATGTTGAGATGGATGTGTGGTGTGACTAGAATGGATAAGATTAAGAATGAATATATAAGGGGAAGTTTGAAAGTAGCGCCAGTGATAGAAAAGATGAGGAGTAATAGGTTAGCATGGTATGGGCATGTAATGCGGAGGGAAGAAAGGCATATTACGAGAAGAATGATAGATATGCATGTGGAAGGAAAAAAGAGTAGAGGGAGACCAAAGAAAAGATGGATGGATTGTGTGAAAGAGGATATGCGTATAAAAGGGGTGAATAAGAGGTTGACGGATAACAGAAGTGAGTGGAAGAAGAAAACATGTTGTGCCGACCCCACATAACGTGGGAAAAGGGCAAGAAGAAGAAGAAGACTATAATATTATAAATGGGAGAGTTTGGATGGATGAACGGATGGATGGATCTTTTTTATTCAATCACCCCAAAAGGCTGAACAGATCTATTTTTTATCCTGGAAAATTAAAGGATTCCTGTAGGATCCTAAAACCTCAATCCACAGAGACGAAGTTGCAAGCATCAGCTAGTTAGCTTATTATTATTGGTTGTCACACTGCTTTATATATTGTTATTACTATGCAGAGGACTGGAATAAATAAAGATAATAAGAAACAATGACTTAACAGTAACCTACTGACATTCCTTTGATGACCTTGTATGATAATTACTTGATTTAATTATATACTTAATGTGTGTTACCAAGCATATTAATCTACATACTACACACAATACTTACACTTGTGTACCTATTTGTAGTTATCTGTATTAAGAAATTTTAGAAATTTAGGTAAGATGAACACTGGAAATTGCATTGAAACTGAAAAAGCGTTGTGATAGATAACAATAACCATAGATACGAAATCTTTAATCTGTGGCAATAACAAATTCACTCAGACCAAGATGTTATTTCATTTATATTTTATTGTATCTATGTAGATTCTTCTTACGTCTTGTATTACGTGATACCCAAACTCAAAATCAATTTATTTATAACATGCAGGACGTACAGGTGTCTCTTATGTTACGTCATGTTTTAAATCTACCACCCTTTGCGTGATTGTGGGTCCAAAGACTACAGTGTAAACTCGGATGGGTGTCTTACAAAATTATTATACATTAACTTGCTAAGGTACGATACCTTTGTAAGTTAATACTTTAACTGGACCTTACCTTAGTAAACAAAAAAATCTTCACAGGGCAAACATGGCTTCCATGTGCACGAATTTGGTGACAACACAAACGGTTGCACCTCCGCTGGTGCGCACTTCAACCCCCAAAAGCTGGACCATGGCGCCCCAGACGCGGCTGTCCGTCACGTCGGTGACCTAGGCAACATTGAGGCTACGAGCGACAAAGGGGTCACTAAGGTATGCTATCATTGCCTATATGCAGGGGGTCACTTCAACCCCCAGACGCAATCAAAGTTATAACATTCATCTAAACCTAGATAATACTCGGCATGTCATGTGTTGCAACTTACAATACATCTATAGTTCAGTGAAGGTATTCGCGCAAGTGCCGGCAAAGTTACTACTATATGTGATGTGCAGTTCATAGAGGCGTAAAAGCACTGCTGGCCCAAATGGGCTAATTTTTCATCAAAACAGCTAGTAAATAGGTATTTTGACTAACAAATGCCTACCCTAGCCTCAAAACCTGTGCACGCTACTGGTGATGTGCATAAAAATTAGAATACAAATTACAAACACACTCATTGACTTTTATAATGATAATGTAAGATGTAATGAAACATCCATTTTTTAATTTTTTTTAAATATATGTATATATGCTAGCGCTTGGCTGCAACCAGACTTGCATTCAAGTGGTGAGCAGCCACTAGATCCTTGTACTCCAATTCCAGGTATGCATCCAAGACTCCCAGATCTCCCTCTGCGGGCCCAACAGCATCATCGGGCGCACGCTGGTCGTCCACGCAGACCCGGATGACCTCGGCATTGGGGGTCACGAGCTCAGCAAGACTACTGGGAACGCTGGGGCTCGCATTGCATGCGGGGTCATCGGCCTGGCCAAGTCTTAAGCCCAACGTTGGCCCCATATCAGTGTCACAAGTATAACTTGGCGTGTAACGAGTGCACTTTTACAACTATCTCTCTAGCACTACTGTTGTAACACTTTAGACATGATTCGTCATCATTTCATCGCATTGCTGAGCACATTCCGAGAGGAGACTCCGATAATAAACCGATATTAACTAAGAACAGGTTCTCGAGTATTGACCTATCTATAGTTATGACTGGTGACCGAGACTTGAGAATGTGTTCTTAGCCGATGTTGGTTTATTGATCCGGCCCGTACTCAGGACACCTCAGTAATCATTCCTAATTAGTGTTGAATATTCTACAAAATATATGCAAAAATACAGTGAAGAGTGTAAAAGTGACTATTCAAGATTGCCGTTTTACTTCCTCAAAACATGACCGCCAACTTATACTTTTAGCACTGTATCTGGTTTTTTCAACAGTAACGATAGAAACCATAGTACCTATAAGGATCACTCCACTGCGAACGGAGCGAGCTACCTATAGACTGAGTTTAACTCTCCGAAGAAAACTGCATACAAGCAGTTGCACCAAGAATGGTATGTGTCGCTCATTATGGCAACTGTCAAAACTCTTGTAACTCAGGCTGAATGCTGGCAAATGCGAGACAAGTTGACTGTTTATAATTCTCCAGTGTGTACTCTTCTTTAACGCGACACTGGTAAAATATGTGCCCTTGTGCACAAGTAAAACCATTCATATTAGTGTGTGAACTCTTTGATAGTGGAATTATATGGTGTTGTTCTAGGGTAAAAACTAACCATAAAACATTGGAAAAAGAAACCTGCCATTTAAACATAATCCGAATTTAAAACTGGACGCTTAGAAATTCCCAGCACTCTCTAATGTGTCTCCACCATTTCACGCGTCGTTGGCGAAGTATTGTATTCATTTGGTACAAACGCAAGCCATAAAATCAAGAATTAAAGTGAAATTTTGTCTACACCAACCTTGTCCTTTTGCAGTGGAAAATCCACTTTAGTTCCCTCTCTGTTGTGTCAACTCTTCTCTCTCATTTTCGGTGTTAAAGTTTAGCCCAGTAAAGTATATATTTCTGTTAAATGCATTAGTTACTGTTGGAACTATTGGTGTATTGATGCTGTCCCTTTATACCTACTTCTTAAATGTAAAAGAGATGTTTTATAGATATCACAAGCATATTATTATAGTGTTAGACATTGATGCATATTGGATGCATTGCATTCAAAGTATTTATTAACAATATAATAATTATCTCCTATGAACAAGTTCCAAGTTTTTTTAAATGTTGTATGTGAAATACTCGTGTGTTTGTGGGACATAAAAAACTGGTTTGAGTATAGGAATAGTTTATGATAAATAGTACTGTAAAAACCTCGAAAAACTATTTTTTCAAGGTTTTTAAAGTACTATTTATCATAAAAATGACATAATAAGTTATTTAAAATGTTAAAACACAAATACTTTCTAAATCAGGCGCCATTTTCTTGAAGTGCCTATGAGAAGCATTCCTAGGTGTATTTCAATGAGGAAATTATGTTAACTACTTACTAAACTTTTGTTTTTAATGTGTAGTTGGTTCAGGGCATGATATTATTGTTAAAGAATCATATTGGCTACTGGTTTTTTCAATAAACACTTTATATTTGAAATATTGAGTTTATATTATTATTTTTTGAATTGTAGGTCCATACTTATATTAGGGTTGTAACCGAACCTCGCCTCCGCCTCCAGTTTTTTTGCGGAGTTGTAATGGAGGTTTATTTACATTGACTTACAATGCAAGAGGTACAAATTGAAGCAGGTGACATCAGTTATACCATTACAACACGCAAAAAGGCAACTGTCCTTAGAAGAATCATCAAAAAAACCTAATGTGGGGTTCATTGCACAGGCTCCATGTCATGCATGAGGCGGAGGCGGAAGTGGATTTGTGTGTGGAGGGGGAAGTGGATAAAATGGACGATGTGATCAGAGAAATCCACTTCCACCTCCGCCTCCGTTAACCTCCACATCCGCGGAGGTAAAGCCCCTTCACGTCCACATCCACCTCTGCTCCTAAGGACGCCTCCGTTACAACCCTAATTTATATCATAAAGTACTTTGTTTATTGACGTACACAAAAGTGTACTGTGTACCAAATTTTAATAGAGATTAATAGAATTTTGATTGATTGAATAGTGCTCAATAATAATGTGGACAAATCCATATTTTGGATACAAGACATGGTTGATAATAATCATAAGCCTGATAAGTAGGCTCAGAGAGAGCTATACGGAGATATTAAACATGACAAATCAGAATAAACATAGCTTGACAAGCCCTGAAGTTATAATGTGCTATGCACATAGTTCAAAGAACTGATAGATGTTTAGGTCACAAGGTGCTGGAATTGCGACCACACATTGGAAAGCATTGCTGTGGCAGATCCCCCCACTAGGTGGACCAATAAGGGAGCCACTGGATCTAGGTATTGCAAGCTTTGCATTGCAGCATGTGGAAGTCCCTTCAAGAGATGTCCAGCAGTGTACATCTATTAGTTGATAAAGATGACAGTGAAATAAATAAATAGTCCCTGACCTTGTACAATCAGTCAAGTGACATGACTATCTAAAAGTTACACAAGTCTACAAGTGATTGAATATCATGCAAACAGGTTTTAATGGGATTTTTTCAGTAAGATAGATGGATTCTATTTTCAATGGTTTTTACTATCACAAAGGATTCCAAAAACACATGCATACCTATTATACAAAAATAGTTCCCAAGCAATAGGGGTCTGGAAACTGTAATTTAATTTTTTTACATTGTTCTATTATCTAAAGTCCCACTAATGAAATATAATTTCTAAGAAAATAGCTGAAACTAGCTCTTCTCGAGTCTGTTAGTTAGTTATAAGAATGAAACAGTACATTAAGCTATGAATATTTTAATTGTCCCACTGAATATAGAAAATGTGTGTCTGCAGTAAAGAATATATTACAAGAGGCATTTTGTGATTGAAACATCCTTGGGCTACTGACATTCCACTGCCAGAGACTTTCCTCCACACTCTGTATGCTTATTGACCCCCAGTAGTGTTCTAGCTCTCTAGACTTAACATATTCTACTAATAGTTTACAAGTATTCGTTAAAATGTTAGGTGTTAAAAATCCTTTTACTATAAGCAGTGAAATTCTTGATGTTGTAATAGGATTAGAGCATTCAGGTTCACTGTAGGAGCTTATATACCCCTCTGTAGGAGATAAATCAGCATCGTGGGCCAACATGCCGACCCATTCTACAATTTCATCAATTTCTGCACCATCTAATGTAGGCACTTCCTTAATAGCAGGTGTTAATTTTTGAACTATCAAACTATGAGTGGAAACTTTGTAACTTTTATCACAAAAGTACTTTGCTATTGATGATGGACATACATTTTCGGCATCGGGCACCCAAGATATATGAAAATCAAACAATTTCAACTTTTCTAAAGCTCTTTTTACTCTATCGATGTTTTTTAAGTCTTTCAAGTAAATTTTTATTTCATAAAACTTATGCGGACGTTTCGTCCCCTCTAATCCAAGGGTTTGGTAGATATTTTCAAGAATGTGAAGTGTTAAAATGCCGTCTGGGGTCACAGCTGCGCAGTTTTGTATGATACAGTTTGTATCAGTCGATAAGCAATATAATCGTCCTGCTTTAACGAAATTTTGAATGAAAACCGGGTCTAGGAATTCTGTTAAAAGGCAATTTGTCACTTTATAGTAATCACTGTCTTCTAATAAAGCTTCTTCGATCTTTTGCGGCGTTTGCAACTCATCCGGGCAGGTTATGATAGCACTTTTATAAAAGTTGTTTAGTTCGACAACTTGCGACACAGCGTCAAACGTTAAACATTTTTTCTGCGAGGCCACTACTTTCGGGGGCGGAAAATTCCAAACTTCGGGGCAAAGCATTTTTAAAGAAAATCATTGAAAAATACAAAAACAACGAAACAACCTCTCAGAGAACAAATTATCAGAGACAAGATCAGACTCAGAGACAAGTAAAGTCTATTTTTTAATCCCAGAGACTAAAATGACAGCTACAAATGTCAAACGTAAAAATAATGATACCAGCTCTTTAATAATAGTGTTGCCTTCATGGTTCTGGTATAGATAAAAATCGATAATAAAACATAAAGGATACAAGTTAACCAGAACTTAATGACCAGCTGGGCGATCGCGTATCTTTGACAGCTACAGTGTAACGATCGCAATCACCTCTGATTGGATAACACTCTTCCACTATTGGACAAAATCCATTGACGCAGCAAGAATACCATAAATTCAGCCAATCACAACAACTGATACTGTAACAATGATTGATGCAGAAGATACGCGGTCGCCCTGCAGCATAGCGATTGCGTAACTTCTGCATCAATCATTGTTACAGTATCAATTGTTGTAGCTTCAATTTAAAAACATGACTGCCCTGCCCCAAAACTAACTAAAAAGTTAAAAATCTAGGCTCAGCTATAGTATACTGCCCGCTGAGTTGGACGTTCATATTTTTTTTACAGATAGGCCTTGATGAGGTAAGCCTCGCACTAAAATATTTTACTCCGAATTTCAATACTTTTCGAGATATAATTTTTTGAAAATCGCAAATTTTCACCACTTTTCACTATTTATTACGACATTTGCCATAGATTACATACTCATTGACGTTTAGTTGGCGTACTAAAGTTTCGTTTTACCTATTAGAATCCGTTCCAAACATAAAAAAGTATTACAAAATATTAATATGCGAGTAATAATCATATTCAAACCACAAAAAATGTCTATCATAGCATTTATTAGGCATAATAGTATGTATTTTCTGTACATGGACGATTTTTATAATCATTCGAATAAAACATCGAGTTTTATGTGTACGGATTATTGGAAAAACGGAACGCGTGCGTTGGCGCCAAAGTGTCCAAATGTTACTATTGAATTCAAATTTCAAACCTATGAGTCATCGTTTTACGCGCTTTTCAGTTGAGAACATTTTTACATTTTTTTTTTTTTTTTGCTTGACTGCCATGGCGTCTTCGAAGCTTCAGGCCTCGTTGTCGTCACCATCTTCTAGCGTTTCGTCGAGAAAAGTGCAAATGTTAGACTCTAATGAGCCACTTGCGCTCACCTCTTCGCGTGTTATTGCTCGCCAGTGCAAGTGTTAGATTCTAATGAGCCACTTGTGCTTGCAAGTGCTGCGTCTTGTGTAGTGCAGATGTTGGACTCCAAAACCGAATCGGCACACCCCGACTCCACGCAGTCTTGTCTGCCCTACCCCTAGAGTGTTTTTTTTAAGCGCGAAGCCAGAAGCTCGCGTAGGAGGTCCTGAATGAAGCGAGCCTATGAGGCCGAGTGGCGAAGCGATTTTTTCAGCTTTATTCTTTAATGCGGGATCATGGTCACCCCATCCATTTTTTTAAAATTTTACTAGCCTATGTCACCCGGAATAAGCTAGGGAGTAGGAATTCTACCGATACCTCATTTATCAAAATCGGTTCGGGCGTACAGAAGTTATGGTGGAATATACAAACTCACATACATACATACATACATACATACATGAACCCTGAAAACAATATACTCCTTTTTTCAGACAGTCGTATAAAAATAGTAAAGAAAAGGTATTAATTGGTAGGACATAATGTTATTTTTATTGTAACTCCATGAATACAATCAACATAAAAATATAATTTATCACATTTTAAGCTGCAACGAGTTCTTTAACCGGCACGGCGACGTACAAAGCCTCGATCGCTTCCACAAAATAAGCGACTATAGCCTTCACCACTGGCGGCGCCACCTCTTCCACCACATCCTTCCACTGCGTATTAGCGAATTCTAGAACTGGATCACCTGAAATAGAGAAAATCAGCAGTGAGAATAAAATACTAAAACAATTGGACTACTAGTCCAATAAATTATTTTGTTCTGATTATTATATATAAATATAATCTCATATAAAACGTAATAATCACGTCCCCTGTTAGTTTTATGTTGAATATCAATTTTAAACTATCGATTGAATTAAAATAGTGGGTCGAACTTTGATGACGTAACAATCCAATATTTCGTAGAAAACTCCCTACTATTATGCACGCGTTTTGACGTTTGAATAGTTATTTGTGTTATATGGGGCCAAAGAAAATTTTTGTTCCCCGAGGGCGCTATTTTGAATTTAGAGCGAAGTGAAGGATTCTATATCTAAAGTAGAATCCTGAGCGTAGCGAGGAATTCAGTATAAGCCGCCCGGGAACAAAAAATTTGGCCCCGAGTGACACAGTATTTTTCATCATTACGTATGAGAAAAAGCTAGGAGTATCAACGTACTATGTATGGACATTACCTATACGTCTAAGCACCAATCAGAAGCACGAACGCGGACCAATCAGAACAGAGAAATGAAAAGTCCCATGGGCCTAAAAATTACATTTTGCTCCCGCTATCCTCTGAAGCCAATATTCGTTTTTCGAATAGGTATGATGAAAATAACTATTGTTGGACCACATAGGGTTGTCAAATCTGACTATTCTTAGCTGCTAAACATATGAAAGAACGCCTACTTACCCAGAGCTTTGTTCCCGTTGAATAGGTTCTCAAAGTTGAACTTGATGCCAGTGAGGACTTTGAAGCTGTGACGCCACTCGCTGATATGCCAGTGCGGCAGCCCGTCTTTGCCTGTCACCGTCGCCAAGTCGAACACCGCTTTGATTACCATGTCATCTGTCAAAATAACGTTATACTTGGAACCATTGATTTGCCATTGATGTTTAATTTTAGTACCTTTACTAAATTTCCAATTAGCGCTCCAAAAATGAACCCGAAAAATCCCAGCAAAAGATACGGGAGAGCTTTTATTTGACATTAGTATGGGCCAACCATAGTCAACATAACGAGGCGTCAAAACACCGCAGTGCTCATTTATAATTGTGCGAACCACCGCAAAATTAAAACTTCGGAGGAAATAAATTTTTTTTCGGCAAGTTTATAACAATAAATATTGTTCATGTAGTAAAATAGATTCAAACAATAAATTTAATTATTGGGCACATTGCAATGTATTATTTTAGTATGCTAAGAGCATACTTATTGTGATCATTACTATGAGCACATCCATACTAATATACCCGCGACATCGTCCGCATGGATTGATGTTTTTTGGTTCCTGCGGGAACTCCAGGATTAAAAGTAGCCTTTGTGTTACTCCAGACCTCAGACTAATAACGCCTCCAGACTATAATCTATCTCTGTGCCAAATTTCATCCAGATCCGTTCAGCCGTTCGGGCGTGATTGAGTAACAAACATCCATCCAAACTTTCGCATTCATAATATTTTTTTGATTATAAAGTATAACATTTTTCTCTTGAAAAGAGCAACTGCTCAGTTTCTTGCCGGCTCTTCTCAGTAGAATCACCTTGTCGAACCGGTGGTAGATTCTTGCGACTTATTAGTGGCACAAGTTGTCCAACGTCACAACCTCCGTTGACGACCTCCGTGGCGCAGTGTGTAGCGCTGTTGTCTTAACGTGCGGAGGTCCTGGGTACGATCCCCGGCAGGGTCAATTTAAGAATTTATAATTTCTGAATTTTCCCTGGTCTGGCCTGGTGGGAGGCTTCGGCCGTGGCTAGTTACCACTCGTTCCGCCAAGCGGCTTAGCATTCCGGTACGATGCTGTGTAGAAACCGAATAGGGGTATGGGTTTAATATAACTGCCATGCCCCTAACAGGTTAGCCCGCTACCATCTTAGAATCGTTTAATTTCCCTCACGTATGTCAATAGAGAAGGGGCCATTGCCATTCACGGGCAGCATCAGAAGCCTGCCGTCCAGGGTGTACTGCCCCGTCAAATATCAATATTACCTTTATTGACATAAACATAAAAAACAGTAAGAATATCGCTACTAAGGCGTCAAGGGCTAACTTGTAGTGGATAAAAAAAAAGTGAAATAAATCGTTTAATTTCCCTCACGTATGTCAATGGAGAAGGGGCCATTGCCATTCACGGGCAGCACCAGAAGCCTGCCGTCCAGGGTGTACTGCCCCGTCAAATATCAATATTACCTTTATTGACATAAACATAAAAAACAGTAAGAATATCGCTACTAAGGCGTCAAGGGCTAACTTGTAGTGGATAAAAAAAAAGTGAAATAAATCGTTTAATTTCCCTCACGTATGTCAATGGAGAAGGGGCCATTGCCATTCACGGGCAGCACCAGAAGCCTGCCGTCCAGGGTGTACTGCCCCGTCAAATATCAATATTACCTTTATTGACATAAACATAAAAAACAGTAAGAATATCGCTACTAAGGCGTCAAGGGCTAACTTGTAGTGGATAAAAAAAAAGTGAAATAAATCGTTTAATTTCCCTCACGTATGTCAATGGAGAAGGGGCCATTGCCATTCACGGGCAGCACCAGAAGCCTGCCGTCCAGGGTGTACTGCCCCGTCAAATATCAATATTACCTTTATTGACATAAACATAAAAAACAGTAAGAATATCGCTACTAAGGCGTCAAGGGCTAACTTGTAGTGGATAAAAAAAAAGTGAAATAAATCGTTTAATTTCCCTCACGTATGTCAATGGAGAAGGGGCCATTGCCATTCACGGGCAGCACCAGAAGCCTGCCGTCCAGGGTGTACTGCCCCGTCAAATATCAATATTACCTTTATTGACATAAACATAAAAAACAGTAAGAATATCGCTAGTAAGGCGTCAAGGGCTAACTTGTAGTGGATAAAAAAAAAGTGTAATGTATCGTTTAATTTCCCTCACGTATGTCAATGGAGAAGGGGCCATTGCCATTCACGGGCAGCACCAGAAGCCTGCCGTCCAGGGTGTACTGCCCCGTCAGCACCGCACTGCACTTCAGCGTCAATGACTGCTTCTGCTTAGCGTCGTCGTGTCTGTGGACAGACAATACTCTTTTTATACGACTGCCTGAAAAAAGGAGTAAATTGTTTTCAGGGTTCATGTATGTATGTATGTGAGTTTGTATATTCCACCATATTATAACTTCATAAGCCTGAACCGATCTTATTCCAGGTGACATAGGCTAGTAAAATTTTTAAAAAAAATTGATGGGGTGACCGTGATCCCGCATTAAAGATTAAAGTTGAAAAAAATATTCGAAAGTAAGATTAACTATATAATCATCATCTAGAAAATGATGAGAAGATTCCAAAAATATATAACAATAAGGTTCAATATCCAGTGATTCACAAAAAAATATCATTTAATAAAAATATGAACAAGATTCCAAAGGCTTTAATAGGTATGCAAATCGCTTCATATGGAGGTAAACTCGAAAAATAATATGGCAGGGCAGTCGTATTTTTTAATTCGTTAAATTAAGTTCACTTGTTAAGACCGTACTTAAGTAGTTCAGAGATGGAAGGCGGAAGTCCTAAACGGTTAACAGCGTGGTATTATTTAATTAATATACACTCTTAAGTATAGCATAGTGCTACGACAAACAACCTATTAAACTGTCAAAGTGGTTTACCGGTTCATACAGGTCAATATTTACATTAAGCTCACTTATTATTTAACTTAGTCATATAGTATGTATTAAGTATGTTTGTTCTCTATTTAAGTTTCTACGAAACAAATGCACTTGCTTCTAAAATCTACTAGCGTACGCCCACGATTTCGCTTCCGTGGGAATTCTCAGCCTTATTTGTTGTGTATTTTAAAGGGAACATATGTGCATTAAGTATTTCAGCTTTCTAGGTCTAAAGACGTTGTAAATCTCAGCGTCTACGATGGGCAGGGCATGTAGAGAGGATGTTATCAAGCAGAGGAGTAAAAGTGATGATACAATGGGTACCACAACAGAAACGACCCAAAGGAAGACCTCGAACAAGATGGATTCATTGTCTAGAAGATCTGCAAAAACTTGGAAATCTCCCCTCATGGGAGCAGGAAGCCAAGGATAGAGCCAGGTGGAGAGAAACTATGGAGGAGGTCAAGACCCACAAAGGGTTGTAGCGCTGAAGAAAGTAAGGTCCAAAGACGTTGATGAGTCAGTCAGTAGGTATATCAGTCTGGACTTTTCTTTAAACATATCTCAGTCGACTTCGTCCGCGTGGTTTTACGTTTTGGGCACCCTTTGATATTTTGGGATAAAATGGATTTGGGATAGAATGATAAGATTTTGAAAATTCTGGTACCAATAGAAAGCCACATTATTTGTGAGTGCTATATATTAACCCGAAAAATTAGGGAGTTCCCGTGGGAATTTAAAAAACTTATTTCACGCGGACTAAGTCGCGGGCATTTGCTAGTAAACAATAAAATAACAATTAATCTTGTTTTGTGTTTTGACGACCTCCGTGGCGCAGTGTTGAGCGCTGTTGTCTTAACGTGCGGAGGTCCCGGGTTCGATCCCCGGCAGGATCTATTTGGGAATTTATGATTTCTGAATTTTCCCTGGTCTGGACTGGTGGGAGGCTTCGGCCGTGGCTAGTTACCACCCTACCGGCAAAGACGTGCCACCAAGCTATTTAACGTTCCGGTACGATGCCGTGTAGAAACATGACTAGGGGCATGGGTTTTAATATAACTGCCATGCCCCTAACAGGTTACCACTACCATGTTAGACTGCATCATCACTTACCATCAGGTGAGATCGCAGTCAAGGGCTAACTAGTTATTGTTGGGTTAAAGAATCAGCCTGGCTGTCCAGTCCAGAAGCAGTCTTGCCTCCTCAAGATCCTCGTCCTCCTCCGCCAAGTCAATTCCTCGTGTGCATGATTATTGATTACCAAATGATGCCCGCGACTTCAATTCCCGTGGGAACTCCTTAATTTTCCGGGATAAAAAGTAGCCTATGTCTTTCCCCCGGGATACAAACTATCCCTGTACAAAATTTTATCAAAATCGGTTGAACAGGTGGGCCGTGAAAGCGTAGCAGACAGACAGACACACTTCCGCATTTATAATATTAGTATGAATATTGAAATTAAACCTAATTTCCATATTCATATTCATAGGCTAGATAGCTATAAGTTCTATTGTTTTTGTTTTTTTTCTTTTGAAATCTTAATTTTAAAATTATTATTATTATATATAGCTCAATTATTAAAATATAAACCTTAACACTAAGGCATAAAATAAGTTTTCACTTCAAAAATTTGTTAGCTGAATTTATAACTTCAAAATTTACCAGATAAATATTTTATTATGTTGGTCTGCTTCAAGGAAAATGTTGTTCACATGTCAGACGATAATATTATAATATTGTTATTATGATTAGTGTGATTATAGTAAGTATTATAATAGCCTTGTTACGAGAATAAAGAGTCGTCAAAAATAATACATAATTACTGAGGTGGAACAATTTATATTATTTCTTAAGTGCACGAGTTTTAATTATCCTTAATATTATGTATCCAGTGTATTTATTTTAGTCGGTATACCTACTAATCTCCACAGAGATTAATTAATATCTATGCGGTACGGTGGCGGCCTTAGGAATCCGTGGCAAGCAGGGCAACTGCCCGGGGCCTCGCTCTTGCAGTGACCTCGTTAGGGCTTTCGAATACCGTTTTTTTTCAATACCGGTATTAATACCGGAAATATTTTTTTCAATACCGGGATCCCGGGATCCTGGTATTGGGAAAATCTTAAAATTAGATAGATTGTTTTTAACTTAAAAATAGTCTTTTCTGAAGGAAACTGTACAATTCGCGCGCAAGTTCAATGCAGAGTAAATGGATGTGTCACCATACATTAACTCTGCATTCAACTCGCGCGCGAACTATAGTTGAATGGTTTTTGCTACGGAAGTCAACAATGCATTGTACAAAATAAGTTATTTACGTGTAATTACACCTAATGTCTCTGACCGGTTCGCTGGAGATATTTAAGCAATTATTAAAATTACGCTTGTAATATATACTTAAAATAATATACCTACTTATTTTTTGTTTCGTGTTCGTATACAGGTACAGTGCATTATGTATTATGTTTAAAAATTAAAAAAAAAACAACAAATTCCTTAACATTATAAATGCGAAAGTTTGGATAGATGTTTGTTATTCAATCACACCAGAACGGCTGGAATGATCTGGATACACAGCGATAGATTACTATTATATAGATAGATTATAGACTACAACTATAATTTATAGTTGGGAATAACACAAAATTAAAGATTTCCTGCGGGTACCGACAATCCTCAATTCAGGCGGACGAAGTTGCGGACATCAGCTAGTATCAAGTATATTAATATCAAGTCTATGACCATCAATATACATGTAATCCATTATCCAATACACGGGCGCTATTGCCTCGATGGATCGATAAATAAGCGCTAGCTCTTTTAATCTCGCTAGAAGAAGTGGTGTGAAGTATGAAGCACCTACTCGATAATTTTAAACACACTCCCATACTAGTGCCGACCGAAACGCGAAAGTAAGTTTTATACAGTCCTGCTTTTAATACATTAATCTTTATAAACAAATAGGTGATACTCACAATCGATACACTAGAAACCGCCATTAGCTAGTAACAGCGTCGTATCGTGTGCGCAAAGTGCAGAAATCCTTTGTGGGGTCGAGTGGACGCTTTAATAATATGGTTCCCAAAGAGTTTCTGGATTTACCATTACATAGATTTAAAGACTGTGTTACACAGCGTTTGTTATTAAGTCGAGGTTATTACACTATCGATGATTTTATTAACGACAAAGTTGCATGGAAGCAACCGGCCTCGCATCCAGTGACCCACAAGTCAGTATAATACTTGTAACGTGTGTTGTGTTGTCTACATATTGTAACCTTTTCTTTTCTATGAAAAGAGCAACTGCTGAGTTTCTTGCCGGCTCTTCAGCTCAGTAGAATCAGCTTTCCGAACCGGTGGTAGAGTCTTAACGTTTCATAAGTGCACAAGTTGTCCTACATGAAATAAATAAATCCTCAACATGTATCATTTAATTTTGCAATAGCAGGGTTATATTGTACTATAAATAGTACAATACTTAAAAGCTTATTTGTCTGAGTAAACTGTTTAATTATTAAATTCCATAAAGTACTGATTATTTTGATTGCGACAGATTAATTAGATTTTACGTTCATTTTTACGTCAACATTCCTTAGGATTCCTCGGAACTCGCGCGTGATAGATTATTGGAAAATAAAAGAACTCTATTTTGTGATCATGAGGAATAATTAAATATTTCAGTGGGTAAACACTGAATTTTGTATTAGGTAAACATTATTTGATATTAAAGTGTGGTAACACTTGTATTCTCACTTGATATGTTGGTAATGATCCTTAGGTTATATTTGTGAAACTAAATATTTAAATTTATTCATAAAAGAAAGTGTAGACATTATTGAAATAAATAATAACTAATTTAGCAACACAAAGTGTTGATAGTTAAGCTTCAAATAAATAATGTAATTTAGAAATAGGTCAATTGACTACCATAGCGTTTTAAGAGATATTGTAAAATAGTTACTTAATTAAATTATAATTCTGTTTTAAATGTGGAGAACTATTTGATAATTATTATTGTGATAAATGATTAATCATAACTGTATTTTGAGTAATGATTTACTGTAATTAAGAATTTATGAATATCCATTGATACTTCCTTTTGATTCTTAGATTGGACTTTGGTGTATTTTTCTACTTCTAGCTTAAACTAAATGGTGTATTAACTTGAAAATGCTTTTAATAATTAAGAGTCAAGTATACTAATTAGTGATTGGAAATATATATTCGTTGTTAATTCCGTTATACAGTTTGTTATAAACAAAATGCTGTTACGTTGTCAAACTTGGAATAGGAAAGAGGTGTGGGTATATGGGGGGGAATCTTAACCTATAAAACCCACTGTTCTTATGAGATAGAGGAGTTTTTGTCTACGAGCCACCTAGAGTAAAGATAAGTATTCTTGCTGTAACTCTTTATATTTAATTGTTGTATTTATTGGTATATGTGTACTAATTACTGTGTGAAAATATAATCTAAATTGTGTAAATATTTTGTATTAATTTTGAACTGATGCTTTGAATCTTTCAATAATATAAAAAGTCACAAATTTTGTATTTCGTTTAATTTCTTTTCCGTTACTACTTTTGCTTTGAAATAGGTTAATTATTTACTCTTGAAAATAATACCATAATGCTAAATTTCTAGTATAGAGTTTTATTCTTTTGCCTAAAAAGTTGTGCTTTTAAATAGGAAGGGACTCTATAAAATCAGTTTCCTACCTACATTTTTGTTTAAAAACTTATAAAGGTATACACAACTAAGTACATAGTATTATAATTTCTGCATAGTAATAGATAGCTACTTGTTAAATTCAAGCTCTACCCTCAATATAATTTAATACGCGCAAACTGTATCTGACCTATCTCGAGTTATTTTAATCTGGCGGGAGGCTTCGACCTAGGCTATAGTATAGTTACCACCCTTATCTTTATAAGCAAAAGTAAATAACATGTAGTTACAATATAAACAAGTGAAATTAATTTAACGAATTAAAAAATAAAATACGACTACTCTGCCATATTATTTTTGGAGTTTACCTCCATAAGAAGCGATTTGCATATATAGCCTTTGGAATATTATTCACATTTTTTATTAAATGATATTTTTTTGTGAATCACTAAATATTGAACTATAGTGTTATATATTTTTGGAATCTACTCATCCTTTTCTAGATGATGATTATATAGTTAATCTTATTTTCGATTTTTTTTTCAATTTTGGTCTTTAATGCGGGACCATGGTCACCCCATCAATTTTTTTTAAAAATTTTACTAGCCTATTTCACCCCGAATAAGTTAGGAATTCTAACGATACCTCATTTATCAAAATCGGTTCAGGCGTACAGAAGTTATGGTGGAATATACAAACTCATATACATACATAGATACATACATACACCCTGAAAACAATATACTCCTTTTTTCAGGCAGTCGTATAAAAAATTAAAACCGCATGGATTTAGGTATTTGCTGTGAGAGCTCTTTGATTTTTCGGGATGAAAAGTAACTCGAGATCAAATCTATCTCTGTACCTACCTTTCGTCAAAACCGGTTGATCATATTATGGGTCGTGGAAGTGTAGCAGACATACCTACAACCACACTTTGGCATGTAGGTATGCTATGGAATATATAGACGTACTTACCTACCTATGGAACAAAAAATAATCATACCTACTTGCACCCAAGCAAATCTCCTATTTTTTTATCTGAAGAATAAGTAGTCATTATTTATGGTAGGTAATTGCTGCGCAGGAACCAACTAATTGTTTTTTTATAAACTCGTATGTTAAGGGTTAGACCTTGCGGAAAAATGCACTCTTTTCCGGAAAAATTAATTGAATTTTGCCCAATTGTCGACTCTGGACACAACTGGGATTAAAAAAAAACTATCATCCCCTATCGTCCCCATTGAAGTGCCACCGCTAGTGACAACTGGGAATAATTATCTATACTAACTAATACTTACTTCCTAACTTATATATTATACTAACAGACTTGCCCGCAACTTTGTTCGCGAGAAATAAGTTTTAAATTCCCACGGGAACTCCCTTATTTTTCGGGATAATATATAGTCTATGACACTCACAAATAATGAGGCCTTCTATTGGTACCAGAATTTTCAAAATCAATTCAGTAGATCCAGAGATTACCCCCTACAACATCACAAACTCACAAACTTGACCTCTTTATAATATTAGTATAGATATGTCACCGTAAGATTGTAAAAACCGTTAGATTATAATCTAAATCGCGAAATTGTAAACTGTCGAAAGATTGTGAATCGTTCAATGTTCTGAGTGTCAATTTTTGAAATATTCATTGTACCGAAGAATAATGCGTTAAATTGTAATCTTTCGACAGTTTGTAATTTCGCGAGTTAGATTATAATCTAACGGTTTTGAGAATCAGAAATTAGGTATAAATTCCCAAATTACCGAGCCGGGAATCGAACCTGGGACCTCCCACGTTAATACAACAGCGCTAAAAACTGCGCCAGGGTCGTTAAAAGCTTTAGGTGCTCTCCGAGGCACGGGGGCGAAACACCGACAACTGCCTAACTCCGGGAATTTATTCTAGAAAACCCCAATAAGTAGGTACTTCTTATGGCCCGACCCGGGACTCGAAACAGGGACCTCGTCGGCCGCAGTCGAACATACTAACCTAGTTAGCTTAATTTAACCCTGGCCTTATGATAGAGGAAACTTATAATGGAAACCTTGAAACCAACCTACCTACATATTTAGGGCTCCTTTCAAAAGGTAAAAAAACTCCTTATAGTGTGGCTCCGTCAGTCTATCCGCTACACTTGCTTGATGCAGTAAATTATGTTAAATCTTATTATATCTAGGAATTCGTAATTCTATCAACTTGGAAAAAATATAAATTCTCCGCTCATTTTGAAGGCTGAAGGTGTTTTTTGGCCAAAATGTCGGAAAATAACTAGGTATAACAGGTATAATTTATTAGGGGTAACTGGTAGAGATCAGAGGCCCAATTGTCTAAGCCAATCGTATTCATTTGACAGTTCATAACGTATAACTCGAACTTTTAAGGAGTACATACAAGCGTTTTGACGTGCAAGCATCTATGACCTCCTTAAACAGGTCGAATTATACGTTTGACAGACGATTACGTTTACGATTTCCTTACATAAAAGAGATAAGTGCTACCTTGTCCACTATGTTTCTGTTTTTTTATCGTAGTTTTTAACTTTTTGGTACAAAAAGCTGACCAACGGGTATTGCGTTACTTGAAACGAACGTACGCTCCTCTTCAATGACGACAGTTGGAATAGTCCAGTTCTTGTCATAAAATTGCAAATCAAATCAGTCAAATAAATATTATAAATGCGAAAGTTTGGATGGATAGATGGATGTATATGTCACCGTAAGATTGTGAAAAGCATTAGATTATAATCTAACTCACGGAATTGCAAACTGTCGAAAGATAACTATCTAACGCATTATTTTTCGGTAGATTGTAATCTGTTTGGTATATCAATCCGATAGAACTACCTGGTTGTTTGTGTCGAACCCTAACCTAACCTACAAGAAACAGACAAGAAAACGTAAATACAATGAATATTTCAAAAATTGATACTCAGAACATTGAACGGATCACAATCTTTCGACTTTTTACAATTTCGCGATTTACATTATAAGCTTACGGTGACATATATATGGATGGATGTTTGTTACTTAATCACGCCCGAACGGCTGAACGGATCTGGGTGAAATTTTCCACAGAGATAGACAGAGATAGAGTCTGGAATAACACATAGGCTACTTTTCATACCGGAAAACTAAGGAGTTACCGCGGAAACCTAAAAACCTCAATGCACGCGGACGTTTTTTGTTTTTTTAAACACTACAAGTTAGCCCTTGACTGCGATCTCACCTGATAGTAAGTGAAGATGCAGTCTAAGATGGTAGCGGGCTAACCTGTTAGGGGCATGGCAGTTATATTAAACCCATACCCCTATTCGGTTTCTACACGGCATCGTGACGATGGCATTTTGACGACCTCCGTGGCGCAGTGTGTAGCGCTGTTGTCTTAACGTGCGGAGGTTCCGGGTTCGATCCCCGGCAGGGTCAATTTGGGAATTTATAATTTCTGAATTTTCCCTGGTCTGGCCTGGTGGGAGGCTTCGGCCGTGGCTAGTTACCACCCTACCGGCAAAGACGTGCCGCCAAGTGATTTAACATTCCGGTGCGATGCCGTGTAGAAACCGAATAGGGGTTCATCACTTACCATCAAGTGAGATGGCAGTCAAGGGCTAACTTGTAGTGGATAAAAAAAAAATCGTACCGGAACGCTAAATCGCTTAGCGGCACGTCTCACGTAGTCGCGGGCATCAGCTGGTAATAAAAAAAAATTGGAAAAGGCCTCACTTTATGCGCTCCACAATGCAACCCTTCATGCCGGTGAGCGTGGAGTCCTTGAAGACGAGCTTGAGGCCTGCGTGGTCGCTCTCGATGAGTGGGATCTTCATGGGGTCCACGGGTTTGATTCCCAGCTCAGGCACGCCAGCAGCGAACGCGGCGATCGCGGCTGTGCTGGACGAGGTAACGCAGGCGGAGTCGCCGGGCTTGCATGGTGTTATGAAGGGTGCTAGAGAAATATTTTTTTTTTTTAGACATCTTTATTGCACATACAAAATATACAGAATACAGTTTTAAAGCATTAATTACTAGTAAAACTAGAAATGTGCAAAGGCGGTCTTATTGCTAAAGCAATCTCTTACAGACAACCATTGGTGAAAGGATAAATAAACGGCAGCGCGGGATGGTGCTGTATTAAAAAAAAAAAAAAAATAGATAAGAAATGTAATAAATATTTTTTTTTTTAAACATAAAAAACAACAGACAACCTTTGGTGAAAGGATAAATAAACGGCAGCGCGGGATGTGCTCTATTAAAAAAAAAATAGATAAGAAATGCAATAAACATTTTTTTTTAAACATAAAAAACAACAGACAACCTTTGGTGAAAGGATAAATAAACGGCAGCGCGGGATGTGCTGTATTAAAAAAAAAATAGATAAGAAATGCAATAAACATTTTTTTTTAAACATAAAAAACAACAGACAACCTTTGGTGAAAGGATAAATAAACGGCAGCGCGGGATGGTGATGTATTAAAAAAAAAAATGGTTAGGAAATGCAATAAATATTTTTATTTTGTTAATTTTTTTTTTATGTTTTTTTTTAGATTCACTTAATATATACATATTTATCAAACAAATTGTAACATTAAAAAAGTGACACATTCACTGACATGTACATCGATTAAAAGTGTACACAGCATTTACCAAATTAGCGCATGCAAACTATCAAGAAAAATTTATAAATTGTTTTAATAAATATCATACTTTAATATTATCACAGCGACCTAGTGGTTTAGGCTTCCTATTCGAGTGGCCAGGGGTTCAATCTCCGGGCGCCTCTAACTTTTCGTCCATCGCTTGACGATAACATGAGAGTGATGAGACTTGACCTAGTGGCTTAGACGGCTTCCTATTCCAGTGGCCAGGGGTTCAATCTCCGGGCATACCTCTAACTTTTCGTCCATCGCTTGACGATAACATGAGAGTGATGAGACTTGACCTAGTGGCTTAAACGGCTTCCTATTCGAGTGGCCAGGGGTTCAATCTCCGGGCGCACCTCTAACTTTTCGTCCATCGCTTGACGATGAGAGTGATAAGACTTGACCTAGTGGCTTGACGATAACATGAGAGAGAGAGATGAGACTACAGGAAACCATTACTTATTAACAAATTGCAAAAGCTTACCCGAGGTAGAATAAGCACCGAGCACTAAACAAAACAAGGAAAGGATTCTCAACATTTTAACTGGTTTTTAAAAATGTCACTGCAGTATTTAATAAAAATATTATTTAAAGGAAGACCGCTCAAGGATGCTGCTGTACTAATAAGAGGATATGATACTATTCGCTCACTTATATGGGCCAACAGATGTGCTGACATCATTATATAATGTTAAACTATATCGCTTGTCCGGCTGTGGATTTTTTAAAAATTGATTTTCTGTATCACCAATTTATGAAGTGAAATAGTTATTTGTGTTATATGGGGCCAAAGAAAATTTTTGTTCCCCGAGGGCGCTATTTTGAATTCAGAGCGAAGTGAAGGATTCTACTTTAGAATCCTGAGCGTAGCGAGGAATCCAATATACGCCGTCCGAGAACAAACAATTTGGCCCCGAGTGACACACACTATTTTTCATCATTACGTATGCGAAAAAGCTAGGAGTATCAACGTACTATGTATGGACATTACCTATACGTTTAAGCACCAATCAGAAGCACGAACGCGGACTAATCAGAACAGAGAAATAAAAAGTCCCATGGGCCTAAAAATTACATTTTGCTCCCGCTATCCTCTGAAGCCAATATTCGTTTTTCGAATAGGTATGATGAAAACTTCTTTAGCCGCGTTGAGCACTTTTTGGTAGGGGGTAAACTTGTGGTTTCGCGTGACCGACACCGACATGCTCGCTTTTTTACGAAGACCAAAGGTCTTGAATATAAACAGACTCCATTTGAAATTAAACTTTAATACCTTAGTGTTAAGGTTTATATTTTAATTTTCTTGAAAGTTTTATTTACAAAAAAAAAATCGTTTTCACTTCTATCGGCAGTCTGTAAATTTTTTTATTCCATTACATGAAAGACTGTGATAAGTGATGCAGTTAAAGATGGTAGTGGGCTAAATTGTGTGTGGTATCGCAGTTAAATTATACCCCTAATCGTTTCTTAACGTACGGTATCGTGCCGGACCGCTAAATCACTTGAAAACACGTGTCTACCTGTGAGATGGTAACTAGCTACGGCCGAAGCCTCCCACCAGACCAAACCAGAGAAAATTCTTGGTTAGAAGCAGGCGTTGCTTTGCAGAATTTCATGATAATCAAGGATCTAAAATCTTAATCCATACTTCTTACATATAAAATTCTCGTGTCACAATGTTAGTTACCATACTCCTCCGAAACGGCTTGACCGATTTTTATGAAAATACGCTTATTCAGTAGGACTGAGACTCGGCTACTTTCTATTTTTCATACCCCTAAAACACCTCAATCCACGCGGACGGAGTCGCGGGCATCAGCTAGTAATATTATAAATGCGACAATAACTTCTCTGTCTGTGTTACTCAATCACGCCTAAACTACTGAACCGATTTAAATGAAATTTGGTACAGAGGTAGTCTAAAGCTTGGGAAAGGACATAGGCTACTTTTTATCCCGGAAAGTTCAAGAGTTCCCGCGGGAATCAAAAGAAATTGTCTATTCAACAGATTTTGATGAAATTTGGTTAAGGGATAGTTTGTATCCAGGGGAAGAACATAGGCTTCTTTTTATTCCGGAAAATTAAAGAATTCTCGCGGGAATCCACGCGAACGAAGTCGCGGGCATCATCTAGTTCGCTAAAAAAGGCTAAAAGGACTAAGCTTTTTGAGTTAGTGTATAGTGATAAGTGACAGTGTAAAGTTTAGTGCTAAAAGAACACGTGAACAAAGTGTTTATGTTTATCAAGAAAGACTAAGATGCGTCAATGGACAATTTCTTAGTACATAAGATAAATTATAAGTTTAGGTTAAAGCAAAACTGCTCATTAGCCAATTACATAGTTAGGCTAGATCGTAGTTAAATGAGTACCTCGCTGGTACTCAATAATAGGAAAAAAAAAGAAAAAAATCTAGTTCACTATAATCCGCCAAAGCAGACAAATCTGTGTGTTACAGCTTGTAGCTAAACTCGAAAATGCTCGAAAGAAACTAAGGCCCGTAGTTATATTAACCGACGACTTGACCATAGATTGACCGATACTTCTGATTATTATTATTATTATAATTATTTCTCGTTATTTTGTACACCACAGCACACATATAAAGGACACAAAAAATACATAGAAAACAAAGTAGAATACAAAAAGGCGGCCTTATTGCTTAGTAGCGATCTCTGCCAGGCAACCTTAGAAATAGGAGAAGTTAGAAGATTAACTCGCGGGTGGTGTATTAATATAAACATACAAACAAATACCTACATACTAATACATAAGCAGTTACACAAATAATATAACACTTATAATAAATATATTAAGAAAATAAACTAATATATATTATGTAGATATTTTTAGTTTAAGTAATATTATACTAAATAAAAGTTAAAACTGGTCGTCTGTAATGGTGATAAATAGAAAGATCGTGTTCTTAGCACTTGTATGGCAATTGTGGTTTATAATAAGTTGCCAAAAGATCTTATTGGCCTGCCTTTGCACAAAGTTGAAACTAAAATCATCGATTGGTTACTGGCCTGCCAACTTTATTCTGTTTAAGTTATTTTTTATTTTAAACTGACTAAGTATAATTTATAATTTAGGTGACATCATTTTACCATTTAGGTACCTTTTTGGACATAATAATAAAAAATTCTGACTTAAATTCTAATGATAGATTATATAATAATGATTGTTATTGATATACTTACATAAATTATAGCGGTAAATTGTAGAAATTGTCTTGAGTTTATTAAGTTTTAATTGTATTTTATGTTAATTTGCAAATTAACCACCATATGATTGATAGATTGTGGCTCGATACTATGGCTCTATTGTAAGAACTTTTTATGTACCCACAATCAGCAAATAAATATTATGATTATGATTAGCTGAAGTCTGTTTATTAATTAACTAGATGATGCCCGCGACTTCGTCTGCATGGATTAAGTTTTTATGGTACCTACCCCGGAGAACTCTGTAATTTTCCGGGATAAAAAGTAGCCTATGTCCGTCCATTTGTAACCTACTGCTATACCAAATTTCATCGAAAGTGGTTGATGTCTGTGTCACTGTGTGTGTAATCCCAGCTTGTAAAATCCATGCTATAATATTTAGCATGGATTTTACAAGCTGGGATTACCTAGCTGGAAATGCACCGTGAAGATTTCATCTTTTTTTTCGTTTTTTTTATGTAAGATTTCTTTTCCCACATATCGAAGAAAGAGCCCAATAAACGAAAATCCATCTTAAATAGTTAAAATTATTGTATGGGACTCATTTAATATTATAAACTCCATAATTTTTAGTTCTTCAGGCTCCAAGGCTTTGCCGCATTTACCTGTTTCTCAACAATTTCCTCGCCAAAGGTTGCCTGTGAGAGATCGCTTCAGAGATAAAGCTGCATTCTCGCACTTACCTAGTACCTAGTTTTTGTTTCATCTTTGTATGTTCCTTTTTTTCGTACTTGCGTTTTATTCATATACATGTAACTTATAATAAAATGTGTAAATAAATTCCATCCTGGTAGGTATTTAGTTCGGACTAGCTGATGTCAGCTACTTCGTCCGTGTGGATTAGGGGGACTTTTTAATTTTCCGGGATAAAAGTAGCCTATATACAGTGGCGTGCAGTCCATAGAGGCATAAAAGCGCTGCTTACCCAAATGAATATACGTCAATACTCAATTTTCATCAAACCAGCTAGTAAATTGGTAATCTGACTAACTAATGCCTACCCCAGTTTCAAACCCTGTGCACGCCACTGCCTATATATTACACCATAACTACTATAATACCTTTACGTCCCTAAAATAAGGATTATAATTCTAAAACACATACGTCAACAATATTAAAACAATACGGCTTTATGTGATGACTAGCTGATGCCCACGACTTAGTCCGCGTGAATGATGATGACGAGTTTTATGGTTTCCGCGGGAACTCTTTAATTTTCCGGAATTAAAAATAGCCTACATGTCCAGCCTATAATCTATCTCTATGCCAAATTTCATCCAGATCCATTTTGCCGTTATGGTTTGATTGATTAACAAACGTCCATCCATCCAAACTTTCGCATTTTTAATATTAGTATAATATGTTCGGCGAAAAAGTTTGTTCTTATTTTATATACAAATTCAAGCCTTTTTGCAAAGTTTAATTATAGTATGTGCCATTTTGTTTAATAACTTTTTGCCATCTTGTAGGTAGTGGCATAAACCCGTTGATAAAGCTTTAGTTTTACTAAACAAAAATACCGTAACTGATTACCACCATCATGTTTAATAACTAATCGAAGTCAATAAGTCTACAGTGTACCTAAATTGAATAAATATATTTTGAATATGTTTTTAATGAAGCCACAATCATATTAAGCGGTTGCTTAAACTACCTCAAGCTTTTGGTTACGGCATTTGTCTTCGTGCTTCTTTACTGAGGAGTCCGTTGCAGAAGATACTGCTGCAGATAACACTTCTGTAGCCAAGTTCGTTAGCTGCCTTTTCAAGCTACTTAAACTCTGGTTCAGACTTCAGATTGAGTCACGACATTTTTATACGACTGCCTGAAAAAAGGAGTATATTGTTTTCAGGGTTCATGTATGTATGTATGTATGTATGTATGTATGTATGTATGTATGTATGTATGTGAGTTTGTATATTCCACCATAACTTCTATACGCCTCAACCGATTTTGATAAATGAGGTATCGTTAGAATCTCTAGCTTATTCCGGGTGACATAGGCTAGTAAAATTTTTAAAAAAATTGATGGGGTGACCATGGTCCCTCATTAAAGACCAAAATTGAAAAAAAATATTCGAAAATAAGATTAACTATATAATCATCATCTAGAACATGATGAGTAGATTCAAAAAATATATAACACTATAGTTCAATATTTAGTGATTCACAAAAAAATATCATTTAATAAAAAAAATGTGAATAAGATTCCAAAGGCTATGTATGCAAATCGCTTCTTAGGGAGGTAAACTCCAAAAATCGCACTCGTATTTTTTAATTCGTTAAATTAATTTCACTTGTTGATACACGAAATTAAGTCCACATATTACAAGCAAACATATGGCATCGAAATATTATGGAAACACCGATGTAAACAGTAAATTATGTTGACGGCTGTTGACAGATTTTCTCTTGGTCGCAATTTTTTACAATTAGTTTTGTTTCCTTCAAACGCCACCAAAAAGATATTATTTTATAGGCACATTTTTTTTACACTTTTCACAGGGATCCTTACACTTAAATCAGTGTAGTGTAATAAGATTTAGGGAGAAAGGGTCCCTAATTTGATCCTTATTGCTGTGTAATAAGCGACGCTCTAACTAGCAGCCACGCACTTATTTACCACCTAGAAAGTGCAGTGTAATAGGCCTATAAGTCCTAATCAAGTGAATTGCTGTTATCTGTTGAGGAGTTTTTTTCTCTATCTCTGATAACATTTATGAAATCTTCACCAAAATTGGGCAAAACTTATCTGATGATACATACCTTCTAATAAAGAAAGATTTATTCACATCAGTTCAGATTTGACTGAGTTATGGAGTAAAATCAACAAAAAACCCCTATCCTGGGTGAACCTTATTTTCTATCGGGATAAAAACTATCCTATATATTGACCCGGAGTATCAGCTACAGCTATACCAAATTTCATTTATGTCCGTTCATTAGTTTTCGCGTGATGCGCGGCCATACAGACAGACAAAAATTAAATAAAAATCAGTTTTGGGCTCAGTATCGATAGTAAAACATACCCCGATTAAAATTTTCAGAATATTTTTTTATATTAAATGTACAGAAATCTTCCAGTTACAGTTAAATTATAAGTATAGATAGTGTAAATGAGTGTAAATGATAATAAGATGGTAAAAAATGATGCTCTATATAGGAAGGAGTTGTACCTACCTACCCAGTTTGAATCATACTAACTATACTTAATATTATAAATTTGAGTGTGTTAGTTTGTTGGTTTGTCCTTCAATCACGCCGCAACAGGGCAACAGATCGACGTGATTTTTTGCATGTATCTAGTTGAAGACCAGGAGAGTGACATAGGCTACTTTGTATCCCGGAAAATTTAGGATTTCCCGCGGGAATTAAAAACTTATTCCACACGGACCAAGTCTTGGCTAGTACCTACCCAAATAAAATTTGCCTCTGACATTGTTTTTAGGGTCCGTACCTCAAAAAGAAAAAACGGAACCCTTATAGGATCACTTTGTTGTCCGTCCGTCTGTCTGTCAAGACCCTTTTTCTCAGGAACGCATGGAGGTATCAAGCTGAAATTCATATCAAATACTCAGGTCTACATTCCCATGGAGCTGGAAAAAAATCAAACTTCTAAGCCAACGCAATCAAAAGATACAGCCGTTTTTGTTGCAAATTTTCGACACTCGCAAGGGAGTCAAAACCTACAGGGTACTTCCCGTGAACTCAGAATTTTGAAATTTGGTACGAAGCACAGATAAAGGAAAAATTGCGAAAAGCATACATTTTTAGTTACATCGTGTAATAAAAATATTTTTAATAATTTTAAACTTAGCGCGAGTCCGACTCGCACTTGGCCGGTTTTTTCCTTCTTCATTCTATTTTTTATCTGATGTTTTTATGCTAAAATTTTAATTAAAGATCTAGCTATAGGTACATCACGTCTTTTTCGATAAGTATTTAAACTTTAAAACCCAGAGATGTATCAAACTAGTAGAGCAGCTTTAGTGTGCCTTAATTACTTACCGTAGTTCCCTAGTGTGAGTTTAAAGTCTAATTATAGTCTAGTTTAAATGTCATAATTATAATTTCGACGACCTCCGTGGCGCAGTGTGCGTTGTCTTAACATGTGGAGGTCCCGGGTTCGATCCCTGGCAGGGTCAAGGAATATATAATTTCCGAATTTTCCCTGGTCTGGCCTGTTTTTTAAATATATAGGATTATATATAGGAGTATTTTTTTAAAATATATAGGATAGGCGCTTAGCTACAATCACGCCATAACAGAGCAACGGATCGACTTGATTTTTACATGGGTACAAACCGCATAACTTAGACCCTGGAGAGTGATATTTATATAGATATTTATCTAAAACCAAGCGGACGAAATCGCTGGCAACATCTCCTAATCTACCTACACTAATCTATACTATAACTAGCTATTGCTCGTTATTTCGTACGCGTGGATGGAGGTTTTCGGTTCCGCGGGAACTTTTTAATTTTCCGGTTTAATTTATAATGTAGCCTATGTGTTATTCCAGACTATAATCTATCTCTGTGCCAAATTTCATCCAGATCCGTTCAGCCGTTTGGGCGTGATTGAGTAATAAACATCTATCCATACATCCATCCATCCAACCTTTCGCATTTATAATAATTATTTGTTTGATATTACGAGTATAAATGCGAAAGTTTGGATAGATGGATGGATGCATAGACGGATATATTATGATACTCAATCACTCCAGAACGGATCAGGATGAAATATGGCACAGAGTCAGAGACAGATAACATATAGGCTACTTTTTATCCCAGAAAATAAAAGAGTTCCCGCGGGAACCAAAAACCTCAATCCACGCGGACAAAGTAGCGGGCATCAGCTAGTATTTATATAATAAAACTTGCAATTCACTTGAGGATTCAGTGTAAGGCACGTTCAAATATTTGTTGCTCCATGACACAGCTCAATGTAAAAATCTGTTAAGAGTCCGATGTCTGGTGAACATAATTGTACCTACTGTTATTATAAATTAATGTTAAATAAAAAAATTAAAAAAAAAAAAATTATTTCAGGTAATTATTGTTATAAAAATGTAAATTATCATCTTTAGTCATCTCTGACTTTTTACGAGTTTTTATTCGGTTAATAATTAATTATTCGTTAGTAATATTTTTCAGTGTTTTTTTTTCATATTTGCGTCACTTGCGCATTGCAGATGACATAATCGTGTTTGTTGAAAATGCGTCGGATCTTGGAATCATGGTAGACAAATTGGCAAGGGAGAGCAAAAAGCTGGCTTATCTTTGAACTCATCTAAAACTAAAATCCTAACTAATACCGAGGAGAAAGAAGATAGAGCAGGTGGGGAGAGTATAGAGTACGTAAAAGATTATATGTACCTTGGCCAATCAGTTTCCTTTGAGAATTGCACTGGAAAAGAAATAAATAGGCGAGTCGCCAAAATATTAGAGTTTCACGGAAGTAATGAACAGAAAGGAAATAAGCATAAAAATAAAAAAAGAAACTCTATGAAGTTGCAATATTGCCTTATTGTATGTATGGGGGTCAAACTTGGTCACTGAGGAAGGAAGAGGAAGACAAACTGGCTATCTGCCAAAGAAAGATGGAACGGAGCATCTTAGGCCTAATGGTAGAACCACACTGCGTTATTTGTTATTCGTTATGCGGCTACGCTGTATATGTCCAAATATGTGTTTTATGTGAGCAAACAACAAACATGCTATCCACACTATGTCCTAGCTATGTCCACACTTCGTGCTATGTGCCAGATATTTTAGTTTTGTGGTCTGTGGTCCAAGTAATAATGTTCTCAGTTCGGTGCTGTGGTCACAAATAAAATGGACGTGTTGACTGTGGCTGCAGCTTATTTTTACTTCAATGCAACTTACCAATACCTGTTGTACAAGTACAAAGTTTCAAGACCGCGCAGAAAACGTTGGTGGATGATCACGAGTCATAGGAAACGAACTCTGTAAGTAGTATCCATAAATATCAGTGTTACGAACCGTCCGCGTCAGTTAAACTAGTGTAGTTATTAAAATGAATTTGTCTTTTCCAGGGAAAGTATGGAGATGCAGTTCCAAGAAATGTTGGCAGAACCGTCGACTGAATTTCATAATTTCTGTAGAATGTCATACACCGATTTTGAGTTCTTGTTACAAAAAGTTGATCCAATAATTTCAAAAAAAAATACAAACTGGAGAGATTGTATACCGTCTAAAATTAGATTAGCTCTAACTTTGCGATTTTTGGCCTCGGGAGACAGTTATAGGAGCCTACATTATCTCTTCAAAATATCCAGTCAAGCTATTTCGAAAATAGTACAAGAAGTCTGTACTGCTTTATATGAGGTTCTCAAGGATCGCATTAAGGTATATAAAGAAACTTATATTACTAATAAATCAACTTTATTGATATAATTATTATTAATGAAAGAGCGTAACAAGGAGGTTTTTCTAATGCTTTGGCTTTATAATTACAAATTGATTTAAATCACTTGCTCGGCCCTCGTAAATAGTAATGGATGGTTGTGTGGCTGTAGTAACTTCTGAGTTCATATACTCTAAATTTACAAACTGTGAACTCTCTTGCTGAGGTGTGTCCTCCATAGAAGGTCCTGTATGAGTGGTTTGTCTTGTACCTACTACTTGTGGCCCAATATTTTCCTGTTGAGTTAAACTTATTGGCTGGGGTGATGGTGTAAATGGATAAAATTCAGTTGATGAAGAATTTTTCCTGTTGCATTCCCATTCCAAACGTTGATCATAAAATAACTGATTTATTTTAATCATCATTAAGTCTCTGCAATCTTCTGGAAGTCTGCTTAACTTTTTTGCTACAAGCCTTCCAAAAATGCTACATTCATCCTCTTGTTCATTGTGCTTTAACTGTGTTACATCTTGTAGTATATTAAATGCTAAATCCATTTTTTTTTTGCCTCCTGAAGTTCTGGATTACGCTGCCTGTTCCTTGTTGCAGTTGGTGTCTGTTGAGACCACGACGAAGCATCAGTGTTTATGTCATCTGTCTGTTCTGCTTTCTGTCCGTTATTGTTAGCACCAGTGTTTATGTCATCTGTCTGTTCTGCTATCTGTCCGTTATTGTTATCCTGAAATAATAAAATATATTTAAACTGATACTTATTATTTCTTTCAGATGCCGAGTACCGAACAAGACTGGTTGACTGTGGAAAATGGTTTTCACACCAGATTCCCACATGCCATTGGTGCAATTGATGGGAAGCATGTAGTTCTGCAAGCACCATTTAACAGTGGCTCAGAATACTATAATTATAAAAAATCATTCAGCATTGTGTTGCTCGCTCTGGTAGACAGTAACTACTGTTTTATGTTTGCCGACATTGGATGTCAGGGCAGAATAAGCGATAGTGGTGTATTAAAAAATTCTACTTTGTGGAATAAAATGGAAAATAATTTGTTACAACTACGACCAGCAACTCCACTTCCAAATGGAAACATCCCTCTACCCTATGTATTTTTGGGTGATGGGGCATTCGCACTACACAGAACCTTAATGAAACCATATCCAGGAGAACATCTAGAAGGTACAAAAGAAAGAATATTTAACAAAAAACTTTCATCATCTCGAGTTGTTGTGGAAAATACATTTGGCGTAATGTCTTCTGTGTTTAGAGTGCTTCGTAAGCCCTTATTACTTCAACCAGATCCAGCAATAAGAGTGGTAATGGCTTGTGTAGTTTTAAATAATTTTTTGAGAATGAGTAAACATTCAAGGGCTTTTTACAATCCGCCAGGTACATTTGACACTTAATCTGGTAATAACTTAATAAGAAATGGCTTGTGGAGGGACAATGTTCCTGACAATCCCACTTTAAGAAATATACGTCTCATTCCTAGGAGATCTCAGAGGACAGCAGTAGATATTAGAAATGCGTTTGCTAACCACTTTCACCATTGATGTATTACACAGGCAAATTAAAATACTCTTATAATAAAGAAATATAAATAAAACGAAATGTTTTTATTTACCTCTGTATTCATAGATGCATTGCATTTGTATATGCCCGACAAAAAAGAATCCATGAATTCATAGGCGAACCATGATGGTCTGAAAACTTCAGATGCACCTGCACCTGATATTTCCGACTTTCTAACCTTGGTTTTATACCCTCTGTACATGGACATAAGAGAGTCCTTCTTCTTTTTAAGTTCTTTGACTGTACAATTTGGTTCTCCCATATTATTTTTTATGTCAATCCAGGCATCATTAACTTTTGTTTTTACTTTGTGGCCACCATTCTTTGGGTCCCAGATGCAAGGATGCATCTGATACAACTCTAAAAATCGCATAACTGAGTCGTTCGTCCACTCCATTGTCGCGCTAAGCAAGACACGACCACAGAACACATATACTCTCTAAACGGACACTACAAAGAGAATATAATTATTTATAATCACGACCGTCAGCAGCGAACGCGAGTGACTGAAGTACTGAAGGGAACGAAGTCTGGGCAGTCGACACAAATATTCGTCTTGTTTGTGTCCTTTGAAGTGTGCTAAAAACCGACAAGAGGACGGATAAGCATATTTGCTATTCGCGCTTATGCGTTATTCGTGCAAATAAAGCAAATATAGACGAATGAACCGCCCACACTTGGTCGTATGCGGCCAAATAAGGCGCATAACGAATAACAAATAACGCAGTGTGGTTCCGGCTTAAGGATTAAAGATTAAGCAATAAAAAGATTCGAAAAACAACAAACCTGACAGATATAATAAAAAGAGTTAGAATATTAAAATGGAAATGGGCAGGACATGTTGGCAGATTGGAAAAGGCGAGATGGACAAAAAAAGTAACGGAATGAACGTAAGAGATAAGAAAAGACAAAGAGGGCGACAAAGGAAAAGATGGCGCCCTATCTTCTCAGAGAGATGTGGACCAGACAGGATGAGACAAGCACGTAATAGTCAGTTTTGCGTGAATGCATGTAAATTTGACAAATTTTAAGCAAATTTTATTGTACCCGTATGTTTATTATTATTTTTATCAATTGACATTAATGTGAATCTTAATACTTAACTATAAATCTTGTAATTAACTTTTAAGACATTAATTAACGTAATAGTGAATAAAGGCTTTTTTATTTTGTTTTTAATATTTTTCAGATTACGTCTTACTGATTTTTAGTAGATACCTACCTATTTCGTGAGCCTCTTTACCTATTCTTTTTAATCAACTTCCAAAAAGGAGGTGACAGTGTTCCCAGCGTTTTTTATTTTGTTAATTATATAATTATAGACAACATACGTAGGGCGTTCCGCGTTAATGAAATTTGTCCAGCACAGGCGCTAGGCTGACCAAGTAAGTATTCATACATACTTTAAATTAATATAATATATATAACTATACAACTGCAGAATAAAAAATAACGCTTATTTTATAGGTTTAGAGGGCGTAAAATGCGGAAAATCACTAGAGATGCAGAAATAGCGAGCAAAGAAAAACTGCATAAGATTTTCACTAGAATCGCTGTACTTTTTATATGAATAGCAAAGCAATTTTTTAAATCAGCTATACGAGTAAGTTTAATAGCAAGCATGCGAGCAGGTGGTTCCCTCGATGTTAAGTGATCACTGCCACCCATGAACATTTGCAGTAGGTACCCGAAGAACCGCCAATGCGTTTTGGAAAATAGTGTTAAATAAATTGGGTCAAATCAGTACCTAATAGAAACTTTTGCATTCTCATTATTTTTTTTTTTATTTTTTTATTTAAAAAGATACAAAAAAAAATTACAAAATATAAATCTCGCCAAACTGGTGGGCCAGTTTGTTGGCCAGTAAAATACTAAATTTGGTAATAGAATTTATTTCTCTAGTTGCATCTGTATTGCTGCTAATGTATCTGCAGATTAATTAGTGATTAAATGAACTTACAAAGTGAAGTTCTATCATAATTATATGAGTCGCTTCATTGGAAGATATATTAAAAAGTAATTATGTATTGTACAACTGAGTATTTTTTTTTTTATTTAATGCCTTTAAAAAAATATCAAAAATTACACCACAATAGGCATGATGACTGATTTTGAAAAATGGTTAGATTATGTTCGGAAGTATCTACTATTTCGAAAAAATATATTATTTCAGCAGAAAAATTAGGTTTGGTAGATAAAATTGGCATTTGAAATTTAAATTTTAAAATTCACGCTAAAACGCTCGCCGGTGTCATGGCGTCGTTTGTGACGTCACTATTGTTATTACCGAGGTACTCTGTGCAGTGTGCAGTAAGCAATAGTGTGATTGTCGTAGCTCGAAAACAAACAATTGTGACGTCATTCGCTTCTAGCGTTTAATCCATTATGGCGGATCGCTGTATTTTATAGTTTTATTTTATCAAAATAAATAGCAATCTCACTCGAAATAGAAAAATAAATACGTTTTTTATAATCCATGAATCCTATTTCATTGGATAAATTCATATTTTCATTGATTCTTGGTTACTGTCATCATGCCTATTTTGCAGACCAAAAGCACTAGACTAAAAACACAGGCTGGCGTTTGTAAAGTGCAGCCCAAATAGACCGTAATCTGCGTTAGGGCTGACAAAAAGATCGACGAAGTTATATCACTACAGTTCACAAAATGTAGCAAGATAATTTACTTATTTTAAATATATTTGTTTAGTAAGAATGACGAACAAAAGATTTTATTTTAGATATTAATGTAACTCACGTTAGTCTTATAGCTTGAATTATCTATTGAGGCAATAAACATAATAATAATTATTTAATACATATAAATATACATATATTATAAATATAGTAATGTTTTTCAACGAGTTCAAGTTTAGTATAAAGCGAGTAATAAAGCGAGATGTGGTTGTATTTGAAGCATTTTCTAGTCCAAAGCGAGTTCCCTGATGGGCACGCGGTCGAAGAGTTTCGCGATTTCTGCCACAACGCGTGAGATGATCGCCTTCACGATGGGTGGTGCCACCTCCTCGAAGATCTTGTGCCAGTATTGGTTGGCCACCTGCTGGACCGATTTAGCTGGAAGATAAAGACAATAGGGATGATGCCTATATCGAAAATAAATTATTTCTAACTGATTATTAAATAGAGGGCCTTTAAAAAGCCCTAAAATTCACATCCTCCGTTAGTTTTAAGTTTGATAACCATTTGAAAATTAAAGAAAAAGAGTGCGTTGAATTTTGATGACGTCACAATTGCGAATTTCATACAATTTCCATACTAGAAGAGCGTTTTTAAGTTTGATAAAGAGTTGCTGATTGTCATTAAGAGGCCGTGCTATGCAGAATTGCAGATTTTCCCTCTCCCGCACATTCAGTCATTTTTAAACGACTTCCAAAAAAGGAGGAGGTTCTCCATTCGGCGCGTATTTTTTTCGGTGTATATCTTCGTGGTTTCTGAACTTTAAATTGTTTTTTCAGTCCTTAGAGGGAGCTCTCGAAGTCCTTAGAGGAAATACTTAATCCTGACACTAAAAAGTTGAAAATAAAAATTCTTTCCAAAAAACCGACTTCCAGAGCCACTGGAAAGTAAAAAATAATTTTGATTTCCACACACTATGTTGAAGTCGGGCGAGCCTGATTCGTCAAATTTGCATATCTTTGTTATACACGCCGGTTTTTTGGAAAGAATTTTTGACAAAGATTGTTAAAGTCTCGAGGGGGTTACTTCCATCACTTAAGTTTTAAAGCAGAACTGTAGTGAACAATCTAATCTGACCCGCTGACAGCGTCGCTAGTAAATATGAAAAATAAAATAAAAACATAAACTTAACATAAGGTTAAATTTTAACTCTATTTGGTAAGCAGTTAAACATAAGCCCAAAATTAACAAAATTTTAGAATTTTATTATTCTATATACCTAGTTTTTGATAGAGAAAAATGGTGAAAACAACTTGTATTTTTCGTCGCCATTTTTGGTGTAGTTTTGAGCTGTGATAGGTCTTCCAGAGCTCTAAAAGATGTAATGCAGTAATGACGCTACCCACCCATCACCACCATTTTTGACGACCTCCGTGGCGCAGTGTGTAGCGCTGTTGTCTCAACGTGCAGAGGTCCCGGGTTCGATCCCCGGCGGGGTCAATTTGGGAATTTATAATTTCTGAATTGTCCCTGGTCTGGCCTGGTGGAAGTTTCAGCCGTGGCTAGTTACCACCCTACCGGCAAAGACGTGCCACCAAGCGATTTAGCGTTCCGGTACGATGCCTGATGTACAAACCGCATAGGGGTATGGGTTTAATATAACTGCCATGCCCCTAACAGGTTAGCCCGCTACCATCTTAGACTGCATCACTTACCATGAGGTGAGATAGCAGTCAAGGGCTAACTAGTTATTGTTGGCTAAAAGAATCAGCCTGTCTGTCCAGTCCAGAAGCAGTCTTGCCTCCTCAAGATCCTCGTCCTCCTCCAAGTCAATTCCTCGTAGGCATGATTATTGATTACTAGATGATGCCCACGGGAACTCCTTAATTTTCCGGGATAAAAAGTAGCCTATGTCCTTATCAAAATCGGTTGAACAGGTGGGCCGTGAAAGCGTAGCAGACAGACAGACACACTTCCACATTTATAATATCAGTATGAATATGGAAATTAGGTTAGGCTAGTTAGCTTTTATTTTATTAAGATAAAAATTGTCCTTTACACCACCTAATTCCGATGAATATGTTATGAGATATACAAATAAGTAATGTTACGTGCAATGTTTGAATTTAAAAAAAAAAAAAAAAAAAAAAAAAAAAAAAAAAATCGCCATCGACTCACCCATGGCCTGGTTCCCGTTGAACAGGTTCTGGAACTGGTAGCGGACGGGCTGAGTGGCGTCCGCTTGGTGCGTCCAGCTCTCCACAGTCCAGTAGCGCTCCCCGTCGGACTCACGCTCGCCCACCTCCATCACCACTTTCACTACGATCTCACCTGGAACACAAATGTGTTTAAATACACTCCCTTTTTTATACGACTGCCTGAAAAAAGGAGTATATTGTTTTCAGGGTTCATGTATGTATGTATTAATAAGTAGAAACACTCTTGAACCATTTTATATTTACTTTATTAGCAATTTACACACAAACACTTTACAGCCATCTTGTGACCTTATCCCCGATTCCCGCCCAGCGCTTCCCATCGCGCCGTCACTGTCGACGTAGTGGTAGTCAGACCATAGATAGACCATAGATGGATCTGTGCACGTCAGTCTAACAGTATGTATGTATGTGAGTTTGTATATTCCACCATAACTTCTATACGCCTGAACCGATTTTGATAAATGAGGTATCGTTAGAATCCCTAGATTATTCCGGGTGACATAGGCTAGTAAAATTTTAAAAAAAATTGTTGGGGTGACCATGGCCCCGCATTAAAGACTAAAGTTCAAAAAAAAATCGAAAATAAGATTAACTATATAATCATTATCTAGAAAATGATGAGTAGATTCCAAAAATATATAACACTACAGTTCAATATCTAGTGATTCACAAGAAAATATCATTTATTGTTTTTAACTTTTTAGTTCGTTTTTTGGCAGGGCAGTCGAGTTTTTAATTTTTTTTTGTATTATGGACTACCAATTATAAAGGGTGCTCAATATAATTACAATCTAGCCAGACTTTTTGACTAATATGTAATTTTTCTTTAACCTATGCTTATAATTATCTTATGTGCTAAGAAATTGTCCCATTGGACAATTGGTCATTACCTATTTATTGTTGCTAATAGACACTTTGTTCATGTGTTCTTTCATGCAGCACTATCACTAGTCACTATGCACTAACTCAAAGGGTTTTGTCCTTTTTAGTCTTCTCACTAATTGCGTAACGTCGAGCAACTGAATTGCCTCAACGTTAACGTGACGGTGAAGCCGATGATCACGGACTTCTGCAAATTTGGTGATGATTTTGTTGACGTATTAAATTTTCAGGTCCCGATGAATTAGGTCATTCTAATGTACCAGGGTGCATTCACGATTTTACGAAGTACTTTGGAACCTTTGTATTATTTGTATATTTTTGTTTTTGCAGCCCCACAGCTGTATGCCATAAGTCCAAATACATTCCGATATTGTAAAGTTTAAACTATCGCGAGTGATATTCATTTTAACTATAAGTAACTACCGGTTAAACTCGCGTATTTTGTCGGAAAAGTGCCCGACTAGTTTGGAACCCGTCCAGGGCCCTTATTGGTGAGCCTGTTCGCGGTCGCTGAAGAGTCTTTCAGCTGCCGCGTCGTGTACTTTTCCGACAAAACATGTGAGTTTAACCAGTTAGTTATTTATAGTTAGAAAGAAGAAGAAGACCCCTATTTAAACTGGGGTGCAAATACAAAAAAATACAAACAAAAGTCTACATTAAATGTTTAATATCGTAATACATTTTACTTCATGAGCAAATTGTAAATACTTAGACATAGGTAGACCGCGACATTGATACAGCTGTTTTGTATAGCGGCCATTACATTGCTGCACTAGTGCGAAAACGAATATTACCGCACTCTTGTATAGCATATTTGTGCGGCAACATTGTTATCACGAAACGGTATTCGTCCGCGTGGTTTAATTTTTCTGATTCCCGCAGGAACTCCTTAATTTTTGTACCCCAATTCATGTAGCGCCAACCGCAATATTTTACATACTAATTTATTATATCAATTGTCTAAACAAATCGTAAACATTTGACACCTTAAAACGTTTTACTCGAACTGCATAAGGAGTTCATACATGCTTTTTGATGTGCAGGCATCTATGAACTCCTTAAACAGGTAGAATTATACGTTTGACAAAAGATTACGATTTGATTACACAAGGGGTCTGGTCTATGTGTACATATACTCACGCAGCTTGATCCTGTATTTCCCCTGCCCCTCGATGGGCATCAGCATCAGCTTACCGCCCAGCTTATAGTCGCCGGTCAGCTCCACCTGGCAGCTGAGAGTCACGAACGTTTCGTGGCTCGTAGTGCGCCTGAGACGAGAGGTGATACGGGTCTTAATAGATTACCTAATACGTGATAGGTATAATTACGCTACAAATGACGCATGTATCTTACATCGTTTTATGGGAGTAAAAATAGTAAGAAATTTTAAAAGAATATCATTTTCCATACTAACAAACAACAAAGGCGCGCGATATTTCAACCTTGGAAATTTTTTAGTGAGACGTTTTTGTCATGTCCTTTTTATTATACGAGTACTTGGCGGCATGATAGCTATCATTGTTTATGGCGGTCATTACATTACTACACTAGTGCGAAAATTTATAAATTACTGTATTATTTTGTAGGCTAATACTTAACTATAATATTTTTATCGTCCAAGGTTTTAACTAGCAGTTTACATAAAAGCGTTACTGGTCAAGTACAGGTCAGAATACGCATACCTAATGGGCTAATAAAAGTATACGAGATAACAAAGAATAGACTTGACGTGGCTGCTTATCTCTGGCTAGCTAATTCCCACGACTTCGTCCGCGTGGCTTAAGTTTTTTGATTCCTGCTGGAGCTCCTTAATATACCGGGATAAAAAAGTAGCCTTATGTCACTCTCGGTCATCAACTATACCCATGCCCACATATGTTCTTTCACGGAATACCAAATTTCATCCAAATCGGTTGAATAGATTGGCTGTGAAAGCGTAGCAGATAGAAAGAAAGACAGACGGGCAGACAGACAGACACACTTTCGCATTTATAATATTAGTAAGTATGATAATACCTACGGATGTAAAGGCTAAAGAAAGAGAAGAAATAAAAGCTACAAATCAGTCGAAGAAGAAGCCGAAGTCAGATCGTATCAATAAGTTCTTAATTTATTATTATAATGATCTAAGACCTAACCAGTTCTTATAAAGCATAAATTGTTATAGGTAATTGCGTGAAATGAAGACAATTATTATTTACTACATAATAATGGGAGGAAAAACTGCGCAAGAGTGTTTACTAAAGTACCTGTGTGGTAAGTGGTTGTATCCCGTATTATAATATTGTAATTATACGTATACGTATTTTTTTTTGATATAATAATTAGGGTGTCTGTCTGAGATATCCGTAGTACACTTCTAGTACTTTGTCCTTATCCATATACTTACTAATATTATAAATGCAAAAATGTATCTGTCTGTCTGTCCGTCTGTCTTTCTTTCTGTCTGCTACGCTTTCACGGCCCATCTATTGGACCGATTTGGATGAAATTTGGTACAGACAGACGTCGCGTGTAACAAAATTATTCTTGCAAGCGCAACTTCAAACTCCCATTAACTTTTTCATTTGTTGAGATTTTTTAATGATTCTTTCATATTTTTGGTTTATTTTGTCATAATTTTCATATTAAATTTAAAACAAGTCATAATTTAAAAAAGTAAAAAACACGACTGCCTTGCCAAATAACGAACTAAAAAGTTAAAAATCTAAATTAATCTAGTTTAAAATAGAATCTTATTCACATTTTTGTTAAATGATATTTTTTGTGAATCACTGGATATTGAACTACACAGTTTTATATATATTTGGAATCTACTCATCATTTTCTAGAGGATGATTATATAGTTAATCTCATTTTCGAATTTTTTTTTTCAACTTTAATCTTTAATGCGGGACCATGGTCACCCCATCATTTCTTTTTAAATTTTACTAGCCTACGTCACCCGGAATAAGCTAGGGATTCTAACGATACCTAATTCATCAACATCGGTTCAAACGTATAGAAGTTATGGTGGAATATACAAACTCACATACATACATACATAGTCCAGTGGCGTGCAGTTCATAGAGGCATAAAAGCACTGCTTACCCTAATTGGAAATACGTCAATGCTCAGTTTTCATCAAAACAGCTAGTAAATCAGTATTCTGATTAAATACATACATAGGTACATACATACATACATACATACATACATACATACATACATACATACATACATACATACATACATACATACATACATACATACATGAACCCTGAAAACAATATTCTCCTTTTTTCAGGCAGTCGATAAAAAAATGGAAACTTCTCCATTAGTATGGATACTGATGATAACGTACCCGATATCGACGACGCGGCAATTCCTCAGCCCCTTAACCGTAGTGCGCCGGAAGTGCAGAGTAAGTCCCGCCGTGCTCGCGTCCACGTGCTCCACTCGGAGTGGGTCCAGACGCCGCATGCCCAGCGCTGGGACGCCTTGCGCGACCGTGGACACGGCGTTCTGCGCAGACCTCTTGAGGCACTCTTTGTCACTCGCGTAGCATGGCTCGATGAAGGGAGCTGAGGATGAGAAGTAACATGGAGTCCGTCCCCATACAAAGTTCGCCTAAGAACCAACAGTCATAAAACATTGATTTCTGGGTTCAAATAAATACCTTTTTATACTAGAGATCAGATTAAAACAACGGACACTTGCTAAGAGATGATTTATTACCAAAAATATTTTCAATTTTGAGGTTATTTCAACTTTCACAATCAATCTGCTCAAACAAATAAATACCTTTATCCAGTTGTAATAGAGTTGTGAACAGTATGTAGATAAGAAAAGATTCGCCGTAGTTCATCAAAATTTTACTTATTTTGTAATTAATTTGAAGTGTCCGTTGAATTCTAAAATTTGAAATAAAGGTTATAAAATAAGCTAAGAATTACTGTATATTTTTAACACATGTTGGTTCTTAGGCGAATTTAGACAATGTCCTTTAATCATCTGTTTTCCAGATGTATCTGTCACCCTCCAGTAGTAACGTGCACAGGATTTGAAGCCAGGGTAGGCATTTTGGTAAGAACCTATATTTACTGGCGGGTCACAATGGAAAATAGTAGGGTAAGCAGTGCTTTTATGCCTCTATGATGTGCACGCCACTGCGAACACTGAAAATTATGGTTATACTAGAACAGTGACAATTATGGTTATACTAGCTGATGCCCACGTCTAAGTCTGCGGTTATGGTTTAAAGGTTTTGGATTTCCGCGGGAACTCCTTAATTTTCCGGAATAAAAAGTAGCCTATGTGTTATTCCAGACTATAATCTATCTCTATGCCAAATTACATCCAGATCCCTTCAGGCGCTGGGGTGTAATTGATTAACAAACATCCATCCATACATCCAAACTTGCGTATTTATAATATTAGTATAGATCACCACTACAGCCCATTAACGTCCCACTGCTGGGCACAGGCCTCCACTCTCATGGGAGAGAGGGCATTAGAACTTAGACCCACCACGCTTCTCCAATGCGGGTTGGCGGGCTTTAACGACTATTATCATGTTAGTGATAATAACCGGGACCGACGGCTTAACGTGCTCTCCGAGGCATCTTCCTGACTCCGGGCTAGTACTGAGAATTTCTATTCAGAAAACCCAACACTTATTATGGCCCGACCCGGGACTCGAACCCGGGACCTCGTCAGCCGCAGTCAAACATGCTAACCACTAGACCAACGAGGCATCTGTCATCGTAATATTGTAAAAACCGTTACATTGTAATTTAACGGTTTTATCTCGACAGATTGTGAACCGTAATATACTGCTTAGGTACAATTTAACGCATTATTATGCGGTAAATTGAAATCTATTAGATATGTCGCCGTAAGATTGTGAAAACCGTTAGATTGTTATCTATCTAGTGAGATTGTAAATTGGCGAAAGATTACAATTTAACGCCTTATTTTTCTCTAGATTGTTATCTGTTAGGTATATTAACCCGATAGAACCTAAGTGCCTGAGGTGTGATTATGTAAGAATTGCCGATCCAATCGTCAAAGTTCGGCGTCAAAGTAAAGTAAACCATAACAGCTTTGAAATAGAGCTCAATTTCGTGTATCCATTCTTATACGTTTATGGTATCGTACATACCTAAATGTATAAGAATGGATACACGAAATTGAGCTCTAACTCAAATATTATATGGTTTATTTTACTTTGACACCGAACTTAGACGATTTGATCGACAATTCTTACACAATTGGGGGGCTGATCATTTATGTCGAACCCTAACCTAACCTACAAGAAAGAGACAAGAAAACGTAAATAAAATGAATATTTCAAAAATTGACACTCAGAACATTGAACCATTCACAATCTGTCGACAGTTAGATTGTAGATAAGAAGCGTTAGATTGCAATTTGACAATTTTTGTAATTTTACAGTGACATATCCACATAGTAATGTGGGTTGTAGAGTATTTGCCCTTAAAAGGTTATTTTTATATGTACATACTTACTGAACGGCATAAGTTGGCAAAACTCAACATAGACCAATTTTCACGTTTAACTGGGAGGAAACGGGAATAAGACTTACTAATATTATAAATGCGAAAGTTTGGATGGATGTATGGATGTTTGTTACTCAATCACGCCCCAACGGCTGAACGGATCTGGCTGAAATTTGGCACAGAGATAGATTATAGTCAAGAATAATATATATCAGCCGCTGTGGCGTAATTGAGTAACAAACACCCATCCATGCATCCATCCAAACTTTCGCATTTATAATACATTATTTTAGTATTAGTATATAGTATAGATAATCGGCTACATAAGTAAGTAGTTGTTAGCGTAAAACATCTAAGGAACAGTTTGCCTGTTTAAAGGATTGCCCTCAAACAGGCAATGAAATTTCATTCTTACCTATCTGGCAGTCAACAGAGATGATAGCCAAGGCACAAAGAAACACCAGCAGCTTCATCATGAGCTGACAGAAACACGAACTAATGTAAACATGGAGTGACTAGCGATAAAAAATGCATTACATACATCTTATATAACCTGGGCAATAAAGATAACTTAATGGGCTTCCTGACCGCAAGACTTGATATTGTGACGTCAAGGAAGAATCCTCCAGATGGGCCTAGCATCGGTGTTTGATAGCGACTATGTCACCGTCGCAATCGCCTTTGATTAGCTACCATTCTCTTAGTATTGGTTGTATCTGGTATTTCTGGTGGGAGGCTTAGGCTGTGGCTAGTTAGTAGTTACCGTCCTACAGGCATACAGACAACCCCGTCAAGTGTTTGAGCGTACCGGTACGATGCCGTGTAGAAACCGATTAGGATTATGAGTTTAATGTAACTAAAGCAATCGTCTCTGATTAGCTGCCATTCTCTTAGTATTGGTTGTATCTGGTATTTCTGGTGGGAGGCGTCGGCTGTGGCTAGTTATAGTTACCATCCTACAGGCATACAGACAACCCCGTCAAGTGATTCAGCGTATCGGTACGATGCCGTGTAGAAACCGATCAGGATTATGAGTTTAATGTAACTATAGCCATCGTCTCTGATTAGTGGCCATTCTCTTACTATATTAGCTGTATCTGGTATTTCTGGTGGGGAGCTTCGGCCGTGGCTAGTTACCATCCTACAGACAACCCCGTCAAGTGATTCAACGTATCGGTACGATGCCGTGTAGAAACCGGATTATGAGTAATAAGTAGTAATGAGTAGGATCACTAGGATTAATATAATTGCCATGCCCCTAACAGGCTAGCCCGCTACTATCCTAGACATCATCACTTACCACCAGATGAGATCGCAGTCAAGTGGTGATTTGTGGTGAAAATAAAAAAATCCACCAGCCAGATGAATGATTGCGATTGTAGCAATGTTTCCTTTCAGCAAGCTTATCATAAAAGTGTAGCAGCCTCGTTGGTCTAGTGGTTAGCGTTTTCGACTTCGGATGGCGAGGTCCTGAGTTCGTGTCCCAGGTTTAAGTATTGAGTTTGATGACAAAAACTTATTTCCAATATTAGCCGGAAGTATGTAAGTAGGTGGGTTTTCACCTCCGTGCCTCGGAGAGTACGTAAAGCCTACTTCTGCAGGCTGAGTGTTTATGGATACATCAGCTAATCTATCTTCTATATATATGTCACCGTAAGATTGTAAAAACCGTTAGATTATAATCTAACTCGTGAAATTGTAAACTGTCGAAAGATTGTAAACCGTTCAATATTCTGAGTGTAAAATTTTGAAATATTCATTGTATTTACGTTTTCTTGTCTGTTTCTTGTAGGTTAGGTTAGAGTTCGACATAAACAATCAGGTATTTCGTTTGTCCCGCTAAAACTCAGAAACGGCTTACCGATTTTGATGGATTTTTTGCGTATTTGTGTGGGTTATATTCACTATTGGACCCGGTAGGGGGCGCTGCAATCTGGTTATGGGTTCAAGGCAGGACAACGTCTGCCGGGCCCACTAGTCAAAATATATAAAAATAAACTGACTGATCTATCAACGCACAGCTCAAACCACGGATCGGGCTGAAATTTGGCATGCAGATAGCTATTATGACGTAGGCAACCGCTAAGAAAGGATTTTTCAAAATTCAACCCCTAAAGGGGTAAAACTCATTTCTCACTGCATCTTGTAAACCTACCATACTTAAATCTTGAAATGTTTTTATCTAAAAATCTTTTGTACTAGCCAGTTGTTTATGTTTGTGCTATATATCTTTTGTCTATAAGTCTCTTTGTAATTTATATATACTTTATTTTATGCATGAATGTGGTTGGTTGGTCGAATAAAAAAAAATAGGGCTTTGAAATTTGTATGAAAATCGAACCTAACGTGAGCGAAGCCACGGGCCAAAGCTGGTTATTAATATTATTATAATAGTACCCAAATGGTGCCAACGGGACTATTACTAAGCCTCCGCTGTCCGTCCCGGATCCGTCTGTATGTCCCACGGCTGATAACTCATGAGCCGTAATAAGCTAATAGATACTTAGTTGACATTTTCACAGAGTGTGTACTCTATTTTTATTGCCGCAATAACAACAAATGATTAAAACTAAAATAAAACAACAAATACAAAAAACGTGATGTTTTTGGTGTTCTTTGTTATACCTATTGAACCATAATATTGAACAATGATCGAAAAGAAAAGCCTTTTAAAAGACATTAGCAAAGTTATGTTTTGAAACATTGCTCGTAAATTTCATGTGCAGCTAGTTTACTCTTTATAAATCTAATAATCTTATATATAAAATTCTCGTGTCACAATGTTAGTTACCATACTCCTCCGAAACGGCTTGACCGATTTTTATTAAATTTATTATATCCAGTAGGTCTGAGAATCGGCTACTATCTATTTTTCATACCCCTAAGACACCTCAATCCACGCGGACAGAGTCGCGGGGATCAGCTAGTATGAATTTAAATTCTAAATATTAAGGTGGAAGACAAGGGTCTGCCCGCGAAATTCAAATTTAATTTGGTTTTTCGCAATTTGTAAACTAATACGACAAAGTAGGCTTATGGCATTCAAATTGCGCCCCTAGGAATATCATCTTCACAGGTTTATATAAAAATCTTTACTTGAAAGTGTCCAGTTTAAGAAATTAGTCAAATTACTCACAAATTAGTCAAAATTTTGACTAATTTCTTAAACTGGGCACTTTCAAGTAAAGATTTTTATATAAACCTGTGAAGATGATATTCCTAGGGGCGCAATTTGAATGCCATAAGCCTACTTTGTCGTATTAGTTTACAAATTGCGAAAAACCAAATTAAATTTGAATTTCGTGGGCAGACCCTTGTCTTCCACCTTAATTGTTGGACACAGGTTTGTAGACCGACAGTGAGGATAACTCTCTTAAACTAAACAAAAATAAATAGTACCCCTAATCGGTTTCTACAAGACATCGTACTGGAACGCTACATCGCTTGGCGGTACTTGTTTGCCGGTATAGTAACTAACCACGGAAGAAGCCTCCCACCAGGCCAGAGCTAAGACAATTAAGAAATTGTGAATTCCGGGAATTGAACCCTGGATCTCCCATTTATAAGACCACAGCGCTCACCACTGCGCCAAGGTTATTAAAGTAGAGTATAGAGTAAGTAAAATACCAACCAGGGGTTTTAACTCTTGATAGTCAAAGTCAAAAGTCAAGGTATATTTATTTAAGAATGATTTAAAATTGGTCTAGACGGTACACTTTTTGCATGTCAATAATGCAAGTGCATCTTAAAACTAAAGCTACGAGGGTTCCAAACGCGCCGTCTGAGATTGAGAAAATTGAGTACCTACTTGTATTTGTCACCGTAAGATTGTAAAAACCGTTAGATCCGTTATAAAAACCGTTAATCTAACTCGCGAAATCACAAAGTGTCTAAAGTTTACAATTTAACGCATTATTTTCCATTAGATTGTAATCTTTTAAGTTTATTACCTCGATAAAACCAAGCACTGCCTGATTATTTATGTCGAACCCTAACCTAACCTACAAGAAACAGACGAGAACGTAAATACAATGAATATTTGAAAAATTTACACTCAGTTCACAACGGTTCACAATCTCTCAACAGTTTACAATTTCGCGAGTTAGATTATAATCTAACGGTTTTTACAATCTTACGATGACATATTCACTGAGCCACGAAGATTAATTAGTGATCTTTTAAATATTTTTGGTATTTATATTATAAATATAAACAAATACAATGGGCATAATAATTATGAACGCCGCTCATTAACATTTTAGCCTTCAATGGTGAATCATTTTAAATGTGGAAGTTTTTAGTTTAACCCAATTTAAATAGATCTTTGTATAAACAAAATTATAATAATAAAACAAACAGTTTTAATATTTATTTACCTCATATAAACTTCGAATGAATAGCTAGGTGTAGGGAGATATCTACCTAATTAATTTGAGGATAATTCGATAATTCTCAAATACTTAGTCAAAATCCCAAATTGACTTTTGGTCTTTGTCCATATTTTTTGTCGAAGTGGTGAATGGGTATAAAATTTTGAATTAAATTAATATTTTAATTAATTAACTTTAAATACGTATTTAGATAATAATTATCCTTAATTTAACGTAAAATAATATTTTTGTTTAAATTATTTACTTTATTTATTTAATTAAGATAGTTAAGTAGATTCATTTGACTAATCAAAACACTTGTTAACACACACACTTGTTAACACAAACAGCCAAACAAAAACTTCAAAATCGGAAAACTATGCGTAGGTAGTATTGTACTTTATATGCTTACTTCCTTACTCATATTGTAAACGCGAAAGTTTGTATGGATGTATGGACGTGTGGATGTATGGATGTTTGTTACTCTTTCACGCCAGAACGGCTTAACGGATCGGGATGGAATTTGGCACAGGGATAGATTATTGTCTGGAATGGCCCATAGGCTACTTTTTATCCCGGAAAATTAAAGATTTCCCGCGGGAACCAAAAAACCTCAAATGGATGTTTGTTACGTCTTAATCACGCGAGTTTGGTGGTGCACCCAGAGCGCACCACCACTGACAAGCGCTCAGGCCGATGGATGGATGGATGGTGTATTTTATTGCCCCTAAAACAAATTATTTTATTTTTTTTAATTTATTATTAATCTTTTAAAATAGACATAAAATAATGTTACATAATAAATTCAAAAATAAAGGGCTCCACACCATAAACGTGATATTTTCGCCGGGTATGTCTTGAACCATAATAGGACACATGCAAGTTTCAAAAAGGGAGCAATACAACAAATAATAAAAAAGGTGGTCCCCATAGTCCATACGTAAAAAGTACATAGTGTTAAATCCTGTACGATGGATGGAGGCGGAGCCCTTCGAGACCAGGGACCTTTGGTCAGGGCCCTCCCAGACCAAAGAAAATTCAGGAATTATAAATTCCCAAGTTGACTCTGCCGGGCATCGAACACGAGACCTCCCACTTCAAGACCATAGTGTTCACTGCTCACCTGGGGCGCCATGGAGATCGTTCTATACCTACTTGTGTAATAATATTATGATAATTTATAATGCACAATTTATTCCCGTACTGTACCTACATACAGTAATAAAATCCTCGTTATCATGTTACAAGCCACTCGTAATTCACTGTAATTTGACGCCACTGTCATGGCTGATGGTTTTATATAAATATCTTCTAAATAAAATCATTGAAAAGAAGATTATTTATGCTCATTTTCGTTACTATAAGTTTTTTTTACATGTACAACGATATTAGGCTCGAGACCAGATTCGAGAGTCGAGACAATCCTCGCCTAAGACCTAGCCTAGATCTATTGAGCGTGCTAAGGACCAAATTAAAGGAGATAAGACGCCACAACAAAGGTACGTGCTACAACGTCGACCTACCTTAGGTAGAGACGAGAATTCCAGCAATGAGGAATACGATATTGAGAGTAGGTAATTTGACAAAAAAACCGGCCAAGTGCGAGTTGTTTTGCGCGATAAATCGCAAACACAAAGTAAACTTATAAACTTTGGTATCGTCACGTAAATCAACGTCCACCGTTTCAGAATGATAGTAAATAAATCTATATCCAATCGATGCTATACTATAGTGATGTTGTCGAATATTATGACACCTCAATTAATTATTTATTGCAAATTAATTTCCGCGATAATTAATCAAAACAATGCACTTAGTAATAAATAGGTTTGTTCATTACAGATCATTTGGAAAGGCGTACGTGCTAAGTAAAGTGTGTACGTGACTGCAAGAGCGTTTGAGGGTTTGGCATCCTAATTGTCTTACTGTAAGGTAATAGTTCGTAGATTAATAAACTGGACTGAACTTAATGGACTTTACTTTCCGATTATTGCCTAATCCATACTGAATATTAAATGCAAAATGAGAAAGTGTAGCTGTCTGTCTATCACTCAGTCGGTCAGCCTGCTATGCCTTCCAGATGTACATATCAACCGATTTAGAAGTAGAGACTAGACAATTGCAGCAATTATTATTGTTAATTAAGCCTATTTTATTGTAAATATTGTTTGTAATGTATAGGTATATGTTTTTGTCTTAGTCTATCGCATTAGGATAAACTTGTAAAGATAGATTTAAGCTGGAAGATAAATAAATAAATAATGTGGCATGGAAGCAACCGGCCTCGCATCCAGTGACTCACAAGTCAGTGTAATACTTGTAACGTGTTGTGTTGTCTACATATTGTAACCTTTTCTTTTCTATGAAAAGAGCAAGTGCTGAGTTTCTTACCGGCTCTTCTCAGTAGAAGAAATTCCGAACCGGTGCTAGAGTCTTAACATTTCAAATAAATCATTTATCATTTATGAAGAGTACGACATGGAGAGTAGGTAGTGTAATAACCTATACAATAGTGAGATCGACAAATATTATCTTGCTTACCATAATTATTTATCGCAACAATAATATTTGGTTTTTATATATCTACATAACGAATTATAATCAAATATTCTTAATTGCAATAAATAGCATTACTTAATCAAAACAATTAATCAGTAATTAGTAATAAATTGATTCGCTCATTATATACCATTTGGAGAGGCGTACGTGCCAAGCACTGTACAGGTTCTAAGTATGTACGTGACTGTAAGGGCATTCTGTGAGGGCTTGGTATCCTAATTGCCTTACCATAAGGCAATAGTTCGTAGATTAATAAACTGGAGCTTAATGTACTTTTTTTTTTCTCTTTATTGAGGAGCTTAGTCACTCAGTGACTATGTCGCTCCGTAAATTACAATCACAAAGAATATAACTTATCTAACTTTAAAATATTTTCGGACTAATTTATACAATAATTTTGATTTATCGCAGACAGGGAATGATAGAAAGCTAATACAAATACTCAAACTACTATGCAAAATATTACATAAACTTTTTCTAAATGCTTCATTCCAAACACACTCCAGCAATACAAATGGTAGACATCTTCAATTACTCCACAGGTGGAGCAATTGGGAGATTTTGATTTTTTAATAAGGAAGGCAAATTTGTTTGTTGGAATGTGTCCGGAACGAAGCCTTAATGTTATGATGAGGTCAGAGCGATTGAGGTTATACTTAATGTACTTTACTTTCCGATTATTGCATAAACATTTGATATTTGTAACTAACCAAAATATGGGACAGTTTCCTGAAATAAAGTTATTATTATTATAAACCAGGAATTCCCAAAGTGGTCGATATAGACCCCTTCAGGTCGGTTTTGGTTTTCACCAGTTTCTAATATTGGTAAATATTTTGTATCAATAGGAAAAAAACTAGAGATAGGATTTTAAAGTAATTTGGCTATGGGGGTCTGAGGTATTAGTTCATTCTGGAAAAGGGGTCTCTTGCCCAAAATAGCTCGGGAATTCCTGGCCTAACCATACTTAAATACTTGGTATGGTATCACGTAGCGACTTCGTATTTAAATTTGATTGGCATACACTAAGTAAACATTACCTATTTAGTGCCTATACTTACCTACATTATTTCACCCCTTCGTTATAGCTTCAGTTTTAAGATACCGTAATTAATTATCACTTTCTCTCTCCTATCAACCCATTGCCGGCTCACTACTGAGCGCAATTCTCGTCTCGGAATGAGAAGGGTTTGGCCGAAGTCCACCACGCTGGCCAAGTTCAAATTGGCACACACACCTCGAGAACGTTTAATGAAGAACTGGCATGCAGGTTTCCTCACGATGTTTGCCTTCACCATTTGAAGCAATAGATATTTAATTAAAACGCACATAGCTTCGAAAAGTTGGAAGGGTTTGGCCAAAGTCTACCACGCTGGCCAAGTTCAAATTGGCAGACTTCACACACCTTCGAGAATGTTTAATGAAGAACTGGCATGCAGGTTTCCTCACGATGTTTGCCTTCACCGTTTGAAGCAATAGATATTTAATTAAAACGCACATAGCTTCGAAAAGTTGGAGATGTGACTTGTTCGTCTAGTAGATCTGTAGATCTTCCTATTTCTACGGTCCCGTACAATAGCGATGATGCCTATATTAAAAATAAATTATTTCTAACTGATTATTAAATAGAGGGTCTTCAAAAAGACCTAAGATTCACATCCTCAGTTAGTATTAAGTTAGTTAACTATTTTAAAATATAGATCAAAGAAAAAAAGTGCGTTGAAATTTGATGACGTCACAATTGCAAATTTCATACAACCTCCATACTAGAAGAGCGTTTTTAAGTTTGATAAAGAGTTGCTGATTTGATTGAGTTGTCATCATCCCTATTTACAAAGGGCAGGTCCATCAAATATTAACGGAAAGTTTATATATTCTAATGTGTAACCGATAGGGGTATTTTATTTATTTTATTTTATTTATTGTATTTCGGTATACCAACGGCGAGTACACAAAGCTTAAATTAAAAATAGTACATAAGGTCCATAACCGTGTGGCGCGCCACTTATTGAAAAATAACATATTATAAAAAAGAACAACCGATCTCAAGTACTTAACTAATTACATGATAAAAATAATATAAAACCAAAGGAACAATGTACCTACTATTACTACTACGACAAATAAATTAATCTATAAAATATGGGTATAATATAACTGCCATGCCCCTAACAGGTTAGCCCGCTACCATCTTAGACTGTATCATCACTTACCATCAGGTGAGATCGCAGTCAAGGGCTAATTTGTAGTGTATTTAAAAAAAAATGTGTTTAGTGTATTTTTTAGTAAAGTGCCTTGACTTTCCTCATTAATGTCACGGTCAGGCCGTTACGAGGCCGTAAACATTTGAACAGTGCGTCACGGAGACAAAGTGACGTCCGGCTTCTATTGCCATATCGCATCGCCACCACAGTGTCACCACTTCAGCCCATTAACGTCCCACTGCTGGGCACAGGCCTCCACTCTCATAGGAGGCAGGGAATTACAGCTTAGACCCACCACGCTGCTCCAATATGGCTTGGCGGTTTAACGACTATTATCATGTTAGTGATAATAACCGGGACCGACGGCTTAACGTGCTCTCCGAGGCACGGGGGTCACATACCGCCAACTTTCAGCTCCGAGCTGGCACGGATATTTTTTTTTAATCCTCTACAAGTTAGCCCTTGACTACGATCTCACCTGATGGTAAGTGAAGATGCAGTCTAAGATGGTAACGGGCTAACCTGTTACGGGCATGGCAGTTATATTAAACCCATACCCCTATTCGGTTTCTACACGGCATCGTACCGGAACGCTAAATCGCTTGGCGGCACATCTTTGCTGGTAGGGTGGTAACTAGCCACGGCCGAAGGCTCCCACCAGGCCAGACCAGGGAAAATTCAGAAATTATAAATTTCCAAATCCTGCCGGGGATCAAACCCGGGACCTCCGCACGTTAAGGCAACAGCGCTTAACACTGCGCCACGGAGGTCGTCAATTTCTTAACTGAAAAACCGAAACCTAACAATTTATACGATCTACGATTTAAGCCTGCCCTCAGTAAATGGCTCTTGAGATATTCATTTTACTCAATTAAAGATTTTTTTTGATTATAAGTCATTGAAACAATAACTTACCTAAGAATTATATAATGACATGTGTACCTTATTTGTATTTGTATAAATATTTTTTTTTTCCTACGAAGATTTGATAATATGTATTGTATGATTTGTCCATTATTGAGTGTAATAATAACTTTGAATTTAATTGACCAATTTAATTGGGTTAAATAATTTAATTAGTATAATTTAATAATGTTTGATACAATAATTCTAAATGTTGTACGCCAGAAATGGCAGAATGCATGTTAATATTGTGTTCACAACAAATAAATCAATATACGAGTATGTCCGACCGGGAATAGAGTCGAGGACCTCGTGATGTGCAGTTGACTATACTAATCGCTAGACTAACGAGGCAGTGTTACCGAGTGTGAGAGGTTGTCAGTCATGGTAGGCCGTATTGATCTCAGAAAAAACTGCTTCTATTCTTATGCTCTGTGGTATTGATATTTTTTGTCTTTTGCTTGCTCTTGACAACACACAATGGTGTGCGTCATTGGACCTCAAAAAAAAAACGAAAAACCTAATAAAAGTACATAGAATTTGGAAGATGCCTGATCACTGTTGCCTTGAAGGTAGTTATGTTACACGTGGTAGGAAATACGGATACGCTTCTTTAGTCCTTAGCACTAATAGATTCAGTGGTCCACAGTGATATTCGTATCAGAAACGTTAAATAAGTTTGACGACCTCTCTGACGCAGTGTTGAGTGATGTTGTCTTAACGTGGGAAGTCCTGGGTTCGATCCCCGGCAGGGTCGATTTGGGATTTTATAATTTCTGATTTTTCTCTGGTCTGGTCTTGGCAGGCTTCGATAGTGGCTAGTTATCACCCGGCAAAGACATACCGCCAAGCGATTAAGCGTTCCGGTACGATGCCGTGTAGAAACCTACTAGGGGCACAGAATACGTACAACTAAGGGTATGGGTTTAATACAACTTTCATGCCCCTAACAGGTTAGCCCGCTACCATCTTACACTGTATCGACACTTACCATCAGGTGAGATCGCAGTCAAGGGCTATGTAGTGGAATAAAAAAGAAGAAAGTTAAATCGATGTCCACCGATATCGATGCCAACGCTCACGCTTTTTCACATTCACACATTTCCCGCTTTAAATAATATATTACGCGAAAGTGCTATTATTTAAACAATTTTGACAAAAAATTGGCACAGAATAAGATTTAATCTCAGAGGGACACAGTTAGGCTTCCTTTCCAGCCCATCTTCGCGTGTCAAAAAGAAACTGTGGTCTAAAAACTGTGAGTTACACAAATAAAACAAATTAAAATGCCTGCTCCTAGGCTTAGTAAAACTAGCAATTCATTTGTTAGGAACAGTGTCCGCTTCTACAATAAGCTCCCAGAAGACATGTTAAAGATGTCTCTGAATAAATTCAAAGTTAATGTAAAACGTTAACTCATTGAAAAATCTTATTACCATGTAAAAGATTACTTAAATGACAAGGAGGCTTGGCAATAATTTGCTCTAATGGCTCCGATAGTTCTTTAGATAAGATGATTTGTGAGATGGTGATAATGAAAAATGAAAAAAAATAACCCCGGCTGAGTTTGTTGTGGGCTCTTCTCAGACCAGGGCGCGTTTGGAACCCTCGTAGCTTAAGTTTTAAGATACCGTAACTAATTATTACCATCATGTTTTATATGAAGTAATAGACGTCAATATGTGTACCTATAGTGTACCTAAATTGAAATTGAAAAAAAAACAATGTAAAGCATACATAGACTAGCAATCAGGTGATAATGTGGGTAGTTGGGTACTTGACTGATCTTCTAACCTTTTCATTGTTTCATTGTCAAGAAAAGTGGTATTCCCAACATCAGAAAATAACAATAACATTTTAGGGTCACAGGTGGCATGGAAAATTCTTTCATTTTAATTATATGTTAAAGAGGTTATACGTATGCAATTTGATGATTTTTTTTTTTGAAAAATTAAGTTTAAAAATGACTAGACCTCCTCGTGGACTACGGAAACCCAAATATAGGTTAACTTATTTTAAGGTTAACGAACTACTGTTACCTATTCTGTAGTATAAGTACCCGGAGTCGAAAAGATTTGACGATTTTCGATTTCAATGTGGTCTACGATCCGAGTAAATGGACTTAAGACCGAAGGAAAATTTAAAAAATACGGTCAAGTGCGAGTTAGAATCGTGCACAAAAGGTTCCGTACCACCACTCAATATAAATTATTTCAGTTAATAACGTGACAGATGTCATAACAACGCGTAATGATCTACGAAATAAGTGGCTTGTACGTATATTAAGTCGCTAAACTGGTAGCGCCTGTCATAAACAGACGTATCTTTTGATTGCGTTGACTTAGAAGCTTGATTTTTTACAGTTCTAAAGGACCATATACCTATTATATATGTCGAAAGTGTTGAAAGATTAAAATTTAACGCATTATTTTCCGGTAGATTGTAATCTGTTAGGTTTATTAACCCGATAGAACTTGCGGCCGGGCACTACTTAAATATTTATGTCGAACCCTAACCTAACCTACATGAAACAGACAAGAAAACGTAAATACAATGAATATTTCAAAAATGTACACTCAGAACATTGAACGGTTCACAATCTTTCGACAGTTTAGAATTTCGCGAGTTAGATTATAATCTAACGATTTTTACTATCTTACGGTGACATATATATAGTATTTGATATTAATTTCAACTAGTTACCCCCACGCGTTCCCGAAAAAAAGTTGGTTTACAGTCAGACGGACAAAGAAGTGGTGCTATAAGGGTTCCTTTTTCCTCTTGAGGTACGGTACCCTAAAAAGCAACATAACTTTAAAGTTTATTTGCCAAACCACGTTGGATTCCATCGAAAACATTACGCGGAATTACCAGAGGCGGCCATTGTATAGTGTAAACACGTATACTCTGTACCTACTTGTCAACATTACTCTGCAAACACTCTACGATGACTTCAGCAGATCCTAGTGCAACCGCAAAGACATTAAATATATTAATAGCATTGGACAGTGGGTGCAATACACAATCTATCTATACTTCTATACTTATATTATAAATGAGAAAGTTTGGACGGATGGATGGATGGATGTTTGTTAATCACGCCAAAACGGCTGAACGGATCTGGATTAAATTTGACACAGAGATAGATTATAGTTTGGAATAGCACATAGGTTACTGTTTATCCCAGAAAATTAAAGATTTCCCCCGGTAACCAAACCAAAAAACAATCCACGTGGTCGAAGTCGCGCACATCAGTCATCATCATATAAGTTACTAGAACTTATATATGTCCGTCTGCTACGCTTTAAATGGTTTATCATTTCAACCGATTTTGGTGAAATTTGGTACAGAGATAGGCTATAATATAATACCACGCTATGCTTACTATATAATCGATTTCGGGGCAGGGCATCGGTTACTTTTGTCCCGGAAAATTAAGGAGTATCCGCGAGTAAAAAAAACTTTAATCCACGGACATCTAGCGACTATTATACTGAACTAATTAATGATTTTTACGTATTGTATATGACTAAGGTCTACTGTATTTATGGATCGTTACATACGTAATACGTATAACTTAACATAATAACCATAACCAGTTTTATGGTCTCGCTGACCTCCAGCTGTCATTGCTCTTCCCATACATCTAGGGCAGGGTCATTTCCTGCCGAGATTTACGGAAAATATGAACACAATCAAAAATTAAAAAAAAACACTTCTCTAACATTTCCATGAGGTCTGTCCATAAGACCGCAGTTCATTATGTAACGCTGAGTTGCACGAAACAAATGCAACAAGTGAAATTAATTTAACGAATTAAAAAATACGACTGCCCTGCCATATTATTTTTGGAGTTTACCTCCACAGGAAGCGATTTGCATATATAGCCTTTGGAATCCACTCATCATTTTCTAGATGATGATTATATAGTTAATCTTATTTTCGATTTTTTTTTTTCAATTTTTGTCTTTAATGCGGGACCATGGTCACCCCATCAATTTTTTTAAAAATTTTACTAGCCTATGTCACCCGGAATACATACATACATACATACATACATACTCCTTTTTTCAGGCATTCGTATAAAAATAAACAATGTTAATCGGAAGAATTGTATGAAGTCCTGCAATTAAATTACTTATAAATAGTTTCGTGCTACTCAGACGTACTTTAATTTATTATTATTTTAATTTAAGATTCGAACCAGTGGTAGATTCACGTGATGATTCAAAAGCACTTGTAAAAGTTTATTTTCATTTAAGAGATACACTGTTTTACTGAATCGTATCCGAAAGTGTCTCTGTATGTCTGTCTGCTACGCTTGAGCGGCCCAACTTTTCAACCGATTTTAATGAAATTTGGTATATAGGGGTAGGTAACATCCTGGAGACTGACATAAGCTTTATAAAGGAGTTCACCGGAAATTAAAAAAATTAAACAAGCGGATGAAGTTACTTAGATAAGTACCTACTGTGCAATATCCAAACTAAGTATCATATTACGATGAACACAATTGACTCAATTAGATGAGCCAGCCAAAATATTATGAAATTAAAGTTCTAATAACCTGCGCGCCCACCCATGCGTAGCGAGTCGATGAAAACTGTCATTTAGGTAGAAATATAGATAGCTTAGCATTACTTAGATAGCTTAGCACTTAGCATTACTTCGTGCTGACCCTCTATTTCTTACTTTGTCTTCTTTTATTCTTCTCTTTCCTTCTCTTCTCTTTGCATCATCGTTGCCCTAAGCATTTGCTCATAGCGTCGCCATACCTCCTCGCTCGACAGCATCCGTGCTATGTAAATAAATTTTATATCATACTTGCTCAGTAACTAGGGATTACTATGGCGGAAAGTCTCCTTGTAAGTTGGTGTTTGCAATTCAAGGCAACATTACGTCGCACTATGCTTGAATTGTAATGTTCACATTACAGTTCAAGCTATGCAAAACTCCTTGGTAAACAATCTCTTTTCTTATAAAATGGTAAGAAAACTTTTTACTGAAAAAAAAACACTGAACATGGCGGCATGATTTAATTTCCATACATTTTAAACTATGCAAAACTCCTTGAAACTCAGAGCCGTAAAAAAAAATGGAAAACTATTTACGAAAAAAAATGGAAATGGCAGCATTTCATTTGATTTGAAAGTTTGTGAAGTTTGTTCGTAAAGTGATTTAAAGTTATTTTGCATTACCAATGTTTTATTTACCTCGCAAGAATGATATAAAGTAGAATGCTTACCTCGGTTGCAAGTAGCTATTAGCGCCCTATGCGAGCTGCGCTCGCACTGGCGCCAAATTGGATCTTGTTCTGTAATAGCTTACTTACGTCTCTTGTGTAACAATCTACTATTTTTATATTGCAGAAAAGAGCTATCCGTTCTATTTATAAACTCGGATCACGCGTATTACTTCGTGAAAAATTTAAAGAGATTGGTGTTCTTACGGTGCCTTCGCAATACATATACAATAATATAGTCTTTGTTAGGCAGAACATTAATCTTTACAAGCAAATAGGTGATACTCACAATCGATACTCACACTAGAAACCGCCTTAAGCTAGTAACAGCGTCGTATCGTGTGCGCAAGCTGCAGAAATCCTTTGTGGGGTCGAGTGTACGCTTTTATAATAAGGTTCCCAAAGAGTTTCTGGATTTGCCATTACATAGATTTAAAGACTGTGTTAAACAGCATTTGTTAAGTCGAGGTTATTACACTATCGATGATTTTATTAACGACAAAGTTGCATGGAAGCAACCGGCCTCGCATCCAGTGACCCACAAGTCAGTGTAATACTTGTAACGTATGTGTTGTGTTGTCTACACATTGTAACCTTTTTTTTTCTATGAAAAGAGCAACTGCTGAGTTTCTTGCCGGTTCTTGGCAGTAGAATCAACTTTCCGAACCGGTGGTAGAGTCTTAACATTTCATAAGTGACACAAGTTGTCCTACATGAAATAAATAAATCATTTATCATTTATCATTTATGAGGTTTTGAGCATTAACAGCGCCACTCGTTCCCTGCCCCTCTGTTCGTAGGTCGGCACAGCCAGAGCACTCAAAGATTGTGTGTCTCAGGGTGTCTTCCTCCTATATCCGATTATAGAATAAATAACTGTCAATTTTTTTTTATTAAATCTGATTTTTATGTTTTAATTTTAATTTCAATATAAATGCAATATTTAAGATAAGGTAACCTAAAGTAACATATTTTAATTACTGTATTTTTATTAATGTATGTACTTGCTTCGCCCTAGCAGGGCTGGAAATGCCCATATAATGCATAAATATATAAAATAGCACAGATTAAATAATTATCTTACTAAAAACGTTAATACATTTAAAGCGACAGATAGAGAGGTAAAAAAATAGAGTAATAATCACTCTGGAATACGTTCCTAAACACTGTTTATGATATGATGCTCTATAAGATAAACTGATAATTCTTATTTTTAAAATGCTCGACTCCATTAATTTTTTCAAAATTTTGCACGCCATTATTTGGCAGACTGTAATATGTACCATTTTATGTAACATCTTTTCATGTAACTTACAATCATGCAATAAATGAATAAACAATAAACAATAAGGTAAACTGATAATTACGTATTTTTTCTCTTTTTCCATTTCATAGCAATCATATTTTGTTCAACATATTTGATCATATTATTTGTGTGTTTCTTTGTTGTTTTTTTGGTTTGTTGGTTTGCCCTTCAATCACGCCGCAACGGGGCAACGTATCGACGTGATTTTGGCATAGGTATAATTGAGGACCTGGAGTGTGACATATATGCTACTTTTTATCCCGGATAATTAAGGAGTTCCCTTAGGTATCAGCTACGTAATAAATAAATAAGGCTATAAATGACACACCCGACATCGTTCGTGTGGGAACTCTTTAATTTTTGCAATCATTGCAACTTAACTGCAATCAAACTGATGATGATGATTTTCCGAGAAAAGTAAAAGTAGCATAAGTCACTCTCCCAAACACAAAACAACAATCAACACACTTTCGCATTTATATAATATGAGTTGGATTAAACAATAATACTCAATTTTTATGGAAATACTTACTCGTCATTATCTTTTTTTATAGTTTCCAAGAATTGGTTGGCTCTCTTAGTTCTTTCGACGACATCATGGATGTTCTTCAAACATTTTATTTCAGGTACGTCAATATTACTTGTGGCATATGACAAGTCGGGACGTGTATTTCCGTTTACGTGTTCAATTGGAGGACTAGTGCCTTACATTGAAGACGAGTGCGAAAAGAGAGTAAGCACATTAAACTCGTGGGCGCTTCGAGGCAGTACTGCCTTCTATTGAACACGCAAACGGAAATACGCAGTCGGCACTCTACTTACCATTGATACCGTTAAATACCTGTTTTCAAACCGTACCTGACGTAGCAGAAACAAATTCTATGTCCACTAAGTTTCTTCCATCATACTATATTCCACTTGACGATTCAAAAGTACTTTTAAAAGCTTATTTGAATAAAAAACATTTGAATTGAATTGAATTTCTGATAAAAATATTTTTAAGTTTCTGGTATTTTTAAGTTTCTATAGCCACGGCCGAAGCCTCCCAATAGACAAAATTTGTAAATAGTGGAACTAACTTCCACCTTATATCTACAGTGCTGGATATTTAATCCTAGATAATGCCCGCGACTTCACACGCGTGGATTACCTAAGGAGTTTTCTTTGCTGGGTAAGGCTAAGGTCGAGTTTCTTGACAGCTCTTCTCATTGAAATCAGCTTTCCGAACCGACGATGAATTAACGACACAATATAAACATCCAACAAGTGAAATTAATATAATGAATTAAATAATACGACTGCTCTGCCATATTATTTTTGGAGTTTACCTCCATAAGAAGCGATTTGAATATATAGCCTTTGGAATCTTATTCACATTTTTTATTAAATGATATTTTTTTGTGAATCACTAAATATTGAACTATAGTGTTATATATTTTTGGAGTCTACTCATCATTTTCTAGATGATGATTATACAGTTAAACTTATTTTCGATTTTTTTTTTCAGTTTTGGTCTTTAATGCGGGATCATGGTCACCCCATAAATTTTTTTAAAAATTTTACTAGCCTATGTTACCCGGAATATGCTAGGGATTCTAACGATACCTCATTCATCAAAATCGGTTCAGGCGTACAGAAGTTATGGTGGAATATACAAACTCACATACATACATACATACATGTACCCTGAAAAAAACAATATACTCCTTTTTTCAGGCAGTCGTATAAAAATACAAACCATAGTCTCCCGTAGTACTCCGAAAAGTTAGGCTCTCTAGGCTATCACAGTTATGTAAAAAATTATAGTAGGTACCCAATTAGTATGTGCGACTTTTTTGTAGCAAAAATATATTGAGCGTTTGCGCAAGATATAAATCTAAGCGGTCGACTGACACCGCACAGTCGATACTGTGACGCTCACCGAAATAGGCTTAGTTTATTTATTTAATTAAATTTATTTGTTTTTAATTTATTTTCAAAATGCGTGTGTTGTGCTTTTTGGCGATTGCCGCTTTTGTAGCGAGTGCGAGTGCGGGGAAATTGCGTGAGTTTATTTTGCGTTAAATTAATTAATTTAATTTACTTAATATAATAAATTGTCAATTACAGTAGTTTACTATTACCTATAAGAAATTTTACCTATTGTAGTTTTACCATCTATTCATATTCTATACAAATAATATATTCAGATATACCGGTGATAAGCTTTTTAAAAATCTCGCGGGAGTTGATTTTCCGGGACCAAAACCATCCTGGTTCCGATTCCAGGATAAAAGACCTCTGATATCATCGGCAATAGAGATGTAACGAATGATCGTTTTCTCACATTTGCGAATGCGAATATCGATCAATTTCGTCAATCTACAGTTGAATTTTAATATGTTTAAGTTTTTTTACAAAGTTAATATTATGTAACCGATTCGGTTCAGAAATTGAACCGGAAACAGTTAGGTAAGTAACTGACCAACAGATACTTGGTATTTAATTATATTATGGACCAAGCGGAGTCTAAGGAGAAAGGTACTTACGTTTTACTCAGTGCACCTAGTAGGTATATAGTCAAATCAAATTATGTAATATTTCAGTGAATGGGTTTAATTGAAATCTTATATATAAAATTCTCGTGTCACAACGTTAGTTACCATACTCCTCCGAAACGGCTTGACCGATTTTTATGAAATTTTATATGCATATTCAGTAGAATAGAATAGAATATTTATTTATTAGCAAGATTGTAAGAGGTACATAGTACGAGTTTATTATGTTATAAAGTGAGCATGTTACAATCAGCCATGCAATGGCGTGCAAAATACTTAAAACTAACATAGGTTTTATAAAAATTACTAAAGAAGTTGAAAGCTTCAAATTTTTTTTAATTAAATTAAATAATTAAGCAAATGAGATTTTAAATTAATGAGTTTTAATGAGATTAGTTTTAAAATTCAAAATTCTTTTAAAGAATAGAAGTTATGGGCTACTAGCCATTTATACAACTTATTTTTAAATAATGATATGTAGGTCTGAGAATCGGCTAATATCAATTTTTCAAACCCCTAAAACACCTCAATCCACGCGGACGGAGTTGCGGGCATCAGCTAGTAATTTATAAAGTCAAATTCATTAACTTAGTATTATTATATTATTTAGGAAGCTGCTACCTTTATAACATATATATTGTAATATTACTTAAACTGAGCTTTTTTGAGGACATACTTTTCAAAATGATATGCCTAAACATTAAAGCTCGCTGTACCTAAGCACAAAACACTATTACTAAGTACGTGTCGTAACTAGGTAGCCTTGTACCCTCCTATAAGTAAAGGGTCACAATCAGATACTTTATTCACATAATGTGTACTTATAAGATGGTTAATTTAGTAACTAAACCATCCATTTTATTATTATATTTTGGTACAATATAAATTTTTTTTGGTACAATACCTATAAATTTAAGAATCCCATTTTATAAATTTAATTTTTACATCCCCTTTTACAGTAATAATTCCGACCTACTTAAATACATATTTGTTTTCATTTCCTCTTAAGTTGAATGGACTTCAAAAAACATTTTATTTTATAACCGTAAATTTGTAAATCTCCAATACATTCCGGTTTATATAAATCACGTTTTAAAAAATAACTTTAAAATTTCCATAATGACTATTAAACTGGTTAGCCTAATTATGAATTTTTCTGTCAGTCAAGTTTAAGCTTTATTATGCTGATCAGTCTAAACTGCAAGAAGAAGTTTAAGTAACCTTATTCACTGTATGTATTCCTTATAGCTAAGGGATAATTATGTGGTTTGAAAGCGTTCGATGAAATCCGTGAAATTCCTCAATGCCTGAAGTCTTTTTTTATTCATTATATTTTTATTTTATTTTTAAACGAATACAGCCTCGAAATAATTACCTAGGTAGGCAGTTATAGAACTAGTTTAGGACGAGTTAAGGAGAAACCTTAATTTCTATCCAAAAAGCCTCAATCTTTTTCGTTTCTTTGTAGTTATACTACGTCTTTTTTAATTTTATACTTTGTATTATGTGTGTGAACACTTACTAATATTATAAATGCGAAAGCTTGGATGAATGTATGGATGTTTGTTACTCAATCACGCCCCAACGGCTGAACGGATCTGGCTAAAATTTGGCATTATAGTCTAGAATAACACATAGGCTACTTTTTATCCCGGAAAATTAAGGAGTTCCTGCGGGAACCAAAAAACCTCAATCCAGGCGGACGTAGTCCTAAATAAATAAATAAAAGCCATAGCAACTGTTTTACTAAAGAGCAGCGTTATTATATTATTACGCTAAATCCCTTGATACACGCAACTATTGTTTCATAACGTACCCATAGAAAAATATACTATAACAAGGTAAAATAATAAAATTACCTCATTCAGGAAGTCTATCCTTTCTATGATGAGTTATTTCATCATCGTCTCATACCTAGTAGAAGTAAGGTATCTACCAAATACCTACCTAGGTACGTAATAATTATAAACACCACTGATAGTAGAGGAACGTAGTGGGTGGTAGTAGTCTCCTCAGTAGGAACTAGGAATGGCATTCCGAACCAGCGGTAGATTCACAAGATACTTAAATTTAAATTTCCTCTCAAGTTAGCTCTGACTGCGATTTGACCAGCAGCCCGATTCTGTAACTCAGTGGCTATCGAAAAATGAAATCCACTGACACATATATTTTGTCCATTGAAGGTTTACTTGAAAAAATGAAAGAACATTTCATAGTAAATCTTCAATGGATAAAAAATATAAGTCAGTGGCTTTCATTTTTTGATAAACACTGCGTTACAGAATCGGGCTGCTGGTGGTGAGTGATGATGCAATCTTAGTTAGCGGGCTAACCTGTTAGGGGTGCGGCAGTTATGTTAGACCCCATATCCCTTATTAGTTTGAACACGGCATCGTACCTGGTTACTAGACCACTTGGCGGCCATCTCTGCCGAAAGGATGGTGACTAGCCACGGCTGAAGCATCGCACCAAACACTATAAATTCCCAAATTGCTACTGATGGGACTTGCTGACTTGTGTTAGCATTATTACTGTTTGTCATTATATCTAATGAGACAGAAAGTATAATATCTGTCAATTTGACTCTTTTCATGTCATTCGATTTAATCTGCCGGTACGGACGCCATATTGAAAATTGTTAGTATAAATGCGAGTGTTTTGACTCAAGATTAAGTCTCCTGTCGGCGACTCTGCGGTTATTGAATACTTTTGTGTTTAGATCGCAATTTGGTTTAGAGCTTAACGATAGGAATCGTGGCCGGATCAAATGAATATTGTTTTGAGATATAGCCAACTTTTATCTAATTACATTAAATCTCTCGTGGAACCTCTACACGTTTAACCGTTTACTTGTGCACGTTTCAAATGAGAGGAAAAATATATTAAATGTGAACAACATGTCAACAACGCCAGGAATGTGATCAAAATAATTTAGTCTTCTCACACTTTATAGTTCTCTCATGTTTTCAAGCCTCTATTTAACCGACATAAAAAAAGGAAGTTCGCCTTGTAACTGTTTTTTTTGTTACGTAAAGACGAACTCACCAAGTTTGAAGTACGGCTTTCTTGCACACACTTTTACCTCAAGTATATTGTTATCTTGCAAATAATAGATTCGTTAATTACAAATGCTTCGTTCGAGCATAAATCCGCAATCCGCAATGGAGGAAGCATCGTAACACTTCATATAGTTGCAGGTCACATTTACACATCACTGTTAGTAATTATTATTACTAATTTCAGACCGAGCCGTTGACTTGTTTTTTTCTTCACCAATATACGTTTAAACTACAGGAACATATTATTATTATTTTGAATCTTTAAAACGTAAAATGTTAGTGAGATGTGTAAGACGGCGATGTATAAATCAGTAGGTTATGTAAAAAATCATTAGGTGTTCTTCAACTGACGATTTCTTGAGAATATTCAGTTAGTGTTGTAAAAAAGAAGAATTAGTTTATTAGAAGCTTTCTCAAGTTCCCGTTGCTTAGTTATTAAATCAAAAGTTAACTTCCGTGGCAAAAAAAAATCTGTGCCTTGTCTTTATAATTCCCAATAAATAAAGACGAGCCGCATCCGCGTTGAATACGCTACTATCACGCGGTCTGTATGTTAGTATTTAAACCAATAAAAAAGCATGTGACAATTTTATAATTACCTACCTACTACTAATAATGATAAACTCTTATAGCGTTTGAATTGTAAAGAAATCTCATTTAATCATTGTGAGGAGCTTGGTCACATTAAAATTACCATCAGTTGCCACCTTATTACCAGCCGTCCTTACGTAATTTATGAACGTCATTATTCACGGTTATCTGAATTTATTGTTATTGACTGCCTCGTTAATCTAGTGGTTAGCATGTTCAACTTTGGATGGCGAAGTCCTCGGTTCGATTCCCGGGTCCGGATAAAAATTTGGGTTTTTCTAACAAAAAGAGTGTTGGAGTTTCACCCCCTGGATGCCCCGGAGAGCACGTAAAGCCGTCTGTCCTGTGCTTGATCTCTCTCTGGCCCTGTCGGATTTTCCGTCCTATCGGGATATGGGAGTAACGGAATACAGAGTGCATCTATGTTTGCGCAAGTGTGTGCACTATATATATCATATAAATACCTATATCCCGCGCAGTTGGCATATCTCTGGAAATGGGGACAACCCATACCCAGGCCTAGATATTTACTTATATTGTTTTCAATAGGTACTAAAATTCTACATCAATGTTTTCAATTCAATTTTATCCCCAAAGTGTTTCAATTAGTCTTTGCCCTTTACAGCATCGTTCATGAAGGCTTGCTCAGCATCGGACCCCAACCTGAACCAATGCGTGGAGAAGGTCATAGAGTCAGCGGGTGCCAAGTTCGCGAAGGGCATACCCGAGCTGGGGATCAAACCCCTGGACCCCGCGGAGCTCGGGAGGGTGGTGGTCAACAACCCCGCGTTGAAGATCACCTTCGATGACACCGTTGTGACTGGTTTGGCGGGATTCAGAATTAATTCTTTTAAGTAAGTAACTAATATAATTATTCAATGCAAGATTCCGCGTATAGATAAAGGTTAATTGAAAAATCTCGACTAAAGTCTTTGATTTTCCATGTCATTCCCAGTGATGCAGTCCATCTGTAAACCAATTTTTATCAAAATCCGTTGAACAGACAGGCCTTTCGCATACATAATATAAGAATATATTTTTTTTTATTGCTAGATAGGCTTGCACTTGGCGACAATCATGCTTATGAAAAGCAATGACGACGTCTAAATTGGAGCGCGCTTGCCTAGAAAATGCCTATTCACTCTTGCCATGAAGGTAGTCAAGTCATACTTGGTAGGATATACGGTCGCCGGAAGGGCGTTCTAAACCATAGCGGTCTGCATATATACATTTATTGAACGACCCACCACCACTACAGCCCATTAACGTGCCACTGCTGGGTACAAGTCTCAACTCTCATAGGAGAGAGGGAATTAGAGCTTAGACCAACCACGCTGCTCCAATGTGGGTTGGCGAGCTTAAATGACTATTATCATGTTAGTGATAACAACCGGGACCGACGGCTTTACGTACTCTCCAAGGCACGGGGGTGAAACACCGCCAACTTCCTAACTCCAGGCTAGTACTGAGAATTTCCAGTCAGAAAACCCAATACTTTATTATGGCACGACCAGGGGACTCGAACCCATCGGGACATCGTTGGCCGCAGTCGAACATGCTAACCACTAGACCAACTAGGCAGTTATTAACCAACGAGGTACTTATTAAACTACACTGACAACTGACAAGTACTTCCATGTTCCCCAGGATCCAACCTCAGAAGGGTCAAGCGGTGTTGGACTTCACGGCCAACGTGACGCTGAAGGCACACTACGACATGGATGGTCAGGTGCTTATCCTGCCCATCAGGGGCAACGGCCAGGCCAAGATAAAGATCAGTAAGTATTTACCTTATTTTACTTTTTATACGACTGCCTGAAAAAAGGAGTATATTGTTTTCAGGGTTCATATATGTATGTATGTATGTATGTGAGTTTGTAAACTCCACCATAACTTCTATACGCCTGAACCGATTTTGATTAATGAGGTATCGTTAGTATCCCTAGCTTATTCCGGGTGACATAGGCTAGTAAATTTTTTAAAAAAATTTATGGGGTGTCCATGGTCCCGCATTAAAGACCAAAATTGAAAAAAAAAATCGAAAATAAGATTAACTATATGATCATCATCTAGAAAATGATGAGTACATTCCAAAAATATATAACACTATAGTTCAATATTTAGTGATTCACAAAAAAATATCATTTATTAAAAAATGTGTATAAGATGCCAAAGGTTATATATGCAAATCGCTTCTTATGTAAGTAAACTTCAAAAATAATATGGCAGGGCAGTCGTATTTAATTCGTTAAATTAATTTTTTATTTTATTCATTGAGGCCCAAACACTTCAAAAATACTTATAATTGGGATGATGCCTACGTCAAAAATAAATTATTTCTAACTGATTATTAAATAGAGGGTCTTCCAAAAGACCTAAAATTCACATCCTCTGTTAGTTTTAACTATTTTAAAACATAGATTAAATCATCTATCACTATTGTGATTTTCATACAACTTCCATACTAGAAGCGCGTTTTTAAGTTTGATAAAGAGTTGCTGATTTGATTGAGTTGTCATCATCCCTATTAAATTAGGAATAGTATACAACACAGACACCAGCGAAAAAGCCATAGACAAAAACAATAAATACAGATAGCAAAAACAAACGTCTATTAAAGAAAAACTACTTCAAGGTTCTTACAATTAACAAATTAACATCGAGACCGTTTTATTCGGGAAAAAAGTTATTTTTTATTTTAATTTCTGAAGAGTTTGTGTTATTCCGACCTACTCGTATATCAGAAATATTAAAGAACTTATAACTTTGGCAGTAGATAATAAAAAAAACTATTTGCACTTAACATAATTTAGTTTTAACAAAGCGAAGATAGAAAGTAGTGGTTTTACGACGAGATGTCAAAGATTTTGGGCAAGCAAATCTTATCCTACCTAACAATTTATACTCTGTTTTTACTGACAATTTATACTGAGAGAAATTCGCTGATCCTTTATATGATTCGCTTTTTTTAGTTTTTTCGCTACACGTTAGCCCTTGACTGCAATCTCACCTGAGTAAGTGATGATGCAGTCTAAGATGGTAGCGGGCTAACCTGTTGGGGGTACGGCAGTTCATAAGCGTTTCTTTTTGAAAGGGTCTTTACCTTTGTCAATTTCTCCAGCTTTCTGATCCGATAGGTAGTATTGAAGGAAAAACGAAAGAAATCAAGTAAAGGAAAAATTAGAAGGAAACTCTTTGTGTACCCTGTAAGCTTTATCTTTAAAAAATTGTCTAGTTCTTGTATTTTTATTTAAGTTATAATCGTATCTTTAAGTAATTATATACTTTGAGCGTTTGTTATTAAAATTTTCGAAGATTAATATCACCATCGTGTCATTTAACTAACTTCGGCAACTCTGAATAAATGGCTTTTTACTTTGATTACTTTTGTCTGCATCATCATCGGGTTGTTATATAAATATTTACATGTTAATTTATTCCGATGTCCTCAATGGAGGACAACGGGATTTTATTTAGACTTCCGTCTACTATAGTCTTATCGGGTAATTAGTAATTACATTATTGAATTGAAGTGATTGTCAATAATTCTCGTCAACTTAGACAACAGTATCTCTAACAACTTCGCTGACCCTTCACATGGCCGAGGTACGTTGTCGTGATGAGTAGACAAGTTCGTCATTTTCTATGGCGTCGTATCGCGTCGCGTCGCTCCTGTCACTCACCTAGGACAACGGGTTAGCGGTAGATACTAGGTACTAGATAAGTGCATCATTTAATTGAGGACTGAGGTGATTGTGATAATTATTTACGTCAACTTAAAACGATATTTCCGGGTATCTATTTATCTTTAGTTTTATCTGATACCTTGGACGAATATTATGGTTTATGCGTCGAAGGCTGACGCATATTTTAATGAATTGAGGCGATGATGATAATTGTTTACGTCAAGTCAAAACTAAACACAGGTTCGGTTTTAAATTTGTTATTATCTGAGAATTGAGAATAAAAAATCCACATAAACTCATATATTAATTATACTTATTCAATAAAAAAATATACAAAATAATTCTCTAAACTTAAAATCTTCCGAAGCTTTTTAGCATCATTTTATTTCTAAAATGTAAATTCATTGTACCTACCTGTACTTACTTACCTTAACTTAAAAGCACTTAACTAGGTATATTATAATCATCTACTTTCCTGCTCAGCAGCCCGATTCTGTAACTCAGTGGTTATCAAAAAATGAAAGCCACTGACTTATATTTTTTATCCATTGAAGATTTACTATGAAATGTTCTTTCATTTTTTCATAGTAAACCTTCAATGGACAAAATATATATGTCAGTGGCTTTCATTTTTCGATAGCCACTGAGTTACAGAATAGGGGAGCAGGTACATGAAACTCAAATTTAAATTGTCCAAAAGTCATGAACTTAATGGTTTTGCCACAGTGGTCTTGATTTGGTCGATTTCATGTGACCTAGCAACAAGCCATAAGAATTAAAATCCACCTTGAACTTGAATAGGCATCTTCTAGACAAGCGCACCACAGAGGGCCTGCCAAAAATTCCCACAATTTCCTTGTCCTATTAGTTTTTACTAAAGTTTCGATAGTTATCGAGATAGGATTATATTTTTAAGAATGCCTAAATCCGGTGCCTGCGGCAAACCCGCGGCGTCCATACTGAATCGATATTCTAAAGATACGTTGCCCGTTGACCGGAAATCTACTATATAAAAATAAGTCGGGTTTTCCTTCCTGACGCTATAACTCCAGAACGCACGAACCGATTTCCACGGTTTTGCATTCGTTGGAAAGGTCTCGGGCTCCGTGAGGTTTATAGCAAAGAAAATTCAGGAAAAATTGAAAAGGAAGCCATCTGGTGGCGAAACGGAGTTCGCCGGGTTCGCTAGTGTTTTATAAGACTTTAGACGATACATCCACAGGCGAAAGGCTGTAAAAAATATATGTAAGGTAGTATTTATATACGATATGTTAGATTGTATTTTGACGACCTCCGTGGCGCAGTGTTGAGCGCTGTTGCCTTAACGTGCGGAGGTCCCGGGTTCGATCCCTGGGTCTGGCCTGGTGGGAGGCTTCGGGCGTGGCTAGTTACCACCCTACCGGTAAAAGACGTGCCGCCAAGCGATTTAGCGGTCCGGTACGATGCCGTGTAGAAACCGAATAGGGGTATGGGTTTAATATCACTGCCATGCCCCTAACAGGTTAGCCCGCTACCATCTTAGACAGCATCATCACTTACCATCAGGTGAAATGGTATTTGTGGATAAAAAAATATGTAAATTACGCTACATAACACGTAATGCCCACAGCGAATCTGAACATCGTCATCGCGTACGCGTACGAGACGGTGGACGGCCACTGGACGGTGACGGACCACAAGGACTCGTACAAGATGGACGGAGCGCAGTTCAAGTTCACCAACCTGTTCAATGGGAACAAGCAGCTAGGTAGGTTTTTACCTTTACCTTTTTTTTTTTATTTCAGAATGCTCCTCCTATATAGAGGCCGGAGACTGTTTGGCAATTTCATTAGAATAAACTTAAACTGGATTAATTTGTGACAAAACGGGCAACACATAGGTTGACCATTTTCATCGAAGTAACTTGATATATTGTTACAATATACATAGCACTTTGGATCTTTTATCTCAAACTATGTGTTGCTCCTTTTGTTGTCTCCTAGTGATAGGGTAAAGGTGGGTTTAGCCCGGTGAGGCGAGACGTGATCCGTGGATGTGTTGGGAATTGAAATCTGGCAGGGCCTTCCACACTGGCAAGGCGAGGCTAGAAGTGACTATAACGGAGACAATCAATTGAGCGAGACCGTCTCCAATAGCCTACTGGTGCGTTTTGCGAAGGAATAAATATTATGGACTAGTGGGCCCAGCAGACGTTGTCCTGCCCTATGTTCCTCGCAATTTTTCCATATTTTCTCACCGTTTACACCTTCCCTGGACTACGATAAACATTTCAAAACCAAAATCAGCTAAATCGGCCCAGCCGTTCTCGAGTTTTAGCGAGATAAACGAACAGCAATTGATTTTCATATATATAAGATGGATAGATATATAGAATAGATAAGCATATCTGCAGCAATACAGTCTAAGGTTGTATCAAGAAATATGTCAATTCTCGCCTCGCACATCCTCGCGCATCCTGCCTTTTAAGTTTTACACGTAAGATGGGCGGAACGGGAATTGAAATTGGTGTATCCTAGTGAACTTCTGTGTGGTACTCGATCCACTGGTGAATCCAAAAAGTGGATCCTAGTGGATTGAGGGAATTTTGACACACAAATTTCAATTCTCGTCTCGCCCCGCAACGCCACGTCTTTCGTCGGAATAAACCCGACTAATTTCGAACCCGTCCGTGATCCTTACTCGCAGGCGTATATTAATTATACTTATTTACTTAGTGTACAGTTATAAATTAGTTCACCTTCAATCGAAGGTCGATTACCTACTTAATTAAACAATTCTATTACTTAATAGGCAATAGGTAGGTAACTAGGACGGTAGGTATTCCGCCTTTGGACATCCTATTTATTAAAATATAGTTATATTAGATAGAGATCATACTCATATCAATATTTATGAATTATGGTACAATAATAATACAATGTTTACCCACCTACTTATACACAACGACCAAGACAAACCTACAATTACGTCTTTACCATAATGATTACCTTACAAGGCATCACTTAGCCGTTTGCATAATATATAAGCAAATAATAAATACCCAAAGGAGTTCATATTTTACTGCCCTTTTTTAGACCAGGGCCAACTGGAAGTAAATGCTTTTGGCATTAAGTTCTTCTAAAGACATACCTATCTAATTACACATTTTCAGCCTTAATCCATCACCATCAACCTGAAGTCGTGGGTAACTTTTAGTACTTAAATACCGTAAAAGTAGAAAGCACAGTCCATAAATACTATTTTGCCAAGTAGGCAGTGCCCTTCCCCGCAGCACATCTTGCCGGTTATTCTATAGAATGAGAATATTCAATAATAGCTAAATATAGTCAAATCTGACCAATAAATTGGGTCATATTCTCATATCTCAGTCTATCAACATACATACAACAATATATAACAATAACAAACATTATTACACATGATCATTCCAGCCACCACGACACTCAGGTTCCTAAACGACAGCTGGAGGCTAATCATGCAGGAGATAGCCCCGCCCGCCATCGACCAGATCCTTATCAACTGCGTCGAGGAAGTCAAGAAGCTATTCGCAGCGGTGCCTGCCGATGAACTCTTACTCCAGTGATAATATGGTGACTCTTTGATACTGCCAACTACTAACTAACTTACTAACGTCGCTTTAGCTGGAACTACCTAACAACCCAACATTCTCTTGCCTTGTGAATCCGATAGAGCCTTGGTGGTAGAGTCTTGGTCTCTGTCGGATACGCGATCGGTAGTTACCTCAAAGTCCTAAGCGACAACTGAAGTATAATATGTGTGGAAGAAGTCAAGAAGTTTAATGGACTACTACTCAAGTGATATTATGGTGACTCTCTGCTAACCTTTTACTAATATCTCTTTAGCTGAAACCGCCTAACTCCCATTCTCGGGTCTTGGACTTTGTCGGATACGCTACCGAAGTCACCTCAAAAATCTGAGCTAAGAGAGATAACTGAAGTATAATATAATCTGCGTGGAAGATGTCAAGAAGCTAGATGAACTTCTACTCAAGTGATATGGTGATACTAACAACCTTTTACTAACATCGCCTAATGATTGTTTGAGCCTACCAACTCCATAGGTATACTTAGCTATCTATAATTATTGGTGGTTAGTCTTGGACACTGTCGGATACGCTATCGGTAGTTACCTCAAAGTCCTATGCGACAACTGAAGTATAATCTTGCGAAGCAGCCAAGAAGCTATTCGCCGAGGTGCCAGCCGATAAACTATACTCCAATGATATTGTCTCTTTGACACTGGCAACCAACAACTAACATAGCTATTTTATCGTTTGCTAACCTTACTCTTTTGCTAACCACCAGTCTCTGTGGTATGGTCTTGTTAGATATTTAATTCTGGTTCCTAAACGACAGCTAAGTATAACGTCGTCGATTAAGTCAAGAATCGAATGGCAGAGTTGTCGGCATATAAACTACTTCAGTGATGTGGTGACTCTTTGGAACTGTAACCTTTTACTAACATTTATTTTGTTTATTTTTTGTAATAATAACCTAACTTAACTACACATTCCCACCTACAATACTAATTATTGGAGACTTACATTGCAGATAACATTTACCAAACCCTACCCCCGGGTACTACCATGTTTCAGAATTCAGATCCTTTTAACTACATAACTGAAGCACATAATTACATAAAATCCTCTTAGGTATATAGCATGCAAATCAATGACCTCAAGGCTAACAAATACCAAACGTCAACTAATAAGAAACATATCATGGAAATAAAATAATAAATAGTTAACTTTGTTCTCTACGAGTGTGAAACAACGCCTCAAAGATTTTTCGCAGCAAAAGCATTTCAGTCCCGCTTGGTTTACGTTTAACCCAGAGTATTAAGGGAACCTCTGACCTTAGGTGTTAAGGGAGGTCAATGGCGAATTATTGTGGCAATTCAGTAACGATACAACCATGAATAGACCACGATAGTGTCGCCATCAATACATTCGTGCACTGTAGTGACTATCGATTTTTTGTTTTTTTCGTGCTTTGCTTGTTTGCATTTAAACTTCTAGGCTAGATACGCCTTTGTTCTAGTCATGTGGTCGGCAAACTCATTAGCCAAAGAGCCAAATATGAACATAACAACAATTTCAAAAAAAATTGGGAGCCAAATCTGCTTATTTAGTAAACTTTTATTACACTAAATAAGTAGTAGGTACACTAAATAAAACTAAATTTCATACTTAATAAATATTTATTATATGTGCTACATTTATGGTTTTTACGTTACATTTAGTAAATATATGTGTATGTATATGTATTATAATTTGTAGCTTTATATCAATATTTTTATTTATTTTATTATTTCTGCACCATCTACCGGTTGTTTCTGTAGCTATGTCCTTTTAAACCATTGGTTACCTGGAAGAGATCGCTGTGAAGCCCAGATAAGGTCGCCAAATTGTATACTTCCTTTGTTTATTTAGACATCTTTATTACACAAAAGTACATACATTTTAGACGAATAAATAGATGTAAATATATACTACTACTACACAACTACATATATAAATATACTATAAATAAATATATATCATTAATATATTCTCCATTATAGAATAAAGTAAACACTAATAATTACAAAGAGATAAATAATGATTATACAAACGACTTTTGAAAATTGAGAGCGATGTTATTAGCTAATTTTACTGTTTTTTGGTGTACAATATTCATTCACCTATGTACATCAAGAGAATTCCATTCAAAATGTGTTTTTTGGTGTACAATATTCATTCACCTATGTACATCAAGAGAATTCCATTCAAAATGGCTTCCGTGTATTCCAGCGGACACAATCCATGCGGTGATCAACGAGCACTGGGAGCCGGTGATCCGAGATATCGCACCAACCTCCTTCGCGACCATCATCACCGCCTGTGTCGACGAGACTAAGAAACTGTTCGCGGTCGTACCCGCTCACCAGCTGCTCTTACCGTGAAGAACACATCAAATGATAAATGATTTATTTATTTAATTTAAAGGACAACTTGTGTCACTTATGAAACGTTAAGACTCTACCACCTCTACTCATTAGCCACCAATCATCACACTTCACACTAATATTGTAAAGGCGAAAGTTTCAGACTCAATGTATATGTCACCGTAAGATTGTAAAAACCATTAGATTATAATCTAACTCGCGAAATTGCAAAACGCATTATTTTTCGGTAGATTGTAACGTGATTGTAATATGTTAGGTATATTAACCCGATAGAATATGAGTGTTTACAATACCTGTTTATATATGTCGAACCCTAACCTAACCTACAAGAAAGACAATAAAACGTAAATACAATTAATATTTCAAAAATTGACACTCAGAACATGGAACGGTTCACAATCTGTCGACAGTTTGCAATTTCGCGAGTTAGATTATAATCTAACGGTTTTTACAATCCTACGGTGACATATATTTATTCGAAACTAGCTGATCGCGACTTTTTCCGCGTGGATTGAGGTTTTTTAGTTCCAGCGGGAAATCTTTAATAATTCAAACTATAGTAATGTATCAGTGTATTCCAGACTATAATCTATTTCTGTGCCAGATTTCATCGAAATCCGTTCAACCGGTCTGGCGTGATTGAGTAATAAACATCCATCCATCCAAACTTTCGCATTTATAATATTAGTTTATATTGACACCTACACAGTACACTAGAACAAGTCTTGATCTAGCATCTAGCGATTTAAATGATTCGCTCCTATTGAGTAAATTAGCAAAGTAAAGCACATCTCTGATGGAAACCATGTGAAAACTCAGGGCGGGTTTTTCACATGGATGTAGGAAGTTTTACAGCTGTTGTGACAATGCCTATCTTCTCAAGTGAATCGAAGAAGTTACTATAGCAGATTCACTTACACAAAATACGTAAGTTTTAACTAGGTACTTCTTGATTGTAATTTCTGTACGTACGTAATACTGAACAACTTTTACCCTACGACTTTTAGAATTTTTAAAATTCTCATAAAAAGTTTCTTTTTCATATTTACTTACCTACACGAATAAAAATATTATACTTGTAATAGGGTCGACGGTTGTGGTTTGTGCGTTTAGTGTTATAATTTCCGTGTAACCCGTGATTTCGTATCGAATGCGTAGATTTCAAAACAATGCAATTTCCCTTTGCGCAAAAGATATCTAAGTACATTTTATTGCACCAAAACGTATTTATAGCACATCGTACACTATAAATACTTATCCTACGAATAGCTGTGAAGTTATGTTCGCGCGCATACGCGTGTATTATTTTTCATACAAAACTGAGTACGAAACAGTAGAGCTAGGTATGAGATTTTAGGTACATGTTGACCGAATTCAAGCGTCGAAACTCGAAAACTCGGTGTGAAATCTTCGGAAATTCAAAATAATTGAATTTTAATCTAATTTAATTTAACTATAGCTTTTCGACAATCGAATTCTACGATGACTCTTCTTATAAACTAACTTGTAAAAGAGTTTACTGTTCCACTTTTAATTGGGTATTTGACTACTACCTACTCAAATAAATTCTTTTTTAATGATTATTAAATAAAGGATCTCCCAAAAGTCGTAATATCCACAGCTCCTGTTAGTTTTAAGTTGAATAACCATTTAAAACTATAACTAAGTTCGTCGAACTTTGATGACGTCACAATTCAAAATTTCATACAAAATCCCATAAGCACGCGTTTTGACGTTTGAAAAAAGTTGCTGATTTGACTAGTTGTCAAGAACCCAATGTAGCCTTTACAGTTTTGTCTACAAATAATCATTGCAATTAATTTTTACAATAGAAATGCTTAAAAATAGTTTGGTTCAAATTATAATAGATTTACAATTTTTCAGTTGTTTTCAACTAAACTTGAGACTGGTTCACATTTCACAATTACACTTATGATGCAATAAACATTACTGATAAGACTATGTGATAATTACATTTAAGTTAGATAAGTAAGGACTTATACAATTAAAGATATTTATTCTTTAAATGTTTTTTTAAATCATTTACCTATGCTTTTTAGGGTGAGGCTGAAGTACCTACCTATGTTGTGGCTGAAGTGACTACACACTCTTACCACTTGGTCAGAGGAATTTCATTTCACACCTGTCACAGGTTTAATTCCTGGGTAAACTTTCATCTGAATTTGGATTTGTTGTAATAAAAGTAGGCTGTAATAAACAGACCGACACACTTTCGCATTTATATTAGTACTAGCTGATGCCCGCGACTTCGTCCGCGTTGTTTAAATTTTTTAATCCCGTGGGAACTCCTTCATTTTCCGGGATAAAAAATAGCCTACCTATGTCACTCTCGGTCGTCAACAGCTAATACCCATGCAAAACTCACGTCGATCCGTTGCTCTTTTGTGGCGTGATTGAAGGACAAACTATTTAACATCCTTAGGGATAAAATTTTCAAAAACTGTTAAACACGTATTTCTTTATTTCAAACCAGATGCCCAAATACCATCTTTCATGGCCGCCCTAACTTGAAAAAATAAGGACTTTCATACAAACTTTCCACTTCTATTTTACCCCTTTACCCCCTGGCATATTGAAAAACTGTGAAACACCCTATCTTTATTTTAAAGCGGTAGCTCAAATACCAAGTTTCATGGACGTAACTTGAGAAATGACGGACTTACATACGACATATCACCCCCTATTTCACCCTCTTAGGGGTGGAATTTTGAATAACTGTGACATCCTTCCGACAACTTCTTTATTTTAAACTGAAAGCCAAAATATAAGTTTTGTTGATGTAACTTGAAAAATATCTTGAGAAGTGAAGGACTTCAATAAAAACTTTCACCCCCTTAGGGGTGGAATTTTGAAAAACTGTGAAACATGTATTTCTTTCTTTTATACTGGTAGCTCAAATATCAAGTTTGATCAATATAACTTGAAAGATGACAATGATTTTCATACAAACTTTCACCCTCCATTTTACCCCTTTGGGGGTGGAATTTTGTAAAACTCTTTCTTAGTGGATACCTACTCTCCATAAAGAACACACTCCAAATTTCATGTCTCTAGGACCAGCGGTTTAAGCTTTGCCTTGATATATAAGTCAGTCAGTCAGTAAATGAATAGCAATTTTTTAGTTGAGTAGCTCAGCAGTGAATGAAAATCACAAATATTATACTGTAAATTATAATACATTAATATAATTTTAAATATGCAGATTAACTTGAACACTCAAAATGGTTTTAAAAGTTCTTTATTCATATAACACAACAAAACATAATATTAAAGACAAAAAACTTGAACATTTCACATCCATTTTAAATCTGTAAAATATAAAAAGTAAATGAATATAAATGCAAATATATGAAGCAATTTCTCAAAGGACTTGACCGGTGGAACTATGGCAGCTTGCCTAGGTGTCAAAAATCAATGTTCAGCAATGATTTCTTTATTATTCTAATTGTAATATTTCACTGTTTTCAGATAAAAAAGTTTCAGGAGTCTGAAGGCTCGGAAAACTGCGAAAATGAACAAAAAAAGTTTCACCAAAAGACTGCTTTCCCACACTAGATGGCGCTATTTATTGTGTTGAGCGAGTCTAAAAAAATATTTTCAAGTATTATTTCTTTATTAATGTAATTGTTATATTTTATAGTTTTCAAATAAAAAAGTTTCAGGAGTCTGAAGGCTCTGAAAATTGAGAAAATAAATAAAAAAAGTTTCACCAAAAACTGCTTTCCCACACTAGATGGTGCTAGTTATTGTGGTGAGTCTAGAAAATATTTTTAAGTATTCACTACTTTTGGTTAACAAGTTCAACTATTCAACCACAGATGGCAGCATATGCAATGTGAAAGGGCGTTCCTTTAAACGCAGTATTTCAAAATGCTTTGTTCGATCTATTAGTTTGAGACTTGTCAAAAAATAAAAATAATTATAAACAAAACATACATTTCCTTTTCATTACTATTTAATTGATCAAAAATAAATCATTCATAGTATAATTACTAAGGTACTTAAATGGTATTCATGTAGGGTTACAAGATTATTATTAGGCATGAATATAATGGAACGTCAAAATGTAGTAGTGCTTAAAGAGGACAGCGGACGCTCAAGATTTAAACAATAAACGTACTGTTTTTTTTGTCATGTGAACCCTGACCTTATTTGGAATAATAAATCCATAATAATTTCGTTTTGAATTTTTAAACCTTACTGTAAAAACGGAAATCCTGTGCATTGTCCCGAATCGGAGGGCAATTACTAGTCATGTCATTTTATCCTTACAGTAATACAGTCAGTATACAATCATGTTATTTCTATATTTATGTATAAAAATAAAGGCACTTTAGTTTTCATGGCACGAACAATCCTAAAAAACTACATATAAAGTATATACTTAAAGTATACAATATTTGCACAGTATATTATTAGCGAGGGCACATAGCGTGACGCCCACCATCAACTGGAAGACTTGCACCAGTAATATTGCTGGCTAGATCACTTGCCAAGAAAGCTATAGTTGCCGCAACTTCCTCAGGCTTGCCAGGCCTGCCCAATGCATGGGTTTCCTTGGTCCTTTCCAAAAATGCTGCATACTGCTCTTCACTCATACCTCCACGTCGCTGCAACTCGGTTAAAATTACCCCAGGGTTAACACAATTAACCCTAACACCTTTTAATGCTAATTCTAAAGCCACGCATCTAGTGAATTGGTCGACGGATGCTTTAGAAACATTATACGCCAGTACTCCAGGGAAAGATCGAATACCATTGACACTGGATACATTTACGATATTACCCTTCGATTTTATCAAGTGTGGCACAGCTAGCATCGTCAAATAATATATTGAGCGTACATTGGTATTCATAAGACGATCGTATTGAGCTAAGGAAGTGTTCTCGATGGTTCCAGTTTCTATTATGCCGGCGTTGTTGATCAAAACGTCTATTTTTCCGTAATGATCCACGGTGTTCTTGACTATCTTTTCAATGTCACTTTCTTTCGTCAAATCCGCAGGCACGAGAAAAGTAGATGCCTCTTTCCCGCACTCCTTATTAACCTTTTGTAGATTGTCCACATTTCGGCCAGTCAGAGATAATTTAGCGCCGAGTTTTGATAAAAATACAGCTGTAGCGGCGCCGATTCCGGAGCTCGCACCAGTGACGATAACTACTTTTCCAGCAAAATTCATCGTTTCTTGACTCTACCGGCTTTGAGAACCAATTGTCGAATGATGCTGTTACTCTTATCACCAATATAAATAGATAAAAGCTAAAAATAAAATTATTATTGGACTTGTTTACTTCATTCCATTTGCTTTTGGTCAGAGACAAGTTAGCCAGCTTTTGGTTTTGACGTTTGACAATTCAACACCTTTCTTTCTCTTTCACTGATCTTCAACCAGTCTTCAACTCATTCAACATCCGAGTACTTACTCTGAGTTTTAATTCGATTGTGTTACAAACTCGTTTACTTGTTATCATAGATACGTATCAGATTCTTATACTTGACTTAAAAAAGTAATGATTGTCATTCTGTCAGAATAATTACATATTATCTTGTACGGAACAATAAATAAAAATTACTTAATGCTACTACAAAAGGCCTTTATTTTATTGGCGACGAGTAAAAATTGTGTTTTTCAGTAGGAAACACAAACACCATGAACGCTGAACAATTCACGGCATTCCTTACCGCGCAACAAGACCAACAGAAGGTACTAACAGCCATACTACAGCAGTTCGTACAACAGCAACAACACGAGGGAAGCCCCTCAACAGACATCGGCACCAAAAACAACTATGGCAATGAAGCACCCACAACATCAAAACAAAACATTGTAAAACATTTCAAGTGCGACAAGTTTAACCCAGACACAACCACTGCGGAAAATTTTATCGATCTGTTTGAAGCGAAATGTCGTATATGGGGCCAAGAGACTGTTAGTATTCAAAAAGACCTACTTATAAACTGCATAACACCAGAAATGTACCACGAACTAAAGGTAGCTTTGACTCCTGATTTAGACATAGCAACATACGACGAAATAAAGATGAAACTATTGGATTTGCATAGAACAAAGAAAACACGATACAAAGCTTTAATTGACTTTTGGAACTCCACGAGAGAAACCAACGAAACTATGGAGCGTTATGCTAATAGACTAAAAGAACTCTCGAAGGACTGTGGCTACGAAGGGACGATGCTTGAAAGACAGCTCCGTGACCGTTTTGCAACTGGCTTGAACCATACACAACTAGAGGTAGATCTAAAGCAAAAATGGCCTGAACTACGTGAAGTAACAGAAGGTGGCAAAACAAGAGAGATAACATTCACAGAAATATTTGCAGTCGCCCAATCACGCGAAGTTGCAGAGAACGACAACAACACCTTAAATAACAACCAAAATGTTAACAGGATTCGACAAAAGAGACAAAGTAAACGCACTAATACTAAGACCAGTTTTGACACAACTAGAAAGTTGCAACCTGATCAATGCCGACGATGCGGAAAGCGGAACAAACATGACTTCGACGACTGTTCAGCTAAAGACCACCCTTGTAAGGCATGTGGCAGCACAGGACACTATGAAAGTGTATGCATCAAATCAGGTAGAGCATATTTAACATCAAAACCCAAGCACTCTCAACGTAAAAACGAGACTGATAAACGCAACAGAACACAGAAGATTAACAATCGAACAGATGCATCTGAGACCTCATCAACGGCAACATCGCACTCTGACTCCTCGACGGAAGAGAGTGAAAGCGAGTACAATCCTGTCCACAATATCAATAGGAAGACATCCCGGTGTAAGAAAATTGACACGATCATTAATGGGGTAAAATGTACGATGGACTGGGATCCGGGATCAATCTACTCTATAATTTCCACAAAAATGTGGAAAACGATTGGAGCTCCAGCATTAATCAAAGCACCAAAACTTCAAGCTTATTGCAATTTCAAGCTCAAACCAAAAGGTATAACTGACGTAACAGTGGAAGTAGACAACGCACAAAAAATATTACCTGTTGTAGTTATGGACAAGGCAGAGCCTATGCTTTTTGGGTTACAGTGGAGCGAAATGTACAACATGATTTTTCCCAAACCTGTCTACTCCATCAAACACACCGCAGAGACGTCACTGGACCTCGTGCTAGCTAACCACACCGACCTATTCGACAATAAGTTAGGAAAAGTCAAGGATTACAAAGTTAATATCCATATCAAATCTGGCAGCGAAGCAAAACATCTACCGGCACGACCCATCAAGTTCAGCATGCGCAAAAACATCGAAATAGAACTAGAACGGCTCCAGCGTGAGGAGATAATAACAGAGGTGGATCCCAACATGACACCGATAGAATGGGCTACACCCACAGTCAATGTTTTAAAACCAACTGGCCAAGTACGCATTTGTGGCGACTACCGAACAACAATAAACCCGGTACTTATAAAGCATACTCATCCTGTACCCCTATTTGACCAGTTAAGACAACAGCTTGCTCACGGAGATAAATATTCAAAAATTGATCTAAAGGATGCTTATCTTCAGTTTGAGATAGCCCCGGAATCGAAAAAGTACCTAACAATATCAACCCACAAAGGATATTTTGTCTACAACAGAATGCCCTTTGGTATTGCTACAGCACCCTCAATTTTCCAGCATTTTCTTGACAAACTACTAGATGGCATACCAAACGTCGCAGTATTTTTTGATGATATTGCCATCACTGGGAAAAATGACAAAGAACATATACAGACTCTCTCCAAGGTGTTCAACAGATTGAAACAAGCCGGACTCAAAGTAAATCTAAAAAAATGCACTTTCCTACAACCTGAAATAGAGTATTTAGGACATATTATTGACAAAAACGGAGTTCGACCAACAAAGTCTAAAATAGAAGCTATCTCGAAGGCACCACCGCCTACAAATACTAAAGAATTGAGGGCGTTCTTAGGACTCATAAATTTCTATGAGCGATTTATTCCACACTTACATAGTGTATGCGCCGATTTACATGAACTAACAGGTGGCCGCCGGAAATGGCAATGGACGGATCACGAGAACAAAATCTTCTTAAAGACCAAGAGATTGATAACTAGATCTGAATCGCTAGTAGCATTTGACGAGCGTCGGCCTCTTTTTCTCGCCTGTGATGCTTCGGAGAAAGGAGTAGGCGCGGTGATATATCACAGGGATAAAGATATCGAACAACCTATTGCGTATGGTTCGAGGAAATTGAAACCGGCTGAAAGCAAATACTCTGTCATAGACCGTGAGGCATTGGCAATATTCTACGGTATTCAAAAATTTGACCAGTATCTCAGAGGTACTAAATTTACACTAGTTACCGATCACAAACCATTGATCCACATATTAGGTCCTCAACGAAATCTTCCGAAAATTGCGAATAATAGACTGGTAAGGTGGGCACTCGTGATTGGAAATTATAACTATGACATCATTTATCGAAAAGGTGAACACAACATAATTGCTGATTACCTCTCTAGAATGCCAAATGGCGCGGAACAGCCGAATGACTCAGAGGTATCAATAAATAGAATAACTGAATTGCTGCAGCATAGTAAATTAGACGATTTGTCTTTAAGTGAAGAGAGGATCAGAGAAGAGACGAAACAGGATGCCACATTGGAGCAAGTACTGCAATTAATTAAAACCGACTGGTATAATTGCACACAGTCTGAGCTGAAACCGTTTCTTAGAAAACGTAGCGAACTGTCAATAGAGAACAAGATAATCATGTGGCAAGGTAGAGTGGTTATACCGAACAAATTGAAGCTGACAGTACTACGTTATTTGCACATTGGCCACCCTGGAACTTCTGCAATGAGAGCTCTAGCACGTTTCTATGTATGGTGGCCAACGCTCGAAGAAGACATAGATAATTTTGTAAAGCAATGCCAGAAATGCCAGGAAAATCGACCCAACAATACAGAACTTCCAGTATACTCTTGGTCGGTTCCAGAAAAGGTATGGGAAAGAGTTCACATCGATTTTGCCGGGCCCTTTGAGGGCAAATATTGGTTAGTCTTGGCAGACGCTCTGTCAAAATGGATAGAAATTAAACCCATGACAAAAATAACCACCAAGACATTGTGCAAGAAGCTAGATGGTATCTTTACCACTTTTGGATTACCTCAGATTATAGTCTCTGACAATGGGCCTCAGTTCATTTCCAAAGACTTTCGAGCATACTGCACATCACAAGGGATAGTGCACATGACCTCTTCACCTTACCATCCAAGAACCAATGGGTTGGCTGAGCGACTGGTGCGTACGTTTAAAACGAGAATGGCTGCAAGTGAAGCTGATATAGTTAATCCAAAGCGAAGACTGCAAAATTTTCTTTTTTCGTATCGAAACACACCACATACCACCACAGGAAAGTCACCTGCCCAAATGATGTTCGGGAGACAGTTAAACTGCTTGTTGGATAATGTGAAACCAAATATGAGAAGGACATTACGACACAAAAACATCCAAGCCAACATCGACTCTGAACAAAAAACACCACATTTCCAGAAGGGGGAAGCAGTGTACATTCGTACTAAATTGGAAAATAAATGGAAACCGGCTGTAATAGAGGAAAGGAAACATCGGTATTCGTATGTGGTGAGAACGCCAGAAGGAGTCTTGAAGCGCAGACACGCCGACCACATACGGCCCCAGGGAAGTGTGACTCTGTCACCAATCGAGAGAACGAATCGAAGAAACGAGAGACTGAGATGGTATCATCGGCACCTGCTGGCTCAGCAACGTCACATGAACTGCTACCGCGTGCTAGTTCAACGCCACTCAGTCAGCCGGTGATTGAAACCGCTTCCTCCTCGCCGCTAACGCTCGAACAGACACCGGTGTTAAGGCGTAGCAAGAGGACCGTACGACCGCCACACCGCCTCATAGAACTAATGTCTTAGGCCGAGAGGAATGTTACAAACTCGTTTACTTGTTATCATAGATACGTATCAGATTCTTATACTTGACTTAAAAAAGTAATGATTGTCATTCTGTCAGAATAATTACATATTATCTTGTACGGAACAATAAATAAAAATTACTTAATGCTACTACAAAAGGCCTTTATTTTAGATTGATCGTATGAGCATTCGATGACATTAGCGTCAAAGTAAAATGAACTTAAAGGTATGAATATCGAGCTCAATTTCGTGTATGCATTCATATACGTTTACGTATACCATACGTTTCCAAATTTAAATCTGTTGTAATGAATTTGTGACTTTAAATCAAGCGCTTTTGGGTCCATTTTACTGTGACGCTAATGTCATCGAATTCTTATACGATCAATCGAATTAAAACTCAGAGTAAGGGTACTGAGACTTGACGAGCTCACGAGTTTGAGTAACTTTTTATCAAAGTAGAGAAAATCTGAGGCGTAGACAATAAAACCATTGTGTGTCAAGACAGTCAGTGGGTAACTTTATTTATGCGTTTACCAATGAAAATCATGAACCAACTTGATTTATGTAAATGACATCATAAATACATACACAATAATGGTTTATTAAATTAAAAAAACCAAAATAAAAATTACTAGAATCCGTTAAATTCGCAATATGTAGTCAAGGAGAATAAAATTTAGTTCGTTTTTAAATTCCAGTAAACTATACTAAAATGGGTAGAGTAAGTAGTATTGATTTACCAATTAAATCGCTAATACTTATTTTCTCAAAGTGGAAGATAATCGTTTGCTTAATACTATTTACACTTTTTAGAAAGAAGTAATCCAAATTCACATAGGTCAAGCTGGAGTCCAATTGGGAAATGCATGCTGGGAATTATACTGCATCGAACATGGCATAAGACCTGATGGTATATTAGCATACAGGGATGACAACAGCTGTGAATCTTTCTTTAGTCACACTGGAGCTGGAAAAATGGTGCCTAGAGTGGTTATGGTTGATTTAGAACCAACTCCAATAGGTATCTATTTAGTCGCTAGTCAATACCTACTACATTCTAATAAAAATAATTTGAATGTATCTCAAATTAGCATTTTCTGTCATATAGATGAAATAAGAACCGGTATGTATAGGACTCTATTTCGTCCATCCTCTTTATTAACGGGGAAAGAAGATGCAGCAAGTAACTTTGCACGAGGTTATTTCGGTGTCGGTCGAGAAATGATTGATTTAGCCTTAAACCGTGTTAGATTAGCTGTCGAAGAATGCCACAGCTTGCAAGGATTTATAATATTCCGAGCGTTTGGAGGTGGAACTGGATCAGGATTTACGGCCCTTTTACTCGATGGTCTAACCCGAGATTATGGAAAGCTTTCAAAAGTTGAATTTGCGATATACCCTGCACCAAAAATATCACCAGTCATAGTTGAACCGTATAACGCAGTAATGACTACACATGCCTGCATGGATACTGAAGATGTTTGCTTCATATTCGATAACGAAGCTTTGTACGACATTTTAGCAAGATTACTTGATGTACCACGACCCACTTACACAAATTTGAATAGATTAATTGCTCAGGTGATTTATGATTTCTTCTTTGCTATTTTTTAAAAAAAGGCGTTATATTTATCTGACTCGTGTATATTTCAGGTAGTATCTGGTATGACGGCATCACTGCGATTTGAAGGATCCTTGAATGTTGAGCTGGTGGAATTCAGAACAAATCTGATTCCATATCCAAGAATTCATTTTCCGCTAGTTACATTTGCCCCGTTTGTTCCCCCTTCTAAATCTCTTCATGAATCCATGACCACGCATCAGTTGATGATGTCTTGTTTTGAGCCAGCTAACCAAATGATTAAATGCGATCCTAGGAGAGGAAATTACATGGCGTGTTGTTTGCTATTCCGAGGAGATGTTAATCCGAATGATATTAATTCAGCTATTAATCAAATAAAAAATTCACGATCTGTCCAATTCGTTTCTTGGTCTCCAACAGGGTTTAAGGTAAGAAGAACTAAAGTTATTAATAAAATCATTGATTTCAACCACGTCGTTAAAGCTTACTTACCTACTAGTATATAAAACATTACTTTAGGGTGCCACTGAGGTTGGGTATTTGTTTGTTTTGCGGTACTCAGTACAATGATTTTATTTTCAGATCGGAGTAAATTATCAACCCCCTTCAACAGTTCCTGGTGGAGATTTAGCAGCTTTACAAAGAGCAGTAGTTATGGTTTCCAACTCTTCAGCAGTTCGCATAGCGTGGGAACGTCTTTGCAAAAAGTTTTCTTTAATGTACGCGAAGCGAGCATTCGTACACCACTTCGTCGGAGAAGGACTTGAAGAAGGAGAATTTAAAAATGCTATACACAACATTAAAGCGTTGTCTAATGATTACAGGGAAATGGAGACATAAAAATTTAATAAAATATTGCAATTTGTCAATGTAAATAAGACCAATGTAGACAAGACGTGTATTCTGTAATATGTTAAAGTTCCTCGCCTTAATACATCCGTAAAAAATAATTTACATTATCAAATACATCAAAAGCTTGAATCACGATAGTTGAAAAGTGCGAAGATATAAGCCAAAGAGATTTAATCATTTGAAAATAACTGAATTTTTATGGCAGTGAACCCGGGTACTTTCTTTTAGAAAAACAGTAAGTTGGAGTCGGGTCAATAATTAATGATTTTAGCCAGCAGCTTGGCTAATTCGGTCTTAAAAGAGTCACTTGAGCAGTTTGCAAGTATATAATTTATCTTGTTTGAAGAAATTGTTTTTACAGTTACCTGGTTTTACTGTGTAAAAGGCTTTTCGATTTTTGATCTAAGCCTGCATGGAGGTAGTTTGTTAATGTTACCTCCATGTAAGCCTGCCATAATCTACATAATAACTTTGTCTATGGTCTAACGTCAAAAAATAAGTTTAACTGGATAATCTTGTCTCTGAATTTAAGTATCTCTGATTGTTGAAGTGATCTGTTTTGAATTTGATTCGCAAACAAATTACATTTTTGGAAAATAAAATAGTTAAGATTTTAAACGCCAGATGCATTTAAATCATATTAAAATAACGTCGTACATTTAATAGATTTAACTAGACCGCCATCTCGGTAATCAGTTCTAAGGTGAGTTCGCTATTTCGCAACATTATTTTCACTTATTATTTATTTTTTAATTTTATTACAAAGTTTCTACACTCTCTCTAGAATCTAGATTGATTGTTGCCTTTTACTCTGGTTCAATCACTATACATTACCTACACTTGATAACTTCCATTTAATTTAATATCAATGCAATAGATAACCTACATCTATTGCATTATTATGAAATTGGTATTTAATAATATTTGTATCAATGTTTAACTTATAAAAGTAATATTCTCAAGAAAAACGTTTAAGAGGATTTGATACTAACGGGAAACTTTGAGAATAGATATTTAACAATTATATTGCTGTTGCGCTGCTCCTCAAATAGAGTCCCTTAACACCCAATATGGACAACTGCAGCTTGGACCATACCTGTGAAAAACAGTCAAATTCTTACTCTCGTTTTCTCCTGTTTCCTCCTCCAAAACCATTGAAACCATGAATCATTTTTTTTCAAGAATAATTTAAGATGGGCCTAGGCTATGTTATATATTCTTTTTTTTCATTATATATTCGTCAAATTTATTTGGATGTCTGATGATGGGGTGAAAACTGGGCCAATTTTTGAAGGTTCCATGTCCTTAAAATTATTAATTTATTGAAAAAAGGAAAGCATAGGGACATGGCACAGATGTATATGAATTTTATGGTGCAAGAATATTTTCTCTATTATAAGTAATTATCTACAGAGAAATCAGATGAATATGTTTGTATGGAGAAACTGCAGTGCGATTTAGTTGTATGAGGAATAATATTTCCATGAACAGGCTGACAACTTTAGCTTTAGTATTATTTTGAATCTTTTCAGTGGCACACCAACCATGTTGAGTATACTGCACTTAAGTCGCTGCACACTGAAATCAGCTCCAAGCAAGCTGCTTGCGTCACACACAAGCTCACATGGAAGGCTTGCCTCAAGACAACTGGTCACTTCTGTAAAAAGCTACAAATATGTTGGAGTTGGCAAAGGAAATAAGGTTAGTAAACTCGGTCAAGTTATCCAATGGCGTCCTTTGTTACTGAGGAAAAAATATAAAACCATAAGATAGATTTTTTATTAAAATTCATCAATAATGAAACTAAAATAAACCAATATTATACACTAGTGAATGCCCAAATTAATTATTTACCTTAGGTAATGAAGTTTCAGCCGAGTTTCTTGCTGGTTCTTCTCGGTAGGAATGGCATTCCGAACCAGTGGTAGATTCACTTGACGATTCAAAAGTACTTGTAAAAGTTTATTTGAATAAAAATTAACTTGTTGAATTTGAAATTAATTATATATATATTGTGTGGTCGTATGGAAATCTTAGTGGGTGAGTCTGTCTCGCACTTGGCTGGATTTTAATTTAAAAAAGGTCTTTAAAAAATCTCACTATTTCAGTTGAGCACCCTACTCAAGTCCAATGGCATACTGGCGCGGTTCTGCTCATCTTCACCTCAGCCGAAGACCAGCAAGGTTGTTGGTTATTGGCTCCTGGGCTGCAGTGGCATGGTGTTCACAGCGGTGGTGCTAGGTATGGCCGCGGGTTATCTAGTGCTTGTGTACTCTGTGTACTATATCATTGATGTTGTGGTCAGCAGCACTAATGGCAGCAAGTAGCTCTATTCCCTCACTCTGAAACCAATCAATCAGTCTGGCCAATTCTGTCTAACACAAACTAAAATGCCACCTCTAAACTTAGTTCTGTCCCCTTCAGCAGAGATTATTATGAAAGGGTTAGTAATCAATACATCCTTGGACAATCTGCTCCAAATGTACACAACTTTGTAGGTCTTATATCCTTTTGGGATGTATTATATAGAAATAAGAATGAGAATGGTAATTGAGCTATAAGTATAAATATGTTAGAGACTAGAGTACCCAAATATCAAAATAAAAGAATGTTATAATCTAAAGTTGTTTTGCTGTGATCCATACTTATACTATTATAAATGCGACAGTGTGTCTGTATGTCTGCTACGATTTCACGGCCCATCTTTTCAACCAATTTTGATGCAATTTGGTACAGAGATAGCTTGATAGACTTATGAAGGAGGCCCGGGCAATGAAGGAGTTCAAAAAATTTAAATGAATGTGGATGAAGTCGCGGGCATAACTAGGCCTTTATAATTTGATTCTTAATCCTTATTTTAACAAGCATTTGATTGTTGAGTCGAGGTTATTACTCTATCGATGATTTTATTAATAACAAAGTTGCATGGAAGCAATAGGCCTCGCATCCAGTGACCTACAAGTCAGTGTAATACTTGTAACGTATGTGTTGTGTTGTCTACATATTGTAACCTTTTCTTTTCTATGAAAAGAGCAACTGCTGAGTTTCTTGCCGGCTCTTCTCAGTAGAATCATCTTTACGAACCGGTAGTAGAGTCTTAACGTTTCATAAGTGACACAAGTTGTCTTACATGAAATAAATAAATCATTTATCTGCAGGTGTGCAATGCGCCGAAGGACAGCGCTTTGCAATCCATTTTGCTACTCCAATGATTCTAATACTCCGGGGGACATTCTGCCAACGCCTTAAGCCATATTGTTGACTTTTGTGTTTTAGAATAATCTAGAGTATGTTCCGATATACACTGCGAGCACTGTAAGGTGTGACGTCAATTTAGTATACTGCGAAGCCGTTCCTTTAAACTTAGCTATACTGTTTAAAATGGAACGCAGTCAGCACTCAGATCACCTTACCTCGAAAACGTCAGTGCTCACAGTACAAAAATGGCGACGATTTATGACGTCATATATTTCCCTAGGATACTGCGGCAGTATACTGTCAGCCCATAACGGAACAAATTTCTCCCCAGTAAGAGCACTGAACAGTGCTCGCAGTGTATATTTCACCGTAAGATTGTAAAAACCGTTAGATTATAATCTAACTCGCGAAATTGTAAACTGTCGAAAGATTGTGAACCGTTCAATGTTCTGAGTATCAATTTTTGAAATATTCATTGTATTTACGTTTTCTTGTCTGTTTCTTGTAGGTTAGGTTAGGGCTCGACATAAATAATCAGGTAGGTTTTATCGGATTAATATACCTAACAGATTACAATCTACCGAAACATAATGCGTTATATTGTCATCTTTCGACAGTTTGCAATTTCGCGAGTTAGATTATAATCTAACGGTTTTTACAATCTTACACATATATAACGGAGCATGCCCCTAATCCTTATTTTAGGAACGCCAAGGTACATGACATCAAACTGTCATTTTAAATAATATTGCTTTAAACGTTGGCAGTATGAGCCCAGTGCTATACAGTATGGTCCACACTCCAGTGCCAAAGATATTCCGACGTTTAATTCCAAGACGATAAGAAGTAGAAGTTTGTAAGTGTGCCACGTTTTCTGGTGGGAGGCTTCGGCCGTGGCTAGTTACCACCCTACCGGCAAAGACGTGCCGCCAAGCGATTTAGCGTTCCGGTACGATGCCGTGTAGATGCCGAATAGGGGTATGGGTTTAATATAATTGCCATGCCCCTAACAGGTTAGCCCGCTACTATCTCAAACTGCATTATCACTTACCATCAGGTGAGATCGCAGTCAAGGGCTAATAGGCCTATTACACTGCACTTTTCACAGGGCCCTGTGGTAAGGGTGGGCGTAGCCGCTAGTTGCGTTGCTTATTGCACAGCAATAAGGATCAAATTAGGGACCCTTTCTCCCTAAACTTATTACACTACATTGATTCAAGTGTAAGGGTCCCTGTGAAAAGTGCAGTGTAATAGGCCTATAACTTGTTAGTGGATAAAAAAACTGAATGTTTTCTGTCGGCTAGGCGGAGTAACGCGGCTGACTGAGTCGGGTCTGTCCATGGTGACCTGGAGACTGCTGGGGGAACAGCTGCCTAGGACTGAGGACCAGTGGCTGGCAGAGTTCGAGAAGTACCAACAGTTTCCCGAGTATAAATAGTTAGTGTACATCCATTTTACTCTTTTTTTTATGTGTTTCTTTTTTCCTCCAGCATGGCGATCGGAGACTGTTCTAGGTCGGTACTATGAATGGCATTTTTTTTAGCCTTTTCTTTTTGCTGTACATTGTTGTTACTTACTGCTCAAGTGCGTACAGTTCGTCTAGGACACTTCATTTTACTCTTTTTGCAAGTTTTCTTCCGATCCATACTAATTTTCTACCAGTTGTTCAACGGAGGCATCTAGACAGAGCAATGCTGCAGCGTGATTAGGGACCTCTATAATATCTCTCTATTAAGGGCTAACTTGTAGTGGATAAAAAAATAGCTGGTTTGACTACTTGTCAAATACCCAATTGGTGTTACAGTAAGAACATGAACATAACGCTATCAGAGTTCAAGTGGATCTGGTGGATGGAGTATGCACACCGTACGTGGGGGCGCGCGATTGGGGTAGCCGTGTTTCTGCCCGCGGCCTTCTTCTGGGTGCGAGGCTTCCTGGACAAGGCTATGAAGATTCGGGTTGGGGCCTACTGCGCATTGGTCGCTGCACAGGTTAGTTCGAGTGGATCTGGTGGATGGAGTCTTGTTCTGGGCGCGAGGGTTCCTGGACAAGGCTATGAAGATCCGGGTTGGGGCCTACTGCGCATTGGTCGCTGCACAGGTTAGTTCGAGTGGATCTGGTGGATGGAGTCTTGTTCTAGACGCGAGGCTTCCTGGACAAGGCTATGAAGATCCGGGTTGGGGCCTACTGCGCATTGGTTGCCGCACAGGTTAGTTCGAGTGGATCTGGTGGATGGAGTCTTGTTCTGGGCGCGAGGGTTCCTGGACAAGGCTATGAAGATCCGGGTTGGGGCCTACTGCGCATTGGTCGCTGCACAGGTTAGTTCGAGTGGATCTGGTGGATGGACTCTTGTTCTAGACGCGAGGCTTCCTGGACAAGGCTATGAAGATCCGGGTTGGGGCCTACTGCGCATTGGTTGCCGCACAGGTTAGTTCGAGTGGATCTGGTGGATGGAGTCTTGTTCTGGGCGCGAGGGTTCCTGGACAAGGCTATGAAGATCCGGGTTGGGGCCTACTGCGCATTGGTCGCTGCACAGGTTAGTTCGAGTGGATCTGGTGGATGGACTCTTGTTCTAGACGCGAGGCTTCCTGGACAAGGCTATGAAGATCCGGGTTGGGGCCTACTGCGCATTGGTCGCTGCACAGGTTAGTTCGAGTGGATCTGGTGGATGCGATTGTAGGCTTCCTGGACAAGGCTATGAAGATCCGGGTTGGGGCCTACTGCGCATTGGTCGCTGCACAGGTTAGTTCGAGTGGATCTGGTGGATGGAGTATGCACACCGCACGTGGGGACGCGCGATTGGCGCAGCCGATTAAATTTGGTAGAGGTATAGGTTGTATCCCGTGGAAGGACAGGCTAAAGGCATTTTTACTCCGGAAAATTAAAGAGTTACCGCAGGAATAAAAAAAATCTGTTCAACCGATGAAATTCGGTAAGGAATTGGTTGTATCTCGGCCCCCGGAGTAGGAAATAGGCCACTTTTTATCCCGGAGAATTCAAGAGTTCCCGCGGGAATCAAAAAAATTAATCAAATCGCGGGCATCATCTAGTGTTTAGTCTAGATTCGTTATTTCTATCAGTCGTCTATACTGAGTAAAGTTGCGGGGTGACAGGGACGTCACGGAGGAAACTGATAGAATTTTTAAAAATGACCGCCCCTTGTCTGCGGGATCAGGACGGAACCGAATTACATTACTTCGTGCTAACCCTCAACTTGTCCTTTCTTCCTTGCTGTTACTCTGTTGACAAATTTGTAACCCATCCATTCCATGTCCAATGACCAATGTCCGCTCTATTGCCCTTGGAATAAGGTCTATAATTCTGCCGCGCTTCCATACTAGTGTATTCCATAATTGCTAATATTGCTGATTTGATTGAGTTGTCATCGTCCCTATTGCGCGTTTCTTTTAGGGTCTAATGGGCTGGTACATGGTCAAATCCGGTCTAGAAGACAGGTTCCAGGGTCCATCGGACGTGCCCAGAGTGTCCCAGTACCGTTTAGCGGCGCACCTCAGTCTAGCCTTCATCCTATACGCAGGGCTCTTGGGCGGAGCCCTAAGGGTGCTCCGGCCCTTCCCTGCGGCGGCCGCGTTCCAGACGATTAAGGAGCTGCGAAGTGTTACGGCTTTTGCGCACACTGTGAAAGCTATGGCATTCTTTACTGCTGTTTCCGGTATGTTTGTTTTTGTTTTGAGATAATTTACTTGATTTATTTATTTGTCACAATGTGTTAAAATGATGATTACAGTAAGAAAAGCTGCAGCATATCCCGTCACTCAACCCTGACGTAGTTTTGGCGTAGATATGTCACCGTAAGATTGTAAAAACCGTTAGATTATAATCTAACTCGCGAAATTGTTACAATTTAACGCATTATTTTTCGGTAGATTGTAATCTGTTAGGTACATTAACCCGATAGAACCTAAGTGCCCTACCTGATTATATATGTCGAACCCTAACCTAACCTACAAGAAACAGACAAGAAAACGTAAATACAATGAATATTTCAAAAATTGATACTCAGAACATTGAACGGTTCACAATCTTTCGACAGTTTACAATTTCGCTTATAATCGCTCGAGTTAGATTATAACCTAACGGTTTTTACGATGTAATCTGACGGTGACATACATTGATATAATAATTGGAAATGAAATATTTATTTAAAAAGAGCAACCACCGAGTTTCTCGCTGGTTCTTCTCGGTAGGAATGGCATTGCGAACCAGCGGTAGATTCACTTAACGATTCAATAGTACTTGTAAAAGTTTATTTGAATAAAAAAACATTTGAATTTGAATATTGTTGCCCAGGAGCGTTCGTCAAGTAAAAGTTTATTTGAATAAAAAAACATTTGAATTTGAATTTGAATGTTGTTGCCCAGGAGCGTTCGTCAAGTAAAAGTTTATTTGAATAAAAAAAAACATTTGAATCTGAATTTTGTTGCCCAGGAGCGTTCGTCAAGTAAAAGTTTATTTGAATAAAAAAACATTTGAATTTGAATATTGTTGCCCAGGAGCGTTCGTCAAGTAAAAGTTTATTTGAATAAAACAACATTTGAATTTGAATTTGAATGTTGTTGCCCAGGAGCGTTCGTCAAGTAAAAGTTTATTTGAATAAAAAAAACATTTGAATTTGAATGTTGTTGCCCAGCAGCGCTCGTCAAGTAAAAGTTTATTTGAATAAAAGCACATTTGAATTTGAATTTGATTGTTGTTGCCCAGGAGCGTTCGTCAAGTAAAAGTTTATTTGAATAAAAAAAAACATTTGAATCTGAATTTTGTTGCCCAGGAGCGTTCGTCAAGTAAAAGTTTATTTGAATAAAAAAACATTGAATTTGAATATTGTTGCCCAGGAGCGTTCGTCAAGTAAATGTTTATTTGAATAAAACAACATTTGAATTTGAATTTGAATGTTGTTGCCCAGGAGCGTTCGTCAAGTAAAAGTTTATTTGAATAAAAAAATCATTTGAATTTGAATATTGTTGCCCAAGAGCGCTCGTCAATAAAAGTTTATTTGAATAAAACAACATTTGAATTTGAATATCGTTGCCCAGGAGCGTTCGTAGCCGGTCTGGACGCCGGTCTGGTCTACAACTCGTTCCCGAAAATGGGCGACCGCTGGATACCGGAAGACGTCCTGGCGTTCTCGCCCCGGATGCGGAACTTCACCGAGAACCCCACCACTGTGCAGTTGGATCACCGGATCCTGGGCACGGGCACCCTGGTGGCGGCCAGTTGTCTGTGGCTGGTGGCTCGCGGCAAGCCACTGTCGCCGGTGGCTAGGCGGGTGGCTAACGGCGTTGGCGCTATGGCTTGGCTGCAGGTTGGTGATTTTTTTTTTTATCCACTACTAGGTAGCCCTTGACTGCGATCTCATCTGATGGTAAGTGATGATGCAGTCTCAGATGGTAGCGGGCTATATTAAACCCATACCCCTATTCGGTTTCTACACGGCATCGTACCGGAACGCTAAATCGCTTGGCGAAACGTCTTTGCCGGTAGGGTGGTAACTAGCCACGGCCGAAGCCTCCCACCAGCCCAGACTAGGGAAAATTCAGAAATTATAAATTTTCAAACCCTGCCGGAGATCGAACCCGGGACCTCCGCACGTTAAGGCAACAGCGCTCAACACTGCGCCACGGAGGTCGTCAGTAAGAATATTTTGTGCCAATCATTTATTTATCTACCGTACCGAATACCGTAAGTAATTATCACCATCATTGACCGAGCGAAGGATATTTTTTGTGAATCACTGGATATTGAACTATAGTGTTATATATTTTTGGAATTGTGGCGGTCTTCGTAGTCCGCACATAATCCAATAGATGGCGTTACTAGTACGATGCACGCGACCACGAAGAGCCCAACTCACGGTTACGAAGCGTTCTCTGAATTACGCTATATATACGACCTCCAAAGATGCACGGTCGGACCAGTGGTCCCCGACACAGAGTACATTATATATACTGGTATAGAGTTGCTACTCGACTTTCCATGTACAGCGACATCTATCGGGAAGTTGTCCAACATAAAATATGTATATATATATATAACCATAGCACAATGCTATAGTACTATATAATATTACAAAGAGTATTGTTTAATAATTTATCTTAATTTTTACATGATCACCTAATTCTGCAACTATAGAATTATGTGACCTTGTAATAATTAAGATAAATTATTATACGATAAACACAAACTGTAAAGATGTTCAGATGTTAGTAAATGAAACGCATGTTGATTATTTTCTCTTATATTCTCAATTACAAAAAATATACATAAAGCATAACAATTATTCCACAGTTTCATGTTTTTCACATCGTACACACTTAATACACACTCTATTAATTTCACATTGTAACGAATTTATCAAAAAAAATAATAATTTTGTCCACCCGGCATCCGGCATGCCAGAAAACGTCAATGTCAATGTCGAATTTCAAACTTTAAAATGGCGGCTGTCCACGTTTGGAAATTAAAACACAAATGTTTCATTAAACTTCTAACTCATTCCACTAAACTAAATTTATAACAGATAAATCTTTATAAATTATCTAAGTTTATATTCTGCTCAAAAAAAAAAAGGTTTTATATATTATTAGCTTTGTGTTTATATAAATGGCAAAATCAGTAATTTATCTAAAACATAAGCTTCTGAACGAACACTGATTTCAGCGCCATCACAGACCCTGAGCACAGACTTTTGAGTATACACACTTCCAGTACAAGATAAGCGCCATGAGCGCCATCCTTTAGGGAGTTGTGGAACTAACATCCCCATACAACAGAAAAATGTTCTAAGTGCAAAGGCCCTGGTCCCCGAGCTCAACACCCACTCGGAAGATGATCATCCTCTGTTGCGGTCGAGCCATATCACCTGCTCCCGTATAAAATCTACTCATCATATTCTGGATGATGATTATATAGTTAAGTAATCTTATTTTCGATTTATTTTTTTCAACTTTAGTCTTTAATGCGGGACCATGGTCACCCCGTCATTTTTTTTAATAACTTAACTAGCCTATGTCACCCGGAATAAGCTAGGGATTCTAACGATACCTCATTTATCAGAATCGGTTCAAGCGTATAGAAGTTATGGTGGAATATACAAACTTACATACATACATACATACATACATACATACATGAACCCTGAAAACAATATTCCTTTTCAGGCAGTCGTATGAAAAATGTTTATCCTTCCAGGTGGGTCTGGGCATCCTCACGCTTCTGCACTACGTCCCGACTCCGCTCGCCGCGAGCCACCAGTCCGGGTCTTTAATTCTCCTCACTTTGGCCATTTGGCTCACCCACGAGGTTAAACTACTCAAGTATATACCTAAATAAACTGTACTATGTATGTCACCGTAAGATTATAAAAACCGTTAGATTATAATCTAACTCGCGAAATTGCAAACTGTCGAAAGATTACAATTTAACGTATTATTTTTCGTTAAATTGTAATCTGTTAGGTTTATTAACCCGATAGAACCTAACTATCTGTTTATTTATGTCGAACCCTAACCTAACCTACAAGAAACAGACAAGAAAACGTAAATACAATGAATATTTCAAAAATTGACATTGAACGGTTCACAATCGTTAGACAGTTTACAATTTCGCGAGTTAGATTATAATCTAACGGTTTTTATAATCTTACGGTGACGTGTACAAATGTATGATGAAAATATGTGTTCACTTGAAATTCTGTTATTTAGTTCTTTATGACAGTTTTAACAATATTTCGTCAATGAAATCAAAGTGCACAGGCCTTTCTGCTATCGATTAAAGCAGTATTATTTTAATATAAAGTTCTTGCTCCAGAATTATAGTCCTTATTTTAATGACGGTAAGGCACGTCGTATAAAACTGCAATTTTAAAATAATACTGCTTTAAGCGATGGTAGTAAGATTACTGATGAAATATTCTTTGAACAAACGCGCAGTTTCGATGAGAACGGTTACTTTTCAGATAAGGAAAACTGATTTTTAGATTGAATGACGTCATCGTAAATTCAAAATGGCCGATCGCATTGAATTTACTTTTATTCGTCATTTAACACAACCAGTTTTTAATTATGTAATAATTATGTTTGTTAGGTAACTTGTAAGTACCATGCATTTGTATTATAATTTATGTACTTCTATTGAAATAAAGAACTGATGTAGTTTAGTTTTTTAAGTTAAAGTCAATAAAATATGAGTTTGTTACATTTTTTTTTTTTTAATAACCAAAAATCGGTCGCGAAGCTTCGTCAACCGATTTTCTGATGTCAGCTGAGTCCCTTAAACATATTTCAAGGTAAAGTGAAATAAAACAATACAAAAAGTTATTCACAAGGTGATTTTATTTGCAAATTTAAAATGTAATTATTGCTTACACACACTTCTATTGTTTATGTACAAAATGGAGACGATGTGCCCAATTCTGTAAACTTAAAATATAAACTAATAAATTAGCTTTAAATCTAGCTATGTCCCTTTCCGCGGGGAGTATTATGAAAGGGTTAGCAATATATTTGATGCTGTCACTATAGTTTACAGACTGTGTACAACAGAATTAGCCTTAATTTTCTGGCTATAATAATAGTGGTTACTCATTCGGTCCTATTTTCGTACTAAATTGACAGACTAAAATCATGATATCACATTTCCTGGCGAATATTATTAATATCATGATAGAGTTTCCTATCTAGAAAAGAAAGTTTCTAATTTAGACGTCGTTATTGATCGTTCAGTCACAGACTATAATGCTAAGCGTCCACTTGTCCTTATCGTACGCATCGCATCAAACGGATGTTTTTTTTTATCCACTACAAGTTAGCTCTTACTGCGACCTCACCTGATGGTAAGTGATGATGCAGTCTAAGCGGGCTAACCTATTAGGGCATAACAGTTATATTAAACCCATGCCCCTATTCCCTCCCTCCCACCAGGCCAGACCAGGGAAAATTCAGAAATTATAAATTCCCAAATCGACCCTAGACCCGAGAGTAAATATACTACCTACTATTATTTTAAAAAGAAATCGAGAAAATGTTCATTCATAAATATCAAGTTTTACGTATAAATACCCAACCTCCGCATGTTTTTTTTTTGGATATTTTTGTACAAGTTTTGGTCCATACCATACTACAACCCAGCCAAGTTTCATCGTCTGAGGATTTAATGCGGGGGTCTCCATACAACGAACCCACCCGTTGTCTAGACTATAACTAATAAATTTGACGACCTCTATCGTTAGTTACCTTGCTCAAATACTGTACAGCTGACTGATAAGTGTACGGTCTAAAATGAAGCATTCCGTTGTTTGCTTATGCGTTGTATGAATGATAAATGTCTTTTCATCATATACCTATTCGAAAAACGAATATTGGCTTCGGAGGATAGCGGGAGCAAAATGTAAGTTTTAGGCCCATGGGACTTTTCATTTCTCTGTTCTGATTGGTCCGCGTTCGTGCTTCTGATTGGTGCTTAAACGTATAGGTAAAGTCCATACATAGTACGTTGATACTCCTAGCTTTTTCTCATACGTAATGATGAAAAATAGTGTGTGTCACTCGGGGCCAAATTTTTTGTTCTCGGGCGGCGTATATTAAATTCCTCGCTACGCTCAGGATTCTACTTTAGAATCCTTCACTTCGCTCTGAATTAAAAATAGCGCCCTCGGGGAACAAAAATTTTCTTTTGGCCCCTTATAACACAAATAACTATTTCGCAAGCTGAATTTGTAGAGAGTATGAAATTATGAATTTTTAGTTTGACAATTTAGTTTTAATAAGTTTTGTGGTCAACCGAATTAGCACCATTTGATCAAAGACTTTAAATATTTTATTTTTCATAATATTGCAGCATGTGTATATCAAAAGTAAATTTAAAAGTTTCGTTGCAACAGAAGTCTTTGTACGAGTAGGTATTTTGGTATTCTGAAGATTATCAAGAGATGCGTGGTTTATAGTGGTTATGTACTGGCCTAAGTTTAACATATCATTAAATGACGATACTACGATGGACTGAATACTGATTTTCCCTGTTCACTAAAACTTATAAAATTATTCAGTTCAAAACTCAGTTCCGAGTAATAAAATTGGTAAGTATAGGTATAGTTATTATTTATGTAGTAATAATGTAATGTTATGCATAAAACTGTTTGGTATGGTAAATAATTTGATATTATATTATATAAAAGTTTATTGTCTGGTAATCACAATTAAAATCGGCAAGCTACAAAACCGCATTTAAAATTAGGGTTGTAACGGAACCTCGCCTCCGCCTCCGTAAGTGCGGAACTTTCGCAATAAATCTACCTCCGCTTCCGCATCCGCCTCCGCCGTTTTTTTTGTTGAGTTGTAACGGAGGTTTATTTACGTTGACTTACAATGCGAAAGGTACAAATCGAAGCAAGTGACGTCAATTACACCATTACAGCAAGCAAAAACGCAACTGCCCTAAGAAGATTTCTAAAAAAAAACAAATGTGGGATTCATCGCATTCTAAAATGAACGATGCGATCGGAGTAATCCACTTCCGCGTCCGCTTCCGTTAACCTCCGCGTCCGCGGAGGTAAACCCTTTCACCTCCGCATCCGCTTCTGCTTCCGCTAAGAACACCTCCGTTACAACCCTTATTTATATGTATACCAATTTTAGATGACCAGCTATGCTCAATGTGGCTAATTTTATTGTATACAATCTTTAAATTAAATTAAAATGACGTCTAATTTTACAGTGATGCCTTTCCTAATGCTCTATTTCATAAACACCACTAGATTTAGGTCTGTCAATTTAGTTTAGATATTTTGTACATTACAATAATTAGCCACATTGTCTTTACTCATCACACAAACATCTGAATCTAAGGCTGCTCATTTATTGAGATAATGAGAGCTAGATTTCATGCTCACAAGTTGGTAAGGTCTTAAGTATAGCTGTAAATTCGGTAAACTTTTAACAAAAAATATGTCTGTAAATAGTAAATATACGGGAACCAGGAAAATAATAACCTCCAAATTATCTATTATTTCAGCCCGCGTAGTTAAATAATATCTCTTGACAAACTCCAGTCATGGTTATAAACATAGCTACTGAGGTGATGACTTTTGAAATAGAAACGTGAAATATACAAAACGGTAACATGATACAGGCTGTTAAATTTGTTATAATAATGGGGCCAATTCTATATAACATAATCTCTAAACTGAACTAAAATGACACCTCTTAATCTAGCTCTGTCCCATTCCACAGGAAGAATTATAAAAGGGTTAGCAATAATTTTAATGCTGTCATTTTAGTTTAAACGAGATTGTGTACGACAGAATCAGCCCAATATCTATTTACGTACTTAGTTTGAAAGTCAAGTGTTAAAATTTCGCTACTTTTTTTTATCAACTTTAAGCAAGCCCTTGACTGCGATCACACCAGATGGTGAGTGATGATGCAGTCTAAGATGGCAGCGGACTAACCTGTTAGGGGTATGGCAGTTATATTAAACCCATACCCCTAATCGGTTTCTACACTTCGAAAGGCATGATTTAAATTTCGCTTTATAATCTCTGTATGAATAGTTCTTGAAATTATTAATGTTCGAGTCTAAAATAATGGAAGGCGCAACATTTTTTGATAACGATTTAAAATCAAATTCATTATTTTACTTCGTCTTTTTGTTTTATAGTCCTGCTTTGGATTGTAAATATTCCAAAGTAAATAAAACTAAATTTTAGTTCTTATAGGCCTATTACACATTACACTGCACTTTTAGAGGGCCCTGTGGTAAGGGTGTACGTGGCAGCTAGTTAGAGCTTCGCCTATTACACAGCAATAAGGACCAATTTAGGACCAATTTACTTACTCTCTAAATGTTATTACACCACTGTTTCAAGTGTAAGGGTCCCTGTGAAAAGTGCAGTGTAATAGGCCTATATATCAAAAACAGAGCTGGGCCTCGATTTCATACTAATCTGAAAGTGTGCGTTGTGCATAGGTTAATTACATCCTGAATGATAATCCGATACAGAAATTTTAATTTTAGGTAACTATAGAATTTTAATCGAAGCCTTTCGTATAAAAAAATACTCCCCAAAACAATTCTGCATAAATATCTATTAGTAAAAGTTAATTTTAGAGCAAGTTTTTTGAAAATAATAAAATAAAATCTGTCCTTTTCTAACTCAAATAAGAAGAAGCCGATAACATTTCAAATATACCCTTATAAACATTCAGATCTGTATATTATATTCCTAAATCCTAAATTTATATAATAATATTTATTTACAGATAATGCAGCTATTGATAATTTAGAAATCACGTATATAGCATCTATATTATATATTTGAAATTATGTTTGTATATTTTGAAGTCAGGCCGTTTTAACTTTGCAAATTATAGCAACAACTTATAAGACAATATCAGTATTGTTATTAGCAATTAAATCAGTGGATAATAAAACTTTTCTTTATTCTACCTCTAAATATAGTATATTCAGAAGAAAACGGTTATCTCACTTCTGACAACGATATAAAATTATTCCATTAAGATAATATTATGCTTGTAGAAATTGATTTATTCATTGGACAATGGTAACGATTTTATTATAATTATTAAAACAATCTTATATTTTGAGTATATCAAACGATATATCAAAGAATAATATATTTACCTAATAATTGTAAAGTAACAGACTACCAACATCAGAAGTGGGATAACTCACAATTCTTTGCATTCTCAAAAAAAATATGCAGTCAGTGCTAGTTAGAAATTTTATTAAACCCAATTAATTAAGAAATAGTACAATTTTGTGGTATGTATTTTAGATTTTGATATAAATATAGTAATTGGTCCAAACTGCACAATTTGAGCGCGTTAATTATTATTTGTAACAATTTTATAATACTCATTATTAAATAAGCTAAAATATAGACAATTTAGATTAAAGTCACATAAATTCTCAAGATTTCATAATCATAACCATTCTATATACATGAAATAATAAACACGACAAGATTATATGCCTATATATAAATAGTGTAGCATAATGATACAACCAAATAAAATATATATATTGTGTGAAATCCTATTTCCGCAAGAGGACAAATGTTTGGGACTTTTTTTTCAATACTTTTATATACAAATCATTTTTCATTCTGCGTTATAAAGCAAAGGAATTGGTGAATAAACCATTTTTTATTAATTATAAAAGATTTTCTGTTTTCTAGGTATGTTAATTAAAATAGAGTATGCAATTCAAATGTATTTATTAATTATTATTAATATAATATACTCCATTTCGTATATATACCAACTTAAGATATATTTATTTTGTAAAATAGGTAATAATTATTGAGAAAAATCAATCTCGTAGCACCATAAAATAATTCCTATGTAGATAGAAGGAAAATTATTTTAATATGTGAAATAACGTATATTTAAACTATATTTATTAAAAGTAATTTTTATACACTCAATATATTTGTATTTTTTAAATTTCTGTCTGTCGATGTTTTTGGAAAAACTGAGGTTTTGTATTGTGAGTGGGGCTATATTAGTAGGCTTTTTAGTTTCAATGTATAACTATGGTGCATTATATTATTAATATTTCTTAACAGAATTACAGATAAGTTTCTGAATTTTATATCTGATATTATTTTATTACTAGCTGACACCCGCGACTTCGTCCGCGTGAATTGAGGTTTTTTGATTCCCGTAGGAACTCTTTAATTTTCCGGGTCATAAAGTAGCTTGTGTGTTATTCCAGACTATCTATATCTGTGCCAAATTTCATCCCGATCCGTCTGGATAACACATCCATCCAAACTTTCGCATTTATATTATTAGTATAGATATCACATAAATTATTACACAAAAATAAACAAACAATAAGCAAGAATATATTATATATTCTGTTATTTTATTTCTCATTTATGATATAAAATAAAAACATGGATGAAATTCACATACAAGGAATCTACGTAAGCGGAATGCTATAGGGTTCCATATATTACAAATAGTACTCGCAGGTAGGAAGTTTAAGGCCGCGCTCACTTTGCATGCGTTAATCCGTACGAATATCGTACGAACACGTACGAAAAGCCGCCCACGATCCCATCCTTCTAGTATTAGGGAAGCTTTCACAGTGGATGCGAGTTGATGAGTTGATGAGTTGACGTGGACAATGGACGTCTAAAATTAATCCGAAATTGTTCGGATTTTCAATACGCTTTCGTACGTTGGACATAAAAAATGGACGAAGAAAATTGATTAAATTGGTTTACTGATTTCCTTAGTATTGCTTACATAAACATGAAACAGTATTAGGAAAGCGTTCACACTGGATGCGAGTTAATCACGTGGACAATGGACGTCTAAAATTAATCCGAAATTGTTGGGATTTTAACGCTTTCGTACGTTGAACATAAAAAATGGACGAAGAAAATTGATTAAATTGGTTTACTGATTTTCTTAGTATTGCGTCCATTAACATGAAACAGTATTAGGGAAGCTTTCACACTGGATGCGAGTTAATCACGTGGACAATGGACGTCTAAAATTAATCCGAAATTGTTGGGATTTTAACGCTTTCGTACGTTGAACATAAAAAATGGACGAAGAAAATTGATTAAATTGGTTTACTGATTTTCTTAGTATTGCTTACATAAACATGAAACAGTATTGGGAAAGCGTTCACACTGGATGCGAGTTAATCACGTGGACAATGGACGTCTAAAATTAATCCGAAATTGTTGGGATTTTAACGCTTTCGTACGTTGAACATAAAAAATGGACGAAGAAAAATTGATTAAATTGGTTTACTGATTTTCTTAGTATTGCGTACATAAACATGAAACAGTATTGGGAAAGCGTTCACACTGGATGCGAGTTAATCACGTGGACAATGGACGTCTAAAATTAATCCGAAATTGTTGGGATTTTAACGCTTTCGTACGTTGAACATAAAAAATGGACGAAGAAAAATTTATTAAATTGGTTTAGTACTGATTTTCTTAGTATTGCGTCCATTAACATGAAACAGTATTAGGGAAGCCTTCACACTGGATGCGAGTTAATCACGTGGACAATGGACGTCTAAAATTAATCCGAAATTGTTGGGATTTTAACGCTTTCGTACGTTGAACATAAAAAATGGACGAAGAAAAATTTATTAAATTGGTTTAGTACTGATTTTCTTAGTATTGCGTCCATTAACATGAAACAGTATTAGGGAAGCCTTCACACTGGATGCGAGTTAATCACGTGGACAATGGACGTCCAAAATCAATCCGAAATTGTTGGGATTTTTAATACGCTTTCCGTACGTTGAACATAAAAAATGGACGAAGAAAAATTTATTCAATTGGTTTGCTGATTTTCTTAGTATTGCGTACATAAACATGAATCATTATGGGGTCATTATTTAAGTCTGCCATAATATGACAGAATTCACCGTATGCGTATCTTTTTATACGACTGCCTGAAAATAGGAGTAATATTGTTTTCAGGGTTCATGTATGTATGTATGTGAGTTTCTATATTCCACCATAACTTCTATACGCCTGAACCGATTTTGATAAATGAGGTATCGTTAGAATCCCTAGCTTATTCCGGTTGACATAGGTTAGTAAAATGAAAAAAAAATTGATGGGGTGACCATGGATTTGGATGGAGCATTAAAGACTAAAGTTGAAAAAAATATTCGAAAATAAGATTAAGTAAATAATCATCATCTAGAAAATGATGAGTAGATTCCAAAAATATATAACACTATAGTTCAATATCCAGTGATTCACAAAAAAATATCATTTAATAAAAATGCGAATAAGATTCTATTTAACTAGATTAATTTAGATTTTTAACTTTTTAGTTCGTTTTTTGGCTGGGCAGTCGTGTTTTCAATTTTTTTTATTTATTGATAATATATTTCGCCCACCCATCATTTCTACGACGACGCCGCCGCAGCTTCAGAGTTAGAAGAGAATAATGATCTTGAAGATACAGATTATTATTCATCCCGACCCAACAGGACTTCACGATAGCCATATCACCGAGACACTGCCTATATGACGGAGAAAAACGTATTCAGTGTGTAACTTGTAAAAGTTTATTTGAATATAAACATTTGAATTTAAGAGATACACTGTTTCGTACGACCAGTATTCGTACGTTTACGTACGCGCAAATTCGTATCCAAAATGAGCGCGGCCTTTTGGTTTTATCCATATAACTATAGAGTATAGACGAAAAATATAGTTTATTTGTGGTAACTAACTATTTATTCATTTAAAATTACTTAAATAACACGATTTATATAAATTAAGCCTCAATTTTTCTGTAAACACAAATACTTTTCATACTAGCCAGTTAGTTTTTAATAATTATTACATAATATTATGTTACGTTAGCCTTACCTAAATTATATTTTTATAACCTAAAATTTACAATATAGTTTACGAGAAGGAAAATGGCCGTCAAGTTCATTACTTTACTGGCATATATTTTGTAGCATTTTTAAAATTGATTATTATAAAATAGTCAATTTAAAAAAATACTATTTTTATTGTTAGTAAAAAATAAAACGAACGCAATTTGTTTGTTTTTCTTATTATTATTTTCATAATTATACAGCCTTTTTAACTGAGTTGTCGATCCTTGAATTGAATAAAATAAGTAGATATTTCATAAATATAATAATTTCATTAAACACTCAATATTCAAGGATTTCAACAAAATCTCGAAATTTGCTTAAATGTTAAACACACTGGGTACCTAACAAGTTAAAAATGTAACAAGATTTTTTAAAAAGCATGAAAAAACTTAAAACATAATACATTTCGCGAATTTCTGGCTGGAATTTTCATGTGTTTTTGCATGACCGATATATTTTTAAAGATTCCAATTAGTTTGGCCAAATAAAAATTGAAATATTTTAGGTATACACGATTATTAGGTACAGTCTACAGATACTTGTGTCAACAGTTTTCCCGCATATATTTGGGAAAGTGAGAACATAAAATTATCGAGTCATAAATATGGCAGTGAATCAAATAATATTGATTAAGTATTTTATTAAATTCTTAAACACAGTCAGTATAATTAGGAATAATACATAAATACATACATATAAAAATTTATTGGAGACTTTAATAACTACAATATTATGAAAGAATCCCGTTTCTTGATAATATATTATATAAAGAATTACACATAATGTGGCCCATATATTTATGATCGTTTAGAATACAATAGTAAGCAGTTGAGGATTATATTATGTATATATATATATAATTATGAAATGTATTTTCAAGTTCATTATTCACATTTTGAATATTGAACATACATACATTATATAATTATATTATTTTACATTTTATCACCCTTTTGATCAATTTAGATTGTATTGTATTATAAAGCGATTTATGCAAATAGGTAACCATTTTCTTTTATCAGTATCATAATGAAAACAAAAAAAAAAATTATAAATAAACCTATATTAAATTGGTGCCAAAACAAAGAGTAAAATAAATACAGAATAAAATAATACTTTGTATATTTTGTTTTTTGTGCATTAAACCCTTGTAAAGCCTTCGCTATTTATGTACAGATCTTCAACATAGCATATATTATGTACAAAGCTCGTTCCTAGACATCATTTAGGTCCATCTCTCTCCGATAACTACTTAGTATTGTTACGTGCGTACTAAATGTCTGAACAAGAATTTTGTGAAAAACAATATTAGGCCTTTTGTTTTATGTTTCATTATACCAATCATCAAAATCAGTTCAAAAGATGGGCCATGTAAGCGTAGCAGACAGACAGACACACTTTCGCATTTATAATATTAGTATAGATACGGTTCGCCTTCTGTTTGACATGGACTTTTATGTTGAGTGTTGAATATAAACAGAACTTAACAGACAATTACAACTAAAATTTAACTTATATTACATTTGTCCAACCATTTATATTACTTTTGACATAAACACTACTCCATTACCAAAAAATGCAACACTCCATAGACGCATATCGTTTTTATACAACTGTGAAGTGGCGTGCCCTTTTATCCGATATTTCGTAACTCGTATACTCATCTTCTAATTACGAGTACGTTACAGCAAAAAGAAAAGGCTAAAAAAAAAATGCCATTCATAGTACCGACCTAGAACAGTCTCCGATCGCCATGTCGGAGAAAAAAAGGAACACATTTAAAAAAAAAATACGAGTACGACTTTCCATTTTAAAACAGTCACGGAGGACAACACTTATTCATAAAGAAAGTCGATAGTTATCAAAAATCGCATTAGAAGATCATTGAATCAAACTGCCTAAAGTAAAATAAATGGTCGGACAAAAATATAGCGGTACAGTAGAGTCTATGAGTATGATACAGTTTAGAATATTATGTGCAGCCAGTCTCTGTGGTCAAGGCCCCATCGCCTAGTTGTTACTCCTGTGATCGGTTTACTCTGGAAAATTGTGTTTCTGATATGACTTTTTACATGGATGTATTTGTTTTTGTCTCATGATGAACATGTCAGAACAATAATTCAGTGTGGCTCCTTGTATCTACGGAGGTAAGAATGCTACGGTTCACATGATACTAGGATTAGCTTCGTTGGAATTCGGTTAGGTAAATTGGACGGTACTATTTGGAGATTTGAATTCCAAAAAAAAAATATTCTAATAAATATTATCAGATAGCTTGACGGGTAGATGGAGTTACATTTTCAGCCATTTCACCACAAATACCTATGTTTAGTATGCCTAAAATATTTTCCAGCGCTCAATTGTGCTGATATCGTAATAGCCTGCGATTCAAGCTGACTAGACTAGACACAATCTGCAATGACATGATGTCAGAGACCTTTTTAATGCGACTTTTGCTCTGAATTAGGTGCCACTCACGATGGTCGTAAAGTGGTGTTGTTTTTTTTTTTTCAAGTGGTATCTATGAACTATAAAGCTAATATAAATGTAAATATATTATATTTAATTTTTTTCAAATGGTATTTAAATGAATTATATAGCTAATATATATATATATATATTTTTTAATGCATGTAGTGTGAGTAGCGGCTCTGAATTCTCAAATTTACATGGATGTAGGAATATATGAATGGAACGAGGACTACGATAAAGACTGAGTACATCAGCTATATCGCATTAAATATTTGTCTATTAGCATCAGTGAGTGTGAGTGAAACAACGGCTGTTTTAAACTCAATGTCGAGTTCACAATCCAACAATGTTTAAAAAAAAAGAGCAACTGCTGAGTTTCTTGCCGGCTCTTCTCAAAATCTGCTTTCCGAACCGGTGGTAGAGTCAAAACATGACGTAACATAAAATACACCTGTATGTCCTACATGTTTTAAATAAATTGAATTGAACAAACGGATTATGAACTCGTCATTAAGTTCAAATTGACAAATTAAACCTTTCATCTTTTAATACTGTAAATTTTGAAAATACCATTTCGCTGGGCAAACTGCACGTGACGTTCCGTAAACTTAATTTTGTCGCATAATATATTTTGTTGCCTTGAAATTTGAGGTTGCTAAAAATCTCCCTTCTTGCCCCTATATATGACCTATCACTAGGAAATGAACTTGAAAGATCCAACCTAGTGACAAACTACGTTGGAAATCCTTGATCTATTTGTATTATTAACTAATTTTCACCTGTTTTTATTTATTAGTAACATGGTAGGTAATTGTCAACATGCCATGGCAGACGCATCGGCGTACGTTTAGTAGTACGACGTATACATGTCATATCGGCGTACGTTTAGTAGTACGACGCACAGGTACATTTATTAGCCTACAAAAAAGGCTTTAATATTCATTTTCGCACAAGTGCGGTAATAAAATGGCCGCCAACAACAAAACAACTCGACATAAGTGCTCGATTTTTTATTTTATTTGTTACTTTTACGTACACTCATATCCCTCTATCGCTGGTTATAATTCCTATATGGTGATTTGGTCGCTTAGAAGCTATAATTAGATTACATAAGTTAGGTGTACAATAAAGAGTATTTCATTAATTCATTCAACAACAGCTGTTTCGATACCGCCATCTTTAGCGAGTTTTTTTAAATTTTTGTATGTCTGCTTTACTTCTAAATTTTTTTTTTCCCAATTCGGCAACTTCCTAACTCCGGGCTAGTACTGAGAATTACTTGCCCGAAAAACCCAATACTCGTTATGGCCCGACCCGGGACTCGGACCCGGCACCTCGTCAGCTGCAGTCGAACATTAGACCAACGAGGCGGTGTGTAAAAACCTACTTACCGCACTTATATCACAAACTACTATTACCTGTCGGCCCGTGCGGTAACTAGCTGGGCGGACGCGGTTCAGCATCAGCTATAATGACCTGCACCACGTATCCGGGAGTGATGCGAGCCTCCTCCACCAGCAGTTTGTCCCCCAGCAGCTTACCACCATAGAACCAGCGCTGCCGCCACGGGGATATGTTCTCCTGCGCCTGCGCACACGAGAGAAGCTTTGGGGTCTAGTGGTTACCGAAGTGTAAACTAGATGGCGCTTATTGTATCTACATCACAGGATACAAACTCGTCTTACAACTCGTACGAGACAAGCCTGCATCGCGATATCGAAGTTTTCTGAGAATAGAGGTTCGACTTTCAACGGTCGGACCGGAAGGGTCCCAGGCACAACACCAACCCGGAGGAATTAGTATGGGATTAGTACGAGTACACATCACACATTCGTCCCACAGAGGTTTTAACCACCAACGTGAACGTCCAAACTATGAATATTAATAGTACAGTATAAAAATAATCCCACTTGCTCGGAAATTGTTTCCTTATTAAAAAAAAAACAATAAGAAAGTCGCTGTAACTCTTTTCGGTACGCACGCCAGCAATTTTCCAATATGACAATAATATAATTTACTGGACTTACTTATAAAACATGATGGTGATAATCGGTTACGGTATCTTATAACTAAAGCTACGAGGGTTCCAAATGCGCCCTGCAGCCCTATTCTGTAACTCAGTGGTTATCAAAAAATGAAAGCCACTGAATTATATTTGTTATCCATTGAAGATTTGCTATGAAATGTTCTTTCATTTTTTCATAGTAAACCTTCAATGGACAAAATATATATGTCAGTGGCTTTCATTTTTCGATAGCCACTGAGTTACAGAATAGGGGAGCTGGTTTAAGAAGAGCCCACAGCAAACTCAGCCGGGTATTTTTTTATCACTATGCCTCAGCTCCGGGTGCGCTAAGGCGGATACTCACGTGCAGCTTGGCCTTGCAGTGCGCAATGCTATGCCTCAGCTCCGGGTGCGCTAAGGCGGATACTCACGTGCAGCTTCGCCTTGCAGTGCGCAATGCTATGCCTCAGCTCCGGGTGCGCTAAGGCGGATACTCACGTGCAGCTTCGCCTTGCAGTGCGCAATGCTATGCCTCAGCTCCGGGTGCGCTAAGGCGGATACTCACGTGCAGCTTCGCCTTGCAGTGCGCAATGCTATGCCTCAGCTCCGGGTGCGCTAAGGCGGATACTCACGTGCAGCTTCGCCTTGCAGTGCGCAATGCTATGCCTCAGCTCCGGGTGCGCTAAGGCGGATACTCACGTGCAGCTTCGCCTTGCAGTGCGCAATGCTATGCCTCAGCTCCGGGTGCGCTAAGGCGGATACTCACGTGCAGCTTCGCCTTGCAGTGCGCAATGCTATGCCTCAGCTCCGGGTGCGCTAAGGCGGATACTCACGTGCAGCTTCGCCTTGCAGTGCGCAATGCTATGCCTCAGCTCCGGGTGCGCTAAGGCGGATACTCACGTGCAGCTTCGCCTTGCAGTGCGCAATGCTATGCCTCAGCTCCGGGTGCGCTAAGGCGGATACTCACGTGCAGCTTCGCCTTGCAGTGCGCAATGCTATGCCTCAGCTCCGGGTGCGCTAAGGCGGATACTCACGTGCAGCTTCGCCTTGCAGTGCGCAATGCTATGCCTCAGCTCCGGGTGCGCTAAGGCGGATACTCACGTGCAGCTTCGCCTTGCAGTGCGCAATGCTATGCCTCAGCTCCGGGTGCGCTAAGGCGGATACTCACGTGCAGCTTCGCCTTGCAGTGCGCAATGCTATGCCTCAGCTCCGGGTGCGCTAAGGCGGATACTCACGTGCAGCTTCGCCTTGCAGTGCGCAATGCTATGCCTCAGCTCCGGGTGCGCTAAGGCGGATACTCACGTGCAGCTTCGCCTTGCAGTGCGCAATGCTATGCCTCAGCTCCGGGTGCGCTAAGGCGGATACTCACGTGCAGCTTCGCCTTGCAGTGCGCAATGCTATGCCGCGCGCACACCGGCAGCTCCAGGTCAGCGCCGCCGGTGGACAGCCGCAGCCGCAGCGCTAGTGCCGCACCGCCGTCCACGGGCTCCGAGCACTCTGCCGGTGAGTCTCGCCCGCTGGCTTCCTTCACCATGTTTATCGGCGCCGATAGGCAATATATCGGTACCTAAACCAAATGGAATGTATATTTCACCGTAAGATTGTAAAAACCGTTACATTATAATCTAACTCGTGATATTGCAAACTGTCGAAAGATTACAATTTAACGCATTATTTTTCGGTAGATTATAATCTGCCCCCCAATTGTGTAAGAATTGTCGATCAAATCGTCTAAGTTCGATGTCAAAGTAAAATAAACCATATCATTATTGGGTTAGAGCTCAATTCCGTGTATCCATTCTTATACGTTTATGTATGTCCGATACCATAAACGTATGAGAATGGATACACGAAATTGAGCTCTATTTCAATGCCCTTATGGTTTACTTTACTTTGACGCCGAACTTTACGATTAGATCGGCAATTCTTACATAATCACACCTCTGATAGATATATTAACCCGATAGAACCTACCACTACCTGATTATTTATGTCGAACCCTAACCTAACCTACAAGAAACAGACAAGAAAACGTAAATACAAGGAATATTTCAAAAATTGACACTCAGCACATTGAACGGTTCACAATCTTTCACAAATTTCAAAGCCCTATATAACCCTGAGGGGTTGAATTTTCAAAAATCCTTTCTTGGCGGATGCCTACGTCCTAATAGCTATCTATATGCCAAATATCAGCCCGATCTATCCAGTGTATGAGTTGTACGTTTAAAGATCAATCAGTCAATCACCTTTTCTTTTTATATATGTCACCGTAAGATTGTAAAAACGGTTAGATTGTAATCTAACTAGCGAAATTGTCAACTGTCGACAGATTGTGAACCGTTCAATGTTCTGAGTGTCAATTTTTTAAATATTGATTGTACTTACGTTTTCTTGTCTCTTTTTTGTAGGTTAGGTTAGGGTTCGACACAAATAATCAGGTTCTATCGGGTTAATATACCTAACAGATTACAATCTACCGAAAAATAATGCGTTAAATTGTAATCTTTCGACAGTTTGTAATTACGCGAGTTAGATTATAATCTACCGGTTTTTACAATCTTACGGTGACATATACATACTACATGATGCCCGTGATTTCGTCAGCGTGGATTAAGGTTTTTTGATTCCATTGGGAACTCTTGAATTTTCCGGGATGAAAAGTAGCCTATGTCCTTCCCCGGGATACAATCTATCAATGTACCAAATTTCTTCAAAATCGGTTGAACAGATAGGTCGTGAAAGCGTAGCAGACAGACACACTTTCGCATTTATAATCTAATATTATAAAGAGGAAAGATTTGTGTTTGTTTGTTTGTAATGGATAAACTCAAAAAGTACTCAACCGATTTAAAAAATTCTTTCACCCATAGAAAGCTACATTATCAGCAAATAACACAGGCTATATTTTATTTCCACAAAAATTAGAGATCCTTACTAAAAATGCAATAATGTGAACTATGTCGGAAATAATCGTCTCCTTTAAGAGCTTACGCGCTGCGTAAATGGTTAAAGTTACACGAAAACCATTTATAGTGGAATTGTTCCTCTCAAAAAGTTCTAAAAAAAATGACCACGATAGCATATATCTATCTTTTAAGGTTAACTCACAATAAAAAAAATTTAGCCTAAACCAATGCACCAATTATACTTGCGAAGGTGTTTTACCGACAAAGTTTTAATATTTGTCAAAATAAATATGTTATTCATCTCAAGTATTTAATTAAGATAAAAATTGTCCTTTACATCATGGCTGGCGGCTGTGACGGGTGTGGTGAGGGCGGGGAGTACTCTTACAATGTAATATTAAAATGTAAAACCTGCCCACTGCCCACTGGCTCTATTGGGTATGGACTATTAGGAGTATTAGTGCTACCCGTGCGAAGCCGGGGCAGATTGCTAGTATTAGTATATGGATAGTATGGATTAGTATGGATTTATATTTTACTTCTAAACAATACTAGTTGATTCTATTGCAGTGCCAAAAGCGACCATGTTTCCACAAGAGATGTGCTACATTGCTAAGCTATACAGATGCATGTCAAACCCACCAATAGGAGAGCTTGATCTAAGAATCTCGACAAGCTATGAAAATAAACCAATAAAACTTGCTATTCAAGTTTTCCATATAGAGATATGGAAATCTTGAATAGCAAGTTTTATTGGTTGATTTTCATTGGTTGTAATTATTTACTGGTTGCTTACCCCTCACCATTGAAGATGTAAGTAATTAACTACATCAGAAACATAATTCACCCCAAAAAAACCCTACTCATTTCTTTTTTATCCACTACAAGTTAGCCCTTGACTGCGATCTCACCTGATGGTAAGTGATGATGCAGTCTGAGATGGTAGCGGGCTAACCTGTTAGAGGCATGGCAGTTGTATTAAACCCATACCCCTATTCGGTTTCTACACGGCATCGTACCGGAACGCTAAATCGCTTGGCGGCACGTCTTTGCCGGTAGGGTGGTAACTAGCCACGGCCAAAACCTCCCACCAGGCAAATTCATACCAGTCATCAGTCTCAATCCCATTTGAATATCGAATTCACAATCAATGGGGCACCTTACTAAACCCTACGGCTTAAGCAATGGCCTATGGATTTCGCACTTTCAAAATGTCTTGAGGCCATTGACTTAGGCTGTGGATTATGGCGGGCACGCAATTTCCGTAGTTTTGTAGGGGGCCCAATTTTGGATTACAGATTTCACATTCACAATCTAAGTTTGGTTTAATAGTGCATCTTTAATCATATAATTTATCGTCAATGGCGCGAGATTTATACTGTCAGGTTGGTCCATTGTAAATTTGTTGCAGATCTGATCAACAGTTCAGAGATGGAAGGACGAACTCCAAATTGGGTAACACCAAATTAACTATCCGTGTTATAGCATAAAAAAGTAAATTTTAACATTTTAGGTAGAACATAATTTAGATTAAAAGCTCTATTTTTATTTCCAGGATATAACGATAAAAACATTTCAACCACTCTTTAAAAAAAATTGATTCAAAATATCATCATCATAAATATAATATTACTATTATTATAGAAAGTATATCATAAAATCGCAAATGGCTTGTTCTACATATAAGTACAAATGAAAGCAATAAGTAATAAAATATATTTTTCTAGTGATAAAATAATCTATTTAACATAATAAAGAGTTTATATATAAGTTCAGTTAAGTTGAATCATTGAAGAAATGCATTCCACTTGCAGTGAAAGTAGTTAAAATTTAGGTCATGAAAGCTCATCTCAGATTGTTGCATTGCATTTATGATATTATATATTAAATTTCAAAATAAGTAAATAAGAGAGTCCCATCCATATTTCTATATCAATGCTTTACTAATATTATAAATCTGTCTGTCTATCTGCTACTCATTCATGGCCCATCTGTACAACCCATTTTGATGAAATACGGTATAGGGAAAGTTTGCATCCTGGGGAAAGACATAGGCTAGGCTTTTATCCCATTGTGGGCATCATTTAGTATTTTACACTTTACATTCTGTCCTGTCCCAGATATGCCTGCTTCAGGCAGGTTTATCTTAGGTTATCCTTAGGTCTAAAAGTTTTTTATTAAGGTTCAACAAATAATAAATTACTCTGTAAAATACAAGACACCCATCATAATTAGGAGTAATTATAAATGAGGAGAGTTCTGTTAAGAGTTTTAGTGTTCTGTGAGCATAGATATTAACTCTACCAACATTCAAAAGTTTTATGCTTAATTTGGCAAGCATTAACTTAGATATAAAACCAATAAATTTTTCAAAGTGGCTCTATTACACTGTTTTACTGGTGTCAGGACACACATAATACCATTAACTGTTAACCACAAACAAAATACCTGGTATCTGGTCCCCCATTCATCATAACACTCAGTGAGGTATCCGTTAGGCACTGAAACACTAGCTCCGTCTAGGATGGCCTGCGCGAGCTGAAAGTCCGTGGCCTCGGCCGCCACTGCCGCCGCCCGTAGTGCGTCCCAGATCTCCTTACGACCTTCGAACGCGGGAGCCGTGTCCCAAAACTCATCGCGTTTACTTCTCAACTGACCCTCCGTCAAAGGCACGTCGGATTTCCACCGTATTGTCTCGTGACACAGCGATTGATTCTTCCGTAGACCGCCTAAAACAAAGGCCGATATTACAGTGACTTTAGGGCGAGTCTCCACGGCGACAGAAAGGCCGAAATGGTCAAATGGTCGGATGACCTACCCGAATTAGGCCGTGACACAGTACCCGATGAATCATCGATGGGCCCGCTTCTACTTCTAGTTATTCCGATGCAGCCACCCATATTAATCACATTCTACAACCACCCATTTAGACGATATTTACAAAAAAATATTTAACAAATAACATTTTCATTGCCTGTCCACTCCTGTCAAAAAGATAGCTGTACATGTTTTGTTAATGCAAATTACAAAAGGTTTTGCTGAGCAAACGTCATTGATAAATAGTAAAACTAGCTATTTCTCTTGTAAACTAAATTCCTTTAAAATAAGCTTTATTATGAAATTTATTAAAGATCTATGCTTTAAAATAATTTTGTAGAGATATACGAGTTTCAATATTATTCATTGGACTATCTACTTGTCACTTTTGCTGATTAAACAAAACGCTTTTGCCATACCTATTTAATTATTATTATTTTGTGTAGACCGTAGGTAATTTGGATTTTGGATCCGTTTGTAAGTACCTATCTAATGAAAATTATTTTCATGACTTCCATTGTATCTTAAAGCAATTTTGTAAAACATCTTTGTCGTCCAAACGGGTCCAAAATCCAAATTAAGGTAAGTGTCCCAAGTGTCCCCTATACCTATCGGTATATTAAGTCAGTTATTCTGGTTCTCCTACGGATCCCTTCATTTCTGATTTGACTGCAAGCATAGCTCTCTCCATCGACTGCTGAGTGAGCCCGAGCTTTCATATCAGGCCCATAGTAAGCCCATAATAGGCGATTAAAGTAAAACTTCAAGACCTTCTTTAGTTTGATTTTTAAATGTTCACTTGAATTTAATGCCAATGGTAATGTACACCCAATGATCTTAGTTTTCTTCTAAGATCATTGTGTACACCTAAAATAATATTTCTTCTTTTCTGTCTTCTTTAATCTGCTTAGCTTTCAAAGTCAAACTAGTGCCATCATCAAGTGTACCAGTGTTAATAATTATACACGAAAAACTGTGTTTGTTAGCTGGGTTGTCCTTCAATCACGTCGCAGCGGAGCAAATGTGTGATATCTATCTTACTAGTTATCCGGGAAAACTAAAGAAAGAAAACGTTTTTATTCGATCACAATATTCAGTTATGAAACTATCAAATTAGATATAGCAACAAAGTTGTGTGACCAAATACAGTTCTCCAGCTCATGTTACAGCAGGCTGCAGCGCTGGTTTTGAGTGGAAACTGGTGAAGAGCTGTTGATTGGTGAAGAGTTTTTAAAAATTATTAAAAAAAATAACATCTAAAAAAGAAGAAACCACAGAGAAGAAACGAATACCTTAAGTGAACTTGGGGGATTAAAAGTTGGCAGCACTGATCAGTGTCAATGTCAAAATGTCAAAGCAAAACTAAGCATTAATTTTTCCGCTTTGATTTCCCGAAGCCTATTTAATTTTATATAGACAAATGCAAAAAAATCTAAACAGGACAAATAATACGCAAGATGTCGAATGATTTGTTTAGTATTGAAAATTACAAAATAACCAATGTAAGTGCGTTTTCTATTAAATGTATAAAAAGTTTATCTGGCTATCATCTCGATATTAAATTATGTTAATCGTGTTTCGATAATTATGTTAATTTTAGTTATCATGTTGTCTTTTTAGGCTGAGCCAACGGCATACTATGTCTCAGAGTTTATAACACAAGATGAGGAAAAGTACATCATATCGAACATCTACTCTTCACCTAAACCGAAATGGACGCAGCTATCCAACAGAAGATTACAGAATTGGGGCGGAATTCCTCACAACAAGGGCATGATAGCTGAGGGAATACCCCAGTGGCTGCAAAAATACCTAAACAGTATACATTCTTTAAATCTAATGGCTGGAAATAAGCCTAATCATGTTTTAGTCAATGAATACTTGCCTGGACAAGGAATCTTACCTCATTTGGATGGATGTTTATTCTATCCAACGATAACTACAATATCTATTGCTTCACACACTGTTTTGAAGTTTCTAGAACCAATTTCTACTGAGAACAGTGTGTTAAAACCTGTTTTCTCAATATTACTAGAACCAAGAAGTCTATTAGTTCTCCAAGATAAGCTGTTCCATTATTATTTACATAGTATCGAAGAGGTAAATGCAGATTTACTAGATGACTCTATTGTAAATTTAAACATGTGCTCTAATAAATATGTTAAGGGTGTTACAGTGCCTCGTGAAACTAGAATTTCTTTGACAATAAGGCATGTGCCTAAAACAACGAGTTTTAAAATTAATATTGGTACTAAAAGATGATGAAAAGATGTGTGCACTTTCAGTACTTACGTAGGTGCATAAAAATGCTATTAAGACCAGCAAATTTAAATATATTTATTTGTTAAACTATTCATGTAATTATATTTACTTAATATTGTAAAAAAATGTACAGTAAATTATATATTTTTTTAAAATACATAAGTACTTATTAGCTGATACCTGCAACTTTGTCCGCATGGTTTAAGTTTTTTTTATTCCCACTGGAATCTATGTCACTCTCCAGGTCCTCAACTATACCCATGCCAAAATCATGTTGATCTGTTGCGGCGTGTTTGAAGTACAAGCCAACAAAAGAACACATTTTTGCATTTATAATATTAGTATTATGTTATTTTGTACATAATTAGGTACCCTGCCTATTACATAATATATTTTTGTATGATATTCTACATTCAAAATGATTTTTCTAATAAAATAAATCTAGTAGGCATGATTTTTTTATTACAAGACACATTTTATTTTACACATTTTTGAATTGATCAAGTATTATTTTTATAATGTTTTTCAGTAAATTGTTTCCGAGTATGAATATATTTCGTAGTAGAATACATTCTGGTAGACTACTTGTGAGGAACTGCAGCGGGGATTCAGCAAGTGATTGTGTTAAAAACACTGGAGAAGAGGAAAAACTCAATGAAGTACAGGGGAGTGGTGGAGAAGGAAATAAGGTAGGTACAATTATTATTTATTTATTTATTCACTTCTTACATCATCTTTACAGGAATTCCTAATACGATGGTGCAGTTACAATATTTATATCTGGCTTAGCTTATACAAATGTGCAAAGCCTAATATCCTATTAAAAATGAAAAATAAAATAAAAAAAAATATCACCTACTTACTTATAACTTATAGTCCACATTGCTCTGTGAGTTCACTCAGAGAACAATAAAATATGTCAATCTCTACGGCTATAATATGTGAGTGAGGTTCCGCTCTGCTCCACATACCTCTCTGGGGCACACAGCCTCACCTGTGCCAGTAGGTCTGCATTGCATACCTTCCCCCTGATTAACTTAAAAATATACGTTACGAGCGTAAGCTCCCTCCTCACCCTCAGCTCCTTGTACCCAACCATCCCTAAAACGAATAATGTTGGGTACATCGACGGATAAAATGGATATGTCACCGTAAGATTGTAAAAACCGTTAGATTATAATCTAACTCGCGAAATTCTAAACTGTCGAAAGATTAGAATTTAAGGCATTATTTTCCGGTAGATTGTAATCTGATAGGTGTTTAAACCCGATAAACCTAAGTGCCCGGTCTGCGGCCGGGCACTACTTGATTATTTATGTCGAACCCTAACCTAACCTACAAGAAAGAGACAAGAAAACGTAAATAAAATGAATATTTCAAAAATTGACACTCAGAACATTGAACAGTTTACAATCTTTCGACAGTTTAGAATTTCACGAGTTAGATTATAATATAACGGTGATAGATACACCCCATATGACATACGCCCAGATGACTGCATTAAGTACCTTCTATTTGACTCTTAACTAGTGCATTGTATAAGGCGACGATAGCTTTTATATTAGTAAAGCTGTGAACTGTACGGAGCATAAAACCTAAATTCCTATAAGCTTTTTTACAGCATTTAATGATATGACCGCGAAACGTTAGCTCAGTGTTCAACCTAACCCCCAAGTCTCTGACCTCTGCAACTCTGGAGATCGGTACCCCGTCTTTCTTATAATTATAACTAATAGGAGCATGTGAACGAGAGAACGTTAGCGCTGCACACTTTGAGGTATTAAACTGCAAGAGGTTGTCCTCGCTCCATCTTACGACTCTGTCGATGTCCTTCTGCAGCCTCCTACAGTCAGTCTCGTCATCTATTGCTAGAGAGAGCTTAAGGTCATCCGCAAACAGCAAACATTTAGCGTCCCTGACTACATTAGGTAAATCATTTATCATCAAAATAAACTGCAAGGTTTCCAAATTACTGCCCTAACTTACACCAGACCTCGTGAAATACGGCTCAGACTTATACCCTCTGTATTCCACATATTACTGCCTATCTCACATGTAACTTGCAAAGAAGTGTAGTAAATGTGGGGTGAACCCGACTGCTGCTAACTTTTTAAGCAATACATCGTTGTCCACTAAATCGAAAGCTTTTCCGAAGTCCGAGTATGCTGCATCAGTCTGGTCTCCCTGGGTGCAGATGGGTCGTGAGGTAAGAGGACAATATATTTCACACTAGCTTACGTCCGCGAGGATAGAGGTTTATCGGTTCCGGCGGGAACTTATTTGATTGTTTGATTTTCCGGGATAAAGGTAGCCTATTTGACAGCCCATCCATCCAAACTTTCGCATTTATAATATTAGTATAGATATATGTACTTACTTACCTACGGATTTATGTGCAGATGGATGAAAAAGCATTTTAAGCGACAAGATCTTATAACTAATGTGATTTCAGTTCTGGGGTTCCACTTCCCAGCAAGCCAAGGCATCACACGGGAGGCTTCAGCCATCATTAGTTGCTCATCTACCCTATTTCATAGAGACTGATACTTAAGGGGCACAAGTTTAATTAAACTGCCATACCTCTTCTAAGTTACCCTGTTAAGACCACCAGCCACGTGAAATTGTAGTAAAGGGCTTATTGAATAAAGAACAATACTTCATATAATATTTAAATATTATGTCAGAGTGGGCTCGTGCTCGGCGTGTACGAGTCTGGTGATAAGTTCGAGCTGACTCCGGCTGCTGAGGAGATCAACCAGAAGAGTGGCGGCAAACTGTGCAGATATTTGAACGAGTAAGTTTCAAGCTTTTAATAATATTGATTCAATTCAATTCAATTTATTTAATACGTGTAGGACATACAGGTATCTCTTATTTTATGTCATGTTTTGACTCTACCACTGGTTCGGAAAGCAGTTCTGCTGATAAGAGCTGGCAAAAAACTCGGCAGTTGCTCTTTTTTATACGACTGCCTGAAAAGAGGAGTATATTGTTTTCAGGGTTCATGTATGCATTAATGTATGTACCTATGTATGTATGTATGTGAGTATGTATATTCCACCATAACTTCTATACGCCTCAACCGATTTTGATAAATGAGGTATCGTTAGAATTCCTAGCTAATTCTTGGTAACATAGGCTAATAAAATTAAAAAAAAATTATGGGGTGACCATGGTCCCGCATTAAAGACTAAATTGAAAAAAAAAATTCGAAAATAAGATTAACTATATAATCATCATCTAGAAAATGATGAGTACATTCCAAAAATATATAATACTATAGTTTAATATAAAGTGATTCACAACAAAATATCATTTAATAAAAATGTGAATAAGATTCTAATTTAACTAGATTAATTTAGATGTTTTACTTTTTAGTTCTTTAGTTCTTAGCTAGTTAGTTAGTTAGTAGTTTAGTTCGTTTAGTTGCCAAAAAACTTTGGCAGGGCAGTCGTGTTTTTTTTTTAAATTGAATTACAATTCGTAGGCAAGTATATAAATTAAATATACTAGTGTAAGTTATTATACTATCCTGTGGGGAGCTGGACTCAAAGTCGGTTGCTTCCATACATCTTTGTCATTAAGAAATTCGTCAATTGTATAGTAGGCTCGACTCAACAAGTTTACGGTTATTTTAAATTTGTGTAGTGGAAAATCTGTTCTTTTGGAAACATTATACAAGTCATTTAAAAAAAAATAAAAAACACGACTGCCCTGCCATAAAACGAACTAAAAAGTTAAAATCTAAAATAATCTACTTAGTTAAATTAAAATCCAATTCACATTTTTATTTATGATATTTGTTTGTGAATCACTGGATATTGAACTATAGTGTTATACATTTTTGGAATCTACTCATCATTTTCTAGATGATGATTATATATTTAATCTTATTTTCGAATATTTTTTTTCAAATAAGTCTTTAATGCTTTGTCTCTAATTTCCTCTCTCGTATGAGAGTGGAGGCCTGTGCCCAGCAGTGGGACGTTAATGGGCTGTAGTGGTGGAGTTGAGATCCCCTGGGATCACTATTTTAATTTTATCTTACAGAATATCCTGCCAACTGAAGCCGGGTAAAGCGTTCGTAGTGACGGATGTCGTACCGGAGTTCGGCCCGGTGGCGCTGTCCGCCCTGGGCAAGAAGGATCCGGGATACAACAAGCTTGAAGACCTGGACGAGACCCGGGTTAGGCGCTATTTGCTTTTTTTATGCCACTAAAAGTTAGCACTTGCCTGCGATCTCACCATAAGGTAAATGGTGGATGTCACCAGATCAGACCATAGAAAATTCTGATATTATAAATTGACCCTGCCGGGAATCGAACCCGGGGCGTGAAGACACCCAGGTGTGGTGAGACAGGTGTCGTCAAAAATCCCTTTCGGTGACACACTCGGTACGGTTCTAGAGGAATTCTCTTTCTACGTTTGCTGTTGATTAATTTCCAAAGTTTTCCAAAATACTGATACGTCAAAACTCACACCGGTTCGAAAAAATATTCTACTGAAAAGAGCCAGCAAGAATCTCAGCAGTTGCTCTTTTCTCAAAAAGAAAAATGTTGTGAGTAAACATAAAAAAAATATTTTTGGACTCTATTCCAATATCTTTAAAATGATATACCGCAACCTTATGTAACGCTATAAAAAATATTTTATTTCGCATTCCCTTCTATGAGAGCCACCCTGAAATAAAGATTTATAGTTTTTTTAAGCCATATTTGGCTGGAGGCCATCGGTTTACATATTATATTACGTTCAGTAATTCAGAAGTTATAAGGCTCTGACAGACGGATTGACGGACGGACGGACGAAGTGCAAATTCACTCAAGTAGACTCAGAGACCTTCACTTCGCTCGGTTAATTAAAGCAATGACAAATCCGGGAAGTCTTGGAAGCATGTAATCTGTCGTGGTTGTCAGGAGAACGTGCGCGTGATGGTAGGGGCCGGTGTTCAAGCGCTGTCGGAGCGCGGTTGTGAAAGCATCGCTGTGGAGGGCGCGGCCGCTACTGACGCCGCAGCCGAAGCCGCACACCTTGCTGCCTGGAGGTTAGACATCACCATCACCTGACAAAAAGGAGTGACATCACCATCACCTGACAAAAAGGAGTGACATCGCCATCACCTGTGACATCATCATCACCTGACAAAAAGGAGTGACATCACCATCACTTGTGACATCACCATCACCTGTGACATCACCATCACCTGACAAACAGGAGTGACATCACCATCACCTGTAACATCACCATCACTTGTGACATCACCATCACCTGACAAACAGGAGTGACATCACCATCACCTGTGACATCACCATCACCTGACAAAAAGGAGTGACATCACCATCACCTGACAAAAAGGAGTGACATCACCATCACCTGTGACATCACCATCACCTGACAAAAAGGAGTGACATCGCCATCACCTGTGACATCATTATCACCTGACAAAAAGGAGTGACATCACCATCACTTGTGACATCACCATCACTTGTGACATCACCATCACCTGACAAACAGGAGTGACATCACCATCACCTGTGACATCACCATCACCTGACAAACAGGAGTGACATCATCATCACCTGTGACATCACCATCACCTGACAAAAAAGAGTGACATCACCATCACCTGACAAAAAGGAGTGAAAAAAAGAAAATCTCTTTTTTCCTACTTGCTCGGAAATTGCTTCATTATTTAAAAAACAAAACGTCAATACAGCGTGGGTTACGCCATCTATCGGCAGTGTAGAAAAGCTTTCTTAACAAATTCTATTTATTGTTTCTTCGCTTTATAATTACTATGCAAGTCTCGGCCGAAATAGCAATTCACGCCCTCGTTTACTTAAAAAGGCCTCGGCTTCGCCTCGTTCTTCCAATATAGCAAAGCCGTGAATTACTTTATTTCCGGCCTCGTCAGTTTAATCTTTAATTAGCTATTATTACACACAATTTGAATCAGTAGATTGAAATTGTTTCTATACAATTCACATGCATATGGCTCATAGTCATTCAGATTGCAGCGATTTGCTTGATAGATTTTTTTTTCAAAACTGTATGAGTGAGGCATTCAGTTTTTGACATGGAATTTTGGTAATATTCAGCTCCCGATTCCTCGGATCTGGCACAGAGAGTATAGATCTGTCACTGTCAGGTTCGAGGAGTTCAAGTCGTGCGGCGCTCGCAGCCGCACACCCCAGCTGTCGCTGATTCAGATTGCAGCGATTGGCTTGATAGATTTTTTTTCAAAACAGTATGCGTGAGACATTCAGTTTTTGACATGGAATTTTGGTAATATTATAACCCCCAGCCCCCGATTCCTCAGAGCTGGTACGCGGACTATAGATCTGTCAGTGGCGTGCACAGGTTTTGAAGCTTGGGTAGGCATTAGTTAGTCAGAATACCTATTTACTAGCTGTTTCGAGCCCATTTGGGTAATCAGTGCTTTTACGCCGCTATGAACTGCACGCCACTGAGATCTGTCACTGTCAGGTTCGAGGAGTTCAAGTCGTGCGGCGCTCGCAGCCGCACACCCCAGCTGTCTCTGTACGACAGCGAGGGGCAGGAAGCGTGGGACGCGGGTTCGGTGCTCGGGCGCGCTCAGAACTGGGCGCGCTTCCTGTCCGACATGCCCGCCAATAAGATGACGCCCGTCGACCTCGCTCAGGTGACCACATCCATCATCATCACCATAACCATTCATCTTTTTTTTTTTAGTTTCCGCGTGAACCAAAAAACCTCAAACCACGCGAGCGAAGACGCGGGCATTCGCTAGTATTACATACACACGTGTCGAATTGATAACCTCCTTTTATTGATGCTGTCAACAATACCACCGTTAACCCCCAGGCGGCTATAGACGTGCTCTGTCCCCTGGGCACATACACACGTGTCGAATTGATAACCTCCTCACCCCCAGGCGGCTATAGACGTGCTCTGTCCCCTGGGCACATACACACGTGTCGAATTGATAACCTCCTCACCCCCAGGCGGCTATAGACGTGCTCTGTCCCCTGGGCACATACACACGTGTCGAATTGATAACCTCCTCACCCCCAGGCGGCTATAGACGTGCTCTGTCCCCTGGGCACATACACACGTGTCGAATTGATAACCTCCTCACCCCCAGGCGGCTATAGACGTGCTCTGTCCCCTGGGCACATACACACGTGTCGAATTGATAACCTCCTCACCCCCAGGCGGCTATAGACGTGCTCTGTCCCCTGGGCACATACATACGTGTCGAATTGATAACCTCCTCACCCCCAGGCGGCTATAGACGTGCTCTGTCCCCTGGGCACATACATACGTGTCGAATTGATAACCTCCTCACCCCCAGGCGGCTATAGACGTGCTCTGTCCCCTGGGCACATACACACGTGTCGAATTGATAACCTCCTCACCCCCAGGCGGCTATAGACGTGCTCTGTCCCCTGGGCACATACACACGTGTCGAATTGATAACCTCCTCACCCCCAGGCGGCTATAGACGTGCTCTGTCCCCTGGGCACATACACACGTGTCGAATTGATAACCTCCTCACCCCCAGGCGGCTATAGACGTGCTCTGTCCCCTGGGCACATACACACGTGTCGAATTGATAACCTCCTCACCCCCAGGCGGCTATAGACGTGCTCTGTCCCCTGGGCACATACACACGTGTCGAATTGATAACCTCCTCACCCCCAGGCGGCTATAGACGTGCTCTGTCCCCTGGGCACATACACACGTGTCGAATTGATAACCTCCTCACCCCCAGGCGGCTATAGACGTGCTCTGTCCCCTGGGCACATACACACGTGTCGAATTGATAACCTCCTCACCCCCAGGCGGCTATAGACGTGCTCTGTCCCCTGGGCACATACACACGTGTCGAATTGATAACCTCCTCACCCCCAGGCGGCTATAGACGTGCTCTGTCCCCTGGGCACATACACACGTGTCGAATTGATAACCTCCTCACCCCCAGGCGGCTATAGACGTGCTCTGTCCCCTGGGCACATACACACGTGTCGAATTGATAACCTCCTCACCCCCAGGCGGCTATAGACGTGCTCTGTCCCCTGGGCACATACACACGTGTCGAATTGATAACCTCCTCACCCCCAGGCGGCTATAGACGTGCTCTGTCCCCTGGGCACATACACACGTGTCGAATTGATAACCTCCTCACCCCCAGGCGGCTATAGACGTGCTCTGTCCCCTGGGCACATACACACGTGTCGAATTGATAACCTCCTCACCCCCAGGCGGCTATAGACGTGCTCTGTCCCCTGGGCGTGCGCGTGACCGCGTTCGAGCGGCCGTGGATCGAGGCGCAGCGCATGGAGGCGTTCCTGGCGGTCGCGCGGGGCTCGTGCGAGCCGCCCGTGTTCCTGCAGTGCGAGTACACCCCCGCCGGGGACACGCCGCCCGTGCTCATCGCCGCCAAGGGGATCACTTTTGACAGGTAACTACACTTTTGACAGGTGTTACTCATCATCGCTAAGGTTATCACTTTTGACAATTAGCTTCAATTTTGACAGGTGTAACTCATCTTCACTACGGAGATCACTTTTGACAGGTACCTAAACTACATTTTTGAATTTTGACAGGTGTAACTCATCTTCACTAAGGAGATCCCTTTTGACAATTAGCTTCAATTTTGACAGGCGTAACTCATCTCCGCTAAGGGATCACGTTTGACAGGTAACTTCACTTTTTACCAGTATTGCTCATCCTCGCTAAAGGAATAACTTTTGACAGGTAACTACACTTTGGACTGGTGTAACTCATCCCCGCTAGGGGGATCACTTTTGACAGGTACCTAAACTCCACTTTTGACGGGCGTAACTCATCTCCGCTAAGGGGATCACTTTTGACAGGTAACCACACTTTTGACAGGTGTAACTCATCTCCGCTAAGGGGATCATTTTTGACAGGTACTTAAACTACACTTTTGTCAGGTGTAACTCATCCCCGCTGGGGGATCACTTTTGACAGGGCTGACTCATATTGAATAGAATCAGGTGTTACTTTGCGGAAGTTCATGATTCGGCAAAAAAAGATTACAATAATTATTTTGCTATAATCCGCCAACAGAAAAAATTCTATATGGTCAAGCATGCAGTTACAAGCGAAGCACCGTTTGCCTTCCCAACCAAGCAACCAAGCCAAGTTCCCAAGCAAGCAATGCCACCACCACTCACATGCACCACACAACACTTTTATACTAATCTCGACGCACGTTTCGCCCCTACACCGGAGCATCTTCAGGAGATGTAGACTTTACAATGCAAGATTGTCTAGTGATTGATTGCAATCATGCATTGTCGAGTCAACATCTCCTGAAGTTACTCCGGTGTCGGAGTGAAACGTACGTTGAGAGTGATTTGGAGGATTTGTGGGTGTGGTGCTGTGTTGAATTACTGGGTGGTGGGGGTCGCATGCTATAGGCGATAGACACCCACTGTACCTCATAGAATTGTCTCATGTGGGGGATTATAGCGAATTAAACTTCTAGTTAATTCATTATCATTATATCATCATTATAATAGACAATGACTAGACAATCTTGCATTGTAAAGTCTACATCTCCTGAAGATGCTCCGGTGTCGGGGCGAAACGTGAGTCGAGTATAGTATTAAAGTCTTGTGCGGCGAAGTCGCGGGTATTGTCTAGTTTTAATGTAGATTATAATTTTTAAGTTGTCCCAGATAAGTAAGCTGCTGAAACGTAATTGTTTAAATGATAAATGATTTATTTATTTCACTTGTGTCACTTATGAAACGTTAAGACTCTACCACCGTTCGGAAAGCTCTACTGAGAAGAGCCGGCATTAATGTTGCTTAATGTCCCCAGCGGGGGTCTGTGCCTGAAGAGGCCGGAGCTGATGCAAGAGATGCGAGGTAGTATGGCGGGAGCCGCTGTGACGCTCGCTACGCTCAGGGCGTTGGCCGAACTTAAGGTAATTACCCTCATCGTACGTATCATATCAATATTTTTTTTTTGTTTTTTAGCCCTTGACTGCGATCTCACCTGATGGTAAGTGATGATGCAGTCTAAGATGGTAGCGGGCTAACCTGTTAGGGGCATGGCAGTTATATTAAACCCATATAAATATTCGGTTTCTACACGGCATCGTACCGGAACGCTAAATCGCTTGGCGGCACGTCTTTGCCGGTAGGGTGGTAACTAGCCACGGCCGAAGCCTCCCACCAGGCCAGACCAGCGAAAATTCAGAAATTATAAATTCCCAAATTGACCCCGCCGGGGATCGAACCCGGGACCTCCGCACGTTAAGACAGCGCTACACACTATATATAAAAGTTTATTGACCAGCACTACAATTCAATATACTTAGTACAACAAAACTTATACAAATACAAATTAAACTTAAAGTACGTGCGGTCAATGGGCCACCTCCTCAGCCCGTGCCACAGCATGAGAGATAGGTATATACCTACCTAACATACTGTAACGCTGATTTTCCTTGGGCCCCAAAGGTCAAGACGTCAAAAAAAAAGACGTGTGACACTCGGAGACTGCCGCGGTAAAGCTATTGCATAGTTGTTTTTATCAACTTATGCAATTATAGTACATTACATCGCGAGACCGGGAAGTACGCGTTTTCTGGTCCAGTGTTAGTTAGGCCGGTTATATACGAGACCAGAAATGCTCTCCCGGTCGAGGTGTGTATAGTGCTTTTCTAAAAAATGAAACAAGTGACTTTTTTTTATTATATATTATATTATGTAATTAAAAGAAAGTAAATAAAAAAGCAACCTACATAAGAAGTATTAAAAATATTATACTTTTTTTTTGCGCTGTGAGAGCTGAACGCGTAATACGGTAGAGTTCCAAATTTAAATTATGTAGGCCAAAGAACATTATAACAAGTTACGAGATATTCAGGAAGAAAGATTCCAAATTCAAACTTATGATATGTAATGAAAATACATACATTCTTTACTGGCCTAGGCCGGGAAGTTTAACTTTCGAACTCATTTACATATGAAATGTGCACATTTCATATCATTTTTTAGAAATAATTATTTATTTATTTTATTTATGCAGTATTTTTTTCCTTTGTTAAGCTATTGCATAGCTTCTATCGCGGGCCTTGAGCGTGGAGACCGAATCCAGAAATTCCGTAACGAAAATAACCTAACACCCCCCACTCCGACCGGCACAGCGGTGATACTTTTTAGTTTTGCCATCTATCGATGAATAGCAGAACTTTTAAGCTATTGCATAGCTTCTATCGCGGGCCTTGGAGACCGAATCCAGAAATTCCGTAACGAAAATAACCTAACACCCCCCACTCCGACCGGCACAGCGGCGATAGTTTTTAGTTTTGCCATCTATCGATGAATAGCAGAACTTTTAAGCTATTGCATAGCTTCTATCGCGGGCCTTGAGCGTGGAGACCGAATCCAGAAATTCCGTAACGAAAATAACCTAACACCCCCCACTCCGACCGGCACAGCGGCGATACTTTTTAGTTTCGCCATCTATCGATGAATAGCAGAACTTTGAATGACTTTGTGAAATATCACGCTGGTCTCTTTAGTTCAGCAACTCGTCTCTAGGTGGCATTGGTTGTATCGGTGTTACTGCGCATGCGTAATCCCCCTCTTCGCCCCGCCATCTGGTGACTCATGCCTGCTTAGAGTTTCGTATAAATAATTATAATTGCTTATGTTGATAAAAACAGCTATGCAATAGCTTTAGCGCGGCAGTCTCCGAGTGCCACACGTTTTTTTTTATGCAGTATTTTTTTCCTTTTTTTTTTTCTTTGATATTAATTCAAGTTACATTCATCGATAAGTGACAGACCAGGGCGCGTTTGGAACCCTCGTAGTTTTAAGATACCGTAACCAATTATCACCATCATGTTTTATATGTAAGTAATTTTTAACGTCAATAAGTGTACCTACAGTGTACCTATATTGAATAAATGATATTGAGCATTGAGTATTGATAGATGGCAAAACTAAAAAGTATCACCGCTGTGCCGGTCGGAGTGGGGGGTGTTAGGTTATTTTCGTTACGGAATTTCTGGATTCGGTCTCCACGCTCAGGGCCCGCGATAGAAGCTATGCAATAGCTTAAAAAAAATTGTGTTTGGTAGGTTTAGTATATTTGTGTGTCACACGTCAGGTGAAGATAAACGTGTGTGCGGTGATACCGCTGTGTGAGAACATGGTGAGCGGACAGTGTATGAAGGTCGGGGACGTGGTGCGATCCCTTAACGGACTGTCGCTACAGGTTGGTTTTATATGATTTGCACATAAATTTAAGCGGTTTAATAAAAAAATATTAAAAGACATACATTAAAACTAAACTAAACAAATATTATGCATTAACTAAAAAATAAATCATTACTAACAAAAAATAAAAAGAAAAACTATTGATGTAATATTTAATAATTATTATTGACGTTGATGATTGCAGTTAGAGATCAATCTAATACCTTTGAACGAGCAATTTTTGTATATGTCACAGTAAGATTGTAAGAACCGTTAGATTATAATCTAACTCGCGAAATTGTAAACTGTCGAAAGATTGTAAACTGTTTAATGTTCTGGGTGTCAATTTTTGAAATATTCATTTTATTTACGTTTTCTTGTCTCTTTCTTGTAGGTTAGATTAGGGTTCGACATAAACAATCAAGTAGTGCCCGGCCTAGGTTTTATCGTTATATTAACTATAATTTAACTAGGGATATTGTAAACTGTCGAAAGATTGTGAACCGTTCAATGTTCTGAGTGTCAATTTTTGAAATATTCATTATATTTACGTTTTCTTGGCTGTTTCTTGTAGGTTAGGTTAGGGTTCGACATAAATAATCAGGTAGGTTCGTTAGGTTCTATCGGGTTAATATACCTATCAGATTACAATCTACCGGAAAATAATGCGTTAAATTGTAATCGTTTGACAGTTTGCAATTTCGCCAGTTATATTATAATCTAACGGTTTTTACAATCTTACGGTGACACATACACATGTACTCTGTCCAATCATTTATCTAACTTTTGACAGCTCTAGTCAGAGATATCCTAATGCGTTACCGATTAGATTTTTGATGACTCGTCTGCGTCGTATTCCTTTTTGCTGAGGGCCGTGACCCCTTTCTATTTTTCACATAATGGCAACGGTTTTCTTGCGATAATAATGCGGTGTGTTCCCAGGTCCTTTCGCATATGACTTGGCTGATACTATTTCAATTCTTAGGTCTCTAACGGTTTTTGATTGATGGATTGAACTTACATCACAAATGATAACAATGACCGACGGCTTAACGTGCTCTCCTCGGAGCCTCGGCACGGAGGAAATGGAAAACGGCAAATTTGGACTTCTCAATTTCGGTTACCCATCCAGTTACCGACTTGGATCAATGTTACTCAATAATCGTAATCGGCTAATATGCGTTGTCGCAAATAGGACACTCGTCCCTTTTTGATGACAATCGGCTTTATTTATATAGAAGTTTTAATCGATTTGATATTTCATTTTTGCTCAGCATTTTTATATTATTTTTATACAAAATATCGTCGAAAAAAGTGGACAAAGGTTCAGCTTATCTCTTAAATAGAAATCTCTTCCAGCCTTCCTTGTATGTGAGTAAGGTGAAATTGTTAATTGGTATAAATATCTCGGTATAAAAATAATATATTTTATTGAAATTATATTTTTTGAAGTGAAACTTCTTTAGAATCGTTGTGATTTGAAAATTCAACGAAACAATTAAATGACAACAGAAAGGGCCAAAATATGGGATTTAGGCTGCGAGAGAACGAGATAGAATATAAGTTATATTTATCTACATATTTTAGATTTATTTTATTCAGAATAAAATAAATCTTTCAAGTGTTTCACTTCTGCCGTGTGTAAATTGCTCAAACACACATACTTTTTTAGTGTATATAAATGTCACTGTAAGATTGTCAAAACCGTTAGATTGCAATCTAACGCTTTTTTTCTCGATAGATTGTAAACTGTCGACAGATTGCGAACCGATCAATGTTCTGAGTGTAAATTTTTGAAATATTCATTGTATTTACGTTTTCTTGTAGGTTAGGATTCGGATTCGACATAAAATAATAATTAGGTTGTGGATAGATAGAACCTAAGGGCACTTAGTTTCTATCGGCTTAATATACATAACAGATTACAATCTACCGAAAGATAATGCGTTAAATTGTAATCTTTCGACAGTTTACAATCTCGCTAGATAGATTACAATCTACTGGTGACATAAACATAGCCAAGCGTATAAACGAGTAAGCGTCGCTTATTCACTGTGTGTCAGATCGAGGACACGGACATGGAGGGTCGGCTGGCGCTCGCGGACGCGCTGGTGTATGGACAGGTCCTGTTCAAGCCCTCGCTCGTCATCGACGTCGCCACGCTCACCAGTAAGCGAACACAGGGCGAAAGCCTATAGCACACAACACAAACCAACAACGTTAAGTACAAAACTAAAAAAATTCTATTAAAACTTTTTTTTTTTATAAGAAAATACAAAACTAAAAATTATCTATTAAAACTTTTTTTTTTTTTTATAAGAAAAACATACAAGACTAAAAATTATCTATTAAAACTTTTTTTTTTATAAGAAAAACATACAAGACTAAAAATTATCTATTAAAACTTTTTTTTTTTTTTATAAGAAAATACAAAACTAAAAATTATCTATTAAAACTTTTTTTTTTTTTATAAGAAAATACAAAACTAAAAATTATCTATTAAAACTTTTTTTTTTTTATATAAGAAAATACAAAACTAAAAATTATCTATTAAAACTTTTTTTTTTTTATAAGAAAATACAAAACTAAAAATTATCTATTAAAACTTTTTTTTTTCAATACATTAATTATACTACAATAAGAACACAAAAAATAGTTCACTCACATTGAGAATTAAAAATTATCTGTTAAAACTTAAAAAAAAATTTCTTTATATACATTAATTATACCTACTCAATAAGAACACAAAAAAATAGTTCACTCACATTGAGAATTGATTACAAATTCAAATTTAGTAAGCACGTTATCTAGGTTAGTGTCACACGTTATAGTTAAACGTTAAAGTTACAGTTCCAATTTTTTTCTATTATTGAGTACCAATTAAGGTGCCAGCGGAGGGTGAATTGCCCATACAAACGTAATACCAAAAAAATTTGTAATTCGAGAATATTTCCACCATATTATGTGATTATTAAGGTAGAACTTGATAGAATTTATCTAGGTCCCTGGATAATTATATTTTCAAAATACTTTCCCAAAATTAAATGTAAGCGCTTTGCGTTTTGCATGTTTTTACGACATAAATGACATATTTTCTCCTTATTTGTTTCATATTAAAACTAACAATATCTTTCGTACTAATTGATCAGGAACATAGCCTATATTGTCAAGTTACAGAATAACAATACGAAGTTAAAAACACAAAGAGTTTTAAATTATCATTTTTGGTATTTACGCAACAAGACTAAATGTATAATAAATTCTGTAATCTCTAATATAAGCATATTGCTATCGCGCTTGCATGCGAACATGTGTCATCAGCCAAATAGAGATAGCAATAAACCGGCAAATTTATATTTGCGGTTTGAATAGAAATTGCGAGCGGCGATCGCCGGCCCCTTAACAGGGGTGCTCAATATTATTACAATCTAGCCAGATTATTCTATCAGTTTGGAAGTATCTACTATTTCGAAAAAATATCTTATTTCAGCAGAAAAATACGGTTTGGTAGAAAAAATTGGCATTTGAAAGGACATGACCAGTAATTGCCCTCCGATTCGGGACAATGCACAGGATTTCCGTTTTTACAGTAAGGTTTAAAAATTCAAAACGAAATTATTATGGATTTATTATTCCAAATAAGGTCGGGGTTCAAATGACAAAAAAAAACAGTACGTTTATTGTTTAAATCTTGAGCGTCCGCTTTCCTCTTTAAGCACTACTCCATTTTGACGTTCCATTATATCCATGCCTAATAATAATCTTGTAACCCTACATGAATACCATTTAAGTACCTTAGTTATTATATTAGGAATGATTTATTTTTGATCAATTAAATAGTAATGAAAAGGAAATGTATGTTTTGTTTATAATTATTTTTATTTTTTGACAAGTCTCAAACTAATCGATCGAACATTTTGAAATACTACGTTTAAAGGAACGCCCTGTCACATTGCATATGCTGCCATCTGTGGTCGAATAGTTGAACTTGTTAACGAAAAGTAGCGAGCAATACTTAAAAATATTTTCTAGACTCACCACAATAACTAGCGCCATCTAGTGTGGGAAAGCAGTTTTTGGTGAAACTTTTTTTATCTATTTTCTCAGTTTTCAGAGCCTTCAGACTCCTGAAACTTTTTTATTTGAAAACTATAAAATATAACAATTACAATAATAAAGAAATAATACTTGAAAATATTTTTTTAGACTCGCTTAACACAATAAATAGCGCCATCTAGTGTGGGAAAGCAGTCTTTTGGTGAAACTTTTTTGTTCATTTTCGCAGTTTTCCGAGCCTTCAGACTCCTGAAACTTTTTTATCTGAAAACAGTGAAATATTACAATTACAATAATAAAGAAATCATTGCTGAACATTGATTTTTGACACCTAGGCAAGCTGCCATAGTTCCACCGGTCAAGTCCTTTAAATTTTTTCAATTAAAAAATTAAAAATTCACGCCAAAACGCTCGCGAGTGTCATGGCGCCGTTTGTGACGTCACTATTGTTATTACCAATGCACTCTGTGCAGTGTGCAGTAAACAATAGTGTGATTGTCAAAGCTCGAAAACAAACAATTGTGACGTCATTCGCTTCTTGTTGTTTAATCCATTATGGTGGATTACTGTATTTTAAAGTTTTAATCTATCAAAATAAATAGCAATCTCACTCGAAACAGAAGAATAAATACGTTTTTTATAACCCTATTTCATTAGATAAATTCATAATTTCATTGATTCTTGGTTACTGTCATCATGCCTATTAGTATAGATTCATATGGCTGGTGTTGGCCCTTAGGGGGTGTGTTGTTAGCGACGGGGGGCGGCGCTTTCGGATGCTTCTCCAACTGCGAGAGTGCGTGGCGTGCTATGAGGGACGCGGGCGCGCACACCGGCGACCGGGGGTGGCGTTTCCCGCTGTGGGACTACTACCAGAGGCAGATCGACAGTGAGTGAACTCGTGTCCGGTTAATATTTGATTGTTTAGTGTCAATTCATGATCATAGATGGCGCTAGTGGTCACTTACCTCACGCTTGTGTTTGGCGCCACAGAAAATATGTTAATTTAAAACTTTTCAGCTATAGGCCAAAATCAATAGTCACAGCAAGAATGACATAAATTCAGCTAATCAAGCAATAAGGCCACTTTTGCATATGTCACCGTAAGATTGTAAAAACCGTTAGATTATAATCAAACTCGCGAAATTCTTAAACTGTCGAAAGATTAGAAGTTAACGCATTATATTCCGGTAGATTGTAATCTGATAGGTATTTAAACACGATAAAACCTAAGTGCCAAGCCAAACCAAGGCACTACTTGATAATTTATGTCGAACCCTAACCTAACCTACAAGAATGAGACAAGAAAACGTAAATACAATGAATATTTCAAATATTTACACTCGGAACATTGAACAGTTTACAATCTTTCGACAGTTTAGAATTTCGCGAGTTAGATTATAATCTAACGGTTTTTACAATCTTACGGTGACACATACATAATAACTTAAAAATAGGACAGGATAGGAGGAATAATTACTTACTTAGGAAAATATTCTCTGTCCAATCATTTATTTCACTTTTGGCAGTTCGAGTCAGTGATGTTCTAATGCGTTAATGATTAAATTTAATAACAATCGACTTGTATCTATCTGGGTGACCGCGTATCTCTGACAGCTACAGTGTAACGATCGCAATCACCTCTGATTGGATAACACTCTTCCACTATTGGACAAAATCCATTGACGCAGCAACAATACCATAAATTCAGCCAATCACAACAATTGGGTATTTGACTACTAGTGAAATAAATAATTTTTTAGTGATTATTAAAGAAAGGATCTCCCAAAAGTCGCAATATCCACGTCCCCTGATAGTTTTATTTTGAATACTATCGATTAAAGTAAAAAAAGTGCGTCGAACTTTGATGACGTCACAACTTACATACAAAATCCATATTAAGCACGCGTTTTGACGTTTGAAAAAAAGTTGCTGATTTGACTAGTTGTCAAATACCCAATTGATACTGTAACAATGATTGATGCAGTAGTTACGCAGTCGGCCTACAGCTGGTGTTATCGTTTCAGACGACGCGGCGGTGGACCTGCGGAACAAGGGCTCGGGGACCGCCACGCCTTGTATCGGCGCCGCTTTTCTCAAGGTATCCACTATATATATTGTTAGCATTATTACTGTTTGTCATTATATCTCATGAAACAGGAAGTATAATATCTGTCAATTTGACTTTTTCCATATTGTTAGCATTATTAATGTTTGTCATTATATCTCATGAAACAGGAAGTATAATACCTGTCAGATTGACTCGTTTCCATAATGTTAGCATTATTACTTTTTGTCATTATATCTCATGAAACAGGAAGTATAATATCTGTCAATTTGACTCCATATTATTAGCAATAGTACTGTTTGTCATTATATCTCATGAAACAGGAAGTATAATATCTGTCAATTTGACTCCATATTGTTAGCATTATTACTGTTTGTCATTATATCTCATGAAACAGGAAGTATAATACCTGTCAGTTTGACTCGTTTCCATAATGTTAGCATTATTACTTTTTGTCATTATATCTCATGAAACAGGAAGTATAATATCTGTCAATTTGACTCCATATTATTAGCAATAGTACTGTTTGTCATTATATCTCATGAAACAGGAAGTATAATGTCTGTCAATTTGACTCCATATTGTTAGCATTATTACTGTTTGTCATTATATCTCATGAAAAGTAATTTTAAACATACGACAATCAAAGTCACTGGAAATATTAAAAAAATCAGTTAAGAATTACTATTTATCACCATAATACAGACAACTAGTTTCAACTTTTATTTAGTATGATATTACTTAAACTAAAAATACATAATATATATTAGTTTATTTTCATATATTTATTATAAGTATTATATTATTTGTGTAACTGTTTATGTATCAGTATATAGGTATTTGTTTGTATTAATACACCACCCGCGAGTTAATCTCCTAACTTCTCCTATTCCTAAGGTTGCCTGGCAGAGATCGCTACTAAGCGATAAGGCCGCCTTTTTGTATACTACTTCGTTCTTGGGTTTCTATGTATTTTTTGTGTTCTTTTTATGTGTGCTGTGGTGTACAAAATAAAAAGTAAATAAATAATCTCTGTCAGTTTGACTCGTTTCCATAATGTTAGCATTATTACTTTTTGTCATTATATCTCATGAAACTGGAAGTATAATATCTGTTAATTCGACAAGTTTCCATATTGTTAGCATTATTACTGTTTGTCATTATATCTCATGAAACAGGAAGTATAATGTCTGTCAATTTGACTCGTTTCCATATTGTTAGCATTATTACTGTTTGTCATTATATCTCATGAAACAGGCAGAATAATATCTGTCAGTTTGACTCGTTTCCATATTGTTCGACAGTTTACAATTTCGCGAGTTAGATTATAATTTAACGGTTTTTACAATCTTACGGTGACATATACATAAGTAACCGCTGTCCTTGCATTGCTGGAGTGATATAATGCTCATCTATTATTTACATAATCTTCAACAGTATAATAAGCTTTTTTCAAGAGGATACTTTTTTTTTCAATTTTTTTTTAGTACCAAAAAGTTATAAAATAAGAAGAAAAACATACATAGTGGACAAGGAAGCACTTATCTCTTTAAGAGATCTTTAAATAGAAGCCTTGGCAGTTTTAATGGATTTCTTAAATTTGTGTATAGTCATCAATTCAATTCAATTCAATTCATTTATATGTGAATAGAGTACACTTGAGGTGGTATCAGTATACAAGTGCTCCTATTCTACCACAGTATGGTTTACATATATCTTAAATTTATAAAATTAAAAATATTTACATATTTGTTACTACTTAGGGCCGCTTGCACAAGGTCATTTACTGATTTAGTTAAATATTGTAACGCTGTCCCTTTTTGGCAAATACTTATTGTAGTTGCCAAAAAGGGACAGCATTAAAATATTTAACTAAGGGCTAATTTTTCAATCGTCAGATAAAGTTTATCGGAGGAATAAATTTGACGTTTTGACAGGTTTTGTATTGAAAATCCGTCGAAGCGTCAAATTTATTCCTCCGATAAACTTTATCTGACGATTGAACAATTAGCCCTTAATCAGTTTATGAGTATTTGTGCAAGTGGGCCTTAGATACATAAATAATACTAAATATATATATATATTTATAACAATTTTATAACCTTATTTTAATCGTGCCTATTACTGTCAACCGTTGTCGCAGAACTTCATCTGCGGGGACTGGCTACACGTGGACATGACGGGCGTGGGACGCGTCACACTCGCCAGCGGGGCGTGTCACACGTACCTGCGCGCGCGCCGCATGTCCGGCCGCCCCACGCGCACGCTGGCCGCCTTCCTCACGGCCGCCGCACAGGCCAGCGCGGCCGGTGAAACTGTGGCCTACACCCACTGACGTGTACACCCCACATTACCACACCCGCTGACGTGTACACCCCACATTACCACACCCGCTGACGTGTACACCCCACATTACCACACCCGCTGACGTGTACACCCCACATTACCACACCCGCTGACGTGTACACCCCACATTAAATAAATAAATAAATAAAGCTTTATTGTATCATAATGCTAGAATTTACAGTTACACATTACACACATTATACCCCTCACCCGTTGTCCTACGTGAGCGACAAACGCGACGCTATCAAACCACTTACTCGTAAGGCGATTGTGTAATGGGCCTATTACACTACACTTGTTCAAGGGCCCTGTGGCAAGGGTGAGCGTTGCCGCTAGTTTTGGCGTCGCTATTACACTGCGCTAACTATCGGGCCCTAATTTAGTATGAACGAGAACTACAAAATGGCTGCGCAGAAAGAAAAAAATAGGACATTGCTCGATAAAGCTAGATGTATGCTGATAGACGTAAAGAAGAAAGAAAAGAAGATTTTTGGACTGAAGCAATGAATACAGCTAACTACTTGACAAACCGCAGTCCTTGCGGTAGTGTTGATAATGCGACCCCATTTGAAAAATGGGTAAAGAGAGTTCCGTCTGTGAGACATTTTCACATATTTGGGACTAAAGCATTTGTACAGAATAAAGGAAAGAAAATGACATTGGCCTTTTACTCTACTTTTTACAGGGCCGTGTCGTAAGGGTGGGCGTGGCCACTAGTTAGAGCGTGGCTTATTACACAGCAATAAGAACCAATCTAGGAACCCTTTCTCCCTATATTTTATTGTACTCATACTGATTCAAGTGGAAGGGTCCCTGTGTATAGGGCAGTGTAATAGGCCTATTAGATGCCATCAACGTGACGCAACGGTAACGCGAGCCAGAGTACAAGTGGTGCCATCTAGGTGGCACAAAGTAAACTAAATTACAAACGTCAAAATGCTCGCGCGAGCCGGAGATACACAACTAGTCTCTACGCTAGTTGTGCGACAACTGAGCTTTCTAACCACCCTAAAAGGCCTATTACACTGCACTTTCCACAGGGCCCTTTTGTAAGGGTGGGCCTGGTGACCCTGGTGTCCCTATCCAGGGACCCTTTCTCCCTGAAATTTATTACACTACACTGATTCATGGTTAGGGTCCCTTGAAAAAGTGTAATGTAATACGCCTTTAAAACCTGCATCAATCATTGATATAGTATCAATTGTTGTGGCTAAGTTTATAGTATTCATGCTGAGTCAATGGATTTTGTCCAATAGTAGAAAGAGTGTTAACCAATCAGAGGCGATTGCGATCACACAGAGGGGATGTTTAGCCGGTCGCCCTGCTGTTGTCATAGTTGTCCGTCAGAACCTACGCCATAGAAAATGACACGTATCTGTGGTGGTCGTCGCAGTCCGCACATAACCCAATAGATGGCGCCACTAGTAGCGCGCGAAGAACCTGAGTCGCGATTACGAGGTGGTCTCTGAATTGCGCTATATATACGACCTCCAACCATAAACGCTAGGACCAGTGGTCTCCGAGCACAACACCCGCTCGGAGGATGATCATCCTTTGTTGCAGTCGAGTTATATCACCTGCTCCCGTACAAGGGTATTAGAGCTTAGAGCCACCACGCTGCTCGAATACGGGTTGGCGGGCTTTAGCGACTCTTATCCATGTTAGTGATAATAACCGGGACCGACGGCTTAACGTGCTCTCCGAGGCACGGGGGTGAAACACCAACTACCTAAGTTCGGGCTAATACTCGGAATTTCTTAATTATGACGACCTCCGTGGCGCCCTTGCTGCACATACGAGCGGGCAGGCTGCAGGCCGCCATCGACAGGTATAACCAATATATGTGACCGTAACATTGCCACACAGGCCTCCACTCTCATAGGAGAGAGGGTGTGGCGGTCTTCGCAGTCCGCACATAACCCAATAGATGGCGCCACTAGTAGCGCACGAAGAACCTGAATCGCGATTACGAGGTGGTCTCTGAATTACGTTATATATAAGACCTCCAAAGAGTAACGGTTAGAGCAGTGGTCCCCGAGGACAACACCCGCTCGGAGGATGATCATCCGTTGTTGCGGACGAGCCGTATCAGCTGCTGCCGTACACATCTATGCGACAAATGACAGCGTAGGTCACGTGAATGGTCAGCTACTGTTTGACCCGTTGTGCTTAGTAAGCGGCAAACGCAACACCATAGAAAACTGACGTATCTACGCGATAACTTCTGTGATTTTCTATGGCGTCGCATTGCAAGTCGTCGCTCACAAATTATGACAACGGATGAGCGACAATATCAAACAGTAGCAGTAGCTAATAGCTATCCATTACATGTTTTTTTTGTTTTTCATTTTGATGGAGTTGTATCGCGTCGCTTTCGTCGCTCACTAAGGTCAACAGGTTCGTCGATTGCCTGAAAATATTTTGCCAGAATCGTATTGTCAGCTTCTGTCTATAAATTGATTAACCAATTGTAGTTTGTACCTGGCAACATATTTTTAATTGATATTAGGAACGCGGTTTAATTATATTGTTATCATTCATTTTCCAGGCAATACCTACTCATTATTATGTAGATAATATTAATGATCTACAATAAAAAATCGTCATCTCCAAGTAGGGCCTAACTAGATGCTACTAAGATACAGATATAACTTGGTACTTCATAGAAATTGTGCTAGTCAATTGTCTTGTTAATATTTAAAAATAAAATTATATTTTTCTTCATATTTCCTATTGTCTTTATTTTTCGTATTATAAATGAGGGCTACCTAAATTCGTCTCCGAAATGACAAATACCACTGGGCTTTTATCTGATTAGATGTTGTGAATTGTTGATATACTTAGGTACCTGATTAATGAAGATGTAAGATAATATGTACATATCAATGCTCTGTACGAATAAGAGGTGCAAAATTAAGCGGGCTGAAAGCTAATTCAAGGGTTAGTATGTCCCTGGTTCCTGTGTGTTTGCTATTTACAAACGTATTTTTCGTCAAAGGTATGCTACATTACCGAATTTTCAGCTATACTAAGATATAGACCTTACTCACCAGTCGCGTCAAATAGTGAGCACAAAAACGGTAGCCCTCATTCTTCCCTACATCTACCCCCAACATAATATATCGTCACCGTCAGCTTTCCGAACCAGTGGTGGTCTTAACGTTTCATATGTGACACAAGTTGTCCTACATGAAATAAAAAAATCATTTATCATTTACCTCTATGGCAAACTTACGAATGTGCAATTTTAGTGAAATCAATATTTCGATGAAAAATCGTAACCGTTACCAAATGTAGTACCTACTGCTCACCATAGTATAGTTACGTATTTCTGGCACTGATAGTTAAAGAATTCAAATTCGGTGACAGAAATACGTAACTTTATCAGAGTGCTACATTTGGTACGGTTTTTCATGGAAATATTGAGTTCAGTTTGCCGTGGAGGTGACGATATCATCACAATCGGAGCTCCACCCGCCGCACGTAGGCCCCTTAGATTAAATAGTTCGACTCCAGTGATACTTGTGTAGTGTAAATCCAGAAATTAGTGTCACGAACAGTCAGAAATAATATAGAGAATCAACAAGGTTATTTATTTAACTGGATCCACTATTTTCCTCAAGTCACATAAAAAAATTCATAGTAAAATCCCCGAACACCGCCCGATGCAGACGTTAACCACAGAGCGATGTCCTTGTCAGAGACAAGTTAACCAGAGACCGATGTCTGTGTCAGAGACAAGTTAACCAGAGACCGATGTCTGTGTCAGAGACAAGTTAACCTTTTTTTTACGTAGCCATTTCTCCTCTCCTCTTCCCACCTCAATTACTCACTGCTCCCCTCTCTCTCCCCGCTCCTTACATTACCATTAGTGCCCTAATGCACACACCAACGTTAAGGTACCTACTGCTTCTCTCTGCGTCGTATTCCTCATTAGGGTCGTGACTTTCCTTTGATCAAATAATGGTAGAATTCTTAGGATAATAATACGGTGGGTTCCCACGTCCTTCCGAATACTACTCGACTTAGAGTATCTCGTAACGGTTATTATCAGATGTTAGTGCGGGACCGACGGCTTAACGTGCTCTCCGATGCACGGAGGGCCCATACAATTAGACTTGGGTCAGCGTTGATTAATATTCGCAAACGAGTGATATGCGTCTTCACAACTAGGCCTCTCGTCCCTCAAAGGTGTTGCTTACTACTTTAAAACCTAATTACTTTATTACCTAATTTAAAAAAGCTCAGTGCATTTTCATCATTCCCTGCAAAATAGTTCGCGCGCAAGTTAAATGCAGAGTTTATGTGTCACCTCAGGCCCCGACTGCATTCAACTCGCGCGCGTAATATAGGTATCTAGTATTTCTGTAACCAAGCCGTACCCGGGCTCCGAATACTGTGCACGCCACTTTGGAACCAATGCTAATTTGTCAATCTGGGGAGACATTAGGAATTTTCAATTTTCAAGTATTCATGTCAAGTTCATACTTTAAACAATTCGTAGTGGAGATACCTAAAAATTAATACTTGGCGACTACAAAAACGAAAATAAAAGTATTATAATAGATACTATTAAGATCAAAACAATACTTAAAATAAGTTCTGTTATCTCCCCCCGGCCTAGGGGAGACACCAGGGCTGAAAATTCCTAATGTCTCCCCGAGGGGGGCAAATCAGGGGAGACATGAGTCCGGAGCCCAATTCACGTCGTTGGATAACACATTGGTGCCAACGTATAACACGTTGCGTGTGGTTAGCCCGCTACCATTTTAGACTGCATTATTATTTATCAAGGTGAGATAGCAGTTAAGCGCTAGCTATATTTTCAAGCTATGCACATGATGCAACTTGCATGCAAAATGTAAATGTGACTTTAAAATATGTCCACACCAAGATCTTGCTCGCGTGCTGATTTGTCACATTTGCATACATGTTATGCATATGCATGGAATCGCGACTTAAAATGCATTTAATTCTTCAATAAAAACTTCCGATAGGTCTACTGGCACACAGGAAAGAAATAAATAATTATCACATATAAGTAAATATGATAGACTAACTTCGTACGCGTAAGGTTTTTTGGTTCCCGCGGGAACTAATTTTCCGGGATAAAAATTAGCCTATGTGCTATTCTAGAGTTAAACCTATCTCTGTGCCAAAATTCATCCAGATCCGTTCAGCCGTTCTGGCGTGATTGAGTATCAAAACATCCATCCAAACTTTTTATTTATAATATTCGTATAGATTCCCTGATCGTTTATATATGGGATTTGAAGAATTCAGACTACCTTCATTCTTATAACAAAACGAGAATTTATTAACTTAAGATCTTATAAGAAAACCCAAGTATTATGATAATATTAATATAATTATGTACAGTAAAGTCTATGCAAAGCTCAAGTTAAACCCTTCATATAGACCGTGCTTGTTGCAAGGCTTGCGGCGACGATGACGCAAAGCCATAAGGTAAGGTTAAGGGTGCGTTTCCACAGTTGTGCTACATTATTAGACCACGATAGTGTGTCAAACCCGCCAATAGTAAATGGTGATTTTCACAGCACCCCAGTGGCGCAGTGTGTAGCGCTGTCTTAACTTGCGGAGGTCCCGGGTTCGATCCCCGGCAGGGTCAATTTGGGAATTTATAATTTCTGAATTTTCCCGCTACCATCTTAGACTGCATCATCACTTACCATCACGTGAGATTGCAGTAACTTAGATAGCTACATGTTAGAAGAGCTCCTAGGTGGGTTGGACACACATCCATAGCTCAGCTATATCAGTGTAATACTTGTAACATGTGTTGTGTTGTCTACATATTGTAACCTTTTCTTTTCTATGAAAAGAGCAACTGCTGAGTTTCTTGCCGGCTCTTCTCAGTAGAATCAGCTTTCCGAACCGGTGGTAGAGTCTTAACGTTTCATAAGTGACAGAAGTTGTCACACATGAAATAAATAAATCATTTATCATTTATCGAAACGCAACCTTATTAGACATTCCGGATTAAATTATATCTCAGCAGTATTATATTGAAACTCTACTCAGTAAATAGTACCTCCAAGTATAAGACAGTTCATATTTTTTAAGATGGTTGCTGTAGAAACGAATTCCAGAAAAACCTCTGTTCGTTACCTTCCATCCGATTGAGTTGAAACTTTGTACAGTTTTTATTGGCACTTGCATTACGGTTTACAATAAAAGAGTTAATGCACGTAGTTAATGCAAAAGTTATTTACTATTGCACCAATTAAACGACACTGCCTTCGCTAACAGAAACTATGCGCTTTAAATGATGAGGCACAGCGATGAGTTTGAATCAATTTAATTAACAGACACAACTTAATTTATAATAAATTATCATCAAACATACAAATACAAGCACATCAAGTAATATTATGAAAGGATTTCCCTACAGTCATGATACCAGCTTTAACGGTCACTATAGACACTGACAGACACTGACGGAGACATCACAGGAAATGGTGAAATGAAACACGGATGCTTATTGACCTAAAAATGAAGAAACATTTATTTTCCACTTCAGTATGTCTTTTGTATAATAATTTAATAACAGAATGAATCAAATGGTAAGATAATAATAACAGAGCGGAGCACTTCACCGTAATAATAGAAATATAATATTATTTATCAATCATTTACAGATACATATAATTAATTAATTAATCAATTAATGCATCACCAATTATTATTATTATTATTAATCTAATTTATTTCGTTTATTGAGTCTGTTAGATAAAACATTCAATAGACAATAATTAAATGTACAGCGGCGGCGGGACCGTCCGCTACGGCCACGGTATCTTTTTTTTTTTTTTTTGAAGGTTTTTTTTTAATTAATTTTTAATCTTGTCGTACTTTTATAAATATGCCATACTTGAAAAAAATTTACATTGAAAACGTATCGGAAAGATTCTAGAGATGTGCAGGCCGCAGTCCGCACACACGCCGCGGGACCGGCGCGGGACCGGCACGGGACGGTCGCGGCACGGGACCGGCACGCGACTGGCACGGGACCGGCACGCGACTGGCACGGGACCGGCACGCGACTGGCACGGGACCGGCACGCGACTGGCACGGGACCGGTGCGGGACCGGCACGCAACCGGTGCGGGACCGGCACAGAACCGGTACGGAACCGGCACGGGACCGGTGCGGGACCGGCACAGAACCGGTACGGGACCGGCACAGAACCGGCGCGGGACCGGCACGGGACCGGGGCCGCACGCACACACACAGACCGTATCACACAACGCGACGCACACCGACTCGATCGCTTTGTACCGCTACACTTTTTAAGTTTTCTTCCTTACATAGTAAAATTAACGGAATACTTTAAAGTCTAAATAGGGAGGGAGCGCACCTCCTATATACCTTAACTGAAACGATGACAATAGTAATTTATCGCGAACACTAGAGAAATGCAGGTCCAATACGATGGTAATATTGTGTGTCATGAAACAAAATGTATATTGAAATTCTCTGCTTTATACACACACACTAGCCGGTGGCTCACTTCGACGTCATCATGGTGACGAATTCTGGAAGCAAACAAACGGACAAACGTTACTCACTGCATATAAACATTATACCAGACAGCACTTACACACGTGACAAAAGATAATTATGTATCACCGTAAGATTGTAAAAACCGTTAGATTATAATCTAACTCGCGAAATCAAGTGTCGAAAGATTACAATTTAACGCATTATTTTCCGGTAGACTGTAATATGTTAAGGTATATTAACCCGATATAACCTAAGTGATTACCTGATTATTTTATGTCGAACCTAACCTAACCTACAAGAAACAGAGAAGAAAACGTAAATAAAATGAATATTTCAAAAATTGACACTCAGAACATTGAACAGTTTACAATCTTTCGAAAGTTTAGAATTTCGCGAGCTAGATTATAATCTAACTCGCGAAATTGCAAGCTGTCGAAAGATTACAATTTAACGCATTATTTTCCGGTAGATTGTAATACGTTAAGGTATATTAACCCGATATAACCTAAGTGATTACCTGATTATTTATGTCGAACCCCAACCTAACCTACAAGAAACAGACAAGAAAACGTACAATGTTTTTTTTTTTTTCAAAAATTGACAATCAGAACATTGAACGGTTCACAATCTGTCGACAGTTTACGATTTCGCGAGGTAGATTATTATCTAACTCGCGAAATTGCAAGCTGTCGAAAGATTACAATTTAACGCATTATTTTTCGGTAGATTGTAATCTGTTAGGTTTATAAACCCGATAGAACCTAAATATTATTTATAACCCTATTATTAACACTAACCTAACCTACAAGAAACAGACAAGAAAACGTAAATACAATGAATGATTCAAAAATTGACACTCAGAACATTGAACGGTTCACAATCTGTCGAGAATTTACAATTTCGCGAGGTAGACTATTATCTAACGGTGACATATATAACACAGAATAGGAACCGACAGAGATAGAGAGAGGCAACTATTGAAACGATACCTGTTAGATAAAATACCACTTGTATAATAAAGTTTTAATGTGAAACGAAACCAAAACTCATCATCTGTTACGCACCGCGCACGAACCGTACACGGCACGTAATAAATAAACCATAAGGAACGTTCGTACCTGTCATGCCACTACAAGGGATTATGAAATACCACCCTCCGGATATATCGTCAATCAATCGTCACACAACGGCGACAGTAATGTAACAGTGTAGTAAATATGAGTGTCATGGCTGCGAGCGCGAACGAACGTTCGGCTCGGCTCGGTTCGGTTCGGTTCGCTCGTAAAGTTTGCTGCTCGTTTTACGAAAGGCTTCACGTAGTTGAGGCTACGGTGGAAAGCGCGACAAGGGGACGATCTATCGGCGGTGGGATAGCCAGGTGGTATTTCTATAGGAAAGATTCTATACAGTTAGACACATGCACCAGAGGCCGCCCCTAGCACCGAACTTCGCCTGTGACAATGTGACCATCGCAATCATCTCCGATTGGCTGACCATTCAAGGTTACATCCAGAGTACAGTTAGTTTCAAGTCAAATGATTTCTGGATGATTTGGTTTGACCCTGGTTCTTTCATACTGCGCGAGAAACTAATCGATTGGCCAATGTTTGACCCTGGTTCTTTCATACTACGCGAGAAACTAATCGATTGGCCAATGTTTGACCCTGATTCTTTCATACTACGCGAGAAACTAATCGATTGGCCAATGTTTGACCCTGATTCTTTCATACTACGCGAGAAACTAATCGATTGGCCAATGTTTGACCCTGATTCTTTCATACTACGCGAGAAACTGATCGATTGGCCAATGTTTGACCCTGGTTCTTTCATACTACGCGAGAAACTAATCGATTGGCCAATGTTTGACCCTGGTTCTTTCATACTACGCGAGAAACTAATCGATTGGCCAATGTTTGACCCTGGTTCTTTCATACTACGCGAGAAACTAATCGATTGGCCCATGTAGACCATCGTTTCATACCCCCCATTTCTATTTTATGTCGTAAATCAAGGACTGTGCAAGTTAAAGCTGGGAGCCTTTTTTCCTGACACCAACTGTACCAGGGCCAATAACGATTGCAACATTTTTTTTTTAATGTTTCGCACCCAGTTATCCTCTGACGATATTATGTCAGACCTGTTTTGTTGCGATTTTTGCTCTGAAAAGGGTGCCAACTCACGATGGTCGTGAGATTGGAAGTGTTTTTCTTTTCCGTGTGAGCGGCACTGTTTCCAACCATGCAACATTCAGCATGGAACAACTTCCGAGTTCGGTGCTAGAAGCGTGGCCACGAGGCCCGGAGAGTTAGAGAGGCACAACAGAGTGAGGCCCCAGAGGGCGGGGAGGGGGCTACCGTGCCAGACAGAGGGAACAACGTTAATAACGAGCAGCAAACCACAGCAGGTACCTAAGGCGATAGTGTCGCGGTCCGCGGCGGCCGTATCGGTTAGTATCGCTAGCGGCTGCCGTCGCCGCGCGCGAATATCATTTGAGCGAGCGCGTGGAAGTCTGCAAGAAGAAACGCTCGGTCGGCTCACGTGCGCACAACCTTAGCGACGAGGGAAGCGAACTGAACATCTCCGCCGAGCCGCAGACTGTATGCGGTTTTAACTGCAGCTGAACATTTCCGCCGAGCCGCAGACTGTATGCGGTTTTAACTGCATTGAAACTGCCGATCGCTCGAGCAGTCCGCATGCAGTTCATCCTGTGAGGATCTTAAAGAGTATTTGACTGTTTGAGAGTTGTAACCTTTTTATGACAATTATGTTCTTTATCGGATAAAAGAAAAACAAGATTTACTTTGAGAAGGTTTTTGATGCACAAACATTAAGGAAATCCCTTATTTACATCCTTACCTGCTAACCCATTTCAAGATTATAGAAAAATCAAAATATCACGGCACCAGATTAAAGTTTGGTTAATTAAACTTCGAACGGAATAACAAATTATTCAAATTTAAATGGAACTCTTTGTATGATTCAGAAACCACAGAGCGTATAATTTTATTTAAATTATTGTGAATAATTTATGATATTTTGTTCACAAGATACAATACATTTAGTAAAATTGTGTAATTCTCAGTTAGTAATTAATGACAAGAATAATCTAATTATAAGGGATCTGAGGTTTTTACAAATACACCCAGTCGAATACTCTTCGACCACTCTTTTCACAATCATTTTCCTCCTTGTTTCTTGGGTTGGTTGTACTCAGTAAACTTTACTTTGTGTGAAGGAACCATCCCCATTCATTCGCGTGTGATGCATTAGTGACTAAATACGGGATATATCAGTTAACTCGGGTCCATATTACAGGATATTTAACATTTCATGCATTGGTTACTAGATATCCCAACCACCTCACATTGTTTTCGTGCAAATGTTTTAATTTAATATTACATCGTTATCTTGTCCATAAATGACTATTGATTGCAATATAACCGAATGGAGACCATTAATATGTAAAAGATATAGGAGAGAAGCCAATACAAATCCTTGCGGTACTCCAAATAAGACTCAATACGTAAGTTTTTTGTGTAACAGTACGGTCTAGAAACTTTTCGAGGGTGGTATTCAATAACATAATTCAAAATACATACATTATTGCATTGGATAGCCTGCCTGCACTGAGTCGGTTCATAATAGCTATTATCATTTTCCTACATAAATTAAAGAAATATTACGTCAATATATTTTAAATTTATTTATTTTATCATTTCCACGTTTAAAAAGAAAATACATTTGATGGAGCACGATTAGTGATAATTACTTATCTCATTTCAATTATTTGGCCATTCAGAAATTATAAACGATACCATCTAACAATTATTCTTTATTGGTCAAACGTTTTTCTTAATTCAGATCAATGGTACTGGTGGGTATAGCTTTGGCTCCAAAGATCTTTAAGAAATTCGTACATTAACGTACTTTTGCATTATGCCCTTGGCGTTTTGGAATATTGCTATAAAAATATTATTTTTCAAATATAAATTTACTCCAGTTTAAATACGAAAGCGTCTAGGTTGAACTAACTTCTTGAAAAAAACTTAAAATATTTTGTATGTAAACAATAGTTTGAAGAGGCGTTGCCCACGATTGTTTGGTTCTGTGCAACTGGATATAGTGGGTTGCGTTTGGCAAACTACCAATTGTGGTTTTCATACTGTAAAGTGTACCCTGACAAATGGTTACAATCGTTGAACTCTGAACTGCTATTGCTTATAATATTTTCTTATCACATTAGTGATAACATTACATTGTCAAAGTAAAGAATAAAATTTGCAGTGATACGATTTCTATAATATGACGTACACATTGTTTTTATTGCTTTCTGTAATTTTGGGCATAAATCTATGAAGATTTTCTAGTTTTTAAAGTGTGTTTGACCAATATGTATATTGCTACTGTTTTATATACAAGAACATCAAGTAAATACGAATAAAATTGGTGCAATAAATAATTATCACTAATTAGGAAACACTGCACTATAATAATTACTTGTTAATGGCATAACTAAAATGCCCTGAGTCATCAAAATTCACGCTATTTTGGTAGTGAACAAACACTAATTAAGTTGTGCATCAACACCATTATATTTTTCAACCTTGCGTAAAACGATAGCAAAGCTGTTTTGATTAATACAAGTGTTGTTTACAACCAAATTATAGTAACAATGTCATTATTAGTGATAGTGTAGCGACGTTGCACTCTGTACATAAAATAAATCAGGTGTACGTAAACACGTCGTTTATTTTATAACTAGTTGTAAACAGCAAACAGCTTTGGACGACAAAATTCCTCTGTGAGTCATCATTAAAATTAAGCCCACCTATGTATGTTACCGGTTGGCCGTAATTGGTAGCATGATAAATCTATGACTAAGCTAAAACTTAATAACTGAAATAGCTTTTTTATTGACTCAGTACAAGGCTAAAAGTTTGTATTCGTCTGCCAATCCCATTAACCTTGGTTAACTCCAGGGACAAATCTAACGGAAACCCGCGAGCAGAAAGTCCCGCTCGAATGTACGTATGGCAATGTTAGGATTGCTCTATATCTGCGTGCGTGAGTTGAAGTAAACTTTCCCTAAATTTGTCCCTGGCCTAAGATTTATTTGGAGCGGAAAAGGTGGAGTAGATCAGGTGGCCTTATCCATAAATTGCACTTATTCACTATATTCTGTGAGAGATGAGATCCGCCACCAAGAAACTTAAGAATCCGTCCGCAGAATCAAGCCTGCAGCAGGAAGGCCAATTTGCTTACTAATTAACGCTGGATAGATGTTCTGGGGTACAGACTTCATACCTGTTTCCAAAGTTCGAGCGATGCTTTTGAAAAGGGACATTCAGCAGAGGGCGCATAGTGACTAATGGATTGGATTAGATTTCAATGGCCCCCTTTGGATTTGCCCGTAGCCTTTGGTAATGCACTTACGTGTGGCCTTTCATGGCAATGACGCGAAGCGCCTGATCATTCTAGTAATCATAGTTTCCTGCAGAAGCGGCTGAACAAGTTACCACAACAATTTGTAGAAGATAACGATCCTTAACTCATAGTTCCTCATCACCGCTGATTCGTTCAGTTGGGTCAGCCGAGCCATTGAAGCCACCCAGGTCGTGCGGAGCTGTGAATAGAACGAGCCGCCGGTTGTGCTCACCTTCGTAATTGACCTGACCGTCGCCGTCGATGTCGGCTTCGCGGATCATCTCGTCGACCCGAAGCCACCCAGGTCATGCGGAGCTGTGAACAGACCGAGCCGCCGGTTGTGCTCACCTTCGTAATTGACCTGACCGTCGCCGTCGATGTCAGCTTCGCGGATCATCTCGTCGACCCAAAGCCACCCAGGTCGTACGGAGCTGTGAATAGAACGAGTCGCCGGTTGTGCTCACCTTCGTAATTGACCTGACCGTCGCCGTCGATGTCAGCTTCGCGGATCATCTCGTCGACCCAAAGCCACCCAGGTCGTACGGAGCTGTGAATAGAACGAGTCGCCGGTTGTGCTCACCTTCGTAATTGACCTGACCGTCGCCGTCGATGTCGGCTTCGCGGATCATCTCGTCGACCTCCTCGTCGGTGAGCTTCTCCCCCAGGTTGGTCATGACGTGGCGCAGCTCAGCCGCGGATATGAACCCGTTGCCGTCCTTGTCGAACACGCGGAACGCTTCGCGGATTTCCTCCTCGCTGTCAGTGTCCTTCATTTTGCGCGCCATCATCGTGAGGAACTCGGGGAAATCTATCGTGCCGTTGCCTGGAATCGGAAACGGTGCATTGCTTTACTGACGAATCGGCAGGAATCTTATCTTCTTATCTCTTGAGTTAACTAATTCGGATTTTAGACAACTACATAAACAAGTGGAGATGGTTTTACCGCATAATTCAGATGTAGTTTAAATGCGAAAATAAGCTCATTGTATTTCTACTGCTTTTATTGGACATAAGTTAATCATATTAATAAGAAATCATCGGAAAGAAAAAACAAACACCCTAGAATTATCTGTGAAAGGTTAAGACGGAAGAGAATCCCAGGTGCTGGATGTATTATTATTTTCAAGATTAATGAGCCCGATCAAAAGAAGCGCCAAATGTTTACACAAGCGCCGGAGCTATTTCGACATAAGCCCGTGCGCACACATGCAGGCTTTAATCTTTTGACTATTTGCACGCGTATTGCTTGTGGTTCTTTAGTAGTTAAGTTAGTTTTAAATTGTTGTGTGTACAAATGATAAAGATTCGATGACCTCATCGTACATAACTACAATGTTAAATTGTTTTTAGGTTTAATAATTTTGTTTGAGCAAACTGTATAAACCTATAGAGATGAGAATAGTAGAGAATTTCATCACTGAAATTCTGGGAAAATTTATTACCAGAATTTCTTTCATTCAGATTCAGATTCAATTTGCGAAAAATGCCTCAACTACAAAAGCGACAAGTCATACACCGACAAAAACGGGCGCTATTATAACAACTCATTAGGCATCGATTACCAAATTGGTTCTACAGTTAAGCCAGTAACTGAAGAACTGTTGAGTGACCGAGGGCCACGATTTATCCAGATTGGATATACACACATCAGTGCCCGTGGAAAGACTGACGGTAAAATATAATTATGGTCTAATGGACGAGTTATTCATAATTCGTAGCACCATCTGCAAAGCAAAGTATACAACTTGTTTACAGCGCTGTCCCTCACATTAGTGAATTAGTGTGTGAAACGTCAGAACAAAGGATCATGCAGATTTTACGGATAAATGTAAAACGAAGGCGTTTTAATACGAACTGGTTTTAAATGTTACTCCAAACTGTATATGTGGCGAAGAATAACTTTACTTAACCCCGTTTCGACTGTGCCTATCTGTATTTAAAATGGCAGTTATTTTCTTGGGATTGGGACTGGTCCAACCACTACAATCAACTGATACACCATCCTCAACCTCAAATGTATATAATAAATAAATCTTAATATTTCATTTACATTTATTAATATTGTTTGACTGTTACATAGTTGAAGATCTTAAAATAGTAATAATTTTACATAGTAGGAACAACAGTGCCACCTCTAACAGCCATACGATATATTAAGCTTAGATCAGTTAATTTAACATAAGGTCATAATAGTAACATTTGATTCAGACAATTATTAATTAACAATTATTCAATTAATTATTAATTAATATGGTAACAATGACGTGGTCTAAGCACTAAGAGGAAGATTGTGGAGGAACTAGAAATTTTAATCGCTATAATCCGCAAAAGTAGGCAAATCTATGTGGTACAGTGTATCTTGCACTTGCAGCTTGCGATATTCACCACACCACATCATGGAGTCACATGTCGGAGTGAAACGTACGTTGAGAATAATTTGGAAGATTTATGTGGTGTGGCGATACACTACCACATAGAAATGCCTACTGTGGCGGATTACACCGAATTAAATTTCTAGTGCCTTCTTTATCATGGACTTCCGCAAAGTAACGCCTGCTTCTATCCAGTATTGGCCAGGATTGTATTTATATCACGTCACAGATCCAGATGTGTCCTAGAAGCCGGAGTACGGCAGTCAGCACGGGTGACGGCAGTGGGAACGCGGCCTGCATTCCCCATCGCTGTACGCGGGGTATAAATATAATCTCCGCAAAGGTTGCCCCAAAATTAGCAACTCCAAACTTAACTCGCACTTATTTTTGCAACGCGGCGGAACGTTCACCCTTTTGTTTAATGATTGACGAGACGATATGTCTGGATATTTTGGCGCATGCGGTTACCGACTAGGTCAGTTTGGGGACTGATCTTTTGGTAAAGCCTAGAACGGAACTAACTACTGGGAATCATCAAAGTGAGCTCGCTAACAACCGCGTTATTTATTACTATGACATGTTATGCTTGGATTTTCTTTGAGGGATAGAGATCGGAACGGAACTTGTTATGAAACGGAACACATATTTGTTTAGCTCTAAAGTACAAAAGCAATGGATTTAGCTTTCAAGTCTAGCATGTCGTCACGTCTGTTGCAGGACTGATAGTCGCCAGTGGGAGGCGGAAGCCACGAGGCTTTCGAGAGGAGATCGCGTCTTAACAAGCGGAGTGTAGGCGTCCCTCGACCAGGCGGATTCATGATCTCTGGGAACTGCTGGCACTAATGAGTTGGCGTTATCTTGCCTGTCCAACTTAGGATACATCATGGATAGTGATTATACCACGTGACTAGGTACATTGTACTTCTGAGAAAACATATCTTAGAATCGCAAGCCACGATAAGAAATCAAAAGAGTTCAATCAAGATGATTGATGCATAATCATAACGCGTTATAATAGTCAAATTGGCGACATCCTTTGTGTTCGCAAATCGCAATGAATTGCGATCGACCTCCATATCAGCGTAACGACAAGTATCGTGATCATACGGAGCAATTTATGAAGTAAATCTGTCTCGCCCGGGTGGGCAGGCATTGTTCAAGGAGCAACAATAGGCTACCAAGCCTTGAAATAGAACACCGCGCGATTAGATATTGCAACTAGATTGAAAGTAGGTATGTAATATTTATGAAAAATGTATACAAAAACATTATTTATTTATTACAAAAGCCTCAGCAGCTAAAATTGGTATGAAGTGTGGTTTCAAGGGCAAAATGATGATAGTTTTAAAAATTATCTTCGAGAATGATCGACCTGAAGATTAATTTCTAATGCAAGGCGAACACTAGGAAAGCCCCACCAGACCTAATTTGAAGTGATTGAGAAATTGTGGTCCACAATGCTAAGTGGACTTAAATTGATGAAATAAATTGAAATATTTATTACATGTAGGACAGATTGTGCAACTCATGGTCTGTTAGGACTCTACCACAGGTAAATTTGGGATCAAACTAACACATTTTATTGTCCTTATCCGTAAAATGTACATGTTTCCATTATATATTTAAAGCGTCTTATAAAATGACGGAAACAAGCTCGTGTGGTTTGCGGGAAAGCGGTCTACTCCAGTTTCAGAATTGCGGCGGATAATACTGGAACAGGGACAGTAATCGTATTACAGTGCGCTTTGATATTAGATACCTCTAGGCTTTAAGAGATTCTAAAAGAAGCCGTAAACATCACAGAAAATGGTGCTTAATTACTGAACTATTTCTGTGAAAACTCCTATTTCTGTGAAAATTCCGAAGCATCAGTACTTGGACGAATTAATAGGAGCTAGCTGTAGTAGTAAAATTATTTTTTTTTCCCCCCAAATTGATCCAACCAGTAACCGATGAAGATTTAGCTGTTTTTTTAAAAAAAACAACGCGACGACATCGAAGCATTTTCCATGAAATTTTACAAATAAACTCCATTTTTCGTAAATATATTTGGAATACTAAATAGCAATTGAACGTTTATCGGCCATGATGATGCACCCAATTCTCTAACAATAAATCAGAACACTCAATGGGTAAACAAGGAGGAGAATCTATTTGTCGGCTGATTTATTTTATGGCGATGCTCGTAAAGGGTAATATCTTTATTTATTATTGATCTACTTCCCTCCTACAAACTCTCTTTCAAACAACTTTGATAAAATTGCGAGAAAGTTCGCAACCAAATCGGAAGTTAGGGTGAATAGCTTGAATAGCGGAACAACTCTTTTGCTGTGGCTTTATTAAAACCTCAGAATCCATTAAATATGAATAGTTGTAGAAATCTTTTAAACTCATCATAATGGATGAGATCATAATATTTAGTGATCAGAGTCACGCCGCTGAGATTTTTTTTGTCTTTAGAAAAATGTGTCATCGGAATTTTTTGTAGTTTAACAATAGTCTAACGTTAGAAATATTTCCTTTCTAGAAACAACAAAACGGAATCGCTACAAGAAACAATTGTAAGCGGAACAAATTCATGAAATTAGAAAATTAGTCATTGTCAGTGGCAAATTAAAAAAAATACAATACCAATTACTTTTCTAAGGACTTTTTTTGTTTTCCATACCATAATACACACCTAATGACCTAACAGTGAGCTGTGACAGTCTTCTATGTATAAAGCTAATTAAACTATGGACGTAAAACTAGTGAATAGCGCGTAACATGCAATGCAAATTGCGAAAAATCCAAAAATAGGACACCAATTACTCATACCACCGCGCAAAGCCTTGGTAGATAATAAGATTAATTTGTATGCTGATACAGTATCGCGAACATTGGAAGAAGCCTTAGCGGCGCAACAAGGTCGCGTGACGGCACGACTTATGATGGCGTCAGCTTAGCGTCAGCCTGTACTACATACCTATATACCTAGACCACTGTCTACTAGCGCTGCGCATTCCTTTTATATTGAGTAATAATCCTTACATCACAATCACTTTTATGGAATTTTTTATTATTCCCAATCTTCGTAGAAAATGCGTCAACTCTGAAGACCCTTTTCTTTTCCATAATCACAATAATAGGTTTGCTATGGATAGTTTTTTGGTTATTTTTCCCGGACTTTCAGAATGGACCTGACCCTCGAAATATGAGTTATTCATTCGAGGCTAATAACATGCCGAATAAGTTTGCTGCCCGTGCCGAAACTTGCAGTAGGTACCAGAGGTGTCGAAAATTCGTGGCCAGTTTAAAGAATTTGTACTATCCGCTCTTTAAATAGGCCCACATTGTACTTTCGAGGAAAAAGGAAGACGCCGGTTTTACAATTAGCAGATATGTGGCAGCAAATACCTGGAGTACTTACGGTTAATGGATCGCATCCAGATGATGGCCACATTTAAAAGCTATGCCTGTAATTTGGAATGACTTATAAAAGGCAGTATTTATAAGGCAATAGCTACTGCAACAAGTAACCCATCCATATAATAATAAGTGTGACAAGGTATCTCGACGTAAGGTGCCTACTGCCTACATTAATTTTAATAATGCGTAATTAATAGGTTCTAAGGCTTGAGCTCCGTCCTGCTAGTAAACACATTTACTGTGATTTATACTAGTAATTAAACGACGAAATCATGGTTATAGTACCTTAGTCATAGAGGAAGTATAAATAGGTCTGAGTTATTGTACAGAAAATGACTAACTCGAATAAATTATTAGTCATCTAGTAATGGTAAACCGGATAATATTGAAAAAACTCCGATAGATAAGTAGGTAGTCCAATAAATACTAGGGCACAAGTAACCAGCAGAATACAAGCAACATTTCCTGAGGAAATATCAGGTAATTAATTTAAAATCCATACTAATCCATACTCCATACTTAAAATAATAAATACGAAAGTGTGTCTGTCGTTCAACCGATTTTGATGAAATCCCGCTACATAATGAATAATCCGCTTTATTAAATTTACTCTTTATAGATAGTGACTATGCTTCCCCAAGTGGCACTTCTGAAGACTCGTGGAAAATGAAGCAGAACTTAATATGTGCCTGCGATAAAAAAGTTTTTATGCTGTCAGAAAATATTCACGTAAGACAAACAATTTTTATTAGTTTTGAAATAATCGATGTTCTTATATATTAACGACAGTATTTTATATCAACGAGAGTATATAGTTGGTACAATCACGCATCTGACGAGTCCAGAATCTGTCCAGTACTGTTGGGCGACCGCGTATCTCTGATAGCTACAGTGTAACGATCGCAATCACCTCTGATTGGATAACACTCTTCCACTATTGGACAAAATCCAAAAATACCATAAATTCAGCCAATCACAACAATTTAGTATTTAGTAGTATTTATTGGACAGTTGGTAGTAGTACAGTTGATGCGGTGCAGGTAAAAAAAGCTCTAGACGTCAATGTCACACCTACAAAATGGTACCACAAGGGTATAACTAAATCGATTATTGCGCACTCTCAAACTTATAATTTTGGCTACCACCTACGCCACCGCTCATCAAGTATTGATCTATTATAAATTATTCTAAATATGGTAGCGCGATAATAAATTACTAAAATTTTCAGCCAAATCTAATCGAAAAGGCATCATAATTTATTTATCAAACCCCTATATTACGAAACTCACTTGTTTAATGCAATATAAACTATCGTCTCGTACGAATAATCCAATCGGGATGGTAAAGAGATTATCGCATTGATCGCATCAGTTTCTTAATACAGATACTAGTCTGCCGGTGGTATGTGCACGTATCGCTAATGAATATTAATTGTCGCTATTAATGTAACAATAGAAATGGCGAGAGGCACGCGGATGTTGCCAATTATCACGCGGATGGCACAATATACGTACAGACACCAATACCTACTATGACTTATATGTAATGTCAAGAGCATGGGTATATTGAGTGTGATTTGTAGAGTACCAGTATAACTTCACATCTTTATATCTTTCACAATGTTAGTGTGATTTTTAAAAAGTTCAATAAAAAAGTTATATATATTCAGGGACCTCTCATGGAGGTACACAAAATGTTCAAGAAAACCCAGCACCTTTTCCACACTTAAAGCAACTGAACCCGAATAAAAAATTTAACGTAAAAACGTCAACAAGAATCAAATTTTATAATTAATTATTGTTGCAGAAACAGCAGACAGTCATGGAATTTAAAAGCACAGAAAGAATCAAAAGATTAGATAAACACATATTGGCCCTAACATAGGCACACGGAGAGAACGTACCTCGCTAACCATAACACCAGGCCTAACCACATTCTAAAGCAAAGATCCTACCGATGAAGTAGCAGGAAACTTTCAAATTTTCGGAGCACCGATAACTCCAGAAGGGTAAGCGTAAATGCCCAAAACATTTTGTAAACTGTCGGTAAATTAGCAATACTATCATTGCAATATTTGTCAGTCTGCCAGCGGTAGTGGAAGTCGGCTCCGAGCAACGTAATATAGGGTAAAAGTAGTCGTTTGGGCGTCGGGCGATGCTCCTAACGGCGCTCGGAGTAAATCGCGACAGGCATTGCTGGCTCTGCGCCAAGGGAATATGCAAATTCATTTGCAGTCTCCGTCGACTCCAGACGCCCGCCGTGCTGTAGGATAAGCGCGGTGTCAACACATTCCGAATTAGCAATGGCTTCCAAACAGAGACAAGTCTGTTCAATAATTCAGTTTACATAGGTATTTTAGAAAAAAATTAAAATTCATTCTGACGACACCATTATTGGCTGTCAAGTACTTTTGAAGAGTTGGGACTGTTTCTCACATTTGTTTGATTGATTGATCGATTTTCAGTGTCGCTATAAAAGCTATTTTTCAACTACCTTGTAATTCACCCATTTAAACTGACAAATTGAACAAACTCTACCATAAAGTAACTCACCCATTTAAACTGACAAATTGAACAAACTCTACCATAAAGTAACTAAGTGCCATGAAGGCACTGGTGACTAGACCATATTATATGGTAATGCTGTAGCTGAGACGAATGACATTTGTCTAAATTAAATATGGAACACTTGCATATTTTTTGGGAAAAGTCTGACAAACATTGTCTCATAACATTAACTACAACTTTTTCTACGTCAATTTGCACCGTCCCAATATTTTTACTGGGTTTCTATTTTTGTATTTTAAACTACAATAACAAGTCTACAAGTACTACAAGTCCACCACCACCACTACATCCCATTAACGTTCCACTGCTGGGCACAGGCTTCATAGGAGAGAGGGAATTAGAACTTAGACCCACCACGCTGCTCCAATGCGGGTTGGCGGCTAATGTCTAGTAAATCAATTTTAAAAAAACGTGATATCTTAGTCCGGTGAAGTGCATGGAAAGAGGGTCCTTTATGCGTTGTCCACTGCAATTATTAAATCATATTAAATTTATCTTTACGTAAAGACATGCTATTTACGCAACACAAATTAATCAACACCTTAATTTGCGCTCCGCACAAACAAATAAATAGTTGCGAAGTAATTTAAACGCTGATTACACTCTAGTGTGCTGGACCGGATTTAGACCCTGACTAATAAAACAGCAGCAGATATAAATTGGGGCAGTCGTACTATCTTCGTCCGTGAATCAGAATCGCAAAGGGCACGCGGTGACCGACCAGCTACATGGTGTGAGGACGACTCACGACAATGGGTCTGCTATTCGAGCTGCGTACGAGAGAAATGCTCTCAAGCATCTACAGATGTGCCGACAAGTTGGCTGCTAACGGATTTCAGTCACACTTGGCTAAGTCGAGCCAAATGTCATACGAAACGCTAGCAGCAACGCCTCCGATTATTATTGCTGTAGCTCCACAAACGTATGAGCGGTGACAGCGTCGCTGTATTTAAGAAACATAGAATAAAAACAATAACTAAACAGACATAAAATTCAGTTCTAATTTTGGCCACCGGGCCAGATAAGTCGTTGGGACTATAATAGCGTTTTGAAGAATATAATATTGTATGCTTTGTATGAACATCGATGACTGGTGTCTTGTAGGAAAGCGTAATATGCTTTCCTTGCCATAATGGCTTGTCTTTCAGCTCTAAGTCCTAGCAGTTTTGCTGTCTAGGAGAACAAACAATCAGGCAACGAAAAAGGCATGCTTGGCAATTTCATAGATATTAAGGACGACAGAAGGAAGGGCGTATGAAGCCACGTTCACTACTAAATGACGAGGACTGCGCCAAGCCAATTTACAAACCAGCCTACAAAGGAAGCAAAACACTTGAAGTTGGAAGTTGGCACGTGTATAAAAGCTATCAGAGGAGACACTGACGAGCCGATCGATTGCCTGGCACCACTCCAACGGCTAAGGATTTTCCCCCGCATAGGATTCCATCTGTATTCAATATTTCGCCTGCGTGTATTGTAAACATGTGATTTATGCGCTCCGCGGTTTATGTACTGCGACACATGCGGCCGTCGCGTCGCCAATGAATTCAAACAGGCAAAACCTGTTTTATTAGCACTTCCAATATGGAAGCCATAAATTCTGTTTTCTGAACTTATCAGTAACTTTGGAGTATTTTAAATATATCATTTTACCTGTATTCAAGCTGATTTTGTTGCGGTGCGATTGAAGGACAAGCCAACAAAGAGACACATATTTGTATTTATAATAGCTACTAGCGAATGCCCGCGACTTCGTCTGCGTGGTTTGAGGTATTTTGGTTTCCGCAGGAAATCTTTAATTTTCCGGGATAAAAAGTAGCCTATGTGGTATTCCAGACTATAATCTGCGCCAAATTTCAGCCAGACTCTCAGCCGTTGGGGCGTGATTGAGTAACAAACATCCATACGTCCATCCAAACTTTCGTATTTATAATATTAAGTAAGATTATTATAGTATGGCTAATTCTACAATCCTGAAGGTTTCGTTAATTCACTCAAATACATTAAGTGCATTAACCCACATAATGCACGTGCACTTTTCATTAGGTACCTAGTTAGTATGCCTTAACAAATCAAAAAGTCTGCAATCATATTAACACAGCGAAATTGGCACCAGGTATTTATGGTATTTACACTAATAACAAAGGGAATAATAAACTGTGTCCTTTATTAGTAAGTGGACATGAACCAGATTTTTTTTCGATACGAATGCTTTGATCTACGAGTAGTACGGTACTATTACGTATTCTGTGGCTATATCTCCAAAAGCTAGCAGAATTTTCAGTAAAATTGGTCATTCTAGCACAAATTTGGCATATATCTTGAAGATGTATATAAAAGGTATGTATCGTAGGCGAGACTGTAGTCTACAATTTGTATAGGTGTCGAATGTCGATCCACTGTATAAAGTATAGAATATGACTTGCTTTGTGGTTAAACTTTCACTACTAATTTTAATCTTACTTGTTATTTACGTTGGGTAACGTTAAGTGAAAAGGTGCAGGGAGTAGATTTCCAAAAAAGGTAAGTAACTATTGTTCATATTAAAAAATGCGAGGCGCGGAGGTGACATAACGCCCGCTTTCTAGCTCGAAGTACAAAAAGGACTGTTAATGTCTTTATGAAGGCACGATATACATAATAATGAACCGAGAAAGGTCGCCATGATATATCGGCCACATAAATTCCTTTTGTTGTGTCGTCATACAAATGTGGGCAATAAATACTGTGGAATAGTAGTCAGTACAGTAAATGTCAGACATTTTTCTAACACACACCTTTGTGATTTGGTAAATTGACTAATAGCAGCAAACCCTTGCAAAATGTTTGCGAAGTAAAAGAACAGATTACTGAACTGAAGCGTTAAAAGAAAAAAACAGGCATTTTTAATATGTAAATTTCCAGATTTACAATCAAATCGTCCTTAATCTTAGGCAAATTAATGATGAATTTCTGATAGAATATTACAATACCTTAAACGTATTTATATAATTACCGAACAATGGAATTTAAATCATCGTAATGTTCTCGTTCATTTCTGAAAGATTCCTGGGGTAATTGAACTATTCCTCTCATCTAGGGGAAGGGAGCAAAAAGGCTGATGATGACATCGATATTCTGTTGAAATGTTAAAAAAATTATTGAAGGCTGTTCCGGGTCCGGGGACAATCTTAAGAAATTGCTTGACCAACCTATTTTAATTGTTCGCTATTAAGAAACATAAACAGACGCATATACAAATAAAATATAGTATATGTTTATAGTAACGTGACACAATAAATCTCTGAAGTCAACGAGGGAACGTCACCAAGATTTCATTGTCAATTAAGCTTCATTGGATGTGATTATTTCGCAATCAACTATGATCTTGAACTACCGCTTGAACGATTATGGGCCTCAATAATACTGTTTCTGCTCTCTTGCCTTACAATAACTCGATAAGTTTACTACAGAAGCGAGAAGACTTAGCGGCTACAATTTAACGTAAGCAACTTGGATGAACAAGAAAAGCAATCATACTGATACGTTAATTCGGCCACTAATAGATTACGGCGATCGCAAAGTGATAATCACAAGTCCAGTGCTACGGCCACAGACAAATCAATAAGGTCGCCGTTACTTTGGTCGGCCGAGGTTGAATGGGGTCAATCGAAGCGAGAGCCGCGGACGGCAGCACAATAGTTAATTGGTCGTTCATCTCCACTCCGCGCTAATAGATTACCTGCGTCCACATGAATGTGGACTCATTAAAACCTTGTGTTCCACATCATGCCTAATGAAAGCATTTATTATTGCTACTTGTCCCACAAATAGTAGACCTTGCCCATTACCATATCTCAAGTCTCGTTATTCAGGGTGTTTCGCAGTTTATTTATGTCTATTGTCATGAAGAGACTACTGTAAATAAAGGCTGTCTGGGTGACCCTTTTTCATGTTTTATATTCGTAAGGCTAGCCTAGTCTCGATAAGTTCACTACAAAACCGTGTGGATTTAGATGTTACAATTTTATAAAAGCAATCATAATGATTACCTGCATCCACAACCTTGTATTCCACATCATATCAAATTATAGCATTTATCATTGCTACGTGTCCCACAATTAGAAGACCTTGCCCATAACCATATCTCAACTCTTGTTATTTACGACGTTCCGCAGTTTATTTATGTCTAATTGTCTTGAAGAGACTACTATAAAGTTTGTTTGGGTGACCCTTTTTCATGTTTCATATTCGTAAGCTAGCCTAGTCTCGATAAGTTCACTACAAAACCGAGAGGATTTAGATGTTACAATTTTATAAAAGCAATCATAATGATTACCTGCATCCACATGAATGTGGGCTCATTAAAACCTTGTGTTCCACATCATGTGTAATGATAGCATTTATCATTGCTACTTGTCCCACAAATAGAAGACCTTGCCCATAACCATATCTCAAGTCTTGTTATTTAGGGTGTTCCGCTGCTTATTTATGAGCCACTAACTGTTTTCCGCGTCTTTGAATTCTAGAATTTCTGCTTTCGATGTTTAGCTGCTGTAAAACATTGCATATTTCTGTCTGCGAAATGCATGCCGACTGTGTCAAGTCGTCAGGTAAGGTTCAGCAATCAAGCTGTGAAAAGGAAGACGAAAATTTAAGACGGGTTATCCTTGTTTAGGGGTCAGGATTTCATTTTGTTTTGTATTGATTTTCACTAATAAAGAAGGATTTATTTTAAAGATAAAAGCACAGTGATTTTTATTAGAATACAGTTGAAAATTTGTCAATCCTATTATATTCCCGAGCGGTGATAATACTAATAAGATTCTTTCTTGCCAGCTTTTCTCTATAAAACCTCATTTCTAACTGACGAACCGTTGACGTAGGGTCTTGTTGACATAATTTATAGAGTTCATGTTCAATTCAGAATGAGTGCTGATCCCTCCAATAAACTACTTCAAAATTTAACAGCTCTCCGACAAATGATACATGAAAGTTGAAACGTGTATCAACTACCCTCGATTTATCCCTAGTTAGTGTACTAAAAAGATTCGAGCGCTCAATACGGGCGGAAGTCAGCTGTCGCCGGAGTAGGGGGTGGGGGGCACGAGGAGGGCGCATGGGGCTTGCGATCAATACCCCGATGTGGGGCAGGGGTAATTGGACGACCAGATTTTCGCCCCACGGTGCTACTACGAGAAAACTCACACGTTTCATAATCCGTGTGCCCAAGCGGATTTTCTGGGTCACAACTTGGTTTACTTGGATGCAATTTGAAATTAGATTGATAAATTCAATTTTAGGAAGTATAGGAAACTAGAATCAAGCCAACGAAGTCGTAAAGATTTACTTGGTTTCTCCAATTAAGTAAATTGGGCTCATTCTTGTTCTGGCCGAAGACAGAGTATTGTACTCAGAATGAGTATTAACCGCCTCGTTGGTCTAGAGGTTAGCATGTTCTCTTCTGAAAAGAAATTTTCAGTACTAACCCGGAGTCAGGAAGTTGGCGGTGTTTCACCCCCCGCAAATTTGCTTGCATGTTCCAGGATACATAATAATTTACAACCTTTCTTCGACTATTTAGAAAATATTCTGGCAAGCCGATTGCGATTGTCAAATCTTGAGCCTGAACCAAAAAGTTCATACTTGTTCTTTTCACAAGACAAAAAAATCCAAATGGTTACTACACAGAATTCTTTACGATGTTTTACTTCACGCAAACTATTAGTAGAAAATCCCAAAAATTCGGGCATACTGCTCGAAACATCACGCGATCGGAAAGCCACAACGCTTCTTAAGCCTTCATATATATCATGTCTAAATTAGTCAAAAGCATAATAAAATGCTATTTCCATGACAACGGTCGCAGTGGTTTATTTTTATCTAAAGGACCCTGAACTTACTCCGCAATCGGTGAGGAAGCTGAAAGTCGTCCGAGCTCCGAGACGCGTGGGCTTAGCGTCATCGTCGGCTTCAGATCAACCTGCACCAACCGTTCCGTTGACCCTACCCGGCTTTGAAGAGTATTTTACGAGCTTTCGATAGCAATTTTATGCGATCAGCGCCTCTGTTACGAAACTTGGGATAGGTATATACTTATACTTTAATCGCAAATGTCACAAACCTAAATACCATCACTAACAACGTTTCTTTCACTAAGATCTTGAATTAGATCAGTTTTTCACAGGCTTTTTAAAACTGTCAACTCTGAAAGGCCCCCTTGCAGAAATGCCGGGTAATTCTTTTAACCCAGAGTTAGATGCTACTTTGTCAGAATTCTTATAAAACTTCTGTCTAAATTTCAAATTTATTCCTGGTTTAAACGTAACCCGGCGTCTCTGCAAGCGGGAGTTAGAAATCCAACGGCCAGATCGCTTCATTGTAGCAAATGATCTTAGCTCTGTTGAAAAAGAGTCGCACAAAGCTGTTCATGGATTTTCCAACAATTCTAGCTGCGCATACTCGCATTAGTCTGATAAAGCTATTACATAAATGTTGCATTAGTCTGATAAAGCTATTACATAAATGTTCAGCCATTACTATAACAAGAGTATCTCAACCACCTATTTGCCTTGTCTCTTTACTCTTACGGTTAGCCGGGCCTGTAGCACCAGTTCGGAAAGAAGATTCTACTGAGAGGAGCAAGTAACTTAATTTCAGCGAAGCGCTCATCTTTCGATTTAATATTAAAGACGCGTAATAGTCGCGAGATCGCTGAACTGCGGCCGGTGTGCCATTACAGAATCCCGGGCAGCGGCGAAACGGCGGCCATAACACTTGAGCGGCCAGGAAGTGCAGTGGTCCGGTTAATTGCGCATAAATTCCCTACACTAACATATTTTATGGCACCTAAAACGTTATTGCTTTCACCGGAATAGTTTGTGTTCAAACAGCTACCTTGTCAGTATTGCTATATTCAAATAGTTTAACATGCCTGTGAGCAGTTAAATGTAACTAATCTAAGAGTCAACGTCTGAGGATGTTCCGGTGTCGGAATGAAACGTATGGTGTGGTGTGGTGGTGTTCAGTGGGAGAGCTCAATATTGAAAATAAATAATCATATCATTAAGTAAACAGGCAGGGCTAGAACTCCCGATAACTTTTTCACAAATCACAATGTAATGAGGTCGATAACTCGATACTAACTTCTAGCCAAGTAATTGTAATAATTGAAGTTGAAAAAAAGGCGCAAAATCAGGCCTGGTAGAATTTGAGTAGGATATTTAAGTACGTATAACTCAGACAAAAATCCCTTGGGAGGAAGCCTTTGCAGTGGTTAGTCTCACATACATCCAACCCAGTAACATGAGAGTTGCACGTCCGTGAGGTAACTGATTCAGTTTTACGGCAGTTTTTAGTCTCATGTACACCCAACCCAGTAAGATGAGAGAGTTGCACGTCCGTGAGATAACTGATTCAGTTTTACGACAGTGTTTAGTCTCACCTACATCCAACCCAGTAAGATGAGAAAGTTGCACGTCCGTGAGGTAACTGATCCAGTGTTACACGATTCCTAGCAACGCATCTAACTATTGCTAGAGCACGTCACTTGCTAACAAGGGGCTATAAATAGAGCGGCTATAGTTCGAACGTCCCAAATAAGCAAATTGTTTACAAATCCCATGTAATTTTAATGGTGATGTCACAACTTCGGAAGCAAACATAATGTTGGAAACACACTGTTAACATGCCACCGCTCACCACGTGTTTTTAGGCAAATTAAACCAAGTTATAAAGTATGACACAGCGACATGTTATAATCACCTCATGTCGTATCGCGTTAGCACTGTTGCTCCTTAATTTCTGGTTATAGACAATACTGTTTTAAGTTCTTTGACAGGTAAGCCATTGATTTAATTTCACCTGATTGATGGTTGTAAATGTTAAACCAGAATCCTAGAATCGGGTTTCTGCACGGTAACGTTCTACGATTCAACAAGTTACAAAATGAATAGCGTATTACACGTGTGTATCCTGTCGTAATGATGATTTCACAGAAGTTCCGAGCTACTATAAGATGCCGTACACTTTCCGAATAGGACGGAGCCCGCGTCGCTCCAAATCGAACGCTATTTGTGGAACAGAACAATGCTACAAAACTGAAGAAGCTCTTGAATATTAATTACTAGATGATTCGTCCGCGTGGATTAAGTTTTTTCAATTCCCGGAAGAACTCTGTTTTTCTGGGATAAAAGCCTATTTCCTTTTTCCCGGGATGTAATAGGTTTGGTATAGGGGGCTACCTTTGAAAATCGATTGAAAAGATGGGCCGTTAGAGCGTAACAGGCAGGCAGACAAACACACTTTAACACTTATAATATTAGTATGGATTATATTATCTTCGGAACTGCCGAAGACTACGGCTGGACTACGGCTGGTCGATCCTACCTCGTGAGTGATGTAATCAGTTTTTAATAATAGATCGCAATAATAACGTTGCTAAGTAACTTATCAGCAGATTTGTGGTTACAGATAAGATTGATTAGCTATTATAATTACGGCCGGTACTGAATTCGGAACGGCATTCCGAGCCAGCGGTAGATTCACTCGACGATTCAAATGCACTTGCAAAGTTTATTTGAATAAAAAAACATCTGAATTTGAATTTTAGTTAGGGGCGTTGTTATTTTTTTTGCAAAACTTGTATGACATGAAAACTTTTATTTTTTTCGCCCATTAGCAACAGTGTTATAAGTACCTAACTTATCAAAAAATCCATACTAATTAAATGCAAAGTGTTTCAAGCCTGTCCTTGCTTTCACGGCTCATTGGTTCAACCGATTTGGACGAGGTTCTAGATATAGAGATAGGTTCCTACTTGCAAACGGGGAAGGTCATAGGCTACTTTTTATCCCGGACAACCTCTCTCGGATTTTTTCAAAAACCTCGATCCACGAGGATAGAGTCGATTTAAAGATACATCTACAGATATAAACGGAAATTAAATGCTGTTCCTTGGTAAGCGCATCGCTAGGGTTAGACCGAAATACGCATTTTTTGTTTTAAAATGTTCGTAAGTTCAAGTTACCCAGAAAATTTTCAATTCAAGGAAAACTGAACGACCCTTCTCTATATTATTATTTTCGTATGTACTCAATTTACTGATATTTGAATAGGGCAAAGTCTGTCGGGACAGCTAGTAGCCACCAATACAGCCCATTAACGTCCCACGGCTGGGCACAGGCCGCCACTATCATAGGAGAGTGGGAATTAGAGCTTAGACCCAACACGCAGCTCCAATGCGAGTAGGCGGCTTTAACGACCCGGTTGTTATCACTAAAATGATAATAGTATCATTTTAGTGATAACAACCGGGACCGACAGCTTAACGTGCTCTCCGAGGCACGGGGGTGAAAGACCGGTTCCAATACTGAGAATTTCTAGTCAAAAACACTCAATTATGGCCCGGCCCGGGACTCGGAACCCGTGACTTCGTCGGTCGCAGTCGAACATGCCAACCACTAGACCAACGAGGCAGTCAGCTAGTAGATTAAATAATAATCCATTCTGGCCGTCATCAAAAAGGGAAACAGCAGTTCCAAAGCAATGCCTTTCTGCCTACATGTTATGCACTCGTGTTGCCACGGCACGATGGAACATTCCACGGCGGCGCACGGCTATCGCGGCAGGATAAGCTCTTTACAGGAAAATGGCGGCCGTTTATCGCGGACCACTCTTTCCTGCTATGTTGTCGGCAAACTAATTTGCAGCGGTGACGGCGACGGATGTGACAGAGTGCCTATTGTAGTCCACAAGCGGCGATAAGGCTTTGCCAGATTGACCGCGAGAGCGGCAGTCTGGTCAGGGGCAGTTTTTTTCTTTATCCACTACAAGTTAGCCCTTGACTGCGATCTCACCTGATGGTAAGTGATGATGCAGTCTAAGATGGTAGCGGGCTAACCTGTTAGGGGCATGGAAGTTATATTAAACCCAAGAGCGGCAGTCTGGTCAGGGCAGATTTTTTTTTATCCACTACAAGTTAGCCCTTGACTGCGATCTCACCTGATGGTAAGCGATGATGCAGTTAAGATGGTAGCGGACTAACCTGTTAGGGGCATGGCAGTTATATTAAACCCATACCCCTATTCGGTTTCTACACAGCATCGTCTGGAACGCGTAATCGCTTGGCGGCACGTCTTTGCCGGTAGGGTGGTAACAACCTCCCACCAGGCCAGACCAGGGAAAATTCAGAAATTATAAATCCCTGCCGGGGATCGAAACCGGGACCTCCGCACGTTAAGACAACAGCGCTACACACTGCGCCACGGAGGCAGGCGATACTTACCCGTTAACCTACGCAGGGCAACGCTTACTTAACTTATAAATAAACTTATCAGCCACCTTGAAGGGTCAGCTACTGTTTGTGGTAGGATATGCCTAAGGGCCTGTCCTATGTCACTCGACAGCGATGAACGCGACTCAAGCAGTAGTTGACCCTTCACGTGGCCTACGTTGTTTTGAAGAAGACTAGCTCATAGCAGTAAAATCTGCCCCACGATTGTGTAAGAATTGTCTATCAAATCGTCTAAGATCGTCAAAGAAAAATAAACCATAACTGCGTTGATTTAGCGCTCACTTTCGTGTAACCATTCTCATACGTTTAGGGATGTACGATACCATAAACGTATGAGAATGGATACACGAAATTGAGCTCTAATTCAATGCAATTATGGTTTATTTTACTTTGACGCCGAACTTGACGATTGGATCGGCAATTCTTACATAATCGCACCTCTGCTTTCCGAACCAGTAGCCTTGAGTAATCATGTGAGTCACTGGGTGTGATAGCTGTATGGAATAAATGAAGTGCAGAAACATTGTATGGCAACTTAAACCCGAAGAAGTGTCTGCTTCGGATAATTATAGCATGAAGTCTCATGGAGACAACACCATGAATTCTAGTACACTTAAAACCAGTGGATGTTCTGGGGCTGAAGTCACAACGATGATGAAGAGCTGAGATAGTTGGGTATTGAAATATCGTTTTAGTTTAATGTGTCGCTTCTGCTACAGGCGTTAGGTATGTTTCGCTTCTTCTCTTCTTTCTTTCTTTTATGTGTTTTTGTACCTACGATGATCATTATTGAAATTTCAATTTTATTGTCATACTATTAAGTTCTATTTCTATTCGTCGCACGAAAATCCCGTGCCGTGCCGTCGTCTATGGGTGCAGGCCCTTAGTTGGTATAATCGCAAGATAATATGAGGAAAAAATACTTTAACGAGTTCAAAAATAACCGCAGCGTATATGAAAACAACAACATCTAATCACCCATGTTGTTTTAGCACGAAAACGCATTACTGAATGTATGAAAGGAATAGAATATCTAGGTAAGTATAGGTACGGAAAGATTTTACTTACGTTTGAAAGTAATACCACGGTAATGTAATACGTTTTTACCGGGGGAAATTAATACCCTTGGGCTACGCGGTACGCCACCACAATATACTTTTATTTGGCTGATTTCAATCTCTCCATCTGACTTAAAAACATATTTTAGCGAAAATTACCTATTATTAACACCATTCTGACTAATATTACTACTGCCATTTAAGCATTGCTATGAATATTATGCAGATAAGTTATTTTCATTTATTGTTCATTATAGAAACCAAAGGCTTGTCAGGAGAAAATTACAATCCATACTTCCATACTAATATTATAAATGCGAAAGTGTGTCTGTCTGTCTGTCGGCTACGCTTTCACGGTCCATCTGTTCAACCGATTTTGATGAAATTAGGTACAGGGATACGTTTATCCCGGGGAAGGACATAGGCTACTTTTTATACCGGAAAATTCAAGAGTTCCCGCGGGAATCAATAAAAAATATCTCTTCAACCGATTTTGACGAAATTTGGTATAGAGATAGTTTGTATCTAGTGGAAGGACATAGGCTACTTTTTATCACGGAAAATTCAAGAGTTCACGTTCATTATTTATTTTTATTATTTAGTATGTATTTTGTGTGTTCATGTAAGTTTATGATATATTGTTGTACCTATTCTTCCTCCACAGCCTTTCTCACTGCCAAGGGTCACTGATAGAGATCTCTTATAGAGATAAGTGCTTCCTTGTCCACTATGCATGTTTTACTTCTTATTTTATAACTTTTTGGTACTAAATAAATAAATAAATCGATGTTCGATACTGTCTACATACATATTTCTATAGTGAACCATCGTTTTAATTAGATAGAGTACTGAATACTCACGCCCACCTGCTTTTAGAGCCGCTGTATTGTACATAAACTTCGTTAACATGACGTGTAGCGCTGCGATTGCCAATTTATAGCACTTTAGCATCGCTCTGTAGCAATAATCTATACTAATATTATAAATGCGAAAGTTTGGATGGATGGATGTATGGATGAATGGATGTATATATGTTTGTTACTCAAAACCATAACCCGTTAACATAGAGATAAGTGCTTCCTTGTCCACTATGCATGTTTTTCTTCTTATTTTATAACTTTTTGGTACTAAATAAATAAATAAATCGATGTTCGATACTGTCTACATACATATTTCTATAGTGAACCATCGTTTTAATTAGATAGAGTACTGAATACTCACGCCCACCTGCTTTTAGAGCCGCTGTATTGTACATAAACTTCGTTAACATGACGTGTAGCGCTGCGATTGCCAATTTATAGCATTTTAGCATCGCTCTGTAGCAATAATCTATACTAATATTATAAATGCGAAAGTTTGGATGGATGGATGTATGGATGAATGGATGTATATATGTTTGTTACTCAAAACCATAACCCGTTAACATAGAGATAAGTGCTTCCTTGTCCACTATGCATGTTTTTCTTCTTATTTTATAACTTTTTGGTACTAAATAAATAAATAAATCGATGTTCGATACTGTCTACATACATATTTCTATAGTGAACCATTGTTTTAATTCGATAGATTACTGAATACTCACGCCCACCTGCTTTTAGAGCCGCTGTATTGTACATAAACTTCGTTTACATGACGTGTAGCGCTGCGATTGCCAATTTATAGCACTTTAGCATCGCTCTGTAGCAATAATATATACTAATATTATAAATACGAAAGATTGGATGGATGTATGGATGTCTGGAGGTATGGATGTATGGATGTCTGGATGTATGGATGTTTGTTACTCAATCACGCCACAACAGTTGAACGGATCTGGCTGAAATTTGGCACAGAGATAGATTATAGTCCGGAATAGCACATAGGCACTTTTTATCCCGGAAAATGAAGGAGTTCCTAAAACCTCGACCCACGCAGATGAACTCGCGGGCATTAGCTAGTAAATAAATAAATGTTTATTTGTTCCAAAATAATTAGTAGGTAGGTACAAAGTATCTTAAATTACCCCACACCTTACAATAACTGTATGCTTAAAACACGCGGCATATATAAAGCGCTAACAAGCCATTACAAAAAAATTTAAAAATACGAATGCCCTGCCAAAAAACTAACTAAATCTAGTTAAATAGAATCTTATTCACATTTTTATTAAATGATATTTTTTTGTGAATCACTGGATATTGAACTATAGTGTCATATATTTTTGGAATCTACTCATCATTTTCTAGATGATGATTATATAGTTAATTTAATTTTCGAATATTTTTTTCAACTGTAGTCTTTAATGGTGGACCATGGTCCCCCATATTTTTTTTTATTTTACTAGCCTATGTCACCCGGAATAAGCTAGGGGTTCTAACGATACCTCATTTATCAAAATCGGTTCAGGCGTATAGAAGTTATGGTGGAATATACAAACTCACATACATACATACATGAACCCTGAAAACAATATACTCCTTTTTTTCAGGCAGTCGTATAAAAATGTTAAAATTGTGAACGTTGGTTTTTCTCATTGATAAGGAAATGATAATGAAACATTTCCATGTTAGCTGGTCGTAATCAGTTTTCAGCTACCGTAGTTTTTTTTAACTTTTATAATCAAAACTAGCGAATGCCCGCGACTTCGTCTGCGTGGTTTGAGGTTTCTTGGTTCCCGCGGGAACTCTTCAATTTTCCGGGATAAGAGGTAGCCTATGTGCTATTCCAGACTATAATCTATCTCTGTGCCAAATTACAGCCAGATACGTTCCAGCTGTTGGAGCGTGATTGAGTAACAAACATCCATACATCCATCCAAAGTAAGAATCCATCATAGTAAGATTAATTCAATTATTTTAGTATTTTAAAAATCCACTGGCGGAATTATGTCATATAGTTTTAGGGCAATTAGAATCTCATTCAATAAAAAATTGATAGATTTATAATAGGTACATGTACATTAGAATTTTAAGTTGTTACCATAACAGAGCGTCAGACCAAGCTCTTAAATTTTTAATATAAGTATAGATAAATAATTATTTAAACTCAAAGGATTCTTTCAAATATATTATAACAGGGATAGAAGAAACCTTGAGCTCTAACTCAGCACGAAAAAATATTGATCTTTTATTGTTTTACCAGATGATACTTGTGACTTCGTCCACGTGTATTGAGGTTTTTCGATTTCCGCGGATACTTCCTAATTTTCCGGGATAAATAGTATGTAAAAAGTATATCCTTCCCCAGGATACAACCTCGGTACCAAATTTCGTCAAAATCGGTTGAAAAGATGGGCCTGGAGCCAAGGAAAGCGTAGCAGATAGACAGATAAACACTAAACAGACAGACACACTTTCGCATTTATAATATTACTTACTATGGTTAGGATAATAAAAATATAGGTAAATCTGAATCAAATAGGTACCCTTTTTAACATTAAAGAATCGCGGTATTGTTACAGAATAAAACGTACTACCACTACAGCCCATTAACGTCCCACTGCTGGGCACAGGCCTCCACTCTCATAGGAGAGAAGGAATTGGAGCTCAGACCCACCACGCTGCTCCAATGCGGGTTGGCGGGCTTTAACGACTATTATCATGTGAGTGATAATAACCGGGACCGACGGCTTAACGTGCTCTCCGAGGCACGGCGGTGAAACACCGCCAACTTCCTTACTCTGGGCTAATACTGGGAAATTTACTGGGAATTTCAAATCAGAAAACCCCGATACTCAATTATGGCCCGACCCGGGCCTCGAACCCGGGACCTCGTCAGCCGCAGTCTAACATGCTAATCATTAGACCAACGAGGCAGTTTGTAAAACGTACGGAAACCAATAAATACATTTTGCAGTATCCTAATTTCAGTCTTAAAAAAAAACTCGCGTTTAAGATAACCCAGGGTTACAGGACCAATGCAGATGTGTGCCGATTCGTCATCAGTGGGCTTACTACCATCGCTTAGAGCAGTATCGGTACTCTCAAATCAATATCATTTATTATATATGTCACCGTTAGATTATAATCTAACTCGCGAAATCGTAAAGTGTCGAAAGATTACAATTTAACGCTTTATTTTTCGGTAGATTGTAATCTGTTAAGTATATTAACGCGATAAAACCTGATTATTTATGTCGAACCCTAACTTTTAACCTACAAGAATCAGACAAGAAAACGTAAAAACAATGAATATTTCAAAAATTTACACTCAGAACATTGAACGGTTCACAATCTTTCGACAGTTTACAATTTCGCGAGTTAGATAATCTAACAGGTTTTAAAATTTTACGGTGACACATATATATAGGTACACTTATTGACGTTAAAAATTACTTACTTATAAAACATGATGGTGATAATCGGTAACGGTATCTTAAAACTAAAGCTACGATATCATTTTAAAATTTACGTACACTTAATGGCGAACACTTTTTGATTTTTTTAAGTAATTTTTATTTAAATAGCTTGGTCTGACGCTCTGTTATAGTAACAATAACTTAAAATTCTAAAGCACATGTATTTTAAATCTATCAATTTTTTATTAAACGAGATTCTATTTGTCCTAAAACTATATTACATAATTCCGCCAGTGGATTTTTAAAATACTAAAATAATTGAACACCCTGAAATAGGAATTATAATTCTGAAACAAGAGCTTACAATTTCTTTAATGTATATAGCGAGCATACGAGCAGGCGGCTCACCTGATGTTAAGTGATTACCGCCGGTATAGATACTGCCACGTTGGTCTAGTTGTTACTACGACCGAGTTGGGTTCGAGTCATAATTTATTGGGGTTTTCTGACTAGAAATCTCAGTCCCGGAGTTAGGAAGTTGGCGGTGTTTCACCCCCGTGCCTCGGAGAGCACGTTAAGCCGTCGGTCCCGGTTATTACCACTAACATGATAATAGTCGTCAAAGCCCGCCAACTGGGGCAGCGTGGTGGGTCTAAGCTCTAATTCCCTCTCTCCTATGAGAGTGGAGGCCTGTGCCCAGCAGTGGGACGTTAATGGGCTGTAGTGGTGGTGGTGATGAACATTTTCAGCACCAGAGGAACCACCAATGAGTTGCCGGCTTTTCAATATTTAAATAATACTGCTTCAAGCGATGGTACTAAGCTCCCAATACGCCATTATTTGTTATGATTCGACCGCATGGGCGTGAGATCGTCCATTGCCATAACAACATTTGGCGACCTCCGTGGCGCAGTGTGTAGCGCTGTTGGCTTAACGTGCGGAGGTCTCGGGTTCGATCCCCGGCAGGGTCATTTGGGAATTTATAATTTCTGAATTTTCCCTGGTCTGGCCTGGTGGGAGGCTTCGGCCGTGGCTAGTTACCACCCTACCGGCAAAGACGTGCCGCCAAGCGATTACGTGTTCCGGTACCACTACATCCCATTAACGTCCCACAACTGGGCACAGGCCTCCACTCTCATAGGAGAGAGGGAATTAGAGCTTAGACCCACCACGCTGCTCCAATGCGAGTTGGCGGGCTTTAACGACTATTATCATGTTAGTGATAATAACCGGGACCGTGCTCTCCGAGGCACGGGGGTGAAACACCGCCAACTTCCAACTCCGGGCTGGCACTGAGAATTTCTAGTCAGAAAACCCCAGCATTTAATTATGGCCCGACCCGGGACTCGAACCCAGGACCTCGTCGGACGCAGTCGAACATGCGAACCACTAGAGGTATTCCGGTACGATGCCGTGTAAAAACTGTAGGGGTATGGGTTTAATATAACAGCCATGCCCAACAGGTTAGCCCGCTACCATCTTAGACTGCATCTGCACTTACCATCAGGTGAGATCGCAGTCAAGGGCTAACTTGTAGTGGATTAAAAAAAAAAAAAAACAATGGACGTCACACTGCGGTGGTGTTGTGTGTAACACAATACTCGTCAACCTCGAGTGTCGGTTGACGCGATGTTAACACCCGTCCATCATCATTGACATTGCGGTGTGGATGTCGTTTACGTCAATACGTTTTTTTTTTATCCACTACAAGTTAGCCCTTGACTGCGATCTCACCTGATGGTAAGTGATGAAGCAGCTTAGACTGCATTTCTAATTCTGGTAGCTTTCTGGTAGCGGGCTAACCTGTTAGGGGCAAGGCAGTTACATTAAACCCATACCCCTAGTCGGTTTCTACACAGCATCGTACCGGAACGCTAAATCGCTTGGCGGCACGTCTTTGCCGGTAGGGTGGTAACTAGCCACGGCCGAAGCCTCCCACCAGGCCAGACCAGGGAAAATTCAGAAATTATAAATTCCCAAATTGACCCTGCCGGGGATTGAACCCGGGACCTCCGCATGTTAAGACAACAGCGCTACACACTGCGCCACGGAGGTCGTCAAACGCGTTGAAACGCGTGTAAGTACAGCTGGTCAATTCTGAAGAAAAGGTTGCATCAATCATTGCTCAATACACTCAATATCATTTATTCAATATAGGTACACTGTAGGTACACTTATTGACGTTAAAAATTACTTACATATAAAACATGATGGTGATAATTGGTTTTGGTATCTTAAAACTAAAGCTACGAGGGTTCCAAACGCGCCCTGAGGTGCGATTATGTAAGAGTTGCCGACCCAGTCGTCAAAGTTAGCCGTAAAGTAAAATAAACTATAATTTCATTGAATTAGAGCTCAATTTCGTGTATTCATTCTTATACGTTTATGGTATCGTAAAAACCTAAACGTATGAGAATGGATACACGAAAATTGAGCTCTAACCTAATGCTGTTATGGTTTATTTTACTCTGACGCCGAACTTTGACGATTTGATCGACAATTCTTACACAATCGGGGGGCTGGTCTGAGTCAGCCCACAACAAAATCAGCCGGGGTTTTTTTTTCTTTTTATTATCACCATCTCAGAAATCATCGTAACTAAGGAACTATCAGAGCCATAGCCATAGCCATGCTATAATCTCAATTGTTATGATTGGCGAATTTTAAGGTGTTGTTGGTGCGACAGTGGATTTTGGTCATTAACGAAAGAGTATCAGGTTCAAGGGTGATTGCGATTGTGACACTGAACCAATGATTTTAGCGTAATAGGGTTCCAGATATGAGGCTCGCTCAGGCTTCCACTAGACAAGAGATTAAATTAACGAATTAAAAAATACGACTACCCTGCCATATTATTTTTGGAGTTTACCTCCATAAGAAGCGATTTGCATATATAGCCTTTGGAATCTTATTCACATATTTTATTAAATGATATTTTTTTGTGAATCACTAAATATTGATCTATAGTGTTATATATTTTTGGAATCTACTCATCATTTTCTAGATGATGATTATATAGTTACTCTTATTTTGGTTTTTTTTTTCAATTTTGGTCTTTAATGCGGGGCCATGGTCACCCCATAAATTTTTTTTAAATTTTACTAGCCTATCTCACCCGGAATAAGATAGGGATTCTAACGATATCTCATTTATCAAAATCGGTTCAGGCGTATAGAAGTTATGGTGGAATATACAAACTCACATACATACATACATACATACATGAACCCTGAAAACAATATACTCCTTTTTCAGGCAGTCGTATAAAAAGAAAAAGGTGACTGACTATCTATCAACGCACAGCTCAAACCAATGGACGAATCGGCTGTTTGACATGAAGATAGCTATTATGACGTACAAATCAGCTAAGAAAGTATTTAAAAAAAAATTGGCAATCATAGGGACTGCCGATAGAAGAGAAAACGATGCTTTTTTTTCATTTTAATTAAAATTATTAAAATGTAAACCTTAACACTAAGGCATTAAAGTTTAATTTCGAATAAGGCATATTTATATGTTCGCGAACATGTCGGTCACGGTCACGTGAATCTACATTTTATACCTCAACTCAACGTGCCTAAAGAAGTTTCACTTCAATCTCCTGAGGGGCAAAAATAGGGGTTTTAATTAGTCAATTCGGACGAAGTTGCGGGCAAAAGTATTTCTATAAATACATACTTCTGTCTCAGAGTTATCTCATACTTGGTTGACGGCACTACCGACATGCCTTGCGATCAAAAGTTGGTAGTCCTCATGATTGCCGAGTCCTTGTTATGATTGATGATGATGATTGCTATGTTTGACGACCTCCGTTGATTGCTATTGTCTTAACGTGCGGAGGTCCCGGGTTCGATCCCCGGCAGGGTCAATTTGGAAATTAATTTCCGAATTTTCCCTGGTCTGGCCTGGTGGAAGGCGTCGGCAGTGGCTAGTTACCAGTCAAGGGCTCACTTGTAGTGGATAAAAAAAGAAAAAAAAAGAGTCGAGTAACTATGTAGTGGATAAAAAAAAGAGTCAAGTAACTAAAAGTAGGTTTTGACCTGTCCACCAAAATAAGTTACTGTATTTTGCATGAACCCAATGCTCTGGTTTTTTTTATAGATGTGGCATCTCAGACCTGACTCATGCACATTAGATGCCGTCTCAAAAAAAGCCATCCAAAAACACTAGTCTTGACTCAAATACTACCGACCGATCCATTAATATATTATACAGGGGTCTTGATTACCTATGCAAAACTGATTTCAACAGTGTAATGATCGCTGTTATTTCTTATTGGCTAACATGTTATTGGAAAAATCCATTGTCGGGGCAAGAATAGCATAAATTCAGCAACAATTGAGACTAACAATGAGTGCAGCAGGGCGACCGCGTATCTTCTGCATCAATCATTGTTACAGTGTCAATTGTTGTGATTGGCTGAACTTATGGTATTGTTGCTGCGTCAATGGATGTTGTCCAATAGTGGAAGAGTGTTATCCAATCAGAGGTGATTGCGATCGTTACACTGTAGCTGTCAGAGATACACGGTCGCCCAGCCGGTTTTACATAACAGGGCTACTGATGACACTGTTCAATCGTCGACCAAGTCAACCGTCGATTGGCAAGGTCGAAGGTATTTCTTCCCGATTCCCACAGTCCCTTTTATTCATTTTATCAAGTTTTCATTCAAAAGATACCAGCTGGGCGACCGCGTATCTCTGACAGCTACAGTGTAACGATCGCAATCACCTCTGATTGGATAACACTCTTCCACTATTGGACAAAATCCATTGACGCAGCAAGAATACCATAAATTCAGCCAATCACAGCAATTGATACTGTATCAATGATTGATGCAGAAGATACGCGGTCGCCCTGCAGCTGTCCCTATGTCGTTGCAAGTGAGGGGGCAGACGACAAAAAGTCGCCAGTGTGCTCAACACATAATAAAGAATGAAATATTGTTTGACAGCGGGAATGATAACTTGTAATGTCAAGGTCGACTGCCGCGCTCGCACCCGGCTCCCACAAATTATTGTAAACAAACAAAGCAGTGGAACGAATATACATAAAACCAGCCAAGGGTTTTCATTGGTACTAGCTGATGCCCGCGACTTCATACTCATTTAATTTTCGTGCGTAACTCATTTAATTTTCTGGGATAACAAGTTGCCTGTGTTATTCTAGACTATAATGTATTTCTGTGCCAAATTTCATCCAGAACCGTTCAGCTGTTCACTCATGGCGTGATTGAGTAACAAACATCAATCCATCCATCTAAACTTTTGCATTTAGAATATTTGTATAGAAGTATAGATAATGAGATGAATGATTTGCTCTATGGCTCTGATAGTTCCTTAGATAAGATGATTAGTGAGATGGTGATAATAAAAAGAAAAAAACCGCCGGCTGAGTTTGTTGTGGGCTCTTCTCAGACCAGGGCGCGTAGCTTTAGTTTTAAGATACCGTAACCGACTATCACCATCATGTTTTATAAGTAAGTAATTTTTAACGGCAATAAGTGTACCTACAGTGTGCCTATATTGAATAAATGATATTGAGTATAGATGGTACGTGATTGCTTGCCTAGTGCCTACAGCGTAAGTGCGTCTGCGCACATAATCAAAGGCTTTCGATCGTAAAATAAGTATTTGTTCAACATATGCCGAGACAAACATTTGTCTGGGGCTTTGTCGCCTGCGATAAGTACAATGTGGTACTGATAACAAGTAGCAACGTTCTTCATACTAAAATAAAATAATAGCAACACTAGAGGCGCTAGTGTAGTGAGGTCTCCGAAATGTCAAATAGGTATTACCACTGGGCCTTTAACGCGGGTCTAATTTATTTCATTAATGTATTTAACAGTACCGGATTAATTAATGTAGATGTAAGATACGTGTCAATGATTGTCAGTGCTTTGAAAGCGGAGCTAAGAAAAAAAGTGCAAAATTAAGGTGCCAGCGGAGGGTGAATTGCCCATACAAACGTAATACCAAAATGATTCGTAATTCGAGAATATTTCCACTTGATTATGCGATTATTAAGATTGAACTTGTATTTACCTAGGCCCCTGGATAATTATGTTTTCAAAGTATTTTCCCAAAATTAAATGTAAGCGCATAGCGTTTTGCTTGTTTTTACGACATGAATGACATGTTTTCTCCTTATTTGCATCATATTAAAACCGACGATATGTTACGTACTAATTGACCAGGAGCATAGCCTATATTGTCAAGTTCCCGAATAACAACACGAAGTGAAAAACACAACAAGTTATCATTCATCATTTTTGGTATTTACGGAACAAGACTAAACGTATAACAAATTCTGTACGCTCATATTGCTATCGCGTTTGCACGCGATCATGTGTCAACAGCCACATAGAGATAGCAATATACCGGCAAATTTATATTTGCGGGTTGAATAGAAATTGCGAGCGGCGATCACCGGCCTCTTAAGCGGATTGAAAGAAGAATTCAGAAGTTAGAACATTTCCCTGCTTCCTGAGTGCTTAGGTACTATTTAAAAACGTATTTTTTTGTCAAAAGTATGCTTGTTTACGGAATTAACAGCTATACTAAGGACCTTACTCGTCAGTGGCGCCAATTAGTAAGCATAAAACGGTAGCCCTCATAAGCTTTTCATATGGATTTATTTCCACCTAAGTGCAGCAATAACTACTTAGTATTGATTAAGGATTTGTTTTGAAAGACAGATTGATTTTGAAATTAATCGAGAAGTAAAATAAAAATATATTTATTACCTAAAAACAGGTTATAGTCAATTTAGTTTACCTTTGGTCTCCGCACTAGGGAACCTGTATCTCGGAGACCGTATTATGATTAAGTACCTAAAGTAAGACTTAACCGAGGACTGACTAGGACACAATAGATGAATTTTTAAATTTAATAAGTAAATCATAATATAAACAAATATAATTTTTTTAAAATGTTTCTGCAAATAAATAATTTCGATTTTTTTTTTCTTTTTTTTTTTTCATTAAAATTATTCAACTAAACGAGGACAGTACTCAGTAGCGTGTGGATCATAGAGGCATACAAGCACCGCTTTCCCTGTAATACTGGCTTATTATCCATCATGTAAGCAAACTGGTTTCAAACCCTGTGCGCGTGCAAAAAGAGGTATAATACTAGAAAGTCAAGGGAAACTAAAAAAGTTGAAAGAGAAGGTAATATGGGTTTGGGTTGCGCGTGGATGAAACTGAATACTTAAAATCCGTTGGAAAAATGTTTTTTTTTAAATCCACTACAAGTTAGCCCTTGACTGCGATCTGCGATAAGTGATGATGCAGTCTAAGATGGTAGAGGGCTAACCTGTAAGGGGCATGGCAGTTATATTAAACCCATACCCCTATTCGGTTTCTACACAGCATCGTACTGGAACGCTAAATCGCTTGGCGGCACGTCTTTGCCGGTAGGGTGTTAACAACCTCCCACCAGGCCAGACTAGTGAAAATTCAGAAATTATAAATTCCCAAATTGACCCTGCCGGGGATCGAACCCGTTACCTCCGCACGTTAAGACAACAGCACTACACACTGCGCCACGGAGGTCAACAATGTTGTAGAAGAAAACGGTTTTAGAGAAAATATTTCACCGTCTTACTTCTGGGTGTCGCATAAACATTTTATAATTTGGCACGTGATACTCTTTTGATAACATGCAACGGATAAAACGACATCGGATAATATAACCGGCGCCACCGGGCTAATAATACACGTAACGACATATTGGCATCTAAATAATGTGGGATTACGTTGTTCGCTACTAGCGTGGATAGATATCGCTTGTAGCCCACGAGTTTGCAGAAAACTGACGATTCACTTGATAACAGCTGAACCTTCAAGTACGAGTTTTGTAGGAAACTGACGCTTCACTTGATAACAGCTGAACCTTCAAGTACGAGTTTTGTAGGAAACTGACGCTTCACTTGATAACAGCTGAACCTTCAAGTACGAGTTTTGTAGGAAACTGACGCTTCACTTGATAACAGCTGAACCTTCAAGTACGAGTTTTGTAGGAAACTGACGCTTCACTTGATAACAGCTGAACCTTCAAGTACGAGTTTTGTAGGAAACTGACGCTTCACTTGATAACAGCTGAACCTTCAAGTACGAGTTTTGTAGGAAACTGACGCTTCACTTGATAACAGCTGCACCTTCAAGTACGAGTTTTGTAGGAAACTGACGCTTCACTTGATAATAGCTGAACCTTCAAGTACGAGTTTTGTAGGAAACTGACGCTTCACTTGATAACAGCTGCACATTCAAGTACGAGTTTTGTAGGAAACTGACGCTTCACTTGATAACAGCTGAACCTTCAAGTACGAGTTTTGTAGGAAACTGACGTTTCACTTGATAACAGCTGAACCTTCATGTACGAGTTTTGTAGGAAACTGACGCTTCACTTGATAACAGCTGAACCTTCAAGTACGAGTAGGCAACTCTCGTAAAAGAAGTATCACAATCAAATCATAATCAAGATCGGTGATTTGTGGTGGATGTACGAATACATTTATTATGGAACCAGCTTCCATCTGCTGTGTTAAAGAAAAATAAATGGTTGGACAAAATTATAAGAGACAATAACGTGGTTGTCTGTAGGAGATCGAATTAGAAATTAGCCTTAAGTAAAATAATAGTTAATAATAGTAAAATAACGACCATAATAGAACAGTTTAAATTATTAACTGTTCTATTCTTTATTTTGCAGGTTTAAGTTACAAGGGCTTAGGGCAAAAATACTAGGACTTTTGGTGAAACCAGGAATTATACCAAAACAAATAAGTACTTGAACTTTGATCAAACATCAACTTTTTGTGTATTTATTGTTACTCAATTTTATTCGGCCAAATTGCCACAAGCTTTCCGACTATAGCGGGTAGTACGAAAAATATTTACAGTGGAGATAAAATACGATGTAAACTGCAGCCTACGTTATTGTAGAATGTGGAGAATACATATTCAGGACGCCCACATAAAAGTCGTGTGTGGACGCATCACGCAGCTCAAATTCTTGTACATTGGTACAGACAGGATGGTACCAGGTATCCAGGTTACAGTTGAAGATACACAATTGTGATATATATAATAATTATTTATGTTAGCAATGACCTGACAGGGCCTCATGTCCATGTACTCAATGGTTAATATTATGTATTAGCAATTAAGGCATGAACATGAAAGCTATGAAATAAATAAATAAATAAAAGATAATTTGTAGTAGTTTTGTCAACAGAATTTAACCATTCCTATTTCAATTTAAAAAAAAAGGACTTAATAAGTTTTGATTTATGATTGCTACCTTATTCGAAGGCTAATAACCTTAATCAGAAAGGCGTTATCGATAACCCGCGACCAAACTCAGTCACCGCCAATGCCAAAGAGAAGTTTCCAAACTTTAAATTTTTAAAAAACCTGGGGCTTACTGCCAATGCCGATTAAAGCAATACCTAAGCAATATTACACAAAATGACAATTTACGTTCCTAAAGTAAGGATTATAATTATTCTAAAACACGAAAGTTAAAAATAATGCAACAATATGCCTTTAAGCGATTGACCCCTGTTCCACAAATATTATCGATATTATGTATTTCAAATATAATTATTTCGAAAACCGTTAATATTTGCCTTGGGACATAAAAACACCAGTCGATAAAGTCGATAACGGTATAGATGTCGATAGTCGACATTGCTCGTTTATCGCGCAGCCTATGTAGGCACAATAATACGTTTGTGCGATAAAAACACAATTACTGATAATACTAACTACTCCACCTAGGTACATGCCATGTGTATTGTGTGGACGTGGATTGTTCGACAGCAAATTGAATATATGGAGGTCTTAGTGTAACTATAGATTCAAGGTTAATATGCGTGTATCCGTCAGTAATGTCCTCTGGTCACACAATTTCGTGAGTTGAAGTCCGTGTCTTACAGGGGCCATACTGCCAACGCAATACATAAGCAATTTTACTCTAAATAACAGTTTGATGTCACGACTCACGAAACTTAACGTTCCTAAAATAAGGATGATATTTTTAAACACGAATGTCAATAATAATGAAACAACACTGCTTTAAGCGATGGTAGTATGGCCCCAGGAGGCGCCCTTAGAGAGACGTCGGGGACAACTTCAACCGTCTTTCAACTTCAGGTTTTAGGTCGCATACTTCTTGAAAAGTTGAATACACAAAATGTTGAATTCTTAAAATGTGTATTTCCAAAATGAACAACGCATGGCGGCTTGCATGATAATATCCCTCAAAAAAGTCAGAAGGTCATTCGTGGGAACGACATTCTTTTCTATAACAAAATTCCGCAACCTAATGGGGCTGATTCTGTAGTGCACAATCTCTAAACTAAACTAAAATTAGAGCAGTAGAAATATTGCTAACCCTTTCATAATACTCCCTACGGAAAGGGAGAGAACTAGATTTAAAGCTGCCATTTTAGTTTAGTTTAGAGATGTTACATTACAGAATCGGCACCATTATAATTTTAAACTTGCCTTTAAACAAATTTAAGAAATTCATTAAAATTATGCTCTTGAAAAAAGCTTATTATGCTGTTGAAGATTATGTAAATGGTAGAGGAGCATGGATTTGATCACTCCAGCAATGCTAAGGACAGCGGTTACTTATGTATACATTGAAATAATAATTGTAAATGAAATATTTATTTAAAAAGAGCAACCATCGAGTTTCTTGCTGGTTCTTCTCGGTAGGAATGGCATTCCGAACCAGTGGTAGATTCACTTGACGTTTCAAAAGTACTTGTAAAAGTTTATTTTAATAAAAAACATTTGAATTTAATATGTGTTTTGTGTATGTCTATTTCATGGCTTGTATGTGTGGCGATGCATAGCGCTTGCCCAGTGGCGTGCACAAATATTGAAGCTAGGGAAGCATTAGTTAGAATACCTATTTACGAGATGTTTAGTTGAGAAATGAGCAATTGACGTATTTTCATTTAAGTAAGCCGTGCTTTTATGCCTCTATGAACCGCACGTCACTGCGCTTGCCCACCGGCACTCACCCATCGATGCAATCCGAAAAAGTACCAGATAGTAGTAGTAAGTAACAGATAGTAGTAGTAACAGATAGTAGTAGTACCAGATAGTAGTAGAAAGTAACAGATAGTAGTAGTAAGTAACAGATAGTAGTAGTAACAGATAGTAGTAGTAACAGATAGTAGTAGAAAGTAACAGATAGTAGTAGTAAGTAACAGATAGTAGTAGTAAGTAACAGATAGTAGTAGTAAGTAACAGATAAAGGTGTCGACTCACCGTCCGCGTCCACCTCGTTGATCATGTCCTGCAGTTCGGCCTCTGTGGGGTTCTGTCCTAGCGAGCGCATGACGGTGCCCAGCTCTTTGGTGGTGATGGTACCATCGCCATCCTTGTCGAACAGTGAGAACGCCTCCTTGAACTCGGCGATCTGCTCCTCTGTTAGCTGATCCGCCTGCCAACCGAGAAACACATGTCATTACAAGCCTCGAGACCGGTGGTAGATTCAATTTCAATAATTTATTCTAAAAAATGATATGAAATGTGCACATTTCATACCCTGTGGCTGTAAATGAGTTCGAAACTTAAACTTCCCGGTCTAGGCCAGTAAAGAATGTATGTATTTTCATTACATATCATAAGTTTGAATTTGGAATCTTTCTTCCTGAATATCTTGTAACTTGTTATAATGTTCTTTGGCCTAAATAGTTTAAATTTGGAACTCTACCGTATTACGCGTTCAGCGCTCACAGCGCAAAAAAAAATCATAGTGTTTTTTTTTCTTATAGTTAATTCCCAAGACCAATCCGTACTTTCCGACGTACAAACAAACATAAATGTACCCGAAAAACCAATTACAATTTGTAATTCAAATATAACTAATTCAACTTTTAATATTTCTTAAGTAGGTTGCTTTTTTATTTAATTTCTTTTAATTACATTATATAATATATTAAAAAAAGTCACTTGTTTCATTTTTTAGAAAACACACCTCGACCGGGAGAGCATTTCTGGTCTCGTATATAGCCTAACCTGACTAAGTCTAACACTCGACCAGAAAACGCGTACTTCCCGGTCTCGCGATGTAATGTACTATTTTTTTTATCCACTACTAGTTAGCCCTTGACTGCGATCTCACCTGATGGTAAGTGATGATACAGTCTAAGATGGTAGCCGGCTAACCTGTTAGGGGCATAGCAGTTACATTAAACCCGTACTATTCGGTTTCTACACGGCATCGTATCGGAACGCTAAATCGCTTGGCGGCACGTCTTTGCCGGTAGGGTGGTAACTAAGTCTGTAAAGCTAGAAAGGTCAAGTCGCAGAATCACTCGTTTTATATCTCAAAATTTAGTGCTGATAACAGATATTTGGTGCTGTGATAGGTGGACTAAAAATGAGAACACTGCTAACTTTTAATTAAGCTAGCAGTGTACTATTCGTGACCGCGCTATGATACAGTGGTAACTAGCCACGGCCGAAGCCTCCCACCAGGCCAGACCAGGGAAAATTTAGAAATTATAAATTCTCAAATTGACCCTGCCGGGGATATCGGACCCGGGACCTCCATGCGTTAAGACAACAGCGCTACACACTGCGCCACGGAGGTCGTCAAATCAATCTTTATTAGTTTTTTTTTTATTGTGTGATAGGCTCGCGCTTGACGACAATAATGCTTAGTGCAAAGCAATGATGAGGTCTAGGTTGGAACGCGCTTGCCTAGAAGATGCCTATTCACTCTTGCCTTGAAGGCACTCAAGTAAAATGGGGATGCAATAGGGATGATGACAACTCAGCAATTCTTTGTCAAACTTAAAAACTCACTTCTAGTATGGAAGATGTATGTATGAAATTCACAATTGTTACGTCATCAAATTTCTACGCACTTTCTTTTTTAATCGATACTTTTAATTGGTTATCAAACTTAAAACTAACCGAGGATGTGAATTTTAGGTCTTTTGGAAGACCCTCTATTTAAGTTTCGACGTGATTGAAGAACGAACCAACACATTTTCGCATTTTTAATATTAGTATGATTTAAGGTTGTTTATCACCAAAAAGATGTAAACAAGCTAACCTGTAATGACTATGCCAATTTGTTTGAGATTCAGCGCTTTATTCTGTGATTTGTGCAATAACGAAGTCAGTCATAGAAAAATTTGGCGTTTGCATAAGTTAACATACATAAAAGGAAACTTGACACCTAAAAATGTACGTTATTTGATTACTACTGCCTTGCATGACTGCCAAGACATGTTTATTGATTAACTCTATCATATCAACAAGACAAGCTTGGGACTTAGGGCATTGCAGTCAAGAGAACAATAACGAACAAGGAAACAAAATCGTCTGTAAAGACATCGCCTAAAGATGACGCAGTGCACAGATCCAGGTATATTGCTGTTTTTAGCTTGTAGGTAATTTATGTATGTTAGTTACTCTGTCACGCCACATGACAATCGATTTGGCGAAAATCGCTTATCACCCTGAATTCAAACAAATTAAAAGAAGTCCCGCGAGCATAAAAAACAATCCAATAAATAAATAAAGAATTCCGTCAATATCCGATCCCCATCTAAAAGGTTACTAGATAATCACGTGGTTCAAATAATGACTTCCAAAGAAAACATTTTGATTCCTCGTACCGAGACCTATCAGGAAATAACACATGTATGTTCAACGATTTTTGGTAGTTTTCGAGTAACTTTTTTTTTTTAGTTTTATCATCAGATTTCTGGGAGAGTGAGTGTTAATTTTTTTTTCTTTATATTTGGTGCTTTTCCGAAAAAAAAATTGTGAATATGCTTGCCTAATTTACACCATGATTACCATCTTAACACTAATATAAGTTGGAAATTTTTTGGACATAAGTGAAAAGTTTACATAACAGAGAACTCGAAAACTACCAAAAATCGCTGAACATATTTTCTGATAGGTCTAGGTACAAGGAATCGAATTTTTTTCTTTGGGCGTCACTATTTGGACCAGCCTGTATAGTATTCCTAGTTATCGTGAATAAAGCATGTCGCACATCCCTGCAATATTCATATAATATATTATATGAATACCTAATAGATGACGCTCGCAACTTCGCGTGGTTTTAGGTTTTAATAATGATGCAGAAACCTTTAGATTTTTCGAAGAAAAATATCACCTTCCCTTTATGCAACCTATTTATATGACAAATTTCGTCAAAATCGTACAGATAGGCCGTTAAAACGTACCTAGTTTACGCCCAGACAGACAGATAAACAAACACACACTATTGTATTTATACTATTGTTACGGATAAATCAAAGATTAACATACCTCTGAGACAACCATTTTCCTAGCTATCTAAAATCTAACTATGTACAAGTAAATAAGTAGTAGAACAATTCAAGACGGTGCTGTGGCAATTAATGAGAGATATTCAGACATGTGGCTGATAAGTGATAAGGGGTGATAAGATAGGTATCCGGAGAAAGATTACATTGTAATTACTGTTCGGCTTGAAACGTCACACTGCGGACCCTCTACTGATAGTGAGAGATATGAAATACTGCAGTGCTTGGCCATAAATATTATCAATACATAGATAGGTATTAGGAATTATAGTTATCAATCTTTAATTATTGTTATGTGTAATCGATATAATGACTTATATATTAGGTGGTAGGTATTTATGAGCTGCATACCACTACAGTGGTGGTGGCGTCTGTCCGTCTGTCTGTATGCTACGCTTTCACGGCCCAACTACTCAACCGATTTTGATGAAATTTGGTACAGAGATAGGTTACATCCCGGGGAATAACATGGGCTACTTATAATCCCGGAAAATTGAAGTTTGCGCGGAATAAAGAAAACACCAATCCACGCGGACCAAGTCTCGGGAATCATCTAGTAAATATGTATAATATTTTTTTTAATATATAACTTTTATTCATTTAAATGTCATTTTTAATAAAAAAATATTTTAATATTAATTTTATTATCATTGTTTTTTTTATCTCAAATTATTATTTATGAAATTCATAATAAGCAATGAAAAAACAGGCTTAAGTTTAATTAGAATAAAAGGATTACACTGAGCTGCAGAATTAGGAAGGAAAATATCCAATAAAAATTTAAGCATGAATCTGGAATATATGTCTCTCGTCTCCTTAAAAATGCTCAATGCATTTTCATAAAATCTTGATCTACTAAGTTTTCGTATTTACTTTGTTTTTACGAAAAAAACAATAAACGAAAATTATGTCGAATGCCCTGTAGCATTCGATAAGTAACCCGCAAATTAATCCAACGTTCGATAATTTTTATTCGATTGAAGTTGTTGTGAACAGCGTTTATCGAATCAAATCGAACGATAGCAACGTTGGTTCGGTTCGGTTTCGATACCGGCAATTTCAACCTCGATACGATTATTCTGAATTGAAAATACATCTTATAACCAAATCGATCGATAACTAAGGTATCGTAAGGTTCTGAATCGGGGGGCAGGGCGCGTTTGGAACCCTCGTAGCATTAGTTTTAAGATACCGTAATTGATTGTCACCATCATGTTTTATAAGTTTTGCACGTCAATAACACAGTGTACCTAAATTGAATAAATAAATATTGAATTGAATTGTAGATCTAGAATTATCAAAGAAAATATCTGCTCACGGCTACAAAGGTTTTGAATCGTTGGGTAGGGCGCATTTGGAACCCTCGTAGCATTAGTTTTAAGATACCGTAATTGATTATCACCATCATGTTTTATAAGTTTTACACGTCAATAAGAGTACAGTGTACCTAAATTGAATAAAGAAATATTGAATTGAAGATTCCAATAACGTATCTGCTCACAGTTAAAAATCAACTATTTTACAAATATTTAACTGATATAGTGAGATATGTAATAAGATTTCATTAATTATTTCAAATTCGTCTCATGAGTGTTAACAGCAACATGGGTGACGTAATTCACGCCATGACGTCATTACAAGCTTGTCGTGAAATCATGTCAACAAGGAAACATAAACAAGAGGCTAAATTGGATGGGCTTTGATAGCTTTTGAGTCCACGAGGCTAATCCCTATTCATATCATATCAATTATTATGATTTTTGTTATACACTACAAGTTAGCCCTTGACTGCAATTTCACCTGATGGTAATTGATGATGCAGTCTAAGATGGTAGCGGGCTAACCTGTTAGGGGCGTGCCAGTTACATTAAACCCATACCCCTATTGGGTTTCTACATGGCATCGTACCGGAACGCTAAATTGCTTGGCGGCACGTCTTTGCCGGTAGGGTGGTAACTAGCCTCGGTCGAACCAGGCCAGACGAGGGAAAATTCAGAAATTACAAATTCCCAAATTGACCCTGCCGGGAATCGAACCCGAGACCTCCCACGTTAAGGCAACAGCGCTCAACACTGCACCAGGGAGGTCGTCATAAAGATTAAGCTTATGGAAATAGACTATTTTTATCCTGGAAAATGAATAAAAAAACGGGAAAGAACTTTAAATAACCAAAATTCACGAACAGTCACAAGCAACTGTAGTAACACGAACTTTTAACCTCTCTATTTACTAAACTCAACAAGTACATAGCATTAGGTATAACGATTTTAGAAAGTTCATTGTCCGGAAACATTGTAAACATAAAAGATACCTAGTTAGTATGTGCTTAAAAATTTCTTTTCTCATTAAATACATGGTTACTTCTAAGCACTAAATGTAAATAAAATGGGCAGTCAGACTGCCCCTCCACAGTCAAGAGGATAATGTGTATGATTATGATGCAATTGAGACCACAACTGGTTATGTTAAGCGACAAATGGTATTAGGAATGCTTAATCTAATCTCACCAAGTGACCTTAAACACCTAAAGTAGAACATAGTGCATTGACCTAGAAGGATGAAGTTGGATGAAATAGTTATCTCATCACTATTTTCTTGCTGGTACTGCTCAGTAGAATCTACTTTCCGAACCAGTGCTAGTCTGACTCCTGACATGTCATAAGTGGCACAAACTTGTCCTACATGAAATAAGCATTCAATTTCATTTCAATGTAAGAATTAAAAAATAATCCATATAGGTGTCTTTATTGATAAAACATCCTAACCTAATCTTAACCTATCAACAAAATATGATAGGGTAAAGGGTTGGGCATATAGTCAAAATGTGATGTAATATGAAGCAAAAATATGTAATTTCTTTTACAATTTACCAGCAAGAAAATAGTGATGAAATAACTATTTCATCCTATTATTGAGATATGTTTTATTAAACTCAACTGAACAAAGATAACTACTTATTAGTACTGGTTGCACCCTTGATTGGCACAAGATGATATATTTAAACAAGTCCATTTGCACTTGATTGGCTAGTTTACTAACTAGGCTGGATAAAAAACTGACTGACAGCAATGTACATTTTAAATAGTGCATGCTCACCTAGGAAAACAGGTAAGAAAGAATTTTCAGGAAATCCAGGGAAGCCAAGCTAGTAATCCATGTATATTTCACATTTATAATATACAATATTATAAATACGAAAGTATGTCTATCTGTCAGTTACGCTTTCGCAGCTCAACTACTCAACCGATTTTGATGAAATTGGGTACAGATATAGTTTACATCCCGGGGAAGGACAAAGGCTACTTTTTATCCTGGAAAATTGAAGAGTTCCCGTGGGAATTAAAAAACATCAATCCAAGTGGACAAAGTCACGGGCATCATCTAGTATTATGGTATGAAAGTGTTTATTATCTGTTAAATTGCTGTTCTCTTTTTCTTTTTTGTTAAACTGCTATGTAAATTTTTTGTTCTAAATACTTTATTAGATACTTTATTGAGAGTGGCCCTTGAGTGAGATGAAATTTGATGAATAAGTAGCTGGAATCTTGAAGACGGCTATATCCTCAAAAACAAACGTTTGTACACAATTGTAAAACATCTAAGCCCACTGCCCAAGTCTTTGTGGGAAAATCTAGTAACTATTAATTACAAAGGTATTAATTACCTCCGCAATGCGAGCCTATATCTCAACAGGTTGCTCAATGCCGCTGCTATGCCAAGTGGTTACAACTTGCAATCAGGGCATACAGGCCTGAACAAGCACTTCAGAATATGTAGTACATTGATTGACTCATTTTCTAGTAATTATTGTTGTACAACTCTTGGGGTTTTTGCTATGAGGTCACATTATATGTAATAATATCTATAAGTATATTAGAAACTTTTACTGTTGTATACCTACTCATAAAAATGTAATAGAAGCAGATTTTGTAATTATTGAACCAAGTACCCATTTAAATCAATTATTTTCAAGCATTTCAGTAATGCACAGGACACACACAGTACAGGAATTTACTTAAACACTTTTTATACATTATTTTCATCATAACTTGCACCCTGCACAAAAATAATCATTGCTCACAATCTTATTGTAAGGCTAAGTTACAAGTTGTATTGAGTATCTAGATAACAAGTACTTTCCATTGAAACTAAATTATTGTCTATTGAATTTAAATCGGACAGAATAAAAAATGTTGCAGATGCCGCTGAAGTATAATGTTGGCTCAATAACAAGAAATGTTTAACACTGTATTACTAAAGTAATGACCGTAAAAACGTTGATTAATACTCGTTTCATGCTTTTTATTTTCCATTAGCAATGACACCGTTTTGCTATAATCTAATTAGAATTACTGGGGTTGCTATAGAGTAAGACTGCCTTTCCTTAATCTCATTTCAATGAGGATGACTTTAATTGGCATGCATTTAGGTTTTATTGGGTAAATATACATTAAAGTAACTTACTTAGTTTAAAAAAAAACTTTAGTTTTTTCCTGATTTTTTAAAACGCGCCTCATAAATTAAAATTGGGTCTCAGGATCGCTTCAATGCCCTCCTTTCATCCTCAAATCAATCTTTAAATTAAGGCGTACGTATTCTATAGCGCAGCCGATTTAGGTACCTTAGTTTGATGCCTCATTTAGGGGTAAATAATGAATTCATGCTATACTTACCATTGTTTAAAGATTATTTTATATTTCGCGTAGTTTCTAGCTCACTTTCATAGCGAATTGTCGAATGGAAAGCTTATCGCTGAAGACGGTGGGTATATAAATACACTGTGGTACCGGCTCGGAATGCCGGAACTATACCGGCTTTTCACGACAGACATTCTAAACCGACCTAAGCTCCCGACACTGCCATGACTTGTCCTTGTCGAGTTTAGGCGAAGAAAGCTAACGGAACCCGTTTGATGAATTGCGAATGAAAAAGATTTATGCTCGATGCGATGAGTCAACGGGCGTTTGACAGGTGCGCCCGGCCGATCGATCCGTCAACAGGGCGCGACGAGATCGAAAATCTTTCTCAAAACACTGAATCCCACACGCGACTCGCAGGACATCTCGCCCTGTGTCCTGCGACAGTTGGTTGCGTCCGCGGCGACGTCATTTCATCGGTTACACCTAGCGAACTATGGCGACGGATGTTTCTCGACAATTCGCAACCGTCGCTCCCCGACACCGGCCTCTCGACGCGACTGCCGTCATCCTGGAGCCTCCGATATCGGTCGCTTTAAAATCCCGTGACGACTTCGACGACGGTGACGATCCGCAATGCGGTAAAAAACGGCCATCACAATAATAATGGAGGCCGTCATCACTATAAACACCGATGCACCACAACCCGAAAATATACCCGGGATACGGCTCGAAGCGATCCCCCGAATGCACTGATGGCTTCATTTCGACGAAAAAACACTCACCATTGTAGATTAACTTGGATTATCTGGAGCTACACTAAAAATCACAGACTACGCCGCAAAAGCGACCGTACGGACCGACGATTGAAACGATACTGCCGCCCTCTCTCGCGCGAGCGGCCGCGCCGGGAAACTAGCGACCGCGATTCGCTCCGTGCGCCGCGCGAATCGTTCGGAATCGTTCAATCGAATCGTCGCACTATCATGACCGACTCGATTCCAACTCGGTCGCGTCTCAGTCTCGATTCAGTGCACGTTTCGAAAGTCCAAGTCCATTTCTCGGGACGCACGGCACGGGATTAGATTTGATCCGGTAAGGATAGTCGGTTTTATACGGGGCGGATGCGGCGGCGTAGTCGGCGGGCGGCGCGCGCCGATTGGCCACCGCGCACCTGCAATGCGTCACTGCGGCCCGCGGGGCGCTCGGGTGACGGCCGGCGCGCGCGAGTCGAGCGTCGCGGCGACACCCAGCCGACGCGCCGCTGCCCCAGTTCGCCGCCGCAGTGCCGCCGCTAACGAGATAAAAGCGCCGCCGACTGCGCAGGCCTCAGCCCGACGCCCGACGCCCGACGCCCGAGGGCGAGTGACATGGGGCTCATGCTGACACGACAATGTGTCTTAATAAGCACATAACAGAGGCACACGATGTGCTTATGTAAACTACGCATTAGAGAGGAAACGTCTTATACTGAATACTATTATTATTAGTATTATTTGACGATCTCCGTGGCACAGCGCTGTTGTCTTAACGTGCGGAGGTTCCGGGTTCGATCCCCGGCAGGGTCAATTGGGGAATTTATAATTTCTGAATTTTCCCTGGTCTGGCCTGGTGGGAGACTTCGGCCGTGGCTAGTTACCACCCTACCGGCAAAGACGTGCTGCCAAGCGATTTAGCGTTCCGGTACGATGCCGTGTAGAAACCAAATAGGGGTATGGGTTTAATATAACTTAGACTGCATCATCACTTACCATCAGGTGAGATCGCAGTCAAGGGCTAACTTGTAGTGGATAAAAAAACCTATTCCATGATTAAACCGCTGATATATTTAATAAGTAATAATAATAATATATAAGAAATATAGAAAGTGAAACTTGGAAAGTGGGAAAGATAGATAGATAGTACACTCAAACTCAAGTGTCTAAAGGCTACTTACGTCAAGAGTACCTACTAATCGACATAATTTTGTTGCGTAAAGGGAATTGAAACCTTAGCAAAGTCACAGGTCAATCTTTATTTTCATCGTTCAATTCATTTTATTAGTAGTCGTACATCTTAATCTAATCAAAATCAGTCTTTAGTTTTATGCTAATAATTTAATTTTGTTTAATAAAGCTAGAAAAACTACAAAGCCTTTGATATAAATATTTTCTAGCAGTAGGGCAGTACCTAGGATATAATGAAATGAATAGTATCTAGTTCTACTGTGCATGAAAAATAATTAGGTATTATTGTGTTGCAATAATAATAATTATTTTTGTCATTAAACAAATCGATGTAAAAATCGATATCCATTGCTTGTCGGTTCGATTGATATGCTATCTGTATTTCTACTGTCATTATTGACTTTTGAGTACAGTCTGACAAAAAAAGGTTAAGGTAGAAACTAGATGGCGTTGTCAAAGTTACCGTATTCATACCTTTATTCATATTTTAATTTAGTAAATTGCGAAAGTGTGCTTGTCTGTCCGTCTGTCTGTCTGCTACGCTTTAACGGCTCATTTTTCAACCGTTTTTGATGAAATTTGGTAGGCTGTGTCCCGAGGAAGGACATAGTCTTTTTATCCTGGAAATCAATTTATGGAGGGTAGAGGTACTACCCTCCATAAATTGATTAAAGCAAATGCATGGTGTATTTATAATAATACTTACGAAGTAAGAAGGTAGGTACTAATTGCTTACATGGTAAGTCCTACCAGTACCACAGAAATTTTACAAGTAGGTAGGAAGTACTTTTTGAAGTGAAAACTTCTTTAGGCGCGTTTAGCACTTTTTGGTAGGGGGTAAAATTAATGTGGAACGAACGACACCGTTCTTCATAGGGCAAAAGATCTTAAGTATAATTAATAGTACATTTGTAATTAAACTTTAATCCCTTCAATTTAAGGTTTATATTTTAATTATCTATTTGAAAAGTGGTGTTGTTATTTTAAATTATTTTAAATTTTCGTTTTTTAATTGCAGAAGGTCATTAGGTATAATTTTCTTATCTGGGGTACTTGAAATATTTCAATAATCAAGTGATATTAATTTCAAACACAAAAGACAACATACCTACTTAGTCGCGGAGTAAGCTTATTACAGCGAGTTCTGAATAACAATAGCCTCTCGTATCGGATATTTGCCTCATTTGTTAAACTAAGTGATCTCTTCAACGAGCGCCACTAATTAACTTTTATTTATTTAATACTAGCTGATGCCCGCGACTTTGTCCGCGTGGATTGAGATTTTTTGGTTCCCACAGGAACTTTTAAATTTCCCGTGATAAAATTGATCTATCTTTCTATTTATTTATATATATCTATGTATTATTCCAGACTATAATCTAGTTCTGTGCCAAATTTTATGCAGGTCCGTTCAGCCGTTCTGGCGTGATTGTATTAGGTATAGGGATACTTCCTATTAGCCTCCTGGTGCTACATTTTCAAACACTGAATGCCAGTGTTTGAAAATAAAAATAAAATTATAAAATAATCTATTTAAATAAAGTTAAATTCCTCATTGTATCACCTCAGAACGGCTGGACCGATTTCGAAGGATTTTTTGCGTGTGTTAGTGAAGACTCCGGGATGGTTTATATTCATAATTGGACTTGGTAAGGGGCGCTGCAATCGGGTTCTACGTTCAGGGTAGGACAAAGTCTAACGGGCCTACTAGTATACATATAAATAAAAATCAATTGCTGAATGATGTAAGCGCATCACGTCAGCAAAGAAAATGTTTGAAAAATTGTACGGAAAATTTTAAAAACATGGGTTAATAAATCTCCATATACAAAAGTAAACCATGAGACATTAAGTAAGACTTAAGACGGTAAAGAGACCTTTCAAATATATTGACAGATTGACGGTCATTTGTTCAGTTTCATCTAATTCTAAACTAATATTATAAAAAGGAAAGATTTGTTTGTTTGTTTGTAATGGATAAACTCAAAAACTACTCAACCGATTTTAAAAACTCTTTCACATACAGAAAGCTACTTTATCAGCGCGAATATGCTATATTTTATTTAAAAAAAAATAGTGATCCCTACGAAAAAACTGCAATAATGTGAATAAGTGAATAAAGTCGGAAAAAATCCTCTCATCTGAGAGCTTCCGTAGCGTGCGCTGCGTATATAGTAAAAGTTACACGAAAACCATATATATGGTGGAATTATTCCTCTCAAAAAGTTCTAAAAAAAGTCTGCGATAGCTTAAATATCTTTTAAGGTTTTCTCACAATAACTATTTTTATGATTTTCAAATGTGGTCTTAGGCAGCTTTACTTTCGAAGATGTTTTCCTGGCATTGTATTAATTCTTATCAAAATAAAATGGTTGGTTATCTCAAGTATTTAATATGGAACAAACTCGCCCTTTACATTATTTAATTCAGATGAACATCTTAGAAGATATCATAGAAATAAATTAACGCAGATATCGCAGCGCTAATGTTAAACCTGATGTGCTGCCCAGTGCCGACTGGCTATTATTGGGTAAGATTACAATTTAACGCATTATTTTTCGGTAAATTGTAATCTGTTACGTATATTAACCCGATAGAATGCGGCCGGACACTGCCTGATTATTTATGTCGAACTCTAACCTAACCTACAAGAAACAGACTAGAAAACGTAAATTTCAAAAATTTACACTCAGAACATTGAACGGTTCACAATTTTTCGACAGTTTACTTTCGCGAGTTAGATTATAATCTAACGGTTTTTACAATCTTACGGTGACACACATAAAACATCATCATATCATATTATATTCATAAATATTGATATTCTCAGCAGAATTTTGGCATAGGTATTTGTATGTGAGTGGAGTAGAGAAGAGTTGGTCGCCATTAGGATGCACGCCATCTCGCGGCGGCGGCGTCAAATTTAATATTCCTCCGAGGAACGTCGCTTCCGAAGCCGTTTCATTTAGTACGGCTCAAGGGTTGGACCTCCGCGATTATAATCAATACTCAATATCATTTATTCAATATAGGCACACTGTAAGTACACTTATTGACGTTAAAAATTACTTACTTATGAAACATGATGGTGATAATCGGTAACGGTATCTTAAAACTAAAGCTACGAGGGTTCTAAACTCGCCCCGGTCTGAGAAGAGCCCACAACAAACTTAGCCGGGGTTTTCTTTATTATCACCATCTCACAAATCATGTTAAGTAAGGATTTTTTTTAGGTTAAGTACTAACATAGCAAATAAGTTTGTATAACTATCAAATATGAGTCATTGTTGCTCGAAATAAAGAGTATTATTGTTATTATTTTAAGGAACTATCAGAGCCATAGAGCAACTTATTGCCAAGCTTCCTTGTCGTTTATGGAGCCCTTTACATGGTAATAAGATTTATAATAATAGGTAATAAGATTGAAGTTAAAGTTTGTTTGTTTGTTTAAAATTTGAGCGGTTAAAGTTGCCTGTTGGAACGTACAATATTCGGACGGGCTGCGGTAATCTTGTCTTCATTGTCCGAGACTCCTAGTTGAGTGACAAACGCGGCAACGTAATGCGACAGTATCAAAAAGTAGCTGACCCTTCACGTGGCCTACGTTGTCGCGTAGTTTTTTTTTTATCCACTACAAGTTAGCCCTTGACTACGATCTCACCTGATGGTCACCTGATGGACGTCTGTCATTTTCTATGGCGTCGTATTGAGTGGCATTGCTTCTGTCGCTCACCTAGGACAACGGGTAAACTAGTTTTTGCTATTTTCTAGCATTTTCAAACCCCTATTTTACTCCTTGAGCTTTTGCCCGCAGCTACTAGTTCAATTTTCGTTATTCCCTATTTTACTCCTTTAGGGATTGAATTTTCAAAAATCCTTTCTTAGCGAATGCCTACGTCATAATAGCTATCGCCTGTCTGTATGCCAAATTTCAGCCCGATCCGTTCAGTGGTTTCAGCTGTGCGTTGATAGATCAGCCAGTCAGTCAGTCACCTTATCTATACTAATATTATAAATGCGAAAGTTTGGACGATTGGATATATGGATGTATGGATGTATGGATGTATGCATGTATGGATGTATGGATGGATCGATGTATGGATGTATGGATGGATCGATGTATGGATGTATGGATGGATGTTTGTTAGTCAATCACGCCCGAACGGCAGAACGGATTTGAATGAAATTTGGCCCAGATACAGATTATAGTCTGGAATAACACATAGGCTACCTTTTATCCCGGAAAATTAAGTTCCCGCGGGAACCAAACCTCAATCCACGCGGACGTAGTCGCGGGCATCAGATAGACCTTTAATATATTTAAAAGATCATCACTCCGTGCTGTAAATTTTAATAAATTTATAATGGGGATGATGCCTATATCAAAAATTAATTATTTCTAACTGATTATTAAATAGAGGGTCTTCCAAAAGACCTAAAAATTCACATCCTCGGTTATTTTTAAGTTTGATAACCATTTTAAAATAAAGATTATAGAAAAAAGTGCGTTGAATTTTTTTGACTTCACAATTGTGAATTTCATACAACTTCCATACTAGAAGCGCGTTTTTAAGTTTGATAAAGAGTTACTGATTTGATTGAGTTGTCATCATCCCTATTTTTAATGCCCAATAGGCATGATGACAGTAACCAAGAATCAATGAAATTATGAATTTATTTAATGAAATAGGATTCATGGATTATAAAAAACGTATTTATTTTTCTATTTCGGGTGGATTGCTATTTCTTTTGATAAAATAACACTATAAAATACAGCAATCCGCCATATTGGATTAAACACCAAGAAGGGAATGACGTCACAATTGTTTGTTTTCGAGCTTTGACAATCACATGATTGTTTACTGCACACTGCACAGAGTACATCGGTAAAAACAATAGTGACGTCACAAACGACGCCATGACACTCGCGAGCGTTTTGGCTTGAATTTTAAAATTTAAATTTCAAATTGAATACCAATGATGTGGCAGCCAGAATGCTTTTTGATTTTAAATTAAAATAAGTAATTAATAAAACTAATGTATAGATAGGTATAAGTTTGTCACAGGGAACGATGGGGCTGACGTTCTTTGTTTTGTGAAGAAAAGCCCCCCAATAAATGAGAATAAAAAAAAAAATTCAAATGCCAATTTTATCTACCAAACCTTATTTTTCTGCAGAAATAATATATTTTTTCGGTATAGTAGATACTTCCGAACATAATCTGACCATTTTTCAAAATCAGTCATCATGCCTATTGTGGTCCGCGTCCGCTTATGCCGGGCACCACAAGTTAACAGAATCAAAAGCTTTCTCGGCTAACTCCATTGCGGAGGCGTTTCTGTTAATTTTAGCCGACTCTTAAAAGTTTTCGGCTCTCGTCCGCCTCGTCTGCCGCTAATGTATGGAAATTAGCTCCCCACTGCCGAATCTCGGCCAGGGGGCTTACTACCAGCGCTTAAAACAGTATTATTTTAACACTCCAGTGCCCGCGCGCTCTACATTTGTAGTTTATTTTTGAAGTTGAATTTCTGACAAGTTCGGTTGTTTCGGATGCAGTGACCTCACTAATTGTGTTTTTCAAATTTAAATTCAATTGTTTTTTATTTAAATAAACTTTTACAAGTACTTTTGAATCGTTAAGTGAATCTACCACTGGTTCGGAATGTCATTCCTACCGAGAAGAACCAGCAACAAACTCGGTGGTTGCTCTTTTTAAATAAATATTTCATTTACAATTATTATATCAATGTATACATAAGTAACCGCTGTCCTTAGCATTGCTGGAGTGATCAAATCCATGCTCCTCTATCATTTACATAATCTAACAGTATAGTAAGCTTTTTTCAAGAGCATTCTTTTAATGGATTTCATAAATATGTGTATAGGCAAATTTTAGGTTGTGGAATTTTGTTATAGAAAAGAATGCTCATTCCCACGAATAACCTTCCGACTTTTTTGAGGCGGAGCGATGGAGTAACGAGCCTATTTATATTACGGCCTCTAGTTTGCCTGTCGTGCAGATCGCATTTTTTTTGTAAATATGGATGTGCCGTTTACCAAAAATTACATTTCTGTAAATTAATTGCGAGGTTACAGTTAGAATACCAATTTCTCTCTAAGGGAATCACGCGGTTTTAAATTATTAATTGCACGTATTGCCCTTTTTTGGAGTACAATTTTTTTTAAATATCTGCCGCGTTACTCCACAGTAAGATTCCGTGAGACATAATGCTATGAAAATAAGCAAAATATACAATCCTGGCAGTTTCGATGTCAGTTAACTGTCGAATCTTTCTGACAGCGTAAGCAGCAGAACTAAGCTTGTTCATCGGTTACTTGTGGAAGAATACTATGAGTTAGTATCCACCTACTATTACTTTTAAATTCCACGAAAAGCAAGCGTGTTCTGCAATGGTAGAACGCGCGACTAACGGAGTGTTAAAATTGCAGTTATATACGACGAGTACGAGTGCCTCGGCATTCGTACTTCTTACACGGTCAAATCAGAAATGAGGAGATTCTTAGGAGATTCACCGTTATAGCTTAACGGGTTGCGAAACTGAGGTGCGATTATGCAAGAACTGCCGATCCAATCGTCAAAGTTCGGCGTCAAAGTAAAATAAACCATAACATCAATGAACTAGAGCTCAATTTCGTGTATCCATTCTCATTATGGTATCGTACATGCCTCAATGTATAAGAATGGATACACGAAATTGATCTCTAATTCAATGCCGTTATGGTTTATTTTACTTTGACGCCGAACTTTGACGATTGGATCGGCAATAGGCATGATGACAGTAACCAAGAATCAATGAAATTATGAATTTATCTAATGATATAGGATTCATGGATTATAAAAAACGTACTTATTTTTCTATTTCGAGTGAGATTGCTATTTATTTTGATTAAAAAAAACTATGAAATACAGCAATCCGCCATAATGGATTAAACATCAAGAAGTGAATGACGTCACAATTGTTTGTTTTCGAGCTTTGACAATCACGCTTTTGCTTACTGCACACTGCACAGAGCACATTGGTAATAACAATAGTGACATCACAAACGACGCCATGACACCGGCGAGCGTTTTGGCGTGAATTTTAAAATTTAAATTTCAAATGCCAATTTTATCTACCAAACCTTATTTTTCTGCTGAAATAATATATTTTTTCGAAATAGTAGATACTTCCGAACTTAATCTGACCATTTTTCAAAATTAGTCATCATGCCCATTCTTGCATAATCTCACCTCTGAAGTGGCCATGGGTGGTGCACATAGGTTGAAGAACCGAAGGATGCTGCGGTCCCAAAGCGCGATCATACATTGGTAGTTACTACAGGTTAGTCAGTTAGTATGACTGCAATCTCACTATGATGGTAGCGGGCTCAGACCTGTTGGGTTATGGCAGTTATATTAACTTTTCAACCGCTTCTGATGATATTTTATACAGAGATAGGACAAGGACATAGGCATTTTTATATTGAAGAGTTCTCGAGGGAATCGAAAACCTTTATCCACGCGAACGAAGCCGCGGGCATCATCTAATAATCATAATCATAAAATCATAAATCATTTATTTTGCAAAATTGTGGGTAATAACAGATGTATACCTAATATAAGCAGAATCTTCCCGTACACAATCTACTGTCAGACAGTGTGCAAAAATTATATTACATTAAAATTTATTGTCTCAAAATTCTATGTCTAGTTTACAAAATATAATTTAATTAAATATTGGTCCAAGTTAAAATGGTTAGTTACATTTTATACTGTTATTAATAAAAGTTGCTGTAATATCAAACAATTTAAATAATATTGGCATGTTAGATTAATATTGGCTTATTTCGTTTTACAATAATTATGGATAATTGTACTATATTATAAATTAATCAAACAGCACTAAATTACAACTTTTCCCTTTCTCTTTTAGAACAAACATGCATTGCACACACAGATTACACATCACAAATGCATAGTCATAGGAATTTCGCTATCTCCGATATATTCGCTAACACTATAGTCATTTTTTTGTTGAGAATAGTGAAAATCTCTCTTTTAAACTTTGTTATTGGCAACTTTCTATAGCATTCCGGTAATTTATTAAATAAGGATATTGCCATACAGTAAGAGTTCTTAGAGTACAGAGCTAACCTTCTCGATGGGACCGAAAGTAGGTTTTGTGGCCTGTACCTCCTCATTCTTAAAACTTCATTATTATTGGAGTACATTTCATTTACTGTTGGGAACAAAGTGGGATATTTTTTCACAAAGAGAAGCATTTCATATATATACAAACATGGTAGAGGCAGTATCTTATTAATATATTTTAATACCTAGTATATTTTTCATAGAAGGCTTCAACTAGAATGATCAAACGATAAATCAAATAAACTCATCGCCAATAACCACAGACCGGTGAAAGGTTAAACCTACAATCGGTTTCTACATTTCATCGCTTGGCCGTACGTCCTGCCAGTCAGGGTAGTCATTAAACCACGACCGAAGCCTCCCAACAGACCAGACCAGAGAAAATTCGGAAATTATGAATACCCCAACTGACCCTGCCGGGAATCGAACCCGAGACCTCCGTTTATATGACAACATCGCTCCGCAAAGTGGATCGTAAAATTATTATAATCCTGAAACAAGAGCGTCAGCAATATTTTAACAAGTCTTAATTTAAAAAATTTAAAAAACACGACTGCATAGCCAAAAAACGAACTAAAAAGTTAAAAATCTAGTTAAATTAGAATCTTATTCACATTTTTTATTAAATGATATTTTTTTGTGAATCACTAAATATTGAACTATAGTGTTATATATTTTTGGAATCTACTCATCATTTTCTAGATGATGATTAAGTATATATCTTATTTCGAATTATTTTTTTCAACTTTAGTCTTTAATGCGGGACCATGGTCAACCCATCAATTTTTTTTAAAAATTTCCTAGCCTATGTCACCCGGAATAAGCTAAGGATTGAAACGATACCTCATTTATCAAAATCGGTTCAAGCGTATAGAAGTTATGGTGGAATATACAAACTCACATACATACATACATACATGAACCCTGAAAACAATATACTCCTTTTTTCAGGCAGTCTTATAATAATACTGCTGCAAGCGATGGCGGTAAGCCCCCTGATGAATATGGAACTGCTGTTTGGGGAACTTTTAACTGAATAGGGACATAAAAGTTGGAACGCTTTCGAACGAATGTAATTTTATACTCGTTTTTTCTTTATTTTTTTGTGTCATCTCTTTGATTAAATAAAGGTTTAAGTAAGTATATTAACTAAAGTTTTGATTTCTTTTAAAATGTACCTATTAATCTAATGTTTAAACTTAAAAATACATAACTATTTGCATACCATTGTATGATAGAATATGTAAGGGAAATATTATACGCAGTTTATCTAAATAAAGGTTTAAGTAAGTATATTAACTAAAGTTTTGATTTCTTTTACAATGTACCTATTGATCTAATTAAATTTAAACTTAAAAATACATAACTATTTGCATACCATTGTATGATAGAATATGTAAGGGAAATATTATACGCAGTTTATCTAAATAAAGGTTTAAGTAAGTATATTAACTAAAGTTTTGATCAAGACACGCGGAAGCGTGTCCAGCCAAAGTTCAAAAAAACTGGCGAGCAGCACCGTGTGTAATATTACACGAACCATTTGGAGCCACTTTTGACCCCCTCATAACTCAAAAACTATTTCACATAAACATGTCAAATTTGGCGCATATATTGAGACCCGTGAGATACATATGTGCTCCAAATTTCATAAGCACACCTCAAATGGTTATTTAGATATAAACGTACAAAAATCGTCATTTTTATGATCAAAGGTATAGATCAAAACTCTGACACGAGGCATGCTACCATTGCTTAAAGCCGTATTATTTTAATATTGTTGACGTTTATGTTGTAGTGTTATAATCATTATTTTAAGGACGTCAAAGTACGTGACATTCAACCGTTAGTTTGAAACAATACTGCTTTAAGCGGTGGTAGTAACTCCTTAACTATTGAAAATGACACATAATTATTATTTTAATGTAAATAATAATGAATAATAATATAGTTGCATTAAAACCTTACCTTCGTATTCATGCATTTTGTGCAACGAAACGTCATTGACAGAAAAGAAGAAGAAACGTATTTGAAGTCGTCAGTTCAAGCTGTCAGTCATTGTGATTTGTATTCATTGTTTATAGTGGTTTTAGTGATATCGACTGTTTACCGTGCTTGTTTTCAATGTTTCACAAAAAACTTTTGATTTTGAACTTTTGCAATCAAAATTGATGAGATGTAGAAATGTGCTGTAGAGGTAGTCTGACCATAGATGTAATCTGTCAATGTCAGTGTAACTCTAGGTACACTATATATTTTTCTTGAGAATTCTCGTCTTTAATTATCTTGTACAATGAGTCGTACAATAGAATTACTGGTGGGTGACACACTGACCTTACACCAAATAATAAGTACCTACTAATGTAAAACGTAAACTAAACTAATAGAAAAGTCCTATTACAGTGTAAAGGATTATTTGAATGTTAGCAAGGCATGGGTATGAATTGTTACAACGGCTGATTATGTAATGTTATATTATAAGTACATATATATAATTTCAAATATTTATGAGATGGTGATAATAAAAAAAAAGCGGAGTTTATTGCGGGCTCTTCTCAGACCAGGGCACGTTTGGAACCCTCGTATCTTTAGTTTTAAGATATCGTAGTTAATTATCACCATCACGTCTTATGCTCTGTAAGCATGACGTTCAGAAGGTGTACTTTGTAGGTACATATTTTGAATAAATATGTTTTGAGTTTGAGATTGAGTTCAATAATTTCTGTACAAAAAGTAATGATATCCCATCAAAAACATAAATGTAAAATGAGAGCCAAGTTCAAAATTGTGATATATATGCCTTGGTTGTTGACTTCAGCGACAAAAGAAGTGAGATCTAAATGGGTGCCAAGTTCAATGGTCAGTCCTGCAATTTATATATCCCATCAAAAACATAAATGTGAAATGAGAGCCAAATTCAAAATTATGATATATATGCCTTGGTTGTTGACTTCAGCGACAAAAGAAGTGAGATCTAAATGGGTGCCAAGTTCAATGGTCAGTCCTGAAATTTATTTATAACAACATATAATATTTTATAACAACTTAAAATATCATTTCTTCTTATAACTTAGTATAAAATGTTGAAGACTAAGGCTTTGGCTTGGCTAGTTTCCATATACGAATTATTATTAAGTAGGTACCTAAAAGTACAGTTTCTACCAGCAAGCCAAATTTTCGGAAGAATAAAATAAGAACTTACAGCTTTACAACTTGTGAACGCTATAATTCGTATATGAAAACTAGCCAAGCCAAAGCCTTAGTCTTCAACATTTTATATAAAATATTATATGTTGTTATAAATAAATTTCAGGACTGACCATTGAACTTGGCACCCATTTAGATCTCACTTCTTTTGTCGCTGAAGTCAACAACCAAGGCATATATATCACAATTTTGAATTTGGCTCTCATTTCACATTTATGTTTTTGATGGGATTTCTTTTACAATGTACAGTTTATCGTTTATGTATGTTTTTAAGTCCTTGATTATTGTTTCAAAATAAAGTTTTTATTTATTATTCATTTATTATTGTTAAGGCCTATATGTAGCCATATTCCAGCAAATAATTTGTTTATTTGTGTGAAGGTCCATACTTGCTAATATTGTTTATGCGAAAGTGTGTCTGTCTTTCTGATTTAATCCTTTAACGGCCCATCTATTCAACCATGTTTGATGAAATACGGTAATATAACAGCCATGCCCCTAACAGGTTAGCCCGCTACCATCTTAGACTGCATCATCACCTACCATCAGGTGAGATCGCAGTCAAGGGCTAACTTGAAGTGGATAAAAAATACAGAACCTAGGTTGCATCCCAGGGAAGGATATGGGCTAACTTTTTATCCCGTACTATATTGGAGTTCCTGCGTTAATAATTAAAACTTAATCAACGCGCACGAAGTCCCGGGCATCGTCTAATCCATACCAATATTATAAATGCGAAAGTGTTTCTGTGTGTCTGTCTATCTGCTACGCTTTCACGGCCCATCTGTTCAACCGATTTTGATGAAATTTGGTACAGGGATAGGTTGTATCCCGGGGAAGGACATACGCTACTTTTTATCCCGGAAAATTCAAAGGTTCCCGCTGGAATCAAAAAACCCTTATGCACACGGATTAAGTCGCGGGCATCATCTAGTTTGTCATGAATACAAGCACTCACAACAGCCCATTAACGTCCCACTGCTGGGCACAGGCCCCCACTCTCGTGAGAGAGAGGGATTAGAGCTTAGACCCACCACGCTGCTCCAATGCGGGTTGGCGGGCTTTAACGACTATTATCATGTTAGTGATAACAACTGGGACCGACGGCTTAACGTGCTCTCCGAGGCACGGGGGTGAAGAAACACCGCCAACTTCCTAACTCCGGGCTAGTACTGAAAATCTCTAATCAGAAAAACCCAATACTTAATTATGGCCCGACCCGGGACTCGAACCCGGGACCTCGACGGCCGCAGTCGAACATGCTAACCACTAGACCAACGAGGCAGTCAAAAATACAAGCAATCAACGGAAAACCTGTCTTCTTCCGTGGCAATATTATAAAAGCCCTCTTCAACTTTCTCAGTCCGAGGATCTGTGCTAGACTTTAATGAAGAGTATAATGTAAAAAAAATAATCACTTTTTTAATGAACCTGGTGTTATTATATGGGAAGTCGTGACTCCCGGGCCCAATTCATTATTTATTTAATAGATGATTCCCGCGACCATTTTAGACTGCATCATCACTACTAACTGCTAATTATATTAAGCATGCATGCATGCTAACTGCTAATTATATTAAGAACATTGTATTAGTATGTAAGACATGACAGCTATAGATAAATAAATAAATACCATCAGATAATAACGCAGACTCGCAAACTCGTAATGAAAAATAAATACTGAGTCTAGACAAGTTTAAATTGTTTGATTGCACATAAAATACAATGTACAAAGGCGAAGGCGAAGGTATTCTCTTCCAAAACCTTTGGTATTGGGGACATTTGTTTTTTTTTCTTTTTCTTTTTTTTTTCTTTTTTTTCTATCCCTCTAACATGATTAGAGACTGTGTTTGCTCACAGTTGGGTTGAAAGACAGTGCGTATAATATAAAGATAGAAATTGGGGAAAGAAGAAACATATTTAGGTTCCTCGACGTTCCTATAAAAAGGATAGTAATGTCAAAAACACGAAAGTCACCAAAAATTAAATAAGCAAAGTGCATTGAGCTGGTGTGACACTAATAAAAGCTAAAACAAAATAAGAAGAATATAGTTTTCGGTAATGTAAATGGCTTGAATAAATAACTTAAATAGGTATGGTAGGTTTGCCAGGTGGGAGGCTTAGGCCGTGGCTAGTTACCACTAAAGATGCCACGAATATTGATTTGGCCGAATACCGAATATTCGGCGAGACTCTTGGCCGAAGCGCCGAATATTCGGCAACACTTAGTACTTTCCGCGAGTGACAAGTCACAACTCGTCACCTAAGGGATTAAACTTGCATCGCTGAAGTAGTACGCAGGCGGCTGGCAGTTTAAAGCAAATGAACTTGATTTTTACATGGCATCTGTTCGCCTAGATCGGACAGCAGACACAAGCGGTGGTCAGCAAACGGAAAGCAATATCCAACCAACCCTTTCACAATTTGCTAAGATTTATTTATCATCTCCCGGTAGCTGTGTATATAGTGAGCGGCTGTTTGAAGCAGGTATAATTTATGAGGAAAAACGCAATCGTTTGCTATAAACAAATGCTGAAAAAATTGTTTTTATTCATCATAACTTACCTCTAGTTGATTTTAAATATTAATATATTAATTTGTTGGTTAAATAAACATCTTTATGAGTTATATTTTGAGTTCTTTTATTTTCATGATTTGCTATTCGTTATTCGGCCGAATAGTTTGCAATATTCGGCCGAATACCGAATAGTGAAAAAAGTGGCCTAATAGCCGAATACCGAATAGTTGCCGAATATTCGTGGCATCTCTAGTTACCACTCTACCAACAAATACGTGCCGCTAAGCGATTTAGCATTCCGGTACAATGTTGTGTAGAAACCGATTAGGGGTATGGGTTTAATGTAACTGCCATGCTCCTAACAGGTTAGTCCGCTATCATCTTAGACTGCATCATCACTTATCATCAGGTGAGATCGCAGTTAAGGGCGAACTTGTAGTGGATAAAAAAAAACTACCAATTAGGTACAATAATTCGATAATATTACGTGCTCACCCTTACTAAGTAAGTAATTAGAAAGAGGTAAGTTCGTGACTCATGTAGCAATACCCATTGCCCGTGAGTCACGAGACAGGCACGCTATTAGCTTAACAATGTTAATTATATGCTAATTGTTAACCGTTATGTAAATTAAACAAAAAAACATTTATGGCGTAGGTGCTTTTTGATTTTACAACTTAAACGATGCTCGCGACTTCTTACTGTTAGTCCCAAGCACTCGGTGGTTATAAAGGAAACAACACGAGTACTCGAACTGTAGTTTATTAATTGAGATAATTTTAATATATCTCACAAAATAAATAAGATTTACTACTTAAATCACTTGTCGCGACTCGCGAGGACCTCGAGAAAGTCTTTCGGCGATATTTTGGTTCAGGGCCTTAGCTTTTATTGCTATTCCAGTCCGGCAGGCAGATACCAGGTCCGTAGGTGGGTAGCAATTTGGCTAATTACCAGAACGACTGGAGATTTCGAATTAATTAACTGCTTTTATAGGCAAAATTGCTGATTAACACGTTATTGTCTCGCGTCAATCTCGAATAGTGGGTTAAAATGCTATATGAAAGGTCAGCCATATACGCCTTAGTAGCTGGGGATATAACAGTACGCGTGGATTGAAATTCTTTCAGTTCCCGCGGGAACTCTTTAACTTTCCGGGATAAAAAGTGCCTGTATGTTAATCCGATGTTATATGTCACGATGGAGTGACGATTTTATATCCGTAGCCGGAAAAGGATGGATAGAAAAAGTAAAGGACAGGATTAAATGGCAGAAACTGGGGGAGGCCTTTACCCAATGAGGGATCCTTATCTATGGCATTAAATATAACTGTCTAATAATCACTAACTTTTAACTCACTGACATTACTTTAAAAAATTAAATAATCTACTAAAAATTAACGATACTAACATGAGGATAAGTGAATACATTGTGTAGTTAAGTTTAGTCTTAAGGGAATAATGTTACAATTTAGTCAAAGAAAAGGAAATAAATATAGGCTTAATAATAATAATATGTTAATCCAGGGTATAATCTATCTCCATTCCAAATTTCAGTCAAATCCGTCAAGTAGTTTTTGCGTGAAAGAGTAACAAAGAGACACACACCCATACAAACTTTCGCCTTTATAATATTAGTGTGATGATTATGAAAAGCGTTTAAGGAATGAAGTCTGAGGAAATATTACAAAAATCAATAAGTACCTAATACCTATGCTATTTTTCCCTGTTCCTTTGTTTTTTTTCAAGATGTCATTACAGCAAAAATTTCAGGAACTCATAAAAGATAAGTGGGTACATTTTATAGTGTAGCAAATGAATCAGATGATTCAATATTAAAGCCGTTGAAAAAAATAACCGAGACAGTACTAAACAGGTGAAGCCCGTGACTTCGTCCGCGTTAATTTAGGTTTTTGAAATATTCCGCGGGAGCCCCTTGTACTTCCGGAATAAAAAGTTTAAAATGTCCTTCTCCGGGATGCGAACTATCATCGTAACAAATTTTATCAGAATCGATTGAAAAGATGGGCCGTGAAAGCGTAGCACACACTTTCGCATTTGAGGAGCGTCGGAACAAAAACCGATAAATAACATTTTCACTTTTTTTATTTTATGGTCTCAATTGGTTGTTTTCCTACATATCTTGCTCTATCGTCAATGTAACTGGTCGAAAACTGATAAAATCCTTCCGCGAAATATCCAGATCTGAACATAAACCGATAAATACGCCAAATATACCAAACGAAGATGACGATCGGAACAAAGACCGATAAATCCTTAGCATGTTTCATTGTTGACTCTTTTGATTCTGTTAAAAACCATCATATCCATAATGTGTAGCGCGAATCCTATGTCTATGGTCATATCTAATTTCGTGCTAATTTCGAATTTCTCATTATCAACAGCGTTTTATCAAAAACCGATATATCCAGTTGGTTTGGTCAAAAACCGATAGTTATGTCCATTTTGTTTTTTTTTATATCTCAATAAGTAGGTAGTACTGTGCACACGAATGCAGAATTTAGGTTTCCAAAAGTGATTCCAACATCATTAGATTGATAGATTTCGTTCAATTCCAAATTAGAAAACCATGAAATTGGTCATATTTTTACATTTTCCCACAAAAAACACGAAAGCGATTTATCGGTTTTTGTTCCGTCGCTACTCATTTTTTTTATCATCTACTAGTTAGCCATTGACTGTGATCTCACCTGATGGTAAGTGATGATGCAGTAAGATGGTAGCGGGCTAACCTGTTAGGGGCATGGCAGTTACATTAAACCCATACCCCTATGTGGTTTCTACACGGCATCATACCGGAACGCTAAATCGCTTGGCGGCACGTCTTTGCCGGTAGGGTGGTAACTAGCCACGGCCGAAGCCCCCCACCAGGCCAGACCAGGGAAAATTCAGAAATTATAAATTCCCAAATTGACCCGGGATTTTCGCACGTTAAGACAACAGCGCTACATACTGCGCCACGGAGGTCAAGGCTTCCTCATTTATAATATTAGTATAGATTATAGTATAGGTTTTGGAGAGTTATAACTACAAAATAAATGGCGGAAATACTGCAGCGGCCTCTTGTTATAATCGTTAAAGGGGTTTACACGTTTTAAAGCATTTAATTTCCACTGCAGTGCCCCGAAACACAACTGCAACTCAGCCTCCGACACGTGTTGACGGAACAAAAGCCCCCGTGCCGTTGCAGGCACAATGCAGGGCGCAAGTCAACATGCTGATTAAAAGACTTTCATAAAATATCATGCCGACAACGCTGCTTTGACGTTTTCTTTTTGCTTTTTGTTGTTTTTTTTGCTTGAGTGCTACCTTTTACATAATGATACTGTCACCGTAAGATTGTAAAAACCGTAAGATTATAATCTAACTCGCGAAATTCTAAACTGTCGAAAGTTTAGAATTTAACGCATCATTTTCCGGTAGATTGTAATCTGATAGGTATTTAAACACGATAAAATTCAAAATTCAAAATTCAAAATTCTTTATTTGCAGAAACATTCTTCACAATGAGATGTTATTTGTTAGTTTTCAGTATAAATGTTTCACCTTATAATAAGGCATGCAAATTTACATATTTTGTTTATACTATTTATTATTTGAAATTTAAAAATTCATCTATTATGTAGAAGCACCTTTCCGTAAGCCACCTTTTTAGTCTTGACTTAAATAGATTTAAAGTGAGTTCTCTAATTGCTTTGGGAATTTTATTGTATACTATAATAGATTTTACTGCGCAGCTGTTTACTAGAATGGCACTTCTACATCCTGGCATTCTTTTTTTTTGTGGGATCTCTAAGTAGAACCTTGCTTTTGACTTCTAAATTTTCAAAAAGTTGCGGATTCTTTTTCACGAAAATTCCTACTTCTAAAATATATAGACATGGTAATGTTAGTAGCTTTCGACCTTTAAATAATGGTTTACACGATTGGAGGGGTCCTGCTCCACATACAGCCTAAGTGCCAAGCCAAACCAAGGCACTACTTGATTATTTATGTCGAACCCTAACCTAACCTACAAGAAAGAGACAAGAAAACGTAAATAAAATGAATATTTCAAAAATTGACACTCAGAACATTGAACAGTTTACAATCTTTCGACAGTTTAGAATTTCGCGAGTTAGATTATAATCTAACGGTTATTACAATCTTACGGTGACAATACTATACCTATCTTTGTTTCATCCAAGATATATAGATAGACAGCCAATGCCCGCGACTACATACTGTTTACAGCTCTATTACAATTGGATAAAGATGGTATTTATTTATCCAAGCAGATTGATTGTCAAAATTGAAATAACCTTAAAATTGAAAATATTTTTGGTAATAAGTCATTTCTTAGCAAGTGTCCGTGGTTTTAATCTGCTCTCAAGTATAAAAAGGTATTTATTTGAACCCAGTAATCAATGTTTTATGATGGTTGGTTCTTAGGCGAACTTTGTATGGGGACGGAACAAATGTCCTGTAAGCCAGATCCGTCCAGCCGTTGGGGCGTGATTGAATAACAAACATCCATACCCTCCATACATCTACACATCCATCCAAACTTTCGCATTTATAATATTAGTAAGAAGTAAGATAGTTTGTTTAAATAAGATAAAAATTACTCATATTTTATGCGAATTCTATTGCTATGCTATATAGGTCTAAAGGATACCCACAGAAAACAAGTGAAATTAATTTAACGAATTAAAAAATACGACTGCCCTGCCATATTATTTTTGGAGTTTACCTCCATAAGAAGCGATTTGCATATATAGCCTTTGGAATCTTATTCACATTTTTTAATTAAATGATATTTTTTGTGAATCACTGGATATTGAACTATAGTGTTATATATTTTTGGAATCTACTCATCATTTTCTAGATGATGATTATATAGTTAATCTTATTTTCGAACTTTTTTTTTCAATTTTGGTCTTTAATGCGGGACCATGGTCAACCCATCAATTAAAAAAAAAAAATTACTAGCTTATGCCACCCGGAATAAGCTAGGGATTCTAACGATACCTCATTTATCAAAATCGGTTCAGGCGTATAGAAGTTATGGTGGAATATACAAACTCACATACATACATACATACATACATACATACATGAACCCTGAAAACACTATACTCCTTTTTTCAGGTAGTCGTATAAAAGGCTATATATTTTTAGCTAGAAAATTATGCGCTTACAATTTTAAACTGTACATTAGATATTTTTTAAGATTCCTCTCAGGACAGTTGCCTTTTTGCTTGTTGTAATGGTGTAACTGACGTCACCTGCTTCGATTTGTACCTCTCAAGTAAATAAACTACTTCAGGATGTTTATTTACGTTGACTTGTATGTTAAAGTGTCAGTCCTGGGACTCTAAGACAGCGCCAGCCCTACGGCTTTTAGATTACGTTTGCGCTTCATCAGCGCATAGGGTTACAGTAAGTGAAAGTGTTAGATTAAGTATTCTCACGGATAACTATTTTCCTTACTTCGGACTAGTTCGCACGTGTACATAAGTAATTAATATAAGAATTTTTACTGTAATATTATTTATTAAATTTTAATTATTAGAAAATTCCGGATTTTAATTAACCTCCACCTGTCGGCCTTCATAATTGGCGCAGGTGTAGTAGGATATTCGGGACAGTCCGCGGCGCGAGAAATTCGGAAAATTTCCGGAAAATCTAGCCCCGCGAGGCTGGCTGGCTTTTAAGCCTTCGTCGAATATATTGTTCAAGAACCTTGAAGAGTCGCAGGTGGAGCGTCTCCAGACTTCGAGACAAGAAAAAAGATATCCGGAAAAAAATGTAAGTACACAAAATTACCCATTGTGTTGCTTCATATCCTAGTGCCTAAGTCCCTAATACAAAATTTTTCATCCCAGAAAAGGATACCCTAGGGCTGCATCTCCAAGGCAGTCTCGTAGGGCCAATTTAGATAGCAATAGAGATATAGATATTAATATAGATTTAGATATTTTAAACGATAATATAGATGAAGTTTTACTAACTCTTCGAAAAATTGAAGACATATTAGCATTTACGCGTACAGCTACCGCACACCATATAATGATAGGGATTGATATTTTAAGAGTAATGATAAGTAGATTAGGTACAATATATAGTAAGAATCAATTATTAGATTTAGAACTTCGCGAATATTATAATATTATACGTTCAGGGTCATATTATTCAAAAAAAAGAATAGTTATAGTTCTAAGATTTTCGATAGTAGCTCCCCAAAATTTCAATCTATACAAATTATCCATATTACCTAATAGTCAAAACCAAATCCTTATCCCTCCTTTTCCATTTATTGCAACCAATGGGTATATGCATGTGTACATAGAGGCTGAATGCCCGAAGCTTGGTAATACTGCCCGATATCTTTGTGAAGCAAGCCTCAACCATCGGGTCCGCACTACACCAGACTGCATTTCAACGCTCATCACAAGCCAACTCATAGACAAGTCGTGCAAAATAACTACAGTATCGCTGTCGAAAGAAGCCATGGAAAAATTAGCCGACCAACATTATCCAATTACATTTCCAAACGCAACAAAAGTAACCCTTACGATGAACTTCGAGGTCAACCAATGAAGATTTTATTAACTTCGGTAAACAGCTCAACCATCGACTTAACGTTGAAATTACCGCAAGTTAAGATTAACACAATAAATCTCAATCATCTTCATGATATTGAAAAAAATGTAGAGCTGCAAACACTGATTCCTATTACCGGCCATTCTGACGCCGTCTATCACACAACCATCCCTTTCTATGTACTTCTTCTGAGTTCAATTATACTCACAGCCATCATTCTCATTCGCCGTTACATGAAGAGTCAGGGTCTAGTCGTCACACAGCCAGCCAATACCGGAGGTGAAGATACTACGAAAATACCATCTGCAGCTGAAACATCCATCAATCCATCTCATCCTGCAACTTTTTCATTAAGAGTCCTGAAATAGTTGCAGATCTGCGGAAGGAAGTGTTAAAGTGTCAGCCCTGGGACTCTAAGACAGCGCCAGCCCTACGGCTTTTAGATTACGTTTGCGCTTCATCAGCGCATAGGGTTACAGTAAGTGAAAGTGTTAGATTAAGTATTCTCACGGATAACTATTTTCCTTACTTCGGACTAGTTCGCACGTGTACATAAGTAATTAATATAAGAATTTTTACTGTAAAATTATTCATTAGATTTTAATTATAAGAAAATTCCGGATTTTAATTAACCTCCACCTGTCGGCTTTCATAATTTGTAAGTCAACGTAAATAAACCTCCGTCACAACTCCCCAAAAAAAAAACGGCGGAGGCGGATGCGGAAGCGGAGGTATTGCTTGCGAAAGTTCCGCATTTACGGTGGCGGAGGCGGAGGTTCCGTTACAGCCCTCTACTTTATAAGGCCTGTAAGGCGTTTAGTCAAGTGTAGCCTACACTTTAATCAATTGTTCCATAGTTTGTACTTCGTTATAAAGCGAATTTGCATAAATTATAACGCTCTGTGACTGGTACATATTTCATGAACCCGACACAAAGTTATGCTCGTATTTTACCGGCTTATACGAGGATTATGAGAGTATACGGTATACCTACCTCTAGGTTGAAGTGATAGTCCTTAAATAGTGGTTCAGATGTCGGGTAATCGGATGGTCGGGTGTTTGATTCTTGGGCACGCTTGGACATTGATGTTAGAGTAGAGTATGATTTAAGCTCTAACAAAAGAAAAAAATAGTCGGCATGTAAAGGTTCGTAGAGAAAAATACCAGTGATAAGAAATATTACTTATATCTCTACTTTTGACGTAACGAGACAAGTTGGCTTCGGTAGACAAATAAAGATAACGGGTAGACATAATTTTTCTCGTTGTGCGCATGCTACCCCTACAGGGGCTGTACGAGATATACAAATCATGTGTATAGGCATTAAAGTGATGATTTAGTTCCTATGAGTTGTTATGATTATGTTATGACTAGACTGACTTTGATGCCTGCGACTTCGTCTGCGTGGGTTCAGCTTTTTTGATTTTTTAATAAAAGGATAAAAGTAGCCTATGTCCTTCCCCTGGATACAAACTACCCCTATACCAAATTTCATAAAAACCGGTTGAAGAGACAATTTTTTTTATTCCCGCGGGAACTCTTGAATTTTCCGGGATAAAAAGTAGCCTATGTCCTACCCCTGGATAGAAACTATCCCTATACCAAATTTCATCAAAATCGCTGTTAAGAGACAATTTTTTTCCCGTGGGAACTCTTGAATTTTCCGGGATAAAATGTAGCCTATGTCCTTCCCCTGGATACAAACTATCCCTATACCAAATTTCATCAAAATCGACTGAAGAGACAGTTTTTTTAATTTCCGCGGAAACTCTTGAATTTTCCGGAATAAAATGTAGCCTATGCCCTTCCTCTTGATACAAACTATCCCTATACAAAATTTCATCAAAATCGGTTAAAGAGATAATTTTTTTTATTCCCACGGGAATTCTTGAATTTCCCGGGATTAAAAGTAGCCTATGTCCTTTCTCAGGCTCTAGACTATCTCTGTACCAAATTTAATTTAATCGGTTCAGTAGTTTAGGCGTGATTGCGTAACACAGAGACAGACAGAGTTACTTTCGCATTTATAATATTAGTATAGATTATGTTCAACATTGAACAAACCCTCTTTAATATAGATTAAAAAAAGAAAAATATCAATGCTCACTCAGTAAGAAAAAACTACTTTTGCTCACTTTTTGAGTTAGTGAGGTGAATAATAACTCTTACTTTGGTCAAGTCAGTATCATTTACCATCATTTTTATACGACTGCCTGAAAAAAGGAGTATATTGTTTTCAGGGTTCATGTTCAGGTTCATGTATGTATGGGAGTTTGTATATTCCACCATAACTTCTATACGCCTGAACCGATTTTGATAAATTAGGTATCGTTAGAATCCCTAGCTTATTCCGGGTGACATAGGCTAATAAAATTTTAAAAAAAATTGATGGGATGACCATGGTCCCGCATTAAAGACCAAAATTTAAAAAAATAAATCCTAAATAAGATTAACTATATAATCATCATCTAGAAAATGATGAGTAGATTCCAAAAATATATAACACTATACTTCAATATCCAGTGATTCACAAAAAAATATCATTTAATAAAAAATGTGAATAAGATTCCAAAGGCTATATATGCAAATCGCTTCTTAAGGAGGTAAACTCCAAAAATAATATGGCAGGGCAGTCGTATTTTTTAATTCGTTAAATTAATTTCACTTGTTTTCTTTAACTAGTAGGTTTGTGTTTGTATCTTCACTGTGTATGGTAATTCCAAATAAAGATTTTATTTATTTATTTATGTATTTATTTATTTATTTATTTATTTATTTATGTATTTATTTATTTATTTATTTTGACCTATATCGTCGCGGGCCCACTACTGAGCATAACGCCCCTCTTAGAACGAGAAGGAGTTGACCATAGTCCACCACGCTGGCAAAACGCGGACTGGCAGACTTCACACACCTTTGTGAATAATTTAATTAAAACTTACTGCTGGTTTATTAACTGCCTCGTTGGTCGAGTGGTTAGCATGTTTGACTGCGGCCAACGAGGTCGCGTGTTCGAGTCCCGGGTCGGCCCATAATTAAGTATTGAGTTTTTCTGACTAGAAAATTCCCAGTCCTAGCCCGGAGTTAGGAAGTTGGCGGTGTTTCACCCCCGTGCCTCGGAGAGCACGTTAAGCCGTCGGTCCCGGTTATCCTTAACATGATAATAGTAGTTAAAGCCCGCCAACCCGCATTGGAGCAGCATGGTGGGTCTAAGCTCTAATTCCCTCTCTCCTATGAGAGTGGAGGCCTGTGCCCAGCAGTGGGACGTTAATGGGCTGTAGTGGTGGTGGTAGCTTGTTTATTTCACTTCAAGTTAGCCCATAAACGATCTCCCACCAGACCAGAACAGAGAAAATTCAGAAATGATAAATTCCCAAATTGATCCTGTCGGGGAATGAACCCGGGACCTTTTTTTTTCCATTACAAGTTAGCCCTTGACTGCGCTCTCACCTGATAGTAAGTGATGATGCAGTCTAAGATAGTGGGCTAACCTGTTAGGGGCATGGCAGTTATATCAAACCCATACCCCTATTCGGTTTCTACACGCGGCACGTCTTTGCCGGTAGGGTGGTAACTAGCCACGGCCGAAGCCTCCCACCAGCCCAGACCAGGAAATTCAGAAATTATAAATTTCCAAACCCTGCCGGGGATCGAACCCGGGACCTTTCACTTATAAGATAACAGCGTTCACCACTGCACAAAGGAGGTCGTCAAAATGTTTGCGTGTATATTATAATTTACAGTGACACGGGAATTACTCGTGACTCACCATAATATATACGTGTTAAGTAATTAGTAGACTGGAAGTTAGGTTGGGTTTTTTTAAACCATTACAAGTTAGCCCTTGACTGCGATCTCACCTGATGGTAAGTGATGGTACAATGATTACAGGCAAGTACTTTTATAGAGTCAACGTGCTATTCAATTAGGGCCTTTATAGGACCTAACCTGTACCTAACCTTTTTGGCCTTTTTAGAGCCTTTATAGCACGTCAAAAAACGATTATTGGGCATCTAAGGTCCAATAGGCATGATGACTGATTTTGAAAAATAGTCAGATTATGTTCGGAAGTATCCACTATTTCGAAAAATAATCTTATTTCTGCAGAAAAATAAGGTTTGTTAGATATAATTGGCATTTGAAGTTTAAATTTTAAATTTCACGCCAAAACGCCCGCCGGTGTCATGGCGTCGTTTGTGACGTCACTGTTGTTGTTACCAATGTACTCTGTGCAGTGTGCAGTAAACAATAGTGTGACTGTCAAAGCTCGAAAACAAACAATTGTGACGTCATTCGCTTCTTGGCGTTTAATCCAATATGGCGGATTGATGTATTTTATAGTTTTATTTTATCAAAATAAATAGCAATCTCACTTGAAATAGAAAAATAAATACGTTTTTTATAATCCATGAATCATAATTCATTAGATAAATTCATAATTTCATTGATTCATGGTTACTGTCATCATGCCTATTGTCTGAGCAAATCATTATCATTTTACAGCTTAAAACGTACTAGCAGACTTGCCCGCAACTTCGTTCCCGTGAAATGAGTTTTTTAAATTCCCACAGGAAATCCCTTATTTTTCGGGATAATATATAGCCTATGTCACTCCCAAATAATGAGACTTTTTATTGGTACCAGAATTTTCAGAATCGGTTCAGTAGATCCAGAGATTACCCCCCTACAACGTCACAAACTCACAAACTTTACCTCTTTAAAATATTGTATAGATTACTCGAACTGTTTAAGGAGTTCATACATTCTTTTTGACGTGCAGGCATCTATGAACTCCATAAACAGGTTGAATTATACGATTACGATTTCCTTACAGTCCGGGGGCTGGTCTAGTCCCAGCTATAAGTATATTAGCCTCCGACTACAGAGTTATTCCCTCTCTCATATGAGAGTGGAGGCCTGTGCCCAGCAGTGGGACGTTAATGGGCTGTGGTGGTATAGAATTATTCAGGAGTATACCATTCCTGAATGCACACTTAAGATGACTTAAGTTATGACTTAAGTTATTTTTGACTTCGTCTGCTCATGAGCTATTGATTTATTGATTTATTTATTCTGCCATTTCTAACGTACATCATTTAGAATTATTAATATCAAACATTATACAACAAATATAGCCGAACGGTTTTTTTTTTTAACCACTACAAGTTAGCCCTTGACTGCGATCTCACCTGATGATAAGTTATGATGCAGTCTAAGATGGTAGCGGGCTAACCTTTTAGGGGCATGGCAATTATATTAAACCCATACCCCTATTCGGTTTCTACACGGCATCGTACCGGAACGCTAAATCGCTTGGCGGCACGTCTTTGCCGGTAGGGTGGTAACTAGCCACGGCCGAAGCCTCCGACCAGGCCAGACCAGGGAAAATTCAGAAATTATAAATTCCCAAATTGACCCTGCCGGGGATCGAACCCGGGACCTCCGCACGTTAAGACAGCAGCGCTACACACTGCGCCACGGAGATCGTCAAAATCTACGTCGAATTCTTGAAACAGTACCTCACTGTCACCCTAAAGGCCTAATTAAGTCATATTTCCATAAAGAGCGTTACAGTTTGGGCCTTGAGAGTATCGCTAGGCGTATAATCACGTTACTTGTAGATGATAAATGATTTATTTATTTCATGTAGGACAACTTGTGTCACTTATGAAACGTGAAGACTCTACCACCGGTTCGGAAAACTGATTCTACTGAGAAGAGCCGGCAAGAAACTCAGCAGTTGCTCTTTTCATAGAAAAGAAAAGGTTACAATATGTAGACAACACAACACATACGTTACAAGTATTACACTGACTTGTGGGTCACTTCCATAAACATACATGCCACATACATACATTCCACATCACATACATTCCATACAAGGCCGGTTGCTTCCATGCAACTTTGTCATCAATAAAATCATCGATGCAGCGAGATAATGTGTAATACGACCTTGACATACTTCAGACATCTTGCTGCGGAGGTGGAAGATATCCATCAGAGAAGTTACGGATGTTTGACGACCTCCGTGTCGCAGTGTGTAGCGTTGTTGTCTTAATGTGTAGAGGTCCCGGATTCGATCCCCGGCAGGGTCAATTTGGGAATTTATAATTTCTGAACTTCCCTCGTCTGGCCTGGTGGGAGGCTTCGGCCATGGCTAGTCACCACCCTACCGGCAAAGACGTGCCGCCAAGCGATTTGGCGTTCCAGACGATGCCTTGTAGAATCCCAATAGGGGTGTGGGTTTAATTATTAAATTTATTAATAAAAAAAAGGATGTGTGTCAAACCCAAATATAGGAACGCTATAATTCAAATTCAAAATGCTTTTTATACAAATAAACTTTTACAAGTACTTTTGATGCGGAAGTGAATCTATCACTGGTTCGGAATAATATCACTATCACTACACTTTATAATAAAACAAAGTCCCCCTAAGAACGCGATACACCCAAGAAACAATATATATTTAGTATTGTATATTATGTATTAGTTTATTATATAAACTACATACATACATGTCATGTGCATGTATATACACACATATTGTGATCGAATAAAATCGATTTACTTATTATTTGATTTTACATAATTTTGACATTTACTCTTATATAATTTATTAATCAAATTGTTTTTAATTTATTTACTAATTGACATTGAAAAAGAAAATATATAAATAAAGAAAATGATTCAACATACATATACATATTGACACATTTTAAATTGTTGGACTTAAGGGAATTATGTTGGATATACCTATATTATAAATAATTGATAAAAAAATTACGTAATTTAAGTATGTACATGTATATTATTGCACACTGCCACTGGCGACAAAATGGGACAATTTTTTTTAAGATAACAACTGTTACCCACAATTTGGCAAAATAAAAATTATGAAAAAATAACATTTTCTTTGTCTTCTTCTTAAAAACTACCGAACCAATTTTCATACAGTTTCCACTATAAAAATACGTTTATGTGTATAGTTAATTAATGTTTAATTTAATTTTAATGAGACGATAGTTAAATATATTATACACAGTTAGTAGTTTATAGTTAATAGGAGATAGTTGCTGAAAATGTCGGAAAAAACCAAGCCTGGAAGCTTTCATCGCAAATACTGTTAATCCCTTTGAGATATTATAACAAAACAATGTATAGTGAGTGACATTGATCCTCTTTTAATGGTCTACAAAAAATTCCACGATGACCTAAGTCTATCATTTATGGATAGTTTTTACTATATCCATTTTAAAGTTTAAAAAAATGGTGACCTAATTATTGTGGTTATTTTGACGGATACAGTATTAATTCTTATCAAATTAAATGCGTTAAATTTTAAGAATTTCATAATCATAATCCATACTAATATTATAAATGCGAAAGTGTTTCTGACTGTCTGTCCATCTGTCTGTCTGCTACGCTTTCACGGCCCAACTGTTCAACCGATTTTAATGAAATTTGGTACAGGGATAGTTTGTATCCCGGGGAAGGACATAGGCTACTTATATCCCAGAAAATTGAGGAGTTAGCTATTTATTAGCTATAAGGTGTTGATAGTCAAACTCAAAACTCAAACTCAAAACTTCTTTATTTAAAATAGGTACCTACAAAGTAAGCCTTCTGAACGTCATGTTTACAGGGAATAAGACTTTTTGGTGATAATTATAACTACGATATCTTAAAACTAAAGCTAAGAGGGTTCCAAACGCACCCTGTTCTTAGAAGAGCCCACAGCAAACTCAGCCAGGGTCCTTTTTGTTACCAACATCTCACAAATTTAGGAAATTACTTAATTATATTTATAATTACAACATAATTAGCCGCTGGAACAATTCATACCCATGGCTGCCTATCAATCAAATAATCTTTTACACTATAATAAGACTTTTCAATTTACGTTTTACAAAAACTTTGAACTTGTTGAGAGACATCTCCAATATGTCTTCTGGGACTTTATTATACAAGTCATAATTAAAAAAATTAAAAACACGACTGCCCTGCCAAAAATGAACTAAAAAGTTAAGAATCTAAATTATTCTAGTTAAATAGAATCTAATTCACATTTTTATTGAATGATATTTTTTTGTGAATCACTGGATATTGAATTATAGTATTATATACTTTTGTAATGTACTCATCATTTTCTAGATGATGATAATATAGTTAATCTTATTTTCGAATATTTTTTTTAAAATTTTCTTTAATGCGGGACCATGGTCACCTCATCAATTTTTTTTTAAATTTTACTAGCCTATGTCACCCGGAATAAGCTAGGGATTCTAACGATACCTCATTTAGCAAAATCGGTTCAAGCTTATAGAAGTTATGGTGGAATATACAAACTTACAGATACACATACATATATACATACATGAACCCTGAAAACAATATACTCCTTTTTTCAGGCAGTCGTATAAAAAGACGGTATACCACCTTTAGAAAGGAGGAAAATCTCATCGTGGACACAATGGTATTATGGTTCTCGTACACCCATCAATACTTACAGACATACATACATACATACATACATACATACATACATACATACATACATACATACATACATACATACATGAACCCTGAAAACAATATACTCCTTTTTTCAGGCAGTCGTATAAAAAACGTATACTGCTACCGACAAATGAATTACTAATTTTACAAAGTCTAGAAGCGGGCACACGGGCCAGTAGAAATATTAGAGATTTTCTAGATACATTCTGCTGTGAACCTAAACCTAAGCTAGCTTTAAGGTTTCGCAATCCGTCTAGAATCTAACTAGATCCGTGATTGCAAGTACTCGTAGATCCGCAAAGCCTTTCCGACGTTTGCTTTACTGAAGCTTTACTTTCCACTGGAGTTGAGGATTATCGAATATCAGGCGTTAGGCGTTCAACCCGAACAGATTTTGTTAGGTATTCGACCGGTATCTCGTTACGGTGAGACGTTGAAGAGGGCAAGATTTTATCTCTTTAGACGGCGATCGCTTATACTAATATTTATAATTTTTTTTATACGACTGCCTGAAAAAAGGAGTATATTGTTTTCAGGGTTCATGTATGTATGTGCGCTTGTATATTCCACCATAACTTCTATACGCCTGAACCGATTTTTATAAATGAGGTATCGTTAGAATTCCTAGCTTATTCTGGGAGACATAGGCTGGTAAAATTTAAAAAAAAATTGATGGGGTGACCATGGTCCCGCATTAAAGACCAAAATTGAAAAAAAATATTCGAAAATAAGATTAACTATATAATCATCATCTAGAAAATGATGAGTACATTCCATAAATATATAACACTATAGTTCAATATTTAGTGATTCACAAAAAAATATCATTTAATAAAAAATATGAATAAGATTCCAAAGGCTATAATATGCAAATCGCTTCTTATGGTAAACTCCAAAAATAATATGGCAGGGCAGTCGTATTTTTTAATTCGTTAAATTAATTATTGAAAATAATACAATAGAACTTAATGCTAGCTAGCCTAACCTAATTACTATATAAATTCCCGCGTGGAATGGTGGCAAGAATGCTGGCTGCATTTCCGCGCTGGACAGCCAGGCTGATCCTTTGCGCAAAAAATGAGCCAGCCCTTCTGTCACCAGATGAGGCAATTAACCGCGGTGAAATATCTCGCAAAAAGCCCAGTTCTCAAAAAATTAGTACCTAACATTTTATAATAGAATATTGCTGAATCTTAATACAATAGAACTTAATGCTAGCTAGCCTAACCTAATTACTATATAAATCATGCCCACGTGGAATGGTGGCAAGAATGCTGGTTGCATTTCAAATAAATTAAATAAATAAATAAACTTTTACAAGTGCTTTTGAATCATCAGAAAGCATTTTACCCCGTCGCTTAGCAGCCTACAGATATCGTTTTAAGTAAACCTGCGTGCCTGTAGAGAGGTTTCCATAATGTTTTTAAGGCATGCGTGATATGTGAAACTTGTGCCGTGAATCTGCCTAAGTCATTTATGCTCTGGAATGTGGAAATAACCATTAACCAGAACCGACAACCGTTAAAGTTTAATTACATGCTTCGGGAAGTAGGAATTTTCAAATTTTGACTTCAAGGTCACCCATCATGTTACCGACTTGATTCTGCGTATCTAACCTAGCAAAATCAATAGTGGTTTCATCATCAGCACAGGTCCCTCAATGACATATTCTTTAACTTATTTACTAAAAGGTTTAACTTTAGCCCAGTTCTCATACAATTATTACCTAACATTTTATAATAGACATAAGAATATTGGTGAATCTTTGTAAAATATTTGTACACCATACTGTGGTCGAATATACGATACCATTACTTATATTTCATCAGTATTTACAAATACATAAATGAATTATATATTATTATTAATTAACTAATTATTACAATAAAACGGAAAGTCCCAATACTCACTAACCGATTGACTCAACAAAACCTATTCCACAACTCTCAACTTCGAAACTGAAAAGCCAGAGGCAAGACTTTGATAAGCTTTTTTCCGTAGTCCACTCGCACGTAGGTTAGATTCGACATGTACTTGGACGGTTTTATTTTTTATCTTGCTAGTATTTACAGCTCAACAGAAGGGTGGTTTCATGGACTCATTGACCACTAACTAATTTTTGTGAATTTAAATTGAGGTTTAACCCATTGTCACAACTTTAATTACTCCGCATGTAGAAAGGCCAATGTGGGATCTCTTGCCAAACGACTGTGCCCGTCGGATTGGTTGCCAAGACCATAAACTATAGAAGTATAATAGATCCATGCGTCTGTGTAATAATTCAAACATGACACTAGAATAAGAAATCCATTAAAAGTATGGTCATATAAAAAGCTTATTGTACTGTTGGAGATTATGTGAATTATAAAAGAGCATGGATTTGACTCGCTCCAGCTAAGCTAAGGACAACGGTTACTTATGTATCTTTAGCGGTTACACATTGATGTAATTGTAAATTTATTTTTTCAAAAGAGCAACCATCGATTTTCGTGTTAGTTCTTCTCGGTAGGAATGTAGGTAGAAAAATTCTGAACCAGTGGTTGATTCACTCGACGATTCCAAAGCACTTGCCAAGGTATACTTGCATAAAAAAGATTTGAGGTTTTTATTTTATTTTGAAAGAGCTGTATAGCGTAGTGGTTACGAGAAGACCGCGTGTTTCTTGAAACCTCCATTGTGCCTTTAATGTTCTACTTATATTCTCATCTTTTCTAGTCATATACAAAGTTTTAGTCTAGTCTTTGACTGCAGTTTCCCTTGGGCAATCTGTGATGATGCAGTCTAAAATGGAAGCAGGCTAACCTGGTAGGAGTTTAGCAGTCATATTAAACCAATACCCTATTTTTGAATGTCTCTGCCGGATGGATGGTAACTGCCACGACTGAAGCCTCCCAGTCGACCTGTCCAGAATTTATAATGTCTGAAATTACAGACATTATAAATTTCCAAATTGACTCTGCCGGGGATCTAACTCACCCGCCTACTTGACTACATTACTCACCACTGCGCCAGGGAGGTCGTAAATTTTTTTGCTGTAGTCTTCTTGAAATTCTTTCTATATTAAAAGCTCTACTGCTTTATAGTTTTTAACATAGCAATAATGATTAAGTTATCTTTTAAATCTGTTACGATATGCAATCAAATCGTTTCCTTTACAAGTTTCGAGTCATCGTAGCGCGCTACGGCTTAGCTCGTAGCCCGTAGCTCGTAGCTTTGAGGAAATGACGCAACGCTACGTCACGTCCGGCGGTAATTTCCGACTGCAGGTTACAACTACATTGGTTTTGAAAAAAAATATCAAACTTTTCAATCATAAATAAAATAGACTTTTCAATTATAAATTTATGCTAGTTTTGTACAAATTTTGTAAATTTATTTATATTTGATGCTAGTTTTGTACAATTTACAACTAAAATTTATCAAACTTTTCAATAATAAATAAAATAGACTGTTCAATCATTTTATAAACACATTTGATGCCAGTTTTGTGTATTAAATTCCTGATAAAAGACGATAAAAAAGATGTTTGTAACTCAATCATGCCAGAACAGCTGAACGGATCTGGATGAAATTTGGTACTGACACAGATATAGTCTGGAATAACACAAATGCTACTTTTTAGCCTATAATTAGTGGTTAAGCCCCCCATTTCGTCAATTTGATCAAAAAAATATTTTTTGGACTCTATTAAAGATATACCGCTACCGTGTACATACACTATAAAAAATATTTCTCTTCGCATTCGATTCTATGAGAGCCCCCCTGAAATAAAGATTTTTATATATTTTAAGCCATATTCGGCTGGAGGCCATCGGTTTACATATTATATTTCAGACATTCAGTAATTAAGAAGTTATAAGGCTCTGACAGACGGACGGACGGACAAGTGCAAATTCAATCAAGTAGACTCAGAGACCCTCGCTTCGCTTGGTCAAAAATTTCAGAGTTCCCGAACAAACTAACAATACTTAATTCATGCGAGCATTACCTAGTTCATCCATGCATCCATCCAACCATCCATCTATCCAAACTTTTATAATATTAGTATATATCAGTATAGATAAAGCTACCACGTTTCGCTTTTGCAGCTCGGAGCCATTTATTCAAAACGTCGTCCTCGTTATGCTAATGGCAGTACCCGAGCGACTGGAACTCCAATAAAACTAGTTAGTTGCACTTGTAGTTACAAGTTTGAAATATGTAAATTGGATGAATATAAAATCGATGTCGCTCTCGTACCTGGAGCGAGGGGCAAGAAATAAAGCACTAAATAGAGCACTTTTACGCAAAACCGTTACACGAATACAAAAAAATCGTAATAGAACACTTGTTGAGTCAAGGCTATTATACAATTGACGGATTTCTTATAGACAAAGTTGTATGGAAGCAATCGACTTTGCGTACAGCCAAGTAGGTACAGAGCCCCACAGGATAGTATTATAACTTGCACTACTGTGTATATTATATAACTATCTGATGCCCGTGACTTCGTCCGGGTGGTTTAAGTTTTCTTGATTCCCGCTGGAACTCCTTAATTTTCCGGGATAAAGAGTAGCCTATGTCAGGTCCAGGTCCTCAACTCAACTATACCTTTGCCAAAAATCACGTTGATCCGTTGCTCCGTTGTGGCGTGATTGAAGGACAAACCTACAAACAAACACACATTCGCATTTCTAATATTAGTATGATACCTAACCAACTGCTGAATTTCTTACCGGCTCTTCTCAGTATTTGTTTTCCGAACCGGTGGTAGAGTCCAAAAATGACGTAACTATGGACGTAACAAAGAGTCATCTGCATGTCCTTCATGAAATAAATAAATGGAGGATCTTTCTATACTATAATATTGTAAATGCGAAAGTTTGGATGAATGGATGTTTGTTACTCAATCAAGCCAGAACGGCTGAACGGATTTCCATGAAAGGCATAGAGATTATAGCCTGGAATAGCACATGGGCTACTTTTTATCACGGAAAATGAAATAATTCCAACTGATTTCATTGCAGAGTGGGTACCCGGTACCCCCTTACTCTATCAGTGGTACCCCCTACCCAGTACCCATGAAGCTGTAGGGTCGGAAGCAAGCACTCCTAATCCACCTATCACCTTATTCCTTTGCCCGCTACCCCTTACTCTTACTCTATCAGTTCTACCCACTGCCCAGTACCCATGTCGGAATGGAGCAAGCCCTCCTAATGCACTTATCACTGTATTCTTTTATAACGCTTAGTCCCAGTTTTAACGTTGCAAAATCGATTGATCGTAATCTAGTCTTTGAACAAATTGGCGTAAAATGAGCCATAGGTGTAAGCCATATTGCTTTAAGCAAAATTTTAGCGTATATTCTTTCAAAGCCAGCGCGCCAGAGGGAATTTATCGAAATTAAAATATACTGTACTGAATTTGTGACTCTAAATCAAAGGATTTTGAGTTCATTTTACTTCGACGCCAGTGTGGCTACCTACTTGTTTTTCTGCAATTTTTCTGTCACCGTAGTAGCTCTCTCTGGGTAATTAACTTTTAATTTAGTTATATAGGTATCACTTTTTGTTTTGTCCATCTTGTAGCGGATTCTCTCAATTATCTCTCTTTGTGTTTGGATGTAGTAAGTTTGTAGAACTTTGATGATAAATATGGCAGCCGTCTCTCTACTACCTCTGATTTACTGTGCCACACTGGGGTTCCAATATTGCAATACGATCTATAATATATTCTATTGACATTATGTAAATTACTTATAAGAATAATTGTATTGGAATGCAAAATAAATGAATATGAATATGTATTGTAGTAGCGAGTAAACTAAAGTATCTCAGTCTTCTAATTAGGAAGTTCAAAGATCGATCTCTGGTTAGGTCAATTTCTGCTAAAGTTTTGGCTCACTGTTCTCTTACTCTTCTAGTGTGACGAGACGGCAACCTGACAAAACTCTCTCTAAAGGAGAGAGTTTATGAAATGTGCTAACCACTGGACAAACGAGGCATTTTCCTTAGTAGGAAAATAGGGTTAGGAAATTCTGTTTTTTGGTATTATAGGAGCAAGGAGTGATGTCATCAATACCAATGTAATACCACAAAAAAGTTATGGAAAAACACCAAAAATATGAATGTAATTGGAGCGACGACGAGTAATAACTGAATGCGGTTACCCGTCGGGAGTGGAGGGGTAGGGGGTGGTAAGAGGGAGGGTAGTAATTGGTTTAATGTTGTCTTTAATCCCCCAGCCGCACTTACGCATATTAAACGTCAACCGAAATGACCCGCAGCCGACATATTTTCATTTTGTGGATAATAGTAGCGTTTTACCTGAAAATAAAACGCATATTAAAATACTTACCTTACCGGAAGCTTTATATTGAGAGTAGCATTTCCGTTTCCGTCGGTTTCATGTCAATTTTCGTACTTTTAATGTCGTCACATCCCGTCCAGTGGCGTCACCTGGCGGTGTCGCGCTCCCTAAGTTCTCATAAATTGGCCAGCGCGATCATTGCCTCATTGGCTCAATATCACCAGGCAGGAATTACTGAAAGCTTCCGGTAAGGTAAGTATTTTAATATGCGTTTTATTTTCAGGTAAAACGCTACTATTAAACAACTTGACCGTTACCGGAAGCTTTATATTGAGATCCTGTTTGTTTTCGCCTGGTGACGCCACAAAATATTTAGATAATCAAAATCGACGCCAATGTGATTGTAATAAAACATATTGTAATATAATTAACTTCTTTTTTATTTATAAACCAATCATACAACTTTATAATTATTGTACTTGATTTACAATCGACAGAACATTTTTAAAACTGTCAGTTTATCGGATTGAATAATTGAGTAATATCCACAGAGTTATTTACATTATTGCCAATCACTTCACGTCTATAGAACTTCTTAAAAGTATTGGCTGATCGCCAATTTCCCCGGGCCAATATTTCATCAAGGGAATGATTTTCCCACCAGCTCTTGGAGGCTACGGCAGAGCGAACACTACCTGGAGTAGCGGATATACCTGCTTCATTGAACAGAGTTTTAACCCAGCCTGCTATAACTGTGCGTGAGGCCGGCTTAGGTAAACCTCTAACTGTCACAAATAGATTATTAGAATTCGAAGCGTTGCGTCTGTCCTTTAAAAGTGAAATACACTTATCAATCCAAAATAAAGGGTTTAAGTTACGATTATTTCTATTTGCAAGTAACCTCCAGCCCGACTGTCTATAATCACTTGTGTCAGTTTTTGAGCCAAATTGAGGCCAAAATATAATATATTCATCAGATCTTATACAATGCCTGCTATCTACACTGAGTAAGGTTAAGTCATGTATACGTCTTCCTGAACATAGCAGTAATAAAATTGCAGTATGACAAGATATCTGATATTGGTTATTTAAGTCTATTGAATAATTGGCTAAATAAGAAACCAAAACACTAACATCCCAAACTGGCGGTTTTGTGCCCTTTGGATTTTGTAAAGAAATTGATTTCAACATATGTTTAACGAGTACATGATTACTTAATTGACTGCTTGATTCAGCATTACATAAGGTCGAAACCACCGATTTGTGTAATAGAATGGTATTATATGACAGTTTATCAATTATATGCAAATCTGCCAAGAATTGTGCTAATTGAGAACCTGTGGGGTTCACAGAGTTAACATTATTATTTTTTGACCAGATGGACCAACGTTTCCAAGCTGATTCGTAAGTTTTCTTGGTAGATTTTCGCCAAGAATTTTTAAGTAATGATGACTGTTCAGGATTCCATGATTTTATTGCCTCTGACCACCCCCACATTTCCAGACTTCTAGGATCATATCCTCGACTTTCGGAGGTGGCAATCCCGTTGCTGTATCTACTAGAAATTTGTGTAGATTTCTCAGAGTTAACGGAGCTGCAAGCGCTCGGGTTCTGAGATCCGCGCGCCAAAAGACCTTCTCCCATCGAGGTACTACTATCAAAAATATTCCCGTCGACTGGTTGAGGTGGCTCAGGACTCTCGGAATTAAAAATGGAGGAGGAAATACCCATGCAAGAGCGAAGTTCCATGGGATACTGAATGCGTCGTGAAACAGGGCTCGAGGGTCCATCAAATCTCGAGATACATAGTTGCTTATTACATGTGCTTTTTCTGATGCAAACAGATCGATCACCGGAATTCCCCACTTCATAAACACTATTTCCGTGCAAGCTGGTAGCAAGTGCCATTCTGGAGGTTGGCGCTGACGTGGTCGTGACAAATGGTCCGCATGACTGTTGTACCTGCCGGGTATGTATTGTATGCTGAGGTGAATTTGATGTTGATCTGATAAATTCAGGATCTCGAATGTTGTTTTCAATAGGGGCAACGACTTCGTCCCTCCTTCCCTCCGCAAATGAGCAACTGCCGTTTTGTTGTCGCATTGAATCAGAATTGAACTGTTGCGTAAGAAGTACGCCTGCTTTTGAAGCGCATACAGTATGGCTAACATTTCCTTTTGATTGGAATGTAGGCACTGTTCCTCTCGTGACCAAGTGCCACATAGAGGGATGTCGTCTAGCAATGCTCCCCATGCCTGATCCGAAGCATCCGTTACTAGGTAATGGACTGGCGGAGGGTAATGCAGTGGAGTTGGAAACTGACAATTCTTTTTCCACCATGTCAGTTCGTTTTTCACATCTGTTGGTATTGAATAGGTCTTGGATGATTGGTCTGGAAGAGTGTTCCTGAACAGTAATAGGTGCCGATGATTGAGTCGTCCTCGTGGGACAACAAAGCTGGCAAAATTTAGAAGTCCTATTATTGATTGTACTTCCTTTAGAGAGACTTTTCCTTTCTTTAAAATAAGACTGACATTTCTTACTATGATATCTGATTTCTCCTTTGGAAGAATTTTCAGATTGTCCCAGGGTCTCCACATTATTCCTAAATAAATTAAATTCTTTTGCGGTGTAAGGACCGATTTTTTGAAATTTATTTGCCAACCCAGTCTCTGCAATAATTGCACTGTAATTTCGACATGATCGCGAAGTGCATGCGCATTTTGATTTGCTATTAGAATGTCGTCTAGATACACGAGGATTCTTATATTCCACTGATCTCTCAATATTTGAGCTATCCAATTTGTCAGTACTGAGAAGGTTTTGGGCGCCGTGCTTAGTCCAAATGGCAGACAAGTCATTTCTAGCAATTCCCCTTCGTACACAAGGCGTAGGAACCGCCTTTGAGATTTCTTTATTTTCACATGAAAATAGGCTTGTGTTATGTCCACCTTGCATAACCAGTCTTGGGGTTGCAGAAAGTTTGGGATGCGATGCATGTCTATCAAGTGGAATGGCTCTGCCACAACATAGTCGTTTAGTGCTTTGAGATTGAATATCGGTCGGGATGACCCGTCGGGTTTTGGTACCAGAAACATAGAGGAGAGGAAGCTTGGTGTGAATGGCGCAAGCTTTAAGATCCCTTGATTTTTCATCTTGTACACTGTTGCAGACATCTCCTCCGAGACAGGAGTCTGAAATGCTTCTCTCGTTATAGTGGGATAAATGAGAGGCGGTTTTTGTAAGAATGGTATTCGATATCCCTGAATTATCTTTAATATTACCCCTGGGGCTCCCATTTTCTTCCACTGCGAAAGATGTTGCACTAATCGACCTGCTCGGAACAGGGTCGAGTCAATTTCTCCAAGTTCTTTTGGAGGCTTTGGGTGCAGTTGATCGCCCCCTGTAGCTTTTCTTTTCGGGCCGCGAGCCCTGGTTCCGAAAGGATTCTTTATCCTTCGTATTATAACGGTCAACATCCTTTTTGAGTGATTGACCTTTGCAGGCATGATCGGCGCACTGGCATCCACCCCCCGAGGGTGGATTATATCGCTCATGCTGACAAGCATGTGAGCATTGTGCAGGCCGAGCGGTTCCACGCGATGGAACGGCATGATTACGAACGCCTTGCCCCCGCGAGGGGCCGCGGTTTACACGTTTAGTATGTGCCCGACTTTGATTATATTGAGTAGAGGCAGGTGCCTCATTCTTTATCCAAAAAGCTTTGCGCACTCCACCGGCTTTTTCTAATGCCGATGTAAATTGCTCTGAATTAAATAAATTGGTAGTTGATGGTGGTATTTTATTTAAAGATGCTCTCACCAGAGGGTCACGAGCCCGACTCATGATAGCATCGCGGCGTATCTCAATACATTCCGCTCGGTGACCGCACACTAGCTGTAACAGATCCGACGAGACCTTTTGGAGCTCACTGTTTTGAAATAGCTCCTCAATTTTTTCGGTCAGTTGATCCGTCGTTACCTCACTATCCTGACTCGCCCAAGACAGCAAGGCTCTTATAGCGTCTTGCAAGGCAAGTTTTTGTTTCAAAATGCAGTACGTGATAGCTGCATAAGATTTTTCTGCATTTGCTAGTCGCGAGGTATCAAACGATTTTACCTCCTCATTAGTTTCTAATTCTATAAAGCCTGGTGAGTGATTATAACTTTTTTGCGTTTCAGCGTACCTAACTTCAGACCAAGAAGTATCACCTAAACGTTGGACATCATGTAACATTTTCAAGAAAATTTCTGATGTTTTTGGAACGGAAGGTTCCTTAAGTTTCGTTTCTATATCGAACGTAAAATTATTAACACATGAATTTTGACATTCATTTTCAACATTATGTTCATAAAGATCACCACTAACCTGGGATGAAACTTCATCATAATTAGCTGCAACATCATTATTATTCGACATAACAATTTGTTTTCGTAGCTCACCGATCTCCTTGAAAAGCTTGTCCATGTTGTCAGTCATTTGAGATTTTCGTACGCGGTTGCTACGTTTACGTCGCTGGCGCCGCGATCGTTTCCCATTATTGTCTGAGGATGAACTCGAGCTGCTACTGGACGAGCTGGTGCTGGAGTGGCTGCGGGCCCGTTTGCGAGCCTGCCCGCTCGGACCGGCCACGGCCTCCGTTATATTATCCATTACTGAAATTAGCAGTATGTTAACAAAGGCAAAAATAAAAAATATATTTAAAAATTTAAGATGTAAGTATTATTCAGAAGCGACTTACACAACAACTGGGGCCACAGTTTATATGACTACCCACTCCTGCTGGATTTCGCTAAATAAATTCGATAATACATAATAATAAATGTTACATCTTCACAAGTACGAAAAATAAAATGTTAAAATGTTAAAAACTTACCTAATCAAGTAGTGATCCGTACGGACAAACCATTTAAATTTAGTGATCACGTACTTAAAATAAGCTAAGTACTTACTGCGAATTATGCCAACAATGTACTTTGTAAGTACTTTTCTTATCTATATAAGAACTACTTGCAATGCTTCGTATAGGATAGTTGCAAGGTGTTGACTCGACGGAAAACAGAACGCCAATGAGGCAATGATCGCGCTGGCCAATTTATGAGAACTTAGGGAGCGCGACACCGCCAGGTGACGCCACTGGACGGGATGTGACGACATTAAAAGTACGAAAATTGACATGAAACCGACGGAAACGGAAATGCTACTCTCAATATAAAGCTTCCGGTAACGGTCAAGTTGTTTAATAATTATGCGAGTATGTACCTACTTTAAATAAATTATAAACGGCGTCCGTGTCTTTTAATAGGAGTGATGATAATAGCTCAATCAAATCATAATAATCATCTAAATAATCTACCAGATTACATACGAAAAATTGAAAAAGAAAAGGAGCATAAAAACGCATTAAAATTACTATACCTACTGACTATATAATTAACAAGTGTTACTGCACTGTTTTTAGGAGGGCAAACGCCGAGTTTCTTGCTAGTTTTTCTAGGTAGGAATGACATTCCGAACTAGTGGTACATTCATTTGAGGATTCAAAAGCTTGCTAAAGTTTATTTGATATACAAAACATTTGAATTTTGAATTTTGACGTTTGAAACAGTTGCCGATTTGGTTGAGTTGGCCGCCTTTGCTGGTTTAATTGAACCCAGAGGCCATACTGCCGACGCTTAAAGCCATATAGTTTCAATATTGTTGACTTTCGTGTTTTAGAATTATAATTTACTAGCTAATGCCCGCGACTTCGTCTGCGTGGATCGAGGTTTTTTGGTTTATTTTGCGGGCCTAAGAAGCCTATGTGCTATTCCAGACTATAATCTATCTCTGTGCCAAATTTCAGCCAAATCCGTTCAGCCGTTGGGGCGTGATTGAGTAACAAACATCCATACATCCATCCAAACTTTCGCATTTATAATATTAGTAAGAATTAGTAAGATTAGTAAGATAAGATTTTAGGAATGTCATGTTCGTGACATCAAACTGTAATTTGGAATAATATTGCTAAATATTATAAATATTATATTGCTTCAAGCATTGGCTGTATGGGTCTCCTGTTTTTATTACACCACGTAGATCGTCACAATGATATTGGATAGAAGCCGGCGTTATTGTGCAGAAGTCCATGACAATGAAGATACTAGAAGTTTTATTCGCTATAATACGCCACAGAAGGCAAATCTATGTGGTACAGTGCGTATCTTGAACTTGATGCCCTCGACATTCACCACACCACATAAACCCTAAAAAATACCCTATATTATTTATTTTTCCGATACCGCATCTTCAGGAGATGTTGACTCTACAATGCACGACTGTGAAGACACAACTTCACAATCGTGCATTGTGAAGACACAACTTCACTATCGTGCATTGTGAAGACACAACTTCACAATCGTGCATTGTGAAGACACAACTTCACAATCGTGAATTGTGAAGACACAACTTCACAATCGTGAATTGTGAAGACACAACTTCACAATCGTGCATTGTGAAGACACAACTTCACAATCGTGCATTGTAGAGTCAACATCTCCTGAAGATGCTCCGGTATCGGAGTGAAACGTACGTTGAGGGTATTTTTGAGGGTTAATGTGGTGTGATGAATATCGAGGGCACCAAGTTCAAGATACGCACTGTACCACATAGATTTGTCTTCTGTGGCGGATTATAGCGAATTAAACTCCTAGTTTCTTCATCGTCGTACTTGACAGCAAATAATGATGTCGTTAGAATGCGATTTTTGTTTTAAATTATTATTTAAATTGACTTACTGAACAGATTCCATAGCTTTACAACTTGTATATTATCTATTTTCAGTGATATTATTGCAAGTGGTATTTGGTGTGATTTAACCACATTTCGCCGACGTGACTCGCGTATATAGGCGGACCCTCTTCAATTCAATAAAAGACGCCCGAAGGGATTCCAGTAGTAAAGGCTATTCAAACATTTTAGCTCCATATTTTTATCGGGCTATAACAGATGTGTGGCTTTGGAAAAATACTTGTAGGTATAGAAAAGAATAGAATAAAAAAGGTTCTATTGAATAGGTTTTGGCAAAGGGCTTTTGGAATCGTCAAGTGAATCTGCCACTTAACTGAATCGATTGGTACTATCAGCTTCACACATCAATGTTTTCGTGCCCAAGATAATACTAATAAAATCTATAAAAATTAAACAGTAATATTTCACAACGCCAGTTTTATGTGATATACCTTGACGTCCATAACATAAGAATTGGGAATTATTTGACAACTAGTGAAATAAATTATTTTTTTGTGATTATTAAATAAAGGATCTCCCAAAAGTCGTAATATCCACGTCCCCTGCTAGTTTTGTTTTGAATAACCATTTTAAACTATCCAATAAAGTAAAAAAGTGCGTCGAACTATGATGACGTCGAACTTAAAATTTCATACAAAATCCAAACTGAGCACGCGTTTTGACGTTTGAAAAAAAAGTTGCTGATTTGACTAGTTGTCAATTACCCAATTATAACTCCGAAACAAGAGCGTCAACAATACTATAATAATACTGCTTTAAGCGATATTAGCCTGCCCCTGGGACGAGTCAAGAGACGACTGTTCTTGGCTCAAATTCAGTCAGTTGGTGCCAAATGTACTCGCTAATTGTCAGTCCTCGGTCTCGATGAGGACTGGCTTTTTGTGTGAATTGATTTACATTTATTGAAGACCATGAGAACGATGGCCGCGGCTTCGTCAGCGTCAGTATTTAGATTTTTACTGTAGTGATTTATCTAAATTGTAGTAATTCTTTAACTCAGGTGTAGGTACTACAGCCAGTACTGCAACCAGTTACTGTACAATCTGTGTGGTCAAAACGGACTCTAAAAGCCCGGAACCCAAAGCCACAGGAAGCGGCGTAAAAAGAAGCTAACGAGTCTTTTTGGAGGATGACAACTGTCATTGAACCAACTTCACTTTGGCAATATCTTTCGGAATCATAAGGCGACAATAGCTTCGCGATATGAATCCTTGAATAGGGTGATGCCTTTATCAATAATAATTTATTTCTAACTGATTATTATATAGAGGGTCTTCAAAAAGACCTAAAACTCACATCCTCGGTTAGTTTTAAGTTTGATAACTATTTTATAATATAGATTTAAGAAAAAAAATGCGTTGAAATTTGATGACGTCACAATTGCAAATTTCATACAACTTCCATAGCAGAAGAGCGTTTTTAAGTTTGATAAAGAGTGGCTGATTTGATTGAGTTGTTGTCATCCCTATTAGACTGTGAAGTCTCATCTGAATGGATTGTCAACTCAGACCAGCTTGGCGACTGGTTTCTATCGAAGGAGATGATCCCATTTTTAAAAGTGCATTCGTCAACTTTTCGATTGTCGTCTCCACCTTTCGAGAAACAAGCTAACACTGTAACAAATCACTACATATTATAAAACAAAGTTCTCCTGCCGCGTCTGTCTGTCTATCTGTATGAACGTGATAAAATCAAAAACTACCAAACAGATTTTCATACGCTTTTTTAACCGACTTCCAAAAAAGGAGGAGGTTCTCATTTCGGCACGTTTTTTTTTAATGTATATCGGTGCATATATCCGTGGTTTCTTTGATCTCCAACCGTTTCGAATTTTTCCCTCGTTAGGGGAAGCTCTCGAGGTGGTCCTATAAAAATTCAGATTCCAAATCCAGATAATCCCTGACACTAAAAAGATAAAATTCAAAATTATTTCCAAAAAACCGTCAAGTAAAAAATAATTTTGATTTCTACACACTATGTTGAAGTCGGACGCGTCTGCTGCATCAACTTTGCTTATCCTTGTTATACCCACCCGACTTCAACATTGTGTGTAGAAATCAAAATTATTTTTAACTTTACAGTGGCTTTGGAAGTCGGTTTTTGGAAATAATTTTAATTAACAGTGGACGTAATGATGCAAGCGGAAGGTTTATGTGTATAATTCATTAATGTTTTGTGTTCGTTGAAATATGACGATGACTCAAATCAAATCAAGCTGACTGGAGGCTTTCATCGAAAATGCTGCCTTATCCTTTGACATATAACCAAAAACTGTATAGTGAAATTGTCCCTCTTTTAAAGGTCTACAGAAAAATCTGCGACGGCATATAATGTCTATCTTTTAAGAAAAGGTTACTACGCCCATTCTAAAGCTAAATAAAAAAAATGGTCAATACTCAATACCTGGTAATACCTCAATAACTGTTAAACGGATACGATATTAATTCTTATAAAATTAAATACGTCAGTTACCTTAGGTATTTCGTGCACAAAATAATTGTCCTTTATACCATACAATTTGAAATATAGAAATTATCGAGAAATTAAAACTATGCTTAAACGTGACCATATTATATAAATGCAAGCGGTCTCCTTGAAATTTGTATGAAAATCGAACCTAACGATAGCGAAACCACGGACAAAAGCTAAGTTTTTTCATAATTAGTTTCAAAAAGCACAATTTTGCATTTATACTATCAGTAAGTATAGGTATAGATTCCATGCTTGGTAAATTTGTGTATCCGATAAGAATGTAGACCACTATAACACTTCCCATCACCCTAACCTCTTGAGATGAGTCTCTTACGTAATATTATTGAAAGGGACCGACTCCAATACGAGAAGAGAATAGTACGAGAGCTCGTCAACCCGAGGGGATCGATAAGGATCAACGCTCGGGTAAGCCAAGAGCCATTCACCGTTTGCTACTTATACACACCCCTAATCACCCTCTAAATATGGTTCATTTTCCTTTGTTGTTAAGGGAAGGTTCTCGATTAATACGGACATTAAGTCATTGTGAATTGAATGAGTGAACGTGGAGTTATGTCGTCATCAATTACGGAACATCTTTCTACGGGAAGCTATCGAGTTTACTTGTCGAACATTATTTGCATTCTATTTTAATGCCGAAGCTAATTTAATTTGATATTTTTACCCGATTATTGTACTTGAAAATTAAACTAGTTTGATTCATTCAAAAAGGCGTTTTTCCCCGGGATGAAAAGTATTTTATTTTATGTTAAAATAAGTTGCTTTGACATTAACAATATTCTAGTTGGTTGCGACTTCGTCCGGGTTGAATTAGGTTTCAAAAATCTGTGAAACACATAAAATTCTTCATTCTTCAACGAAAGCACAAATACCAAGTTCCATGGATATAACTCGAACCGCCTTTTTAACCTCCTTGGGGATGGAATTTCAAAAATTCTTTAGTAGGTACACGTATAAGGTGCTCAAGGAATATTCTCTCAAAGCTTCAAATTTTTACATTCAGCCATTTGGGCTGTAGGGTTGTCTGTCAGTCACTCAGGTTGAAGCCTTTTATAGCTATTGAAGTATGGATAACAAACTCAATAATAGCCGTATATGGCTGTTTATAGTGAATTAGTGAGAAATAAGTTTTTCCTATTCCCACAGGGACTGTTCCGGGATAAAACGTCGTCTATGTCACTCTCTAGATCTTCAACTATACCCATGCAAAAATTTACGTCGATCGATAGCTCTGTTGCGACGTGATTGTAGAACAAACTAATGAACCAACAAACAAAAAAATTTTCACATTTATAATTAACTGGACTAGATGATGCCCGCGACTTCGTCCGCGTGCCCGGTTGTTTGATTTTTTATTTCCCGCGGGAACTCTTGAATTTTCCGCGATAAAAAGTAGCCTATGTCCTTTCCCTGGGCACAAACTATCCCTATACTAAATTTCATCAAAAGCGGTTGAAGAGATAGATTTTTATTTCCCGCAAGAACTCTTGAATTTTGCGGGCCTTATGCCTATGTATTATCGGGTATTTAGCCTATGTTCATCCCCGGGATACAACCTATCCTTGTACCAAATTTCATCAAACTCAGTTGAACAGATGGGCCGTGAAAGCGTAGTAGACAGACAGATACATTTTCGCATTTATAATATAATATTAGTATGATAGACAGTCGCAAAAGCCTCCGCCAACTCGCTAAAAGCAGCTATAAACGGCTAATAATTCGGAAATTATTGATTCTCAAATTGACCCTGCCGGGAATTGAACTCGGGGCCTCCCACGTTAAGAAGATAGCGCTTAACACTGAACCAGGGAGGTTCAGTGTTGAGCCTCCAGGGCGGGCTCACCTCCCTGAAGGAGGAGGAGGAGGCTGGAGAGAAAACAGTATGAATAAGTAATCATAATCATTTCAACCCGATGCTGGCTCAATACACTATACAGAGCACGAAACTCCTCTCGAATGAGAAATGCGATGAGAGCCTTGTCTATTCTATACTATACTAGTAGTATTACAAGTGCGAAATTTGGATGGATGGATGTTTGTTCCTCAATCACGCTAGAACGGCTGAACGGATGTGGATGAAATTTGGCACAGAGATTCGTGAAAGAGTTCCCTCGGGAACCCAAAACCTCAATCCACTCGGACAAAGTGGCGGGTATCAGCTAGTATAATATTATAATATCCTCAATTTCTCGTAGCACTCGTAGCAGTCGCGTAGCGTTCTACGATTACATACAGCGTAGGCACCCACTCTGCTCTTTTAGCGTTCGTGTTGTATTAATACTTTGTAGTATCATTTTTAGGAAAGTTATGTAACAAAAGGCATGGCGACCCCTGTTGTTTGTAAAAAACTTTACAGTCTTTACAGTGTATAATGTTTATTATTATTTAATTAATTAAAAACAATTATTACTTTGTTGTTAAAGCACTGCAAGCTACTGTTTGATGACCTATATAATATTTTTTTTCAATGTTCAATATCATGGGATCAGTCTTCTGACTATGAACAGATGTGTGTGATTTTGTGAATTTTTATGACTTTTCCCATTGGAAAAGTTATATAGACTGACAGATGTGTTGCAGGTTTTATGACTTTTCCAATTGGAAAAGTCATGGGAAGAGCCTGAATTAAGGTCTATCCAGGTTTAAAATGTGTTTCCTTTTAGGCGCCTGAGAAAGTCTGGAACAGTGAGTTGGACTGCCAGCTGATTGGGATGACGATGTAGTCTCGACTTGTATTTGGCGCTACAGAGCTGTATCTCTTCTTTTACTGTTTTATGTTTTAATAATAGCTATATAATGAATATATGAGGGGAAGTTTGAAGGTAGTGATAGAAAAGATAAGATAGAGTAATAGGCTAGCATGGTATCGGCATGTAATGCGGAGGGAAGAAAGGCATATTACGAGACGAATGATAGATATGCAAGTGGAAGGAAAAAAGAGTAGAGGGAGACCAAAGAAAAGATGGATGGATTGTGTGAAAGAGGATATGCGTATAACAGGGGTGGATAAGAGGTTGAATGGATAGCAGAAGGTATATATGGTTGATAACAGAAGTGAGTGGAAGAAGAAAACATGTTGTGCCGACCCCACATAACGTGGGAAAAGGGCAAGAAGAAGAAGACCACCAAAAAAGAAGATAAACCTCACCGATTCATTGAGAGACATACAAACAAATTGATTCTCCCATTCTCAAAATTAGTACTGCACGGTTCGAGTCCTTATGTAATGACAATAAAAATATATAATAATCTTCCAGATTACATAAGAAACATTGACAAAGAAAAAGAGTTTGTAAACACACTAAAAAACTATTTAATTAACAAGTGTTACTATACTATTAATAATTTCTTTAACGATACGGACAAGCACAAATAAAATCGGTTACCCTACTACAATGCACTGTTGTTGCAACACCCAAACTGGGTATCCATAGCTTACCTTACCTATTATTGACTAAATGTTACATTTTAAGGAATAAGTGTACCTATAGATTGCAATAAATAAAGTAATAGAAATAGAAATAGACCTATATAAATAAAAAAATATTGTTTAAGCAAATAGCTTTAAATTATTACGGGTAAAAAGGCCTCGTCGGCAATACATCTGCATATGAGTCAGCCGGGAAGCCTGCCAAATGTCCACACTTTACTGCCTAGTGTCTCTCACCGCGGCGCCTTTATATATTTAAGTATTATACGTCTATACCTATAGTTCTTAGTGATAAAGTTGTATGGAAGCAATCGACTTTACGTACAGCGCCCTACGGGATCTATACTTACCATTACTTACTAATATTATTAAAAAAAAAAAAAAAAATTGCCAATAAACAGCTCACAGTCAATTTATTTTAACTTTGGTCTCCGCACTAGGGAACCTGTATCGCGGAGACCTTATTATGATTAGGTACCTAAAATTAGACTTAACCGACGACTGACTAGGGCACAATAGTTGATTTTTTTTAATTTATTAAGTAAATCATAATATAAACAAATTTAATTTTATGTTTCTGCAAATAAATAATTTCGGATTTTTGGTTTTCTTTTTAATTTTAATTTGAGATTAATTTGAAATAAGTATAATGAGTATACGGATGAATAATGGTGCTAAAAGGTAAGATAATGTAAGTATATTTAATTATGATAAATGCGAAAGTTTGGATGGATGTACGGATGTGTGGATGTATGGATGTTTGTTACTCAATCACGCCAGAACGGCTGAACGGATCTGGCTGAAATTTGGCACAGAGATAGACTATAGTCTGAAATAACACATAGGCTACTTTTTATCCCGGATAATTAAGGAGTTCTCGCGGGAACCAAAAAACCTCGTTTGTACACGTGTCATCATGCACCCAATCATTTATCTTAAAAAGGTTGCCTGGAAGAGATCACTCATAGTGATAAGGCCGCCTTTAAACCGTAACAATTTGTAAATTCTGTCACGATTCGTTTTACTTTTGTTATTTGTTTGTGTGCAATAAAGTGTTTTTACTTTACTTTACTTTACTCGATATAGTAACTTACAATCTTGTATATTATATACATACTTAATTTAATGTGTTTGCTTTTTAAAAAGAGTAAATGTTAAGCTTCTTGCCGGCTCTTCTCAGTAGAATTTTTCCGAATTGGGTAGAGTCGAACATGACGTAACATTAGATACACTTGTATATCCTACATTGAATAAATAAATTGAGTATTGAGTATTCTGTCGGTTTTTTGTATCTTAGTATCCTCGTCATCAACCCATCGCCGGCCCACTGCTGGGCACGAGTCTCCTCTCAAAATGAGAAGTCTACCACGCTGACTAAGAAATGATTGGCTGACTTCACACACCTTTTAGAACATTATGAAAAACTCTCGGGTACGTAGGTTCCTCACGATGTTTTCTTTCTCTGTTAAAGCAGGTGATCTTTACTCGTCGGAAATGAAACTAATAAGATAAGTTTGGGCTGTAGGGTTGTCTGTCAGTCACTCAGGTTAAAGCCTTTTATAGCTATTGAAGTATGGATAACAAACTCAACATTCAATAGCCGTATATGGCTGTTTATAGTGAATTAGCTGATATCCGCGACTTCATCCGCGAGAAATAAGTTTTTTCTATTCCCACAGGGACTATTCCGGGACAAAACGTCGCCTATGTCACTCTCTAAAGTAGGTGATCTTTAATTGTCGGAAATGAAAACTAATAAGATTCTTGAAGTGCATGCCCGGGGATCAAATCCTGGAACCTCGATTAGGAAGGAGGCTTTCACTAGGCTATTACCTCGGCCTGCCGCTGACTGAATTAAAAAACACGCCCTGCCCTGCCGAAAAACGAACTAAAAAGTTAAAAATCTAAATTAATCTAGTTAAATTAGAATCTTATTCACATTTTTATTAAATGTCATTTTTTTGTGAATCACTGGATATAGAACTATAGTGTTATAAAGTTTTGGAATCTACTCATCATTTTCTAGATGATGATTATATAGTTAATCTGTCGAATTCTTTTTTTCAACTTTAGTCTTTAAAGCGGGACCATGGTCACTCCATCAATTTTTTTAAAAATTATACTAGCCTATGTCACCCGGAACAAGCTATCGATTCTAATGTTACCTCATTTATCAAAATCGGCTCAGGCGTATAGAAGTTATGGTGGAATATACAAACTCACATACATACATACATGAACCCTGAAAACAATATACTCCTTGTTTCAGGCAGTCGTATAAAAAGAAAACCAACCAGTTTTTCTTTCGCATACTTACAGATGTTTAAAAAAAAAATTGCGCATGTTAGGCCTACATACTTACACATGTTTTAAAAAAAAATTGCGGATGTTAGCTCTACTAAAACTCACCCAATACCCATTAGCGTTTACTTTCGCTGACCGAAGGACAAAAGCCCGTTCATAGATTTCCCTGCGAAGGCTCGTTTGTACCGAAGTCTAAGGACATCACTCCGCAGTCCGCATTGTTATTCATCGCGACCTCTTTTGTGGCGTGCCAGAGTCATGCCGCATCTACCCTCTCTTTTAAACCCCCTGAGAACGGAATATGAACGAAAGGGATGGCGTTTTGGATGCGTGGAATTCGTGCCATGCGCTCGTAGTAGAATCCTTTTTACATCTCTGTTACACTCAAATGCATTGTTATAAGTGTGATAGAGACGGAGTATAGCGCAACAGTTGTCGTGTCACGGAGCTATCGATCGTACAGCCACGTGAGGTACTGCGTTTATACTATACACACATTTGTACCTCTTTTCGATTTAATGCCTGACCATTGCGGGTTTTCTTGTATAATTGTTTTGATGACTCGTATTTAGCGAGCAATGTAGTGCGATTGTTGGAAGTCCTGTGAAGGTTAGGTAAAGCCTGTTGCGGTAATTGCTCGCTTCCGACAAAATGGTGGAATGAAATAGAGTGAACTGCTGACTAAGCTTACTACGACGCAATACGATTAGATAATCAAAGATTAATGGAGTCTCATTTTATTTTGACGGGTTATATTAACGCTTTTTATACGACTGCCTGAAAGAAGGAGTATATTGTTTTCAGGGTTCATGTATGTACGTATGTGAGTTTGTATATTCCATCATAACTTCTATACGCCTGAACCGATTTTGATAAATGAGGAATCGTTAGAATCCCTAGCTTAATCCGGGTGACATATCCAATTTTGTCCAAACTCGGTCGAATCAGTGACCTGTTTAACTTTCTGCTACGCTGTAACGACCCATCTGTTTAACGGTTTTTGCCAAAATTTATTAAGTCAGAGATTATATAATGTTGCATCCCGGGGAAGAACAAAGGCTACCCGGAAAATAAAGTCTAGGCGATGGGGCGGTCCGTTGTATGGAGACCCCCGCATTAAATCCTCAGTCGATGAAACTTGTCTGGGTTTTAGTATTGCATGATCCAAAACTTACACAAAAATATCCAACAAAAAAAAACATCCGGAATTTAGGTACCTAAAACTTAATATTTATGACTGAATCTTCTATAGTTTTTTTAAATAATAGTAGGTAGTATATTTACACTCAAAAGCGAAATATCAAACGAAATAATCATGCAGAACTTAAACCGATTTTATTATCAAACCTAAACTGCGTTTACGCGAAAATGTACCTTCCTGCTTTGACAATTGGGTATAGCATAAAAACCTTACTTCCTTTCTGATTTTTTATTGGATATTTATAATATACGTTTAACTCATGATACTTTATACTGTAAAGTTTCGTCGCCTGAGGAATTATTGTTGGGGTCCACTAGCTTTATTGCCTAGACTATATGGGATTTTTCAACAACCAAAATAGACTTGAACAAAGATTTTTCACCTAGTAGTACAATGAAATATCAGTCAATGTATAGTTATGTAGGTATGAATGTTGTTAAGGGTCACACCACCCTCGAAGCAAAATTCATCAACTTTATATTACGTAATTTGTAGAAACGTAAACGTATTTCGCCCGTTCCGTTCCATCAACAAATTAAACAATTTATTCGCAATGGGAGATATAACCGTTGGAAATTGCTCCAAGGGCGAACCTGGCCCTAAATTAGTCCTTTGTAACGTTTAAGGCTTCGGCACACAGCTCGAGACGGCGATTTTAACGCCAAAAACGTTTCTGATACGTGTCATTCTATAGCGTTTCGAACGCTTTACGTGTTTCCAGCCACGTATACTCGATAGACTGAACTCTTCCTGAGGAAAATTTCGGAAAATCAAAGATTTCTCTATCACCCATACCTATGTTAAAATCAAATTGATCCATTTGCTCTGTTACAGCGTGATTAGTCGAGAACACATCCCTTAGCGTGCAGAACGCTGCCCAGTCAAGGTGGATTACAGCGGGATGTAGGCTTAGGTTTTGTTAGTCCGTCGAATTAAACTCCCCTTCATTTTAGTGACATCCTTTACATACAAAGGTATGCAAGTTTTAACATTATCAATAACTGCGAAAATTTTAATGATTGTGTAACATATATGTAGTTTTTGATGTAAACAACATTCTGTCCCCGGGTCGGATAAGTTTGTGGGACTATAGCTTGTTGTCGACTACCTTGTGCATTTTTTGTAACTTTGTTGTTATAATTACGCAATAAATAAGTGGATTTACAGTTTCATAGTAGTTTGGATACCCAGATATCTCTAGCATCAAGAAGGTCATCAGGGCACCCGTTTTTATGCTCACTAGCTGGCGCCACTGGCGAGTAAGGTCCTTAGTATAGCTGTTAATTCCGTAAACAAGCATAATTTTGACAAAAAATAGGTACGTCTTTAAATAGTAAGCACACAGGAACCAGGGACACAATGTACTATTTTCTGAATTCTTCTTCTTTCAACCCGCTTAATTTTGTACTTTTTTTTCTTAGCTCCGCTTTCAACATGACATGACACGTATCTTACATCTTCATTAATTAATCCGGAATTGCTAAATACTTTAATGAAATAATAAGACGCGCGTTAGAGGCCCAATGATAATACCTATTTGACATTTCGGCGACCTCACTCTACACTAGCGCCTCTAGCGGCGGATTTAAACGCAGTAGCTCACATTCCAATGTGACGTTAAGTTGGAATAGTCCTGGGAAGAATATAATATAACGTATATTTTATATCAGACCCCCGATTATGTAAGGAAATCTTAATCGTAATCGTCTGTCAAACGTAAAATTCGACCTGTTTAAGGAGGTCATAGACGCTTGCACGTCAAAACGCATTGTATTGTACTCCTTTAAAAGTTCGAGTTATACGTTATGAACTGTCAAATGAATACGATTGGCTTAGATAATTGGGCCTCTGGTTAACTTTCAATGAAGTTAATGAAAATTACTCGTTTCATCATATTTTTGTCATATAAGCGTTTTCGTTTGTAACGTGCTATTTTTTACTGTCCAGAGTTTACCATTCTTATAATATATCTCCTGGGAAAGTTTTGTATAGCGTCGGTGGGATCCTCGCTGTATTTGTACACATTGGAACTGTATTCTACAGAGTAGTACTACGCGGTAGCCCCCATAGTCATAGCCCGGATAATGCCATCGTAAGGTACTTACTGGCTTGCCGTACATCGTGACTAGAACCGCAAATAGGTTTACCGATATGACATGATCCCCCATCAGGGGTAAGTTTTTAATACAATTTAATTGTTTAATAGTAGTAGTTGTTTTATTTTAATTGTAATTTTATGTTACTATTATGTTTTTATGGCTTTAACTTTTATTTGTATTCATCTTTTGTATTTCTTATGGGTCTATTGCCTGAAAATAAAGGATATATTATTATTCTTTTTATTCTTTTCTTTTCTTTTCTTTTTCTTTTTCTCTATTCTAATTTAAAGTAAGTATAATAACAAATTTTGTTTTCGTCTAGCGACTATACCCAACTATTCATTTGGAAATTTTTTAGACAATATGTGCAAAAATACGTTGAAAACTGTTATGGTTTAAGTGTAATGTTACATTTGTATTACCTATTGTATTTAAGGTTACTGTATGTTGTCAGCTTTGCGTTTAAAGTTGAATTGAATTGTTACAAAATTTAAAAGATTGTTAATTAATTTATTGATGAAGGTTCGATTGTTCTGATATTTGACTCATTCGATGTATTTCACTCGGTTCGTTCCCAACGCCTACGAATGTTTTACCATCGGTAAAGCAGTCTCCACCGAGACTCCAACGATTATTGAATACCTTCGGTGTTTAGATCGTTACCTTGTTTACGAGCCTGCGGTAGCAACTGCAGCCTGGTCAAATGATTTGATACTGTAGTATTGTTTAACTGAGTTTTATAAATTAACTAATTACATTAAATCTCTCGTGGTTAGAGTACAAATATATTAAAAGTGTTTTGTTAATACCTACTTCTGGATTGTCCTCCAACAATGTTTTCAGAATAAAGTAATAGTACATTGTTACCCTAGGGACTAAATAAGTCTTTATCCCGAGGTAAACACTGTGCTTTTCATTACGAATATAAGGAAAGTCAAAATAAAAATAGAAATTAGCTAAAGAAAATTGAGTGAACTTTATTTTACATAAATCAACAACTTTGGTGAGATATTTATTTAAAGTTTATGTTAAAATTAGAACAATCTTTCTTCTTGTCTATGGATGCACTCGGGTATGTCGTGTTTCATTTGTGTTTCAATAAAAATGTGACAACTAGTTTTTTTTAATTATTTGACAGCTGTCAGTTGAAAACGATTCTCCCTAGGGCTGAAAAGTATTACTTTCAACCCGCTTCTCAGGCAACTTCAGACCTTCTTTCCGTGTATGAGTAATGAAAAATAAATAAATAGTCCTGCTGTGCAGTTTCCACGCGTTGTGTGTCGTGTGCCTTACCCGGGAGGGCGCGCCCTCACGCGACCGGACACGCCATCTACCGGGAAATTATGGAACTTGTGCCTTTTTCCTTTGTTACGACGTGCTGAAAGAAATACTGCTTATTACGGTTATAACTTTCAGTGTTAGATGCTCGTATTTGAATTATTGCTAATGGCGGGCGATATAAATCCTGCACTTTAATTTTTTTGCAGCACGAAATACGCTCTGAGGAATTTACATCCAAGAATTTACAACATCAAGAATTTAATCAAATGGGATAATCAAAAACAGGAAGCAAAATTATTTTCATGATATATGTACCAGCATGCGTTGCAATGCCACGTAAAGTACCTATAATTACAAATGAAAAAAAATCCTTTATATAATATTATAATATATATTTTTAGGGCAGGAACCCTCGGTGTTGTCCCCAGAACACCTTACCAAAGTTTCATCACAATCTTATCATTGGTTTCGGAACGCATAGAGGAAAAACATACAAACATTGATTTTATTTAGATAAGAAGATAGATAAACATTTAGCAATACCTACCAACTACTAAGGCGTCTTCATCAATATATATAAACTAGCTAGTGCCCGCGACTTCGTCTGCGTGGATCGAGGTTTTTTGGTTCCCGCGGGAATTCCTTAATTTTCCGGGATAAAAAGTAGCCTATATCCTTCCCCTGGATACAAACAATTCCTATACCAAATTTCATCAAAATCGGTTGAAAATTCTTTTTTCATTCCCGCGGGAACTCTCAAATTTTCTGGGATAAAAAGTATCCTATGTCCTTTCTCAGGCTCTAGGCTATCTCTGTACAAAATTTCATTTATATCGGTTCAGTAGTTTAGGCGTGATTGCGTAACACACAGATAGACAGAGTTACTTTCGCATTTATAATATTAATACCTTACTTCCAGTGTCATGTCGTACGGCATTTTGTTGTGGGGCAGAGCAGCTGATATCCAATTAATTTTTATATTGCAGAAAAGAGCCATCCGTTCTATTTATAAACTCAGATCACGCGTATCACTTCGTGAAAAATTTAAAGAGATTGATGTTCTTACAGTGCCTTCGCAATACATGTACAATAATATAGTCTTCGTTAGGCAGAACATTAATCTTTACAAGCAAATAGGTGATACTCACAATCGATACACTAGAAACCGCCATAAGCTAGTAACAGCATCGTATTGTCTGAGCAAAGTGCAGAAATCCTTTGTGGGGTCGAGTGTACGCTTTTATAATATGGTTCCCAAAGAGTTTCTGGATTTGCCATTACATAGATTTAAAGACTGTGTTAAACAGCATTTGTTAAGTCGAGGTTATTATACTATCGATGATTTTATTAACGACAAAGTAGCATGGAAGCAACCGGCCTCGCATCCAGTGACCCACAAGTCAGTGTAATACTTGTAACGTATGTGTTGCGTTGTCTACATATTGTAACCTTTTCTTTTCTATGAAAAGAGCAACTGCTGAGTTTCTTGCCGGTTCTTCTCAGTAGAATTTTCCGAACCGGTGGTAGAGTCTTAACGTTTCATAAGTGACACAAGTTGTCCTACATGAAATAAATAAATCATTTATCATTCTATCCTGTAGAATACCGACAGACAGGCAATTTGGCGCCGATGTTCTAAGCTTTAAGACGTAAGTAGGTAAGTATATAATACGTATTCAAGGGTTAAACTTCGTTACTACGAGCCTTCGCGGAGGGCTAGTGGGTCAAGAGCCGCTCACTGCTCGAGAGGTGAATTTTTATACGACTGCCTGAAAAAAGGATTATATTGTTTTCAGGGTTCATAACGTACATATTATGTGTGTATGTATGTATGCGAGTTTGTATATTCCACCATAACTTCTATACGCCTGAACCGATTCTGATAAATGAGGTATCGTTAGAATCCCTAGCTTATTCCGGGTGACACAGGCTAGTAAAATTTTTTAAAAAATTGATGGGGTGACCATGGTATCGCATTAAAGAATAAAGTTGAAAAAAAATATTCGAAAATAAGATTAACTATATAATCATCATCTAGAAAATGTTGAGTAGATTTCAAAAATATATAACACTATAGTTCAATATCCAGTGATTCACAAAAAAAATATCATTTAAGAAAAATGTGAATAAGATTCCAAAGGTTTCCAAAGATTCTATGTATGCAAAAATCGCTTCTTAAGGAGGTAAATTCCAAAAATAACATGGCAGGGCAGTCGTATTTTTTAATTCGTTAAATTATCCCTTGCACATAACATTATTTCAATGATATCTGTCTCTTGTTTTAGAACATTTTAAGAGGAACAATACATTGTTTTCATGTAACTTTAACTATTTACACAGCGCACGTCACGTCTCAAAAGAGACGATTTTTTCCGACTTAGTTAACATTATTGCAATTGTCCTAAGGATCTCTAATTTTTATGAAAATAAAATATAGCCTATGTGACTCGCTGATAATGTAGCTTTCTATAGGTGAAAGAATTTTTAAAATCGGTTGAGTAGTTTATTAGTTTATCCATTACAAACAAACAAATATTTCCTCTTTATAATATTAGTATTATTGTTTAATAAAATTGTTAAGACTATAAGAGTTTCAAACTCGGCCGTAAAACGTGGTGAACCTGCGCACGTTAAGACATGACGTCAATTCACTTTTAGGTAGATATAATAATACCTACATGTAGATGTAAAGGACGATTTTTATCTTTATTAAATACTTGAGATGACCAATATATTTAGTTTGAAAAAGATTACTACTATGTCGGTAAAAACACCTTCGCAAGTAAAACGTTGGTGTAGACCAAATTTGAAAATTCATCAAAATGGTTATTGTGAGTCAACCTTAAAAGATAGATCTAAGCTTGCGCGAACTTTTTTTTAGAACTTTTTGAGAGGAACATTTACATTGTTTTCGTCTAACTTTAACTATTTACACAGCGCAGCCACGTAAGCTCTCAGAAAAGACGATTTTTTCCGACTTTGTTCATATTATTGCAATTTTCGTGAGGATCTCTAAATTTTATGAAAATAAAATATAGCATATGTGACTTGCTGATAATGTAGCTTTCTATAGGTGAAAGAATTTTTTTTTTTAGTTTATCCATTACAAACAAACTAATCTTTCCTCTTTATAATATTAGTTTAGATAAGAACTATTTTTTTTAATTCTAGTGGCGTGTTGGGGCCTAATTAAGTGTAAGTCAGTAATTATTGGTTTATACACGGCATCTTACCATCGAGTAGTAGTTTTTTACGCATTCAATTGCGATAACTTAGTTAAAGTTATCGCACTTTATATGAAACTAAACTAACTACAATTTATATGGAATTGATCGAGCGATAAGAAAAATTATATTCCCACAAACATAACCGTTGACAGCGTCGCTAGTAGATATGAAAAATATAAATTACAAACATAAAATTGATAACAGATCAATGGCTCTGATAGTTGCTTAGTTAAGATAATTATTTTTGAAATGGTGATAATGAAAAAAAAACCCGGCTGAGTTTCTTGTGGGCTCTTCTCAGATCAGGGCGCGTTTGGAGCTTTAGTTTTAAGATACCGTTACTGATTATCACCATTATATTTTATAAATAACTAGACGTCAACAAGTGTAGTATACCTACCTACACTAGCGGCACGCTATGATGGCCGGTTTGACACATTACAATAGTGATGTGGAATGTCAATTTATTCTCGAACAAAAAACAATTAAGTTTTGTTTTTGTACCTGATTAAATAGGTTTAATAAAACAAAAATGTATATGTTTATTTAATTTATTTGAACGAACTGAATATTTGAACGAAAATGAATATACATACTTTATATGCACACAAGAAACATATGAATACAAAAGATACCAAAAAAGGTGCCACAAAAGGCCATAATTAATCAGATTCGTCCATACTACTATTTTCACTGTCGTCACTGCTATCATCACATACATTAATAATTATATGTTCGTTTTCTATAATATTATCTATTTTCACATCTCTTTCATAATCTTCCCTTATTAATTTAACAGTTCTATTCACAACCTTTTCCCAGTCTCCTTTAGTCACATGTTCACAAGCTTCTTCTAATAATTTTAGCATTTTTTTTGTGGTAAATGGGGGTTCTGTATTGTGTCTTGCAGCATATCCCTTAATTTGAGCCCACACCAACTCAATCGCATTATACTCACAATGGTAAGGCGGTAACCGTATAACTCTGTGCCCATGTTCTAATGCTATTTCGTCAATGACGTATCGGATCTTGGTTGGTTTGTTTTCTTTTAAAAGACGTACTAATTCCGCTTTTAACATATTCATGTTTGCATCTACGCCATTTTTACGAAGCCATGCGACGATATCAGCTTTCTTTTGGGATTGGGCAGGTGGCTTGTCAATTTGCATCGAGTGGTATGGGGCGTTGTCCATAATTATAATAGATGGTTCAGGGAGGCTACACAACATTGAGGTAAACCATTCAGTAAACTTTTCTCCATTCATGTCTTCATGATAGTCTCCAGTGGTTTTTGACGCAAAAGCCATGAGAGAACCTTCGACAAACCCGTTGATGGTTCCGGCGTGACAAATTATAAGTCGCGATCCTTTTCCTACAGGAACTTTGGAAGTAGATGCTGCTGTGTCATCGTTCCAAGAACGGCCTACAGTATGGTTAGCATTAAGCCATGTTTCATCCAAGAACACAACATTTTGCCAATTTTTGATTTCTTTCACTTGCCGTAAAAAAGTATACCTTGCCATCGCTATATCAAATCTTTCCATCAATATTTTGCGTTTGTTACATTTTTTGTATCGAAATCCAATGGTCTTCAAAATCTTCGTTAAAGAACTTTCCCCACCGAAGAATAATCCAGCTTCCTTCAGTGAATGCACCAACTTTTTTCTTGTTGGATACTCCTTCTGTAAATAGTAGCCGTAAACATGTCTTCGGATAGCATCGGCATCAAAGCTATCGATGCCTACGACTGGTTTTGCTCGTTTTCTCTTTTTTGGTGTGTGAAGTTTATTTTCTTCTGTGCCAGTCTCGCCATATTTTTTTTTAGTTATCCGTCTAACAGTTCGTTGTCCAATATTAAGCGCATCAGCTACGCGTTCAACCACTGACGTTATAGGTAAAATTGGCCCTCCATTTTGAGCTTCACGATCGAAATAGTTACGAAGGCGTATTACGAACTCACGTGTCTGACTATTTAGAACAGTTCTCTGCGTACGTTCGGTCATATCGACGAAATCCACAACAAAGGGCTTGAACAGAGTCCAAATTAACGAGCAAGGGTCAACAGTAATGCAGTATCAATATTTGAAATCCAAAGCCAGGTCAAAACTATATCACAATCGCATTGCACTGACAGTTTATACTTTTCGAAGCAACGTCAATTCGAAACTGCTTTGTTTTGCATTGAGCATTGACGCGAGTTTGCCGGAGGTAGTAGTTGTGCTAGCCAGCGATCCTATGTGACGATCGTATTAGATTCCATTTTTAAAAATTTATTGATATTTTTTTGCGATTTCAGAGGTTTGTCCACATAGTGAAAATTGTTCATATTCACAAGTACATTCACCCCTTAAATGGTGCAAACTGATTTTTCTACACTTGTATACATTTAAGAAATCAATTTAATAAATAAATTTTGAGTCCTAAACCTAAAACTACATTCGATAAAATTTATGAATCTCTGCACATCACTATCGTCAATAAAGTAATACAATTATTTCCTTCAAAGTCTTATCAATTAATACGGAACTTCATGAGAAACTACATTCGATAAAATTTATGAATCTCTGCACATCACTATCGTCAATAAAGTAATACAATTATTTCCTTCAAAGTCGTTATCAATTAATACGGAACTTCATGAGCGGACAAACGTCAAACCGGCCATCATAGCGTGCCGCTAGTTTAAATTGAATAAACAATTTGACTTTGACTTTGATCGCTAGAATGACCATTCTATAAGGACTCAACAAGATACCTGTCGATGTAAGTATATGTTATAGTCCAAAACCGCATTGCGATTGGCCTAGGCAAACCTAGAAACGGCTAGAGCACTTGGTCCAAAGCTTAAACTTCGTCTTTTGCCGAGCGAGTTTTCAGGCCAATCGAGAATTGCCCTAACTAATATTAATATAGATTCTTCATACCAATTTTAACCATATGTATTTGTATCTGTGAAGGTCTATTTATAGCTACTTCGGTACCCTAATATTTAAAGCAGAAATATTTGGCCACCCTACTATTAAAATGGCAATATTTACCACACGTTCAAGACACAAACTGACTGTTTTATCACTTCATAGCAGACGTTAGACTGATAGTAAAATAAGATTAGTATTTATAGATGTAAACTGTAAGTAGTTGTGTTGAAGATCTTTCTATCATAACATTTAAAATTATTAAATAAGTTTATAAGTTGTAAAAAGTTAAAATAGTCATTAGTTTAAAGACAATGGATATCTTCGACTGGATATTTCCTGTGTTATTGAGATTATTCTCAGTACAAGTGCGAGTAAATGAGGGTGTTTTGGAGGGAGATGTGGCTGTGAACCCATACGGAGGCCCCTACTTCAGTTTCAAGGGCATCCCTTACGCTGAGCCTCCTGTCGGCGATCTGAGATTCAAGGTAATTGAAATAACTCATACTGATGTTATAAATTTGAAAGTATGTCTGTTAGTCTGCTGCATGTTTACGGCCCATTTGTTAAATGCAATGGGTCAAAAGACTGTTCCGTTTGGTACAGAGGTAGATTGCAACTCAGAGAATGACATGAACTAAAGATATAATTTAAAAAAAGAATATATAACCTAAGCCGCGGATTCCTATGCACCTTTTATACGCATAACATTTATTTATTCTAGGCACCCCAGCCGAAAACACCCTGGGAAGGAGTTCGTAGTGCCATGAAACACGCCTCAAAATGTTATCAATACGAACTATTCAAAAATGCGTCTGCGCCATCAATTGGCAGTGAAGATTGCTTGTACCTCAACGTTTACACTCCGAACTTGGTCCCTGTTAGCCCTTTACCTGTCATGGTGTGGATACATGGAGGTGCATTTATCAGTGGCAGTGGAGATGATGACGGTCCTCAGTTCATCTTAAGAAAAGGTGTCATCCTCGTTACCTTAAACTATAGACTGGAGATCTTAGGTTTCCTTTCCCTCGACACAGAAGATATCCCTGGAAACGCTGGTATAAAGGACCAAGTGGCTGCTCTTAGATGGGTTAAAGAAAACATTAGCAAGTTTGGCGGAGACCCTGACAACATTACAATTTTTGGGGAAAGTGCTGGAGGTGCCAGCGTTTCCTTCCATCTAGTTTCACCGATGACAAAAGGTCTCTTCAAAAGAGCTATAATGCAGAGTGGAACCCTTACTGGATGGTTGCCTCATACGTTTAGAGCAAAGGATAAGGCGATATTACTCGCGAGGGAATTAGGATGCTATTCTAATGATGACAAAGAAATTTACGAATTCTTCAAAGCCCAACCGGTTGAAAATCTTATTAGGAAAGAAATTAGATTATCATACGCTGCATGGGCTAAGGAATCCCCTGATTACCTGAACTTATTTGCTATAGTATCAGAAACACAGTTTGGTGATAACGAAAGGTATTACTACGGAGATTCTTTTGATCTTGTCCGCAACGGTATACATGAAGGCGTAGAGATTATGAATGGTTATACGTCTGATGAAGGGATATTATATTTTTCTCCCGGAGTCGATATCAACAGGCTTTTCGATCAAGCTAATGAGTTTTTAGAGTTCTTCGTTCCATATCTCTTCACCCTTCATACTCCTTTAGTTACACAAATGGAAATTGGGAAAAGGTTTAAAGAATTTTATTTGAAAAACAATACAGCATCTAAGGATAACGTGGACGATTTGTTAAGTTATTTCAATATGGAGCTATTTACGTACGGAGCGATGACAATGCAGAAAATGGTTGCCAAAAGAGGTGAAAATAAGAATTACCTGTACAAGTTTACGTGTAAATCTGAATTGAACCAGGTTTCAAAGATGCTGGGAGCAGACGGTCTATTCGGTCACAGGCCAGTGACAGCACACGGTGATGACATAGGGTATCTCTTCCCTCACTCTCCAATTATCGACATGAGCTCGGAAACTTTTAAAATGATTGATCAAGTAACCACACTGTGGACAAACTTTGCCAAATATGGGTAAGTGAAGTAACTTCTAAGAGTATATTTTAAGGTCTAAATCGTAAGTACTATTTGGCCTTTTTAAGAGGCAGAAGGGAGCAATCGTGCATATGCACTGTCACATGCACAAACTCTCGATTTTAGGTACTATAAAAACACGTGAATCTATACTAATATTATAAATGTGATAGTTTGAATGGATGGATGGATGGATGTTTGTTACTCAATTATGCCAGCACGACTGAATGGTTCTGGATGAAATTTGACACAGACATAAATTATAGCCTGGAATAACACTTAGGCTAATTTTATCCTGGAAAATTAAAGAGTTCCCAAAAAACCTCAACCTACCCATATGAAGCCGCGGCATCTGCTAGTGAAAGAATAAATTAACTAATAATTTAAAAGTACAGTTCAAACCACTAGGGTCTCTGAAGAATTTTTCGATCATTCCCCTAAGATGAAGCCGAGATGGATCGGCTAGTTTCTAAATATAATATGTAATAATAACATAACCATAATATAACCATACAAACTGTCGAAATCAATTTATTATATATATTTCAGAGATCCCACTCCTGATGATAGTTTGAACATAAAATGGCTTCCATTCACTTTGGAAAATGAAGAGTATTTGGACATCGGACAAGTTCTGGAACCCAAAACATTTCCAGATAAAGAAGAATTAAACTTCTGGGAAAACATTTTTGAAGAATTTTTACCTCATTATGCGCCTTAATTTTCTGGTTAATAAAAAATTACATTTTCTATTTTTTATTTTTAATATGTATTAGCGACACTGTCATTGGGTCAGGTAAGTTTGTAACATCACCATAGATGATTACTGTGATGACGATCTTGTTTGCTAGGAAAAAAGTCTATTAAAATGAATCACTTTTTGATTGTACATAGATACTAGCGACGCTGTCACCGGGTGAGATAAGATTAACAGACTATAGTATTTTATACGACTGCCTGAAAAAAGGAGTATATTGTTTTCAGGGTTCAGGTATGTATGTACGTATGTACGTATGTATGTATGTATGTATGTATGTATGTATGTATGTATGTATGTATGTATGTATGTATGTATGTATATGAGTTTGTATATTCCACCATAACTTCTATACGCCTGGACCGATTTTGATAAATGAGGTATTGTTAGAATCCCTGGCTTATTCCGGGTGACATAGGCTAAAATTTAAAAAAGAGTTGATGGGGTGACCATGGTCCCGCATTAAGGACTTAAGTTGAAAAAAGATCATCTAGAAAATGATGAGTAGATTCCAAAAATATATAACACTATAGTTCAATATCCAGTGAATCACAAAAAAATATCATCTAATAAAAATATGAATATGAATGAATGAGAATGTGAATAAGATTCTAATTTAGAATTTTAACTTTTTAGTTCGTTTATTGGCAGGGCAGTCGTGTTTTTTAATTTTGTTATATATTAAATGACTTGCATACGATTGTGAGGAGACTGTGTGTGTGTGTGTGTAACACTTAGTGTAACACAAATTACAACATATTGTATCTCGCCGGTGTATTGTAAACGCGAGTCAAAGGAATATTTCATGAGAAGCTATAAGAAGGCTCGATCACGTCTTCGCATGAATACGTATTGCCGGAATTTAATATTTATCTCGATGCCTGCGTAAACATGTCGTTACTCTTACGTGCTTCTCTTGTTTATAGCGTTAGGGAGGCAAACATCCTTCACAATATAACCATAGGCCCAATTGTCCTAACAAATCGTAATTATTTGACAGTTTAAAACCTATTACTCGACTTGAACAGCCCCCCGATTATGTAAGGAAATCGTAATCGTCTGTCAAACGTATAATTCGACCTGTTTAAGGAGGTCATACATGCTTGCACGTCAAAACGCTTGTATGTACTCCTTAAAAAGTTCGAGTTATACGTTATGAACTGTCAAACGAATACGATTGGCTTAGACAATTGGGCCTCTGTTTAAAGAGTTCATACTTGCTTTTTGACGTACAGGTATCTATGAACTCCTTAAACAGTCCAATAGTAATCGAATTATCCGCTTGACAAACGATAACGATTATGATTTCCTTACACAATCGGGGCACAGATCACTTTAGTATCTATTTATGATGTACCAGCGAATGCTCGCGACTTCGTCTGCGTGGTTTGAGGTTTTTTGGTTACCCTGCGTGCTTTTCCAGACTATAATCTATCTCTGTACCAAATTTCAGCCAGATCCGTTCAGCCGATTGGGCGTGATTGAGTAACATACATCCATACATCCATACATCCATCCAAACCTTCGCATTTATAATATTAGGTTTAGATAATCTACTATATTACTGAGCTATCTCTCTTTAAACTCAAAAAAACTTTATCTTTCTTCTCAAATCTTGAGCGCTTTTCAATTCTGGTTCGCCTAGCGATTTAGCGTTCGGGTACAAATACAATGCCATGTAGAAACCGATTTAGAGGTATGGGTTTAATATAACTGCCAAACGGATACCGCGAACAGCTTAGCCCGCTACCATTTTAGACTGCATCGTCACTTACCCGATGTCCTAGGTCCCGTTGTCCTAGGTCCCGTTGTCCTAGGTCCCGTTGTCCTAGGTCCCGTTGTCCTAGGTCCCGTTGTTCTAGGTGAGCCACAGAGGCACGCGACGCGACGTGATACGACGCCATAGTTTTTTTTTATCCACTACAAGTTTGCCCTTGACTGCGATCTCACCTGATGGTAAGTGATGATGCAGTCTAAGATGGTAGCGGGCTAATCTGTTAGGGGCATGGCAGTTATATTAAACCTATAACCCCTATTTGGTTTCTACACGGCATCATACCGGAACGCGTTATCGCTTGGCGGCACGTCTTTGCCGTAGGGTGGTACTAGCCACGGCCGAAGCCTCCCACCAGGCCAAACCAGGGAATATTCTAAATTCCAGTTGGTTTCCTGTACGTACCTATTTTGTATAAAAGTACTACATTTAAGAATATTATGTATGATTGTAAAATGCAGAAGATACCTATTTGTTTTTATATTTCTTTGATCAATAAACATTTTTATTATTATTATCGTTAAATACTTTATTTATAAATAACATTGTTATGGCACTAGTTTAGGCAAATGCTCTCTGAAGTTGTCCTCCCAAAACTCCACATCTTCCTGTTCAGGGCGCGTCCCCGGTACCAGTTCCTCGCCGATGTCCAAATAGTCCTGGTTCTCTATTGTGTAAGGAAGCCACTTAACGCCCAAACTGTCATCGGGAGTAGGATTACTGGAAGACAAAACAAAGTTCAAAATATGTGGATAACCTACCGTTCATCCACGTAGATTTTAGTTCTTCAAAAAAAAAAACTGTGAAAAACATAAAATTCTTCATTTTTAACCGAAAGCACAAATACCGTTTCATGTATATGTCACCGTAAGATTGTAAAAACCTGATTGTTTATGTTGAACCCTAACCTAACCTACAAGAAACAGACAAGAAAACGTTAATACAATGAATATTTCAAAAATTGTCACTCAGAACATTGAACGGTTCACTATCTTTCGACAGTTTACAATTTCGCGAGTTAGATTATAATCTAACGGTTTTTACAATCTTACGGTGACATATATACGTATAACTTGAACCGTCTATTTAACCTCCTTGGGGGTGGAATTTCAAAATTCCTTCCTCTAGGGTGCTTCTTAACCAGCAACAGTATTATTAACAATCAAATAGACCTTTGAGCAGCTTTTTTCAAGTCATCTAAGATTTAGTAAATTAACACAGCAACAAAAATTTAACAAACCATAGATAAAATACGATATAAAAAACTGTAAATATGCTCACCCATATTTAGCAAAGTTAGTCCACAGCGTAGTCACTTGATCAATCATTTTAAACGTGTTAGAATTCATATCGATGTCCTGACTGAGTCCAGGTAATAACGGGAAAAGGTATGGAAGGTCGTCAGCATGCGCCACCATTGGCCTGTGAGTAAATAACGAATCTAGCCCCATCAGTCGGACGAAAAAATTCAGTTCAGACTTACACGTAAACTTGTACAAGTAATTTGCCTCTACAGAAGTTTTGGCGACAATTTTTTGTAGGGCTATTATTCCGTACACAAAAACTTCCATATTGAAATATTTTAGCATTTCGTCCACCGTTTCTTTCGCTGCTATTTTATCGCCTAGATAGAATTCTTTAAATCTTTCACCGATTTCCATTTGGGTAACCAATGATGTATTCGTTGTATGAGGTTCAGGAACGAAGAATTCTTTGAACTTATTAGCTTGCTCGAAAATATTCCCAGCATCGGCGCCTGTGGCAAAGTACAATACCCCTTCATCTTCTGTGTAACCATTCATTATCTGTACGCCTTCGTGTATGCTTTCGCGTAGAACATCATACGGATGCCCGTAGAAGAATCTTTCATTATCACCAAATTGTCTTTCCGAAACGATACCGAAGTATACATTTGGAGACGCTTTTGCGTGTTGTGTGTAAGTTATTGCGATTCGTTTATTGATTAGAAATTCTAACGGTTGGACTTTGAGACAGTCGTAAACTTCTCTATCATCTTTGGAACTACATCCTAATTCTCTCGCAAGAGCCAGCGCTCTATCTCGCGCTCTATACGTTATTGGCCACCAACAAGTGAGAGTGCCGCTTTGTACTATCGCCCTATTGAATAAACCTTTACTCATCGGTGAAACTAGATGGAAGGAAACGCTTGCACCTCCAGCACTTTCGCCAAAAATTGTAATGTTATCAGGATCTCCGCCAAACTTTTGTATGTTCTTTTTAACCCATCTTAGAGCAGCTACTTGGTCTTTCATACCAGCGTTTCCAGGAACATCTTCCGAGTCGAGGGAAAGGAAGCCTAAGACCTCAAGTCTGTAGTTCAATGTTACTAGGATAACTCCTTTCCTCATGAGGTATTCCGGACTTTGCTCGTCGTCATTTCCACTGCCACTAACGAATCCTCCTCCGTGAATCCAAACCATGACAGGTAGGGACTTTATTGGGGCAATATTGGGAGTGTACACGTTGAGGTACAAGCAGTCTTCACTTCCTGTTGGCGGCTGAGTTTCGTTGGTGAACAGTTCGTATTGGTAACATTTCGGAGCGTGTTCTCTAGCGTTGCGGACTCCTCCCCATGGCTGTTTCGGGACAGGTGCCTGAAATAGGGTGATAAAGTTTCATACAATTAGCAAACCTAACAATAAATAATTCTTATAGACTGGATTAATACATAGGCTACTTTTTATCCCGGAAAATTAAAGAGTTCCCGCGGGAACTTAAAAACCTCGATCCACGCGAACGAAGTCGTCAGCTTCAGCTAGTATAAACATAAGTAATAAAGGAAATATTTAGAATGTCGTCCAGTATTTATTTTCTCATTCGTGTGTACATTTATTTCAATTAAAACTAAGAAATAAATTAAAAACTAATTGTATTTACAAGAAATACACGCCGTCCAAGTGATCGTTAATGTTCATGGTGCCTAAAACACCGGCGCTATTACCTCGTTGAATGGCAAGGCTAAGCCGTTGGGCTAAATAAACGCCAGCTCTTTGGTCACCACAACATTTATAAAATTCTTCATGTAAAGTATCAGATGTCGTTAAAGTATCAGAAATACTACGTTACCTTGAACCTTAAATCCCCCACAGGCGGCTCCGCGTAAGGTATGCCCTTGAAGCTGAAATACGGGCTCCCGTAGCGGTTCATCACCACATCCCCCTCCAGGACGCCCTCTTTGACTGTCACCTGGATTGCAATGAGCCTCGACAGCAGGAAGAAAGCCCAGTCGAAGAGGTTCATCGTCTTTAACAATTTATTATATAGAAGCAGGCGTTATTTTGCGGAAGTTCATGATAAGGAAAGAACTTGAAATTGAATGTGCTATAATCCGCCAAAGTAGAGAAATGTATGGGGTACAGCGTGAAGCTTTCAACATTGACCGCCCAGTAAGCGAACATAAACGTTAAACAAGTCAATTAAAAAAAAAAAAAAAAAGCACGACTGCCCTGCCAAAAAACTAACTAAAAAGTTAAAATTCTAAATTAATCTAGTTAATAACACATTTTTATTAATGATATTTTTTTGTGAATCACTGGATATTGAACTAGTGTTATATATTTTTGGAATCTACTCATCATTTTCTAGATGATGATTATATATTTAATCTTATTTTAGTTTTTTTTTTTTTAACTTAAGTCTTTAATGCGGGACCATGGTCACCCCATAATTTAAAAAAATATTACTAGCCTATGTCACCCGAAATAAGCTAGGGATTCTAACGATACATAATTTATCAAAATCGGTTAATAAAAGGCGTATAAAAGTTATGGTGGAATATACAAACTCACATACATACTTATATACATAGATACGTCATGAACCCTGAAAACAATATACCCCTTTTTTCAGACAGTCGTATGATAAAATTAGTTAAGTGTGAATTCTTGGCTTATTGTGCGGTGAATATTCCAAACTACACATTTAAATAGCGTATAAGTATACCACATAGATTTCTCTACTTTGGCGGATTATAGCAAATTCAACTTTTCATTCATTATTTAACAAATTACTCACTGCCTAGGCCTACTCAATCACTTGGACCTACAAAGCTAAAATTTCGGATAGAAGTTCCCTTTATAACATAGGGAATAAGCCCGAATTTTTAGTAATACAAGGCAACGTTACATAAACATACTATTATCACTAATACAAACACTCTCACACTTCATCTCGTTTTTAAGTCTGATAAATTATTATCATTTTATATCTCTTATCTCAGCAGAATTGATACGATGGACAGTTACGTAATTCATATCTGCCGAACAGCATTTGTTTTCGTTTCTTTTGGATATACAAAAACAGCGAACCTCAAAGTACTAGCACAGTAGTACTAAAATTCTACATCAATCAGTACAGTCTAACAAGATTGTTCTATTCTGCCAAATTCAGCCCAATTCTGCTGTGTAGAACTCGTCCCAATAACTTATCTGGCTTGGTGGCCAAAATTGAAACGAATATTTCTGCCTGTTTAGGTTTTTTATTTAATTTTTAATAGATACGAGTAAGGTAGCGACAATGTCATCGACTGCCTGAAAAAAGGAGTATATTGTTTTCAGGGTTCATTTTGTTCATTCGGTATGTAAGTTTGTATATTCCACCATAACTTCTATACGCCGATTTTGATAAATGAGGCATCATTAGAATCCCTAGCTTATCCCGGGCTAGTAAATTAAAAAAAAAATATGGGGTGACCATGGTCCCGCATTAAAGACTAAAGTTGAAAAAAAAATCAAAAATAAGATTAACAATATGATCATCATCTAAAAACTGATGAGTAGATTCCAAAAATATATGACACTATAGTTCAATATCCAGTGATTCACAAAAAAAATATCCATATAATATTGTCCATTTAATTTTTAATAGATACTAGCGACGCTGTCACTGAGTCAGATAAGTTTTTGGGGTTAAATACCTACAACTGTCATGATAGCCGGGTCTGTCATTTGTATGGGCATTGAGCCACTGAATGAATGTGTAAGTAAGATTGTAAAAACCGTTAGATTATAATCTAACTCGCGAAATTGCAAACTGTCGAAAGATTACAATTTAACGCATTATTTTTCGGTAAATTGTAATCTGTTAGGTATATTAACCCGATAGAACCTAATTATTTATGTCGAACCCTAACCTAACCTACAAGAAACAGACAAGAAGACGTAAATACAATGAATGTTTCAAAAATTGACACTCAGAACATTCAACGGTACACAATCTGTCGACAGTTTACAATTTCACTAGTTAGATTACAATCTAATGGTTTTTACAATCTTACGGTGACATATATAAATATACAAGTCTTAATTTAAAAAATTAAAAAACACGACTGCCTAGCCAAAAAAACGAACTAAAAATTTAAATCTAAATTAATCTAGATAAATTAGAATTTTATTTTCGATGATTTTTTTCAAATTTAGTCTTTATAAGCTAATTGATGGAATAGCCCGCAATAAAGGATTCTAACGATACCTCATTTATCAAAATCGGTTCTTCGTATCGAATTTATGGTGGAATATACAAACTCCCATACATACACACATACATGAACCCTGAAAACAATATACTTTTTTTTTCTGGTAGTCGTATATACAAAATATTCTAATGAAAAGTACGTATTCTCCATCACTTCCTTTTAACTAAGTAGGTATTCTCTACAGAGTACAGTCCATCACATAATCTGATATAAGAGGCTATCGGTGAAGGGTGTCTTGTGTTCCCGAGCAGCTATGTAGGGGCGCTTGAGGGTAAGGAGGGTGCATATGGCTTTTGACCCTCGAACCGCCCTCCGAGACCGGCCGCGTGCATAACTGATGCCTGCTTAACTACTTTGTTTGTTTCGTTTTAAATTCTTTATCTACTCCCATGCTATAAATCCTCTTTAACAGGTCCTGAAACAGTTAGCTTATTGCCAACATTAAAACACCCAATGTCCTAATAACCATAACATCATCCAAACGGGTGATGTAATGTTGTACTGAATTTCATGACAACACTCCTTTGTTTTTTTTTCGATCTTTTTTTTTCTGCGCAAAGGTTTTACTCAACAGCCAGCCACATCTGCTCGATGCGTGGTATCTGTATGAATTACAAAAAAAAAACATCTATACGAATTTCAAAAAAAGAACATTGTCACACACGCGCGCTTCACTACCAGAACGCCGCGCGCTGTAAAAAAAAGTAGGTTATTAGAATTTTCTCCGCCATTTTTCTTCGTTTTTTTTTTGTTTGGTTATCAAAAAATGAGCGATTCAAGTTTTGATAGCACACCGCCAGATATTTTAAACGCTGCAAGAGACGTTTCCAACAAACTACTACCGGAAAAATAAAAAGCAAAAAAGGGAAGTGGTAAATATAAATATTCCGCCGAGTACATCGGGATCAGGACCTTCCAACATTAAAGAACATCAAGTTAATTTTAATAATTGCGCTATACAAAATGTTAGTTACTACTCCAAAAAATAATTATTTCAATAATACTTAGTTTATTTGTATATACTCAGTAATGGATGATATCAGGTTAATAGGACTGGATGTTTTAATGTTAGCAGTAAGCTAACTGTTTCAGAATCTGTTATAGAGGATTCATAGCATGGGAGTAGATAAAGTCTTGTATGCAACTGTTGATAATTAGGTATTAAAACACATTACTATTATCACACGACGCGAAGCGGAGTTCCACCAAACCCACATTCGTGTTTTATTACCCCTTATTACACAACTGTTGCATAAATAACTATTATTACACATAAGAAAATTACAATGCACAAAGGCGAACTTAATACGACTTATTCTCTTCCAGTTCCAGTTCCACCCTACCGGCAAAGACGTGCTGCCAAGCGATCTAGCGTTCCGGTACGATGCCGTGTAGAAACCGACTAGGGGTATGGGTTTAATATAACTGCCATACCCCTAACAGGTTAGCCCGCTACCATACTGCATCATCACTTACCATCAGGTGAGATCGCAGTCAAGGGCTAACTTGTAGTGGATAAAAAAAAAGAAAAAAAGTTAACCTTTGGTAGTGGGGACACGGTTGAAATCACAGTGCGTACAATAAGTATAAAGAGAAAAGTTGCTAATAATATACTAGCAAATACAGGTTTATACTGGTTTATTTATATACTAGCTTATACCCCGTATACATCTACAAAGTTGCATGGAAGCAACCGGCCTCGCATCCAGTGACCCACGAGTCAGTGTAATACTTGTAACGTGTGTGTTGTGTTGTCTACATATTGTAACCTTTTCTTTTCTATGAAAAGAGCAACTGCTGAGTTTCTTGCCGGCTCTTCTCAGTAGAATCAGTTTTCCGAACCGGTGGTAGAGTCTCAACGTTTCATAAGTGACACAAGTTGTCCTACATGAAATTAATAAATCATTTATCGTAGGAACTCCGTAATTTTTCTAGGATACTAAATCATTAATAGTGGCTTGATCGAAGTATGAACCCGGGACCTCAGCGCGTTAAGTCAACACAGCTCTCAACCTCGCGTCAGGGAGGTCGTCAAAGAGGCCACCTTCATGTCTACAGCCACAATGTCGCGTTCAATGTTTGCCGTTTTCTATAGAGTATTGCGTCGATCGATGTAACTGCCTCGTTGGTCTAGTGATTGGCATGTTCGACTGCGGCCGACGAGGTCCCGGGTTCGAGTCCCGGGTCGGGCCATAACAAGTATTTGGTTTTTCTGACAGTTGGAAACACAATATCGTTCATAGTTCATTCACCCTGTCAATGTATGATATTAGGTGGACTAGAACAACTCTCTTCCTCACCAACTGCCACAGGAATAAGATGTGCTCATTGTAATATGTATACTTTTCAATTAAATATCTGTGCCACGGTGCCACGAATCTCGTGTTTTGCCTTTCGTAATCCCTAACAGTCCACTACAAAGCTCCCACACTGACTAGAATTTCCCAGTACTAGCCCGGAGTTAGGTAGTTGGCGGTGTTTCACCCCCGTGCCTCGGAGAGCACGTTAAGCCGTCGGTCCCGGGTATTATCACTAACATGATAATAGTCGTTGTCTGCTAACCCGCATTTGATCGTGGTGGGTCTAAGCTCTAATTCCCTCTCTCCTATAAGAGTGGAGGCCTGTGCCCAGCAGTGGGACGTTAATGGGCTGTAGTATTGCGTCGATCTCGTCGCTCACTCAGGACAGTGGGTTGGGGTCACGTGTGAGCGATAAAGGCTCCGCGTTATCACCGCAGTGACATTCCACGCGGACCCTCGTAACTGCCGCCAAAGCCCATTACCGCGCAAACTACCACTACGAGACCTAACTTCACAACTACTTAACTCGCCGCTGACCGTTACGTATAATGGCCACATTGTATTATGCGGAAAATTCGCAAGAAATCGTACCTCCGCATCCGCCTCCGCCGTTTTTTTGCGGAGTTGTAACGGAGGTTTATTTACGTTGACTTACAATGCTAAAGGTACAAATCGAAGCAGGGGACGTCAGTTACACCATTACAACAAGCAAAAAGACAACTGTCCTTATAATAATAATAATAATCTTTATTAAAAGGTACAAACGTCTTATTTAAAGGTCCTCAATCTTTATTAAAAGGTCCTTAGAAGAATCCTCAAAATAAATCAAATGTGGGACTCATCGCATCCTAGAGCACAGAAAATGGACGGAGAACAGAACAATAAATGCACAGTAAATGCACAGTAATGGATGTGATCGGAGAAATCCACTTCCGCCTCCGCTTCCGTTAACCTCTGCATCCGCGGAGGCAAAGCCCCTGCATCTCCGCATCCGCCTCTGCTTCCGTTAAGAACGCTTCCGTTACAACCCTAGTTCAAATCAAACTCACTAAATTAGAGTTATTTGCTATGCGTTATTATTAATTTCATAATAACACGGCATAACTACGTTGTTATTAAGGTTAATTATGTTTAAAAGTTGAAACAAGGGCGGGAGTTGTTATTAAAAACACTAGAGACTCATATATCGCATATTAAATGGGCGTTGCTGTCCTCACAATATATTATGTAAAACAACTAGCTGATATCCGCGACTTCGTCCGCGTGGAATAAGTTTTTTCATTCCCACCAAACAAACACACTTTCGCATTTATAATATTAGTATAAAGTATGATATATATATACAGCTATAGTATAATAAAATGAAAGAAATTTAGTATCCCGAGTTTGGCCTTTTCATTTCCTCCGTACCTCGGAGAGCACGTTAAGCCGTCGGTTCCGGTTATTATTCCTAACATCTGGTAATAACCGTTAGAAACCTGAGAGTTGAAATAGTACTCTTGGTCGAGTCGTATGCGGAAGGACCTGGGAACCCACCGCATTATTATCCCAAGTAAACCCCTGCCATTATGTGATAAATGGAATACGATGCAGAGAGACAGAGAGAGAGTATCCATACTAATATTATAAATGCGAAAGTGTTTCTGTCTGTCTGTCGATCTGTTTGTCTGCTACGCTTTCACGGCCTACCTGTTGAACCGATTTTGATGAGATTTGGAACAGGGGAATATGTATCCCGGGGAAGGACATATGTTACTTTTTATCCCGGAAAACTAAGGAGTTCTTGCGGGAATTAAAAAAACTTAATCCACGCGGTCATGGGCAGCATCTGGTAATAAAATAAAGTGGTGACACGAGTAGATCAGTGGCTTAGCGCATCGGCCGAATATTCCCCATATATTATATTTCTCATATTCGGATGATCGTTCGTACACCGAGCAAACACTTTCTATTTCTACTTTTATTCAATATCACTTGCTATAGTGGCGAAGAAAAACATTGTATCAATATCATTACCTTATAGAGATAAGTGCTTCCTTGTCCACTATGTATGTTTTTCTTCTTAAGTTATAACTTTTTGGTAAAAAAAAAATTGTTAGAAAATTTCATGCCTGAGAGATTTTCATTATGTTGTCATTATGTCACGGTGTGCAAAGTCTGCCAATCCGCAGACTATCCGCTTGCCTGTAACCTTTTCCAGGCATTTTTTTCCATAGGTACTGTGTTTTCGCCCTCATTGAGGCCGCCATTCATAAGCGTTCCAAATGTCCGAATGGCGTAGCCGCCTACGAAAATCTGCCTTTGGCTTGTAGTGAGTCCGGCCATAGCGCGTGCTACGAGCTACGAGCTACGAGTTCCAAACAGAATGATAAAAAGAAAGAAAGAAAAATCTTTATTTGAGGCACTGCACAAAGATAAACTTAAACTGAACACATACAAAATCGACTGTATTGTACAGCAGTGCAACAAACAGGTAAGCACTCAGCTTTACACTAGGGACAAAAAAGTTCTGCCAGACAAACAGACCTCTTAAGTTAATCTTATGGAGCTGCACACGCTGACGCGACGGTATATCGTTTGCCTCCGATGGGGACGTCTCACGCATACTTTATTCCCATTTCCTATAGCACAAGAAACTAAATATATTATACAAGCTATAGCATGAATTTCCTCTGGAGTCTCGAAAAGTTCGCGTGCTTAGTATCCAACGGGTATCGATTTAAAACACTATACTATACGGGTTCCTACTTTCTAAAGTACAAAAGCAAAACTCCACACGTGCGTAAAATAAATCTATACTTACTTTGTATATTTAATATACCAAATGCGAAAGTTTGGTTAGAATAGAATAGAATAGAATAATTTATTTGCAAGAATGTGGTACAATTATTAGGTCTTAAAATTATTTTGCGCTGACACAATCAACCGTTTCACTAGTGTGCAAATTTTAAAATATAATTCATTCAAATAAGATTAATAAATATTACAATGTCAATAGCTAAGTCATATACTCATTCAAACCAGCCAGTCTCGAAGTTTGCATTTAAAAGTTTGTAGGGGCATGGCCTGTATTGTTTGAGGTAGATTATTATATATCTTTACGGCCATATAATGCGCAATTCTACGGTATATATCTTAATTACACCTGGGCGCGAAAATTTTATACGGATACCTTGTACTCCTATTTATTTCACTGTTGAGTTTGAAATAATTAGGGTATTTTTTTACTAATACTACATAGATGGATGGATGGATGGATGGATGTTTGTTACTCAAGAGAATCGTCCAGAATCGTTCAGCCGATTACCGAGCCGATTCTGGACTTAATTTGGTATAGAGATATAATACGCAGGCTACTTTTTATCCCTGAAAATGAAAGAGTTCCCGCGGGAAGCAAAAACCTAAATCGTAGTCATCGTCTAGTATTTTATTAAACTTACCTATATCATACATCGCCGCGGGCATCAGCTAGTCAGAAAGTAAAATGAATCACAAAACAACGTTATGGAAGTTGTTATGAACGTAGGATTGTTTTATTAACTTTGTTCTTCGAGTGAGCAAAGTTTTAATAATTCCATCTTCCGCTCGAATACATATAACCTACTTACGGCTTCAGGCTTTATTATATAAACAGAAATACTAAGCATACTACCATAGCAAGCTTAAGTATACTTAAGAATACTTAAGCTTGCTATGGACGCACTAGATGCCGCTAGAAAATTGAGATCTTAGTTTTTCAGTTATTATCATTCTTACTTATTCTATACTAATATTATAAATGCTACTATTCCTACTTATAAAATCATTAAGTACTAAATAATGAACGGGATAAAAGTTAATGAAAACTAATTATGAAGACACAGTAACATGGGTACATAAAGACACACACGCACACACGCAAACACACCACACACTCGCTAACACAAAAAACACTCACACATACACACTCTCACACTAACACACGCACACATACACACACACACACACACACACACACACACAAGCTAATGTATAAGTTGCATACTTATTTATGTTACCTATGGAAGGAAGTGATTTCCGCGATACAGGGAATCCTAGTGTAGAAATCACTATCCCACTTACTGAAGTAATTACTTCTGTACTTGTAGTGAACTTTATCTGAATAAATCTGAAATCTGAATAATATTATAAATGCGAAAGTGTGTCTGTCTGTCTGCTATGCTTTCACGGCCCACCTTGTCAACCAATTTTGATGATATTTGGTATAGGGCTAATTTATATCCCGGGGAAGGACATAGGCTACTTTTTATCCCGAAAAATTAAATCGCGGGAATCATCTAGTTGTATAATACGTAGTTATAAGTAACTAGTTACTTGCATGCAGTAACTTGTATAGTTGTTGTAGTGGAATAAAAATATAGATTCGTTAATTTAGCTGAAGCGTTTAAATGCTCCAAGGTTTTAGAGAACAAAACCAAAAATAACTTAAACATGAATTCGTGACGCAAATTCGTAAAACGCGATTTAACGATAGCATAATACAAAGATACCTACGTACTAATATTATAAATGCGAAACAGTGTTTGTTTGTTGGTTTGTCTTTCAATCACGCCGCAACGGAGTAACCGATCGACGTGATTTTAGGCATAGGAATAGTTCAGAGGTGCGATTGTGTAAGAATTGCCGAACAAATCGTCAAAGTTCGGCGTCAAAGTAAAATAAACCATAACTACATTGAATTAGAGCTCAATTTCGTGTATCCATTCTCATCCACTCTCATTTAGACAATCGGGGGGCAGGACCTGGAGAGTAACAGCTACTTTTTATCCCGGAAAATTAAGGACTTCTCGCGGGAATAAAAATACTTAAATAGGCAGACGAAGTCGCGGGCACTAGCTAGTAAAAATATAGATTCGTTAATTCAGCTGAAGCATTTTAGCTCCAAATCTTTTTCGAGTACAAAACCAAAAATAACTTAAACATGAATTCGTGACGTAAATTGGTGAAACGCGATTCAACTATAGAATAAAACATGAATAGAAGCACAATACATAGTGTTGTAAGCAGGCAGGCAGGGCCTTTGCACTTAGAACATTTTTCTGTTGTATGGGGATGTTAGTTCCACAACTCCCTAAAGGATGGCGCTCATGGCGCTTATCTTGTACTGAAAGTATGTGTACTTATAAGTCTGTGATCAGGGTCTGTGATGGTGCTGAACTAAGTGTTCGTTCAGAAGCTAATGTTTTAGATAAATTACTGATTTTGCCATTTATATAAACACAAAGCTAATAATATATAAAACCTTTTTTTTTTGAGCAGAATATAAACTTAGATAATTTATAAAGATTTATCTGTTATAAATTTAGTTAAGTGGAATGAGTTAGAAGTTTAATGAAACATTTGTGTTTTAATTTCCAAACGTGGACAGCCGCCATTTTAAAGTTTGAAATTCGACATTGACATTGACGTTTTCTGGCATGCCGGATGCCGGGTGGACAAAATTATTATTTTTTGATAAATTCGTTACAATGCAAAACTATATTAATAGAGTGTGTATTAAGTGTGTACGATGTGAAAAACATGAAACTGTGGAATAATTGTTATGCTTTATGTATATTTTTTGTAATTGAGAATATAAGAGAAAATAATCAACATGCGTTTCATTTACTAACATCTGAACATCTTTACAGTTTGTGTTTATTGTATAATAATTTATCTTAATTATTACAAGGTCACATAATTCTATAGGTGCAGAATTAGGTGATCTTGTAATAATTAAGATAAATTATTATACAAAATACACTTTGTAATATATAGTACTATAGCATTGTGTTATGGTTTTATATTATACATATTTTAGTTGGACAACTTCCCGATAGATGTCGCTGTACATTGAAAGTCGAGTAGCAACTCTATACCAGTATATATAATGTACTCTGTGCAGGCAGGTATTCGTAGAAATAATACACACAAATGATGCTTCATATTGTATAATTCCGTTATTTTATGTGTTTAATATTAACGGTTTAGTTAACCCGGAATACCAATACCAATTACTGGCGACAATAATGAATACACTTTCACTAACAGATAAAGAATGACTCAAATACCGCCAAACGATCTTATATATAGAAGACACATTTAGTATGATGACGTTTTTGTCGTGACATTATATTTTTCTGATCCAATTTAAAGTCAAATGTTCTTCTCTTAATTAGTTAGTTTCTTAGAGTTTTCTTTTCTTTAGATTTTGTAATATTATGATGTTTCTTGTTTATTTTAAATGTATCTGGTTGTAAATATTTATATTTATATTTATATTTATATTTGTTTGGTTTTATTTTATTTTTTTATTCACCTGTACAGCCCTTAAGTATAACTAGATTATTTGATTAAGTAGTGATAATTAATGGATACATTTAAGAAGCCGTGGCGTCACCTGGAGTAGGGCTCCAACTGAAAATCAGCTCAGAATGCTATTGTTACATTTTATTGCAAGGCTTTTTGCATTATGATGAGCTGATGCCTTCTTTCAGGTTGTGCCACACACGACAAGTGTTGTCAGGGTACCTCTAGGACTTGGCCATGAGTTTAATGCTCAAGTGCTGGAGGCGCCATGGTAGCATTTACCTTAAGGTATTGTAATGTGTGGCACAATGGTGAGAATAAATAGATTTTCTTTCTTTCTTTCTTCTTTCTCTTATTATTCATAAACCCTAACAATAGATATACAATGAAACAAAGACATTGTGATCGCTTTGGAAACTCCCAGTTGGTTCGATGCAGCTTTGGGGAGGGTTTTGTTGCGAGCAGCAATAAATTTATAAAATGGCGACGTCCCATTCGACACAAATTGGCTCGCGGTGCATTTGACTTGCAAATATGAGTGAAGACTCCATTAATATACGAGACCGAAGACACTCACTACACCACCAATCTATACTTCTGTAGGTACTATATAGCAATGCGAAAGTTTGGATGGAACGGGATATATTGGTGGACTGGCGAATGCCCATAACTTCGTCTGCGTGGATCGAGGTTTTTTGGCTCCCGCGAGAACTCCTTAATTTTCCGGGATAACAAGTAGCCTATGTGCTATTCCAGACTATTATCTATCTGTGTGTCAAATTTCAGCCAGATCCGTTCAGCTGTTGGGGCGTGATTGAGTAACAAACACCCATCCCAACTTTTGCATTTATAATATTAGTAAGAACTAAGAAGACTCCATTGATATACGAGACCGAAGGCACTCGCTAAATCACACATCTATACTTCTGTAGGTACTATTATAATAAATGCGAAAGTTTGGATGGATGGATGGTTGTATTTATGGATTTTAGTTTCTCAATCACGCCAGAATTAAAATTAGAGATGAAATTTGACATCGAAGACACTCGCTGCACCACCAATCTATACTTCTGTCGGTACTATATTATGGGAAAGTTTGGATGGATGGATGGCTGTAAGTTGGATGTTAGTTTCTCAATCACGCCAGAATTGAAATTAGAGATGAAATCTGATACGGAGATACAATAGTCTTGTAGTGAAGCAGTTGATATGGCTCGACCGTAACAATATCATCCTCTGAGCGTGTTTTGTACTTGAAGACCACTGGTCCGACTATTGATCTTTGGAAGTTGTAAGAAGTACTCGTAGCGTAATTCAGAGAAAGCTTCTTAAACGTGAGCTTCGTGAGCTACTAGTAGTGCCATCTATTCGATTATGTGCGTACTGCGAATACGGCCACAGTCTGTAATTTTTAACACAGGCTACTATATATGTCCCGGATAATTAAAGGATTCCCGCAGAAACCTCACTGATATCGCATCTTTCCCAACCGCCGTTTTTCTGCAACAGCCATAGCCGGCCAAGTGCCACTTAATTTACACATTCTCTGGATGTGGATTTTTCGGATGAAGAGATCCTGAGCTCGATTCCCGGGTCGGATAGTAATTAAGATTTCTGCCAAGCTCGAATCCACAATCCCGTGAAGGTTAGGTGTATAAATCACTATCACCTCTTCGCCGAGAGTATTTAAATGATAAATGATTTATTTATTTCATGTAGGACAACTTGTGTCACTTATATAACGTTAAGGCTCTACCACCGGTTCGGAAATGTGATTCTACTAAGAAGAGCCGGCAAGAAACTCAGCAGTTGCCCTTTTCATAAAAAAGAAAAGGTTACAGTATGTAGACAACACAACACATACGTTACAAGTATTACACTGACTTCTGGGATGCGAGGCCGGTTGCATCCATGCAAATTTGTCATTAATAAAATCATCGATAGTGTAATAACCTCGACTTAACAAATGCTGTTTAACACAGTCTTTAAATCTATGTAATGGCAAATCAAGAAACTCTTTGGGAACCATATTATAAAAGCGTACACTCGACCCCACAAATCTAATATAATCGTAGTATTACCTATTTTGTGGTATAATTAAGAATGATTGCGTCAAAAGTACTAAGCATTCAATATATTCAGTACTAATAAAGCCTTCACTGCTAATATGGCAGCTATTCCATTAGTACTGCCGGCTCACCCCAATGGTGAGGTGTGGCGCGGTAATTGCTGCAGACACGCTATCTATGCCTTTCCAGCTGATTTGTACACGTCATTCTCTGGTGCTTGAGTATCCCCTACAACCCATTGCTGCAGACACGGTATCTATGCCTTTCCAGCTGATTTGTACATGTCATCCTCTGGTGCTTGAGTATCTCCTACACCCCATTGCTGCAGACACGGTATCTATGCCTTTCCAGCTGATTTGTACACGTCATTCTCTGGTGCTTGAGTATCCCCTACACCCCATCGCTGCAGACACGGTATCTATGCCTTTCCAGCTGATTTTTACACGTCATCCTCTGGTGCTTGAGTATCCCCTACAACCCATTGCTGCAGACACGCTATCTATGCCTTTCCAGCTGATTTGTACACGCCATTCTCTGGTGCTTGAGTATCCCCTACAACCCATTGCTGCAGACACGCTATCTATGCCTTTCCAGCCGATTTATACACGTCATTCTCTGGTGCTTGAGTATCCCCTACAACCCATTGCTGCAGACACGCTATCTATGCCTTTCCAGCTGATTGGTACACGTCATTCTCTGGTGCTTGAGTATCCCCCTATAACCCATTGCTGCGGACACGCTATCTACGCCTTTCCAGCTGATTTGTACACGTCATCCTCTGGTACTTCAGTATCCCCTACAACCCATTGCTGCAGACACGCTATCTATGAATTTCCAGCAGATTTGTACACGTCATTATCTGGTGCTTTTGATCCCCTACAACCCATTCCTGCAGACACGCTATCTATGAATTTCGAGCAGATTTGTACCCGTCATTCTCTGGTACTTGAGTATTCCCTACAACCCATTAACGTCCCACTGCTGGGTACAGGCCTCCACTCTCATGAGAGAGAGAGGAAATAGAGCTTAGACCCACTACGCTGCTCCAATGCGGATTGGTGGGCTTTAACGACTATTATCATGTTAGTGAAAATAACCGGGACCGACGGCTTAACGTGCTCTCCGAGGCACGGGGGTGAAACACCGCCAACTTCCTCCGGGGCTAGTAGTCAGAGTTTCTAGTCAGAATACTTAATTACGGCCCGACCCGGGACTCGAACCCAGAACCTCGTCGGCCGCAGTCGGACATGCTAACCACTAGACCAACGAGGCAGTTTTTTTTTAAATTGAGAAATTATGAATTTCCAATTCGACCCTGCCGGGGAGCTAACCCGGGACCTCCCACGTTAAGACAACAGCACTCAACACTGCATCAAACCTAAGTCCATACGACGAAGTTGCGGGTTGTATTGTTAATTATATTTTCCAAACTACCGTCAACTTATAAAACGGAGTGAGATAATGTTTTTTTTATATACGACTGCCTGAAAAAAGGAGTATATTGTTTTCAGGGTTCATGTATGTATGTATGTATGAATGTTTGTATGTATGTATGTGAGTTTGTATATTCCACCATAACTTCTATACGCCTAAACCGATTTTGGTAAATGAGGTATCGTTAGAATCCCTGGCTTATTCCGCGTGACATAGGGTAGTAAAATATTAAAAAAAATTGATGGGGTGACCATGGTCCCGCATTAAAGACTAAAGTTGAAAGATTAACTTTATAATCATCATCTAGAAAATGATGAGTAGATTCCAAAAATATATAAAAATATCATTTAATAAAAATCTGAGTAAAATTATATTTCAACTAGATTAACTTAGATTTTAAACTTTTTAGTTCGTTTTTTGGCAGGGCGGTCGTGTTTTTCAATTTTTTTAATTATGACTTTTTCTTTTCTTTTTTTCATTGGTGTGCATTTATTTCAATCAAAACTAAGAAATAAATTAAAATCTAAATTAAAAACTGATTATGTTATTTATTAAACGGTCCAAGTTGAAATTAAACGGCGACCAAGTAAGAAATGCCGCTATTATTGGTACAGACGCTCTGAGGTACGGACTATACTAGAGAGTAGAGACGTTACGTTTAGTGTTCTCGATGTCGACACTTTGGTTAAATTCATATGTCGATATGATTAGCCCGTTGGTCTAGAACTAAGTTTGGCAGTGAAATATAATGTCCCTGGTTTTATTTTTGCGTTGGAAGATATTTTATGAAAAAACCAGTACAGACAGTTGTTCCTGCCTCTTATCTTTCTCCGGGCGTGCAGAGTTGCCGTTCTGTCATCGGAGGCACCTCTGCTTGTGCACTATAATATCTTCTGCGTAAGTAGTTGGCTAGTCTCCGGTGAGTTTAGTCGCGTTTAGTGTGACGTAGAGACACACCTCCGTGGCGCAGATTGTAGCGCTGTTGTAACGTGCGAAGGTCCCGGGTTCGATCCCCGGCAGGGTCACTTTGGGAATTCATAATTTCTGAATTTTCTCTGGTCTGGCCTTCAGCCGTGGCTAGTTACATGCCGCCAAGCGATTACGTGTTCCGGTACGATGCCGTGTATAAACCAAATAGGGGTATGTTTTTAATATAACTGCCATGCCCTTAACAGGTTAGCTCACTACCATCATAGACTGCATCATCACTTACCATCAGGTGAGATCGCAGTCAAGGGCTAACTTGTAGTGGATAAAAAAACACGTTACTTCTGAAAGAACATCCAATCCAACAATATCGATATTCCTATGATTACCAGTCACTATGGCCATCCCTATAATTTCTCCAGCTAAGTAAAGGAAAGAGAGTCATAAAATAACGCCAACTTTACGACATCCGTGGCGGGGAGGGGGAAGGGGGAAGCGGAGGGAGGGGGGGAGGGTGGAAAATTTTCAGTCTTCTGCGATACTATTCTATCTTGAACGCCCTGTAAAGGTTGTTGCGGACTTTTAGCACTTCATCACCTTCTGTGGCGTTCAGTTCATAGAGGCATAAAAGCACTGCTTACCCAAATGAAAATACGTCAATGCTCATTTTTCAACCAAACATCTCGAAAATAGGTATTCTGACTAACTAATGCCTACCCTAGATTCAAAATCTGTGCACGCCACTGATCACCTTCATTGTAACTCTTAGCATGATCTAGGTAGGTACAAAACACATTCTACATATCTACCAAATATAAGTACATTCTTTTATATTATATTATATTATTTTTATATTTATATAATATTATAAATGCGAAAGTTTGGATGGATGTATGGATGTATTTTACTCAAACACGCCCCAACGGCTGCACGGATCTGGCTGTAATTTGGCACAGAGATAGATTATAGTCTGGAATAGCACTTAGGCTACATTTTATCCCGGAAAATTAAAGATTACCCGCGGGAACCAAAAAACCTCAAACCACGCAGACGAAGTCGCGGGCATTCGCTAGTACTTTTATAAATATTAGTATTTTCATAGGTATCTGAGCATCTAAAACTACATAACTAATGTAGTTTCAGATGCTTAAGATATAAAATATACGCTCTACATAGGTAAGAGTGAAAACACATTGTTTTTATTCGGTACAAGAATTCATGAAGTCTTAAATAAAAAAATATTAATCTAAATATATTTGGACGTCAGTAACGATAAAAAAAAACCCCAAAAGGGGTGCCTAAATATATTTGGACGTCGGTGACGATAAAAAAGGGGTGTTTTTTCACCCCTATCCTCAATTTTCACCCTCTAATTTAACAGCACTCCGCGGTTTTTTCTTCTTTTATAACCAATTGATGATTCCTGCAATAAAAACCCGTGACCGTCTTAGTTCCTTAATGACCTGTTTTTTTAGTTATAACCAACTAGCGAATGCCCGCGACTTCGTCTGCGTGGTTTGAGGTTTTTGGTTCCCGTGGGAACTCTTTAATTTTCCGGGATAAAAAGTAGCCTATGTGCTATTCCAGACTATATTATATCTCTGTGCCAAACAGCCAGATCCGTTCAGCCGTTGGGGCGTGATTGAGTAACAAACATCCATACATCCATACATCCATTCATCCATACATCCATACATCCATTCATCCATACATCCATACATCCATACATCCATATGTCCATCCAAATTTTCGCATTTATAATATTAGTATAGATAGCCTGTAGGTATATATAGGACAATGCAGAGCAACCTGCTGTTATTTGGTGACCCGAATTGAGCACAAAGGAATATAACAGGCGTTGCTCAAAAGCATTATAAATAATTTGTTTGGAGTGCACTTGTGTCGCAGTGTAGCTGGTATACAGTCGGGCAAAAAATTCGGAAAACATTTCGATTCTGTCTAATTTTAAATTAAACAGAATCGAAATGTGCATTGGAGCAGCGTGGTGGGTCTAAGCTCTAATTCCCTCTCTCCTATGAGAGTGGAGGCCTGTGCCCAGCAGTGGGACGTTAATAGGCTGTAGTGAGTGAGTGAAATGTTTTCAACTTTTTTTAACTTTTTACCATTTGAAAATCGATAACAGATCGCCTGAGACTGAGATATTATTTTCTCTGAATCACCGAATGAACAGTTGGCCTAATCTGACATATCATTTGACATTATAATTATTAGGATAGAGTGAATTGTTATTCTAGTCTTGAAAAATACAAAAACCTATATAAATATAAATAAAAAAATCTTATTATTCTTATATCCCAATAAAAATATCCTATTATTCGACTTCTAACGTAACTTTAAATAACTCCTGGATAAACTCACGTGTTATTTCGGACTTGTCCTGTGTTATAAGTGTAACTAACTTGTAATGTGTTATTCAAAATATCTTTTTTTCGTAAATTTTTGTATTCATTTTCAAAGCTTCGATTATTGCGGGGACAGCGAAATCTGTGAATTTTTTATCGGTAACGTAAAAACTGGGATGTGTTATTTCAATAATTTAGAATGCGTTAGCCCGCTACCATCTTAGACTAAGTACATCATGACTTATCATCAGGTGAGATCGCAGTCAAGGGTTAACTTGTAGTGGTTAAACAAAGCGTTTTTAAGCTCAGCAGTGCCAATATTTCAGTACTAGAAAAAAAATCGAGGTATTCCAAAGCCTCTCCTTGAGAAAAAGCTGCAATGTAAACACCTAATTGATGCATACGACGCTATCACTGGTTCAGATAATATACAGGGATATAGATTACACATTATATTATTAGGTTTCTCCTTTAAAATAGGTAGATCCTCCATCTCCGATCCAAAGGAAGACTTCGAAAAAGATGGATCCATTGTGTACAAAAAGATCTGCAGAAACTCGGAAAGCTCCCTTCATGGAAGAAGGAGGCCAAGGATACAGCCAGGTTGAGAGAAACTGTGGGGGAGGCTAAGACCCACAAAGGGTTGTAGCGCTGAAGGAAGTAAGAAGTAAGTAAGTGGATCCTCCTTACAGTGCACAGGGTTTGAAGGTAGGGTAGGCATCGGTAAGTCAGAATACCTACTTACTCACTGTTTTGGTACTTAAAAAAATTTAAAACACGACTGCCCTGCCAAAAAACGAACTAAAAAGTTAAAAATCTAAATTAATCTAGTTAAATTAGAATCTTATTCACATTTTTATTAAATGATATTCTTTTTTGTGAATCACTGGATATTGAACTATAGTTTTATATATTTTTGGAATCTATTCATTCTCATAATTTTCTAGATGATAATTATATAGATAATCTTGTTTTCGAATATTTTTTTTCAAATTTAGTTTTTAATGCGGGACCATGGTACCCCATTTAATTTTTTTTTAAATTTTACTAGCCTATAACACCTGGAATAAGCTAGGGGTTCTAACGATACCGTATTAATCAAAATCGGTTCAGGCGTATAGAAGTTATGGTGGAATATACAAACTCACATACATACATACATGAACCCTGAAAACAATATATTCCTGTTTTCAGGCAGTCGTATAAAAATGAGCATTGACGTATTTCCACTTGGTTAAGTAGCGCTTTTATGCCTCTATGAACTGCACGCCACTGCCTCCTTGTCTACTGTACGGTCGCCATGCAGCGTTGCTCTGGTGCATCGGGCCAAGGCCGCCGCGTCCCGGGGCCGCACGGTCAATATTCCACCCCCGCCCTACCCCTCCTCCCCCCCGCTACCCCTCCTCGACCCCTCCCCGCGCCGCCCGCTCCCCCGCCCGCCCTGCGCCCGGCACACCTGCACACCACACCTGGCTGTAGGGGTGACACTTCTCATCTCGCTCTTGACACGTTGTCCTGCTGGGTGACCGCGTATTCAGACAATCACAACAATTGATACTGTAACAATGATTGATGCAGAAGATACGTGGTCGCCCAGCTGGGTGAGTGACAGAAGCGACGCCATGACGAAAATGACAGACGTATCTATCTATAAGACAACTTACACGCAATAGGCATAGTAAACTGCACTTTTCACAGGGACCCTTACACTTAAATCAGTGTAGTGTAATAAGATTTAGGGAGAAAGGGTGCAGTGTAATATGCCTCTTATTGCTGTGTAATAAGCGACGCTGCCCCCTGCAAAAAGTGCAGTGTAATAGGCCTATGACCTTTTTCTTCGCGTCGCTTCTGTCGCTCAGGTAGGACGACGGATCAGGGTGTAAGGGGACCGCTACTGGAAACGAACACATGTGATAGAACTGGTACTTACTGATAAGAGTACATAAAGAAAACACATTTTTTTTATTTGATTGTATTTAGGTAGTAGGTAACTGTGTGTGCAACTGTGCACCATAGTCAATAACGAGGATTTAAGCTGCTGGCTCGAGGTATCTGCGACAGACAGCTTCAAGGGCATATCATATGTCAAGAATATTACCTAAGCAGTTTGGGCGTTTACGGAAATCCTCCCATTCTCCAGAAAAGTTGGCTGTGTGAGGATTAAAAAATGAGTAGCTGTCAACCCTAGTAACTGGTCAACTCCATTGTTTTTGTTTACGGGGGGTGGAAATCTTCATAAGATACCCAAGTAGTAAACCCTAGCTGCATATAACTACTCACTGCAGGCTAAGTGAATGGGCGCTTAAGCCTTTGTTGTTTAAGAGTGCTTCAAGTTGAACGTTTTTCTCTCGCTTCAAACAGTTGTTGTTGGGGACGACTGCGCTGTATGCAAATGTGGAGATTAAGTACGTTTTTGTTCCAAGCTACTTTATATAAATATGATGACAGTGCTTCAGAGACTATGAGTTGAGTTATTAGTTTTTTTTAATCTTGCGGGATTGTCTCGTAGCATGGGAAAACTGCGATGGAAAATTCATTAATATTATAATATCTTAGATGCGAAAACTTACCTCGCCATTTTGCGGTGTGGATAAGCGATAAATAGGTACAATACATTTACACAAATAAGTAATTATTGCTACGGTGTAACGTTCACATTTACCTCTAATTTCATTAGTTAAATACTGGTTAATAGAAGCCGTTACTTTGCGGAAGTCCACGACAATGAAGAAACTAGAATTTTAATTCGCTTAATCCGCCACAGAAGGCAAATTTATGTGGTTCAGTGCGTATCTTGAACTTGATGCCCTCGATATTCACCACACCACATAAACCCTCAAAAATACCAACGTACCCTCAGTAACTTCACAGTCGTGCATTGTAGAGTCAACATCTCCTGAAGATGCTCCGGTATCGGAGTGAAACCTGCAGCTTTTTACTATCATTTAATAATGAGCTGCACAACATTATCACGAGTATGGGGTGGAGGGTTATACTATCATTTAATAATGAGCTGCACAACATTATTACGAGTATGGGGTGGAGGGTTATACTATCATTTAATAATGAGCTGCACAACATTATTACGAGTATGGGGTGGAGGGTTATACTATCATTTAATAATGAGCTGCACAACATTATTACGAGTATGGGGTGGAGGGTTATACTATCATTTAATAATGAGCTGCACAACATTATTACGAGTATGGGGTGGAGGGTTATACTATCATTTAATAATGAGCTGCACAACATTATTACGAGTATGGGGTGGAGGGTTACGGAGAGCGTATGTATTATTGATCGCAGGACGTGCCCCCGCCGCCCTCCTGCAATACTTACGCATTTACCTGCCGCACTACCTAAGTACAGTGTAAGTTAGTTTAAACAGTAGGTAGTTAAAATGAATGTTATACTCACCTATATTTATTGATAGTTATTTTCATTATTTTTTTATATTCTTGTATAAATAATCTAATAATCTTGTCTTGTTTAATCTCAATAATTTATTAATAATTCCCCAATGTGTTGCAATGTGCATTTTGTGTCAGTTATGTACGACTTTTCCTATGTGCATGATGTAACTAACTATAAATTGAATTGCTTTGTTACCTATTGCTAAGCCATTCAACATTTTGTATAGCTACTACTTGTAATTCTGTTGGTAGTTAAAATAAATCAAATTAAAGTAAAAAATATTTTTTTTACACGTAGCTCACCTGCAGCTCTGTTCTCTAAATCAGTGGCTATCCAAAAGTGAAATCCACTGACATGTATTTTTTATCCATTCAAGGTTCGCTATGAAATAAAAATAACAACTACTTATTCGTAGCGAACCTTCAATGGAGTGTTAAAGGATCCACCCAGAGCATTGGTGGAACCTAGTGAACTCCGGAGTGCTATTCGATCCACTGGTGGATCCTAGTGGGGGGTTAGTTATAGCCACTGATCTAGAGAATAAGGGGAGGGAGAGGGGTCTGATAGTGACTATTAGCATCACCAGAGGGACCACTAAAGCGTGGTAGCTGGCCCAATAAGAAATTTGTTTATCCGCCCCTAGAACATAGTAAAATTGTAGTTTTCAGGGAACACAACAGGTGGAAGTTGGTTCGATAATTCACTAGACCTACTTACTATCACCGCATTGAGTAGGTAGGTATATGTGTTCACCTTCAAAATGCACACACCTGGACCATTAGTCTAAGTTTTCACATCGCAAACTCGATTAATCGTAAACGAGTGTTGGCGTCAAAGTATATTGAACCTTAATTTTTTATTTTAGAGCTCAATTTCGTGTATGGATTCATAGCCAACGCTCTAAACGAAAAGTTTCAAAATTAATATCAGTTGTTTTGTTTTATTTTTTGTACAGAAAACAAACAAAGCTACAACAGAAATGGATAGATAAACAAAGAATAAGTGTAACGCCAATAACAAGTTTTCACAGATATAATTTACATGAGATAACAAGTCATAATTAAATAAATTAAAAACACGACTGCCCTGTCGAAAAACTAACTAAAACTTATCTAAATTAAAATTTAGTTAAAATCTAAATTAATCTAGTTAAATTAGAATCTTATTCCTATTTTATTAAATGATTTTTTTTTGATTATCACTGGATAATCGATCGATAATTGAACTATAGTGTTATATATTATATATTTTTGGAATCTACTCATCATTTTCTAGATGATGATTATATAGTAAATCTTATTTTCGTAGGTAAACTGTAGGTACACTTAATGACGTTAAAGATTGGGTATTTGACTACTAGTGAGGTATAATTATTTTTTAATGATTATTAAATAAAGGCTCCCGCCGCCTTTCACCGCCTCAATACTCAATAATATCATTTATTCAATGTAGGTAAACTGTAGGTACACTTATTGACGTTAAAAATTGGGTATTTAACTACAAGTGAGATAAATGATTATTAAATAAATGCTCTCCCTAAAGTCGTAGTGGTCCCCTGCTAGTTTTATTTTGAATAACCATTTTAAACTATCGAATAAAGTAAAAAAAGTGCGTCGAACTTTGATGAAGTCACATCTTAAAATTTCATACGAAATCCATACTAAGCACGCGTTTTGACGGTTGAAAAAAAGTTGCTGATTTGACTAGTTGCCAAATACCCAATTACTTACTTATAAAACATGATGGTGATAATCGGTAACGGTATCTTAGAACTAAAGCTACGAGGGTTCCAAACGCGCCTGGTCTGAGAAGAGCCCACAACAAACTCAATCGGGTTTTTTTATTATTATCACCATCTCACAAATCATCTTAACTAAGGAACTATCAGAGCCATGGAGCAAATTATCCTCTCATCGGACGCTCCCTCCCGTCGCCTGTCAAATTGGTTTACCTCCCTTTCAATTTACTACCTGCAAATTGGTATGATCGACGGTTGAAATACGAATAAATGTTGTTAATACTCGATGAGTATTTCGTAAGGAAAATTTCCAGTTTTACCCAATTTCGTTTGATGTTACGTGATAGGTAGGTGCAGTTTTTAACAATTCTTCGTTTATGGATTTCCAAAAGTAATCCAGGTGTAATCAACTTATGTATATTATAAAGTAATTCAGGTGTGATCAACTTATGTATGCTATAAAAAGTAATCCAGGTGTTATCAACTTATGTATATTATAAAAGTAATCCCGGTGTGATCAACTTAAGTATATTATAAAATTAATCCAGGTGTGATCAACTTATGTATTTATAAAAGTACTCCAGGTGTGATCAACTTATGTATTTATAAAAGTACTCCAGGTGTGATCAACTTATGTATATTATTAAAGTAATCCAAGTGTGATCAACTTATGTATATTATAAAAGTAATTCAGGTGTGATCAACTTATCTATACTATAAAAAGTAATCCAGGTGTAATCAACTTATTTATATTATAAAAGTAATCCGGGTGTGATCAACTTAAGTATATTATAAAAGTAATCCAGGTGTGATCAACTTATGTATATTATAAAAGTAATCCAGGTGTGATCAATTTATGTATATTATAAAAGTAATCCGGGTGTGATCAACTAAAGTATATTATAAAAGTAATCCAGGTGTGATCAACTTATCTATACTATAAAAAGTAATCCAGGTGTAATCAACTTATGTATATTATAAAAGTAATCCAGGTGTGATCAACTTATGTATAATATAGAAGTAATTTAGGTGTGATCAACTTATGTATATTATAAAAGTAATCCAGGTGTGATCAACTTATGTATATTATAAAAGTAATCCAGGTGTGATCAACTCATGTATATTATAAAAGTAATCCAGGTGTGATCAACTTATGTATATTATAAAAGTAATCCAGGTGTGATAAACTTATGTATTTATAAAAGTTATCCAGGTGTGATCAACTTATGTATATTATAAAAGTAATCCAGGTGTGATCAACTTATGTATATTATAAAAGTAATTCAGGTGTAATCAACTTATGTATATTATAAAAGTAATCCAGGTGTGATAAACTTATGTATTTATAAAAGTTATCCAGGTGTGATCAACTTATGTATATTATAAAAGTAATCCAGGTGTGATCAACTTATGTATATTATAAAAGTAATCCAGGTGTAATCAACTTATGTATATTATAAAAGTAATCCAGGTGTGATCAATTTATGTATATTATAAAAGTAATCCGGGTGTGATCAACTAAAGTATATTATAAAAGTAATCCAGGTGTGATCAACTTATCTATACTATAAAAAGTAATCCAGGTGTAATCAACTTATGTATATTATAAAAGTAATCCAGGTGTGATCAACTTATGTATAATATAGAAGTAATTTAGGTGTGATCAACTTATGTATATTATAAAAGTAATCCAGGTGTGATCAACTTATGTATATTATAAAAGTAATCCAGGTGTGATCAACTCATGTATATTATAAAAGTAATCCAGGTGTGATCAACTTATGTATATTATAAAAGTAATTCAGGTGTGATCAACTTATTTATATTATAAAAGTAATCCGGGTGTAATTAACTTATGTATATTATAAAAACCGGCCAAGTGTAGTGTTCCGTGTAGTTATTAGTTACCCATCACAATATTAATTGCCCATCACAATATTCGGACATTTTATGTTGGTCGACTCTATTACTCGTTAACTTGTCAAGCCATACCTAGTGATAATTTTCCTTGTAGGTTAGATCATCTGCTAGTTAAGCGGGCATCTGCTAGTTTGTAATATAATGAAGTCATTACATTACAAACTAGCACATGCCCGCGACTTGGTCAACGCGGTTTAAGTTATTTTCCCCACAGACACTCCTTAATTTTCTGGTATAAAAAGTATCCTATGTCACTTTTCATGTCATCAACTATACTCATGCAAAAATTCACGTTGATCCGTTGGTCTGTTATGACGTGATTGAAGGACAAACTCTATTTAACATCCTAAGGGATTAACTTATCCATACTAATATTATAAATGTAAAAGTTTAAGTCTGCTACGCTTTCACGGCTCATCTATTCAACCGATTTTGATGAAATTTGGTTTAAAGATAGTTTACATCCCGGGGAAGGATATCAATCGAGCGGGAATCAAAAAAACCGTCATCATCTAGAAAAAAAAATATATTTATTGCCAATAAACAGCTTACAGTCAATTTATTTTAAGTTTGGTCTCCGCACTAGGGAACCTGTATCGCTGAGACCTTATTATGATTAGGTACCTAAAATTAGACTTAACCGAGTACTGACTAGGACACAATAGATGATTTTTTTAAATTTATTAAGTAAATCATAACATAAAAAAATAATTTTTCTTTATGTTTCTGGAAATAAATAATTTCGAATTTTTGATTTTCTTTTTAATTTCAATTTGAGATAAGTAATAAGCGTATACATACCTATACGTATAAATGTATAACGTATAGATATATAGTATTCAATAATTGTTTCCTTCAATTTATTTTGACGATCAGGGAAATGACAACGGGCAGTCTTTCATCAAGCTTTCACCCGAATAACAAACGGTATTACGTTAGGTTATAAGTCAGAGTTTAATCGCCATAATACTGCCGGAGCTATCCGGAGGCTGTATGAATATTACATTGCCTTAACTGAGCCTCTTGTTTATAGTGTAATAGACAGAGAATTAATTATTAGAATGGAATGAAAAGGCTTTACATTGCTTAAATTAATCATTAGGTGCATAGTTTATCGTTTGAGGGATGAATGGTCTAGTTGCGACAACGTGTATCACTCAGTGGCGTCCACAGGGTCCGAGTAGGATAGGCATTGGTGAGTCAGAATACCTAGCTATTTACTCACTGTTGTGGTAAAATGAGCATTGACGTATTTCCACTTGGGTAAGCAGTGCTTTTATGCCCCTATGAACTGCATTGTTAAACAACATTGACCCAGGACGGTAACTGGAAGGGTCACCGAGTTTGGAAGCCCGTTCGTTTCCTCCGTGCCTCGGGGAGGGTCCGTAGGGCTCTTCGCCTGATCTTATTAACATGCTCTGGGAGATAAGGAGGTAAAACACCGACAACTCCCTTACTCCATGCCTGCTACTGACTATTTCTTGATAGAAAAACCCAATAGGTACCAATCTATACCTACTAATATTATAAATGCGAAACTGTGTCTGTCGGTCTGTCTGCTACGCTTTAACGGCCAATATTTTCGACCGATTTTGGGGAATTTTGTTACGGAGATAGGTTGTGTTCTGGGGAAGGACATAGCTTACTTTTATCCCGGAAAATGAAGGAGTTCCCGCGGGAATTTGAAATCATATAAGAAATGACGATTTAAAAGTCAAATTATTTAATGTAGGTACACCGATTGCTGTATCTTTCTCGAGTGAGAAATTTTGTGAGTGAGTTTTAATACCTAGCCGAGATTTAATACTTCAAAATTGTCTTCACACACAAATTAACTGCTTTTAATTCATTTAAGTCACGTTAAGTCCATTTATTTCTTTTATTCGGCTTTATGAAGTCGGTTAATAAGGTGGTATGACGTTAACCACCCGTCTTGCAAGCGCAACTTTAAAGTTCCATAACTTTTTGAAATTTAAGATATTTTAATGATTCTTTTTTTTTTTATTAGTTAACAATGTATATTTAATTGGATATAAATAATGATTAACAAATTAAAATCTAATAAAAACTAAATTGATTAACGAAATTAAATTAATAAATTTCATATTTTTGTTTTATTTTGTCTTAATTTTCATAATAAATAAAAAAAGGTAAACTTCTCCATTGGACTCAGCCCCACTGGTGGGGGCTCCTTGTTGGGGAAATGTCGATGAATTCGCCGCACGCAAAATCAAATTCAAATGTTTTTTATTAAAATAAACTTTTACAAGTACTTTTGAATCGTCAAGTGAATCTACCACTGGTTCGGAATGATACGGCAGCGACCTTTTCAGATGCCTTTTCCATGTGAGAATGCAATCAAATCATTCGCCAGTGAGGTTAGACACATCACCACCACTACAGCCCATTAACGTCCCACTGCTGGGCACAGGCCTCCACTCTCATAGGAGAGAGGGAATTAGAGAGACCCACCACGCTGCTCCAATGCGGGTTGGCAGGCTTTAACGACTATTATCATGTTAGTGATAATAACCGGGACCGACGGCTTAACGTGCTCTCCGAGGCACGGGGGTGAAACACCGCCAACTTCCTAACTAGTATTAACTTGCTAACGGGCTAGTACTGAGAATTTCTAGTCAGAAAAACCCAACACGTTCCTATCATGATTTTGCCTGGTGGGAGGCTTCGGCCGTGGCTAGTTACCACCCTACCGGCAAAGACGTGCAGCCAAGCGATTACGCGTTCCGGTACGATGCCGTGTAGAAACCAAATAGGGGTATGGGTTTAATATAACTGCCATGCCCCTAACAGGTTAGCCCGCTACCATCTTAGACTGCATCATCACTTACCATCAGGTGAGATCGCAGTCAAGGGCTAAATTGTAGTGGATTAAAAAAAAAAAAAATGATCAGGATCAGGTCCTAACTCCGGGGCAAGTACTGAGAATTTGTAGTCAGAAAAATCCAACACTTATCATGGCCCGACCCGGGACTCGAAACCGGGACCTCGTCAGCCGAAGTCCAACGCGCTAACCACTAGACCACGAGGCAGTTAGGTTAGACACATACTGAGATGTAATACAGTGTATTACGAGTGGCATTGAGCAATAATCCCATTACAGTACACTGCGAGTACCGCAGTGTACTCTTTGGCGCATATATGCAAATCTCATTTGGCAATTACATATTGTCATACCGGCTTTAGGCATGATGACTGATTTTGAAAAATGGTCAGATTGTGTTCGGAAGAATCTACTATTTCGATAAAATTATTCGTATTTCAGCAGAAAAATAAGGTATGGCAGATAAATTTCAACACAAAAATTCAAATTCTTCTATTTGCAGAAACATTTTTAAATACAAAAGGTGGTAAACAAAATGACGGAGACATTGTTTCGCCTTATGAGGCATGCAAAAATGATAAACAATCATATTAATATTATCACTTAATCATAGACAATTAGATTAGATTAAAATGAGAATAGGCAGGCTTTCAAGCATCGACGACAATAGGCATGATGACCGATTTTGAAAAATGGTCAGATTGTGTTCGGAAGAATCTACTATTTCGATAAAATATCTTATTTCAGCAGAAAAATAAGGTATGGCAGATAAATTTCAATACAAAAATTCAAATTCTTCTATTTGCAGAAACATTTTTAAATACAAAAGGTGGTAAACAAAATGACGGAGACAATGTTTCGCCTTATGAGGCATGCAAAAATGATAAACAATCATATTAATATTATCACTTAATCATAGACAATTAGATTAGATTAAAATGAGAATAGGCAATTACATTAAATAAATTATCATATCATTAACATAAAATTAATGTTATAAATTATAATCAATGTCAGAAAAAAAAACGAAGAACTAAATTAAATTTATACAATAGTCATGTAATCAGTCATGCAATAGTTTAATTAATACATAAAATTAAATAGTAATGTCAATTTTCCCAGAGTTCTTGGACCGAGTAAAATTTTTTTCTTTAATAGCCACTTCCTTATTCTTGTTTGAAATTTTTTTACGGTCAGCTCTATAATATCTAGATCTTTACGCACATGGCACCACAGTTCTTTAGGTACACAGCTGCCTTTGGCGGTTTTTGAAAAACTAATCTGTTTTTATTACTTGTGCCTCGTGGGAATAAAATTGGCATTAGAAATTTTAATTTTAAAATTCACGCCAATACGCTCGCGAGTGTAATGGCGTCGTTTGTGACGTCACTGTTGTTTTTACCGATGTACTCTGTGCAGTGTGCAGTAAACAATGATGTGATTGTCAAAGCTCGAAACCAACAATTGTGACGTCATTCGCTTTTTGGTGTTTCATCCATTATGGGGGATTGGTGTATTTTATAGATTTATTTTATCAAAATAAATAGCAATCTCTCTCAATAAATACGTTTTTTATAATCCATGAATCCTATTTCATTAAGTAGATAAATTCATAATTTCATTGATTCTTGGTTACTGTCATCATGCCTATTGATATGATATAAAAAATTAAAAAATACAACTGCCCTGCCAAAAAACGAACTAAAAAGTTATAAAAATAAATGATATTTTTTGTGAATCATGGGATATTGAACGTGTAGTGTTATATATTTTTGGTATCTACTCATCATTTTTTAGATGATGATTATATAGTTAATCTTATTTTCGTTTTTTTTTAAATTTTACAAGTCTATATCACCCGGAATAAGCCAAGGATTTTAACGATACCTCATTTATCAAAATAGGTTCAGACGTATAGAAGATATGGTGGAATATACAAACTCACGTACATACATATATACACACACACATACATACATACATACATATATGGATACATACATACATGAGCCCTGAAAACAATATACCCCTTTTTTCAAGCAGTCGTGTAATAAAACCTGTCCGGTGCTCCTCGATTGCAGAAAAGTTGCATCAATTGGATTTAAAAATGAAAACGAAAATGCCCCTAAGATACGGGCTATCCTAGTTTAGGGGTCTAGGGTAATTTAAGAGACCTTTGCACAATTTATTTTGGACAGATAAAGATTTTATTCATTTATTTCAAAATACATTGTAGGCTGAGGCCTTCTGTTAAGCATAAGAATACCTGTGTCAGAATACTTAGGCTCTTCCAAATTTAGCAATAACATTAAATTTAACAAACTATTAATTCAATTTTAAATTCTAATCATGCAGGCTTGCAAGGGTGATAATAGCAAGTGTGTGTTTGTGTGATTGGTTGCAATTAGGGTATACTTTATTCTTTGTGACCATGGAGTCTGGCTACGAGTTCGTAGAGAAATATTACTTTTATCTCTACTTTTGGCGTAATGTATGCTTCGGTAGACAAAAGATAACGGGTAGATATAATTTTACTCGTAGTACGCATGCTAGATCTACCGAACAGAGCGTCCTGCTATTAGAATAAATAAATAAAGGAGAAATGTCTTACCTAATAGTTATCTAAGCAGGCACCTATAACGTAAACAGTCTCCATCGGGAAATTACAGTCACCAGACGCTTCGGAATAAACTCGAAGTTTTATTTCTTTTGTATGTACCTAACTACCCCGTTGGTTTACTTTACTCCGGCTTCCAGTGGAAAATAAAGTACTTAATGTAGTTTCAATTTACGTTGATTGGACGAGAAATCAATAAGCTTCCCATTTTTTTCTTCTGGAATGTTTCTTTTAGTAGCTAGGTACTCTATACTTATTCTAAATGAGTATTACTAGAATGGGTATGTAAGGGTGGCTGAAAAGTGAGCCTAAGGTATTTGCAGTCGTACTAATTACTCATCCGGCGGGTCACTAGTTAAGTGACATCTATCCACTATAAGAAAAGTTTCAGGTCTGGCCTCTAGCGATTATTTATATTTAAAATTTAAAAAAAGGGCCTACCGGCACGTAGATTAGGGGATGATAAAGAGATAAACAGCCGGTTTCTGAATTAGGCATTCAAGCAAAAATCAGCTAAGCTTTGCTCTAGGCTTAAGTTAAGGCTTAAGTTTTTTATGTTTCACGAGATAAAATTGGGATTTCCCAAATTGTAATTAGCTAAGTATTTCTTCAATCGTCCATGATTATTCTCCAAGGTTTCTGTAAATGAGCATTTTCAAGCCAAAGACGTGGGTTACTTTTTTTCACGGATACAAGCCTTCTTTAGAAGATGTCAAAAGTGCATTGAAGTCCAGGGGCATATTGAAAAATAAAGTTTATTTCGTTTTTTACCTACACTTTTAATGCCCTAGGCTCAGAACTTTTTAGCCATAGTCACTTCAATATTATTTATAACTCGTAAGTGGTTTGTTTCATCATTCATGTATATACTTATAGGGCAACTTATACACAGCGGTTTCATACATTCGCGTACCTACCTCGATCAGGCACGTAGGTACCTACAGCTACCTTCCTACTTGTACCTATCTACTTCTAGCTTTTTGGATTTTTCAGCAATTCTTGTACCCAGAAACGACCTATGTTACCTATATACTATATTATACACTTATAGTTCGCGTGCGAGTTGAATGCAGAGCTTATGTATGTGTCACCTCAGGCCCTGACTGCATTCAACTCGCGTGCGTACTACAGCTACGTACTATGCGTACTAGTACTTATGTAGGCACCCTAAATTTCCATACTCGAGTGTAAGGTTCATTTTCATTGTTCCCGAAAGTTAAGCATACCGTTGCCACTCGAGAATCTCTTTATTCCACCTCTTTGTGTGGAAAAGCTTATAAATCTGAAGATTGGTAATGGATCCTCCTCTCCTTGCCTCACAAGAGAATGCCATACTTTTTTTGAGGAGTGAAAGTAGACAATAGAACAAAAGATAAATTTGTTGAATGAAACGCAGCATCGGCAAAACGCACATATTATTTAAATCTGTAAAATATCATCGCTGCAAAACTATCTGTTTACTGTGCTATTGCGCAACTAATACCTATAGTATTTAGGTATTTGATTATCTGAAATACCTACTTTATTAGTTGCACAATACTTCTTCTCCTTAGTTCGTATCTGAGCTAATAATAAAGTAGGTATTTTATCTGAGCTAAGGAGAAGAACTGTGTTTGTCCGTGATTCGAACCCTGGATCCGCTGAATAATAGGCCAAAGCCCAAAGTATATAACTATAGGGGCTAGCCTGTACTACTAAGTATTCTGTGCTGTGTCTAGGCTATCACCATCTTGGAGTCAATTCCTCGGGGGGAAATCAAATACCTTGTACTTTATTATGTCCATACTAATATTATAAATGCGAAGGTGCGTCTGTCTATCTATCTGTCTGTTTCTTACGCTTTAACGGCCCATTTTTTCAGCCGATTTTGAGGTAAAGAGTTAGGTTACATCCCGGGGGAAGGACATGGCTACTTTTTAGCCTGGAAAATTCAGGACTTTCCGGGGGGTTAAAGAAACATTATCCACCAAGTTTTGAGATGAGGAAAGGCTCAGAGTCAGATGTGGTCTGGTGGGAGGATTTGGCTGTGGCTTTCTACTGCTTCAGAAGTAGGTACTATATTACAATAGGTACCTACTAACGAAGTACCTAAGTCAATTTATAACAGCGTAAGTAAAAACTTAAACTGCTTCAATTTCAAATTATTTAATTAAAGCCAAAAGGGTAAGAGAAATTGATGAAAGGGTCGCAATCATAACTAATATTGTTATCACAGACGGTAGCTATTCTCGGAGTCAGTCCTGGGGGTTACTATCACCGCTCAAAGCAGTATTTAGGAAGTATTTTAAAATTGAAATTTTATATGGAACCTTCACGTCCCTAAAATGAGGATTATAATTCTGAAACAAGATTAAAATCTAATTTAGCCCAATTCCAAGGCCTCCTTCCAATTTCCGACATCTCTCTGTTTTGTGTCTCTATGGTGAATTTATTTAATTCATCACACCATCGTCGCCTCGGACCACGAGTCTTAAAAAAAATTAAAAACACGACTGCCCTGCCAAAAACGAACTAAAAAGTTAAAAATCTAAATTAATTTATGTAGAATCTTAACATTTTTATTAAATGATATTTTTTTGTGAATCACTGGATATTGAACTATAGTGTTATATATTTTTGGAATTTACTCATAATTTTCTTGATGATGATTATATAGTTAATCTTATTTTCGATTTTTTTTTCAACTTTAGTCTTTAATGCGGGACTATGGTCACCCCATCGATTTTTTTAAATTTTACTAGCCTATGTCACCCGGAATAAGCTAGGGATTCTAACGATACCTCATTTTTTTTTTAATCATATAGGCCAGCGCTTGGCTGCAATCAGATTTGCTTAAAGTGGTGATGCAGCCTAAGGTGGAGCGCGCTTGCCTAGAAGATGCCTATTCACTCTTGATTTGAAGGTACATACCTATATTAAAATGCGTGATTTGCGCATCAGTTACACTTATCATGGCAACCTTCGAGGGCGAGCTAATAACAGCCCCACGGCAATAAACATTAACTTTCTGATGATGGCATCAGCGATGGTGACACCCGGCGCTATCGCCGCCCTCACCGCCTGACACTGACAGGTCGGTACTCGGTACGCGACCCGGAGACCTTTGGAGGCCTATCTCAAATGATTTTACAACTTAAAATCTTCAAGATGACAAGGAAACTTGGCAATGATTTGTTCTAATGGCTCTGATAGTTAGTTATGATGATTATTTGTGAAATGGTGATAATGAAAAAAAACCCGGCTGAGTTTGTTGTGGGCTGTTCTCAGATCTTCAAGATTAAGTAAATGAGGAAGCTTGGCAATGATTTGATCTAATTTTTGGCAGGCCAGTCCGGTTTTTTAATTTTTTTTAATTATGACTTGTATTTGAAGCGTTTGCTAGCGTTAAAAGCTACCAAGCAGATATTTAGTAGGATCGTAGAAGGTAGGTATTATAAGTATATTCGAGTAAAAGAAACACGTCTGACTCTTAGGCATTTATCGAGAGAGAGGCGATGACAAGTGACATTGACATGCAATTGAACAGATGACACAATATCTTAGCCTACCCGCACTTATGTCTATATTACCCTACATTACAGTAGGTAACAGTACAGAATCTTTACTTATTTTCTAATCCATACTATAATAAGATAAATGCGAAAGTGTCTGTCTGTCTGATACGCTTTCACGGCCCATCTGTTGAAATTTGGTACAGGGGTAGGTTGTTTATGGACATCCCTGTTTTACTCCGATCCCTACTTTTTATCCCGAACAATTCAAGTGTTCCCGCGTCAATCAAAAATTTTTATCGACGCGGATGAAGTCGCGGGCATCATCTAGTATTATAAGTATAACTTGCGAAAGTTTGGATAGATGGATGGATGTTTGTTTGGTAGAGTAGGGTTGATTTACTTTGTTCCACCAAGTTGTTAACTTCCCTGGCGAAGTGAGGCGAGCGTTTGTGATTTTAGAGTGGGAGCCTCCGGCTTTGAATCCTGACAGGGCCAATTTAAGAATTTATAATGTCTGTATGTTCCCTGGCCTAGCCTGATGGGGGGCTGCGACCGAGGCTAGTTACCATCCTACTAGCAAATACCAAGCCTCCCAAGCGATTTTATTTCGGTACGCTGCCGTGTAGAAACTAGAAACCGATTAGGGGTACTTAGGGGTTATTCAAGTAACAGGTTAGCCGTTTATTACCTGGCTTTGTTCAGATCTTAACTGAGATTAGCAAGCTTGTCTGTTGACGTTTTGGCTTGCAAATTCCTTGATGGTTTCTTGCAAGTTTTACTGAAAATAGAAATCTAATTGAAACTGAGAATTGAGATTTGAACCTGCAGCGCCATCTAGTAACAGTTTATGGAGACTTGTGAGTTTATTAAAATTGCATTATGTATCAACAATTTTTAAAATACTTTACCAAATATCTTATTTTATTGACATACTAACTACTTCAAAAATAAAATATAAATTAATAATAAATTATTATGGAAGAAAATATATTAATGTTTTATCCTTCTGCAAGAATCGGAACGTTGCAATACACACCCGAAAATGTCATCACAAACGTCAAGTTTGGCCTTCAATTTCTGGGGAATCTCGCAATTTGTGTGCGATTTGTGAAGATTTTGCAATGTCCGAGTGAAGTGAAACAAGCGAAATCGATGCTGTGACTGCGTAGAGTGATCGTCTTAAAATGACGTCGAGGAGCAAGAGTGCGGTGCGGAGTTACGAGACCGATATTGAGAAGAGTCGCGAAGAGTCTAACTGGAAGAAGGCTGTCGACTTGGCTCTACAGCTCAAGGCCAGGTCTCCACAACATGGTTAGTAGAGATAGCTCATAAATGATCAATTAGAACCTCTCTAATTGTTCCATGCATATAGTTCTTTATAGTTGACTAACAACAAGTTCATACAGAAATTGCAAGTTATATCATCAAAAAATTAACACCTTTACAAGTTAACGATATTATTACGTTATCGAACGTGTACAAATTATAATTTAACGACCTCTAGTTAAATTATTACTTGCATAATTTAACTATAGGTAGTTTTTATACTTTCGCGTCATTATTTCCTGGTAGCTATTGGCTATTGTTTGAAATTTTTATGTGTTAACTCATAAATACATACTCCCACTCATACTTCTTATCATTGTAAAATAAATATTAATCATTGCTTGGAATAACTAAGTTGATGTTCATCAGTTAAAGTCAACTGATACTTTGTGAATATTAAGTAATACTACTTATTATACATTTTAATAGTTTTCAGCCTAATTTGGTCAAGGTTTTCATTTGAAGTATGTATTTATTTTTACTAGCTGAGCCCCCTCAATTTTGTTCATGTGGATTGAACTTTTCTGGTTCCCTGGGAACTAATTAATTTTCTGGGATAAAAAGTAGCTTAAGTCCATCCTATATTATATACTAAATTTCATTGAAATCAGTTGTAAAGATGAGCATAGTATAGTATAGTATAGATTTTATACCTTATATTTTTTAAACTTTGCTCATCATAGGTGAGCAGGAAAAATGTAGATTTGGTATTAATGATGCACTAAAAATTTTAACACAGAAATCAGTTTGTATTATTATCTTACTTGACAAAATTTTTAATAAAAAAAATACAAAATACCTATTCTCATAAGAAGACATTGAGAGAAAATCTTGAGGTGCTAGACAGCCATAGAAACTGCAGTTTAAGCTAAATGTTGCCATGTTGAGGTTAGAATATTAATATCTTATTAAAAACAGTAAGTAACCAAAGATTTTTACCATAATTTTCAACCTCTTACATAAATTTCCACCAAATTTTCAGAGAGCCTCTCACATTTCCTCATCGGCGAGGGCAAGTTGGAAGCTTACCTCGATGAGTGGCCGCCCATCAAGGAGAACATTGAGAGAGCTCAGAGAGAGCTGTCAGAAGCTCGCGGCTACCTGACACTGGCAACTGATGAGGCGGGGAAGAAGGCTGGTGTTGCTTTAGACGCCCATCTGTTACTTGGGAAGCTGAACTTTGCGTGCGGATCGTATGACGATGCGTTGAAGCATTATAAGTTGGCGGAGCTTAATACTTTGACAGAAAAAGAGCTGCCGGTGTAAGTACTATTTTTTTCCTACTACAGGTCAGCCCTTGACTGTAATTTCATGTTAATAATTTATCAATGATGCAGCCTAAGATGGTAGAGGGCTAACCTGTTAGGGGTATGGTATATAAAACCCTACCTCCAATTGGTCCTGCATCACACAGCATCTTCCTGGAAAGCGATATCGCTTCACAGTGTGTCTTTGCTTGTAGGGTGGTAACTAGCTGCGGCTGAAGCCTCCCACCAGGCAAATTTAAGTATTGCTATTTTAATAAAAAAAAACGAGTTTTAATTCGCTATAATCCTACTTCTTTCATTATCATGGACTTCCGCAAAGTAACACCTACTACTATCCAATATTGCTATTTTAACTAACTACTTAGCTGTTTTGTGCAAGTTTGCCCATGTGGGTTTAAGTGTAAAACCTTTGGGCTGTGCATTGTCCGACAGTCTTTCACAGTTCTGTTTTCTAAGTATACTCATACAGTAAAATGATAACCACTGACACACAAACTCACTCACAGTCAGTCAGTGAGTTTGTTTGAGATCAATGCCTAGCTAATCCCTTAAAAAGCAAATTATTGCTTAAAGGTTCCCCTAATAATGTAGAAAGTTTCGATGGATGGGCGGGTGTTTGTTACACACCAGAACGGCTGAATGGATCTGGATGAAACTTGGCACAGAGATAGATTATAGTCCAGAATTATTATATTATAATATTATCTCTGTTTTAAATTTCCTTTCTTTGATTTCTCAGGAAAATAATTCCTCCATCTTATTTCTTATCACAAAATCATTGTAAAATAGAAAAGAACAATATATATTTTTAGCTTCTTTTCATAGACAATAAATAAACATTGATAGGTAACAAAAAGTCATGGCTGCATGAATCACAGCAATACAACATCTGATGTCATGCTAGGTATTATTAGTTTGCATGGGAAATGAAATGGATGAATCAGATTGCAGAATGCCAATTAATTTATCTACTTATCAATTGTTATTGCTTATTTCATGCCAAGATAGTCCTTAAGATATCCATACTAATATGTGTCTGTCTGTCTGCTACGTCTGTTTTGTAACATAGGCAACTTTTTATCCTGGAAAAGTAAGGAGTTCAAAAAACCTTAATCCACACAGACAAAGTCGCGGTCGTCATCTAGTTTAATATAATCTGCAACTAATAATTTGTTAAAACTTAAGAGTCCGAAAATGTTTACTGGAGCCATATTTGGAATGAAATCTGGTTTTTTAGTTACTTAGGCAATTATTGATTTTCGAAACATAAAGTAATATTCATTATCATATTCGAAACATAATTTTCGTTGGTTGATTTGTAACAGGTACACACTTACAGATAAATTAATTATCATATTATAATACACACAATAAAAATGTTAAAACTCATAAAATCATGTACCTAGTTCATTGTATAAAACTGATATTAATAATTCGATTTTATTGATACTGATATGAATAGATTCAGAGGTGCGATTATGTAAGCATTGCCGATCCAATCGTCAAAGTAAAATAAACCATAACATCATTGAACGACGATTTGATCGACAATTCTTACACAATAGGCATGATGACAGTAACGAAGAATCAATGAAATTATAAATTTGTCTAATGAAACAGGATTCATGGATTATAAAAAACGTATTTATTTTTCTATTTCGAGTGAGATTGCTATTTATTTTGATAAAATAAAACTATAAAATACAGCAATCCGCCATATTGAATTAAACACCGAGAAGCGAATGACGTCACAATTGTTTGGTTTCGAGCTTTGACAATCACACTATTGTTTACTGCACACTGCACAGAGTACATTGGTAATAACGATAGTGACGTCACAAACGACGCCATGACACCGGCGAGCGTTTTGGCGTGAACTTTAAAATTTAAATTTCAAATGCTAATTTTATTTACCATACCTTATTTTTCTGCTGAAATAATATATTTTTTCGAAATAGTATATACTTCCGAACATAATCTGACCATTTTTCAAAATCAGTCTTCATGCCTATTGGGGGGCAGATTGCAACATAAACTTCATTATTTGAGCACCTACTTAAAAGTATTTACAAACTTATTCTTCACTTGCTGATGCCCGCGACTTCGTCCGCGTGGATTGAGGTTTCTTGGTTACCGTAACAATAGCCTATGTGTTATTCCAGACAATAATCTACTCTGCTAAATTTCATCCAGATCCGTTCAACCGTTCCTGGCATGATTGTGTAACAAATATCCATCGATCCATCCAAACTTTTGCATTTATAATATTAGTATTAAGTATACTCGTAGATTGTTGTGGCGGTCTTCGCAGTCCGCACATAATCCAATAGATGGCGTTACTAGTACGATTCACGCGACCACGAAGAGCCCAACTCACGATTACGAAAGTATTCTCTGAATTACGTTTATATATATGTCACCGTAAGATTGTAAAAACCGTTAGATTATAATCTAACTCACGAAATTCTAAACTGTCGAAAGATTGTAAACTGTTCAATGATCTGAGTTTCAATTTTTGAAATATTCATTGTATTTACGTTTTCTTGTCTCTTTCTTGTAGGTTAGGTTAGGGTTTGACATAAATATTCAGGTTTTATCGGGTTTAAATACCTATCAGATTACAATCTACTGGAAAACATTGAGTTAAATTCTAATCTTTCGACAGTTTAGAATTTCGCGAGTTAGATTATAATCTAACGGTTTTTACAATCTTACGGTGACATATATACGAGATTCAAAGATGAACGGTCCCTGAGCACAACACTCGCTCGGATGATGATCATCCTATTGTTACGGTCGAGCCATATCACCTGCCCCCGTACATACTTTTGCATTTATAATATTAGTATTAGGTATAGATTGTAAAATTTTTATTCAAATAGACCTGTTACAAGTGCTTATGAATAGTCGAATGAATCTACCACTGGTTCGGAATGCTGTCTGTATCGACCTATTGGTCTTTTGCAGACGCAGTTTGCGTATAGTGGCGGACTCTTACGCCATCAAAGGTCTATAAATATATATATATATTTTTCATTCAAATAGACTTTACAAGTGCTTATGAATAGTGGAATGAATCTACCACCGGTTCGGAATGCCGTTCTGTATCGACCTATTGGTCTGTTACAGGCGCAGTTTGCGTATAGTGGCGGAGTCCTACGCCATCAAGGGTCTCTGCTTGGAGCTGACTGTTCTGCCCGGATCCACCAGCCGGTACAAGCAGGCGGAGCGGGATGCAGAAATGGTAATTAATATGTTTGGAAACATAAAGGAAACACAAGAGTTTGGTATAACTTATGTATTAGCTAGGTAGCTTGACAATGGCATACCCACATAAGTTCACTTTTAATTTAAAGGACAGTGTCCAAATTCGCCTAAGAATCAACAAGGAATTAAAACACACAATAATTCTCAATTATTTTATACCTTTAATTTTAATTACCAGAATTTAACGGACACTTCTTAATAATAATACTGAAAAAATGAGAATTTAATTGATTTCCTGGCCTTTCCCCTACCTCGAATTCTCAAATCACCACTTGAGCGCTGAAAATGTCAAGTAAGAGTTAAGAACCAAAACAGTTTAAACCGCTTAGTGCTACCCGAGAAGGAAAAATAATATTGAAAATGGATTCTTAAAAATACAAACAAGTATATTTTGTCTTAGTGTGCGAGTGAGAGATAAACGCCATCTTATCCATTCTGTTAGTGTTGAGTTTGACAAAGACATTGTTTTATAGAGATGGCAAAAGAAAAAACTATTACTAATACTAAAAAATCGATATTTTTAATTAGTACCAATAATTATTATCCAGTGAAAATACCGACTTACTTTATTTACTAAGTCAACTATACCCAGTTTACTTTTTGTGACAATTGTGTGGTTGGTATTCTTGAAAATAAAAAGTGTAGTTCGATTTAGCTTAAAGCTGAGCTCCGTATAAAAAACGGCCACTATCACCATATAAAATGAACCACCTGGGAGCTAATGGAATAACCTGTGTATCTTGTGTAAACTAAATTAAAAATCTAACCTCAAAATCAAAAATATTATCGGTAATAAATAAATTCTCTGAAGTGTCCGTTGTTTAAATCTACTTTCAGTAGTATTTATGTGTTATTTTGAATCCGTTAATGTATGTTGTATGACTGTTGGTTCTTAGGCGAACTTTGTATGGGCGCTGGTCAATGGCCTTTAATGAACATTGGTGTTTTGAACTATTTTTAGCGAACCTCTGAGTGTTTCAGCAACGAAAGTATATAAATTTATCAGTGATTCTCTCAAATTGGTATAGATTTAGAATTAATCATAATCAGGATTATGATTAATTCTATTAGCGTGTAAAGATAGGGCTGACATATAGGTCACCTACAAAACCTCTTTAAAAACTAGATAAAAAAAAAGAAAAAAGTTAACTTTGTTGATAAACAAAGTAACCAAGTACCCTTACCAAAATACATACCTAAAACATTTCACCACTGCGATATCTACTGTATATGTCACCGTAAGATTGTAAGAACCGTTAGATTATAATCTAACACGCGAAATTGTAAACTGTCGACAGATTGCGAACCGTTCAATGTTCTGAGTGTCAATTTTTGAAATATTCACTGTATTTACGTTTTCTTGTCTGTTTCTTGTAGGTTAGGCCCTTCGACATAAATAATCAGGTAGTGCCCGGCCTGCGTCGGCAGTTTACAATTTCACGAGTTAGAGTATAATCTAACGGTTTTTACAATCTTACGGTGACATATACCTGGAATCATAGAATGTTCATCGATTTATAAGAATAGAATAGAATGGAATAATTTATTTGCGAGAATGTGGTACAATTATAAGGTCTTAAAATTATTGGAACGAAGTTCCTTAGCGCGTTGCGAAAGGGGGCTGGACGGAAAAAATTTGAACCAAAAGTTGTAACGACACTTTTTCCTATAGTTGTAAGCCGTGCGGCGTGCGCGTATTTCTGTCTCTCTCTCTCATAGAAAGCAAGCCAGTTATTTTCGTTTCGTCTTTCTATGTCGCATTGAACAGTGTGGTGTCGCGACGATTATTTTTACATTATATTTGTTAATAATAAAAAAAATATGATTATAACTTAACAAAAAAAAATATTACAATTCTTTCACTAATCAATCGAAAGGAACTTCGTCCCATTCTGGTGTCCTTTGACACCTCAAGTTTTTTTTTGCGCTGCCGCATTCAACCATTTCATTAGTGTGCAAATTTTATCCGATTTACAATTAATAATTCAACAATTCAACAAAATATAGACGTGATAACACCTTCACACACTGAGCCTGATCTTTTTCGACGCGATAACGTCTTATTATAAATCTATATTTATAAGACGTTATCGCGTCGAAAAAGATCAGGCTCAGTGTGTGAAGGTGTTCGATCCCTCAGATCCGCAGCTTCGAAGTGTCGTCCGAGCTGTAACGTGACACTTTTTCGTGCGTGCTCGGTCCGCGCTCTCACTTGCACGCTCAGGCTCAGCCGTAGCGTCCATAACGTGACACTTTTTCGTGTGTGCCCGTTCCGCGCTCTCACTCGCACGCTCAGGCTCAGCCGTAGCGTCCGTAACGTGACACTTTCGTGCGTGCTGCCGGTGTCCATCGATATATAAGACGTTATCACGTCAAAAAAGTCCTACCAAAGAACATACTAAAAAGTAAAAATCTAAATTAATCTAGTTAAATAGAATCTTGTTCACTTCTTTATTATTTTTATTGAGGGCTAATTTTTCAATCGTCAGATAAAGTTTGTCAGAGGAATAAATTTGACGTTTTGACAGGTTATGTATTGAAAATCCGAAAAATCGGCTCTAAATTATATATATTTTTGTGAATCACTGGATATTGAACTATAGTGTTGTATATGTCACCGTAAGATTGTAAAAACTGTTAGATTATAATCTAACTCGCGAAATTCTAAACTGTCGAAAGATTGTAAACTGTTGAATGTTCCGAGTGTCAATTTTAGAAATATTCATTGTATTTATATTTTCTTGTCTGTTTCTTGTAAGTTAGGTTAGGGTTCGACATAAATAATCAAGTAGTTAGGTTTTATCGGGTTTAAATACCTATCAGATTACAATCTACCGGAAAATAATGCGTTAAATTCTAATCTTTCGACAGTTTAGAATTTCGCGAGTTAGATAATAATCTAACGGTTGTTACAATCTTACGGTGACATATATATATTTTTTTTAAGTTCATCAGTTTTTTTTTTCTCTTTTGGCAAAGTTTAATAACTATAAAAAGATCAGGTTCAACGTATGAAGGTGTCCGCCCCCTCAGATCCGCAGCTTCGAAGTGTCGTCGGAGCTGAGCCTGCTGTACCTGCAGAGGGCGGGCGCGGCGGCCCCGGCGGGGGCGGGTGCTACGCTCGAGACTGCTCTACAGCGGGCGCCCTTGCTGCACATGCGAGCGGGCAGGCTGCAGGCCGCTATCGACAGGTATAGGGAGAGGGGTCGCGGTCTTCGCAGTCCGCACATTACCCAATAGATGGCGCCACTAGTAGCGCACGAAGAACCTGAATCGCGATTACGAGGTGGTCTCTGATTTACGCTATATATACGACCTTTAAAGATGAACGGTCGAACGGTTGGTCGGTGGTCCCCGAGCGGAACACCCGCTCGGAGGATGATCATGCTTTGTTGCGGTCGAGCCATCGCAGTCCGCACATAATCCAATAGATGGCGCCACTAGTAGCGCACGAAGAACCTGAATCGCGATTACGAGGTGGTCTCTGAATTACGCTATATATACGACCTCCAAAGTTGGACGGTGAGACCGGTGGTCCTCGAGCACAACACGCGCTCGGAGGCTGATCATCCTCTGTTGCGGTCGAGCCATATTACCTGCTCCCGTTCAAGGGTATTAGAGCTTAGAGCCACCACGCTGCTCCAATGCGGGTTGGCGGGCTTTAACGACTATTATCATGTCAGTGATAATAACTGGGACCGACGGCTTAACGTGCTCTCCGAGGCATGGGGGTGAAACACTGCCAACTTCCTAACTCCGGGCTAGTACTGAGGATTTCTTAGTTATGACGACCTGTGTGGCACCCTTGGTGCACATACGAGCGGGCAGGCTGCAGGCCGCCATCGACAGGTATAACCAATATACGTCATTGCCACACAGACCTCCACTCTCATAGGAGAGAGGGTGTGGCGGTCTTCGCAGTCCGCACATTACCCAATAGATGGCGCCACTAGTAGCGCGCGAAGAACCTGAGTCGCGATTACGAGGTGGTCTCTGAATTGCGCTATATATACAACCTCCAAAGTTGGACGGTGAGACCAGTGGTCCTCGAGCACAACACGCGCTCGGAGGATGATCATCCTCTGTTGCGGTCGAGCCATATTATCACCTGCTCCCGTACAAGGGTATTAGAGCTTAGACCCGCACCGACGCGGGTTTGCGGGCTTTAAACGACTATTATCATGTTAGTGATAATAACCGGGACCGACGGCTTAACGGGCTCTTCGTGGCACCGGGGCGAAACACTGCTAACTTCCTAACTCCGGGCTCTAACTGAGGATTTCTTAATTATGACGACCTGTGTGGCACCCTTGGTGCACATACGAGCGGGCAGGCTGCAGGCGGCCATCGACAGGTGACTATAACAACCTAGTGGCTCCTAGTGGTTCCCCCGAACTGAGACCTCGCGGTATCCATCGACAGGTGACTGTAATATATTATTTCTAAAAAATGATATGAAATGTGCACATTTCATACCCTGTAAATGAGTTCGAAAGTTAAACTTCACGGCCTAGGCCAGTAAAGAATGTATGTATTTTCATTACATATCATAAGTCTAGTTTGAATTTGGAATCTTTCTTCCTGAATATCTTGTAACTTGTTATAATGTTCTTTGGCCTAAATAGTTTAAATTTGGAACTCTACCGTATTACGCGTTCAGCACTCACAGCGCAAAAAAATATATTTAAAAAAAAAGTCACTTGTTTAATGACCGGGAGAGCGTTTCTGGTCTCGTATATAGCCGGTCTAACTAACACTCGACCAGAAAACGCGTACTTCCCGGTCTCGCGATGTAATGTACTATTAATAATAGTACGATGACAAACGAGGACAATTTTGACGATGTAAACAATGCAATATCACACGTATCACACTGGTTCACTGTCAGTAATTTGTTATTGAATGCTAAGAAACCAAGTGCTTAGAATTTGTTCTACCTAATATAAAGAATATTGATAAAACTATTATGATAAATGGAGAAGCACTAAAAATGGAGAACTCCACAGTTTTCTTGGGGGTCACCTTGGATAATAACCTTCATTAGAGACATAGAGACACTAGCACGAAAACGTAGCTCGGCTGCTTTAGCTGTCAGGAAAATTAGACAGTTTACCGATATTGAAACGGCTAGACTTGTCTACTTTGCTTACTTCCACAGTGTCATGTCGTACGGCATTTTATTGTGGGGCAGAGCAGCTGATATCCAATCCATTTTTATATTGCAGAAATGAGCCATCCGTTCTATTTATAAACTCGGATCACGCGTATCACTTCGTGATAAATTTACTAAATTTCGTTGTTGTACAACGTATAAAAATTTGTGCACTACCTACAAAAAAAAACACTGTATATATGTCACCGTAAGATTGTAAAAACCGTTAGATTACAATCTAACTCGCGAAATTGTAAACTGTCACCCTAGGTACCGCGAGATGCTAACGGCGGTGGAGTCTGTGTCCACGCAGTCACTGCGGCTCACGCTCGCCCGGCAGCTGGCCGAGGTGCTCATGCGGGGAGTCACGGGACAGGTATATAGTAACTATCATTTTTCTTCCAATTTTTTTTTTAAATTGAAAATATTACAATAGAACTTAATGCTATTCCAATTCTAGCATAATTAATCATCATGCCAGCCAAGTAATTATTTTGCATCATATCTATTTATTTTGCAAATCTATTTATATAAAATATAGTAAGATCCCAGAGCGATCAGACATAACTTATTTTCGCATAGATGAAACCTTAGGTTCTCAGTAGCGTTTCATGTTCTTTGAATACCTGCTTGCTTGTGGAGCCCGCCTTGTGACACCTGGTCAGGGATCAGGTAAGAAAGGTAACTAAAAATAAGAGCTACTTAACTTAAATTTATATGGGACATTGCAGGGAGTTACAACATGCTTTTTGACGTCCAAGCATCTTTGAACTCCCCAAACAGGTCGAAATATACGTTTGACAAACTATTACGATTTCCTAAAACAATCGGGGGTAGGTCGTGTTTTCGTTGTAGATCTAATAGCGCCATCTGTTATCGTATGTAGTGACCTCAAAATATTCCCCGCCAGGTGTACAAGGCGCCTCAAAAGGCGTCGCCTCCTCAGCCGCAGGGCACGCGGACTCTAGACCTAATTGTCTTAGCAAATCGTAATCATTAGACAGCACAAAAAGAATTACTCGAACTGTTTAGGGAGTTCAAACATGCTTTTTGACGTGCAGGCATGTATGAACTCCCCAAATAGTCGAATTATACGTTTGACAGAGGATTACAATTTCCTAAAACAATTGAGGGTAGGTCGTGTTTTCGTCGTAGATCTGATAGCGCCATCTGTTATCGTATGTAGTGACTCCACAACATTCCCCCCAGGTGTACAAGGCGCCTCAAAAGGCGTCGCCTCCTCAGCCGCAGGGCACGCGGACTCTAGACCTAATTGTCTTAGCAAATCGTAATTATTAGACAGCATAAAAAGAATTACTCGAACTGTTTAGGGAGTTCAAACATGCTTTTTGACGTGTAGGCATCTATTAACTCCCCGAACAGGTCGATTTATACGTTTGACAGAGGATTACGATTTCCTAAAATCGGGGGTAGGTCGTAGATCTAATAGCGCCATCTGTTATCGTGTGTAGTGACTCCACAACATTCCCCCCAGGTGTACAAGGCGCCTCAAAAGGCGTCGCCTCCTCAGCCGCAGGGCACGCGGACTCTAGACCTAATTGTCTTAGCAAATCGTAATTATTAGACAGCATAAAAAGAATTACTCGAACTGTTTAGGGAGTTCAAACATGCTTTTTGATGTGCAGGCATGTATGAACTCCCCAAATAGTCGAATTATACGTTTGACAGAGGATTACGATTTCCTAAAACAATCGAGGGTAGGTCGTGTTTTCGTCGTAGATCTGATAGCGCCATCTGTTATCGTATGTAGTGACCCCAAAACATTCTCCCCCAGGTGTACAAAGCGCCTCAGAAGGCGTCGCCTCCTCAGCCGCAGGGCACGCGGACTCTAGACCCCATTGTCTATGGAAATCGTAATCATTAGACAGCTTAAAAAGAATTACTTGAACTGTTTAGGGAGTTCAAACATGCTTTTTGACGTGTAGGCATCTATTAACTCCCCGAACAGGTCGATTTATACGTTTGACAGAGGATTACGATTTCCTAAAATCGGGGGTAGGTCGTAGATCTAATAGCGCCATCTGTTATCGTGTGTAGTGACTCCACAACATTCCCCCCAGGTGTACAAGGCGCCTCAGGCGTCTTCACCTCCTCAGCCGCAGGGCACGCGAACTCTAGACCCAATTGTCTAAGCAAATCGTAATCATTAGACAGCTTGAAAAAAATAACTCGAACTGTTTAGGGAGTTCAAACATGCTTTTTGACGTGCAGGCATATAGGGACTCCCCAAACAGGTCGATTTATACCTTTGACAGACGATTACGATTAACTAAATTCGGGGGTAGGTCGTAGATCTAGTAGCGCCATCTGTTATCGTGTGTAGTGACTCCACAACATTCCCCCCCCAGGTGTACAAGGCGCCTCAGGCGTCTTCGTCTCCTCAGCCTCAGGGCACTTTGTCTCGTCGTCGAGATGACCACTCGGCCGAGGGGCCGTGGAAACCCAAGAAGTATACCGGCATCAATCAGGTGACTGCTTTGTTTGATGTTTTGAGAGAGACAACTAAACCTAACCTAAACCTAACCAAAACCTAACCAAAACCTAACCTAAACCTAACCTAACCTAAACCTAACCTAAACCTAACCTAAACCTAACCTAAACCTATTGACGTTTAGGTGACGCTTGGGAGAGTAATGAATGATAACGTTAGAAAAAAAGAAGCCTTTACTTGGGTGGTACAAATAAATCAAAAATGAAAAAAAAAATAGAAATAACGTTAACTCTGTTATTAATATTATAATTGCGAAGGTTTAGGTGGATGGATGGATGTTTGTTCACATCAGAAAGGCTGAACGGATCTGAATGAAATTTGGCATAGAGATAGATTATAGTCTTGAATAACTCTCTAAATAATAGTTCTCACCCAACATACAGTAAATGTACTTATTTATATATTTTTGGTGGGCTTTTTTCTGCAAGACTTATAACTTGACCAACTAACGTCAAGATGTCGAACTCGGGTGTCGGTGTGCGCGTGCATCGAAAAAGAACACTTTTTCCCTAACGCGCCAAAAGATGTATAACTTCAAAAACAACAATTATTATATTACTGTAAAAATGTTTTTATTCATCAATAAAGCCTATGATTATGATTATGATATTGCCTGGTGGGAGGCTTCGGCTGTAGCTAGTTACCACCATACCAGCAAAACGTGCCGCCAAGCGATTTAGCGTTCCGGTACGATGCCGTGTAGAAACCAACCAGGGGTGTAGGCTTAATATAACTGCCATGCACCTAACAGGTAAGCCCGCTACCATCTTAGACTGCATCATCACTTACCGTGAGGTGAGATCGCAGTCAAGGGGCAAAAAAAAAGATTATGAATTTATTAGTTTTTGACATCATCCCCATTGTTCCCCGTGTTCCGTTCCCCCCAGTTCGTCCCCCGCAACGAGTACGAGGAGGTGGTCCTACTGCTGCTGGTGGGCGAGGCGATGGCGGTCCGAGACGCCGTGCTGTCTCAGAGCGCGGAGTTCGAGGCGGCGCGGGTCCACTCCCTGCAGAACGCCATGGCCGTGGTGGACCTACTGGCGCTGGCCAGCGTGCGGTGGGGACAACTGGCGCTCGTTCTAGAGGTGAGGCATCCCATAACACCCCACACATACCACCACCACCCACCACTACACTCCACTCTCATACGAGAGAGGGAATTAGAGCTTAGACCCCACCTGGCCGTTGTGGACCTACTGGCGCTGGCCAGCGTGCGGTGGGGACAACTGGCGCTCGTTCTAGAGGTGAGGCATCCCATAACACCCCACACATACCACCACCACCCACCACTACACTCCACTCTCATACGAGAGAGGGAATTAGAGCTTAGACCCCACCTGGCCGTTGTGGACCTACTGGCGCTGGCCAGCGTGCGGTGGGGACAACTGGCGCTCGTTCTAGAGGTGAGGCATCCCATAACACCCCACACATACCACCACCACCCACCACTACACTCCACTCTCATACGAGAGAGGGAATTAGAGCTTAGACCCCACCTGGCCGTTGTGGACCTACTGGCGCTGGCCAGCGTGCGGTGGGGACAACTGGCGCTCGTTCTAGAGGTGAGGCATCCCATAACACCCCACACATACCACCACCACCCACCACTACACTCCACTCTCATACGAGAGAGGGAATTAGAGCTTAGACCCCACCTGGCCGTTGTGGACCTACTGGCGCTGGCCAGCGTGCGGTGGGGACAACTGGCGCTCGTTCTAGAGGTGAGGCATCCCATAACACCCCACACATACCACCACCACCCACCACTACACTCCACTCTCATACGAGAGAGGGAATTAGAGCTTAGACCCCACCTGGCCGTTGTGGACCTACTGGCGCTGGCCAGCGTGCGGTGGGGACAACTGGCGCTCGTTCTAGAGGTGAGGCATCCCATAACACCCCACACATACCACCACCACCCACCACTACACTCCACTCTCATACGAGAGAGGGAATTAGAGCTTAGACCCCACCTGGCCGTTGTGGACCTACTGGCGCTGGCCAGCGTGCGGTGGGGACAACTGGCGCTCGTTCTAGAGGTGAGGCATCCCATAACACCCCACACATACCACCACCACCCACCACTACACTCCACTCTCATACGAGAGAGGGAATTAGAGCTTAGACCCCACCTGGCCGTTGTGGACCTACTGGCGCTGGCCAGCGTGCGGTGGGGACAACTGGCGCTCGTTCTAGAGGTGAGGCATCCCATAACACCCCACACATACCACCACCACCCACCACTACACTCCACTCTCATACGAGAGAGGGAATTAGAGCTTAGACCCCACCTGGCCGTTGTGGACCTACTGGCGCTGGCCAGCGTGCGGTGGGGACAACTGGCGCTCGTTCTAGAGGTGAGGCATCCCATAACACCCCACACATACCACCACCACCCACCACTACACTCCACTCTCATACGAGAGAGGGAATTAGAGCTTAGACCCCACCTGGCCGTTGTGGACCTACTGGCGCTGGCCAGCGTGCGGTGGGGACAACTGGCGCTCGTTCTAGAGGTGAGGCATCCCATAACACCTCACACATACCACCACCACCCACCACTACACTCCACTCTCATACGAGAGAGGGAATTAGAGCTTAGACCCCACCTGGCCGTTGTGGACCTACTGGCGCTGGCCAGCGTGCGGTGGGGACAACTGGCGCTCGTTCTAGAGGTGAGGCATCCCATAACACCTCACACATACCACCACCACCCACCACTACACTCCACTCTCATACGAGAGAGGGAATTAGAGCTTAGACCCCACCTGGCGGTTGTGGACCTACTGGCGCTGGCCAGCGTGCGGTGGGGACAACTGGCGCTCGTTCTAGAGGTGAGGCATCCCATAACACCTCACACATACCACCACCACCCACCACTACACTCCACTCTCATACGAGAGAGGGAATTAGAGCTTAGACCCCACCTGGCCGTTGTGGACCTACTGGCGCTGGCCAGCGTGCGGTGGGGACAACTGGCGCTCGTTCTAGAGGTGAGGCATCCCATAACACCTCACACATACCACCACCACCCACCACTACACTCCACTCTCATACGAGAGAGGGAATTAGAGCTTAGACCCCACCTGGCCGTTGTGGACCTACTGGCGCTGGCCAGCGTGCGGTGGGGACAACTGGCGCTCGTTCTAGAGGTGAGGCATCCCATAACACCTCACACATACCACCACCACCCACCACTACACTCCACTCTCATACGAGAGAGGGAATTAGAGCTTAGACCCCACCTGGCCGTTGTGGACCTACTGGCGCTGGCCAGCGTGCGGTGGGGACAACTGGCGCTCGTTCTAGAGGTGAGGCATCCCATAACACCTCACACATACCACCACCACCCACCACTACACTCCACTCTCATACGAGAGAGGGAATTAGAGCTTAGACCCCACCTGGCCGTTGTGGACCTACTGGCGCTGGCCAGCGTGCGGTGGGGACAACTGGCGCTCGTTCTAGAGGTGAGGCATCCCATAACACCTCACACATACCACCACCACCCACCACTACACTCCACTCTCATACGAGAGAGGGAATTAGAGCTTAGACCCCACCTGGCCGTTGTGGACCTACTGGCGCTGGCCAGCGTGCGGTGGGGACAACTGGCGCTCGTTCTAGAGGTGAGGCATCCCATAACACCCCACACATACCACCACCACCCACCACTACACTCCACTCTCATACGAGAGAGGGAATTAGAGCTTAGACCCCACCTGGCCGTTGTGGACCTACTGGCGCTGGCCAGCGTGCGGTGGGGACAACTGGCGCTCGTTCTAGAGGTGAGGCATCCCATAACACCCCACACATACCACCACCACCCACCACTACACTCCACTCTCATACGAGAGAGGGAATTAGAGCTTAGACCCCACCTGGCCGTTGTGGACCTACTGGCGCTGGCCAGCGTGCGGTGGGGACAACTGGCGCTCGTTCTAGAGGTGAGGCATCCCATAACACCTCACACATACCACCACCACCCACCACTACACTCCACTCTCATACGAGAGAGGGAATTAGAGCTTAGACCCCACCTGGCCGTTGTGGACCTACTGGCGCTGGCCAGCGTGCGGTGGGGACAACTGGCGCTCGTTCTAGAGGTGAGGCATCCCATAACACCTCACACATACCACCACCACCCACCACTACACTCCACTCTCATACGAGAGAGGGAATTAGAGCTTAGACCCCACCTGGCCGTTGTGGACCTACTGGCGCTGGCCAGCGTGCGGTGGGGACAACTGGCGCTCGTTCTAGAGGTGAGGCATCCCATAACACCTCACACATACCACCACCACCCACCACTACACTCCACTCTCATACGAGAGAGGGAATTAGAGCTTAGACCCCACCTGGCCGTTGTGGACCTACTGGCGCTGGCCAGCGTGCGGTGGGGACAACTGGCGCTCGTTCTAGAGGTGAGGCATCCCATAACACCTCACACATACCACCACCACCCACCACTACACTCCACTCTCATACGAGAGAGGGAATTAGAGCTTAGACCCCACCTGGCCGTTGTGGACCTACTGGCGCTGGCCAGCGTGCGGTGGGGACAACTGGCGCTCGTTCTAGAGGTGAGGCATCCCATAACACCTCACACATACCACCACCACCCACCACTACACTCCACTCTCATACGAGAGAGGGAATTAGAGCTTAGACCCCACCTGGCCGTTGTGGACCTACTGGCGCTGGCCAGCGTGCGGTGGGGACAACTGGCGCTCGTTCTAGAGGTGAGGCATCCCATAACACCTCACACATACCACCACCACCCACCACTACACTCCACTCTCATACGAGAGAGGGAATTAGAGCTTAGACCCCACCTGGCCGTTGTGGACCTACTGGCGCTGGCCAGCGTGCGGTGGGGACAACTGGCGCTCGTTCTAGAGGTGAGGCATCCCATAACACCTCACACATACCACCACCACCCACCACTACACTCCACTCTCATACGAGAGAGGGAATTAGAGCTTAGACCCCACCTGGCCGTTGTGGACCTACTGGCGCTGGCCAGCGTGCGGTGGGGACAACTGGCGCTCGTTCTAGAGGTGAGGCATCCCATAACACCTCACACATACCACCACCACCCACCACTACACTCCACTCTCATACGAGAGAGGGAATTAGAGCTTAGACCCCACCTGGCCGTTGTGGACCTACTGGCGCTGGCCAGCGTGCGGTGGGGACAACTGGCGCTCGTTCTAGAGGTGAGGCATCCCATAACACCTCACACATACCACCACCACCCACCACTACACTCCACTCTCATACGAGAGAGGGAATTAGAGCTTAGTCCCCACCTGGCCGTTGTGGACCTACTGGCGCTGGCCAGCGTGCGGTGGGGACAACTGGTGCTCGTTCTAGAGGTGAGGCATTCCATAACACCCCACACATACCACCACCACCCACCACTACACTCCACTCTCATACGAGAGAGGGAATTAGAGCTTAGACCCCACCTGGCCGTTGTGGACCTACTGGCGCTGGCCAGCGTGCGGTGGGGACAACTGGCGCTCGTTCTAGAGGTGAGGCATCCCATAACATCCCACACATACCACCACCACCCACCACTACACTCCACTCTCATACGAGAGAGGGAATTAGAGCTTAGACCCCACCTGGCCGTTGTGGACCTACTGGCGCTGGCCAGCGTGCGGTGGGGACAACTGGCGCTCGTTCTAGAGGTGAGGCATCCCATAACATCCCACACATACCACCACCACCCACGACTACAGTACTACAATAACAAACAAAATATTACCATACGTGAAATTCTATGCTACATGATCACTGAGTATTTTCTTAAAAGCAGTATATGAGTCATGAAATATGTCGATGTTTACCACTATAGCCCATTAACGTCCCACTGCTGGGCACAGGTCTCCACTCTCAATACTCTCATAGGAGAATTCCAATGCGGGTTGGCTGGCTTCAAACAAACGTAACTCATTAATTACCCATTAATTTGACGACCTCCCTGGCGCAGTGTTGAGTGCTGTTGTCTTAACCGGCGGAGGTCCTGGGTTAGTTCCCCGGCAGGGTCAATTTGGGAATTTATTATTTCTGAATTTTCCCTGGTCTGACCTGGTGGGAGGCTTCACGGATTTAGTGTTCCGGTATGAAGCCATATAGAAACCGATAAGGGGTATGGGTTTAATATAACTGCCATGCCCTAAACATGTTAGTCCGCTTACCATCAGGAGAAATCTTAGTCAAGGGTTTACTTGTAGTGGATAAAAAAAACCTCATGTTGATTTGCACGTCTCATGGTACCCATTAATCTCATCTTGATTTGCACGTCTCATTTTACCCATTAACCTCATGTTGATTTGCACGTCTCATGTTATACATTAATCTCATGATTTGCACGTCTCATGTTACCCATTAATCTCATGATTTGCACGTCTCATGTTACCCATTAATCTCATCTTGATTTGCACGTCTCATTTTACCCATTAACCTCATGTTGATTTGCACGTCTCGTGTTACCCATTAATCTCATGATTTGCACGTCTCATGTTACCCATTAATCTCATGTTCATTTGATATCTCACGTTACCCATTAACCTCATGTTGATTTGGTATCTCATATGACCCATTAATCTCATGTTGATTTGATATCTCACGTTACCCATTAACCTCATGTTGATTTGATATCTCATATTACCCATTAATCTCATGTTGATTTGATATGTCACGTTACCCATTAATCTCAAGATTTGCACGTCTCGTGTTACCCATTAATTTCATGTGGTTATTCTTATGTGAAACTACCTAATGCCCGCGACTTTGTCTGCGTGGATCGAGGTTTTTTGGGTTCCCGCGGGAACTCCTCAATTTTCCGGGATAAAAAGTAATATATAAGTAAGTATAATCTATGTCTGTGCCAAATTTCAGCCAGATCCGTTCAACCGTTGGGGCGTGATTGAGTTACAGACATCCATACATCCATCCAAAGTTTCGCATTTATAATATTAGTAAGATAAGTTATAATATATATCTGTGTCAAATTTCAGCCAGATCCGGGGCGAGATTGTGTAACAAACAGCCATGCATCCATACATCCACACATCCATCCAAAGTTTCGCATTTATAATATTAGACATCCATACATTCATACATCCATACATCCATCCAAAGTATCGCATTTATAATATTAGACATCCATAAATTCATACATCCATACATCCATACATCTATCCAAAGGTTTGCATTTATAATATTAGACATCCATACATTCATACATCCATACATCCATACATCCATCCAAAGGTTTGCATTTATAATATTAGACATCCATACATTCATACATCCATACATTCATACATCCATACATCCATACATCCACACATCCATCCAAAGTTTCGCATTTATAATATTAGACATCCATACATTCATACATCCATACATCCATCCAAAGGTTTGCATTTATAATATTAGACATCCATAAATTCATACATCCATACATCCATACATCTATCCAAAGGTTTGCATTTATAATATTAGACATCCATACATTCATACATCCATACATCCATCCAAAGGTTTGCATTTATAATATTAGACATCCATAAATTCATACATCCATACATCCATACATCTATCCAAAGGTTTGCATTTATAATATTAGACATCCATACATCCATACATCCATCCAAAGGTTCGCATTTATAATATTAGTATGATAACTGATGGTCGATCGCCGCAGTCGCTGGAGCGCGCGATGAAGTTCTCGTTCGGCTGCGGCCACATCTGGCGGCAGCGAGCCCTGGCCACAGCGGCCGCGGCGCGGAGCCCGCCCGCCGCCACCGCGCTGCTGCCCGCCGCGCCCAAGCCGCTGCATCCCGGTACGTGGCCGCTGTTATTGCACGTCATTTTTTTTTTTTTTTTTTTTTTAAATTTTAATTATGCTTAATAAGAACACAAAATATACTTCACTCACGTTGAGAATTAATTACAGATTAAAATTGAATGGTGTAACAACCATACTTAACCACTTTAATTACTATGCCATCCAATAGATGGCGCCACCAGTATATTGTCTCGTGCTAGCGTTTGGCATTGTAAGATAATATAAGACCCCGCATGTAACAACGATCGACATCCAATTAGGGCTTCTTTTAGTAGTTGTGATAAGCTTCGACGGTGCATCAGGTCATAGCAGAACACCCTTGAACTATCACTGAAACACGCATTAGTCGGTGCATTAGCCTATGGCCGAACGCCCTCGATAGTCCATTAACTAATAACCACTAGAATTGTCAACCCGAGTGTCTTTGTTCGTCCTCCCAGCCTCCGCCACAACAATGTGATTTTATTATTTTTCTTCGGTCTAAAGACATTTATTATACTCAATAAGAACACAACAATTGTTCACTCACATTGAGAATTAATTACAGATTAAAATTGAATGGTGTAACAACCATACTTAACCACTTTAATTACTATGCCATCCAATAGATGGCGCCACCAGTATATTGTCTCGTGCTAGCGTTTGGCATTGTAAGATAATATAAGACCCCGCATGTAACAACGATCGACATCCAATTAGGGCTTCTTTTACTAGTTGATAACACCATTGGGCGGCGCGGCGAACGCCCTCGTTAGTCCATTTATACACTTAATGACAGTAACCAAGAATCAATGAAATTATGAATTTATCTAATGAAATAGGATTCATGGATTATAAAAAACGTATTCATTTTTCTATTTCGAATGAGATTGCTATTTATTTTAATAAAATAAAATTATAAAATGCAGCAATCCGCCATATTAGATTAAACACCAAGAAGCGAATGACGTCACAATTGTTTGTTTTCGAGCTTTGACAATCGCACTAATGTTTACTGCGCACTGCACAGAGTACATTGGTAAAAACAACAGTGACGTCACAAACGACGCCATGACACCGGCGAGCGTTTTGGCGTGAAATTTTTAATATTTAAATTTCAAATGCCAATTTTATCTACCAAACCTTATTTTTCTGCTGAAATAAGATATTTTTTCGAAATAGTGGATACTTCCGAACATAATCTGACCATTTTTCAATCAGTCATCATGCCTATTAATTACAAATTAAAATTTTATGTGATTTTTTTTTGTTCACTTTAAAAACATTTATTATACTCAATAAGAACACAAAAAATAATTCACTCACATTGAGAATTAATTACAAATAAAAAGATGTGATTTATTTTTTCTTCGCTTTAAAGATACTCAATAAGAACACAAAAAATAATTCACTCACATTGAGAATTAATTACAAATAAAAAGATGTGATTTATTTTTTCTTTGCTTTAAAGATACTCAATAAGAGCACAAAAAATAGTTCACTCACATTGAGAATTGATTACAAATTAAAATTTAATGTAATTTTTTTTCTTCGCTTTAAAGACATTTATTATACTCAATAAGAACACAAAAAATAGTTTACTCACATTGAGAATTCATTACAAATTAAAATTTAGTAAGCACGTTATCTAGGTTAATATCATATTACGTTATAGTTAAATGTTAAAGTTACAGGTCAATTATGAAGGCAGTCAGAAAAACTGAAGTATACGATGTTCTGTTTACAAAAACTGGTTATGTAGGGGCGATGTTCTTTATATTTTATTTACTAGAGGTTGCCCGCGCATGTTAAAGATGTCTGATAGTCTCTATGTGTAGCGTAATAGGCCTATAAAGCCTTTAATGATACTGTAACTATCATTAAAGGCTTTATAAGCCAACGACCTCAATTTACATAGACGGGCCCTGTCAAACAAAGAATGTGGACCTATTTTGCTAATGCCATCTACTCTGCAAAGCGGGACAGCGCTATGGTGGGGACAAGGACAGGGCTATACATGTTAGGAGCGTGCTCTAAATGTTGGACGCCCAATTTTTTTCTATGAAAGCGCCCATCTAGTACCTACATATATATCGATGTTATAAGCCCATTACGCTACACTTTTGCATGATACTGTAACTAACTGCCTCGTTTGTCTAGCGGTTGACATGTTCGACTGCAGCCGACAAGGTCCCGGGTTCGAGTCCCGGGTCGGGCCATAATTGAGTATTGGGTTTTTCTGATTAGAAATTCTCAGTACTAGCCCGGAGTCAGGATGTTGGCCCGTGCCTCGGAGAGCTCGTTAAGCCGTCGGTCCCGGTTATTATCACTAACATGATAATACTCATTGAAGCCCGCCAACCCGTATTGGAGCAGCGTGGTGGCTTTAAGCTCTAATACCCTTGTACGGGAGCAGGTGATGTGGCTCGACCGCATCATGGGATGATCATCTTCCGAGATGTTGCAGTGCTCGGGGACCACCGGTCCAAACGTTCATCTTTGGAGGTCGTATATATAGCGTAATAGGCATGATGACAGTAACCAAGAATCAATGAAATTATGAATTTATCTAATGAAATAGGATTCATGGATTATAAAAAACGTATTTATTTTTCTGTTTCGAGTGAGATTGCTGTTTATTTTGATGAAATAAAACTATAAAATACAGCAATCCGCCATGATGGATTAAACACCAAGAAGCGAATGACGTCACAATTGTTTGTTTTCGAGCTTTGACAATCACGCAGAGTAGGTACATTGATAAAAACAATAGTGACGTCACAAACGACGCCATGACACCGGCTAGCGTTTTGCGGTGAATTTTAAAATTTAAATTTCAAATGCCAATTTTATCTACAAAAGCTTATTTTTCTGCTGAAATAAGATATTTTCTCGAAATAGTAGATACTTTCGAACATAATCTGACCATTTTTCAAAATCAGTCATCATGCCTATTCAGAGACCACCTCGTAATCGCGACTCAGGTTCTTCGTGCGCTACTAGTGGCGCCATCTATTGGGTTATGTGCGGACTGCGACGACCGCGACACCCTCTCTCCTATGAGAGTGGAGGCCTGTGCCCAGCAGCGGGACGTTAAGAGGCCGGTGATCGCCGCTCGCAATTTCTATTCAACCCGCAAATTGCCGGTATATTGCTATCTCTATTTGGCTGTTGACACATGATCGCGTGCAAACGCGATAGCAATATGAGCGTACAGAATTTGTTATACGTTTAGTCTTGTTGCGTAAATACCAAAAATGATGAATGATAACTTGTTGTGTTTTTCACTTCGTGTTGTTATACGGGAACTTGACAATATAGGCTATGCTCCTGGTCAATTAGTACGTAACATATCGTCGGTTTTAATATGATACAAATAAGGAGAAAACATGTCATTCATGTCGTAAAAACGAGCAAAACGCTATGCGCTTACATTTAATTTTGGGAAAATATTTTGAAAACATAATTATCCAGGGGCCTAGATAAATACAAGTTCAATCTTAATAATCGCATGATCTGGTGGAAATATTCTCGAATTACGAATCATTTTGGTATTACGTTTGTATGGGCAATTCACTCTCCGCTGGCACCTTAATGGGCTGTAGTGGCGGTGGTGGTTACTGTAACTCTCGCACGCAGGTACGGGCGCGTGGAACGCGAGCGTGCGTGCGTTGTGCGTGTCGCGTCGCAGCGCGCCGTTGCTCAAAGACGACGCGTCGCTGCGTCTGTTGGCGGCCAACACGTGCTACCGCGCCGGATGGGTGAGAACAACGCATTTGTGGTTTTTTTTTTTTTTTTTCGGATTGAGTAGAGTATGCTGCATAGGCCCTACTGGCCGCTACAGCGTCACCCGGGCGAGCGGGTGGGGGGGGGGGGGGGGGAGGCAATGTCTTCCTAAGGGCGCCTCCTATGAGGCTCGGACCACGGCTTAGGATGACGTTGGGACGAATGGGGGGTCGGTTGGACTAGGTTAGTCCACACGCCCCCGAGGCCGTGGGTTAAGACCGCGTCCGGGTGACGTAAGATATCGGGGTCCTCGTCTCCGCCGGCGAAGACGCTGTGTTTGACATGTGTTGGTGTGTAGCCCTAAGTAGGGTGCATTGTCGGTAGTGGCATTTGTGGTTTATATATCACATCATTTATACATCACCGTAAGATTGTAAAAACCGTTAGATTATAATCTAACTCGCGAAACTGCAAACTGTCGAAAGATTACAATTTAACGCATTATTTTTCGGTAGATTGTAATCTGGTAGGTATATTAACCCGATAGAACCTAAGTACCTGATTATATATGTCGAACTCTAACCTAACCTACATGATATAGACAGAAAACGTAAATACAATGAATATTTCAAAAGTTGACACTCAAAACATTGAACGGTTCACGATCTGTCGACAGTTTACAATTTCGCGAGTTCGATTATAATCTAACGGTTTTTGGAATCTTACGGTGACATATATAGATTGAAGAGTAAACTTTACTTGTTAGAGGACCTCCGTGGCGCAGTGTGTAGCGCTGTTTTAACTAGCAGAGGTCCCGGGTTCGATCCCCGGCGGGTTCAATATGGGAATTTATAATTTCTGAATTTTCCCTGGTCTGGCCTGGTGGGCGGCTTCGGCCGTGGCTAGTTACCACCCTACCTGCAAAGACGTGCCGCGAAGCGTTCCGGTACGATGGCGTGTAGAAACCTAATAGGGGTATGGGTTTGATATAACTGACATGCCCCTAACAGGTTAGCCCGCTACCATCTTAGACTACGTCACTTGCCATCAGGTGAGATCGCAGTCAAGGGCTGACTTGTAGTGGATAAAAAAAAACGTAACGTATTAAAATTCCGGTAGATAGAGGAGGGCATAGAGCTGGCGGACGAGGCGCTCGCGATAGAAGAGCAGCGAGGCGGAGCGCTGCTAGCTCGGTGCTACCTCTACTGCGGCATTGGACATCAGATGAAGGCGCAGGTACTTTGACATCATTAAGTTATTAGTTAGTTGCTGTTTATTATTGTTTATTGTTGTCTTAATGTCATTTTATTTGTCCACATAATACTAGTATTTAAGTAATAGATTTAAGAGGAATGTGCAGCCCCCAGACAAGACGACAAGGCTTAAAGGGAGCTAAGAAACAATGTGAAAGTAAAATTACTTTGTTAATAAATTAAAAAAAAAAAAAGTATAAATGATAAAATATGATCTATGTATTATTGAAACTCGAGGAAAATCTTCTTATTTATTCTCGGTAAAATTACAATAATCAGACTAAATATGGTGGATTCACTATCAAAACAGGAGAGGGGTTATATATGTCACCGTAAGATTGTAAAAACCGTTAGATTATAATCTAACTCGCGAAATTCTAAACTGTCGAAAGATTGTAAACTGTTGAATGTTCCGAGTGTCAATTTTAGAAATATTCATTGTATTTATATTTTCTTGTCTGTTTCTTGTAAGTTAGGTTAGGGTTCGACATAAATAATCAAGTAGTTAGGTTTTATCGGGTTTAAATACCTATCAGATTACAATCTACCGGAAAATAATGCGTTAAATTCTAATCTTTCGACAGTTTAGAATTTCGCGAGTTAGATTATAATCTAACGGTTTTTACAATCTTAGGGTGATATATAGAATTAAGTTGCAAGAAGACAAAGGAGATTAACCGAATGCCCTTCAAAAGTCCTGGCATAGACTAAAGATGGCTGTCAAAACGAGAGAGATGGCGCGTCTATGGCCGCGTTCGGAAACTTGGTGTTACATCTATTTATTTCACGTAACACAACTCGTGTCACTTAGGATACGTTAAGACTACCACCGGTTCGGAAACCTGATTCTACTGAGAAGAGCCGACAAAAAAATCAGTTGCTCTTTTCTTAAAAAGAAAAATTTAAGTAAGGAAATAATACAACACACACGTTACGTTACAATTATTACACCGACAACTTTGTCATTAAGAAAATCTAGAAAATATAGATCCCATTATCCCATACAGTCAATTTCTGAATTTTAATGTGCTAAAAGTCATAATTTAGCATTAGCGTTATATATTTTTGGCATCTACTCATCATTTTCTAAATGATAATTATATACATAGTTAATCTTATTTTCGATTTTTTTTTTCAACTTTAGTCTTTAATGCGGGACCATGTTCACCCTATCAATGTTTTTTAAAATTTTACTGGCCAATGTCGCCCGGAATAAGCTAACGATACCTCATTTATCAAAATCGGTTCAGGCGTACAGAAGTTATGGTGGAATATACAAACTCAAATACATACATGAACCCTGAAAACAATAATACACTCCTTTTTTCAGGCAGTCGTATAAAAACGTGTTTATGTATGTGTGTATGTATGTATGTATGTATATATGTTTGTATGTATGGATGTATGCATGTATGTACATATATATTATATATTTTAATTTTTAGTTGTTGCACTATCCCGCGCTCTTGTTTTATAATCTCCTCTCCCCAAAGGTTGTCTGGAAGAGATTGCTTTAGCAATAAGACCGCCTTTGCACCCTTCTGTCTTATCTGTTAAGGTTTTCTTTATTGTTTTTAAGTGTGTGCAATAAAGAGTTCATCTAACGTGTGTACATACATACATTTATTAATTTATTTTTTATTTATTTAATAATCATTACATGAGGCCCCGTCAGGGCATAGTAATGCTGCAAATGCAATTGCAGGTTACATTTAATTTTAATTTTGATTTTTAATTTAAAACATATTATCATTAACATATTATATATGTCACCGTAAGATTGTAAAAACCGTTAGATTATAATCTAACTCGCGAAATTCTAAACTGTCGAAAGATTGTAAACTGTTCAATGTTCTGGGTGTCAATTTTTGAAATATTCATTTTATTTAAGTTTTCTTGTCTCTTTCTTGTAGGTTAGATTAGGGTTCGACATAAATAATCAAGTAGTGCCACTTGGCACTTGGCACTTAGGTTTTATCGGGTTTAAATACCTATCAGATTACAATCTACCGGAAAATATTGCGTTAAATTCTAATCTTTCGACAGTTTAGAATTTCACGATTTAGATTATAATCTAACGGTTTTTACAATCTTACGGTGACATATTATCATACATGAACCCTGAAAACAATATACTCCTCAGGCAGTCGTATAAAAACGTGTGTTTTGTTGGCAGAAAACGAACTCTCGTATCGAGAAGGAGTCTGAGAACGAGACCAGTCTGCGGATGCTGCTGAAGTCTGTGGAGCTGGATGACAACGACCACCTGGCTTTCTATCACCTGGCGTTAGAGTACATGCACGTGGGCATGCTCAATGAGGCCATGGTGAGTGCACATTTGTCATGATTTCCAACCAATAAAAGTAACGATGTCCATTCAATTTTTTTTTTTTTTTTTTTTTTTTTTTTTTTTAATATTCCTTGATAGACTTGCGAATGAGGCCATGGTGAGTGTACACATCTATTGGTTTATTGATTTATTTGTTGTGAACACAATATTAACATGCATTCTGCCATTTCTAGCGTGCAACATTTAGAATTATTAATAACAAACATTATTAAGTTATACTAATTAAATTATTTAACAAAATTAAATTGGTCAATTAAATTCGAAATTATTATTACACTCAACAATGGACAAATCATACAATACATATTATCATATCTTCGTAGTAAAAAAAAAATACAAATACTAATGTCATTACATAATTCTTAGATAAGTTATTGTTTTAATGATTTATAGTCAAAAAAAAATCATTCATTGAGTAAAATGAATAACTCAAGAGCCATTCACTGAGGGCAGGCTTAAATCGTTTAATAGGCAAGGTCTGAATATCCCCAGGCAACAGGTTAAATATTCTAATACAAATAGCATGACAACTTTTTAAATAAGAAGCAGTTCTAGGAGTTCTGTCCAGAACCAATCTTTCGGAATTCCTTGTATTTCTGATGAAAACATCTTTGGCTTTTTTAAATTGATGAATGTTATTTTTAACAAAAACAGCTATTTGGAATATGTACATGCATGGCAATGTCAAAACTTGTCATGATTTCTAACCAATTAAAGTAACGATGTCCATTCAATTTTTTTTTATTTTTTTTATTGCGTGATACGACTTGCGCTTGACGACAATCATGCTTAGTGCAAATCAATGATGAGGTCTAGGTTGGAGCGCGCTTGCCTAGAAGATGCCTATTCACTCAATTATAGTAACGATATCCATTCTCCAGACTCCATCGCTCCGCCTCAAAAAAGTCAGAAGGTCATTCGTGGGAATGAGCATTCTTTTCTATAACAAAACTCCATCGGTTCCGCGCGTGCCTCGCCGGCGGCGGGCTGCGGCTCGCGACCGCACTGTGGGCGACCGCGTGCGCGGGCGTTTGTGACGTCACTGTTGTTTTTACCAATGTACTCTGTGCAGTGCGCAGTAAACAATAGTGTGACTGTCAAAGCTCGAAAACAAACAATTGTGACGTCATTCGCTTCTCGGTGTTTAATCCATTATGGCGGATTGCTGTATTTTATAGTTTTATTTTATCCAAACTAATAACAATCTCATTCAAAATATAAAAATAAATACGTTTTTTATAATCCATGAATCCTATTTCATTAGATAAATTCATAATAGGGATGATGATAACTCAATCAAATCAGCAACTCTTTATCAAACTTAAAAACGCTCTTCTAGTATGGAAGTAGTATGAAATTCGCAATTGTGACGTAATCAAATTTCAACGCACTTTTTTTCTTTAATCTGTATTTTAAAATGGTTATCAAACTAACCGAGGATGTGAATTTTAGGTTTTTTGGAAGACCCTCTATTAAATAATGAGTAAGAAATAATTATTTTTTTTATATAGGCATCATCCCTATTGTATTGATTCTTGGTTACTGTCATCATGCCTAAGAAAATTTTGCTGAGAAGAGCCGGCAAGAAACTCAGCAGTTACTCTTTTTTTTTTTGAAACATGATGTTACAATTCGTATATAAATTAAATACACTAGTGTAAGTTATCATACTATCCAGTGGGGAGCTGGACCAAAGTTGGTTGCTTCCACACAACTTTGTCATTAAGAAATCCTATCCCACTTTTGATTAAAAAAAATATAATTTCTTCAATAAAAATATGATCTTTTAAGTAACTCCAACACAATTATCACAACACTTTTTTAGAAAACGCAACCTCTCGGTTACAAAGCTAAATCGGAACTCTCATTTGCACGAATAATTGGTTAAACGAGAGATATGATGTAGTTATTCAATTTATAAAAGATAGATTTATAAAAGATTACAACAATAATTAATCCTTTGACCAGATCATAATCAAAATAACGATCTAAACACTGAATACATTCGGTGTTTAGATCGTTATTTTGATAATCGTGTGTGTCTTGGTCGAGACTGCCCTACCATCCATCCAATCAAAAGTCACAACTGAGTAAAAGTACAGTCATCATGCCTATTGCATCTGGAGATCGGTTCCGCGCAGGACACAAATTTAAGAAAGACAGCACATTTACAAAAAAATGCGATCTGCACGACAGGAAAACTAGAGGTCGTAATAGGCTCGTGACTCCATCGCTCCGCCTCAAAAAAGTGAGAAGGTCAATCGTGGGAATGAGCATTCTTTTCTATAAAAAAAATCCATCGGTTCCGCGCGTGCCTGGCCGCGCGGCCGGAGTGCGGCGGCGGTTTGCGGCTCGCGACCACACTGTGGGCGACCGCGTGCGGGGGCGTTTGTGACGTCACTGTTGTTTTTACCAATGTACTCTGTGCAGTGTGCAGTAAACAATAGTGTGATCGTCAAAGCTCGAAAACAAACAATTGTGACGTCATTCGCTTCTCGGTGTTTAGTCCATTATGGCGGATTGCTGTATTTTATAGTTTTATTTTATCAAAATAAATGGCAATCTCACTCGGAATAGGAACAAAACATACGTTTTTCATAATCCATGAATCCTATTTCATTAGATAAATTCATAATTTGATTGATGCTTGGTTACTGTCATTGTTTATGCTGAGTCACATTTATGGTCTATATGTATACTATATGTATGGTCACTTGATCTGTGACAGTTCTAAGTTCAAAAAAAAACATTCTGATATCATTTTGACTGCGGCTACCTTTGAGTAAAAAAACCTTAGTTAATGTAAAAAAAACTACTTATTTCTTGTACAAATAATAAAAGTGTTCCGAGTGTGAAAATCTACTCATTTATTCACAATCATAAGTCAGAACTAAGTAAAAGAACAGTCATGATGACTGTTCTTTTGCCTTATGCATCTGGAGATCGGTTCCGCGCATCCGCATTTTTTAAGTGATTGTATATGTGTTTCTTCACACTGTATTATGTATACAATGTTGTATTATAATGTATTATACATACTTATTTTAATAAAGAATTTATTAAAAAAAAAAATTGCATCTGGGGCTCCATAATGACGTCATCATGTAGGTGATTGGCTAACGTGGGCGCGTCATGTTTACGTCAGCATGTATAATCGGCGCGGCGAACCTTGATCCCTATGACAGTTCGTGTTAGTGATGGGTCGTGTCTTTGGTTGTTATTGTAGGTTATAATAATATTATAGGATATTTTTAGATATGTGAGTATGAAAAAAAATTGTGCACTCGTTTCCATTGCCGACATTTTTTTATTGATACTTGCCGCCCTAGTCGACAAACGTCACACGACGTAAACATAAATTCAGATTGAGATAACTTCTTGTAAATGTTGAGAATTGTTAAAAATATCAACGGAATATCATTACTAATGGTATAAAGCTGCGTAAAATTTATAAATGGCATTTTTAGACGCCCCCAATATGATCCCAATAGGGATGATGACAACTCAATCAAATCAGCAACTCTTTATCAAACTTAAAAACGCTCTCCTACTATGGAAGTTGTATGAAATTTGCAATTGTGACGTCATCAAACTTCAACGCTCTTTTTTTCTTTAATCTATATTATAAAATAGTTATCAAATTTAAAACTAACGGAGGATGTGAATTTTAGGGCTTTTTGAAGACCCTCTATTTAATAATGAGTTAGAAATAATTTATTTTTGATATAGGCATCATCCCAATTTAATGGTGACGCCACTACAATGTTATATGGTGACATTAGCTGTCAGTGTCATAGGGATCAAGGTTCGCCGCGCCGAGTATAGGTATGTGTGTCCCTATATCATCATGCCTATGCCTATGCACTGTGGGCATTGTATTTACGTTTTCTTGTCTCTTTCTTGTAGGTTAGGTTAGGGTTCGACATAAATAAATAGGTTCTATCGGGTTAATATACCTAACAGATTACAATTTACCGAAAAATAATCCGTTAAATTGTAATCTGTCGACAGTTTACAATTTCGCTAGTTAGATTGGAATCTAACGGTTTTTGCAATCTTACGGTGACATACATATTGTATAAAAGCCCTTTAAAATAACTACAGATTAAAAAAAAAACTAAGCAAAAGTACTGTCATCGTGCCTATTGCATCAGGAGATCGGTTCCGCGCATCCGCATTTTTTAAGTGATTGTATAATATGTGTTTCTTCACACTGTATTATGTATACAATGGTGCCGATTCTGTAATGTAACATCTCTAAACTAAACTAAAATGGCAGCTTTAAATCTAGTTCTGTCCCTTTCCGTAGGGAGTATTATGAAAGGGTTAGCAATATTTATAATGCTCTAATTTTAGTTTAGTTTAGAGATTGTGCACTACAGAATCAGCCCCAATGTTGAATGTATTATACACACTTATTTTAATAAAGAATTAAAAAAAAAATTGCATCTGGGGCTCCATGATCATGTCATCATGTAGGTGATTGGCTAACGTGGGCGCGTCATGTTTAGGTCAGCATATAGGTATGTGTGCCCCTACATCATCATGCCTATTGCGTCATAAGGTCATTTTATATTTATAATTAAAAAGGTAGCTTAATGGACTGTATTTTTCGTGTTTTTCCCCTAGTGAATTATTGATCAGTTTTTATGATATATAAGGTAAATGAAAATGGATTGCATTAATTGGTGTCACTCACAAATTCACTTAAATTCCACACGTTTTACCTGCGGCCGCAGCTTATATTTATAGGTTGAACACAGTAATGTCACAAAATGTTTGTGATTTTTGTGGATTGAAATTATTCGTGTCGGATTAACTCGGAATGGCGTCCCGATAGGTAGGTGTTTCACTAGGTGCATGGGATAGATAACAGATTATAATTTCGGTATCAAACACCTATTGCATTGAGGAAAACTAGAGGTCGTAATAGGCTCGTGACTCCATCGCTCCGCCTCAAAAAAGTGAGAAGGTCATTCGTGGGAATAAGCATTCTTTTCTATAACAAAATTCCATCGGTTCCGCGCAGGACGCGACTCGCGCGTGCCTGGCCGCGCGGCCGGAGTGCGGCGGCGGCTTGCGGCTCGCGACCGCACTGTGGGCGACCGCGTGCGCGGGCGTGTTGTGACGTCACCATTGTTTTTACCAATGTACTCTGTGCAGTGTGCAGTAAACAATAGTGCGACTGTCATAGCTCGAAAACAAACAATTGTGACGTCATTCGCTTGTCGGCGTTTAATCCATTATGGCGGATTGCTGTATTTTATAGTTTTATTTTATTAAATCAAATAGCAATCTCACTCGGAATAGAAAAAAACATACGTTTTTCATAATCACGTCATCATGTAGGTGATTGGCTAACGTGGGCGCGTCATGTTTACGTCAGCATATAGGTATGTGTGCCCCTACATCATCGTGCCTATTGCGTCATAAGGTCATTTCCGCGCAGGACGCGACGCGGGCGTGCCTGGCCGCGCGGCCGGAGTGCGGCGGCGGCTTGCGGCTCGCGACCGCACTGTGGGCGTCCGCGTGCGCGGGCGTGCGCGGCTCGCGCGCGCTGGCGGCCGCGCGGCTCGCGCACCACCACTACCCCGCCGCCGAGTGGCCGCTGGTCAGCCTGGCCGCGCTGCAGCTCGTGTGGGAGAGCGGGGAGGTGAGCTCACCACTACACCACCACACCACTTACCAGTTACCGCACATTGATACAAGTCACATGTTTTTTTTTTATATTTTTTTTTTTAATTGAAAATAATACCACCACTACACCACTTACCACACTTTGATACAAGGCGATTTTTTTTTTTTTTTTATTTACCACTTACCACACATTGATACAAGGCACTTTTTTTTTATTTTAAATTGAAAATAATACCACCACTACACCACTTACCACACATTGATACAAGTCACATGTTTTATATTTTTTTTTTTAAATTGAAAATAATACCACCACTACACCACTTACCAGTTACCACACATTGGTACAAGTCACTTTTTTTTTTAAAATTGAAAATATTACCACCACTACACCACTTACCACACATTGTTTTATTTACCACTTACCACACAGTGATACAAGGCACTTTTTTTTTTTTTTTAATTGAAAATAATACCACCACTACACCACTTACCACACATTGATACAAGTCATTTTTTTTTTTAATTGAAAAAAAATACCGCCACTACACCACTTACCACACATTGATACAAGTCACAGTTTTTTTTTATATTTTTTTTTTTAATTGAAAATAATACCACCACTACATCACACCACTTACCACACATTGATACAAGTCACACTTTTTTTTTTTTTATTGAAAAAAATTACCACCACTACACCACTTACCACACATTGATACTAGTCACACTTTTTTTTTTCAAATTGAAAAAAAATACCGCCACTACACCACTTACCACACATTGATACAAGACACTTAATTGAAAACAATACCACCACTACACCACTTACCACACATTGGTACAAGTCACCTTTTTTTTTTAAAATTGAAAATAATACCACCACTACACCACTTACCACACATTGATACAAGTCACAGTTTTTTTTTTCTTTTTTTTTTTTTAATTGAAAATAATACAATAGAACTACTAGAACGTGCCGCCGTCTGAACTACGATACCGAAGTTCTTTCGGAATTGAGCCTGACCTTGAGCATTGACGCTCACCACTTCACCACTTACCACACAGTGATACGCGTCACTTTTTTTTTTTTTAAATTGACGGAATTGCACTATATATGGAAATATCAACCTACAACAGTTCGCTAAGAGAAAGAATAGTCAAGTCACCTGTCGATGTCAGCTACAAGCCGTTATCGACAGGTGACTATAATAACCTGGTGATTCGCCCCGAACTGAGACCTCGCGGTATCCATAACATGGTTTTTTAACTATATACTGTAAGGTAGGCGTTATAGGCCTATTACACTGCACTTTTCACAGGAACCCTTACAGTGTAGTGTAATTAAATTTAGGGCAAAAGGGTCCCTCATTTGATCCGTATTGCTGTGTAATAAGCGACACTCTAAGTAGCGGCCACGCCCACCCATACCACAGGGCCCTGCGGAAAGTGCAGTGTAATAGGCCTATTAACGCTAGCTAGCCTAACCTAATTACTAATTTTTTTTTCAATTATTATTGGTGGGTTGTTGGTTACATTGGTTGGGGTCATCGTAAAGTACGTCACACTAATTTCGTACTACTAGATTACTAGTAATAAAAATATGAACCTTAAAACTAAGGCATTAAAGTTTTTTTTACGAGTGTAGTATATTTATATTAAAGACCTTTTGTCTTCGTAACAACGCGAGCATGTCGGTGACGCGAATCCACAAGTTCAGCCCCTACCAATAAGTGCTCAACCCCGCTAAAGAAGTTTTCACTTCAAAAAAAAAACAACAGGCATAAAACTTATTTCCAATTTTGTCCGTCAAAGTTCATATAAGTTTGACGCACTATAAGTAACGGTAGCGGTTTAAACCAACTGGCCCATAATAACGAGAGTATAAGTTACGGTTTAAACCAGCTGGCCCATAATAACGAGAGCATAAGTTACGGTTTTAACCAACTGGCCCATAATAACGAGAGTATAATTTACGGTTTTAACCAACTGGCCCATAATAACGAGAGTATAATTTACGGTTTTAACCAACTGGCCCATAATAACGAGAGTATAAGTTACGGTTTTAACCAACTGGCCCATAATAACGAGAGTATAATTTACGGTTTTAACCAACTGGCCCATAATAACGAGAGTATAATTTACGGTTTTAACCAACTGGCCCATAATAACGAGAGTATAATTTACGGTTTTAACCAACTGGCCCATAATAACGAGATTATAAGTTACGGTTTTAACCAACTGGCCCATAATAACGAGAGTATAATTTACGGTTTTAACCAACTGGCCCATAATAACGAGAGTATAATTTACGGTTTTAACCAACTGGCCCATAATAACGAGAGTATAAGTTACGGTTTTAACCAACTGGCCCATAATAACGAGAGTATAATTTACGGTTTTACCCAACTGGCCCATAATAACGAGAGTATAATTTACGGTTTTAACCAACTGGCCCATAATAACGAGAGTATAATTTACGGTTTTAACCAACTGGCCCATAATAACGAGAGTATAAGTTACGGTTTTAACCAACTGGCCCATAATAACGAGAGTATAATTTACGGTTTTAACCAACTGGCCCATAATAACGAGAGTATAATTTACGGTTTTAACCAACTGGCCCATAATAACGAGAGTATAATTTACGGTTTTAACCAACTGGCCCATAATAACGAGAGTATAATTTACGGTTTTAACCAACTGGCCCATAATAACGAGAGTATAATTTACGGTTTTAACCAACTGACCCATAATAACGAGAGTATAAGTTACGGTTTTAACCAACTGGCCCATAATAACGAGAGTATAATTTACGGTTTTAACCAACTGGCCCATAATAACGAGAGTATAAGTTACGGTTTTAACCAACTGGCCCATAATAACGAGAGTATAAGTTACGGTTTTAACCAACTGGCCCATAATAACGAGTGGGGTTAGGGCGTGCGCACACTGCCGGCGGTCGCGTGTCGCGTGTCGCGTGTGGCTGATGGTGGTGTGTATTTTAGGCCGCTCTCGCCACAAGTAACAGTTCTAACCAAGTGGCCCGTAGTAAGAGTAACAAGTGGGGGTTAGGGCGTGCGCACACTGCCGGCGGTCGCGTGTCGCGTGTCGCGTGTGGCTGATGGTGGTGTGTATTTTAGGCCGCTCTCGCCACAGGCAAGGAGCTGCTGCAGCGGCTGAACGGGGACGAGGACGCCGAGCCCGCGCCCTACGCCGACCTCGACGCCAAGTCCGACTCGCTGCACGACGACACGTACAGCAACCGCGACGCCGGTATGTACGCGCCCTTACACCGCAACATTCCCCCGCCTTGAATGATACAAATCGTACTATAGTATGTAACACGAAAGTGTGATGTTCGTTGATACGTAACACTCGGGGGGAGTGTTACGTATCAACCTCCTATAATGATAGAAATCACACTATAATATATAACACGAAAGTGTGTTGTTTGTTGATACGTAACACTCCCCCCGCCTTGAATGATAGAAATCATACTATAATATATAACACGAAAGTGTGTTGTTTGTTGATACGTAACACTCCCCCCGCCTTGAATGATAGAAATCACACTATAACATATAACACGAAAGTGTGTTGTTTGTTGATACGTAACACTCCCCCCGCCTTGAATGATAGAAATCATACTATAATATATAACACGAAAGTGTTTGTTCGTTGATACGTAACACTCCCCCCGCCTTGAATGATAGAAATCACACTATAACATATAACACGGAAGTGTGTTGTTTGTTGATACGTAACACTCCCCCCGCCTTGAATGATACAAATCATACTATAGTATGTAACACGAAAGTGTGTTGTTTGTTGACACGTAACACTCTCCCCGCCTTGAATGATACAAATCATACTATAATATATAACACGAAAGTGTGTTGTTTGTTGATACGTAACACTCCCCCCGCCTTGAATGATACAAATCATACTATAGTATATAACACGAAAGTGTGTTGTTTGTTGATACGTAACACTCCCCCCGCCTTGAATGATAGAAATCACACTATAACATATAACACGGAAGTGTGTTGTTTGTTGATACGTAACACTCCCCCCGCCTTGAATGATAGAAATCACACTATAACATATAACACGGAAGTGTGTTGTTTGTTGATACGTAACACTCCCCCCGCCTTGAATGATACAAATCATACTATAGTATGTAACACGAAAGTGTGTTGTTTGTTGATACGTAACACTCCCCCCGCCTTGAATGATACAAATCATACTATAATATATAACACGAAAGTGTGTTGTTTGTTGATACGTAACACTCCCCCCGCCTTGAATGATAGAAATCATACTATAATACATAATATGAAAGTGTGTTGTTCGTTGATACGTAACACTCCCCCCGCCTTGAATGATACAAATCATACTATAGTATATAACACGAAAGTGTGTTGTTTGTTGATACGTAACACCCCCTATCTTGAAGGATAAAAATCACAATCCGTACTATACTTAAATTATATATATGTCACCGTAACATTGTAAAAACCGTTAGATTATAATCTAACTCGTGAAATTGCAAACTGTCGAAATATTACAATTTAACGCATTATTTTTCGGTAGAATCTGTTAGGTATTATTAACTAATACCTAACAGTATTATTAACAGTAACAGTATTATTTACTAAAGTAAATATTAACACGACAAAACCTACATACCTATACCACTACCTACAACTCTACCTGATTATTTATGTCGAACCCTAACCTAACCTACAACAAAGAGCATAGATAACCAGGGGTAGAGGTACAACTCCATACTTAAGCAAAAAGCATTCAAAAATCTGCTTATCATCGCTGATACCCTGTAGTTCTTCTGATTAGCTCTAGATGGCGTTAAAACGAAAGCTTTGAAATAAACTTTTTGCTATCGGATTTTATGAAAATTTTATATTTAATAGTTAATTAAACTTAATAAATAAATAGGTAAAATAAAGTAAAATAACAAAATACATGTTTTCATTGAGTTTCGGTTGATTTAAACAAAATTTATACTTATTCGAGACAAGTAACGCCATCTAGAATTTATTTTAGAACTATGGTACCCGTTGTATGGAGTTGTACCTCTACCCTTGGTTCTTTATGCTCTTTGCCTACAAGAAAGAGACAAGAAAACGTATATACAATGAATATTTCAAAAATTGAACGCAGAACGGTTCACAATCTGTCGACAGTTTACAATTTCGCTAGTTAGATTATAATCTAACGGTTTTTACAATCTTACCTCAAAAACCGTTAGATTGTAATCTAACTGAGCAAACGCCGTTTTTCCGCACTGAGTGAGCAAAAACGACTTTTGCTCACTGGTGTTAAGCAGCAAAGGCGCCCTTTGCTGCTGAAAAAGATATTAACGCGTGCCCGCAGCGTCGATCCGAGCGGAGTCCGCGGGCGCGTACCGCATGGAGCGCGCTCTATCGGAGGGCGCGTCCTCAATGTCAGCGCGGAAGCCCAAGTCGCCGCTCGCTGAGCAGAAGGCGCACGCGTGGCTGCTGCTGGCTGATCTATGTTTGAGGTCAGTGATGCCATAGAAACTCTTCTTCTTCTTCTTGCCCTTTTCCCACGTTATGTGGGGTCGGCACAACATGTTTTCTTCTTGCACTCACTTCTGTTATCCGTCAACCTCTTATTCACCCATTTTATACGCATAGCCTCTTTCACACAATCCATCCATCTTTTCTTTGGTCTCCCTCTACTCTTTTTTCCTTTTTTCCTTCCACATGCATATCTATCATTCTTCTCGTAATATGCCTTTCTTCCCTCCGCATTACATGCCCATACCATGCTAACCTATAACTCCTCATCTTTTCTATCACTGGCGCTACTTTCAAACTTCCCCTCATATATTCATTCCTAATCTTATCCATTCTAGTCACACCACACATCCATCTCAACATTCGCATTTCGGTCGCATGTACTTTTCTTTCATCCATCCCTTTCACCGTCCAACATTCTGAACCATATAATGCTACAGGTCTAACGACTGTCTTGTATATTTTCCTTTTAGTTTCAGGGGCATAAAAACTGTAATCATAATTTAATTTAAATAAATATAGACACACATTTATTTTCAAGAGAACGCGCATTGCAACCGGCGAAGAGAATCAACGATAATGACAGAGCTAACAAACGAGTGCGCATAGATAATAATATATTTGTACAATAGGCTGTCAAAATAATCGGGAGCTGTGTCCCAAATAACATAATTATATTAATAGATAACATAATTATGCGTTTGATCGCATTAGTTAGTGATGAAAATTTTATTAGACATGGTCGTGTTTTTAAATTATCAAACCGTTGCTGCAGGGTTTCTGATAATTTAGTAATTATGTAGTAACGGGGTATTTGATTTTTTATAAGAATTTTAGTCTAATCTAGTTTATATAGTTAGTTTAGTATATGCGCCTTTGTTACTCGAAAGAAACTTCTATCTATTTTACTTTTTATGAAACTCTCAATTTCAGTTCTATTTTCAAATTGATCTTGAATTGAAGTTTCTTTGATCTATTTGACATGTTTTAAACAAGAAGATTTCGATTATCACCCTTATTAAAGTTGTTTTCAAGATCTAGATCCACAATAATTTGATCAATATGTTTATTTACACATGCCCACCCGTATTAGCCAAATATCATGTCAAATGATGTGGTTGATATAATCAGTATGTTTCGAATTATTATTTGTTCTTTTATAAAACTTTCACTATAGTATTAAGTAAAGCTTCCGATACTGTGTAACACTATTAAATCGTTTGTAGGTTAGACCGAGTGGGCGCTGCGGCCGGCTGCGTGTCGGAGGCGGCCGCGCTGACGCCCTTCAGCCACCTCGTCCTGTACACGGTTAGTTACACATGGTGGGGTCGCACAGGGTATTCCATTGGGACCATTGGTATTGAATTTATACACGATTGGTTTAGATGATGAAATATATTATATAAATGTAAAAAAATATGTAAAATAATAACTTAAAAATTGTACTAATTCTTATACTATCTTCTTAGGTTAGGAAAATAATGAAACATATTGTAAATACTAGATAATACAGTGGAATATATCATTGTGCTATCAAGTGTAAATACTCAGATAAAAAATAGATTAGGGTTACTCTAGATAAGGTTTTCTTGAGTTAGTTGAGTTAACGTTAACGTTGTTGTCTTAACGTGCGGAGGTCCCGGGTTCGATCCCCGGCGGGGTCGATTCGGGAATTTATAATTTCTGAATTTTCCCTGGTCTGGCCCGGTGGGAGGCTTCACCCGTGGCTAGTTACCACCCTACCGGCAAAGACGTGCCGCCATGCGATTTAGCGTTCCGGTACGATGCCGTGTAGAAACCGCATAAGGGTTAGGGTAAGGGGGTTTAATATGACTGCCATGCCCCTACAGGTTAGCCCGCTACCATCTTAGACTGCATCATCACTTACCATCAGGTGAGATCGCAGTCAAGGGCTAACTTGTAGTGAATAATTTTTTTTATTTTATTGCACCATCTACCGTTTGTTTCTGTAGCTATGTTCTTTTAAACCATTGGTTGCCTGGAAGAGATCGCTGTGAAGCGATAAGGCCGCCAAATTGTATACTTCCTTTGTTATTAGCTAAGTAACTAAGTACTGTTGTTATTGTTTTTTGGTGTACAATAAAAGTATATTCATTCATTCATTCATTAAAAAAAAAAAAAATGTAAAATAATAACTTATACATTTTGCTATTTCTTATACTATCTTGAAAAAAACGTCATCAATCATTAAGTTGGGAAAATAAAGAAACATATTATAAATACTATTAGGATTACTCTAAAATAAGGTTTTCTTGAGTTACTTGAGTTAATTCTTTGAGTTAGTTTTCCTAGTGATTAATGGATGAAGTGTTAATCGCAGCGAGGGTTGGTTCATGCGGCGAGTCTGGACTGGGACGAGGCGCGGCAATGCTTCCAAAACGCGCTCGCGATACATCCCACACACTTGGACAGCTTGGTGCAGTTAGGTGAGCATCTTGATTGTTTAAACCCAGCCGAGTTGTGAGCTCTTTTCAGAACAGAGTGCATTCGGAACCCTCGTAGCTTAAGTTTTAAGATACCGTAATTAAATATCAAAATAAGCGATATTGACCGTACTCACTTGCCGGCACTTTTCAGTAAAACAATTTTCCGAACCGGTGGTAGATTCTTAATCTTGACTCATCTTAAGTGATATAAGTCCTATGTGAAATAAATATATAATTTCATTTCTTAGCAGTAATGTTTAAAATATGTAGTCTCTTACCTTACGGGACTTGACGAAACATGGCAAGTTTAATCCTCTGTTTTAATCAGACAGTAAAAGTGACGAATAAATAATTATTTCAGACCTGTTATTTTTTGCTTACACTTTTGAAAAAGTCATATTTAATCAAATATTAAAAAGTTACTTCACCCCGAGCAGAACAAATTAAAGGTCGAAATACAACTGATGCGGGCTCTGAACTTTTAAATCATATTTGCGATGCTTGAAAGCGATCACAGAATTCTGTTGAAGTCTTTGACTTATCTAAGGCATTTGAGTTGATCACAAAACTGTGCTACTTAAACTTTGCCACTATGTGATCAAAAACTCAGTGAATCTCATTGTTTCTTATCTAAGTGTCAGAACACAAATGGTATGCATAAAATATAACGTGAAATCTCGGGGTTCGTCTACCAGGGTGCCTTACAGGGCTCAATCTTGGATCCTTTCTTATTCTTAGTGTATATAAATGACTTAACAGTTACCATATTACCATGTTAACAACGCTTGAGATGCTGTTTGCGGGTCGCTAATTTTTAAAGATAATTTTGACGATGTAACCGGTGCTTTATCGCATGTTTCATGCTGGAGTACAGTGCTTGCTTTTGAACACAAAAACCTAAGTGCTTAGAGTTTGTAACTTTGTACCCATGTTCAGACGGCTAGGTTTGTCTACCTTGCCTACTCTCGTATGATATCGTGTGGCATCTTGTTTTGGGAGCTGCTGATATACAAACTGTTTTATAATAATCTAGCTGATGCCCGCGACTTTGTCCGCATGGACTGAGGTTTTTCGGTTCGCGTGGGAACTTTTGAATTTTCCGGGATAAAAAGTAGCCTATGTATTATTCCAGACTAAAATCTATCCCTGTCCCATAATTAATCTTGACTCGTTCAGCCGTAATTGAGTCACAAACATCCATCCAAAATTTAGCATTTATTAATTCAAATTCAAATGATTTTATTCAAATAGACTGCTATGCCCCTAACAGGTTAGCCCGCTACCGTCTTAGACTGCATCATCATTTACCATCAGGTGAGATCGCAGTCAAGGGCTAACTTGTAGTGGATAAAAAAAAGACTTTACAATTGCTTATGAATAGTCGAATGAATCTATCACAATATTAGTATATTACTGCAGCGGCCAGCAAAACAGGCATTGAAGGACGAACGTGTAATACGTAAGTCCATCAATGCCGCCTCTTGAATTTCAGATAGCGTTAAAGTAAGTTCATCACACTCATTGTCTTCACTTGAACTTATTTTGTCAAATACATTTCAAAATCAATGACGAACAACGAACAACAATAATTTTTCCCGCGTTGAAGTGTTCATTTGTTTTTTTTCAATAAACAGCTTTCTTTGCAAGCTAGTTCGAAATTTAAATAAAACCTGTGATTAGTTACCTCCTTGGTTGCCATATTTCGGAGCAAAAGATCGTTCCATTTTTAAATTGAACGACAGATATGAATTTACTATGTAATTTATTTGGCCGCTAAACCACGACAGATATGGATTTTCATACAACATTTGCCGGCCGCTGCTCGCATGTTTTGGCCAGTACGGCAAGTTCGAGTTATCTCGAAGAAGGTTGTCAAAATAATGCTCAAATTTCCATGCATGTTTGAGAAAATGTTATTTCCTTTGACTCTAAGCCCGTACATGTTCTACATTAGGCGCTACATACTATTCGCTGGGCTGGCTGCGGCTGGCGGAGCGCACGCTGCGTGAGGCTGGCTCCCTGCAGCCGACGCGTGCCGACACGTGGCGGCGGCTGGCGCTGGTGCTGGCGGCGCTGGGCGAGCCCGCCGCCGCCGCCGACGCCGCCGCCGCCGCGCTCGCCCTGCACCCCATATCCGCCGACCCGCTGCCGCTCTGACCGCCGTGAGTGTCCTCGCTACACACTACTCGCCGGTGCCGGCGGCGCTGGGCGAGCCCGCCGCCGCCGCCGACGCCGCCGCCGCCGCGCTCGCCCTGCACCCCATATCCGCCGACCCGCTGCCGCTCTGACCGCCGTGAGTGTCCTCGCTACACACTACTCGCCGGTGCCGGCGGCGCTGGGCGAGCCCGCCGCCGCCGCCGACGCCGCCGCCGCCGCGCTCGCCCTGCACCCCATATCCGCCGACCCGCTGCCGCTCTGACCGCCGTGAGTGTCCTCGCTACACACTACTCGCCGGTGCCGGCGGCGCTGGGCGAGCCCGCCGCCGCCGCCGACGCCGCCGCCGCCGCGCTCGCCCTGCACCCCATATCCGCCGACCCGCTGCCGCTCTGACCGCCGTGAGTGTCCTCGCTACACACTACTCGCCGGTGCCGGCGGCGCTGGGCGAGCCCGCCGCCGCCGCCGACGCCGCCGCCGCCGCGCTCGCCCTGCACCCCATATCCGCCGACCCGCTGCCGCTCTGACCGCCGTGAGTGTCCTCGCTACACACTACTCGCCGGTGCCGGCGGCGCTGGGCGAGCCCGCCGCCGCCGCCGACGCCGCCGCCGCCGCGCTCGCCCTGCACCCCATATCCGCCGACCCGCTGCCGCTCTGACCGCCGTGAGTGTCCTCGCTACATGATGTTGACTCTACAATGCACGATTGTAAAGTGACGATCGGGTCGAAAGTTCTAAATAACGGTACGGTACTGAATTATGTGTGATTGAGTTGTACAGCTGATGTGTAAATTAGGGTTATCGTTGAATGATGTGTGATTGAGTTTTACAGCTGATGTGTAAATAGGGTTTTCGTTGGTTGATGTGTGATTGAGTTTTGCAGCTGATGCGTTAATAATGTTTTCGTTGAATGATGTGTGATTGAGTGTTACAGCTGATGTGTAAATTAGGGTTATCGTTGAATGATGTGTGATTGAGTTTTACAGCTGATGTGTAAATATTGTTTTCGTTGAGTGCTGTGTGATTTAGTTTTACATCTGATGTGTAAATATTGTTTTCGTTGAGTGCTGTGTGATTGAGTATTACAGCAGATGTGTGATTCAGTTTCACAGCTGATGTGTAACAGTGTAAATAGGGTTTTCGTTTGTTCCAGCGATGGCCACGGCTGTGAATAGCGGGAGTAACGTCTTCAGTGCGGAGTAACGAACAGTCACACGAAATATATTACACTAATATATTCACACTACCTATGTATACGGGATACATTCGTTAAGCCTACACATCCGAGACTCCAACGGTCGAACACTTAAATGAATTGGGTATTTGACAACCAGTCAAAATGAAGGAACCAGAAATTTAACAGGAAACAGGAAAACAACAGGAAAATCTATGGTACCGTGGTTCTCACCACACCACAGAAATCCCCCAAAAACTACGTACGTTTCACTCCGATACCGGGGCATCTTCAGGAGATGTTGCCTCCACAATGCACGATTGTGAAGTGATTGATCGTGTCAGAAATTCCGGCTTTTATACCTTTTTGGCATGACTCAAACTGTAGCCACGCCCCTTCACATCTATTACTGTATAAATTGGGTGAATTTGATACGTTTATTTGTTGATTTAAGAGTTCAAAGTCTTTATTAAGTATTGTGTTTAATTTTTTCTAATTGCTCCCATACGCACAGTCGAAATCCCCTGTGTAGGATTTTTTTTTATCCAAAAGATGTTTAGCGAAGTTAGACCTTTGTGGTTGATTGTTCCTTAAAGCAGACATATTATGTTCCTTATAGCGCGAACTTATAACTAGTCAAAACACGTGCTTGGGATTTTGTATGAAATACTGAATTGTGACGTCATCAAAGTTGGACGCACTTTTTTTTTACTTTAAAATTGTTACTCAACTTAAAACTAACAAGAGAGGTGGATAATATTACGACTTTTGGGAGATCCTCTATTTAATAGTAACAAAAGATATTTTTTTGACTAGTAATCAAATACCCAATTGTAAAACTCATAAGTATTCTGAATGCTAAGTGATAAAGTGTCAATTTAACGAACTCCCAATAACGTTTAACCTCGTAATAAAATCCATATTTTGACAGAATTGCTATATGATAACTATCAAAACATCAAAATGTATTCAAAGTTGGTGAAATAGACCCTGAAAGCTTTAATAATAAACAGTCATCAGCTAAAGTACACGTTCTAGACCTAGACCGACTTTAATCTATATTGATCTAGTTAACGGCCGTCGTTAATAATAAGTGTCTCATTTTTGACATTTCATCCATACAAGAAAATGTCAAAAAACAGTCACTCAAAGTTTCGAGTGCTTTCATACTGTTTCAGTATTCGGCCGTGAGTCAGATGTTAATTAATATCTTCAGTATAGATAATTTTGTTGTACCAAATCTCTAAACTAAACTGACACATCTAAATATATCGCTATCCCTTTCATAGCTACCTACGGAAAGGGATAGTAGTACACCTGTCAATTTAATTTAGAGATTATTCACAATATAATTTGACACATGATTTAGATCAAACAAAAAAAGTGTGTGTGCAATTCACACACTGCAGAAGTGAAACTTCGGGAAACTAGCCTACGAGATAATGAGATAAATATAACTTGAATTCTATCTCGTTCTCACGCAAGCCAAATCCTATTTATGAATATAATTGTCGCTTTTTCGTTTCATCGAATTTTCAAATCACAACGATTCTAAAGAAGTTTCACTTCAATAAGCTACATGGTAAAATATTTCTTTTAAGAGTACTTAGTACCAATGTCTTCTATTTTAGTGGGTCAATTTTGGCACAACTTCACTTCACAAAATTGCAAAATATTTGACTTGTCAACAGCTCCTAGTTTAATTTTGAATCTGACTTTATAGAATTTCTTTTGCCAATATTTGCCATCATTTAGAACTAACAATATTAGTTACAAAATACATAAAATATAAGCGTAAAAGGCATAAGTTGAAGTCTTCATCAGAGGGTTTACTAAAATAATTGAGAATATTTTACGTAATTTAAAAATGTCCAAAATCAGGATTTGGTACTTAGTAATTATAATAAAATTTTTAGATTTAATTTTATTTTAGACTTATTTCGTGGTCGTGGAAAAATATGACTTTTGCTAAGGTGTCAATATTTCGGCTCAGTTATAGTCCGTCAAACTTATCTGACCCGGTGACAGCGTCGCTAGTCGCTATAATATTTAAAAAAAAAGGCATAAAAATTTGTTCCAATTTTGGCCACCGGGTCAGATAAGTTTGAAGGGCTAAAATAGTCGTGGTAATAATAACGGTTTTATGGATTTTGGAAATTGTTCTTAAAATATGTCTTCCCTTTAACGATGTTTGGGTACTTCAGAAGCGATGTGTTTAGACTAACATATGTCAAGTTTTTTCGCAACTTATACTTTAAAGAAAGGATTGTCACTTTAATTTCGATGACAATAAGGCTGATTCTGTAGTGTACAATCACTAAACTAAAATGACAGCATTAAAAATATTTCTAGCCCTTTCATAAAACTCCCTGCCGAAAGGGATAGAACTGGATTTAAAGCTGTAATTTTAGTTTATTTTAGAGATTGTGTTATGCAGAATTGGCCATAATAACTTGGTAAAAGGGTATTTTAAGCAGGGAGTAGTTTTATGTCCCAAAAATAGTGATATCACAGTCTTTTTAGATATTTCTTAAAAATTTTCAATATTTATTTTAATTTTTCATTGTTATCGTCAATTTTAATGTTAATATTGTATTGTTTAAGTATTATGCTAAGAATAATAATAGTTTTGCATGCCATGGCATGGCATTGTATGCTACTATGTATAAAATATTATATAAAACCTGTTTATTATCTTCAAGCAATATTTCGACTGTGTTATCCCTATTTTTGGGATATTAAAATACAGTCGATTAAACGGATAAATCTAGATAAAACAATTAAGCTTAGAGACTTTCGGTCAAGTGCTGATAGCTTTATTTGCTACAGTTATAAGTAAACTAATGCCGTCTTTTCCGCAAACAAAAAATGTCTTTCGTCACTGTTTATTTACAGCGTTTCTTACACTGTGGTACCTAAATGCTAATTTGTTTCTTCAAAACATCTGTGTATCAGCAACTAAAGATTTTTGATCCGAGTGTAGTAAAATTTAAAAAAAGGAAAAATAGTTTTAAAAAGTTTTCACTCTAATTCATACTGGTATCTTTAAAAGTTGAAAGCGTTGAATTTTATAGTCCCACAAACTTGTCTGACCCGGTAACAGCTTCGCTAGAATCTATGAAAAAAAAATACTTATTAAAAAAAAAATAACAGGCATAAAATTTGTTCCATTTTTGGCCATTGGGTCAGTTGTAGGACTTTAGATTGTTGACTTTCTTGCCTTAATATCGCGATACCCTGTCCGATCGCACGTGGGTACTACTTTAAAAAAAAACTAAAAAAAAAAGTAGTTAAATACCTTGAACACTAAAAACACTTCTGCATTGGTCGTGACGTGACCTTCGTATGATATTAAGTGTAGGAATTATTAATGGTTTTTTCCTTATTTTTACATGTTAAATATTCCATTATATCCACGTGAGCCTGAGTGTCGTGTCAACATTGAAATTATATATTTTTTTTTTCTATTATTGAGTACCAATTGTCAATTATTAACAATGTAAACAAACGTGTTAATAATAGGCATGATGACTGATTTTGAAAAATGGTCAGATTACGTTCGGTAGTATCCACTATTTCGAAAAAATATCTTATTTCAGCAGAAAAATAAGGTTCGGTAGATAAGATTGGCATTTGAAGTTTAAATTTTAAATTTCGCGCCAAAACGCTCGCCGGTGTCATGGCGTCGTTTGTGACGTCACTATTGTTATTACCAATGTACTCTGTGCAGTGTGCAGTAAACAATAGCGTGATTGTCAAAGCTCGAAAACAAACAATTGTGACGTCATTCGCTTCTCGGCGTTTAATCCAATATGGCGGATTGATGTATTTTACAGTTTTATTTTATCAAAATAAATAGCGATCCCACTCGAAATAGAAAAATGAATACGTTTTTTTATAATCCATGAATCCTATTCCATTAGATAAATTCATAATTTCATTGATTCATGGCTACTGTCATCTTGCCTATTGCATGGAATCACTGTACATAATATGATTGAATGTCGTAATTAACTACACTTATTTATTTATTTATTGAACATACCCGATAGGACTTCACAGTTTACCAATACGTCATATCAGGCTCGTTACTGTCTCGTTGGTCTAGTGGTTAGCATGTTCGACTGCGACCGACGAGGTCCCGGGTTCGGGTCCCGAGTCGGGCCATAACAAGTATTGGGTTTTTCGGGCAAGAAATTCGCAGTGCTAGCCCGGAGTTGGGAAGTTGGCGGTGTTTCACCCCCGCGCCTCGGGGAGCACGTTGAGCCGTCGGTCCTGCGCCTGATCTCTCTCCGGTCGTGTCGGATTTCCGTCCCATCGGGCTATGAGAGTAAAGGAACAGAGAGTGCACCTGTGTATGCGCACACACTTGTGCACTATAATATCACCCGCGCAGATGGCTAATCTCTCTGGAGATTGGCCGCCGTGGCCGAAATTCAGTCGGGAAGACATTATTATTATTATTAATATTATTATTATCAGGCTACAAGATTACATATAAATACTAAAATTACACATACATGACAAACAAAAACACTGAAAGTAAGTACTTAGATAGAAGACAGTGAAATATTTGTTAACTGGGTCTATTAAATGCGAACGTCTTGTTTACTGTCTTTGTAGTACTTACTGATGTTTGTCGTCTCACTAACTTCATTACTAGCTGATGCCCGCGACTTTGCCGCGTGGAATAAGTTTTTTTTAAATTCCCACGGAAACTCCTTAATATTCCGGGATAAAAAGTATCCTATCTCACTCTCCAGGTCCTCCAATACATGCCGAAAATCGCGTCGATCCGTTGCGGTGTGATTGTATGACAAACCAACAAACCTATCTTATCTTGCTTCTTACTAATATTATTTCTGGTGGGAGGCTTCGGCCGTGGCTAGTTTTTTTTTTTTTTTAATTTATATCCCGGTGGCGGAAAAATGCATTTACGCATCCCTCCCGGAATCGGAACTCTCACCTCCCGACTACTGTGAGAACTCCGATTTCGGGAGGGATGCGTAAATGCATTTTCCCAACACCGGGATATAAATTAAAAAAAAAAAAAAACTAGCCACGGCCGAAGCCTCCCGGTTGCCCGTAATACCCACTAAAAACCCGCCATCGGTCCTACCTTTCCTGCTGCTGTTATACTGCAGCAACCTTTCATAGATAATTATATAATTCAAAGTGTTATATATCATAAACAGTTGCACACACAACCGCCGCATTATTTAATTTTTTTTCCCTTCTCTGTAGCCTTTTCCATTTCCCTTTCCCCCTTTTCTTTTCCCCCTTTTGTTTTTAAAAACTGGAGATACTATGAACTAACATATACATAACACATACATAACTATACTTTAGAGTAACATACTAAAACTTACTATATAAAGACATTACAAACACATTAAATTATGTCCGGTCCCATTAGGTTATGGCCGCGCTTACGGTACCGGTCCCCGATGCCCAAGACCAGGGGACCCCGGGACCGTACCGTACACAACTTGTTGATACATACAAAATATACAACATACAATACAAAATACAATAAATATAAAATGCAACTTTATTACTAAACTTATTAATACAGACACATTAAATTATGTCCGCGCTTCGGGGACCGGTCTCGAGGACCGTTCCCGAGGACCGGCCCCGGGGACCGTACCGTACACAACATACATACATACATACATACATACATACATACATACATACATACATACATACATACATACATACATACATACATACATACATACATACATACATACATACATACATACATACATACATACATACATACATACATACATACATACATACATACATACATACATACATACATACATACATACATACATGAACCCTGAAAACAACACTCCTTTTTTCAGGCAGTCGTATAATAAAAAAATACACATACCTAAACACATAAATGTCTTAGAAAAGTACACATACGTTATAATTATGACTAGCTGATGACCGCGACTTCGTCCGCGTGGATTGCGGTTTTTGATTCCCTTCGAGAAGTCTTTAATTTTCCGGAATAAAATAGCTTGTGTTATTCCAGGCTATAACCTATCCCTGTGCCAAATTTTATCCGAATCCGTTCAGCCGTTGGGGCGTGATTGATTAACAAACATCCATCCATACATCGATCCATACAAACTTTCGCATTTATTATATTGAATGTAGATTAGTAGGTTCTCGGATCGTCTTTTCCTAGAATTTTTAGAAACTTTTAGATGTCTTTAAATCAAGTAGGTAGTGTATTTTCACTTCTATGGGTCCAAATAAATTGCGAAGACCACAGGGACGATTCACGCTACGCAGTGACAAAAAAATGGTACTGTCCTTTTCTATAGCCAGAAGTATGAAAGGGATCGCAATACAATTTTATACTCAATAAAATTTTAACATGTAGGACATACAGAAGTGCGATTATGTAAGAATTGACGATCCAATCGTAAAGTTCGGCGTCAAAGTAAAATAAACCGCAATATCATTGAATTAGAGCTCAACTTCGTGTATCCATTCTCATACGTTTATGGTATCGTAATACCTAAACGTACGAGAATGGATACACGAAATTGAGCTCTAATTCAATGCTGTTATGGTTTATTTTACTTTGACGCGGAACTTGACGATTTGATCGACGATTCTTACACAATAGGGGGCAGGTATCTCTTATGTTACGTCATGTTTTGACTTTACCACCGGTTCGGAAAAATTCTACTGAGAAGAGCCGGCAAGAAACAGCAATTGCTCTTTTAAAAAAAAAACAAGATGTAACCATAAGTAGGTATATACGGTGTCGTTTTAGTTTATCGAAGCTTTGGATGGACTTGGGCGTAGTACTGTCTACGATGAATTACATTAGTTCATACAAAACGGCACTGATTTGGTCCATACATCCATCAAACGTAACCCACTTCTGTTGATGCATTTTCAATACCGTCCACTGGCTTTGGTGCAAAGCTCTCGTTCTCTCGGCAAAACGGGTGTGACCTAAAACCGGGTAAAAACCTGAAACCTGGGGACCGGAGACCGGGGACCGAGGACCGGGGACCGGGGGACCAAGGGACCAGAGGACCGGGGACCGGGGACCGGGATACCAGGACCGCAGGACCGTCGCGGAGAACACAAAAACTCGACCGCTCTCGAACTCTTTAAGCTCCGTTCCTATCTATAATAATACGTAGGCTGTGCCCTGCTTGGGTGTGGTACATTTTCTGACCACAACTGTACAGACACTCCCACCAACTTAAGGCTGTGCCCTGCTTGGGTGTGGTACATTTTCTGACCACAACTGTACAGACACTCCCACCAACTTAAGGCTGTGCCCTGCTTGGGTGTGGTACATTTTCTGACCACAACTGTACAGACACTCCCACCAACTTAAGGCTGTGCCCTGCTTGGGTGTGGTACATTTTCTGACCACAACTGTACAGACACTCCCACCAACTTAAGGCTGTGCCCTGCTTGGGTGTGGTATATTTTCTGACCACAACTGTACAGACAGTCCCATCAACTTATCTGTCCCGGTGGCCAAAATTGGAACAGATTTTATGACCGAAGTTTCTGTTCTCATTTAATTTTCAATATATTATATTAGCAACATTAGCGACGCTGTCACCAAGTCAGATAAGTTTGTGGAACTATACATACATACCAACCCATGTACATAAAACTACATCATACATAAACCCTGAACACATTACACTCCTTTTTTTATTGTCGTTTATTCGAAATAATCCCTTTTGTTGTATATTTTATTTAGAGTAGGTACGGGTTGGTATTTTTTTTACTTAGTCTATTCTTTGGAATACGGTAGTTATAACAATATCTGTAAAGATTAATTTTCGTGTTTCTATTAATTTTATTCTATACCTAGCTTAAGTTATTTTAAGTTTTATCATAATATTGTGAAATCCTAAATAGGTTTGAGTAATTGACTTACCCTGAGTTGCACGAATTTTAAAAATTATTTAAACGTCCCAACTAATTTAATCGATATTCATCATACATTGCGTACCACTACAGCCCATTAACGTCCCACTGCTGGGCACAGGCCTCTACTCTCATAGGAGAGAGGGAATTAGAGCTTAGACCCACCACCCTGCTCCAATGCGGGTTGGCGGGCTTTAACGATGGCTTAACGTGCTCTCCGAGGCACGGATGTGAATCACTGCCAACTTCCTAACTCCGGGCTAGTACTGAGAATTTCTAGACAGAAAACCCCAATGCTTAATTATGGCCCGACCCGGGACCTCCATTACAAATACAATAAAAAAATAGAAGAAATAAACTTTGGATTATTTTGCAGAACAAAATTCGCAGAAAAAAACGTCCGTTTCCACTCCTGAGCATTCTTCATGAGCCCATAATTTGCAACATGGACATTGAACCCATATTTGACCTTTGGTCTTCATAAAATAGAGCTCTTCACAATACAAACACTTTGCATAATTAACATTGTTTCTATCTGGACTTTCTGTAGAACTGTCGTCGTATAAAGGTTCGTTTTCTTCTTCAGAGCCAGACATTTCTACCTGCTTGGATCTTGGCTTTGTCATTTTACCTTTGGCCTTTCCTTTTTTTCCTTTATTCATTGTCTTTTTAATTTGGTCTTGTTTCTTTTTATCGAGTCTTGCAATGCATTTTTGTACGGGGATGAAGTAAGCAATGTCGACTTAGCAGCCTTTCTGCCTCGATTAGTAGTTTTCCTAGGTGCTAATTGTGGTATTGTGCAACTGAAACGGCGTTATAAAGTCTCTTGAAGTCGATGAATGTGGTGAACTCGTAATGGGAGCTGCGACTTGTTCAAAACATACAGGCGGTGTTTTGTTCTCGTCTCTTGAAACAGAGGTTACATCAGTAGCCATCGCATTACTCATAGCAGGTTCATGTATGGTGGGTGTCATGTCAACAGATTCATATTCTATAGCAGGAGGAGGAGTAGAAGATGAAGTGGTTGGCTCTGGTCTAATATTGATTGATTGATTGGCGAGTCTATATTCTTGCTCCTTATCCATATCAATAAAATCGTGACCTTCAAAAACATTTCTGTTTACAGGATCTCTAGCCCTGTAGCACGAAAACCACTGACAGCTATCTCAATACTTGGAGTACGTAGATATGCAGGTCCAAATACTTCCATCATTTCATATTGGCCTAGTGGGCGTGAGTTGTTCCTAACCCATGATCTTATTTCATCAGAAACATATTATTTTAGTGGTCCCATGAATGACTTGATCCCATGATCAAGAGGTTGTATTTTGTGGCTGGAATGTGGGGAAACTGACAGTAAGTAGACATAATTTTTTCTTGCAAGGTCTATCAATTCAAAATCTCTTGTATAACTTGTGTGGCCATCTAAAATAAGCAATACCGGAGATTCTTCAGTAGGTTTCGCGTGTTGGATAAAATGTTGAAACCACTTTGAAAATAGGTTTGTTTGGATCCAATCTGAAGGGTGACATTCATATATGGCACCAGGAGGCGCACCTTTCATTAAAAGCGGGTGGCTTCTTTTCCTTGGGAATATAATCATGGGTGGAACGAATGATCCTTCTGCACTCATACTTATCACGCAAGTTATCAAAGAGCCCCTTTCAGCAGATGTTAAAGCACCAATTTGCCGTTTCCCCCTTTTAACTCAGAACTTGGGGCATCTGGGATGGAACCACACTTATGCCCATCTCGTCCACATTGAAAATTTTGTCTGGGAAATCTTGTAGTCATCCATCAATTTCTCGTATAGATTGTAGAAATGGTCCACACTTTAATAAATCCCCTAGCCCTGGCTAATGAAGTTCCTGTTGTTAAAAAGGATTTTAGGCAATCTTTACCAGCACTTTAATTTTTCGACGAAAAGTTATGGGTGATATTGTTTTTTACTGCCAGCTGATAGGTTAAACTCGTAACATCTTTTCGTGTTAAACCGAACAACTTATTTTCCATTGCTACTAATTGTTTCTCTAGTTCTTCGGGTAATGTACTTTTTCTTCCCTATTTTGCATGAGTCTCTACATCAGCTGGTAGATTTACTGTAGCTAACACACGTCTTAAAGTTGTTCGGGGTACTTTATACAGTTTAGAAGCCTTTAGTGATCACATTTTTTTATTACGTACATCTTCGATTGCCTTTTTCATCGACTCCTTGCACCAAGTTTGAAGTTTTCTTTGTGAAATTGATTTTCGTGGAATTTGAAAAAGAAAATGATGACCAGGAGGAGGACACAGGAGGCTATATTGGCCAGCTACGTAGTGTGCCATAATGGCCGTAGACATGTTTTTGACAAATACATATATATAGCGTAATTCAGAGAAAACTTCGTAATCGCGATTCAGGCTCTTCGTGTTCTTCGTGCGCTACTAGTAGTGCAGTCTATTGGATCATGTGCGGACTGCGAAGACAACACAACTTCATACAATTCTTGCGATTAAATTACTTTAACTGCTAGTTAGAGCTTTGAATTTGTTTCGTGCAACCCAGCGTAAATAACTTATTTTTTAATTGGTTCCTAATAGGGATGATGCCTATATCAAAAATAAATTATTTCTAACGGATTATTAATTAGAGGGTCTTCCAAAAGACCTAAAATTCACATCCTCGATTAGTTTTAAGTTTGATAACCATTATACTATATATATCGATTACCACTCGTTCAAATTTTATGACGTCACAATTGTGAATTTCATACAACTTCCATACTAGAAGTGCGTTTTTAAGTTTGATAATTTTGATAGTCATCATCCCTATTGTAAAACGTGTTACTGTTATCTACTCAAAAATATAAATAAGCAACTAAATGATATCCCAACATAATATTATTCGCAGTTCGCTATTTTTTATTCTATGGGAATATTGTGTTATTAAAAAAAACTTCTGCACTTACAAAAAAAGTACCTTACTCATTTGTCTATACTAATAAGTATTGGAACTGGGAATTAAAGTGTAGTTTAGAAAAACGGCCAAAAGGAAATATTTAAATATGAGTTTGTGCTAGAACGTCAGTGTAAAATGGATCCAAACTCAGTTGTTTTAAGGTTCAAGTTCGTCCATACATGTACAGTCAGCGTCCCATAATTTTTCTGTAATCATGAGATTGTTGGCCAATTTTGTTGTGTGAAATCTCTAAGCTTGACTGAAATTGCAACTCTAAATTCTATTTCTATCCCTTTCAGAACACCCCTCGTGGAAAGGGACAGCACTAGATTTGGAACTGTCCATTTAGTGTAGAGGTTGTGTACAATAGAATTAGCTACAATTGAATCTACGCCTTTTTTATTTAGTATATAGAAAGTTGTCTAGGTATTAGTGTCTATTAAATAAACAACTCTAAAACAACAGCCTTTAGGTCCAATTTACTCTGACGATGTTTGACGATGTTTGAAATCTATCAATGTACCTATTCGAGGTGATCACTATTTTAGGGCTAAGTACTGTGTTCTAATTAGTATCTAACTTTATAATTATATAATGCGTTCAAATTAACAATAGGAAGGAATTTCTATATGGAAATAATATATCTCGACTCAATATTGTTTCAATAAATTTTGTAAAAATACTAAACAGTATGTCAGACAGTACTAAATAGTATGTCATCCCTTTCCGCAGGGAGTATGATGAAAGGGATAGAAATATTTAAAGAGAAGTCATTTTAGTTTAGTTCAGAGATTGTTATCAACCGAATTAGTCACAATGTAGTTAAAATATCGTTGGTTATGTTTTGTGTATTTTCTTGCAAAAGGACATTGTTCCGTCCCCATACAAAGTTCGCCTAAGAACCAACAGTCATAAAACATTGATTACTGGATTCAAATAAATACCTTTTTATACTTGAGAGCACATTAAAACAACGGACACTTGCTTTGAAATGACTTATTACCAAAAATGTTTTCAATTTTGAGGTTATTTCAACTTTAACAATCAATCTGCTTGAACAAATAAATACCATCTTTATCCATTTGTAATAGAGCTGTAAACAGTATGTAGATAAGAAAAGATTCGCCGTAGTTCATCAAAAACATTACAGATGGCGTTAGATATATTAAATTATTGTACTTTCAATAGATGGCGTTGCATGATTCAGAATACTAACGCACTTAGCATTTTAAGCTGCTTTTATCTTGTTTCTTACGATACGGATCTAGCGCTCAAGCGGTGGTATTGCATATTATTTTAACCGGTAAGTGTTTGATCTGTGATTAATAATCGAGAGACGGAAACGTATAGTAATCAATTGAATACCCATTTATTTATTTTGTAATTAATTTGAAGTGTCCGTTGATTTCTAATATTTGAAATAAAGGTTACAAAATAAGTTAAGAATTACTGTATATTTCAAAGACGTGTTGACTCTTAGGCGAATTTGGTCAATGCCCTTATAGAGTAGGTATTACAGTTAATACCCTACTAAGGTTACGAATGAGTTAGTAAAGCTAATGATAACATTATTTTAACCTTATACTACAAATAGTATTAGTTCCTTGCCAAGTGATATTAGACCGATAGAGTTCATTGACCGTCCTATTCTCAGTTTGAACGCGTTACACATCGTATATAGATGCAAGTACACTATATAATAATAGCTGTTGTATATAAATAATTCAAAGTATATAGAGAAGTATAATAATATATACATTTTTAAACCTGTTGTTCCCTATGTACACTCTGTGTAGATGTTTTCGCGTTTGATGTTAACTGTAATGTACATATTATATAAAGTTTGAACGTAATATAATGTTAATGTGTAATAATTATTATGTTACATAAAATGATTGTTTTATTTTGATAAAACCCTGAAGTCTAAACATTATTTTTATAGTCCCACATAGTTATCTGACCCGGTGATACTGTCGTTTTTTTTTAATATACGACTGCCTGAAAAAAGGAGTATATTGTTTTCAAGGTTCATGTATGTATGTATGTGAGTTTGTATATTCCACCATAACTTCTATACGCCTGAACCGATTTTGATAAATGTGGTATCGTTAGAATCCCCAGCTTATTCCGGGTGATATAGGCTAGTAAATTAAAAAAAATTGATGGGGTGACCATGGTCCCGCATTAAAAGTAAAGTTGAAAAAAAAAACGAATATAAGATTAACTATATAGTTAATCATCATCTAGAAAATTATGAGTAGATTCCAAAAATATGTAACACTATAGTTCAATATCCAGTGATTCCACGGAGACGGACATATATCCATACTAATATATAATATATTAGTATGGATATATGTTAGTATTTAACCTAAAATTGTAAGTACCTAATTAGGATACGAGTCATCGTTGTGCCCTTCCGGGTTTTTTGCATTATAATCTTACTAATATTATAAATGCGACAGTTTGGATGGATGTATGCATGTATGGATGTTTGTTACTCAATCACGCCCCAACGGCTGAACAGATCTGGCTGAAATTTGGCACAGAGATAGATTATTGTCTGGAATAGCACATAGGCATAGCCGGAAAATTAAGGAGTTCCCGCGGGAACCAAAAAAACCTTGATCCACGCAGACGAAGTCGCGGCCATTAGCTAGTCGAAATATAATAAATGCAAAAGTTCGTATATTTGTCGGTTTGTCCTTCAATCACGTCGCAAAAGAGTAACGGTTCGACGTGATGAGAATGACATAGGCTACTTTTTATCCCGGAAAATTAAGGAGATATCGTGGGATTTTTTGCATTGGTATAGTTGAGGACCTGGAGAGTGACATAGGCTACTTATTATCCCGGAGAATTAAGGAGATATCGTGGGATTTTTTGCATTGGTATAGTTGAGGACCTGGAGAGTGACATAGGCTACTTTTTATCCCGGAGAATTAAGGAGATATCGTGGGATTTTTTGCATTGGTATAGTTGAGGACCTGGAGAGTGACATAGGCTACTTTTTATCCCGGAAAATTAAGGAGATATCGTGGGATTTTTTGCATTGGTATAGTTGAGGACCTGGAGAGTGACATAGGCTACTTTTTATCCCGGAGAATTAAGGAGATATCGTGGGATTTTTTGCATTGGTATAGTTGAGGACCTGGAGAGTGACATAGGCTACTTTTTATCCCGGAGAATTAAGGAGATATCGTGGGATTTTTTGCATTGGTATAGTTGAGGACCTGGAGAGTGACATAGGCTACTTTTTATCCCGGAGAATTAAGGAGATATCGTGGGATTTTTTGCATTGGTATAGTTGAGGACCTGGAAGTGACATAGGCTACTTTTTATCCCGGAAAATTAAGGAGATATCGTGGGAACCGTGAAAAGCTCAATTCACGCGTACGAAGTCGTAGGCATTAGCTAGTATTTAATATTAGTACATATAGATTACACTTCGTACCTAAACGCCTAAGTGTGTTAGTAGCTATTTTCATAGTTTGAGATAAAACCTGTAATATCGTAAGCCAAAACGCATAAATTAAAAAGTAAGGCGAACTAAATAATACCCAATACATAATTAGGTAAATACCTACTTACTATTTAGTTAAGCAGTCTATGTATTTCTGTCTCTTATATCCTATATATAACAAGTCATAATTAAAAAAATTAAAAAACACAACTGCTCTGCCAAAAAACTAACTAAAAAGTTAAAAATCTAAATTAATCTAGTTAAATTAGAATCTTATTCACATTTTTTATTAAATGATATTTTTTTGTGAATCACTGGATATTGAACTATAGTGTTATATATTTTTGGAATCTACTCATCATTTTCTAGATGATGATTATATAGTTGATGTTATTTTCGAATATTTTTTTTCAACTTTAGTCTTTAATGCGGAACCATGGTCATCCCATCAATTTTTTTAAAAATTTTACTAGCCTATGCCACCCAGAATAAGCTGGGGATTCTAACGATACCTCATTTATCAAAATCGGTTCAGGCGTATAGAAGTTATGGTGGAATATACAAACTCTCATACATACATATATACATGAACCCTGAAAACAATATACTCCTTTTTTCAGGCAGTCGTATAATAAAAATAGTATAAAGGTGAATGGCGAGCTGGTGACTTTATTTCGGAATCCGGAATGACATGGGCATAAGTGACGTCACGAGAACCATGAAATATACTTATAAACTAACTGATGCCCGCGACTTCGTCCAGGTCGTTAAATTTGTTTTGATTCCCGAGGGAACTCCTTAATTTTCCGGGATACACACTAGCCTATGTCACACTCCAGCTCCCGTATTCTGTAACTCAGTGGCTATCGAAAAATGAAAGCCACTGACATATATATTTTGTCCAATGAAGGTTTACTATGAAAAAATGAAAGAACATTTCATAGTACATCTTCAATGGATAAAAAATATAAGTCAGTGGCTTTCATTTTTTGATAACCACTGAGTTACAGAATCGGGCTTCTGGTCCTCTATTATACCCATGCAAAAAAACACGTCGATACGTTGCTCTGTTGCAGCGTGATTGCAGGACAAACCAACAAACAAACTTTTTCGCATGTATAATATTAGTATGATACTTGCAAAAATCTGTCTGACGTACCTACCTACCTATAGCATTTTATATAAATGCTAATCTATGGGTATAAAGTCAATCTACTTTACCCTTTATTAGGCAAGTAGTTGCAATCCTTACTAATATTATAAACGCGAAAGTTTGTATGTATGTATGTAGATATGGATATTTGTTACTCTTTCACACCAGAACGGTTGACCGGCCCCCCGATTGTGTAAGAATGGTCGATCAAATCGTCTAAGTTCGGCGTCAAAGTAAAATAAACCATAACAGCATTGAATTAGAGCTCAATTTCGTGTATCACGAATTTGAATTACGAATTAATGGATACACGAAATTGAGCTCTAATTCAATGCTAGTATGGGTTATTTTACTTTGACGATTGGATCGGCAATGCTTACATAATCGCACCTCGGATCTGGATGAAATTTTGCACGAGATAGATTGTAGTCTGGAATAACACATAGGCTACTTTATACCCCGGAAAAAAGAGTTCCCGCGGGGACCAAAAAACCTCAATCCATCCGGACGAAGTCGCGGGCATCAGCTAGTAAAATCTTAAAGAAAGGCAGTTATCTTCTGACAGTGCATTGTCTATAAAATTTTAATCATAGATATAGGAATATTTCATAAAATTCTTTGATAATTATTCTCTTTGTTATCGCAGTTGACAATTATTTTAATACTAAAAGTCGACATGACACGCGATGCCAAGATCAGTTGATAAGAAGATAAGTAGCATAAAAATGTACCTAATTAAACATTCATAAAGTTTTATCAGATCATACAAGATAATATTATAAATGCCAATGTGTGTTTGGTTCTTTAATCACGCCGCAACATCCGCCGCCGCGATCGATGTGATTTTTTCCATGGCTATAGTTGAGGACCTGGAGAGTGACATAGGCTACTTTTTATCCCGGAAAATTAAAGAGTTCTCGTGGGAATTTAAGTTTTATCAGATCATACAAGATAATATTATAAATGCCAATGTGTGTTTGGTTCTTTAATCACGCCGCAACATCCGCCGCCGCGATCGATGTGATTTTTTCCATGGCTATAGTTGAGGAGCTGGAGAGTGACATAGGCTACTTTTTATCCCGGAAAATTAAAGAGTTCTCGTGGGAATTTAAGTTTTATCAGATCATACAAGATAATATTGTAGATGCGAAAGTGTGTTTGGTTCTTTAATCACGCCGCAACAGAGGAACGCATCGATGTGATTTTTTTCCATGGTTATAGTTGAGGACCTGGAGAGTGACAGACTAATTTTTATCCCGGAAAATTAAACAGTTCCCGTGGGATTGGATTGGATTTAAAAAACTTATTCCACACGAATGATGTAGCAGGCATCAGCTAGTAAACATATAAAAATACAAAGCTATAATGTTGTGCTATCTGTAAAAATATACTTCCAGTCAATGCCACCATAGAATATTCGAGAATATTGTTATTTAAATAACGTACAGATGCATTGGTACCTACGCGAATAAAAGTATGGAATAAATTATAAAGCAGAATACAATAACACCCAAAATTATCACATTAATAAAATATCATAATAATTAAGATGCAAACGTGTACTTAGTGCCGGCAAAAAGCCAGAATGTAATGTGATTCATTAAACTGTGCATAATAAGTACCTACTTACATCAGTGGACTTAATAACTGTGCCAGCTAAAAGTCAGAATATGACAATAACTTCTAGTGGAACCCTAAACTGTAGTAGTAGGTAGTCTACGTCATACCGATAACTTTGAGTGAGCCCCTCAACTGTAGAATATAAAGTAATTATTTTAGTGATATAAATTAAGAGGGCCTACTGAAAGACAGAATATAACAATAACTTCCAGTGACAACCTAAACTGCAAGTATTATTTGTGAACTTCTTATGAAGGTACCTAATTAGAAGTGACAGCCAAGAGCCACAATAGGTAATAGGACCAATAAATTTGAGTGAACTATAGTAATATTTCAGCGGACTAAATAAAAGTGCCAGCTTAAAGCCAGAATATACTGATAAAGGGATAAGTGAATTCCAAAACTTTAGTACTTACTTAGTACAAAATATTTGAGAATTATTGGAAGTGCCAGCTAAATGCCAGAATATACTGATAAAGTGATGAGTGAAACCCAAAACTTTAGTACTTAGTATAAAATATTTAGAGAACTATTAGAAGTGCCAGCTAAAAGTCAGAATATACTGATAAAGTGATGAGTGAAACCCAAAACTTTAGTACTTAGTATAAAATATTTAGAGAACTATTAGAAGTGCCAGCTAAAAGCCAGAATATACTGATAAAGTGATGAGTGAAACCCAATACTTTAATACTTAGTACAAAATATTTAGAGAACTATTAGAAGTGCCAGCTAAAAGCCAGAATACCTATACTGATAAAGTGATGAGTGAAACCGAAAACTTTAGTACTTAGTAAAAAATATTTAGAGAACTATTATAAGTGCCAGTTAAAAGCCAGAATATACTAATAAAGTGATGACTGATTGGTACCCAAAATTGTAGTAGTACATAATATTTTTGCGAACTACTAGAAGTGCCAGATAACAGCCAGAATATACTGATAAAGTGAAGAGTGAAACCCAAAACTTTTGTACTTAGTACAAAATATTTAGAGAACTATTAGAAGTGCCATCTAAAAGCCAGAATATACTGATAAAGTGATGAGTGAAACCAAAAACTTTAGTACTTAGTACAAAATATTTAGAGAACTATTATAACTGCCAGCTAAAAGCCAGAATATACTGATAAAGTGCTGAGTGATAGGTACCCAAAATTGTAGTAGTACATAATATTATTGCGAACTACTAGAAGTGCCAGATAAAAGCCAGAATATACTCATAAAGTGATGAGTGTACCCTAAACTGTAGTAGTACATAATAATATTTTAGAGAACTATCAGAAGTGCCAGCTAAATGCCAGAATATACTGATAAATGGACAAGAATACTCTAAACTAGAGAGCCCGCGGCATGAGTGATGCCCAAGTGCATAGGCGATGTGAACCTGGACCGGATCCTCGTGGAGATCAACCAGTCTGGCCGCTACCAGCTGCAGAACTACCTGCTGATCCTGGTCGTCATCATTGCTAGCGCGGTCAACAACAGCCAGTACATATTCGCCGCGGCGCCTGTTAAAGCAAGGTAAGAAAACACCGGTCAGACTCGCTCACAAAGGGTTCTGTACCACCACACAATTTTTTTATACTACTGCCTGAAATAGGAGTAGGTATATTGTTTTCAGGATTCATGTATGTATGCATGTGAGTTTGTATATTCCATCATAACTTCTATACGCCTGAACCGATTTTCATAAATGAGGTATCGTTAGAATCCCTAGCTTATTCCGGGTGACATAGGCTAGTAAAATTAAAAAAAAATTATGGGGTGACCATGGTCACGCATTAAAGACTAAAGTTGAAAAAAATTATTCGAAAATAAGATTAACTATATAATCATCATCTATTAAATGATGAGTAGATTCCAAAAATTTATAACACTATAGTTCAATATCCAGTGATTCACAAAAAATATCATTCAATAAAAATGCGAATAAGATTCTATTTCAATAGATTAATTTAGATTTTTAACTTTTTAGTTCGGTTTTTGGCAGGGCAGTCGTATTTTTTAATTCCTTTTTTAATTATGACTTGTTTTTTTAATATTCTAAGTCTACTAACGGACACTTACATTAAAAAATTCAAAAATAAACTTATCCTATAAAAAAAAGTTAAATGTAGTAACCGCTTATAAGTAAACACAACATTATAATTAATTTGTTACAAAGCTAAAAAAAAATAAAAAAAAAACAACAACAATACGGAAATAAAACTAAAAATGAGAAAAAATACTAAGCTACTTAATAATATAAATTTTGTTAGTGCCAGTTCTTTCACAGCTCGTATTATAATCTAGTTATTTACAAGATTACAATAGGAGCTGTGAAATAACTGGCTTACATACGGTGCTAATCTGATAGCGTCTGACAAACTATTTGACACCCTGTAAATACGGAACCCTAATTAATGAATTTAGGATTTTTTCCTACACTTACACAGCACAGCATAAAAACCTTGCGTCTTGTCAAATTCATGATTCTAGGTCAACGGGAAGTACCCTAAGTAGGTACCAATAGGTTTTGATTTATTGGCGAGTGGCAAAATCATATGCGGCATAAACGGCCGCATCTTTTGATTGCGTTGACTTAGAAGCGTGATTTTTTTACAGTTCCAAGTGACCGTAGACCTAAGTATTTGATATTAATTTCGACTTGATATCTCTACGGGTCCCCAAGAAAACGGTGGTTGACAGACAGACAGACAGACAGACGGGCAACGAAGTGATCCTATCCTATAAGGGTTCCTTTTTTCCTCTTGAGGTACAGAACGTTTTTTAGCATTTTTTACGAAATTGAAGCTTTTTGTTCCTTGATTAAACAAACAATAATATTCTGGTAAGTTTTATTTATTCACTACAAAATTAGGTCTTGACTGTGATCTCATCTGAAGGTATGTGAAGAATGAAGATGCAGCCTAAGAACATCTGAGGCTGCATCTTCAATAGTTAAAGTTTTTTTTTCTATTTGCAAAATGTATTTAAATAATGATGCGATGGGGTTGAAAAAAAAAATGATTTTAAAAAAAAGATGGTGGTAGTCTGTTTTCGTTTGAAATACCTACCCTTAAATAGGTAATTACAAGTAGACTGATGCATGAGGAAATCTTTAAAAGAATTAAACCAAAAAGCAATTATATAATATTCATAAAAAGTTTTTTTTTATCCACTACAAGTTAGCCCTTGACTGCGATCTCACCTGATGTTAAGTGAAGATGCAGTTTAAGATGGTAACGGGCTAACATGTTAGGGGCATGCCAGTTATATTAAACCCATACCCCTATTCGGTTTCTACACGGCATCGTACCAGAACGCTAAATCGCTTAGCGGCACATCTTTGCCAGAAGGGTGGTAACCAGCCACGGCCGAAGCCTAAAATTAAAACTCAATTATTGCCTAGGTATTTAGGTAATTAAAACTCAAGTTGACTGATGAATGTGGAAATCCTTAAAAAAGTAAACCAAAACCTAAATATAATTATAATATTCATATGAAGTTAGATAGATAGGCACACTCGACACGATATTGTTATTATCTGCACGTTAATCTTCGATCTATCATCGTATTATCGTCAAATTGCGATGCCAACGCCGAATACCTGGCGATTATTTCGCGTCTACCGATCCTTGGCTTGAAACCATTGGTTGAGTCTGCATTCGGTGGACTAGTTGTGTTAAATGACTAACTATCTGTCCACGGGCTGTCGTGAAACGTCGCGTCGCGGAGTTCGAACGCGAACAAAAATGTGCTAAAACAGTGAAATAGAATCATATCTTTCTTAAGTAGGTAAATAGTTCGTATACCGTGAAAACAGGGAAATAAAATAAAATCTTTCATATGTAAGTAAATAGTTCGTAAACCGTGAAAACATTGAAATAAAATTAAATCTTTCATAAGTAGGTAAATAGTTCGTAAACCGTGAAAACAGTGAAATAAAATAAAATCTTTCTTATGTAGGTAAATAGTTCGTAAACCGTGAAAACAGTGAAATAAAATAAAATCTTTCTTAAGTAGGTAAATAGTTCGTAAAACGTGAATTAAAATCTTTCATATTATGTAGGTGAATAGTTCGTAAACCGTGAAAACAGTGAAATAAAATAAAATCTTTCTTATGTAGGTAAATAGTTCGTAAATCGTGAAAACAGTGAAATAAAATAAAATCTTTCTTAAGCAGGTAAATAGTTAGTTCGTAAACCGTGAAAAAAGTGAAATAAAATAAAATCTTTCTTAAGTAGGTAAATACTTAGTTCGTAAACCGTGAAAACAGTGAAATAAAATAAAATCTTTCTTAAGTAGGTAAATACTTAGTTCGTAAACCGTGAAATAGTGAAATAAAATAAAATCTTTCTTAAGTAGGTAAATGGTTCGTAAACCGTGAAAACAGTGAAATAAAATAGAATCTGTCTTATGTAGGTAAATAGTTCGTAAACCGTGAAAACAGTGAAATAAAATAAAATCTGTCTTATGTAGGTAAATAGCTCGTAAACCGTGAAAACAGTGAAATAAAATAAAATCTTTCTTAAGTAGGTAAATACTTAGTTCGTAAACCGTGAAAACAGTGAAATAAAATAAAATCTTTCTTAAGTAGGTAAATACCTACTTAGTTCGTAAACCGTGAAAACAGTGAAATAAAATAAAATCTTTCTTAGGTAGGTGAATAGTTCGTAAACTGTGAAAACAGTGAAATAAAATAAAATCTTTCTTATGTAGGTAAATAGTTAGTAAACCGTGAAAACAGTGAAATAAAATAAAATCTTTCTTAGGTAGGTGAATAGTTCGTAAACTGTGAAAACAGTGAAATAAAATAAAATCTTTCTTATGTAGGTAAATAGTTCGTAAACCGTGAAAACAGTGAAATAAAATAAAATCTTTCCTAAGTAGGTAAATAGTTCGTAAACCGTGTATTAAAATCTTTCATATGTAGGTAAATAGGTAGTTCGTTGACCGTGAATTGTCGCGTCACGGACATTGTCCAGAAATGTGCTAAAACAGTAAAATTAAAACCTAAAACATTTATAGGTATAAATCGTACCTATAACGTAAGAAAATTTTTAGGTAATTACTTAAAAACATGTTATGTACTTAGGTATCTACCACGTGGGTACGTAAAAGAAAACCTGGATCAACATAACTATAAGTAGTTATGCCTAGTAAGCCTTTGTTGATAAATACAGATTTAAAAAAAAAACTTAAAAGTAAGTACTTACTTAAGTAAACAGATTATTTTGGAAAAAAATCGCGTCGTAAATACCCTTAGGTGAATTTATTATTAGCCGAGATTCCTGTGTACAAGCAATCTCAAAGAAAAACACTTATTTACAAAACTAAGTGAAGTTTTTGAAGAAAAATGAGTAAAGAAAAGATAATAGACCTGGACGAGATCCTCCTGGAGCTGGGTCAGTTCGGCAGATACCAGCTGAAGAACTACTGTCTGATCCTGATTCCGATTATGTTCAGCGCGATTTACAACAGCCAGTACATTTTCGCAGCTGGCAATGTGCCTTACAGGTGAGGAAAATAAAATATCCCAAAAGCTGGCAACGCATTGGCGGTGCCTCTAGTGCTGCAAATGTTCATGGGCGGCGGTGATCACTTAACATCAGGTGACCCGCCTGCTCGTTTGCTCGCTGTATATATATATAATATGTCACCGTAAGATTGTACAACCCGTTAGATTATCTAACTCGCGAAATTCTAAACTGTCGAAAGACTACAATTTAACGCATTATTTTCTGGTAGATTGTAACCTGATAGGTATTTAAAGCCGATAAAACCTAAGTGCCCACTTGTACTACTTGATTATTTATGTCGAACCCTAACCTAATCTACAAGAAAGAGACAAGAAAACGTAAATAAAATGAATATTTCAAAAATTGACACTCAGAACATTGAACAGTTTACAATCTCTGGACAGTTTAGAATTTCGCGAGTTAGATAATAGTATATTAAGAGAATCTAACGGTTTTTACAATCTTACGGTGACATATATATAAAAAAAGGATAGTCTTAGGTGTATTTTCAGGAAAAACCGTCTCGCCCACCCTGTTACCGTACTGCCAACAGTGGCGTGCACAAGTTTTGAAGTTAGGGTAGGCATTAGTTAGGCTGGATACCTTATTACTAGCTGTTTTAATGAAAAATGAGCATAATCGTATTTCCATTTGGGTAAGCAGTGCTTTTGAGCCTCTAATAACTGCACGCCACTGACTGCCAACCCTCAAAGCAATCCTTAAGCAATATTACTCAAATATCTTAAACCAGAATATGGCTTTAAGCAGTTTAGTCCCTGTACTGTAAGTCTTTAGAATGTGACCGTTATATAATCTTAGAAAATACACAAATTTCCGTCAGGATTCAGATGATGTGACAATAATTGATAATTGCCTCATCTGGTGACAGAAGGGCTGGCTCATTTTTTGCGCAAAGTATCAGCCTGGCTGTCCAGCGCGGAAATGCAGCCAGCATTCTTGCCAGCATTCCACGCGGGCAATCAGGTTAATTAGGCGGGTAATTAGGTTAGGCTAGCTAGCATTAAGTTATAGGTGAGATAGCTAGATCTCGTTATTTTCAATTAAAAAAAAAACTAGTCAGAAAAGTCCAGCCTCCTGGATTACTGAGGAAAAATGTTACATTGAGAAAACAGTGTATTTACGTGGAATCGTTCCTTTTAAAGAGACTTCGTGATGTTCCTTGTGTATTTTCGTATTTGTGTATTTTAGTGTTATCTAATCTTAGAAAATACACAAGGATCATCACGAAGTCTTTAAAAGAAACGATTCCACGTAAATACACTGTTTTCTCAATCTAACATTTTTCCTCAGTAATCCAGGAGGCCGGACTTTTCTGACTAGTAATTTTTTTTTTAATTGAAAATAACGAGATCTAGCTATCTCTACCTATACTTTCATGCTAGCTAGCCTAATCTAAATACTATACAAATCATGCCCGCGTGGAATGCTGGCTGCATTTCCGCGCTGGACAGCCAGGCTGATCCTTTGTGCAAAAAATGAGCCAGCCCTTCTGTCACCAGATGAGGCAATTATCAATTATTGTCACATCATCTGAATCCTTTCGGGAGTTTGTTAGAGTATTAAATATGGACACACACCCATTATGTATCTAAAAATTGGGTTTGATCCGGAAGTATCAGCTGAAAACACTACTTTTATAATAGTTTATGGTGATTTGGGATGGTGACAATGAAAAATGTAGGACTAGGGCGCGTTTGAAACCCTCGCAGCTTTAGTTTTAAAATACCATAATTAATTCAATCACCTTCACGTCTCAAAGGTATTTTAATGACCAAAAAAGATTTAGGTTAGGTTATGTTAGGTTAGTGCAACTGAATAAACAACTTTGGAGCTGCAATAACGAAGGTGAATCTCGCAAGCCAGCTGTACCACATATATTTGTCTACTTTGGCTGATTAATGATGATAGGCACCTTCAATAGGTCAATGGCATCCCATAAAGAGATAAGTGCATTCTTGTGCACTATGTTTCTGTTTTTCTACTTATTTTATAACATTTACGAATTACGGTTTTATAACGTCAGTACTATATGAGAAAAGATCGCGTCTCGGCAAGAACGAGCCTTACATAGGTCAATGGCATCCCTTATAGAGATAAGTGTATTCTTGTGCACTATGTTTCTGTTTTTCTACGTACTTTATAACATTTACGAATTACGGTTTTATAACGTCAGTCCTATATTATGAGAAAAGATCGCGTCTCGGCAAGAACGAGCCTTACATAGGTCAATGGCATCCCTTATAGAGATAAGTGTATTCTTGTGCACTATGTTTCTGTTTTTCTACGTATTTTATAACATTTACGAATTACGGTTTTATAACGTCAGTCCTATATTATGAGAAAAGATCGCGTCTCGGCAAGAACGAGCCTTACATAGGTCAATGGCATCCCTTATAGAGATAAGTGTATTCTTGTGCACTATGTTACTGTTTTTCTACTTTTCATATAACTTTTACGAATTACGATTTTATAACGTCAGTACTATATGAGAAAAGATCGCGTCTCGGCAAGAATGAGCCTTACATAGGTCAATGGCATCCCTTATAGAGATAAGTGCATTCTTGTGCACTATGTTTCTGTTTTTCTACTTATTTTATTACTTTTACGAATGACGATTTTATAACGTCAGTCCTATATGAGAAAAGATCGCGTCTCGGCAAGAACGAGCCTTACATAGGTCAATGGCATCCCTTATAGAGATAAGTGTATTCTTGTGCACTATGTTTCTGTTTTTCTACGTGTTTTATTACTTTTACGAATTACGGTTTTATAACGTCAGTCCTATACGAGAAAAGATCGCGTCTTGGCAAGAACGAGCCTAACATAGGTCAATGGCATTCCTTATAGAGATAAGTGTATTCTTGTGCACTATGTTTCTGTTTTTCTACGTGTTTTATTACTTTTACGAATTACGGTTTTATAACGTCAGTCCTATATGAGAAAAGATCGCGTCTTGGCAAGAACGAGCCTTATATAGGTCAATGGCATCGCTTATAGAGATAAGTGTATTCTTGTGCACTATGTTTCTGTTTTTCTACTTTTTATATAACTTTTACGAATTACGATTTTATAACGTCAGTACTATATGAGAAAAGATCGCGTCTCGGCAAGAACGAGCCTTATATAGGTCAATGGCATCCCTTATAGAGATAAGTGTATTCTTGTGCACTATGTTACTGTTTTTCTACTTTTCATATAACTTTTACGAATTACGATTTTATAACGTCAGTCCTATATGAGAAAAGATCGCGTCTCGGCAAGAACGAGCCTTACATAGGTCAATGGCATCCCTTATAGAGATAAGTGTATTCTTGTGCACTATGTTTCTGTTTTTCTACGTGTTTTATAACTTTTACGAATTACGAATTACAATTTTATAACGTCAGTCCTATATGAGAAAAGATCGCGTCTTGGCAAGAACGAGCCTTACATAGGTCAATGGCATCGCTTATAGAGATAAGTGTATTCTTGTGCACTATGTTTCTGTTTTTCTACTTTTTATATAACTTTTACGAATTACGATTTTATAACGTCAGTACTATATGAGAAAAGATCGCGTCTCGGCAAGAACGAGCCTTATATAGGTCAATGGCATCCCTTATAGAGATAAGTGTATTCTTGTGCACTATGTTACTGTTTTTCTACTTTTCATATAACTTTTACGAATTACGATTTTATAACGTCAGTCCTATATGAGAAAAGATCGCGTCTCGGCAAGAACGAGCCTTACATAGGTCAATGGCATCCCTTATAGAGATAAGTGCGTTGTTGTGCACTAAATAAATAAATAAATAATCATTTATTTGCAAGAATGTTTGTAGGCACATAATGGTAAGATAATAATCTGTTCATAAACATTCAACTAAATTAATAGTGTGCAAATATTATATATTTAGTAGGTAAGTTATTAAATTATTAGGATTTCAGCTAAAAAATATCAATTAAATTAATTAAATTCAATATAAAATAAACTAATATCAGAGAAATGTCAGGAAATCAAAATCAAATAAATTATACAACGCGATCAAAAATAACAATGTCAGTACTTAACAGTTATTGCTTACTGCGTTAAATATTCATTTACATCATAGTAACATTTTTCTAATAGTAATTTATTGAGTTTGCTCTTTAGCATAGTTAAAGTCAACTTTTCAAATTCAAGCCTATTAAAAATCTGGACCGCCATAGCGTAAGTACTATTACAACATTTGGAAATACATAATTTGTTGGGATATCGAATAGACCTATTTGTTTAAATTTCGCATTTCCTTTTGAAGTATTTTGGATATCGCTTAACAAATACACACATATCCCTTATGTACATACATAGTAGTGGAAGGATGCCTAGTTTTTTAAAAAGTGGTTTACAGCTCTCTAATGGTCCTACGTTGCGGATAGCCCTTATGCATTTCTTTTGCAGTCTGAATGCTCTTAAAATATCAACAGAGTTACACTATGTTTCTGTTTTTCTACGTATTTTATTACTTTTACGAATGACGATTTTATAACGTCAGTACTATCTGATATCGAATAGACCTATTTGTTTAAATTTCGCATTTCCTTTTGAAGTATTTTGGATATCGCTTAACAAATACACACATATCCCTTATGTACATACATAGTAGTGGAAGGATACCTAGTATTTTAAAGAGTGGTTTACAGCTCTCTAATGGTCCTACGTTGCGGATAGCCCTTATGCATTTCTTTTGCAGTCTGAACGCTCTTAAAATATCAACAGAGTTACACTATGTTTCTGTTTTTCTACGTATTTTATTACTTTTACGAATGACGATTTTATAACGTCAGTACTATCTGAACGTAGTGTACGAATTATTGAAGAGTTATCTCTCATTTCGCAACATTGTAACTAGCACACTTCACGACAATCTCCTACTACGAGTATGTATTACGAGTACTTATTCGTGCTAGATTAGCATCAATACATCAAAATACACAGGTAGGATAACAATCTACAAGTTGACTCAAATCATTTAACATTATTATGATATTTGCTTAATTGGGATGATTATTTGTGAAATGGTGATAATGAAAAATAAAGAACCCGGCTGAGTTTGTTGTGGGCTCTTCTCAGACCAGGGCGCGTTTGGAAACCTCGTAGCTTTAGTTTTAAGATACCGTTACTGATTATCACCATTATATTTTATAAATAACTAGACGTCAATAAGTGTAGTATACCTACCTAAATTGAAATAACATTATTTGACTTGACTTTGACTTGACTTATAATAATTATTGTAGAACCTTTTTTTGGCATTAGTATAATCACTAATGATGCAGGAATCATCGTGGAAAATTAAGAAGTTACCGCGGGAATTAAAAAGATTTAAACCACGCGGACGAAGTCGCGGGCATCAGCTAGTTACGTATAATATGAATTTTCAAAATATGTATGAATATGTATGATGTAATATAAGTATGAGGTCGAGAAACTAAACCATCACTTAATATGGGATATTGGCGACCTCCGTTCGATCCCCGGCAGGGTCAATTTGGAAATTTATAATTTCTGAACTTTCCCTGGTCTGGCCTGGTGGGAGGCTTCGGCCGTGGCTAGTTACCACCGTACCGGCAAAGACAAACAAAGTCGGACAAGACAAAAGTCGGTCGGTGATGAAGAAAAAAGAAATTTTAATATTCGTTTTCACTTCTATCGGCAGCCCCTATGACTGCCAATTTTTTTTTTACTCTACTGTGGCTCTGGATGTCGGTTTTTTGAAAAGATTTTTTGTAGGAAGATTTTGTATTCGATACTGAGGTGTAATAATTACTACTAAAAGTACTAAATTAATTTGGATACCCTAATAAATTTTTCGCGTGAATTCGGCTTCCGTCACTATGGCTTGACCGTAACCTTGCCTTATTCGGCAACATAATATTATCTATAGATAAGTTTCCCCATAAGCCAGAAAACGTTTAACATAAGTACCTGATAGTAATAATGGAGAGCGCGTTTATCAGATACCGAACTTTATTAATAATGAATAATGTCCTCCCGACCGAACTTCGGCCAATGCCGCCAATCTCCAGAGAGATTAGCTATCTGCGCAGGACATTTTATAGAGCATAAGTTTGTGCGCAAACACAGGTGCACTCTCTGTTCCTTTACTCTCATAGCCCGTTGGGACGGAAACTCCGACACGACCGGAGAGAAATTAAGCGCAGGATCGAGGGCTTTACCTGCCCTTCGAGGCACGGGGGTGAAATACTCCAGGCGTTCAAGCTCCAACTTCCTTACTCCAGGCATTAGTACTTTAGTAAATTAAAACCCAATGTTCATTAATACAACTTTATTCCTTCCGATAATATCACATTCTAGAGTACCTAATTTAATTATCCTTCACAATCCTTTTTTCCCTCTCATTTTCTTTTCGTCCCTCGCGCCCCATTGGCGGGAAGCGTCCCCATTGGCCCTCAGAATTCCCCCTTTTTTAATTATTTTATTTTACGGCCCTGGATTCAAGTCCTTTATGGCCTTATATTTATTGCGAATGTCGTTCCACAGAATATAAAACTAGAAAATCATGACAGTACTGAGAATTTCTAGCCAGAAAGACCCTGAAAAAACAGTCTATGTCACTCTCCAGGTTCCCAACTATACCCACGTCAAAACTCACGTCGATCCGTTGCTCCATAGAGGCGTGATTGAAGGACAAACCAACAAAAAAAACACACTTTTCCATTTATTAGTATGATTAGAATGGATAGTTTATTGAGCTATTATATATATGTCACCGTAAGATTGTAAAAACTGTTAGATTGTAATCTAACTCGCGAAATTGTAAACTGTCGAAAGATTGTGAACCGTTCAATGTTCTGAGTGTCAATTTTTGAAATATTCATTGTATTTACGTTTTCTTGTCTGTTTCTTGTAGGTTAAGTTAGGGTTCGACATAAATAAACAGGTAGTTAGGTTCTATCTGGTTAATATACCTAACAGATTACAATTTAACGAAAAATACAGTTTGCAATTTCGCGGGTTAGATTATAATTACTTAACTAACGATTTTTACAATCTTACGGTGACTTAAACGCTAATAGCGATCCGTCCCGGTTTCGCACGGGTAGCACTAATAATCATAAGTCTATGCCCAATATAGCCAGTGGGCAGTGGGCAGGTTTTACATTTTATTATTGTAAGAGTACGCCCTGCCCCCACTACACCTGCCACTGCCACCAGCCCTCAGATTATTTATAGGTATTTATTTATTTATTTATTTATTTATTTCCATTTATTTGCATTCATGTCTATACAAGAACATCGGCATGAGGCCCTGTCAGGGCATTGCAAATTTTAAATTAATTACACAAGATTCACTAAATCTATTACAAATATTAGATAAATAAATAGTCTCGTCAAGTTATTAAATCTAGAAGTCGTAGTCAATGGCTAAAATAATATTAAATAAGTTATTACAATAAAATTAAAATAATTGAATAATTATAAGTTTTAATACATAATTTATTTTAAATACATTTATCGTGCTATTGAGGTCTATGTAGTCAGAAATTCTTGAATGTTATAAAAACATTTTTGTATTAACCAATGTCTTAATTTTCTTTTGAAGGTAGCCTCTTTGTTTTCTTCTTTCATAGTATTAGGGAGTTTATTGTAAATAATAATTGATCTAAAGTACGGACTACTACGGCTTGATATTCCTAGAGTATAACGTGGAAGAGCTAGATTATGCTTATGTTGATTTCGAGGGATTCGGTTATATGTACTTTCTAATGTTTTATATAGATGTATGTGTTTCCTTACAAACAAGACTGTCTCCATTATGTAGATAGATGTTAATGTCAGGATTTTTTTTTCTATAAAATGAGGCCTACAACTATCTCTTAATTTAATCTGAGGGCCGGCCGCAGCCGCGCTATTTTCACTTGCACGTTACATTATTTCTATGATATCTCTTAATTATGATATTAGTATAAGCAGCTGTCTTCAATATTTCTTTTTTTGTACGATGGAGCTGACATGTTCAAAAGGACAAAAGCCTTCAAAAAATTAAAAATTAAAAAAAAAAAAATTCTTTATGATGATTCACTGACTGTAACTCCTCCGGTATTGCATACACTTTATTGAGGTTATACACAGAATGTTGGATTTTCCATCACTTCCAGGCAGTAGTGTAAATTCGAAGCGAAGTTTCTCCATTTTGAGTTGATAATATTATAAACAAAAATGTCGTTTTATACGATGATTTTCGTTTATTGGAATCAAACTCGATGTGTTTCTCTGTAAGTAAAAGAAACGACATTAAAATATATTCCTTCCAAAGCAATATTCTAATTTATGTTGTTTTCTAACGAACTTATTGTTTCTTCAGTTATTGTGCACAATAATTCGTTTGACGTTTTCACTTCCATACTCTTAACTTAAGATGGCGGCTCTTAGTTTATGACCGAAGTGGAGCGCGGCAAAATTCAAACATTCAAATTTAAAGAAAAATACATTTTTCTTTACATATATTTATATATTAAATGGTGGAAAGGAAATTTTTTATCTTAACTAAATACTTGAGATGAAACATATTTATTTTGATAAGGATCAATACTATATCGGTAAAAACACTTTCGCAAGTAAAGTATTCGTCTATGAGACCAAAATTGAAAATCATAAAAATGGTTATTGTGAGTCAACCTTAAAAGATAGATATATGCTATCTCTGGTTTTTTTAGAACTTTTTGAGGGGAACAATTCCATCATATATATAAATATATATATAAAAATAGACTAATATATATACTATAATTCAGTACAAGAGAAATAGTTAATATATTTTAATGATGTCTTCAGTTTGAAAGATAATAGTTTTCTACAGCATTTTTTTAAATGTCTAGTGACTTCAAAACCGATTTGAAAATCATAAAAATGGTTATTGTGAGTCAACCTTAAAAGATAGATATATGCTATTTCTGTTTTTTTTTAGAACTTTTTGAGGGGAACAATTCCACCATACATTTTTTTAGTGTAACTTTAACTATTTACGCAGCGCACACTATTTAAGCTCTCAAAAATGTGTTTTTCCGAATTAGTTCACATAATAGCAATTTTTGTCAGGATATCTAATTTTTGATAATAAAAAAAAACCCGGCTGAGTTTGTTGTGGGCTCTTCTCAGACCAGGGCGCGTTTGGAACCCTCGTAGCTTTAGTTTTAAGTTACTGTAACCGATTATCATCATCATGTTTTATGAGTAAGTAATTTTTAACGTCAATAAGTGTACCTACAGTGTACCTATATTGATTAAACATGATATTGAGTATTGAAAATAAAATATAGTCTATGTTACACGCTGATAATGTAGCTTTCTATAGGTGATAGGTTGAGTAGTTTTCGAGCTTATCCATAACAAACAAACAAACAAATCTTTCCTCTTTATAATATTAAGTTTAAATACTGCTAGAGACAACGGAATAGTCGCCAATGTGTTTCCAGCCTAAAACACACTTTTTTTTTATCCACTACAAGTTAGCCCTTGACTGCGATCTCACCTGATGGTAAGTGATGATGCAGTCTAAGATGGTAGCGGGCTAACCTGTTAGGGGCATGGCAGTTATATTAAACCCATACCCCTATACGGTTTCTACACTTTCTCGGTCTTTGCCACGGCCGAAGCCTCCCACCAGGCCAGACCAAGGAAAATTCAGAAATTATAAATTCCCAAATTGACCCTCCCGGGGATTGAACCCGGGACCCCCACGTTTAGACAACAGCGCTACACACTGCGCCACGGAGGTCGTCAAAAACACACTGAAAAAAACACTGCAGATATTTTGCACATGTTGGCTCTCATATTATCACATCGCCATATTGATCACTGACTAAATTATTTTTGGCGCCAAAAATACGCTAAAACTCGGATTAGTTTGACAGCAAGATAGTAGTTAATTACTTTTATGGGATAACAAAATGTTTGAAATTGCGAATATTACTTATCAATACCGAGTAGGTATTATGGACGGTTATCGTATGATGCTTTTAATAATATTGTGAGTACTTAAACATTGTTATTGTCAAGTTTATTGATCTGACTTACCTATAGACAAGGGGGCAACGATTGACTTAAAGCAATACTAAAGCAATATTACTCTAAATGACAGTTGAATGTCACGGGCCATACTGGCAACGCTCAACTATTGACTTAGAGCAATACTAAAGCAATATTACTCTAAATGACAGTTTAATGTCACGGGCCATACTGGCAACGCTCAACGATTGACTTAAAGCAATACTAAAGCAATATTACTCAAAATGACAGTTTAATGTCACGGGCCATACTGGCAACGCTCAACTATTGACTTAAAGCAATACTAAAGCAATATTACTCAAAATGACAGTTTAATGTCACGGGCCATACTGGCAACGCTCAACGATTGACTTAAAGCAATACTAAAGCAATATTACTCAAAATGACAGTTGAATGTCACGGGCCATACTGGCAACGCTCAACGATTGACTTAAAGCAATACTAAAGCAATATTACTCTAAATGACAGTTTAATGTCACGGGCCATACTGGCAACGCTCAACTATTGACTTAAAGCAATACTAAAGCAATATTACTCTAAATGACAGTTTAATGTCACGGGCCATACTGGCAACGCTCAACTATTGACTTAAAGCAATACTAAAGCAATATTACTCAAAATGACAGTTTAATGTCACGGGCCATACTGGCAACGCTCAACGATTGACTTAAAGCAATACTAAAGCAATATTACTCAAAATGACAGTTTAATGTCACGGGCCATACTGGCAACGCTCAACGATTGACTTATAGCAATACTAAAGCAATATTACTCAAAATGACAGTTTAATGTCACGGGCCATACTGGCAACGCTCAACGATTGACTTAAAGCAATACTAAAGCAATATTACTCAAAATGACAGTTTAATGTCACGGGCCATACTGGCAACGCTCAACTATTGACTTAAAGCAATACTAAAGCAATATTACTCAAAATGACAGTTTAATGTCACGGGCCATACTGGCAACGCTCAACGATTGACTTAAAGCAATACTAAAGCAATATTACTCAAAATGACAGTTGAATGTCACGGGCCATACTGGCAACGCTCAACGATTGACTTAAAGCAATACTAAAGCAATATTACTCTAAATGACAGTTTAATGTCACGGGCCATACTGGCAACGCTCAACTATTGACTTAAAGCAATACTAAAGCAATATTACTCTAAATGACAGTTTAATGTCACGGGCCATACTGGCAACGCTCAACTATTGACTTAAAGCAATACTAAAGCAATATTACTCAAAATGACAGTTTAATGTCACGGGCCATACTGGCAACGCTCAACGATTGACTTAAAGCAATACTAAAGCAATATTACTCAAAATGACAGTTTAATGTCACGGGCCATACTGGCAACGCTCAACGATTGACTTAAAGCAATACTAAAGCAATATTACTCTAAATGACAGTTTAATGTCACGGGCCATACTGGCAACGCTCAACTATTGACTTAAAGCAATACTAAAGCAATATTACTCAAAATGACAGTTTAATGTCACGGGCCATACTGGCAACGCTCAACGATTGACTTAAAGCAATACTAAAGCAATATTACTCTAAATGACAGTTTAATGTCACGGGCCATACTGGCAACGCTCAACGATTGACTTAAAGCAATACTAAAGCAATATTACTCAAAATGACAGTTTAATGTCACGGGCCATACTGGCAACGCTCAACTATTGACTTAAAGCAATACTAAAGCAATATTACTCTAAATGACAGTTTAATGTCACGGACCATACTGGCAACGCTCAACGATTGACTTAAAGCAATACTAAAGCAATATTACTCAAAATGACAGTTTAATGTCACGGGCCATACTGGCAACGCTCAACTATTGACTTAAAGCAATACTAAAGCAATATTACTCAAAATGACAGTTTAATGTCACGGGCCATACTGGCAACGCTCAACTATTGACTTAAAGCAATACGAAAGCAATATTACTCTAAAAAAAAAAAAAGACAGTTTAATGTCACGTACCTTGACGTTTCTAAAATCCATACTAATATTATAAATACGAAAGTGTGTCTTATGTCTGTCTGCTACGTTTTCACGGTCCATCTATTCAACCGATTTTGATGAAATTTGGTACAGAGGTAGATTGTATCCCGGGGAGGGACATGGTTACTTTCTACCCTGGAAAATTAAGGAGTTCTAGCAGGAATTTAAAAAAAACTTTTCCACGCGGACGAAGTCGCGGGCATCATCTAGTAAGGATTATAATTCTAAAACCTTAGACTAATTTCGATGTCTAAAACATGAAAGTCATCAATAATGAAACAATAAAGCGTTGGTAATATGGACCCTATATCTATTGCTTTTTAACTGGTATACTTTAATTAATTATTCTTGAATTCGTGATAATAATATTATTAGCGGTTCATATTTATTTCATGTGAAAACAGAATTTTTCTGATTATAAGTAACAGTGTTAGGTTCTGAAGAAACTAGAAGTTTAGTTTGTCGCGGATTATAGCGAATTAAACTTCTAGTTCCTTCATTGTCATGGACTTCCGCAAAGTAACGCCTGCTTCTATCCAAGGTTATATTCATTTAATCTAAATTTGAAAGAACATATTAATGGTCATAAAATTGCTGGGGACGTTCATTTACCTAAAAATTAAATAATTAATCTCAGTAAAGTAATTACTAAGATTAGATAGTTAATACTTTGATAAGAATATAATGAATAAGTAGTTTTTACATAATTCCAAGCAGATAATTTTATAAAGTTGTCGTTTTAAACTTCTGTAGTCTCACGGGAGTTTCCACTGGGTAATTTCTGAATCTCTAAACTAAACTAAAATGAAATCTAGTTTTGTCTTCCAGATAATACACATTTTAAATATAAATCTATCAAATTTTTTATTGAATGAGATTCTGATTGTCCTTAAACTATACTAATTGCTAACGAGGAATTTTATTTTATACTGACCTCGTTACTATTTTGTTCAATTTAAGAAGAAATCTAAATGAAGTACGCAGTAGGTAGTAGGTAGGTATTGTCTAGGTTGAAAAGTGATCTAAGACAATCAAGGTGTCTGTAAGGATAAACTAAAAAAGGAAGTGTTTATTTAATGATGTCCACAATAAGACAACCTTACGCTAGACACTAGACAGGTGTTAGAAGAGATGAGTCGGCCATTACAAGGTAATGTCCTTGTCATTGCTTATTCCTTACATAAGTACCCACTTAATAGGTACCTACTTACTAAATAATTAATTAAATAAAGAATGTTTCATATTAATAATCAACATATTAATACAATTTATGCATCTTTCCATGGGGTTAGGAAAATTATTTTTTTACGAATTATTGTAAGAAAGACGCAACAATGATAAATTTAAATTTTGAAACGTGTACCTAAGTATTTGTGATGAAGATAAGAATAAGATGTTTATTAAAGTTGAATGAAATACCAAAATAAATCAAAATTAAATGACCATGACGAGTGACAACGTAGCCAGATTGCATGATGCATTGATTTCGATTGAAAACGATTGTTATAATAAAAAGAGCAATACACCTTTTGTAATCCAACAAATTACGTTTATTGAAAGTACAAATGGAAGAATGGCCGCTGCAATCAGATTAAGAGGTCAGATTCATTACACCTACCTATTCATATCTATAGCGTGGTCAACGCATACACGAAATTAAATAAATAACCTGTCTCTGTACCAAATTTCATCAAAATTGGGTAAAAAAATGGGCTGTTAAAGCGTAGCAGACAGACAGACATTCATAATTTTAGTATGGATGTTAAAGTTTGAATGTTAATGTATATATTTGCAAGTTCTAGTCGGCAGGAATTATTATTTTATTTTTTGTAATTGTAAAGGAAAAAGCTTATACCTACCCTGAAATAACACATAGGCTACATTTTATCCTAGAATAATTAAAGAGTTACCACGGGTATAAAAACCGACTTCCAAAGCCACTGTAAAGTAAAAAATGATTTTGATGTCTACACACTAGATAAGTTGAAGTCGGTCGGGTGTAACAAGGATAAGCAAAGTTGACGCATCAGGCTCGCTCGACTTCAACATAGTGTGTAGCAATCAAAATTATTTTTTACTTTACAATGGCTTTGGAAGTCGGTTTTTTGGTTTTTTTTTTGTAAGTTTATTTCGTACCAAAAAGTTATAAAATAAGAAGAAAAACATACATAGTCGACAAGGAAGGATTATTTCATTTTTTAAATTTCATTCCAGATGCAAGGTGCCAGAATGCGAGCTGGACCCGCCACAGTTCGAGACCAACGGTTGGGGGCACTGGGCGCTCCCGGACGGCAGGGGGCGCTGCGAGCGATACGTGGCGGTTGGCACCACGTGCGTCCCTGAATCCTTCCACCCCACAGACACCCATCACTGCTCCCGATGGGTGTACGAGAACCATGACACCATTGTGTCCACGGTGAGTTATATATCCTTCTTTAAAGGCTGTCCAACGGTTGGGGGCACTGGGCGCTCCCGGACGGCAGGGGGCGCTGCGAGCGATACGTGGCGGTTGGCACCACGTGCGTCCCTGAATCCTTCCACCCCACAGACACCCATCACTGCTCCCGATGGGTGTACGAGAACCATGACACCATTGTGTCCACGGTGAGTTATATATCCTTCTTTAAAGGCTGTCCAACGGTTGGGGGCACTGGGCGCTCCCGGACGGCAGGGGGCGCTGCGAGCGATACGTGGCGGTTGGCACCACGTGCGTTCCTGAATCCTTCCACCCCACAGACACCCATCACTGCTCCCGATGGGTGTACGAGAACCATAACACCATTGTGTCCACGGTGAGATTTTCCTCCTTTCTAAAGGCGCTTCCTTTTTATACGACTGCCTGAAAAAAGGAGCATATTGTTTTCAGCTTGTATATTCCACCATAACTTATATACGCCTGAACCGATTTTGATAAATGAGATATCGTTAGAATCCCTAGCTTATTCCGGGTGACATAGGCTAGTAAACTAAAAAAAATATTGATGGGGTGACCATGGTCCCCCATTAAAGACTAAAGTTAAAAAAATAATTCGATAATAGGATTAACTATATAATCGTCATCTAGGAAATGATGAGTAGATTCCAAAAATATATAACACTATAGTTCAATATCCAGTGATTCATAAAAAAATATAATTTAATAAAAATGTGAATAAGATTCTAATTTAACTAGATTCATTTAGATTTTTAACTTTTTAGTTCGTTTTTTGGCAGGGCAGTCGTGTTTTTTAATTTTTTAAATTATGACTTGTATCTTCAGTTTCGGCCGATTTAAAATTATCTTTAATACTCACCTTAGGGAGAGAAAGATGAAAAATGTCTTTGTCAGAAAACAACTGGTTATACTGCTTGCAACATCTTTTTATAAATGTATTTTCTGCATAATTTGTCTCGCTTGGTGCAATGTGAAACAGTTTAGGATTTCTAGAGTTAATCCGTGGACATCTTAAAGTTATTTTATCGATTGTTTCTAAATAAAACTACCTTTATATCGTTGTCTATCGTATGTTTTATGGTTTCCACATAATATGCTTCAGTTCGACCTGGCGTGCGAGGAATGGAAGCGGACTCTGGTGGGCACCCTGCACAGCGCGGGGATCTTCTTCGCCCTGCCCCTCACCGCATACATCTCCGACAAGTGAGTGCTCTCTCTCTTTGCGTCGTATTCCTCATTCCTGAGGGTCGTGACCCCTTTCCATTAATCACATAATTTTATTGATTTATTTATTTATTAACAAAGAAATTTTACTTTTATATTGCGTAAGCATAATTCCAGAAGTGGGTGAATAATTAAATTGCTGTTTAATATATCAACAATTATATACTCTCTTTAAAACATACACGAGCGAATGGTCACAACGTGTAGCGATTTCACGAGAGATTTAATGTAAAAACTTGACTAAACTTTAAAGAAAATATTCATTTGATCCGGTCACGATTGTCATCGTTAAGCTCTAAATCAAATTGCGATCTAAACACAAAAGTATTCAATAATCGCTGAGTCTGTCGGTAACAGAGTAACTTTCAAACGTCAAAATATTTGTATTTATGCAAATTATCCCAATATGGCGTATCCCCGCCAAAGAACGAACCGAGTGAATGAGTCAAATATCAATTTAATTAAACCTTCGTCAATAAATAAATTAACAATCTTTTAACTTTTCAAAAAAATCAATTCAAATTTAAAAGCAAAGCTGACAATTGTTTCTTAGCTCCCCTTAATCCTTGTCATCTTGTCTGGGAGCTGCAGATGTCCATGAGGGTTTTCCCCTCCTAATGGCAGTGGTTTCCCAGGGATAATAATGCGGTGGGTCCCCTGGGGAGGTCCTTCCGGATACGACTCGAGTAAGAGTTCTATTTCAACTCTAAGGTTATTAACGATTATTATCAGATGTTAATAATACTACCTGGGACCGAATTAACGTGCTCCCCGAGGCACGTAGGAAACGAAAAGGCCAAATTCGGACTAACAAATTTGGTCACCCGTCCAGTTACCGACGTGTGTATAAGTTGCTTAACAATCGTAATCAACCGATATGAGTTGTCGTAACTAGGCCACTCGTCTGTCAACGTTTCACAATAATATAATTTTACAATTTAGCCGAAATTACATGATATTATCATAGTAGTCCAAGAATTTATAGAAGAGATAATGAAAAAGGAGAAGGATGAAAGGGACGGATGAGGATGAGGCAGGCTGAGGCAGTAATGGTAGGCCTTCAAGGCGGGGACATCACTGGTTGGTTTCACAATGATACAATTTAGCCGAAATTACATGATATCATAGTAGTCCAAGAATTTATAGAAGAGATAATGAAAAAGGAGAAGGATGAAAGGGACGGATGAGGATGAGGCAGGCTGAGGCAGTAATGGTAGGCCTTCAAGGCGGGGACATCACTGCTTGCAGACAGGAGGGGTTTTTGGCCGGCAGGAGTCCGGCACTATCCAATTCGGAGTTTTCCCCTCCTAAACGAAAAAAAAAGTATGTATAGCCCTGACAAACTTATCTGACTCGGTTTGTGGGACTATATTTCGTACAAGTTCCAATTATAAGAGCGTTTGATTGAGTTGGTCATCGTTGTTGCTAAAAATTTCCTTTTTTATACGACTGCCTGAAAAAAGGAGTATATTGTTTTCAGGGTTCATGTATGTATGTATGTATGTGAGTTTGTATATTCCACCATAACTTCTATACGCCTGAATCGATTTTGATAAATGAGGTATTGTTAGAACCCCTAGCTTATTCCGGATGACATAGACTAGTAACATTTAAAAAAAAATTGATGGGGTGACCATGGTCCCGAATAAATAAGATTCGAAAATAAGACTAACTATGTAATCATCATCTAGAAAATGATGAGTGGATTCCGAAAATATATAACACTATAGTTCAATATCCAGTGATTCGCAAAAAAATATCATTTAATAAAAATGTGAATAAGATTCTAATTTAACTAACATAATTTAGATTTTTAACTTTTTAATTCGTTTTTTGGCAGGGCAGTCATGTTTTTAATTTTTTTTAATTATGACTTGTATCTTCAGTTTCGGTCGGCGAGTGGCGTTCATCTTAACAGCAGTTGCCCCGGCGGTGGTGGGCCTGGGACGGTCTTTTTCCCAGGACTACATCACATACGTATGTCTGGAGTTCTTTGAAGCGGTCGTCGCCGCTGGTGTCTACAGCTCCGGCTTCATTCTTGGTAATTGCATGACAGCGTTCCTTAGACTAAGAATAGGCATGATGACAGTAACCAAGAATCAATGAAATTATGAATTTATCTATTGAAATAGGATTCATGGATTATAAAAAACGTATTTATTTTTCTATTTCGAATGAGTTTGCTATTTATTTTGATAAAATAAAACTATTAAATAGAGCAATCCGCCATATTGGATTAAACACCAAGAAGCGAATGACGTCACAATTGTTTGTTTTCGAGCTTTGACAATCGCTCTATTGTTTACTGCACACTGCACAGAGTGCATTGGTAATAACAACAGTGACGTCACAAACGACGCCATGACACCTGCGAGCGTTTTGGCGTGAACTTTAAAATTCAAATTTCAAATACCAATTTTATCTACAAAACCTTATTTTTCTGCAGAAATAATATATTTTTTCGAAATAGTAGATACTTCCGAACGTAATCTGACCACTTCTCAAAATCCGTCGTCATAACTATTGACTGTGTTTATTAAATTAATTATATTTTATTATCATTTTGACATTCTATTACTTAAATTATTAATTTGACTACTTAGTTGACACGAAATGGCCATGACATATCTATTTTTCACTTTTAAATATATTCGTAATAGTTAAAAAATACTAACTAACATTGAATAAATAGCATTGAAAGAATTTGTGAGATAAGACATTTTCTTTTTTTTTTTAATTAGTACATGTAGGTCGATAAATTAAAATGTAATGTGTAAGACTTACTGATATTGTTAATAGGTATAAAATTGTTTAATAGTACTAATATACAAATTGAAATGCCCTGACGGGGCCTCATGTTATGATAATTAATTAATTATATTATATTGTATGTACATGAATGCAATGAATAAATGAAATGAAATAATTTTGTGACAGACACGTTGTTCGACACGTATTTATGGTTGAAGTATTTTGGTTCCCGCCAGAACTCTTTAATTTTCCGGGATAAAAAGTAGTCTTTGTGTTATTCCAGACTATAATCAATCCCTGTGTCATATTTCATCCAGACTTGTTCAGCCGTTCTGACATGATTGAGTGACAAATGTCCATCCATCCAAACTTTCGCTTTTATAATCATACTAATATTATAAATGCGAAAGTGTTTGTTTGTTTTTTGGTTTGTTGGTATGTCTTTCAATTCAGCTAGTATTAGTATAGATTATTGGAAATGTAATATATTCACATATAATAATCTATTAGCCCTAATAATTAGGGCTTCCAAACCAATATACAAAATTTTATAGGTGTATGTATGTGTCTCTATGTTTGTGCTCGGATTTCTCCAAAATTATTAATCAAATTGTGACCATTCTTTCTTTATTGGCTTACATTTACTTCAACTTAGGAAACAGTGCAAGTTGTATCAAAATCGGTTCTAGTTGTCATGGTATGGACAGTTAAGTGTGGGGTGAAGTCGGTTTAACTTTCAGTATTTTAGATTTTTACTTGTGCTATCTATAATCATAAGGTTCTATAACGGATATTAATATCCAACAATAGACGCCCAAAAGCTCAAGTGATGATAATGATGAACTTGTATCCCGAATTCAATATGTTCACAAAAAATAATAATGTTAGGTAAGTTATATAGATTGCCACCGGTTTACAACCGGTTTTTGAATTATAGATTTAATCATCGATCATCGGTTTCTGTAAATTTTGTGATAACTCTTTTAATTTTGGTCTCTTAAGGAAGCTTTGCAATAATTTGCTCTATGGCTCTAATAGTTCCTTAGTTACGATGATTTGTGAGATGGTGATAGTAAAAAAAACCCGGCTGAGTTTGTTGTGGGCTCTTCTCAGACCAGGGCGCGTTTGGAACCCTCGTAGCTTTAGTTTTAAGATACCGTAACCAATTATCACCATCATGTTTTACAAGTAAGTAATTTTTAACGTCAATAAGTGTACCTACAGTGTACCTATATTGAATTTTAAAAAAATGATATTTAAATGTATATTGTACTGTATTGAGTATAATTTTCGGGATACAAAGCCTATGTGTCCAGGAAGCTATAGCTTTCTATGTTCTTAACAAATATCGACGAAAAAGGCCGTAAAGGTACCAGAAGGGCACAGGTTTTCATTTATAATATTAAAGTATTGATATAGATTACTCAATTAGTAATATACGCAGAACAACACATAGATCAACATAATTATATTTAGCGTTCCGGTACAATGCCGTGTAGAAACCGAATAGGGGTATGGGTTTAATATAAATGCCATACCTCTAACAGGTTAGCCCGCTATCATCTTAGACTGCATCATCACTTACCATCAGGTGAGATTGTAGTCAAAGCCTAACTTGTAGTTAAAAAAAAGTTTATTTTCGTTTCTGTTTCTTTTTATCCACTACAAGTTATTCTTGTTCCTCGCAAATAATTAACAAACATTATTATTTGCTTCCTCGTTTCTAATTCGAACTGCTAGGATATGAATGAAACTTTTATTATCAGACTACAAAGGCCCATAGTGGTTAGTTAAACTTAACCTATGTTTAAAATAAGAAAATCTACAATAATAATAATAGACAATAATATGTGTTAGTAAGACTTATTCTATGTTAGTTAATATAATTAATATACTTACAAACTAAGGCCGACATCCAGTGCGCTTTGAAAGCGCTGTCCTGTCTGTCAGCTATCACCCTCAGAATAATATTGGAACTACTCTCCAGTCTACTTTTGGTGGAGGCGATCCTCTTCCGTATGATTGCGAAAAAACCTTTGCGGATATGGAACGCTTTCCGGTTTCCATTTTTGTATTCGCTTTTAATATTGGTATCTATTTTTTTTTTTTTTTCTATTTTTAATATTTTTTTTTTTTATCCACTACAAGTTAGCCCTTGACTGCGATCTCACCTGGTGGTAAGTGATGATGCAGTCTAAGATGGTAGCGGGCTAACCTGTTAGGGGCATGGCAGTTATATTAAACCCATACCCCTATTTGGTTTCTACACGGCATCGTACCCGAACCGGTAATCGCTTGGCGGCACGTCTTTGCCGGTAGGGTGGTAACTAGCCACGGCCGAAGCCTCCCACCAGGCCAGACCAGGGAAAATTCAGAAAGTATAAATTCCCAAATTGACCCTGCCGGGGATCGAGCCCAGGACCTCCGCACGTTAAGACAACAGCGCTACACACTGCGCCACGGAGGTCGTCAAAAATAATTAAAGGTCGTTAAAAATATTAATCACCTCTTCCAGCAAGTCTGATTGCAGCTAGGGCTAGTCTATAAATTAATAATAAAACATAAAGCATGAGCATAACTTGTTTTGTTTCAGCACTTGAAATGATGGGGCTCAACAAACGAGTTCTTGCAGGCAACATCATTTCTTGCACCTTCGCAGTCGGTCAAGCCGTGGTCGCACTGGTGGCTTGGGCGGCGCCACAGTGGAGGACCCTCACCAGAATCATCTACATCCCCTCCTTCCTCTTCATATTCTACTACTTCTTGATAGAGGAGAGCGTCCGGTGGCTGCTCAGCAAGGGAAGGAAGAAGGAAGCCGCTGCGATCATTTTCAAAGCAGCAGCGGTCAACAACAGAAAGCTTTCCCCTGAAACCATTAAACTTTTGACAGATGATACGCCAACGACGACTGACCATGCGAAAACGCAAGCCCAACCCGAGGAGAAACAAGAAGCGCTTGCGTTACAAGTGTTGAAATCCAAAGTTTTGATGTCGAGGTTGTGTATATGCTCGTTTTGGTGGATCACTGTGACGTTTATCTACTACGGACTGTCGATAAATTCTGTATCCCTCGCGGGGAACAGTTACGTGAACTATATCCTCACGGCGTTGGTGGAGATACCTGGATACTGCATCAGTGTCTTAACCCTGGACCGTTTTGGAAGAAAGAGTTCGATCATGACAGCATTCTTCGTTTGCGGAATCTCTTTAGTTTGTTTGCCCTTCATCCCTGATTGTGAGTGTGTACTTAATCAATTTGTTATTACTTTAATATAGTAGACTTAGTAGAGTAGTTACTTGTATAAATCGTGTCCTAGCTATTTTTATCTTCGTGTTATCATCACTTTTATCATTTAAGTTTCACTCTCATGTATCTGTATTATTCTAATATTTAAATCAAGTTTATCTACTGTCATAAAACTATTATTGTTACGAAAATTGATGAGTTTAGATAAACTTTGGGTATTAGCGATTTTAAGTAAATCAAAAATAAATTATTGTATTGTGATAAAAGAAAATCAATGTCATGTGATAGTTTAAACTACGATAGCCATTTTAAATTATCAATTAGTCTGTATTTTATACAAATTCTCATACTAAGCGTCTTGACGTTTGATAAAGAGTTGCTTATTTGATTAGTTGGCATCCATTCCTTTTAAAATCTCATGAATTTCTTAGATTATAATCATATAGAGTAGAAAGTAGCCTAGACCTTACTTTTCAGATCTGCTCTGGCTTCAAACATGCCTGAACTTGCTGGGCAAGTTAAGCATCAGCATGGCCTTCAGTAGTATCTACATCTACACATCGGAACTCTATCCCACCACCCTGAGGCACAGTCTGGTTGCAGTGTGCTCGATGGCTGGCCGGATAGGACAGGTTATCGCACCGCAGACACCACTTTTGGTCAGTGCTTTCATTCCTAGGGCCCTTATTGATTAAGCGACATCAGTAATACGTTCTTAAGTATCCGTCGTCTTATGCATAGCTTGACCGATACTTGAGAACGTTTTCCGCATTTGTCTGGCAATTCCAAAGTCATGTATTATACTACTTATATATTACTTATTCTGGTCCCAGCAACCTTATCTGGTCCGGTGGGCAAAATTGGAGCTAATTTTTATGCCTGTTTTAAAATTTACTAGCGCCGTTGTCACCGGGTCAGATAAGTTTGTGGGGCTATACATAGTTTTCGACTCTTCGGGGCCTCTATCATGCTTAGGGTGGAGCCCCGAGTACGCTCCGCATGCTCATTGCTCTCATAGTACGGACAGCCCGAGAAGAAGCTTTCCCATCATCAACAACATTTTAGAGCAATCAGACAAGTCGACAAGGCTTAAGGGTTCTAAGAAACTATGAAAATGTTAAATTTTCTATATTAATAAGTAAATGGAAATTGAAACAGTGGCGTCTCCATGATCTTCAGCTCCATCTACATCTACACACTGAACTGTTCCCCCCACAGCCGGATTTCTGTCCGTCTGTTACTATATATCGCTAGTAAAGTCAAGTTAGTCCTCAAATATGGTTGCATTAACAGCGGCGCTCACCATAGCTCTGACGATGACGGGGAAGCTGTTCATCTCGATGGTATTCGCGTCCATCTACATCTACACGCTGGAGCTATTCCCAACGCAGGCGCGCCACTCGCTCATGGGTGTCTGCTCGATGATCGGTCGTGTCGGGTCCACCTGCGCGCCCATGACACCTCTGCTGGTCCGTTCTGACTCCTTGTATGTAGGAGCAGTAGAGAATAGTAGTAGTCTTTCTTAGTTAATTTATTAGCCTATTCGAGCAAGATCCCATAATAGCCAGTTCCATAGAGATTTTTCTGCGCATGTCTCCAACAAAGATAGGAACGATCGGTCACTATGAAGGCTCGTCACGGCTTTGACCAGGTAGCAGTAGCAGATTAAGATGCCTAATGTCCCGCTATGTCGTACAAAGGCATAAAATTTGCTACTCAAAAATAATAGAAGTACTCGTATAAAGCGTATTTTATAAATGTTCTTCAGGATACTATAAGAACTACATTCATTGCCAGACACTTAGTGCGGTGGCAATCCCAGGAACTTTCAGCTTTTATAAAATGAGGAAATCACGGGATCTTGGGCTATAATATTATAGTTTTCAGAAATATTACTATATTGCTTTTCAGTAGTTATGTTGCTCTAGCGGAAAGCTTGCTTGGATGTATATTGCGAATTCCAGGGTCAGATTAACGAAAGTACTTTCGAGTTACGATACGTCTGATGTAACGTATTGAAGGTAAAGATTGAAATGTTTCGTTCGCGTCAATAATAATTATACTACTATAATATACTAGAATTAGTTTTGTTATCCTTGTAGTTTATTTTGGGTAGGTATTTAACAGGTGCAGCTTGAGTTGTAGAGTTTTTTCTGGTAGCATGTAGACGACTCGGTATTTAAATATGTTGTTATCTGAGTAGAGGTAGTAACCCCTGATTGCTTGGCTTTGACCTATTATTTATTGAATACAAATACAAATACTTTATTTCCAAAAATGTTTTAAAAGATAACAAGTTGCACATTAACAAACTAGTAAGATCTTATAGCTAACAAAAAATTTGGTTTAGCTATTTCCGGTTTAATTCATGTACCCCTAATATGCTTAGCTCCTCACCTCACAGGTTAGGACCTCACACTAGGAGACCTGTATCGTGAGGTCCTGATATAGAGGAATTACAATGCGATTTACTCGGTCGGGGATCGATTACATAACACGAAAAATTGCATAGGTAAACTCCTTACCTAATAAATCAAAACAAATCAAAATAAAGCAATATTTAAATAGAAGTTTAAGTATTTAAAATTGATTAGTACCCAAATGATTAATGTTAAACTAATGGTAGAAATAATATCTAATAAATAAGATTCTTGTGTCACAGTTTTAGTGTTTATACTCCTCTGAAACAGCGTGACCGATTTTGATGAAATTTCATATGTATATTCAGTAGGTATGAGAATAGGTTTATAACTAATTTTTACACCCCTAAGTGTTAAGGGTGGTTCACCCCAAAAATTATATTTTTATTTTTTGGCCAAATTTTTTTTGGTTATTTTTTATGGTGTGGAATCGAAAAATACATTTAGTCCTACATTTTTACCCTCCTACCACCGACCCCTATATTTTGATAGCATTTTATATTTTTCAACCCTGGTCGATAGCTGATCAATGGGGTCCCGTTTTGCCAAATTCCTCCGCTTGGGAGCAGCATAATAGCAAGTTTAATAATTCATATGGCAAAACAACGTTTGCCGGGTCAGCTAGTATTATATAATAATATGTAAATCAAAAACGCGTTTAATTTTCCCTTTCATCAGGTTATGGGCACTATGGCTTTCACTATGGTATTGCCACCTGAGTTATCTGTGCTCCCCAGATGACGTACATGGAAGCGCTCCCGTACCTGCTGTTCGGCTTGATGGCGGCCACTTCGGGGCTGCTGATGCTGCTGACGCCGGAGACGCTTCACATCCGGCTCCCGGACACTGTACGCCAGGCTGAGGGCATCGCAGTCGCGCCACGGACCACACGCACCACAGATGTTATCGACGACTAGATATTTATGCAACCCGTACTGACAGAATCTATTCGTATAATGGATAGAAGCAGGCATTACTTTGCTAAGGGTGGGCGTGGCCGCTGTTTAGAGCGTCACTTATTTTGGTTTTGTTTCCTATTTTGGTCACCGGGTCATATAAGACGGATTACGTTATAGGCCTATTACAAGGGTGGACGTGGCCGCAATTTAGAGCGTCGCTTACTACACAGCAATATGGACCAATTTAGGGACCCTTTCTCCCTATATCTGATTACACTACACTGATTCAAGTGTAAGGGTCCCTGTGAAAAGTGCAGTGTCATAGGCCTATTACTTTGCGGAAGTCCATCATAATGAAGGAACCAGAAATTTAATCAAACTAATATTATAAATGCGAAAGTTTGGATGGATGTATGGATGTATGGATGTCTGGATGTACGAATGTCTGGATGTATGGATGTCTGGATGTATGGATGTATGGATGTTTGTTACTCAATCACGCCCCAACGGCTGAACGGATCTGGCTGAAATTTGGCATAGAGATTGATTATAGTCTGGAATAGCATATAGGCTACTTTTTATGCCGAAAAATTGAGGAGTTTCCGCGGGAACCAAAAAACCTCCATCCACGCAGACGAAGTCGTAGGTATTAGCTAGTTTGCTATCATCTGCGACAACAAGAAAATCTATGTCAGTGGTTCTCACCACACTATAGAAATCGACCAAAAACTACCCTCAACGTACGTTTCACTCCGATAACGGAGCATCTTCAGGAGATGTTGCCTCCACAATGCCCGATTGTGATTCACAATTAAATGTCTGGTTCCTTCATTAGAATCTCTTCGTGGCGTCTTTTTAGGGCTCCCAAGTCTAAATATCATACTAATATTATTGTGGCGGTCTTCGCAGTCCGCACATAATCCAATAGATGGCATCACTAGTACGATTCACGCGACCACGAAGAGCCCAACTCACGGTGACGAAGCGTTCTCTGAATTACGCTATATATACGACCTCCGAAGATGCACGGTCGGACCAGTGGGCCCCGAGCACAGCATCCGCTCGGAGGATGATATTATCCTTTGTTATCACATGCATATTTTCTGCATCAATCATTGTTACAGTATCAATTGTTGTGATTGGCTGAATTTATGGTATTCTCGCTGCGTCAAAGGATTTTGTCCAATAGTGGAAGAGTGTTATCCAATCAGAGGTGATTGCGATAGTTACACTGTAGCTGTCAGAGATACACGGTCGCCCAGCATCTCCCGTACATTATACCAAAGAGGTAAAGTTTATGAGGTTGTAGAGGGTAATATCTGCATCTACTGAAATGATTTTGAAAATTCTGGTACCATTAGAATAGAATGCCACATTATTTGTGAGTGTCATAGGCTATATATTAATCCGAAAAATTAAGGTGTTCCCGTGGGAATTTAAAAAACTTATTTCACGCTGACGAAGTCGTGGGCATCTGCTAGTACAAATATAAAAGTAAAGAAAGAAAGAAAGAAAATCTATTTATTCTCACCATTGTGCCACACATTACAATACCTTAAGGTAAATGCTACTATGGGGCCTCCAGCACTTGAGCATTAAACTCGTGGCCAAGTCCTAGAGGCACCCTGACAACACTTGTCGTGTGTGGCACAACCTGAAAGAAGGCATCAGCTCAGCATAATGCAGAAAGCCTGACTAGACTGGAAAAGGTGACTGACTGATCTATTAACGCACAGCTCAAACCACTGGACGAAATCGGGCTGAAATTAGGCAATACAGATAGCTTTTATGATGTGGGCATCCGCTAAGAGAGGATTTTTGAAAATTTAACTCCTAAGGTAAAACAGGACTTTGAAATTTGTACGATAATCGAACTTAAAACTGAGTAAATCCGCGGGGAAAAGCTAGCCATTTATGTCAATTGACGTATTTTATCATCATCATTTCAACCCATTGCATTAATGGTCTGTTATTATTATAATGGCGATTCTTTGCCACGCTTTCGGTTCGCTTTGTGTTTGACCAGGCCTTATAGGCCTATAACACTGCACTTTTCACAGGGACCCTTCCACTTAAATCAGTGTAGTGTAAAATTAGGGAGTAAGGGTCCCTAATTTGGTCCTTACTGCAGTGTAATAAGCGACGCTCTAACAACGCCCACCCTTACTACAGGGCCCTGTGAAAAGTGCAGCGTAATAAGCCTTTTATGGAGACCTTAGGTGCGATCGTGTAAGAATTACCGATCAAATAGTCAAAGTTCGGCGTCAAAGTAAAATAAACCATAACAGCATTGAATTAGAGCTCAATTTCGTGTATCCATTCTCATACGTTTAGGTATGTACGATAGTCTAAACGGATGAGTATGGATACACGAAATTGAGCTCTAATTCAATCCTGTTATGGTTTATTTTACTTTGACGCCGAACTTTGACGATTTGATTGTCAACTTTTAAAAAATCGGGGGGCTTGTTTGACTGCGGCACGGAAAGGTAATCTTTGGGAACGAGAAAAATTTTTATACACACTACTTACCTAGTCGTAAATATTAACCTAACATAAGTTGATTTTAGGTATTTTGTAAAATATGTATGTAAGTAGTTATACTATATTATGTCGTTAGTTAATTTTCTTTAAATTATTTATAGTTTTTAATACTTACTAAGAAAAAAGAAGGCAATGATGTCAGTAAAAGGTTATATTTTGAAATAAACTATTTTAAGTAACATTTTGTTGTGTCATTTCACTCATTACTTGAGAGTTGAAAGAATTACACATATTAAAATCTATACGAATTTAAGGCTAGAGTTTGGATGGATTACATAATCACACCAGAACGGCTGACCGGATGTGGACAAAATTTGTCACAAAGATAGATTATGACAAAGTAACTGGAATAACACAACCTTTTTTTATCCCGGAAAAAAGGAGTTCCCGTGGAAAGCGGAAAACCTGTATCCATGCGGACGAGGTCGTGGGTAAGCTAGTCTTATATATAAAACTCTCGTGTCACAATGTTAGTTACCATACTCCTCCGAAACGGCTGGACCGATTTTTATGAAATTTTATATGAATATTCAGCAGGTCTGAAAATCGGCTAATAGGTATCTATTTTTCATACCCCTAAAACACCTCAATCCGATTGAGGTTTTTTTTGGTTCCCGCGGGAACTCTTTAATTTTCCGGGATAAAAAGTAGCATATGTGCTATTCCAGACTATAATCTATCTCTGTGCCAAATTTCAGCCAGATCCGTTCAGCCGTTGGGGCGTGATTGAGTAACAAACATCCATACATCCATCTAAACATTCGCATTTATAATATTAGTAAGATAAGATATTCTCAGCCATTCTTTGAAATTTGAGTCAAAAAGTAATAGGTTATAGGTAACATGAGTGCAAAAATTTGTCTGTCTATTTCTATGTTCCTCTGCCTGTCTAGTTTCACGAACCACGAGCTGTTCTTGGACCTTTTGTAGCGAAATCTATACTAATATTGTAAAGAGTTGTGAGTTGGTGAGGTTGTAGGGGGTAATCTCTGGATGTACTGAACCGATTTTGAAAATTATGGTACCAATACAAAGCCACATTATTTGTGAGTGTCATATGCTATATACATATATACTAGTGGTTCGTCCCGAACTGAGATCTCGAGGTATCCATAAGATAGTTTTAACTAAATATTGGGGCTGATTCCGTAGTGCACAATCTCTAAACTAAAATGAATTATTACTAACCCTTTCGTAATAGTCCCTTCGGAACATAACTAGTTTTAAAGCTGACATTTTAGATTAGTTTAGAGATTGTGCACTACAGAATCAGCGCCATTGTAATAGTTAACTTTTAACATTAGACGCAAAAGAGCTAAAAAGTTATTGGAGAACGAATAAACTTTTACAGAGCGCCATCTATTGACATCATTGTGAAGTTCTGTTAAAAATACTGAAGCTCATTAAAAATTAAATAATTTTGTTTCCTTATAATATTTATCTAATTTTAATATTTGTTGTTCAAGTATAGGATATAATTCGGACAAGTGCAAATTCACTCAAGTAGACTCAGATACCATTTCGCTCGGTTAATTAACCCGAAAAATTTGGGAAAAATCTGTGAAAAAGACAAAAATCTTTAAAAATCTTACTAATATTATAAACATAGACGATGCCCTCGACTTCTTCCGCGTGGATTAAAGTTTGTTGATTACCGCGGGACCTCTTTATTTTTACAGGAGAATGTAGCCTATAACTTTCCCAGGGATACAATCTATCTCTGTACCAAATTTTATCAAAATTGGGTAAAAAAAGGCTGTCAAAGCGTAGCAGAGAGACTCCCACACTTATAATTGTAAGGGATAATCCAGAAGTAGGTATTAATAAACACTTTTAATATATTTGTACTCTCATTTGGAACTTGCACGAACAAATGGTCACAACGTGTAGCGGTTCCACGAGAGATGAATGTAATAAGATAAAAGTTAGCCAAACATAAAGACAATAATATTCTAATTGCAATTTCGCGAGTTGGATTATAATTTTTACAATCTTACGGTGACATATAAACTAACCCGAAAAATTTGAGAGTTCCCGGGGGAATTTAAAAAACTTATTTCACGAAGTCCTGGGCATCTGCTAGTAAGAGACAAGTTGCTTGAACATTTAGGGCTAATTTTTCAATCGCCAGATAAAGTTTGTCGGAGGAATAAATTTGACGTTTTGACAGGTTTTGTATTGAAAATCCGTCAAAGCGTCAAATTTATTCCTCCAATTAACTTTCTCTGACAATTGAAAAATCGGCCCTGTCAAGACAATCGCGCTCAGGCCATGGCCGTGGCCTCTGCGACGGTGTCTGGCAGCCGCCTCCGCAGCGTTTCGGGTGTGGCCAGAGTCAACGCGGCTGCCGACAGAGACGCGCATCCGAACAACGCTGTTGGCAACGCACGCCCCCACACGCTCTGAAACAGAGTTAGCGTTCCGGTGCGATGCCGTGTAGAAACCGAATAGGGGTATGGGTTTAATATAACTGCCATGCCCCTAACAGGTTAGCATCTTAGACTGCATCATCACTTACCATCAGGTGAGATCACAGTCAAGGGCTAACTTGTAGTGGATAAAAAAAAGTTACAAGTATTACACTGACCCACAAGTCAGTGTAATACTTGTAACGTATGTGTTGTGTTGTCTGCATATTGTAACCTTTTCTTTTCCATGAAAAGAGCAACTGCTGAGTTTCTTGCCGGCTCTTCTCAGTAGAAAATATATCATTTATCATTTTATCATTATTTATAAAACCCATACACTACTGATAGCTCATATAATGGAAAAATATTATCTGCACGCCACTACCTATAAGAAAGTTTTAAGTGACGACCTCCGTGGCGCAGTGCGTAGCGCTTGTTGTCTTAACGTGCGGAGGTCCCGGGTTCGATCCCCGGCAGGGTCAATTTGGGAATTTATAATTTCTGAATTTTCCCTGGTCTGGCCTGGTGGGAGGCTTCGGCCGTGGTTAGCTACCACCGTGTCGCCAAGTGATTTAGCGTTCCGGTACAATGCCGTGTAGAAACTGAATAGGGGTATGGGTTTAATATAACTGCCATGCCCCTAACAGGTTAGCCCGCTACCATCTTAGACTGCATTATCACGTACCATCAGGTGAGATCGCAGCAAAGGCTAACTTGTAGTGGAAAAAAAAAGTTGATAGAACCTTACCAAAAGAGGTGTAAGTGGTGCTAAGACTGTGCCCACTCGTGCAACCATAGAGCAAGTACCGAATAAGGACCCTCTAGCAGAAGTAGGCACTAACTCTGACGTGTACACATACACGGCGTTGAAACATGCCGATATGGACGTCTTCCCGATTAAGAATACTGATATCGAAGCAGTTTTGTAATCTGAAACACAAGCGACATGTGTAGCAGCAGTCAGATGTCAGACAATGGCAAATCCAGCAGGGCAACCGCGTATCTTCTGCATCAATCATTGTTACAGTATCAATTGTTGTGATTGGCTGAATTTATGGTATTCTTGATGCGTCAATGGATTTTGTCCAATAGTGGAAGAGTGTTATCCAATCAGAGGTGCTTGCGATCGTTACACTGTAGCTGTGAGTTTCAGATTCGATAACACTCTTCCACTATTGGACAAAATCCATTGACGCAGCAAGAATACATTCAGCCAATCACAACAATTGATACTGTAACAATGATTGATGCAGAAGATACGGGCTCGCCCTGCAGAAACTATTTCGGAACCATGTTATAAAAGCGTCGGCAAAGAATTTCTTTTTCTGCACCTTGCACACTCGATAATGTGACGCTGTAACTAGATTATGGCGGTTTCTAGTGCATCGATTGTGAAATATCAAAACAATGATTTGTATATTTCAAATAATTATGTGTTTATTAGATAAATATAACAGAATCATATTTTGATACACCAGATCTTAATTACCGAATTGTTGATATAAATCTACAGATATTAATCTAATCTAAACTAATAACTATTTAGGAAATACAGGTGAACGTTCTACTTCCAATCTAATCAAATTGAAATTCTTAATACCCAGAGCAGACATGCAAATCATGCTTTGTGATGCCGAGTCATAGCATGAAAAGACAAATGCTTATGTATAATATCCCATTTCTTATTGAAGTGGCGTGCTTGAGATTTTGAACTATAATTTCGTAACTTACGTTACGTAACTATGATGGAAAGATCAGAATCTAAATAATAAAGCAAATATGGGTTCGAATTCGGTATTGAATAGAAATAAATTTAATAGAAAGAAATTGACAACGACGTCTTAATTAAAGTACCTAAATATTAATTAGTAGTAGTATTAAATTAGTAGATATTACTTTTTAGTTATTCTGCGTTAAGTAATAAAATCGATGATGAATGAATGTCATTGATTCATCATCGTTATCCTGTAAACGTCCACTGTTGGACATCCAACGCTGCTACGACAAGCATGGCCTCCCATTGCCACTTCAACGTGCAAATGTTTTAGGCTATATCAGTGAACATGTTTCTCCTGCGGATGTCTTCGAAGCTCGATGAACTCTTAACATAGCTCTCTCCATAGCTCGTTGAGCAACTTTAAATTTGTGAAAGAGGCTATTTTCTTCAGTCTTTGATTAGTAATTGAAATAACAAAACTGTGTTTCCCACCAATTACAACCCGGGTATCATTAAATCAAGAGGGAATAGGCATCTTTTAGGCAAGCGCATCACATCTTAGGCCGGATCATCACTTCCCATCATCAAGTCCCATCGCTTCCATTCTTCCTTTTCCCATTACCATCGCTTGAACACAATCACTTGTTTGATTGTGGTCAAATGTAAGACTATAACGAATTAAAAATAACTTTAGTACCTTGCGGTATAAATCCGCTAGAAACACAGCAAATTCCGCAGAACACGAATCCGCCGAGCAACGTCTTCTTCCTCCCAACTCTGTCTAGAGTTATCACTGCAATGATATCGCCCGGTATAGTGGCGAGGGAGGAGAGCGCAAAGTTGGCATACTTGTTCCCTGGTAGGCCCACAGAGTTGATCATCAGACCGTAGTACACGAAGGCTGCTGTGAACCACCACCACGAGCACACGACCACTCTGTACATAGAAACATTATAGATGTATAGTGTAGAACTAACTAACGTTTGTAGAATTAACTCTACCAAGCATGTTACCGAAAGGGATGTCGGTGAACTTAGCAGAGCAAGTGCTAGCAGATCAAAAATAAAAGGGAGTTCTGTTCGCATGCAGATGAGTTCTATAGTTCCTGATAGATTTTAGAGATAGTTCTGGCGAGTTAACCTAAAAAACGCCGGTTGAAAAAATGATCTGCTAACTTCCGGTAGCAGATCATTTTCTACAAAATCAAAAATTAAGATGAGTTCTGTGTTCCTGCGGCTGAGTTCTATAGTTCCTCATACTTTTCAGCAATAGTTCTAGCTCTTTAATCCAGAAAAAGTCAATTGAAAATAATGATCTGCTACGGGAAGTTAGCAGAGCATCTGACAGACCATAGAATAAACATTCACAGAAAATAGAACTGTCGCTTCAGTGACTAGAACTCTGCGGTTTCTGATAGAAGGATAAAAGATCTTTAATATCCAGGACGAAACTTGCCTGGAACTCTCATAATACTTCTAGCAGAGCATAGAAGAAGAAAACGATATTTCTTCGAAACGAGATAAACACTACGTTTTAAAAAATTCACTGAAACTAGAACTCTAGCCTTAGAGGCTAGAACTCCGCGCTTTCTGATAGAAGAATAACAGATCTATAATATCTTTAAAAATCTTGCCTAAAACTCTCATAAAACTTCTAGCAGAGCATAGGAGAAGAGTGCAAAACATCATCGAAACGAGATAAACACTACGTTTTAAAAAATTCACTGAAACTAGAACTCTCGCCTAAGAGGCTAGAACTCCACGCTTTCTGATAGGTGAATAACAGATCTATAATATCTATAATAAACCATGCCTGGAACTCACATAAAAGTTCTAGCAGAGCATAGGAGAAGAGTGCAAAATACCACCGAAATGAGATAATCAATACGTTTTAAAAAATTCACTGTAACTAGAACTCTCGCCTGAGAGGCTAGAACTCCGCGCTTTCTGATAGGTGAATAATAGATCTATAATATCTATTACAAATACTGCCTAGAACTCTCATAAAACTTCTAGCAGAGCATAGGAGAAGAGTGCAAAATACCACCGAAATGAGATAATCAATACGTTTTAAAAAATTCACTGAAACTAGAACTCTCGCCTGAAAGGCTAGAACTCCACGTTTTCTGATAGGTGAATAACAGATCTATTACATCCATAACAAATCTTGCCTGGAACTCTCATAAAACTTCTGGCAGAGCATAGGAGAAGAGTGCAAAATACCATCGAAATGAGATAATCAATACGTTTTAAAAAATTCACTGAAACTAGAACTCTCGCCTGAGAGGCCAGAACTCCACGTTTTCTGATAGGTGAATAATAGATCTATAATATCTATTACAAATACTGCCTAGAACTCTCATAAAACTTCTAGCAGAGCATAGGAGAAGAGTGCAAAATACCACCGAAATGAGATAATCAATACGTTTTAAAAAATTCACTGAAACTAGAACTCTCGCCTAAGAGGCTAGAACTCCACGCTTTCTGATAGGTGAATAATAGATCTATAATATCTATAACAAATCATGCCTGGAACTCACATAAAACTTCTAGCAGAGCATAGGAGAAGAGTGCAAAATACCACCGAAATGAGATAATCAATACGTTTTAAAAAATTCACTGAAACTAGAACAGTCGCCTGAGAGGCTAGAACTCCACGCTTTCTGATAGGAGAATAACAGTTCTATTACATCCATAACAAATCTTGCCTGGAACTCTCATAAAACTTCTAGCAGAGCATAGGAGAAGAGTGCAAAATACCACCGAAATGAGATAATCAATACGTTTTAAAAAATTCACTGAAACTAGAACTCTCGCCTGAGAGGCTAGAACTCCGCGCTTTCTGATAGGTGAATAATAGATCTATAATATCTATAGCAAATCTTGCCTGGAACTCACATAAAACTTCTAGCAGAGCATAGGAGAATAGTGCAAAACATCATCGAAACGAGATAAACACTACGTATTAAAAAATTCACTGAAACTAGAACTCTCGCCTAAGAGGCTAGAACTTCGCGTTTTCTGATAGCAGAATAAAAGATCTATAATATCTATAACAAATCTTGCCTAGAACTCACATAAAACTTCTAGCAGAGCATAGGAGAAGAGTGCAAAATATCATCGAAACGAGATAATCACTACGTTTTAAAAAATTCACTGAAACTAGAACTCTCGCCTAAGAGGCTAGAACTCCACGCTTTCTGATAGGTGAATAACAGATCTATAATATCTATAACAAATCATGCCTGGAACTCACATAAAACTTCTAGCAGAGCATAGGAGAAAAGTGCAAAATACCACCGAAATGAGATAATCAATACGTTTTAAAAAATTCACTGAAACTAGAACAGTCGCCTGAGAGGCTAGAACTCCACGCTTTCTGATAGGAGAATAACAGTTCTATTACATCCATAACAAATCTTGCCTGGAACTCTCATAAAACTTCTAGCAGAGCATAGGAGAAGAGTGCAAAATACCACCGAAATGAGATAGAAAATTCACTGAAACTAGAACTCTCGCCTGAGGGGCTAGAACTCCGCGTTTTTTGATAGAAGAATAACAGATCTATTACATCCATAACAAATCTTGCCTGGAACTCTCATAAAACTTCTAGCAGAGCATAGGAGAAGAGTGCAAAATACCACCGATAAGAGATAATCACTACGTTTTAAAAAATTCACTGAAACTAGAACTCTCGCCTAAGAGGCTAGAACTCCACGCTTTCTGATAGGTGAATAACAGATCTATAATATCTATAACAAATCATGCCTGGAACTCACATAAAACTTCTAGCAGAGCATAGGAGAAGAGTGCAAAATACCACCGAAATGAGATAATCAATACGTTTTAAAAAATTCACTGAAACTAGAACAGTCGCCTGAGAGGCTAGAACTCCACGCTTTCTGATAGGAGAATAACAGTTCTATTACATCCATAACAAATCTTGCCTGGAACTCTCATAAAACTTCTAGCAGAGCATAGGAGAAGAGTGCAAAATACCACCGAAATGAGATAATCAATACGTTTTAAAAAATTCACTGAAACTAGAACTCTCGCCTGAGAGGCTAGAACTCCGCGTTTTTTGATAGAAGAATAACAGATCTATTACATCCATAACAAATCTTGCCTGGAACTCTCATAAAACTTCTAGCAGAGCATAGGAGAAGAGTGCAAAATACCACCGAAAAGAGATAATCAATACGTTTTAAAAAATTCACTGAAACTAGAACTCTCGCCCGAGAGGCCAGAACTCCACGCTTTCTGATAGGTGAATAATAGATCTATAATATCTATTACAAATACTGCCTAGAACTCTCATAAAACTTCTAGCAGAGCATAGGAGAAGAGTGCAAAATACCACCGAAATGAGATAATCAACACGTTTTAAAAAATTCACTGAAACTAGAACTCTCGCCTGAAAGGCTAGAACTCCACGCTTTCTGATAGGTGAATAACATATCTATTACATCCATAACAAATCTTGCCTGGAACTCTCATAAAACTTCTAGCAGAGCATAGGAGAAGAGTGCAAAATACCATCGAAATGAGATCATCAATACGTTTTAAAAAATTCACTGAAACTAGAACTCTCGCCTGAGAGGCCAGAACTCCACGCTTTCTGATAGGTGAATAATAGGTCTATAATATCTATTACAAATACTGCCTAGAACTCTCATAAAACTTCTAGCAGAGCATAGGAGAAGAGTGCAAAACATCATCGAAACGAGATAAACACTACGTTTTAAAAAATTCACTGTATGACGCAGCTCAGCACGGCGATGACTCACGCACGAACAATGGATAATCCAGAACATTCGAAATCGCGCCATCGTGCCGTGTGCAAAACCCCGCCGCCGCGCACCTCTCCCGCCACTGCCTATATAAGGCATCCGGCCTGCGTTCACTCACAGTTCGCCAGCGACCGCTGTCACAGCACGTCGGCTTGGGGGTACCGGGCAGATGAGTGGCAGTGGTAACTGGTGAACGCAGGCGAGATCGGTCGCTCCGCCGCTTCGGCCACGGACGACCCATCTTTCCGTCTCCCCTTCCCCTTCGCCCCCTCTCGTCGCAGACACCCTCTGTGTCCGCGTACCGCGTGCGTCAGCCGGTGACGCCCCGCGCCCCGCAGGTCCCCTCAGGGCCTCGGACCGTGTAGTTAAGGTATAGGAAGATCGCTTAGACTTAAGTACTTTCTGTGAAACCGTGAATAAAGGTTTGTTAAGTGTGTGTTTCTATAAATCGCGTTTAATTTGTGAGGGCCTCCCTACCTAGACACACGGAGCTACGCGACCAGCCATATCCTGGACCCTTAGCTCCGTTACATTGGCGCCCAACGTAAAAAACCCATTCCGGGTTCGCGTCGCGAAAATCCGTCCGTCCGTCCGTCCGTTCGCGTCGCGTCCTTTAAAATTTCCGTCCGTCCGTACTAGGTTAGGGAAACTCATACCTCACAACACCCGCACGTTATATTTTATTCTAACGAACGGATACAAGTTCTTTCAAAAAGTCGGCTTGGGGGTACCGGGCAGACTGAAAGGACGAATATCCGACCGGGAGCGGAAAAACTATAGAAAAAAAAGGATAAGATCAAAACAAACGGATACAAGCTCTTTCACAGTCGGCTTGGGGGTATCCGGGTCGATTAAAAAGGGCGAATATCCGACAAAAAAAAAAAGAAGTAGAACACATATACACACATAAACACAACAGCCTTCATAAGGGGAAAAACAAGGGGAACCGTGTGACAAGTTAAATATAATCCGTACCGTACCGACCGCGATTAACAAATCATAAATAACTAGAGGAAACCGTAAAATTGGAAATAAATACCGTTTAACCCGTAAATAAATAATTAACAATCAGTTTCGGAAAAACAAGGGGAACCGTGTAACTATTTAAATAGAATCCGTACCGTACCGACCGCGTTTAACAAATCATAAATAACTAGATCAAACCGTAAAATTGGAAATAAATACCGTATAACCCGTAAATAAATAATTAACAATCAGTTTCGGATAAGTAAAGAAAAATGCCAACGTCCTGGATATATACACTAAGTAAGCAAAAATTAATTGAGGAGCTCGAAAATAGGAAAATAGAAGTTTCACCGGGAAGCACTGTCGAGGAATTACGCAAACAGCTATCTCTTATAGTAAAAACTGAAGACGAATTGAGCCAAGACGGCAGCATGAGTAGCGAACAAGACATAAAAGAATTCGATAAAGCCATATCCCGCTGGAAAATTCAATTTGACACCACCGGGGATGCCGTGGAATTCCTGGAAAGGATAGAGGAGTTAGCAGACACGTTGAATGTCAAAAAAGACACAATCATACACATGATACCGAGATGCCTCACCGGAACAGCATCACTGTGGTACAGAAATTACAGACATGAATGGAAGACATGGGAAGATTTCACGGAGAATTTCAAGCTGTTCTATTATCCGAGAAATTATGAGAAAAATCTACTAGAATCCATTATAAACAGACGTCAATACGCCAGGGAAAACTTCGTGTCATACCTAACTGAAATCCAAACATTAATGAGGAGATACAAAAAATTAACGAAAGAAGAACAGTTAGATAGAATATATGACAATATGAGATATAACTACCGATACTATATAAAAAGGAAGGACTTCAATACGGTACCAGAACTCATACAACTGGCAGGCGATTACGAAAAAATAAACATGGACCGAAACAAAGATACGTCCCACAAACCGACTGTCCAATCTAAAGAGAGCCATAAAGAAAAATCATGGCGAAAACCGGAAAATTGGAAGAACGAAGAACACAAAACAGACAGAAAACCAATAACTCCGCAATACGACCCGGAATCCTGCTGTTGGAAATGTGGCAAAAGGAACCACACATCTCGGGAATGTCGAAATAAACAAGTCATTTTCTGCAGCCAATGCGGACTGCTAGGAAAACTAACAAAAAATTGCTGTAACGAGAGAAAGACACCAGGAAAAACAAAACAAGCATACACAACGAAGGCACAGACAGAAAAAGATAATAGAATTTTCGCCAAGGCAAAAATATATGGAAAAACGTTTAAAGCATTAATAGACACAGGTTCAACGAACACTTACATCAATAAAAACATAATGGACTAAATAAAAGAGCACAACGTGAAGACAATACGAAAAGAGACCACGATCAAACTAGCAGACGGTTCTAGAGTACAAACGGACACAGTCATAAACCTCGAATTAGAAATAAATGGGAAAACATTAACACACCAAGTCATCTACCTACCATCCGCAACCATAATGATAATGGGGATGGACCTGTTAGCAAGACTAGGAATCACAGTCGGATGGACTGAAACAGCATGCGAGCAGACATGCACCGAAAGACGAGAAAACACGACAGGCAACGAAGAAATCCTATCTGCAGAACAGAAAACAACGCTAGCAAACAGCCTAGAAGACGAATTCAAAAAAGCTGAGGAATGTCCGAAAGGAAACACATGGGTAAAACACGTAATAAAACTAAAACATACAGAACCCATAAAACAAAAATATTATCCGAAAAACCCGAAAATGCAAGAAAAAATAAATGAACACGTGAACAAAATGTTAGCAGACGGCATCATCGAAAAGTCAAACAGTCCATGCAGTTCACCGATCGACAGCTCCGACGTAATATATAGGCCAGGAAAACAAAACGTCATAGCAGATGAACTATCAAGAAATCCGCTATACACCACTACAATAGAAGAAAGCGACTGGTACTCAAAAAAATACAGTAATGTAAGTAAGAACCCCGAATTGGATACCGACTACTGTATACGAGATGGGAGACTATACAGAAAAGTAGTCAACCCAAGATACGGAGGAAAACTAGATCCATCGACCGAATGGAAATTATGCGTCAAAAAAGAAGACAAGGACAAAATATTATGGCAAAACCATAATGAACCCAATGCGGGACATTTAGGAATTTCAAAAACGTTTAACAAAATCGCGATGCGGTATTATTGGCCAGGGATATTCAGAGACGTATCAAAATACGTGAGCCGGTGTGAAACATGTCAAAAACATAAGCCATCACAGGAAAAAAAACCAGGCCTCATGCACATAAATAATGCGGAAGAACCATGGCAAGTGGTAACAACGGACCTAATAGGCCCTTTACCTCGGTCATCAAAAGGATTCCAATGGATCATCGTGTTCCACGACAAATTCACGAAGTGGTCGGAAATAAAACCACTAAGAACCGCGACCGCAAATACCATCACGAACGCTCTAAAAGAGTTAATTATGAGGTACGGGGGAATGAAAACTTTACTGAGCGACAACGCAAAAATTTTCGTAAGTAAACAGTTCAGAGAAACTTTAAAAAGATACGGCATAGAACAAAAGCTAACCGCACCATACACTCCACAGTGTAACCCAACCGAACGGGTAAATAGAACGCTCGAAACAATGATAGCAACATTCATCGAGAAAAACCATAAAAAATGGGACGAGTACCTAAGCGAATTCAACTTCGCACTAAACACGTCCGTCCAAGAATCCACGAAACACTCCCCAGCATTCTTACTATTCGGCAGAGAACTAAGGAACGTCCACGACGAAAACCAATTCCCCACACCGGCATTAAAAGAAAAACAAAAACTGAAAGAAATATATGAAATAGTCAAAAACCAACAAAATCAAGCTTCAAACCTACAAAAAAAGTATTTTGATAGGGCAAGACGTAACTGGACACCGAGAATTAACGATGACGTATTAAAAAGAGAGTACCCATTATCCAACGCCAGTAAACAATTTTCCGCAAAATTAGCACCTAAATTCTCAGGCCCATATACCATAATGGAAAAAAGTCGCCCGTAATATTCCTGCTGAAAGCAAAACAGGGAGGCAAGATATGCACCGCGCACATAAAAGATATAAAAAGATTCAAGACGTAAACGAACTTTCATTTTATGGCATTATTCTGGACTGAAAAAAAGAAAGAGAAAAAAAAAGAAAAAACTAAAAAGGGGTTAACTTGAGTGAAAATGGGGAATGGGGGTTTTTACATTTCTGTAAATCTATTGATACGGTGATTTTTACAGGTAAAAATCTTCTCTCGTGGGAGGAGGATATGACGCAGCTCAGCACGGCGATGACTCACGCACGAACAATGGATAATCCAGAACATTCGAAATCGCGCCATCGTGCCGTGTGCAAAACCCCGCCGCCGCGCACCTCTCCCGCCACTGCCTATATAAGGCATCCGGCCTGCGTTCACTCACAGTTCGCCAGCGACCGCTGTCACAGCACGTCGGCTTGGGGGTACCGGGCAGATGAGTGGCAGTGGTAACTGGTGAACGCAGGCGAGATCGGTCGCTCCGCCGCTTCGGCCACGGACGACCCATCTTTCCGTCTCCCCTTCCCCTTCGCCCCCTCTCGTCGCAGACACCCTCTGTGTCCGCGTACCGCGTGCGTCAGCCGGTGACGCCCCGCGCCCCGCAGGTCCCCTCAGGGCCTCGGACCGTGTAGTTAAGGTATAGGAAGATCGCTTAGACTTAAGTACTTTCTGTGAAACCGTGAATAAAGGTTTGTTAAGTGTGTGTTTCTATAAATCGCGTTTAATTTGTGAGGGCCTCCCTACCTAGACACACGGAGCTACGCGACCAGACATATCCTGGACCCTTAGCTCCGTTACAACTGAAACTAGAACTCTCGCCTGAAAGGCTAGAACTCCACGCTTTCTGATAGGTGAATAACAGATCTATTACATCCATAACAAATCTTGCCTGGAACTCACATAAAAGTTCTAGCAGAGCATAGGAGAAGAGTGCAAAATACCACCGAAATGAGATAATCAATACGTTTTAAAAAATTCACTGAAACTAGAACTCTCGCTTGAGAGGCTAGAACTCCGCGTTTTTTGGTAGAAGAATAACAGATCTATTACATCCATAACACATCTTGCCTGGAACTTTCATAAAACTTCTAGCAGAGCATAGGAGAACAGTGCAAAATACCACCGAAATGAGATAATCAATACGTATTAAAAAATTCACTGAAACTAGAACTCTCGCCTGAGAGGCTAGAACTCCGCGCTTTCTGATAGGTGAATAATAGATCTGTAATATCTATAACAAATCTTGCCTGGAACTCACATAAAACTTCTAGCAGAGCATAGGAGAAGAGTGCAAAATACCACCGAAATGAGATAATCAATACGTTTTAAAAAATTCACTGAAACTAGAACTCTCGCCTGAGAGGCTAGAACTCCACGCTTTCTTATAGGTGAATAACAGATCTATTACATCCATAACAAATCTTGCCTGGAACTCTCATAAAACTTCTAGCAGAGCATAGGAGAAGAGTGCAAATACCACCGAAATGAGATAATCAATACGTTTTAAAAAATTCACTGAAACTAGAACTCTCGCTTGAAAGGCTAGAACTCCGCGCTTTCTGATAGGTGAATAATAGATCTATAATATCTATAACAAATCTTGCCTGGAACTCCCATAAAACTTCTAGCAGAGCATAGGAGAATAGTGCAAAACATCATTGAAACGAGATAATCACTACGTTATTAAAATTCACTGATACTGGAACTCTCGCCTGAGAGGCTAGAACTCCGCGCTTTCTGATAGGTGAATAACAGATCTATAATATCTATAACAAATCTTGCCTGGAACTCACATAAAACTTCTAGCAGAGCATAGGAGAAAAGTGCAAAACATCATCGAAACGAGATAAACACTACGTATTAAAAAATTCACTGAAACTAGAACTCTCGCCAAATAGGCTAGATCTCCGCGTTTTCTGATAGAAGAATAAAAAATCTACAATATCTATAACAAATCTTGCCTGGAACTCACATAAAACTTCTAGCAGAGCATAGGAGAAGAGTGCAAAACATCATCGAAACGAGATAAACACTACGTATTAAAAAATTCACTGAAACTAGAATTCTCGCCTAAGAGGCTAGAACTCCGCGCTTTCTGATAGGAAAATAAAAGATCTATAATATCTATAACAAATCTTGCCTGGAACTCACATAAAAGTTCTAGCAGAGCGTAGGAGAAGAGTGCAAAACATCATCGAAACGAGATAAACACTACGTATTAAAAAATTCAATGAAACTAGAATTCTCGCCCGAGAAGCTAGAACTCCGCGTTTTTTGATAGAAGAATAACAGATCTATTACATCCATAACAAATCTCGCCTGGAACTCTCATAAAACTTCTAGCAGAGCATAGGAGAAGAGTGCAAAATACCACCGAAATGAGATAATCAAAACGTTTTAAAAAATTCACTGAAACTATTTACTGATGATATTTTGCACCCTTCTCCTATGCTCTGCTAGAAGTTTTATGAGAGTTCCAGGCAAGATTTGTTATGGATGTAATAGATCTGTTATTCTTCTATCAAAAAACGCGGAGTTCTAGCCTCTTGGGCGAGAATTCTAGTTTCATTGAATTTTTTAATACGTAGTGTTTATCTCGTTTCGATGATGTTTGGCACTATTCTCCTATGCTCTGCTAGAAGTTTTATGAGAGTTCCAGACTAGATTTGCTATAGATATTATAGATCTGTTATTCACCTATCAGTAAACGCAGAGTTCTAGCCTCTCAGGCGAGAGTTCTAGTTTCAGTGAATTTTTTTAAACGTAGTGTTTATCTCGTTTCGATGATATTTTGCACTCTTCTCCTATGCTCTGCTAGAAGTTTTATGTGAGTTTTAGGCAAGATTTGTTATGGATGTAATAGATCTGTTATTCTTCTATCAGAAAGCGCAGAGTTCTAGCCTCTCAGGCGAGAGTTCTAGTTTCAGTGAATTTTTTAAAACGTAGTGTTTATCTCGTTTCAATGATATTTTGCACTCTTCTCCTATGCTCTGCTAGAAGTTTTATGTGAGTTCCAGGCAAGATTTGTTAAAGATATTATAGATCTTTTATTCACCTATCAGAAAACGCGGAGGTCTGGCCTCTCAGGCGAGAGTTCTAGTTTCAGTGAATTTTAAAAACGTAGTGTTTATCTCGTTTCGATGATATTTTGCACTCTTCTCCTATGCTCTGCTAGAAGTTTTATGAGAGTTCCAGACTAGATTTGCTGTAGATATTATAGATCTGTTATTCACCTATCAGAAAACGCAGAGTTCTAGCCTCTCAGGCGAGAGTTCTAGTTTCAGTGAATTTTTTTAAACGTAGTGTTTATCTCGTTTCGATGATATTTTGCACTCTTCTCCTATGCTCTGCTAGAAGTTTGATGTGAGTTCCAGGCAAAATTTGTTATGGATGTAATAGATCTGTTATTCTTCTATCAGAAAGCGCAGAGTTCTAGCCTCTCAGGCGAGAGTTCTAGTTTCAGTGAATTTTTTAAAACGTAGTGTTTATCTCGTTTCAATGATATTTTGCACTCTTCTCCTATGCTCTGTTAGAAGTTTTATGTGAGTTCCAGACTAGATTTGCTATAGATATTATAGATCTGTTATTCACCTATCAGAAAACGCGGAGTTCTAGCCTCTTAGGCGAGAGTTCTAGTTTCAGTGAATTTTTTAATACGTAGTGTTTATCTCGTTTCGATGATGTTTTGCACTCTTCTCCTATGCTCTGCTAGAAGTTTTATGTGAGTTCCAGGCAAGATTTGTTATGGATGTAATAGATCTGTTATTCTTCTATCAGAAAGCGCGGAGTTCTAGCCTCTCAGGGGAGAGTTCTAGTTTCAGTGAATTTTTTAAAACGTAGTGATTATCTCGTTTCGATGATATTTTGCACTCTTCTCCTATGCTCTGCTAGAAGTTTTATGAGAGTTCCAGACTAGATTTGCTATGATATTATAGATCTGTTATTCACCTATCAGAAAACGCAGAGTTCTAGCCTCTCAGGCGAGAGTTCTAGTTTCAGTGAATTTTTTAAAACGTATTGATTATCTCATTTCGGTGGTATTTTGCACTCTTCTCCTATGCTCTGCTAGAAGTTTTATGAAAGTTCCAGGCGAGATTTGTTATGGATGTAATATATCTATTATTCTTCTATCAGAAATCGCGGAGTTCTAGCATCTTAGGCGAGTGTTCTAGTTTCAGTGAATTTTTTAAAACGTATTGATTATCTCATTTCGGTGGTATTTTGCACTCTTCTCCTATGCTCTGCTAGAACTTTTATGTGAGTTCCAGGCAAGATTTGTTATGGATGTAATAGATCTGTTATTCACCTATCAGAAAGCGTGGAGTTCTAGCCTTTCAAGCGAGAGTTCTAGTTTCAGTGAATTTTTTAAAACGTAGTGTTTATCTCGTTTCGATGATGTGATGCACTCTTCTCCTATGCTCTGCTAGAAGTTTTGTGAGAGTTCTAGGCAGTATTTGTAATAGATATTATAGATCTATTATTCACCTATCAGAAAGCGTGGAGTTCTGGCCTCTCAGGCGAGAGTTCTAGTTTCAGTAAATTTTTTAAAACGTATTGATTATCTCATTTCGATGGTATTTTGCACTCTTCTCCTATGCTCTGCTAGAAGTTTTATGAGAGTTCCAGGCAAGATTTGTTATGGATGTAATAGATCTGTTATTCACCTATCAGAAAGCGTGGAGTTCTAGCCTTTCAGGCGAGAGTTCTAGTTTCAGTGAATTTTTTAAAACGTATTGATTATCTCATTTCGGTGTTATTTTGCACTCTTCTCCTATGCTCTGCTAGAAGTTTTATGAGAGTTCTAGGCAGTATTTGTAATAGATATTATAGATCTATTATTCACCTATCAGAAAGCGTGGAGTTCTGGCCTCTCGGGCGAGAGTTCTAGTTTCAGTGAATTTTTTTAAACGTAGTGTTTATCTCGTTTCGATGATATTTTGCACTCTTCTCCTATGCTCTGCTAGAAGTTTTATGAGAGTTCCAGGCGAGATCTGTTACAGATATTATAGACCTGTTATTTTTCTATCAGAAAACGTGGAGTTCTAGCCTCTTAGACGAGAGTTCTATTTTCAGTGAATTTTTTAAAACGTAGTGATTATCTCGTTTCGATGATATTTTGCACTCTTCTCCTATGCTCTGCTAGAACTTTTATGTGAGTTCCAGGCAAGATTTGTTATGGATGTAATAGATCTGTTATTCTTCTATCAGAAGACGCGGAGTTCTAGCCTCTCAGGCGAGAGTTCTAGTTTCAGTGAATTTTTTTAAACGTAGTGTTTATCTCGTTTCGATGATATTTTGCACTTTTCTCCTATGCTCTGCTAGAAGTTTTATGAGAGTTTTAGGCGAGATTTGTTATGGATGTAATATATCTGTTATTCTTCTATCAGAAATCGTGGAGTTCTAGCATCTTAGGCGAGAGTTCTAGTTTCAGTGAATTTTTTAAAGCGTAGTGTTTATCTCGTTTCGATGATGTTTTGCACTATTCTCCTATGCTCTGCTAGAAGTTTTATGAGAGTTATAGGCGCAATTTGTTACAAATATTATAGACCTGTTATTTTTCTATCAGAAAGCGCGGAGTTCTAGCCTCTCAGGGGAGAGTTCTAGTTTCAGTGAATTTTTTAAAACGTAGTGATTATCTCGTTTCGATGATATTTTGCACTCTTCTCCTATGCTCTGTTAGAAGTTTTATGTGAGTTCCAGACTAGATTTGCTAAAGATATTATAGATCTGTTATTCACCTATCAGAAAACGCAGAGTTCTAGCCTCTCAGGCGAGAGTTCTAGTTTCAGTGAATTTTTTTAAACGTAGTGTTTATCTCGTTTCGATGATATTTTGCACTCTTCTCCTATGCTCTGCTAGAAGTTTTATGTGAGTTCCAGGCAAGATTTGTTATGGATGTAATAGATCTGTTATTCTTCTATCAGAAAGCGCGGAGTTCTAGCCTCTCAGGCGAGAGTTCTAGTTTCAAGGAATTTTTTAAAACGTAGTGTTTATCTCGTTTCGATGATGTTTTGCACTCTTCTCCTATGCTCTGCTAGAAGTTTTATGAGAGTTCCAGGCAAGATTTGTTAAAGATATTATAGATCTGTTATTCTTCTATCAGAAAGCGTGGAGTTCTAGCCTCTAAGGCGAGAGTTCTAGTTTCAGTGAATTTTTTAAAACGTAGTGTTTATCTCGTTTCGAAGAAATATCGTTTTCTTCTTCTATGCTCTGCTAGAAGTATTATGAGAGTTCAAGGCAAGTTTCGTCCTGGATATTAAAGATCTGTTATCCTTCTATCAGAAACCGCAGAGTTCTAGTCACTGAAGCGACAGTTCTATTTTCTGTGAATGTTTATTCTATGGTCTGTCAGATGCTCTGCTAACTTCCCGTAGCAGATCATTATTTTCAATTGACTTTTTTCTGGATTAAAGAGCTAGAACTATTGCTGAAAAGTATGAGGAACTATAGAACTCAGCCGCAGGAACACAGAACTCACCTTAATTTTTGATTTTGTAGAAAATGATCTGCTACCGGAAGTTAGCAGATCATTTTTTCAACCGGCGTTTTTTAGGTTAACTCGCCAGAACTATCTCTAAAATCTATCAGGAACTATAGAACTCATCTGCATGCGAACAGAACTCTCTTTTATTTTTGATCTGCTAGCACTTGCTCTGCTAAGTTCACGGACACCCGAAAGGGATAGTGTAAGTCACAGACCTAGTCTTCTTCTATCTTCTTCTAAATATATAAAAGGGAAAAGGTGACTGACTGACAGATCTATCAGCGCACAGCTGAAACCACTGAACGGATCGGGCTGGGTATACAGATAGCTTTTACGACGCAGGCATTCGCTACGAAAGGATGTTTGTAAGTTCAACCCCTACAGGGCTAAAATAGGGATTCGAAGTATGAAAATCGAATTTAACGTAAGCGAAGCTGCAACCTAAAGCAAGTTATATATATGAGATAATATCGTCGAATCAACATCTCCTGAAGATGCTCCGGTGTCAAAGTGAAACGTACGTTGAGAATAATTCAGAAGATTTGTGTGGTGTTGTGACTATCGCAATCTACAAGTGTAAGATACAAGCTAAGAGTTAATATACGTACCGTTTAAGTAACGCAGGTGAAGAAAAGAGCAGTTTTACATTAAATTTTTCCGTGGCAGTATTGTGAAACGCTGCCCCTTTAGATTCTTTTGTAATTTCATCGATCACTTTATCTGATACTGCAAAACGATTCCAGCTTGCAATCCTCTGCAGCAGCATCAGGGCTTTATCATTTCTACCATTTGTCAGTAGCCACCGCATACTTTCTTCGAGAATGTAAGGGTATAGGAGGAATATTGGAGCAGGGCAGGCGACAATGAGTAGAAAATGACGCCAGTAAGGAATGTTCCAAACAATGAAGGTGAGAAGAAGTTCACCGATTGCTACTGAAATACCTACGGCGGCGGATCCAATGGTTCTTTTGTCGCTTCCAATCAACTCCACGACTGAAAGTATATAGACGTGGTAGCATACAAATTTATTTGATTTAACGTACCCTTATGTTTAACCAAATGATGCCCGCGATTATGATTTTGCACGTGGATGTAGGTCTTTTGAAAATTCCGTGTGATTTTTTTGGTTTTCCGAGATACAAGTTGCTTATGGGGATGCATCATGCAAGTTATCTATTTTGAAATTCTCATCACAATTGGTTGAACAAATTGGCATGAAAAGCAAAGCAAAAATACTGATGCACGGATAGACAGGCCGACAGAAATACTTTCACTTTAATGAGAATTTTTTTTTTTTTTTTTTTATAAATGTTTATTGACCAACCTCAAACTTATACAAACTAATTACTCAATTATCGTACCTACGAGTTATATGTAGCTACTGTGTGCATATTATGTACATGGTCAATGGGTCACCTCCTCAGCCTGTGAGGTAGGTGTGATAATTAAAAAAAACCCGGCTGAGTTTGTTGCGGGCTCTTCTCAGACCAGGGCGCGTTTGGAACCCTCGTAGCTTTAGTTTTAAGAGACCGTAACCGATTATCATCATCATGTTTTATAAGTAAGTAATTTTTAACCTCAATAAGTGTACCTACAGTGTATCTATAATGAATAAATGATATTGAGTAAGTATTGAGTTTTGTACCTACCAAACATACCGAACGCTGATTTTCAGGAGGGGCCCAACAATGGATTTATGGATAAAGCTTATTGTTTTATCTAATGAAAATGTTAGTAAAGTGAAAGAATATATAGCATTTGTATAGTGTGCATTCAAAATTACTTAAAAACTTACTCAAAACAAAGGATGTGGTATAGGTGCCAGTAACTAAAACAGCTTCAAAAAACTCAATTAGTATGTAAGTTATGTAGGCGTCCTGACCCGTGCCCGCTAGTATCTTCAGAGCTCCGGTTCCGAGGCATAGCCCGCTCAATATTATCGCTGTTTTTCGACCCCATCTACAATGTTACGACATTAGAAATCTGGAAATTGACGTATTTTTACAGAATTTTAACATAAAAAAAATACATTTGTTTATATTATGATTTACTTAATAAATTTTAAAATTATTGTGTCCTAGTCAGTCGTCGGTGAAGTCTAATTTTAGGGACTTAATCATAATACGGTCTCCGCGATACAGGTACCCTAGTGCGGAGACCAAAATTGAAATAAATTGACTGTAAGCTGTTTATTGGCAATAAATATATTTATATATTTTTTTTTTAATTTAAAATAATATGTACGTAATATTTATTAAACAATTTGAGTTTAATCAAGCAACGTTAGGGTAAATATCTCATGAAAATAACACAGGGGCCACACTGCCAACGCTTAGAGCAATACATAAGCAATATTACTCAAAGTGACAGTTTAATGTCGTACGTACCTTGACGTTTCTAAATGAAATGAAATGAAATGAAATGAAATGAAATGCAATGAAATGAAATGAAATGAAATGCAATGAAATGAAATGAAATGATTTATTAATTTATTTCATGTAGTGACATGTGACTTGTGTCACTTATGAAACGTTAAGACTCTACCACCGGTTCGGAAAAATGTTCTACTGAGAAGAACCGCCAAGAAACTCAGCGGTTGCTTTTTTTTTCTAAAATAAGGATTATAATTCTAAAACACGAAAGTCAACAATAATGAGGCAATATGGCTTTAAAAGTAGGCAGTATGGCCCCTGGAACAGTGTACGATACCTATCTGAAATGTATCCCATTAGAGGCATAGATATTAAAACTCCCAAGTTGTGAACAGTGCCAACTAAAGTGCGTTTCCACTCCTGACATGCCAAGTTGAACTGGAAATAGAAGCAGAAATTGCAGATTAATGCATAGAAAAGAAATTTTGCAATGTATTCCTGCGAAACCAGCAGGGCTACTGGCTAAAACTGACAGCTACAGTGTAACGATCGCAATCACCTCTGATTGGATAACACTCTTTCACTATTGGACAAAATCCATTGACGCAGCAAGAATACCATAAATTCAGCCAATCACAGCAATTTATTCTGTAACAATGATTGATGCAGAAGATACGCGGTCGCCCTGCTGTGTATTCTTTCATTCAGTCTTTAATTGTCAAACTTCAAACTTCAATGTTTTTCATTAAAATAAACTTTTACAAGTGCTTTTGAATCTCTTATTTAGGGAAGGAGTTAAATGTTGATTATGTTGAAAAAACACTAAAGAAGAACGTTGGGCGTTCCAAATGCTCTGAAACTATTAAATCGCAAACACTAACTTACGATCAAATTCTGAATGCATTCCGCCGCAGACCACGAGTTTTAATGAGCAAAAGAAAGTTCTACCTCATTAACAATAGAATCTCCCGTGTCATAAATCCACTGATCACACACTTCTATTGCATCAAAATCATCAGAGCCACATGTCGAGTTGTGTGTGTAGACCGGACGAGTGCAATGGACGTCAGTAACATTCGATGGCCACCAGGCAGGGGTTGCAGATGATGCATTCTTTGCTTCACACTGTGGCACTGCACATCTGCAAACGATTTTTTTCAAAATTTTGTTTCGGTATACCAACGGCTTATGGCACATGGATGTAGGTCTTTTGAAAATCCCGTGTGAACTGTTTGGTTTTCCGGGATAAAAGTTGCTTATGGGGATGCACCATGCAAGTTATCTATAACGATGCATCATGCAAGTTATCTATTACGATGCATCATGCAAATTATCGATTATGAAATTTTCATCACAATGGGTTGAACAAATTGGCATGAAAAGCAAAGTAAATAATTAAAAAAATTTAAAAACACGACTGCCCTGCCAAAAAACGAACTAAAAAGTTAAAAATCTAAATTAATCTAGTTAAATTAGAATCTTATTCACATTTTTATTAAATGATATTTTTTTGTGAATCACTGGATATTGAACTATAGTGTTATATATTTTTGGAATCTACTCATCATTTTCCAGATGATGATTATATAGTTGATCTTATTTCCGAATTTTTTTTTTTCAACTTTAGTCTTTAATGCGGGACCATGGTCACCTCATAATTTTTTTTTAATTTTAGTCGCCTGTATCACCCGGAATAAGCTAGGGATTCTAACGATACCTCATTTATCAAAATCGGTTCAGGCGTATAGAAGTTATGGTGGAATATTCAAACTCACATACAAACATACATGAACTCTGAAATCAAAATACTGCTTTTACCAGGCAGTCGTTTATTTAAAAATAATAAATATCGTTTATGTGCTATCATTTAGGGTAACATGCAGTAGTGTGCACAGGTTTTGAAGCTAGGGTAGACATTAGTTAGTCAGAATCCCTATTTACTAGCTGTTTTGATGAAAAATGAGCCCATTTGGGTAAGCAGTGCTTTTACGCCTCTATGAACTGCACGCCACTGGTTACATGGTAATTGATCTTAAACTAATTAGAAGCTACCTATTGCCTATACCATTTCACAATTTCACCTTACTCACTTTCAAGGAAGGCTGGAAGAGATTTCTTTTAGAGACCTTTTACCTTTGTCCACTTTTTTGTGTACAAATGTAAGTGGACAGTGGTGAAAGCACACTTATCCACTTAATCAAGGTATTTTTTATGCATTCACTAAATACATCAATAATAATCTTTATACTTCTACCATACCTTTACTACTGTTTTAATCATACTTTTGCGGGTCTAAAGTCAGTCTTCATGCCCTAGGGCCGTAATCTAGTCGATCGATCGCCCAACTAGTTGGCCAACCCCATACTGTAAATATGCACAACAGAGTCTAGCCTCCAGACTGGTCGACCAAACGATCGTACCATTTGACATCAAAGTTTTTAAACCAAGGAGTATGTGTACCTGCATAAACACTGGCAGCATGAAAAGCAAAAAGTTTGAATATCAAAGCAGCAGCTTAATTTGTCTTTTCTTTTTATTAATTACTAGACCTATGTATCTTACTTACTATGATTTGCAATAAATATCTAACCGTTACAGTTTGTTTTACTGTTATGGTAGAAGTCTATAGTAGAGTATACACCACCGGGATAAAGCAGTTTTTTTCTTGGGCGCTTGAATCCCTCACTGCACTCAGGACTCAATCTTAATTCCCTCCCTTTGGTCGGGAATTAACTTATAACACCCTCGCTCGGGAGTTAAATTTGGAGTCCTTCGTTACGTTCAGGATTCAATGTAGCGCCCGTGACATAAAACAGTGCTTTATCCCCTTGGTGTATAATCTACTATTATACGTCTGACACGCCACTTATAAGTATGCACAACTATTGCAAAATAAATGGAATTTACTTTATAATATAAAGAATATAACAAGAAGAATTTTGATACAATGCAATGATATCCTGGCTGAACTGTAGCAACGTTATCAAATCTAGCCTAGCTAAATGCGTAGGAGATATAGTGCATAATAACCCTTATTAAGCAGAAAAATTCGACTAAGTACTTTCAATTTAGTTTAAAAATATACTTAAATAGTACATAACAAATAGTTTTTGCGTTATGAGCGGAAAACTAAGAAGTCAAAATTTAAGACCTTAAGGAATTAGAATGAGCCGTCAATCTATCACTACCGGAGAAAGATTAAGCGCAGGACCGAGGACTTCTTGTCGCACTATGGCTTCATTTACCACGCTCGATCTACAGGAATAAGAGAAAGATTATTCCTGTTGGAGCTTCTTAAAATACCATTACCTGTAATCGATAGAAGCAGCTGCAAATACAAAATTAGTGTTGCTGAGTGCTGTGCAAACGATTGGTATAACTGCTAGAAGGCACTGCCAGATCTGATACCTTCCGAAACCGCTCACCAACTCCGACAAATCCTCCTCTATTGATACTTTCACAATATTTTCGACTTTTTTCATCTCCATTATCGGTATATCCACCACTACTACAGCCCATTAGCGTCCTACAGCTGGGCACAGGCCTCCACTCTCATAGAAGAGAGGGAATTAGAGCTTGGACACACCACGCTGCTCCAATGCGGCTTATCGGTATATACAATACAGTTTCAATAGATCAAAAAATCGAATATTTAAGAGCTAAGAATTTACCATGAAATTCATCGTAATTCACAAGCTAAGTACACCTGTGTTCACGACAAACACAGCTGTAACAACCTTTCGTGATTCTATATCGTGCAACTGTTATTTCATGTGAGTACTTATCTAATGGCATGATCGTATTCATGGAATAGCTTACAATGGTATAACAAGATGTAATTTAGGATCTATTCAAGTCTCCACATTATGCTTTACGTGCATAATCATTAGGTCAGTAAATAGGTTTTTAAGAGAATTAACCTTATGATTCTAAATTGCCGTCCTATCCAATTATAACGATTAAAGAATATCGAAGACTTTTTTTCCGCGATGCTCGACAGCGTGGATTAAGTTTTTTTTCACCTTTCATGCTCTAAAAAGGTGTCATTATAGCTTAGCGTAGGCGAGCTAAAAATTTATAGTAAAAGTATTTTTTTTTAATTTTATTCGTTATCATGAAAATCGTTATTTTATTCGTTAGACCTGTCGTATTATATGGTTCAGAATGTTGGGCGGTGAAAGGGATGGATGAAAGAAAAGTACATGCGACCGAAATGCGAATGTTGAGATGGATGTGTGGTGTGACTAGAATAGATAAGATTAGGAATGAATATATAAGGGGAAGTTTGAAAGTAGCGCCAGTGATAGAAAAGATGAGGAGTAATAGGTTAGCATGGTATGGGCATGTAATGCGGAGGGAAGAAAGGCATAATTACGAGAAGAATGATAGATATGCATGTGGAAGGAAAAAAGAGTAGAGGGAGACCAAAGAAAAGATGTATGGATAGTGTAAAAGAGGATATGCGTATGAATGGTGAATAAGAGGTTGACGGATAACAGAAGTGGGTGGAAGAAGAAAACATGTTGTGCTGACCCCACATAACGTGGGAAATGGGCAAGAAGAAGAAGAAGATTCGTTATCATGAAACTTTCGGTAGTTAATATTTTTGTTCTATGGTGACAATATATGAACAGCCAAAAAAAATTATATCATACTCTACTAAGGAGATATAGTACGTTATTTCTTAACAGTTCGTTTAGTTCAATGGAGGCGTCGAGACAAAGCAACGCTGGGTGACAGTGGTGTGACGGAGGAAGCTAGTAGAATTTTAATTCAAACTGTAATATTTTGTATGAGTGTAATAAATAGTTACGCTACGTGAATATCGTTCTAATGCCATTTGAGAAATAATTTGTTGGAAAAAATATGTAAAGACACATTTTTATAACTTTAGTTTATTTTTAAAAATTGAACTGAATACCATTTTTGAAATAATTTCTTGGATAAAATATGTAAAAAAACATTTTTTTTTATAATTTTAATTTATTTTTAAAAATGGAACTGAAAGCGACCTACACCGCTGCACGCAATCCTTGGTTGAATGTATCCGTCAATGTGTTAATGTTACACAACGTATCCTACAGCTCTGTGTCTATGGGACTCACTGATTTTTTGAAGTGGAATACGCGAGATCGACACCATTCTTCTGACAAAAGGTCTTAAGTAGTACATTCGTAATTAAACTTAAATGTCTTAGTTTCAAGGTTTTCGTTTTCACTTCTATGGGCAGTCTTCTTGCTACCAATAATGAGAACAATAAAGTTGGCATAGCAGATTGCCGCGAAATCTCTGGAATTATAGTAGTATTAATTATTATATTTATGTAAATTCTTATTTAATTTAATCCATTTCCATGCACAATACGTAATATAAGATGAAGGCATAGTGTATAGTGAATGTGACTATTTATTTGTGACAGCATCCAAGTGAAAATGAAGCTCTTACTGTTAATAAGAAAATTTAACAAAAGGGCAAAGAAATATTTAAAAATCGTTATTTATTATTTTTTTTCGCAATCGAATTGAACAATAGGTACCTACTTAATGAATACCACGGGACTAAAAGTCATTCTACTCGATTCTATAGCGTCCCTCCTTCGTCCTTGATTCCCGCGGGAACTCCTCTAATTTCCAGAATAAAATGTTCCTTTCTTGCGATGTAAGTACCTCTATATCAAATTTCATCAAAAGCAAACAAAAAAGACAAACAAGCATGACAGACAGATAGATAGATCGACAGACAGACAGACTTGAGATAATTAGTAGAAAGCCTACAAAATAATCTTTGGATTTTCCAATTTTTATTGAGATTTTATAGTACTAACTAGATGATGCCCGCGACTTCGTACGCGTGTATTAAGTTTTTAAATTTCCGGGGAACTCGTTAATTTTCCAGAACGAAAAGTACCCTATGCCCTTCTCCAGGATGTCACCTACCTCTTAGCCCAACTCTACACCTAAAAACTTACTCTCTACTTCAAAATCGGTTGAAAAGATGGGCCGTTTTAAAGCGTAGCGGACAGACAGACAGACACACTTTCGCATTTATAATATTGGCATGGAAATATTAGTATGTATACTACTTTTTGATAAACTTATCAAAATATTTTATTGGGTACTTAATGGTGGATCGAATTATATTATGCAATTGCATTCGATTAGTAATCCTATAGCAAATCGCCGGTCTGATTAATAGAATCGTTGAAATTTTGGCAAATCAAATGTCTATAGATGAAAGAAGCATGGATAAACAGTCCGAGGTCAAAGATGGAGGAACCAATGGCAGGAAAGCCAGTGTTTTCCAAAAGCCACTGGATCTCGACGAGGTTCTAACCAGCGAGCTATCTATACCCAACTCTACACCTAATTTCATCAAAATCGGTTGTAAAGATGGGCCATTTTAAAGCGCAGCGGACAGACAGACATACACACTTTCGGATTTATAATATTAGCATGGAAATATTAGTATGTATACTACCTACTTTTTGATAAACTTATCAAAATATTTTATTGGGTACCTAATGGTGGATCGAATTATATTATGCAAATGCATTCGATTAGTAATCCTATAGCAAATCGCCGGTCTGATTAATAGAATCGTTGAAATTTTTGAAAATCAAATGTCTATAGATGAACGAAGCTTGGATAAACAGTCTGAGGTCAAAGATGGAGGAACCAATGGCAGGAAAGCAAGTGTTTTTCAAAAGCCGTTAGATCTCGACGAGGTTCTCACCTGCGAGCTATCTATACCCAACTCTACACTTAATTTCATCAAAATCGGTTGAAAAGATGGGCCAGTTTAAAGCGCAGCGGACAAACGGACACATTTTTGCATTTATAATATTAGCATGGAAATATTATTAGGTATACTACTTTTTGATAAACTTATCAAAATATTTTATTGGGTACTTAATGGTGGATCGAATTATATTATGCAATTGCATTCGATTAGTAATCTTATAGCAAATCGCCGGTCTGATTAATAGAATCGTTGAAATTTTTGCAAATCAAATGTCTATAGCTGACAGAAGCTTGGATAAACAGTCTGAGGTCAAAGATGGGGGAACCAATGGCAGGAAAGCCAGTGTTTTCCAAAAGCCGCTGGATCTCGACGAGGTTCTGACCAGCGAGCTGGGCCAGTTTGGATGGTACCAGCAACGAAACATTCTTCTGGTTGCGTTACCAATTATATTCTCAACGTTTATAAACGAGTTCATTTTCTCCGCCGCTGCTATACCACACAGGTAAAATCTTGATAGAGCCGTAGTGTTAATTATAGGGCATTAATATGATTGGTTTTGTGTTTTTATACGACTGCCTGAAAAAGGGAGTATATTGTTTTCAGGGTATATATGTTTGTATGTGAGTTTGTATATTCCACCATAACTTCTATACGCCTCAATCGATTTTGATAAATCACGTATCGTTAAAATCTTTAGCTTATTCCGGGTGACATAGGCTAAACAAATTTAAAAAAAAATTGATAGGGTGACCATGGTCCTGCATTAAATACTTACTAAAGTTGGAAAAAAAATCGAAAATAAGATTAACTGTATTATCATCATCTAGAAAATGATGAGTAGATTCCAAAAATATATAACACTATAGTTCAATATCCAGCGATTTTAACTAGATTAATTTAGATTTTTAACTTTTTAGTTCGTTTTTTAGCAGGGCAGTCGTGTTTTTTAAATTTTTTAATTATGACTTGTTTCACTCATTCAGTCAGTCGGTCAGTTACCGTTTCCTTTTATATAAATAGGTGTCGGATCACCGAATGTGGAGAGTATGGAAAATCGCACGACTATTATCCCGAATGGATTACAAGCGCTGTACCAGAGTCTGGCTCCGGATTGGGAAGCTGTGAGAGATACGTCTCTAGCGACAGTGCCATCAACGGCTCCCTGGACTATTGCCCGGACACATTGTTTGATAAGTCTTCAACCACTGGTTGCGATGGATTTGTGTATGCCAGGGACAACACTGTGGTGTATGATGTAAGTTTTTTAATTAAAATACTTGCTGATGAGCTGCTGATTGAGGTTCTTTAGCTCCCGCGGGAACTCCTTAATTTTCCGGGATAAAAAGTAGCCATGTCCTTCCCCGGGATACAAACTATTCCTGTACCAAATTTCATCAATATCGCTTGAACGGATGAGCTGTGAAAGCGTAGACAGATAAACAGACAGGTTTTCGCATTTATAATATTACTAGCTAATGCCCGCGATTTCGTCCGAGTGGATTGAGGTTCTTTAGTTCCCACGCGAACTCCATAATTTTCCGGGATAAAAAGTAGTAATTAATTACAAATGTAGTATATTTATATGGCTCTGATAGTTGCTTAGTTAAGATGATTTGTGAAATGGTGATAATAATAAAAAACCCACGCTGAGTTTGTTGTGGGCTCTTCTCAGACCAGGGCGCGTTTGGAACCCTCGTAGCTTTAGTTTTAAGATACCGTAACCAATTATCACCATCATGTTTTATAAGTAAGTAATTTTTAACGTCAATAAGTGTACCTACAGTGTACTTATATTGAATTGAAATGTCGCTGTTCCCGAGCATGTTGGTCACGGTGTCGGTCACGCGAATCCACATTTTTACCCCCTACACAAAAGTGCTCAACGCGCTTATAGAAGTTTTAATAAATAAATAATAATAATAATAAATAAATTCTTTATTTCTGTTCAAAATACAATTCAATTACCTGCATTGGGGCTGGAACCTCCTTTTAAGTATATTTAAATACCTGTACCTGAAATTCCACTCTTCTTCAACATTAAATGATAATGATGTTCACAATTCTATTGATTAAGTAAATACATATTTATAACTGATCATTAATATTATTAACAGTAATAGGCATGATGACAGTAACCAAGAGTCAATGAAATTATGAATTTATCTAATGAAATAGGATTCATGGATTATAAAAAACGTATTTATTTTTCTATTTCGAGTGAGATTGCTATTTATTTTGATAAAATAAATGAATGAATGAATGAATGAATGAATATACTTTTATTGTACACCAAAAAACAATAACAACAGTACTTAGTTACTTAGCTAATAACAAAGGAAGTATACAATTTGGCGGCCTTATCGCTTCACAGCGATCTCTTCCAGGCAACCAATGGTTTAAAAGAACATAGCTACAGAAACAACCGGTAGATCTATAAAATAAATCTATAAATCTATAAAATATATCTATAAATCTATAAAATACACCAATCCGCCATAATGGATTAAACACCAAAAAGCGAATGACGTCACAATTGTTGGTTTCGAGCGTTGACAATCACACTATTGCTTACTGCACACTGCACAGAGTACATAGGTAATAACAATAGTGACGTCACAAACGGCGCCATGACACCGGCTAGCGTTTAGGCGTGAATTTTAAAATTTAAATTTCAAATGCCAATTTTTTCTACCAAACCTTATTTTTCTGCTGAAATAAGATATTTTATCGAAATAGTAGATACTTCCGAACATAATCTGACCATTTTTCAAAATCAGTCATCATGCCTATAACACAAGTATTTTTATTTTATTTTAATTTTTAATCTTAAAGTTTTCATTTCAATAAATCTTTTTCCCTACATTATAGTTTGATCTGGGATGTCAAGAATGGCTGCGAGCATTTGCCGGCACTATGAGCAGCATCGGAACGTTACTGGTGTTGCCAATTACTGGTTATATTTCCGATCGTTTCGGTAGAAGGTTCGCCCTCATCATCAGCGTCTTCAACCTGGGGCTGTTCGGCCTCATCAGAGCCTTCTCCGTCAATTATCCCATGTACTTGGTGCTTCATCTTCTACAGACCACACTTGGATCTGGTACTTACAGTTCGTCGTATATTTTTGGTAAGTTAACATAATTGAAGGATACGATGCGATTGTTATACCCATTTCTCAATTTAGGAAGAAAGAAAACGTTTTTTATTTGATCACAAAACATTGAGTTTTATATTAATTAAATTAATAATAGGTAGGTATAGTGAAACGTGACCAAACACAGGTTTCCATCTCAAGATCGTGATGAAACAGGCTGCAGCGCTGGTTTTCAGTGGTGATAATGATAATTAATAATTAATTAATAAAATTGGTAATAATCTTTCATGAAGAATCTACGCACATGCCCCAAGATTCGCCAGAGTTTTCACATAAAATATAAGTAAGTTTTGCCCGTTCGGATTTCATACACATTTCAAAGCCTCATTTAACCCCATTAGGGGTTGATTTTTTTAAAATCCTTTCTTAGTGGATGTCTGCTTCTTAATAACTATCTGCAAATCAAATTTCTACCCAATCCATCAAGTTGTTTTAGCTATGCGTTGATAGATAAATATGGGTCATTGTATGATGTATCCATGCCATATCTTCAAAATAATTATTTTTATTTATTTTTTGGTCCTAACAGAATAACAACGATTCTATTCTATTTAAGTTTTGTTTTAAGAAGTGAGTGCCCGGGTCTCATGGAACCAAGGTTGGCTTAAATCTTGGTTGGCACCTTGGTTCCATGAGAGCTATGGTACTCCATGTGATATGTTTTCATTTTTACTTGTAATTTTTTTGGCTAAATAAAGGGTTATTTATTTATTTATTTATTCTATGCTATTCAATTTCAGCTGCTGAGCTGGTTGGTCCTAAATACCGTGTTATAACCAGCGCTACAGCAGCCTCCTTGTTCGCAACGGGCCAAGTGATCCTCGGCGGTATAGCCTGGCTGATACCAAACTGGCGTTACATGATCATAGCGCTCAATGTCCCCTGTTTCCTCATCATCGGTTACTATTGGCTACTCTCCGAGAGCGTAAGATGGTTGCTATCGAAAAGACGGTACGCAGAAGCGGAAAAGATATTGGAAACTGTCGCTAAGGCAAACAAGACCCATATTAGTGAGAAGTCAATGCAGGCGCTTATGAATCCTCCGGATGCTGGTAACGTATCTGATGTGAGTATATTATATACTAGATGTTGCTACCAAACTGGCGTTACATGATCATAGCGCTCAATTTCCCCTGTTTCCTCTTCATCGGTTACTATTGGCTACTTCCCGAGTGTATACGATGGTTGCTATCGAAAAGACGGTATGCAGAAGCGGAAAAGATATTGGAAACTGTTGCTGAAGAAAACAAGACGTCTATAAGCGAGAAGTCAATGCAGGCGCTTATGAATCCTCCGGAAGCTGGTAACGTATCTGATGTGAGTATATTTCATACTAGATGTTGCTACCGAACTGGCGTTATATGATCATAGCGCTCAATGTCCCCTGTTTCCTCATCATCGGTTACTATTGGCTACTTTCCGAGAGCGTAAGATGGTTGCTCTCGAAAAGACGGTATGCAGAAGCGGAAAAGATATTGGAAACTGTCGCTAAGGCAAACAAGACCCATATTAGTGAGAAGTCAATGCAGGCGCTTATGAATCCTCCAGATGCTGGTAACATGTCTGATGTAAGTATACATAATACTAGATGTAGCGTGCGAAGTTTAATTCCAGGGGAACTTTATATTATCCGAGATAAAAAGTAGCCGACAACCCGGCAAATTCGTGCCGCCAAGCGATTTAGTTAATGCCTATTACTTCAATACGTCCCCATATTTTCAATGCTTGAGCTGAATTAGAAATGGTCAACGGTTCGTTTTGATCCAGTTTTAGAAACATGGATAAAAATAATCCAGAATATCCACACACCAATCAAATTTTGATGACCTCCAGAAGCATACTTAGGTTCTCTCTGTACCAAATGTCGTCAAAATTGGCTAAAAATAGATTAACCTTGGAGTTATGCAAATGCATACGACATTTGGTATGTTCTCTCTGTACCAAATGTCGTCAAAATTGGCTAAAAATAGATTAACCTTGGAGTTATGCAAATGCATACGACATTTGGTATGTTCTCTCTGTACCAAATGTCGTCAAAATTGGCTAAAAATAGATTAACCTTGGAGTTATGCAAATGCATACGACATTTGGTATGTTCTCTGTACCAAATGTCGTCAAAATTGGCTAAAAATAGATTATCCTTGGAGTTATGCAAATGCATACGACATTTGGTATGTTCTCTCTGTACCAAATGTCGTCAAAATTGGTTTAAAACAGATTAACCTTGGAATTATTGACCACCTGCCTCGTTGGTCTAGTGGTACGAGTCCCGGGTCGGGCCATGATAAAGTATTAGGGTTTTCTGACTAATTCTCAGTACTAGCCCAGAATCAGGAAGTTGGTGGTGTTTCACCCCCGTGCCTCGGAGAGCACGTTAAGCCGTCGGTCCCGGTTATTATCACTAACATGATAATAATCGCCCGCCAGCCCGCATTGGAGCAGCGTGGTGCGTCTAGGCTCTAATTCCCTCTTTCTTATGTGAGTAGACGTCCTTGCCCAGTAGTGGGACGTTAATGGGCTGTAGACCTAGGAAAGATAACAGACAGACAGATAATCTTTCGCATTGGTAATATTAGTATGGATAAGGTTTATAGTACTGCCACGCAAATGCATTTAATTTATTATTTATTGCACAAAATAAAGATTACTTATATGGCCTTGAAAATTGGCTTTGATGTAATATAAAATTATTTATTATATTAACATATTTTTATTTATCACTAGCTGATGCCCGCGATATCATCCTTTTTTTTATCCACTACAAGTTGCCCTTGACTGCGATCTCACCTGAAGGTAAGTGATGATGCAGTCTAAGATGTTAGCGGGCTAACCTGTTAGGGGCATGGAAGTTATATGTAACCCATACCGAAGCCTCCCACCAGGCCAGACCAGGGAAAATCCAGAAATTATAAATTCCCAAATTGACCCTGCCGGGGATCGAACCCGGGACCTCAGCACGTTAAGACAACTGCGTTACACACAGCGCCACGGAGGTCGTCAAAAATCCGTGTGGAATAAGTTTTAATTCCTTAAATTTCCGGGATACAAGCAGACAGACAGACGGACACACTTTCGGATTCATAATATTAGTATGGACTAGTAAACATTATTAGTAATCAGTAATTTTAGTAAATTAGTAATCACACCAATATTATAAATAGGAAAGTGTGTTTGATAATTTTTCATCAAAACAGCTAGTAAATAGGTATACTGACTGACTAATGCCTACCCTAGCTTCAAAATCTGTGCACGCCACTAAGTATAGATATGTATGGAAGTAAAGATGATATCAAATTTTCAGGAAGAGAATCCTGGACTTGTGCGGACTGTAATACGTTCTCCAGTTTTACTCAGAAGAGTGTGCACAACCCCAATATGGTGGATCACCATGACTTTTGTCTACTACGGCCTCTCTATCAACTCCACGGGTCTCTCGGACACCATGCATCTCAACTATATACTGACGTGCGCCATAGAAATCCCTGGTTATATAACAGCGGTGCTCGTGTTGGACAGAATTGGCAGGAAAGCTACTCTGGCGTCTGGTTACTTCCTTAGCGCCGCTTGCAACATCGCTTACGTCTTTGTTCCTAATTGTAAGTTTGTAATTCTTTTTTTATCCACTACAAGTTAGCCCTTGACTGTGATCTCACCTGATGGTAAGTGAAGTTCCACATTTTGACATGCATCATAGAAATCACTGCGGTGCTCGTGTTGGACAGAATTGGCAGGAAAGCCACTCTGGCGTCTGGTTACTTCCTGAGCGCCGTTTGCAACATCGCTTACGTCTTTGTTCCTAATTGTAAGTTTGTAATTCTTTTTTTATCCACTACAAGTTAGCCCTTGACTGCGATCTCACCTGATGGTAAGTGAAGTTCCACATTTTGACATGCGCCATAGAAATCCCCGGTTATATAACAGCGGTGCTCGTGTTGGACAGAATTGGCAGGAAAGCCACTCTGGCGTCTGGTTACTTCCTCAGCGCCGCTTGCAACATCGCTTACGTCTTTGTTCCTAATTGTAAGTTTGTAATTATTATTTTTATATCCATTTCAAGTTAGCCCTTGACTGCGATCTCACCTGATGGTAAGTGAAGTTCCACATTTTGACATGCGCCATAGAAATCACTGCGGTGCTTGTGTTGGATAGAATTAGCAGGAAAGCCACTCTGGCGTCTGGTTACTTCCTCAGCGCCACTTGCAACATCACTTACGTCTTTGTACCTAATTGTAAGTTTGTAATTTTTATTTTTTTATCCATTACCAGTTAGCCCTTGACTGCCATCTCACCTGATGGTAAGTGAAGTTCCACATTTTGACACGCGCCATAGAAATCACTGCGGTGCTCGTGTTGGACAGAATTGGCAGGAAAGCCACTCTGGCGTTTGGTTACCTCCTCAGCGCCGCTTGCAACATCACTTACGTCTTTGTACCTAATTGTAAGTTTGTAATTTTTATTTTTTTATCCATTACCAGTTAGCCCTTGACTGCCATCTCACCTGATGGTAAGTGAAGTTCCACATTTTGACACGCGCCATAGAAATCACTGCGGTGCTCGTGTTGGACAGAATTGGCAGGAAAGCCACTCTGGCGTTTGGTTACCTCCTCAGCGCCGCTTGCAACATCGCTTACGTCTTTGTTCCTAATTGTAAGTTTGTAATTCTTTTTTTTATCCACTTCAAGTTAGCCCTTGACTGCGATCTCATCTGATGGTAAGTGAAGTTCCACATTTTGACATGCGCCATAGAAATCACTGCGATGCTCGTGTTGGACAGAATTGGCAGGAAAGCCACTTTGGCGTCTGGTTACCTCCTCAGCACCGCTTGCAATATCGCTTACGTCTTTGTTCCTAATTGTAAGTTGGTAACGTGAAGGCATTTAATTGCAATATTACAACCCCTACAGCCAATTAACGTCCCACTGCTGGGCACAGGCCTCCGCTCTCATAGGAGGGAGGGAACACCGTCAGTACGTTAAGCCATCGGTTCCGGTTATTATTACTAACAAGGTGGGTCTAAGCTCTAATTCCCTCTCTTCTATGAGAGCGGAGGCCTGATTACAATATATATAAACTAATACCCGCATAGAATAAGTGTTTTGTGTTTTTGTCCTAAATTTTCCGTAACAAAAATGGTGTCGTTGGTACTGCAAGCTGAAGGGCGTCCTACACTGCACTTTGTATTTTATTTTAAATACTAGATAATGTCTATAACTTCATCCGCGTGGAGGTTTTTTGGTCCGCGGGAACTCCTTAATTTTCCGGGGTAAAAACAACATACATACAACCTACCCCTGTACCAAAATTTCATCAAAATCGATTGAACGGATGATCCCTGAAAGCGTAGCAGACACACAGACACACTTTTGCATTTATAATATTAGTATGGATGGATGTATGGATATGGATTATTTCGTTGCAGACATGAATGCCCCTCGGCTGATCCTCTTCCTCGTGGGCAAGTTCGGTATATCGGTGGTGATGACGTCAGTGTACCTGTTCACATCGGAGCTGTACCCCACAGAGTTCAGACACACCCTGCTCGCGTTCTCGTCTATGATTGGTCGTATCGGGTCCATCACAGCTCCTCTGACACCAGTACTTGTGAGTATTCTTTGAAGTGAAATGTTACAAACATTAATATTTTAAAATTAACAAACTTAAATTGTAATTTGTACATATAGTAGATCCCTATTATTATTTTTAATTTTTATTTGCGTTTTTCTCTTTATGGTAAGTCTATCCTTATGTAGAGTAGTTTACTCAAGGGAAGTGTGAGCGGAGAAACCGGAGAACGGAGGAGGTTTTTAGTCCGTACGTTATTGCAGTAAGTCGGGCATACCAGTTGACGGCATCCATGAGGATTTTCCTCCTCCAAGAGAAAAAAAAAAAAGAGTAGTTTACTAACAAATATATAAATATGCCTAATTAATATGCCTAATTTTCACTTGAGCCTAACAAATATGTAGGAACCTACCAATTTATGAAAGCCTAATTAATGCCTAATTACATAACGCCTTATCTTCTATACCAAGCATCGTGAACCTACAGATAAATAAAAATATAAATATGCCTTCTATTACATAATATTTTTAGTAATTTTGGCACTCTATAACCGGCCAATCTGCTTCGTGCCAAGTGTCAAGTTACTCGACACTGGTGAAGTGCATTGTGCTGGCTTGGCACTACTCAAAACCATAAACCAAGAGAAAGAAGAAGTGAAATCTTCTGTAGGCGCGTTGAGCCCTTTTTGGTAGGCCGTTCTTAAGACAAAAGGTCTTAAGTATAAATAATACATTCGTAATTAAACTTTAAATCCTTAGTTTTAAGGTTTATAGTAATACGTGCTGTGGGCCGACACCTCGCTACCACCACCTAAATAATAAGGCATTCAAGTTTAATTACGAATATATTTTAGCGGCAGTTATATTACACCTATACCCCTTATCTACACCTTATCGTACCGGAACGCTGAATCACTTGGTGGCACGTGTTTGCCGGCAGGATGATAACTAGCCACAGCCGAAGCCTCCCACCAGGCCAGACCGGAAAAAATTCAGAAATTATAAATTCCCTAATTGACCCTGCCGGGGATCGAACCCGGGACCTCCGCACGTTAAGACAACAGCGCTCAGGGAGGTCATAATATCAAAATCGTCGTTTATGGCAAAATCTTCAATTCACATAACATCGCAGACGTTGTCGTGTCATTTTCGTTTTAAATCAACATCATGTTTGTTAACCTCGAATCCTAAATAAATAAAAATATCCTATTTTGGTATGGAAGTAGATGATGCATTAAAGAAATCATTTCCAGATGGAGTATTGGCATGGCATCCCGTCACTCATGTTCGGCTTTATGGCCGTCCTCTCTGGTCTGCTGGTGCTCACACAACCCGAGACACTAGGCACTAAGCTACCCGACACGCTCGCTGAGGCCGAAGCTCTGGGGAGGCCACAGTCTAAACTTATTCATGGTTAAGTAAGCCTTAACCATTAATAAGCTTAGACCATTAACAAACAGAACGAGGCAGAGATCGCTACTAAGCGATAAGGCCGCCTTTTTGTATTCTACTTCGTACTTTGTTTGCTTTGTATTTTTTGTATCTTTTATATAATAATAATAACAATAATAATAAGAGTAATAATAATAAAAATAGTAATAATAATAATAACGAGCGGCAGTAAAGCGTCACGGGACGCAATAGGGATGATGCCTATATCAAAAATAACTTATTTCTAACTGATTATTATATAGAGGGTCTTCCAAAAGACCTAAAATTCACATCCTCTGTTAGTTTGAGGTTGAAAATGAAAACTATTTGAAATTATAGAACAAAGAAAAAAGTGCGTTGAAATTTGATGACGTCACTATTGTGAATTTCATACAGCTTCCATACTAGAAGCGCGTTTGTAAGTTTGATAAAGAGTTGCTGCTTTAACGCCTCGTTGGTCTAGTGGTTAGCATGTTCGACTGCGACCGCCGAGGTCCCGGGTTCGAGTTCCGAGTCGAGCCATTACTTACAATTCAGGCAAGAAATTCTCAGTACTAGCCCGGAGTTAAGAAGTTGGCGGTGTTTCACCCCCGTGCCTCGGAGAGCACGTTAAGCCGTCGGTCCTGCGCCTGATCTCTCTCCAGTCATGTCGGATTTTCGTCCCATATGAGAGTAAAGGAACAGAGAGTGCACCTCTGTATGCGTCTGTGTCACACACTTGTGCATTATAATATCTCCCGCGCAGATGGCTAATCTCTCTGGACATTGGCCGCCGTGGCCGAAATTCGGCCGGGAGGACATTATTATTATAATAAAGAGTTATTGATTTGATTGTCATCATCCTTATTCGACTCGACACGACGCGATGCAACGAGACATCATCCAATAGTAGCTGAAGGCCTTCAAGTGGCTTGCGTTGTCGTATAGATAAGTTTATCATCTATACTAGTACTAGCTGATGCCTGGGGCTTAGTCCGCATGGATTGAGGCTTTTTGGCTTTTTTCCAGAATAAAAAGTAGCCTATGTGTTATTCCAGATTATAATCCATCTCTGTGCCAAGCATCATCGAGATCCGTTCAGCCGTTCTGGCGTGATTGAGTAACAAACATCCATAATCCATCCGAAATGCTAAAGTTTGGATGGGGTTTGAAGGTCAACCGGTAAAGATGGCCTAGTTTTCTACGAGGCAAACATCCATAATCCATCCGAAATGCTAAAGTTTGGATGGAGTTTGAAGGTCAACCGGTAAAGATGGTCTAGTATTCTACGAGGCAAACATCCATAATCCATCCGAAATGCTAAAGTTTGGATGGGGTTTGAAGGTCAATCGGTAAAGATGGTCTTGTGTTCTACGAGGCCTGCAGCGTAGAACCACTGTCATGGAGGCTTTTGTGGATGAACAGATTGTGATTGTAACCAGTGCTGAAATTTCCACCTATTATAACTTGGCTAGAGTAGACATTCTGACTATACGCTTAGAATTTCGGCATAAGGAATATTGCTAAGCGCACCTGGATTTGCGCTCCTGTGATTTGGTTCCTTTTATTTCTTTTTTTTTATTTTTTTCGTAATTACGCACGCGCGCATCTCGTTCGCGTTGTGTTTGTTTCACGCTTTAATTATATAACTGGTGATCATGACCATAAATTTAACGTTTGAGATAAGATACTCCTAGTTTTATTATCACACTTTATTTATAACGGTAATTTAATATATATATTTTATTTATATATTTAATTTAACATTTTTGGCTCATTTTTTGCGCAAAGGATCAGCCTGGCTGTCCAGCGCGGAAATGCAGCCAGCATTCTTGCCACCATTCCACGTGGGCATGATTTATATAATAATTAGGTTAGGCTAGCTAGCATTAAGTTCTATTGTATTATTTTCAATTTAATATATAAAAACAGGATGGCATAAAAGCGTTTAACAAAAATTAAGTTTGAAATGGATGTCGTCAAATTGATGTAGTCAATTTTAACTTTTTTTTTTTTTTTTAATTTATATAGGCCAGCGCTTGGCTGCAATCAGACTTGCTTGCAAGTGGTGATGCAGCCTAAGGTGGAGCGCGCTTGCCTAGAAGATGCCTATTCACTCTTGATTTGAAGGTACCTATATTAAAAGAACAGGGGAAAACGGAAGCCGGAAGGGCATTCCATATCCTAGCGGTTCTAATTAGAAACGAGGAAGCAAATCGCTTCGTACGAGCCCGCGGAATTTCGACTGCGTAAGGGTGCAGACCTTGTCGATGCCTTGCGGTTCGATAATGAAAAGGTGACGGAGGAACCAGATCGAATAGTTCCTGAGCATACTCTCCGAAATATATCCTGTAGAATACCGACAGACAGGCAACTTTTCGCCGATGTTCTAAGCTTTGCAGCTTCGAACTGACCAGCGCTTTGTTACCAATAAGTTTCTTGGTGCGACGATCCACAGAATCCAATGCATCAAGCTGGTACGTGGCAGAGCCATCCCATAAATGGCTGCAGTACTCCATGCACGATCGAACTTATGCTTGGTACAGGATAAGAAGCTGTTCCGGCGTGAAGTACCGCTTGACTTTGTTGAGGATGCCAAGTTTCTTGCCAGCTGTTTTTGCTTTGGATTCGATGCATTGTCCAAAGTTGAGGTTGGACAATATGTTGATACCAAGGTGCTCGACACTGTCGGCAATTGGAACGGATATACTTCCAATTAGTTTTAAGAATACATATAAAAGATAAATTATTATACGTAGGTATGAGTAACATTTTTGTATAATAAAGCGTTTTCAACGATAATTTTGTGTCATTTATATTCCTCATACTTCGAGCTCGTAAAATAATTATCAAAAAAAAATATGAAAATAAAAATGTACCTACTCATTTAAATTTTTATTAGTGATAATTATAATATGTTGTTCTATCGAAAAGATAAATAAGATTTTAATCTTTTGCCTATTAAATATCTCGATTAGAAGCGTGGCGATAGGAATATCCGAATTTTAATAAGCTATTGAGGCAGCTCGATAAAGTTATCAGAATTTGACGTGCTAATAAATAATAATTAAGTAGAATTCATTCGAATGAGGCGAGCGGCGTGGATCGCCGCATGTTTCGGATTTTTTTGAAAATTTAAAATTTCCAAAAATGTCTGGAGAACCTAAAGATAGTGCTTCGAATAACAATGGAACTGAAAGAAAAGGAAGTGTTTTCCTGAAGCCTATAGATCTGGATTACGTATTGACCAATGAGCTGGGACAATTTGGCTGGTTCCAGATGCGCAACATTCTGCTCGTCGCAATACCTATAATGATGTCAGCATTTATGAGCGAATACATTTTCTCTGCTGCCGCCATTCCGCACAGGTAAAACATTTCTATGAAATTAAACCAAGCGAAGTTTTAAGTCAAACATTGTTAAACGCAGTGAACTCCGGAAAACCCTTGTCTTTTTTAACTTTAAAATTAAACTCGATCATTGTACTTCCATCATATCCAGATGCTATTAGGATGACAGTAAGCATTCTATCCTTTCCTCTTTTCCGCCACTGATTCAATATAATTTTGATATTACAGTACAATAGGGATGACGACCTCAATCAAATCAGCAACTCTTTATCAAACTTAAAAATGCACTTCAGGTATGGAAGTAGTATGAAAGGAATGTCCTGTGACCGAATTCGCCTAACAATTAACAAACGTTTGCAATATTCAGTAATTTTTAGCTTATTTTATAGCCTTTATTCCAAATATTCGAATTTAACGGACACTTTAAATTAATAAAAAAATAAATAAATGGGTATTAAATTGATTACTATACATTTCCGTCTCTGGATTATTAGCCACAGATCAATAACTTACATGTTAAAATAATATACAGTACCACCGCTTGAGCGCTAGATCCGTATCTTAAGAAACAAGATAAAAGCTGCTTAAAGTGCTATTGAAAGTAAGTACAATAATTTAATATTTTTAACGCCATCTGTAAAGTTCTCGATGAACTATGATGATACCTGCATCCTTTTTAATAACGCCATATGTAATGTTTTTGATGAACTACGGCGAATCTTGTCTTATCTACATACTGTTTATAGCCCTATTACAAATGGATAAAGATGATATCAATTTGTTCAAGCAGATTGATAGTGAAAGCCACAGAGTACATTATATATACTGGTGAAAGCTGAAATAACCTCAAAATTGAAAATATTTTTGGTAATAACAAATTTTTGCAAGTATCCGTAGTTTTAGTCTGCTCTCAAGTATAAACAGGTATTCATTTGAACCCAGTAATCAATGTTTTATGACAGTTGGTTCTTAGGCGAACTTTGTATGGGGACGGAACAATGTCCTATGCAATTGTGACGTCATAAAATAAAGGTGTTTTGGAAGACTAAATTATTTAATAATAGTTAGAAATAATTTATTTTTGATAAAGGCATCATCCCTATTACGACATTCCGATGATCAAATGCCGGTATCGAATCAAGAGCCACCAGTTGTCTCGATGTTTGCTAATCGTTCGAACCAATGAAATAATTTCGATATCAGCCTTAATGATAATATATTAATGGCTGTGGGATTTTCCATCTGGTTTAAGGATTTCAACAAACTTTATTTGAAGATTTTAGCAGTCTGAGTAATAGCTGTTGATGTCCGCGACTTCGAAGTTGGAAACTTTTGTCTTATCGCAGTTAAAAAATAGAATCTAGATACAAAAAATGCAAAAAATTTGTAGATCCGATGCCCCGTTACGGTGTGATTTAAGGACAAACCAGTGAACAAATTCTCTTTCACATTTTCAATTTTAGTAGGGACTAGCTAATGCCCGCGACTTCGTCCGTGTGGAATAAGTTTTTTAATTTCCAAGGGAACTCTTTAATTGTTTAAACAGAAATCGTCAATATTGGTCCACACGTTTAGGCTGTAGCTGTCCTGTAAGGAACGAATAAACATATAACTGATGAACACATAACCCTGTGCGTTCCGCAGTCGGGTAAAAATAGCCCATGTCACTCTCCAGGTCCTCAACTATACCCATGCAAAAAATCACGTCGATCCGTTGCTCTTTTGCGGCGTGATTGAAGGATAAACAAACATACTTTCGCATTTATGATTTCGCATTTATGATTTCGCAAGTATGATTAGTAGGATTACCTAACCCGGGCAGAAGTTCTGAATTTTTTTTTCCTATTGGGGTAAATACGCCATCGAAAAAACCTTGAAAAATCTGCTTTGAAATTTCAGTCCGTTTATCCTGTGGTACCTGTAGATGGATTTGTCTTTTTAACTATTTATCGAAATTCAACTAGATGTCGTATCCCGGAATGCGGCGAAGAGGGGAAATCGCACAAGTACGATCCCAATTGGATCTTGCACGCCGTGCCGGAGACATCTTCAGGGTTTGCAAGCTGTGAGAGGTACTCCCCTCAGGGTCTCAGCGCTAACGGTACCCTGGATAACTGCCCAGTCAACCTGTTTGATCAGTCCACCACCACGAGATGCGATGGGTTTGTATACGCCAGAGATAATTCTGCAGTTTACGATGTAAGTACCTACCGCACATGGCTGAGTATGTTCAGGTACGGCTTAAGTATATAAAATTAGGACAGCTTGAACAAAATCAAAACCTGCTAACATTTGTGTCAGCCCCTGACTGCGATCTGACATGATCTAACGGAGAAATTAGATTTTTTTATGCCCCTGCCAGGAATTGTGTCTGGTTAGCCAGAGAATTATTATTTCCCATAAAAAAAGTACACGGCACGCTCGAGCAGTTTTGCTAACCATAGTGATTTAATTGTTTTCATTTTCATCAATACAGACATTCTAGGTTTACCAATACCAGAAAATTACTTATATTATAACTTTTCTGCCTTCACGAGTTCTTCACCGTCGCTTGAACCAATACTGTATGCTAATTTTGATATGAAATGATAAAATTAAACAATAAACAATTCAACTTCCAGTTTGATCTCGGATGTCAGGACTGGCTGAGAGCATTTGCCGGCACTATGAACAGTATAGGCACTTTGTTAGTGTTGCCAATCACTGGCTACATATCCGATCGCTTTGGCAGAAGGTTCGCCCTCATCATCAGCGTCTTCAACGTCGGTCTCTTCGGCTTCATCAGAGCATTCTCTGTCAACTACACAATGTACATGATACTCCAGCTTCTTCAGACCACATTTGGTGCCGGCACCTTCAGTTCGTCGTATATTTTTGGTAAGCATCGTATTCCTCTTTGCAGAGGAAGGGTCGTGACCTCTTTTCATTAATCACATAACGGCAGGGGTTTTCTTGGGATAATAATGCGGTGGGTTTCCAGGTCCTTTCGCATGCTACTCTGCTGTTTTTTGATAATAACCGGAACTGACAGCTTAACGTACTCGCAGAGGCACGGAGGAAACGAAAAGACCAAATTCGGCCTACCGAATTCGGTCACCCATCCAGTTACCGACTTGGGTCAACGTTGCTTAACAATCACAATGGGCAATCGCATACTAATTTGCGTTTTCACAACTAGCCCACTCGCTCCTCTTTGGTAATTATATTCTAGTTCAATTTTAGCCCTCATTTGCATAATTTATTTATTTATTTAAAATGTTTTCACATTATTACCATAGATTATTGCTAGGTTATTATCAAATAAAACTTAGACAAAATTCAACTTTCTAATTTCAATAGGCCATCATAATATTATGAATGTTTTTAATACATTTGGACAGTATTATTTTTTATTGATAAATTTACTATCTAAGATTTATTAAAGATAACACTATTAAGTATTTTCTTTTTGCTGTTACCGAATTCAAATTGGTCTCAATTAGTTTATCTATATTGGATTTCTATCCAGGCGTTACTTTGTGGAAGTCCATGGCAATGAAAAAACTAGAAGTTTAATTCGCTATAATCCGCCACAGAAGGCAAATCTATGTGGTACAGTGCGTATCTCGAAACTGATGCCCTCGACATTTACCACACCACATGGTTTGTGTGGTACTCAACGTACATTTCACTTCGATACCGGAGCATCTTCAGGAGATGTTGTCTTTACCATGCACGATAAAGTCAATCAACTAATCAATAATGTAATTCAACTTTACAATCGTGCATTGTAAAGGCAACATCTCCTGAAGATGAAATGAAATGCAGCCAGCATTCTGACCACCACGCGGGCATGATTCACATAGTAATTAGGTTAGGCAAGCTACCTTTAAGTTATATTGTATTGTTTTCAATGAATGTTATTTAATAGTCATTGTGTGCTTAGGGGTGGAACAAGACGGTTTCAGACCAGGGTGAAGTTGCCTGCCTGAGCGAAGCGAGGGCTGGTATCACCCGAATACATTTCATTCAATTCAAATTGTATTTCTCATATAATTTAGTTTACAAATATCATGTCCGTCAGTTTAGTTGATGGGTAAAATGACAATTAAAAAGGTTTGAAATAAACTAAAGATATTCTGACAGGATTGAAAGGAGGGTTGCTACGTCATTCAGCGCATTTAGTAGAAAACCATCACTTTCTACCCTGGGGCAGAAAGTGATGGTTTTCTATCCGCTGAAGGACGTATTCTTCTGAAATTGACTAGTTTCAGGTCAATAGGCATTGAAACTCGCATTTTCAATGCAGGTTATATGAAAAATATTTAACATTGTAGCTGCTGAGCTGGTCGGACCCAAATACCGGGTCATAACGAGTGCCACCTCTTCCTCAATGTTCGCGATAGGACAAGTTATACTAGGCAGCGTGGCCTGGCTTATCCCGGACTGGCGATACATGATAATGGCACTCCATGTCCCCTGCTTCCTGATAGTCGTATATTACTGGCTCCTGTCAGAGAGTGTGAGGTGGCTGCTATCGAAGAAACGCTACCCAGAAGCCCAAAAGGTTTTGGAAACGGTGGCGAGAGTTAACAAGACGTATATTAGTGAAAAATCTCTTGAAGCCCTCATGAACCCACCTCAAAATGAAGTTGCCGGGCCAAATGTAAGTTCAATGATATTCTCCAAGTAAAACATATCTACACTAATATTAGAAATGCGAAAGTTTGGATGGATGGGTGGTTTATTTTTTTATTGCAAGACTTATCGATAATCATGCATATGAAAAGCAATGATGAAGTCTACGTTGAAGCGACCTTGTCCAGAAAATGCATATTCACACTTGTCTTGAAGGTACTCAACATCAACTCATACTTGGCAGGAAACACGGATGGATGTTTGTTATTCACTCACGCCAGAACAGCCGAACGGATCTGGATGAAATTTGCCACAGAGATAGATTATAGCCTGGAATAATACATAGGCTACTTTATATCCCGGATAGTTAAGGAGTCCCCGGGGAATGAAAAAGTCACGGGCATCAGATTTCTTTACAAAATTATTAAATTTTTCGGGATACCAAGTTCCTGCGATTCAAGAGAGAGATCAAGCTGTCTCTTTCCCAATTTTGTGGAGTCGCAAAATGGTAACAGACAGTCAGACACACTTTCTCGTTAACAATATTGTAACACGTACAAGTAAAAGAATAAAACTTTCATTTCTAAACCCATGACTACATAACCCTTCACCTGGTAATATGGTTTACTGGTAAGGAAGACGAGGTAAGGTAAATGTGCAGCTCCGAGTCCTAAGATAGGCAGCGTCGCGGCTGCACACACATGTGTCTGTTACAACGTGTAGGTTCACACTACAGCCCATTAACGTCCCACTGCTGGGCACAGGCCTCCACTGTCATAAGAGAGAGGGAATTAGAGCTTAGACCCACCACGCTGCTCAAATGCGAGTTGGCGGGCTTAAACAACTATTATCATGTTAGTAATAATAACGGGGACCGACGGCTTAACGTGCTCTCCGAGGCACGGGGGTGAAACACCGCCAACTTCCTAACTCCGGGCTAGTACTGGGAATTTGTAATCAGATAAATTCAATACTTAATTATAAGCCCGACCCAGGACTCAGGCCTCGACAGTCGCAGTCGACCATGTTAACCACTAGACCAACGAGGCAGTCAACGTGTAGGTTACCTACCGATAAGTTCTCATGCACTGCAATTAAAAGTTTATCAGGAATTTTTTATAATAGGTAATATTTGTTGTCTTTATGGCATGTGTCGTAATAATGTTATCAAACACGTGACCTTGATCACCTAGTTATTGGCTATTCAATAAACTGGTATCTCTCCAAATCATCAATTAATTGTTTTCAAACATATCAACAAAACGTAATTCAGAGAATTATGTCAACAGAAGAAGAAGTGAAAAAGAAGAAGAAGTTTATGTGAGAATTGGTTTGGTGGTTAGCATGTTCGACTACGACGAGTTCCCGGGTTCGAGTCCCGGATCGGTCCATAAACAAGTATTGAGATTTTCTGACAAGAAATTCGCAGTAGTAGCCCAGAGTTAAGTAGTTGGCGGTGTTTCACGCCCGTGGCTCGGAGAGCACGTAAAGCTGTCGGTCCTGCGCCTGATTTATCTCCGGTCGTGTCGGATTTTCCATCCCGGCGGGCTATGAGAGTAAAGGAACAGAGTGCACCTGTGTATGCCCCCCGCACACACTAGTCCACTATAATATTATCTCCCGCGTAGATGGCTAGCCTCTCAGGAGATTGGCCGCCGTAGCCGAAGTTCGGTCTGGAGGACATTATTATTATTAATTTAATAATTATTTTGTAATTTATTATTAATTTATTAAATAGGTTAATTCAAAGAATATTTTCTGTCAACTTTTAGGCGGAGAGACCTGGATTGATTCGTACAGTATTACGTTCTCCAATTCTTCTCAGAAGGGTGTGCACTACCCCTATTTGGTGGATCACTACCACGTTCGTCTACTATGGACTATCCATCAACTCTACCAGCCTTTCTGACACCATGCATTTGAATTACATCTTGACTTGCGCCATCGAAATCCCTGGTTACTTCACCGCTGTTTTGATCCTGGATAGAATCGGCAGAAAAGCCACACTTTCTTCTGGATATTTTCTCAGCGCTGCTTGCAACATCATTTTTGTCTTCATTCCTAATGGTGAGTCTTATCTTTGTAATAATACAATGCCCAAATTTACGTCCACTCGTTAGGAATATATTGTAAAATGACAGAGCTATGAGTAGGTTGATAAGGCTTTTAATTAATTTTACTTTATAGTTATATTATTTGAATATTAGAATATATTTATTACCTAATTCCATAAATATTATCGGGAATGGATTGAGGATTATGTAGCGTTAAACAATCATTATTAGGAGACTAAGTTATGAGTTTTATCGTCTCACCGTAATATTACCTATTCTGCGGTCTCACTAGCTGATGATGCCCGCGACTTTCTCTGCAGTGATTAAGGCCTTTAATTTTCGAGATAAAATGTCTCTCTATGTTAATTCAGGGTATAAACTTACCTATCAGCACGTACATACTTAATAAATTATATTTTCTTTATGGTTCAATGTTTTTTTTTCAGAAATGACAGTCGCTCGTTTGATAATCTTCTTGCTGGGCAAGTTCGGTATATCGGTGGTGATGACGTCAGTGTACCTGTTCACATCGGAGCTGTACCCCACAGAGTTCAGACACACCCTGCTCGCGTTCTCGTCTATGATTGGTCGTATCGGGTCCATCACAGCTCCTCTGACACCAGTACTTGTAAGTTTGATAGGAATCTTTCTTGGTCCGGGGATGTTCCAGGGTCTGCATATTCTAAACTTCGAGTTTGATAGGCAACAGGTTCGGCCTACCATCTCTGAATTATTGATCAGATCCTCACGAAATTCACATCTTGTCTCCTGACAGCATGGCCGTCGTAAAGAAAAATAATCAAAATCGGTTAACATTTACTTTTCGGGATACTTACTACTTATCCTGTAAGTCAACCCAGAGTGTTAAATATTTAAGTGTGCCATGTTTCATTGAAATCCGTCTAGTAGTCTTAGCGTGATGCCTTACAAATAGACAAAAATGAAAAAAAAAGTGTGTGTGTGCAATAATTCACACACGGCAGAAGTGAAACTTCAGAAAAGTAGCATAAGTGAGAATGAGATAAATATAATTTGTTCTCAATCTCTTGCATGCTAAATCGCATGTTTGTCTCTTTTTGGTGCCGCTTTTTCGTTTCGTTGATTTTTCAAATCACAACGATTCGCTCTTGCGAAGTTTCACTTCATAAATGTTTTGGCTTCTAATCTTCTCTAAATAAGGTGACTGACTGATCTATCAATGCATTGCTCAAACCGCTGAAATTTGGCATAAAGAAAGCAATTATGACGCAGGCATCCGCTAAGAAAGGATTTTTGAAAAATCTACCCCTAAGAGTGTAAAAAAGGGCTTTGAAATTCGTATGATACTCGAACCTTATGTGAGCGTAACTGCGGGCAAAAGCTACTCGATATTACATTTTCGTCTAATTTTCAAAAAATATTTTATGTACCTACAGGAATCGTCCAGTTACAGTTTTAAATATGTAGATAGGACAAATAACAATATTGTATACAGTCTATTTGATGGGGCAGAGTAAAACATGTAAACATACCAGTCACGACATTTTAACTTTGCTAACAATATTTTCACTGTTGTATATCACAAATCTTTCGCAAATGTCTTATTTTCTGTAGTAAAACATTTAAAGTTCTTATTATACTCAAAAGTAATTCAATTCAAGCATTAAGAAGCTAATAGTTTATGAATCCCAAAATAAAAACTAAGACTAATGACTTATTGGTTGTTTGACATATAGAAATGGAATGATTCCATAGAGATGTGACATGAAAAGAGAACCATAGACTGAATAATAGGAGCGAGTTTAAACGATTGTAAAAATTTCAAATTCTATGATTATGAAATTACCTTGTGATGTTGAAAATGATATTATTATTAAACTTTTCGCTAACATCTTATGACTTATTAACTTGATGATAGTCGAAAATCCGCCATCCCGCATTGGAACAGCGTGGTGGGTCTAAGTTCTAAACCCCTCTCTCCTATAAGAATGGAGGCCTGTGCCCAGCTGTGGGACGTTAATGGGCTGTAGTGATCAGTGATTACCTACCACCTACATTATAAAAAAAATGTTTGTGTCACCTCCGACGTACGACTGCAGTTTATTCTTTACGAACGATTATAAAATATATCGATTAGTAAATGAGGGTAAATGAACGCATTTTTTATATTACTGAAAGCATGATTGATGGATTTATTTATATTAATTATATAATTTATATTCATCAAAATGCATTACATAGTCATGGAAACATAATCAAACGTTACCATGGAAACATGTACATAACGTAACGGAGAAAGTTTAATATTGTTAGCGAAGTTGAAATGTCGTGACTGGTATGTTTTATTTACTATATTTACTTCGCTCCATAGAAGCGGTATGTGGTACCTAATTGATATCAGAATGTATTCATTCAATCGTTCAGTCACAACTAGTCTGTCAATGTTTCCATCACTACATGTCCAATGACAAATATAATCACGAGATCTGACGCCATATTTGTTTAAATGTTTTACTTTGCCCCGTCAAATAGACTGTACAAGCAGGCGCTACTTTGCGGAAGTCCATGATAATGAATGTACTAGAAGTTTAATTCGCTATAATCCGCTACAGTAGACAAATCTGTGTGGTACAGTGCGTGTCTTCCACCTGCAGCATGCGACACCCACCACCCAGCAATTCGGACAGGCACAACACCACACCACATAAATCTCTAATTGAGAGTGATTTGGAGGATTGCTGTGATGTGGTGTTGTCGATTATCGAATTGAACTTCTAGTTGATTCTAATAACAATAAACAACATTTCCAGATGGACTATTGGCACGGCATTCCATCGATGCTGTTCGGTGGTATGGGCATCCTCTCCGGGCTTCTGGTGCTCACACAGCCGGAGACCCTCGGCACCCAGATGCCTGACACTCTGGCTGAGGCCGAGGCGCTGGGGAGACCTGACTCCAAGCGACATTACACTAGTTGACTTGACCAAACTCTTGATCTCTTTGTTAAGTTTAAGCTAATTTAAGTTTGTTCTAATAAATACCTACCTTATTTTAATAACGGTTGTGTTCATCATTGAGGGAACGTGTGACCTAATTGCGACAATTCATACCAGTCGATTGAGATTGTTAATGATAAATGATTTCTTTATTTCATGTAGGACAACTTGTGTCACTTATGAAACGTTAAGACTACCACCGGTTCGGAAAGCTGCTTCTACTGAGAAGAGCCGGCAAGAAACTCAGCAGTTGCTCTTTTCATAGAAAAGAAAAGGTTACAATATGTAGACAACACAACACATACGTTACAAGTATTACACTGACTTGTGGGTCACTGGATGCGAGGCCGGTTGCTTCCATGCTACTTTGTCATCAATAAAATCATCGATAGTTTAATAACCTCGACTTAACAAATGCTGTTTAACACAGTCTTTAAATCTATGTAATGGCAAATCCAGAAACTCTTTGGGAACCATATTATAAAAGCGTACACTCGACCCCACAAAGGATTTCTGCACTTTGCGCACACGATACGTAACGCTGTTACTAGCTTATGGCGGTTTCTAGTGTATCGATTATGAGTATCACCTATTTGCTTATTAATGTTCTGCCTAACGAAGACTATATTATTGTATATGTATTGCGAAGGCACCGTAAGAACACCAATCTCTTTAAATTTTTCACGAAGTGATACGCATGATCCGAGTTTATAAATAGAACGAAAATTAAGCAACGTTGACCCAAGTCGGTAACTGGATGGGTGACCGAATTTGGAAGCCTTAATTTGGCCTTCGTGCCTCGGAGTGCACGTTAAGCCATCAGTTCCAGTAACTATCTCTAACATCTGATAATAATTGTTACAAAAACCTAGGAGTTTCAATACTCTTAGTCGATCCGTATGCGGAAGGACGTGGGATCCCACCGCATTATTATCCCAAGAAACCTACCATTATGTGATTAATGAAAAGGGGTCACGACTCACGACCCTCAGCTATGAGGAATACGACGCAGAAAGAGAGAGAGAGAGAGATTCATCAGTACCCAAAATAACATTCCTAACCACTAGTAAATTCACTCGACGATTCAAAAGCATTTGTAAAAGTTTATTTAAATAAAACATTCCATTCGATTTGAAATATTATAAATGCGGAAGTGTGTTTGTTGGTTTGTCCTTTAATTACATCGCAACAACGCTATGGATCGATGAGTTTTTGCTTCGACATAACAGTTAAAGACCTAGAGAGTGATCATAAGCGGCCTACTTTTTGGCAATACATCATTGGTGGCTTGTGAGCTCATTCTGTTAGCTTATCGTGGTTTTACTTTTTTACAGGTGTTATCATTTTAACTTTTTTTGTAGTGAAAACTTAAGCCGCGTTGAGCACTTTTTGGTAGGGGGTAAACTTGTGGATTTGCGTCACGGTCACCCATCAGGTCACGACTTCGACCACGTATAATTTCTGATTTCCTATGAGATTTTCCCGCTGCAAAAGGCTTTATTATTATAGCAGCTATATAACATCGGCAGGTTTTTTATTATTTAAGACTAATAAGTCCTTAATGCTGACTTCAAAAACTGATAACTTTCATGCAATCTTTCAACCCCTATTTCACGCCCTTTGGGGTGGATGATCGCAAAATTGCTTACGCAGTTTATTATTACTTAAAACTAATAACCTAAATCCTGATTTTCAAGTCTCTAACTTCAGAAACTTGGCAGTCTTTATGTAAGCTTCCAACCCCCGATTTCAAGCCTATTGAGGCAGATTTTCGTAAAGTTGCTTATACAGGTTTTCATTATTTGTAACTAATAACTTAATTGCTAATTTTCATGTATTTAACTTCAAAAACAAAGGACTTTCATATAAACTTCCAACCCCCATTTCAACCCCTCATGGGTGAATTTTCTCAAAACCGTTTCTTAGCGGAAGATATCGGATCGGATCACCATAGAAGGACCTACCTTTCAAATTTCAAGTTTGTATGCTTTATAGGTCCTGAAATATCGTGCATGAATCAGTGACCTTTCGCTTTTATATATATAGATACTACATACATAATAGAACATTAATGCCTTCGTTTTAAGGTTTATATTTTAATTTAATTATTTTCCCTGTGACATCCAATTTTGCTTTTAAGTATTATTTTTCTCAATATTGCCAGCTAAAATTATTGAGCATGGTCAGTGGTACAGTCCAAAAAATATTTGGGCTTTAAGTAAGTTGTAACAAAACAATGTCAGAAAAAGTCATGCTAGGTAAGTAGATATAATCTAATCTTTATATCTTTATCTTTATATTATATTTTATATATATAAAATCGTTAAGGGATCAACGCACAGCCTAAACCGCTGGGGCTAGTAACTTGAAATTTTGACAGCAGGTTCCTTTTGTGACGTAGGCACTCACTAAGGAAGGATTTTTCAAAATTCCACATCTGAGATGGTGAAATAGGGGATGAGAGTTTGCATGAAAGTCCTTCATTTCTCAAGATATTCTCAAGTTATATAAAAGAAACTTGGTATTTCGGCTTTCGTTAAAAATTAAAGAATTACGTGTGTCCCAGTTTTTCAAAATTCAACCCCTAAAGTGGTAAAATAGGGGTTGAAAATTTTTATGACAGCTATAGCCATGAAACTTGTTATATGAGCTGCGAGTTAAAAATCAAGAAATACGTATTTCACACTTTTTGAAAATTCGACCCCCAAAGGGGTGAAATAGGGGATGAAAGTTGGTATGAAATGCCATCATTTCTCAAGATATTTTACATGTTATATCAACGAAACTTGGTATTTTGGCTTACTGTAAAAAATAAAGAATTACGTGTGTCACCGTTTTTCAAAATTCTACCACCGAAGGGTTAAAATGGGGGTTGAAATCTTGTATGAATGTTCTTCATTTCTCAAGATATTGCTCAAGTTACATCTACGAAGCTTAGTGTTTTGGCTTTCGTTAAAAAATAATGAAGTACTCACATGACAGTTTTTCAAAATGTTACCCTTTGAAAGTTTGAATGAAAGTTCTTCATTCCTCAAGTTGTAGCCATGTAACTTGGTATATAAACTGAAGGTTAAAAATGAAGATATAGGTATTTTACAGTTTTTGAAAATTCGATCCCTAAAGGGGTGAAATAGGGGATGAAAGTTGGTATTTAAAGCATTCATTTCACAGGATATTGCTCAAATTATCATTAATTAATTATAAATTGCTATAACTATTTGTTATTTTTTGGTACCTTGATTGGGTTTTTTTGGAATTTTGGTTTGAAATGAAGAAATACCTGATTCACATTTTTTTGTAAATTTTATCCCCAAGGACGTTTAATAGATAGTTTGTCCTTCAATCACGCCGCAACAGATCAACGTAATTTTCTGCATGGTTATAGTTGAGGATCTGGATAGTGACATAGGCTACTCTTTATACCGGAAAATAATGAAGTGCTGTGGGAATTGAAAAAAACTTATGCCACACGAACGAGTGACGCTCAATCACACCAGAACGGCTGAACGGATTGATTTGGTGAAATTTGACACAGAGATAGATTGTAGTCTAAAATAACACGTAGACTTCTTTTTATCCCGAAAAATTTAAGAGTTCCCGCGGGAACCAAAAAATCTCAAATGGATGTTTGTTACTCAATCACGCCATTACGGCTGAATAGATCTGGATGAAGTTTGCACAGAGATAGATTTTAGTCTGCAATAGCCAATAACACATAGGAAGATTTCCCGCGGGAACCAAAAAAAATCAATCCACGCGGATGAAGTCGCGGGCATCATTTAGTATATTATATTTATAGAGTGTTATAACACTCACTTGACCCTAAGTGATAATACATTTTATCAGCCACTTGAAATTTGCAAAGAAACAACCGCTGTGGCAATCTTTTGGATACTTTTAATTTCATGATCATTCAATCATCTGGCAAGGCGATGATCACATCCGTGATTACTGATGACATAACATCGGTGGTCGGTGGTCGGACAATGATGGTATATTTGTCATAAAAGACACGGCCATGTATGATGTAGCACGAAACCCACAAAGTTACGTTGGTATTTAATGTCTCAACACCATTGCTGTCCAGGAAAACAGACCAAAACTTAAGACCAGAAAACAAAGAAGACCTAGGAAAACAAATAGGTACCTTGGTGGAATAGAGCTGTCGAAGGATCATCTAATAAGAAGAACAAGCTAAAATACATGGAGAATATTAAACAAAGTTGTCATGGATAAACAATTTATCAATTTTTTTTACTTATGGATCTTGATAAGCTGATATGTTATTTTGCTTCACTATAATGGTGGCACAAGGATGCTGATTCAAATATTGCAGAAACAGAATTACACTCGATAACACATTCGACTTTTATTTTGTTTTGCGAAATGTTTGGAGGTAAAAATAGTGAAGCGAATACGGCTTCGGAAACAAAAATAAGTGATGATCAAGAAGTGAAAGGAGATGTGTATCAGAAGCCAGTGGATCTAGACGATGTGCTGTCTAATGAGCTCGGCCAGTTTGGCTGGTTCCAGATACGGAACATACTTTTAGTGGCTTATCCCATAATAATTTGCGGTCTTATGACTGAGTATATATTTTCTGCAGCAGCCACACCACACAGGTAATCTAATTCTTCTATTTAATATTATATATCTTTTCTATCTACAGTAAAACAGTGATTGTGAGATCGTGAGTTTGTTCACGCTTCATGCAATATACCTACTTATACACTAGTTTTTTTTTTTTAATCCACTACAAGTTAGCCCTTGACTGCGATCTCACCTGATGGTAAGTGATGATGCAGTCTAAGATGGTAGCGGGCTAACCTGTTAGGGGCATGGCAGTTATATTAAACCCATACCCCTATTTCGTTTCTACACGGCATCGTACCGGAACGCGTAATCGCTTGGCGGCACGTCTTTGCCGGTAGGGTGGTAACTAGCCACGGCCGAAGCCTCCCACCAGGCCAGACCAGGGAAAATTCAGAAATTATAAATTCCCAAATTGACCCTGCCGGGGATCGAACCCGGGACCTCCGCACGTTAAGACAACAGCGCTACACACTGCGCCACGGAGGTCGTCAAAATTTTCGTCTCCGAAATAATTAATATTATAAATGCTTAAGTGTGTCTGTCTGCAATGCTTTCACGGCTCATCTTATCAAACGTTTTGTACGAAATTCGGTACAGAGATAGTTACAGACAGGTAGTTCGGTAAAGACATACCTACTACTTTTTATTTAGAAAAATTAAAAAGTTCCCACGGAAATCAAAAAACCTTAATCCACACCGTCACGGGCATTATCTAGTCTTATTTATACGTGTTTACGACTGAGATATTTTAATTTCAACGTAGGTTTGTAAGAATTTAATGTTAATTCAGATTTTAGTATATTTTGAGTTTAAATTAATTATAATTAATTAAAAACACAGAATTAAGTTTGTATTTTAACAAAACTAATTACAATTTTAAAATTCATTAATATTCGTTATGTTTGTAAGTTACGTGAAAATGACTAACTATGTATTTAAATTGACTGGAATTCTAGATGTCGTATCCCAGAATGCGGAGAGGATGGGAAGTTACACGAATTCGACCCAACATGGATAAAAAATGCCGTTCCAGAGGCTGATTCAGGATTTGCCAGTTGTGAAAGATACGCTCCTACAAATATCGGATCCAACGGGTCTTTGGACTTCTGCCCTCCTGAGCTGTTCGACCAATCCAAGACTATTGAATGTGATGGTTTCGTCTATATCCGAGACAACACTGTTGTATATGAAGTTAGTATCGAATGCCATTAATGTTATATTTTATGAGTATGAGAAACACTCAAAATTTTGAAAATAAAACCGTTATAGTGGGCACATGACTGAAGCGAAGCTGTACTTTGTATGATTCACTCATTGTATGGGTACCATTTATTATACTACTGCCTGAAAAAAGGAGTATATTGTTTTCAGGGTTCATGTATGTAAGTATGTGAGTTTGTATATTCCACCATAACTTCTATACGCCTGAACCGATTTTGATAAATGAGGTATCGTTAGAATCCCTAGCTTATTCCGGGAGACATAGGCTACTAAATTTAAGAAAAAATTGATGGGGTGACCATAGTCCCGCATTAAAGACTAAAGTTGAAAAAAATATTTCGAAAATAAGATTAAATATATAATAATCATCATCTAGAAAATGATGAGTAGATTCCAAAAATATATAACACTGTAACAATATCCTGTCTCACTAATAAATATCATTTAATAAAAATGTGAATAAGATTCTAATTTAACTAGATTTGGAGTTTTAACTTTTTAGTTAGTTTTTTGGTAGGGCAGTCGTGTTTTTTTAATTTTTTTAATTATGACTTGTTTATGGGGTTCCAGGTATCTATTGAGTTTGACTGTAACGATTTTAGTTTTTGGGCAGTTTAGTCTTTCTCCTCTTCCTTATATTTTACAAGCTTTTCTTTAACTTGCCGTGTTACTGAATTTTAGAGCAGTTTCCTTATAATTTGGACTGAATTTTGGCACACGTCGTAACTTTGATGACAGTGCGTTGATATAGTACCACAAGAACTCCTCAAGTACTCCCAATAAGTTCGTCGTGTCTGAGCTCAATGTATTTGTTTTGACAAGTACCTGGAAATAATTGCATGGTGATGGCTGCAGAAAATATTGTGTGTGGCTTAAAATGTTATACAAATCGTTATTTCAGGGGGGCTCTCATAGAAGCGAATACGAAGTAAAATATTTTTATAGCGTTACATAGGGTTACGGTATATCATTTTAAAGATAATTAGGAATAAAGTCCAAAAAATTTTTTTTTTTAATTTTTCAAAGAGAAAAAGGACGTTTATTGAGACGATTATTTTCATTCTAGTTCGATCTCGGGTGCCAAGAATGGTTACGAGTACTGGCAGGCACTCTGTACAGCATAGGAACGTTATTCGTACTGCCGATCACGGGGTACATCTCGGATCGTTACGGACGCAGGCTAGCGCTGATCATCAACATCTTCAATCTGGGCCTGTTTGGTCTCATCCGAGCCTTCTCCGTCAATTACCCAATGTACTTGGCCTTCCAAATCCTACAAACGACATTTGGCGCTGGAGCCTACAGCTCAGCGTATATTTTTGGTAAGTCAATAAGCCAAATTATTTATTGCTAGATGTGTAACGTTCGCGTTCGTTTTAACTTCGTCCGCGTGAATAAAGATTTTTGATTCCCGCGGGAACACTTAAATGTACTGGGAAAAAATGTAGTTTATGTCCTTCCCCGGGACACACACTATCCGTGTACTAAATTTCATCAAAATCGGTTGAACAGATGGGCCGTGAAAGCGTAGCAGACAGACAGACACACTTTCGCATTTATAATAATAGTATGAATTCTTTCACTTGCTTAAATAGTATTATGACTAAATGAAATAGTTCGGATGATAATGAACATATAAGGTAATTTTTTTGTAAAAAATTAGTCCATTTATCATCAGATAATTTTGACGTGAGGATTTCCACATTAACCTACAAAGACTATAACTTGGACTTTAAGACAAGGACTTCCATGGCCCAAACAAAAACGAGACAAAATGTCTTTCAATTATAAGAGAGACAGATTTCAGACAGGAAACTATTTCATGTTGCTTCTTATATTTCATGTCATAATTGTATATAAATTCAAATTCAAATGTTTTTTATTCAAATAAACGTTTACACACGTGTACTTTTGAATCGTCAAGTGAATCTACCACTGATTCAGAATGCCATTCCTACTGAGAAGAACCAGCAAGAAACTCGGTGGTTGCTCTTTTTAAATAAATATTTCATTTAAAATTATTGTATCAATGTATACATAAGTATCCGCTGTCCTTAGCATTGCTGGAGTGATCAAATCCATGCTCCTCTATAATTTACATAATCTTCAACAGTAAAATAAGCTATTTTTCAAGAGCATATTTTTAATGGATCTCTAAAATTTGTGCACAGGCAATTTTAAAATAGGTTGTGGAAATTTGTTATAGAATAGAATGCTCATTCCCACGAATGACCTTCTGACTTTTTTGAGTCAGAGCGATGGAGTCACGAGCCTATTACGGCCTCTAGTTTACCTGTCGTGCAGATCGTATTTTTTTTTGTAAATATGGATGTGATGTTTAACAAAAACTATATTACTGTAAATATATTGCGAGGCTACAGTTAGAATACCAATTTCTTTAAATTTCTCTCCTAGTGGATGTGATGTTTAAGAAAAATTATATTACTTTAAATAAATATATTGCGAGGCTACAGTTAGAATACCAATTTCTTTAAATTTCTCTCCAAGGGAATCACTGTTCCTGTGCTGTACTGTTGCTTGTTTCAGCTGCTGAGCTGGTGGGACCAAAGTACCGCGTTTTCACAAGCGCCACTTCGTCTTCAATATTCTCTGTAGGTGCGATGCTACTCGGTAGCGTTGCTTGGTTGATCCCAGCGTGGCGCTACATGATCATAGCGATACATGTACCTTGCTTCGTGATAATTGGCTACTACTGGATTCTCTCTGAAAGCGTGAGATGGCTGCTTTCTAAAAAAAAGTATCCAGAAGCCAAAAACATATTGGAAACTGTTGCCAGGATGAATAAAACTCACATCAGCGAGAAGTCTTTGGAAGCTCTTATGAATCCTCCGCAGCCTGCCGTTACCGTGCCTAATGTAAGAACCTTTTCAGTAGAATTAATCTTTTTTGCTCCTTGTCGTTTGAAACAACATGATCATAGCGATACATGTACCTTGCTTCGTGATAATTGGCTACTACTGGATTCTCTCTGAAAGCGTGAGATGGCTGCTTTCTAAAAAAAAGTATCCAGAAGCCAAAAACATTTTGGTAACTGTTGCGAGGATGAATAAAACTCACATCAGCGAGAAGTCTATGGAAGCTCTTATGAATCCTCCGCAGCCTGCTGTTACCATGCCTAATGTAAGAATCTTTTCAGTAAAATTAATCGTTTTTGCTTATTGTCCTTTGAAACTTTTCCTTAATAAATAACTTACAATAGTAGGGAAAATCAGTGGACTGATAATTATATTGTTAAATGCAGCTTTAATTTCACTAAAATATATGTTATGCCATAATAATATATAGTGTAAGTCCAACCGTGTATGATAATGCTCGACAAAGTCAAACGTAAACGTCGTAAAAATGCTCTATTCTTTAATATTTAAAACAGCGATGTGTTATCACTGCAAGCAGTAAAACCTCAATTAGCACTGACATAATACAATCATTACACAAAAGTCTTTTTTATAGGAAATGAAAATAATACAATAGAACTCAATGCTAGCTAGCCTAACCTAATTACTATATAAATCATGCCCACGTGGAATGGTGGCAAGAATGCTGGCTGCATTCCCGCACTGGACAGCCAGGCTGATCCTTATCGCAAAAAATGAGCCAGCCCTTCTGAACCTTTTTTTGGCATTAAGACTCCACGGCCCCAGGGTCTCCACGGCAACCGGAACAAGTATGTAACTCTCTATGAGAGAGGCAAACTTCCGCCGCTTGCCGGTTTCAGCCTTTTCTTGATGCTGTCTCCCTGATATGACACAGGGCCAATGTGTCTACGCATGTTGCGCCCCACATTAGCGCCCGTCCCCGTTCCCAGGGAACCAGCGTCAATCCACCAGGTCTCTTGCCATCATCCCAACTCATCCTCCTCAATAAGCTCAATGAGCGCAGGGATATCTTTGGTGGCAAGAGCACACAAAATATGGAAAATTATCCAAGACAGAGATTTGCGCGATACTACCAATATTGCTGATGAACCCTACTACTCCGCTTGAGTTTTGATAAAATAATTAATTCTCAATTTATAAAATTGATGACCTTGCTGTAGCTATTGATTCCCTTAATGCTGATTTGAGTAAGATTAGCGCTTGGTGTGGATCTTATGGTCTCTTGATAAATCCAAATAAGTCACAGGTTATTAAAGGTACGAAATATTACCTTTCCTTACTTTCTTATGATAGTATACCACCTGTTGTCTTAGATGGAACAGCTACACCTTACACTAATACAGTCTGTTAATGCAGTCAGTAAATCTTGGCCTTATTCTTGATAATTCCTTGTCTTGGGTTCCACAAGTTACGGAGCTAAGTCGTAAGATCTTTGCTGCTATTGGGTGCTCACGACGGTGGAAACATTTTTTACCGATTAAAAGTAAAATCCTATTAGCTAGTACTCTGCTTTTACCCATTTTAGATTACGCGGATGTTTGTTATTTGGATTTATCTGAGACCATGCTCAATAAACTTGACAGGCTGCAAAATATATGTATACGTTTTATCTTTGGCTTACGCAAGTATAATCATATACTAATAATCCTAATAGTCTATACCTAATATAGCCAGTGGGCAGTGGGCAGGTTTTACATTGTAAGAGTACGCCCTGTCCTTAGCACACCTTCCGCAGCCGCCAACCCGCCATGATGTACAGGACAATTTTTATCTTAATTAGATCCTTGAGATGGATAACATATTTATTTTGATAAGGATTAACACTATGTTGGTAAAACACCTTCGAAAGAAAGTCATTGTTTGAGGCCAAATTTGAATATCATAAAAATGGTTATTGTGAGTCCACCATAAAAGATAGTTGTATGCTATCGCGGATTTTTTTAGAACTTTTTGAGAGGAACAATTCCACCATACATTGTTTTCGTGTAACTTTAACTATTTACGCAGCGCTCGCCACTTAAGCTCTAAAAAGAGACAATTTTTTCCGACTTAGTTCACATTATTGCAATTTTCGAAGGATCTCTAATTTTTTTAAAATTAAAATATAGCCAATGTTACTTGCTGATAGTGTAGCTTTCTACAGGTGAAATGTTTTTAAAATCGGTTGAGTAGTTTTTGAGTTTATCCATTACGAACAAACAAACAAATCCTTCCTCTTTATAATATTAGTTTGGATTTTGTGCTCAGTTAAAATGGCTGCCATTTCGTTCCCGTAGAAACTTACATGCTGTTACTCTTTTTTACTCGATATTATATTATCCTCAAACGCCACCTTAATTAAAAGAGCGGTTCAACTTTCTTGGCAGCAACGACTCGTCTATTAATTTGCGGTCTAAAGATGACAACAGGTTGAGAATACCATCGAGTCATACGGATGTGTACGGGAATTCCTTCACAGTAAAGACGGTAAAGCTTTGGAACGTCCTACCAAATGACATTAGACAATCGAAATCTGTAAATATATTCAAGAATCGTTTAAAGGATTATTACCTATCTAGTACTAGTATGCAATAGAATATTTAAGTATTGTGTGTGTAGGTTTATAGGTATATATTTATTTTTATATGTATTCATAAAATTATTTTTGTATTATTAGTATGTAATGTTTGTGTTGTATATTGTCTGGCTGTTGCACTATCCCGCTCCTATCTTAAAGGTTCTTAATTAATGGGTTGTCTGGAGGAGATCTCTTTTAGTGATAAGACCTCCCTTGCGAACTTTGTTTTGTTTTGTTTTCTTTTCTATGTATTCTCATGTCTTGTGTAGCAATAAAGAGTTTATCTATCTTTCTATTTATCGTTCACTAAATTTTTGGGCTCTAACTAGTTAAGTTTTCTGATTTAACGATAGTTCATGATGATTTTAGGCTGAGAGACCTGGACTATTTCGCACGATAGTAAGCTCACCAGTATTACTCAGAAGAGTGTGCACGACACCGATTTGGTGGATAACAATGACCTTCGTCTACTACGGGCTCTCCATCAATTCTACAAGTCTTTCTGACACCATGCATTTGAACTACATCCTGACATGTGCTATCGAAATTCCTGGTTTCTTCACAGCAGTTTTACTTTTGGACAGAATTGGCAGGAAAATCACATTGTGTTCTGGATTCTTCTTTAGCTCCGCGTGCAATATTGCCTTTGTGTTTATTCCTTTGAGTGAGTATAGAAATTTATCTTTCTAATAAATTATTGATATTATTCTTAATCTTATCTCATAATCTAAACAATCATAAACAGTATTTTGCAATAATAATTGTTTTATACGCTTTATCTTTATGTACAGAATGTATCTAATAAAACATAAAAATAAAAATGCTCTACAAAATTAACGACTGTTTTATTATAAGTACGTAGACGTCTTTATCTGAACTAGATGACAAATTGTGGATAGCTAATATATCGATATATAATATAATTCGAGAAATATACGTGTCTTTTGGAAAAAGGTAAACTAATAAAGAACTAGATGCAATACACTCCATGATTAAGTGTGCATTGATTTGGGATTTTTAAAAATACCATGTGAGCTTTTTATTAAACGTAAGGCAAAACTTTGTTTTCAGACTATGCAGTTCTACGGCTGATAATATATTTGCTGGGGAAATTCGGCATCTCAATGGTGGTGACGTCCATATACCTGTTCACATCGGAGCTGTATCCCACTGAGTTCCGACACACTTTGCTCGCCTTCTCCTCTATGATCGGTCGCATTGGATCCATTACTGCACCCCTGACACCAGCACTTGTAAGCTCACTAGCCAACCATCCACATACAAACTAATATAAATGCGGGAGTATGTCAGTTTGTCTGTCTGATACGCTTTAACAACCCATTTTCTAGGCAAGCACGCTCCACCTTAGGCTGCATCACCACTTGCAAGCAGATCTGATTGCAGTCAAAAAAAACTTTTCAACCGATTTAGATAAAATTTGGTATAAGGTTAGGTTACATCCTGGGAAAGGAAAATTATGGAGTTCCCGCGGGAATCAAAAATCAATGCGGAAGAAGTCGCGATCGTCATCTAGTATTTTCATATTGGTTATCATCATCACCTCAGTCCATCTCAAGTCCACTACTGAGAACGAGTCTCCTCTCAGAATGATAAGTTTAACCATAGTGTAGTATGCTAGCCAAGTGCGAATTGGCAGAACTTTGGGGAACTTTCTGGCATGTAGGCTTCTTCGCAATTTTTTTCTTCACCGATAAAGCAATTAATATCAATAATAGAGTCCTAGAGGAAGTTAGTAAAATATATGTGTACTTTACGATTTGTGGTTTAATTTAGTAAAATATTTGTACTTATCAAATTAAAAATTATTAAAACATAATATGGTAGAAAGAAAAATCTACACTTAGGTTAACTCGTTCCTAACTTAAAATTTTTCAAATTAAAATTATATTCTTAATTGTTTTTAGTAAACTTTATTTTCTACTATCGAATTTTGCAAAACTGCGACAACTATGATAGATCTCAGGTTCAATTTAGATACTCAAACTCTTTCAAAAATGGAGATGTGTAACAAAGTAACGTAGAGCATCATAGTGATTGTGCAGATAGTTAATTTAAAAACGAATATTTCAGATGACCTATTGGCACGGCATTCCATCGGTGATGTTTGGATGTATGGGCATGGTTTCCGGTTTGCTGGCGCTCACGCAGCCCGAGACCCTCGGCACCAAGTTGCCGGACACCCTGGCAGAAGCTGAGGCGATCGGGAGACCAGAAGCGAACTAACAATCGACTAGTTGATTTAGCTTATACAATACGCCTATTTAAGTGTTTAGTTTGTTTCGAATATGCAGTTGAGCTGTCAGACATGAAGTTTGAATAAAATATGGTTCTTTTACTGTACTTCAATCATCAGTGTTTTCTATGTATTTATTTGTGTCCTATACATTTTTGTGTTTGTGGTATACCAAATAAAGAGTAACAACGTGTGGCAACGGCAGAGGAGAATGTTGCCACCCCTTTCTATCCCGTGGGTATATCGTAAGAGGCGACTAAGGGATCCGGGGAACTGCTTACTATCCAAGTTCCCCGAAAGCTGGTTAGCTGGCCATCAAAACAGCCTCCTTGGGGACCTGAGTAGTATGTAACTACCACTCAACCCACCCCCCCTTTTTATGATGATGGAAAGGAGTAATTAGAATGCCCACAAAGGGTCGCTGCCTGGGGGGCGTCAGGGCGCGTCTGGGGCTGGCGCTGGACGTGACAGCATGCGGGCCGCCAGCCACATCAGTCGGCCGCCACTACCATTGGGCCGGTCGACAATTTCATCTTCCCCACCAGAGGGCTTGGCACCGACGGCATCCACCAGGGCCCCATCTTCAGTGCCCGCCGCTGGTGGTGTACGCCGCATGAGATGGACTTCTCTCATGAACGAGAATGTCATGCGTGCGTACTACAGGGCGACAGGAGGGGAAACCGGACGGACTGGCTACCGAGCGGCAATGTACTGCGAGTTCCTGCTGCTTGAGCCGACTTTAACTGTCACGCAACAAAACCTGGTAGATCGGGCTCGGTATATTCAGCGTTCGAACATCTTTAATGCTACCGAGCTCGAACAATTACGACGTGAGGCTGTTCCCGAAGCAAATGGTCTCTGCGGCGGCGCCTGCCCGCGAGGAGAATGTTGCAACCATCTCACAAGATTTGCCTGTGGAGGGGGACGCTGAGGGAACTGTCTCCCTGGATATGGAGCGGATGGGAAAGATTCTAGAAGAGGCGATTTTTGAGACACAGAGCGCTCCTCTAGAGAATCGTCCGCGGCTCTCCCGCCTCACGCTGAATGTAGCGACGCAGGATGTCATTGAGGCCATCAACCAAATGCTGCCTCAACACCTAGCGAGCAGCACTGGCTTGGATGGTACGGCTACTATTCTCTTCGGTGCGGCTTTAGCCGTGCACCGATTTATCGGAGCCAAGACCCCGGGTCCGTGACGCGCTGCTGTTGCAAGATGCAGCAAGGAACCGGCCTGGAAGAGGAGAATAGAACGCCGTATCAACCTTGCCAGAGGCCTCATTGGCAGACTGCAAAGCTTCCGGTCAGGCAATACAAGGCCAAGGATTGTGCACTCCGTTAGAATTGCCTTCAACGGGCTTGGGGTTAGGTTGGATCAGCCCGACATAATCCAAAAGCTAACGGAGCGCATCGACAAAATCACAGAGCAAATCAGCAAAATCGCTCTTCTCGAGTGATCAGAAAAGGTTCTACAAAAGATTAGAGTGTCCAGCAGTCTGTTCTACCTCTCAACGGCCGAGCTTGGCAGACCTCGTCGCTTTCTGGCGGAGTGTGTGGTCGCGAGAGGTTGAGCATGAAGAGAGCCCTTGGATTGCGGCCGTAGAGGAAGCATGTGCCGTAATTGAACCGATGAACCCTGTAGCCATCTCTACGGAGGATGTAGTTGATGCGGTAAGGCGGGCCCCGAAGTGGAAAAGTCCGGGTCCCGACGGGCTGCATCACTACTGGCTTAAGGGTTTCTCGGTTTGCCATGCGACCTTGGCTCGATAATTCCAAAAAGCTCTCGAGCAGAGGACGCTCCCAAACCTTTTCACTACTGATCACTCACCTAGCTCCAAAGTCCACGGATGCCACTGATCCGGTAAAGTACCGCCCCATTACGTGTCTTACGACCATCTATAAGACACTTACATCCGTTCTGAGCCTCAAGATATCTTGTCATGTAGACGAAAATAACATCATGTCTGAGGCTCAGAACGGATGTCGGGGCGGTAGCCGTGGTACTAAGGAGCTCCTTCTCATCGACTCCGTTGCGGGGCAATTGGTCGAATCCAATCGCCGGAACTTCTCCGCTGCCTGGATTGATTATAAAAAGGTATTTGACTCGGTAACCCATTCATGGCTCTTAAGGGTCCTTGAACTGTACAAAGTCGATGATACAGTTCGAGACTTCCTCAGGGAATGCATGGGACAATGGAGTACGATCCTTTGTCTCCAAGGCGAGCGGTTGGCGGCTGCCGATGACCAGATAAGGATACGGTGAGGGATCTTCCAGGGTGACTGTCTGACCCCACTTTGATTTTGCCTGCCTCTGAACCCACTCAGCTCACTGCTGGAGAGTTCAGGGACGGGCTTTCAGTTTCGGAGGGGAGGGACAAGAGTGCCTCACCTTTTCTACATGGATACATGGATGACCTCAAACTGCTGGCACCCAATGCTACCCGCCTGAAAGAATTGCTAAATGTCACCACTGAGTTCAGCAATTCTATCAGCATGGAGCTTGGGCTGGACAAGTGTGCGGTCTTGCATGCGGTAAGGGGACATGTTACTCGGTCGGCTGGGGTTTATCTCGAGCCATCGAGCATTAGGACCCTCTCCGAAGCTGAATTATACCGGTATCTGGGTATGTCGCAAACGATAGGAGTAAATGAGGCGGACGTGAAACAGTCTGTTTGCGAGGCCTTCTTTGGCCGTCTGACAAAAATCTGTAAAAGTTTTTTGTCAGGCGCCAATAAGGTTCCTTCGAGCCTATAACGGCTGGGTTATGCCCGTTCTCCTTTTGGCGTACTCAGATGGACTCAGACCGAACTTGACGCCTTGGATAGAAAAGTCCGCATGACTATGACTCTCTATCGCATGCATCACCCGAAATCGTCTGTGATGAGATTGTATATCCCCCGGAAATGTGGTGGTCGAGGTGTATTAAGCGTCAAGACCATGAATAACCGAGAGATATCTCAGACAATACTTCGAGACGAAGAGGGAGTCACCCATGCATAGAGAGGTCATAGAATGTTATAAAGGACTCACTCCCCTATCCTTAGCTATAATCGAGTGGCAGGCTCCGGTGGTACTTACCACCTCTAACCAGGAGGCTGTATTGAAGGAGAAGGAGTTGCACGGACGCTTTTTTAAAGCTCTTAATGAGCCACACGTCCATAAAAAAGCGACCGTGCAATGGCTGCGCTTCGGTGACCTCTTTGGGGAAACCGAAGGTTTAGTCTGTGCGATACAGGATCAGGTAGTTAAGACGCGGAGCTACGGAAAGTACATTCTGAAGCATGGCACTCATGACATCTGTCGAGCCTGTCGCCATCCCGGTGAGTCGCTCAGACATGTGCTTTCGGGATGTTCGGCGCTTGCTAACACTGAGTATCTGCACAGACACAACCAAGCGGCCCAAATCCTTCACCAAGAGCTTGCTCTGAAGTACGGTCTCCTGGATAAGAGGCTGCCGTACTAAAAGTACACACCGGTGCCTGTACTCGAACGTGACGGAGTCCGGCTCTACTGGGATCGGTCCATCATCACGGACAGGACTATTCTAGCGAATAAGCCTGACATCGTGTTGTGGGACCGAGCACAGTCGCGGGTGTTTTTGGTGGACATCACCATTCCATATGACGAGAACTTTGTGAGAGCCGAGACGAAGAAGAAACGTAAGTATCTTTATCTGGCTCACGAGGTTTCCGCCATGTGGCATGTGGGGTCCACAGAAACCATCCCAATCGTCATATCTGCGAATGGGTTAATCCCAGTCAGCCTTGCTCACCATCTGAGGCGACTGGGGTTCCGTGGCAGTTCGCTCGCAGCCAGGATGCAGAAAGCAGTGTTGGTAGATTCGGCTAGGATAGTCCGCCGGTTTCTCAACCTGTCCCCCTGACCGCCGGCCTGCCGGGGTGTAATCCTCCGCCCGCTACAACTATTTATTTGTGTATAAGTTTATTTATGTCTATTTATTTACGTAAGTTTATTATACCTCTTTTGGCCTCATATATGTATTTATTTTGTATGCGGGTGTGAGAGTTAAATTCATGTAGATAATAATAATAATAACCTGGTCTGGACTGCCCTACCGGGGTGTATTCCTCCGCCCGCTACAACTATTTATTTGTGTATTTATGTATGTAAGTTTATTCGTTTCTATTTATTAACGTAAGTTTATTATAACTCTTTTGGCCTTATACGTATTTATTATTTTGTATGCAGGTGATAGATTATTGGAAAATAAAAGAACTCTATTTTGTGATTCATTAGGAATAATTAAATATTACAGTGGGTAAACACTGAATTTTGTATTACGTAAACATTATTTGTAATTAAAGTGTGGCAACACTTGTATTCTCACTTAATATGTTGGTAATAATCCTCAGGTTATATTTGAACTAAATATTTGAGTTTATTCATAAAAAGAGTGTAGACATTATTAAAATAAATAATTACTAATTTAGCAACACAAAGTGTTGATAGTTAAGCTTCAAATAAGTAATGTAATTTAGAAATAGGTCAATTGACTATCATAGCGTTTTAAGAGATATTGTAAAATAGTTACTTAATTAAATTATAATTCTGTTTTAAATGTAGAGAACTATTTGATAATTATTATTGTGATAAATGATTAGTCATAACTGTATTTTGAGTAATGATTTACTGTAATTAATAATTTATGTATATCCAGTGATATACATAAATTTGATTCTTAGATTGGACTTTGGTGTACTTTTCTACTTCTAGCTTAAACTAAATGGTGTATTAACTTGAAAATGCTTTTAATAATTAAGTGTTAAGTATATTAATTAGTGATTGGAAATATATATTCGTAGTTAATTGCGTTTAACAGTTTGTTATAAACAAAATGCTGTTACGTTGTCAAACTTGGAATAGGAAAAAGGTGTGGGTATATGGGGGGAATCTTAAACTATAAAACCCACTGTTCTTATGAGATAGGGGAGTTTTTGTCTACGAGCCACCTAGAATAAAGATAAGTGTTCTGGCTGTAACTCTTTATAATTAATTGTTGTCATTATTGGTATATGTGTACTAATTTCTGTGTGAAAATATAATCTAAAATGTGTAAATATTTTGTATTCATTTTGAACTGATGCTTTGAATCTTCCAATAATATAAAAAGTGTTAAATTTTGTATTTCGTTTAATTTATTTTCCGTTACTAGTTTTGCTTTGAAATAGGTGAATTACTTACTCTTGAATATCATATCATAATGCTAAATTTCTAGTATAGAGTTTTGTTTCTTTCGCCTAAAAAGTTGTGCTTTAAATAGGAAAGGACTCTATAAAACCAGTTTCCTACCTACTTACATTTTTTTTTTAAAACGTATAAAGGTATACAAAACGAAGTACATAGAATTTAATTTAATTTCTGCATAGTAACAGATAGCTACTTGTTAAATTCAAGCTCTACCCTCAATAATTTAATACGGGCGTGAGAGCTAAACTTATACGGATAATAATAATAATCATCATCATCATCCTCAACCAGGGCCTTTGCACTTAGAACATTTTTCTGTTGTATGGGGATGTTAGTTCCACAACTCCCTAAAGGATGGCGCTCATGACGCTTATCTTGTACTGAAAGTATGTATACTTAAAAGTCTGTGATCAGGGTCTGTGATGGCGCTGAAATAAGTGTTCGTTCAGAAGCTTATGTTTTAGATAAATTAATGATTTTGCCATTTATATAAACACAAAGCTAATAATATATAAAACTCTTTTTTTTGAGCAAAACATGAAACTGTGGAATGATTGTTATACTTTATGTATATTTTTTGTAATTGAGAATATAAGAGAAAATAATCAACATGCGTTTCATTTACTAACATCTGAACATCTTTACAGTTTGTGTTTATCGTTTAATAATTTATCTTAATTATTACAAGGTCAGATAATTCTATAGTTGCAGAATTAGGTGATCTTGTAATAATTAAGATAAATTATTATACAATACACTTTGTAATATAAAGTACTTATAGCATTGTGTTATGGTTATATATTAGTTGGACAACTTCCCGATAGATGTCGCTGTACATGGAAAGTCGAGTAGCAACTCTATACCAGTATATTTAATGTACTCTGTGTCCTCAACCGATAGGCATTTCAAAATGCCTCTGCCGATAATCGTCGTTTCACGAGATAGAAGTGATATTGTGCCCTAGGGAGGTGATGAAAATATCTGAAGATAATTTGGTTATGTAACAAGTACATCAATAGATGTCGTTAGTAGTAGAATACATCGCGTCCACGCGCTCTTTATTATGAAAATAATTTTATCGTTGATGTGTTTGAGTTGATTTTCATTCTTCTAATAACTTTCACTGGAATCCATGCTAATATTATAAATGCAAAAGTGTGTCTGTCTGTCAGTCCGCCCGTCTGTCTGCTACGCTTTAACGGCTCATCTTTTCAACAGATGAAATTTGGTACAGAGATATATGTCCCGAGGAAGGGCATAGGTTACTTTTTGTCCCGGAAACTTAAGGAGTTCGCTCGGAAATTAAAAAAATCGCCCACGCGGACGAAGTCACGGGCATTTTAATAATGAAAATAAGATTAAATTAAAAGAGGGTTGAGCCCTGTAGTCTTATTAACGTGCGGAGGTCCCGGGTTCCATCCCCGGCAGAGTCAATTTTGGAATTGATAATTTCTGAACTTTCCTTGGTCTGGCCTGGTGGGAGGCTTCGGCCGTGTCTAATTACCATTCTACTGGCAAAGACGTGCCGTCAAAAGATTTAGCGATCCGGTACGATGCCGTGTATAAACCGAATAGGGGTAAGGATATAATATACCTAACTGACATGCCCCTAACAGGTTATCCCGCTACCATCACAGACTGCACCATCACTTACCATCAGGTGAGATCGCAGTCAAGGGCTAACCTGTAGTGCAGCTATACTCTAAGTGTGTTCCGCGGAACCCTAGGGTTCCGCGATACCTCTGTAGGGGTTCCGCAAGAATTTAGAAAAAGAAAACAAAACACCTCTCTCTGGTCGAACGTTTTGACTCCGCAGCCGCGCGTAGGTATATTTATTTATTTATTTATTTGTATTTGTAGAAACATGTGATACCTAGAATAGCTGGTACAATATCTCATAAGTTTGGTATCAACATGTAAACTTGTATACTTGGGCGCGCGCAGTTCCCGCCGCCATAAAAGCCGCCTCTGAATTAGACGCTATAGTTGTCAACAAGCGACTTTCGACTCTAACTTCAAAAAATAAAGTCGAGATTGTTTACAACGCAATTTTTATTTTTGTTTATTATTGTTTATTGTTTATATCTCTTTTTATTTTTGCTTTTTGTGTATAAAAGGCGCCGACTCGAGTATTTTCGAGAATATTCGAGATCGAGTCTAGGACTAAGTATAAAAGCGGCGATCGCGCGTCGCCCCTCGTCAGTAACGATTGTGCATTATTTAGACCCCACCATCCTAACGTGTAACATTATAAATAAAGAAGAATGGAACGTTGGCTTAAAGGTGTTAAACGTGTTGCAACAACATCTTCTAATGACGCTGAATGGTCAAAAGCAGTACGCGCGGAGAATATAGCAATCACCGATCCAAACGATGATGCCACGACGTCAAGCTCGACGGTTTCAAAGACGAAAAAAAGGAAGTAAGAATCATATATCAGTTTCGGATTTGTTGATTCTAACGGCTCACCTCTTTGCATGCTATGTAGTAAACTGCTTCCTAATAGTTCTATGGCATCTGCCAAATTGCGCCGACATTTAGAAACTGTACATCCCGAGTCTAAAGACAAGAATAAAGAATTTTTTGTCCGTAAAAAAGATCAGTTATTGGACAGTCAAAAAAATATGATGCATGTAACACAAACTATCAACGAAAAGGCCACGGAGGCATCATATTTAGTTAGCTATCGCATTGCACAAGCAGGTGGAGCGCACACTATCGCTGAGAATTTAATAAAGCCATGTGTATTAGACATAACAAAATGTATGCTCGATGAAAAATCTGCAAAGCATCTTTCTACTGTGCCGCTATCAAACGATACTGTTTCACGGCGAATCCATGATCTGGCAAGCTATGTCAAACAAGAACTAGTTACACGTCTACAAAAAACACGATTCGCCTTGCAAATGGACGAGTCGACTGATGTCGCTGGTCTGGCTATCTTGCTGGTTATCGTGAGATATCCATATGAAAGTTCTTTTGAAGAAGACATGCTTATGTGTTCACAGCTGCTTACAAACACTACCGGGGAAGAAATTTTTAATAAAATAAATATATTTTTTGAAGAAAATAATCTCGGTTGGGACAATTGCATTGACATTTGCACAGATGGGGCCAAGGCGATGACAGGTAAAACAGCAGGAGCAGTGTCACGAATAAAAAATAAAGCGCCTAATTGTAGTTCAAGCCATTGTATTCTGCATAGACAAGCACTTGCGATAAAGCAAATGCCATCAAATCTAAAATTAGTTATGGATGAAGCGGTCAAAATAATTAATTTTATCAAATCACGACCACTACAATCACGATTGTTTTCATTATTGTGTGAAGATTATGGCAGCAAACATAAAACACTGCTGCTCCATACAGAAGTGCGATGGCTGTCTCGGGGTAAAACTTTAACAAGGCTATTTGAACTTAGAGCCGAGTTACAAATGTTTCTTTCAGCAGATACTTCTTTTAATTTGAAGGACCGTTTGTATGATAAAACTTGGTTGTTCCGATTGTCTTTTATGGCGGATATCTTTCAAAAACTGAACGAATTGAATTTATCATTGCAAGGTAAACAGACAACAGTGTTTCAGGCCTATAACAAAATAACTGCCTTCAAAAGAAAATTAGATTTTTGGATTATTTGCGTTGGTAAGAAAGAAATAGAAAGCTTTACGTCACTCAGTGAGTTTGTTAGCGATAACGACTCAGAAATGTTTCAAGATGATGTGTTTGAAGAATTGGTCCAATATCTCAGTTCGATGCGCGCATCTTTTGAAAAGTATTTTCCCGAAGAAAAGAATACAAAAATGAAACTGAATTCATGTATTCATAATCCTTTTTTACCCAACTTGCAAAAGCCCGAAAGTATGTCAAACGAGATATATGAATCTCTTCTAGAAATGTCATCAGACACAAGTATGGAGTCACTGTTCAAAACGACGCCTCTCAACGATTTTTGGTGCAAAATCCGTGATGAATATCCAATGCTTGGCAAAATGGCTCTGAATATTCTTCTCCCGTTCCCAACAACATATTTGTGCGAAACAGGATTCTCAACCTATGCAGCCACGAAAACAAAATATCGGAATAGACTGGACGCCGAACATGATATGAGACTTCAACTGTCTTCTATCAAACATGATATCAACGAGTTGATGAAAAATAAAAAACAGTTTCATACCTCCCATTAGTTAGATTTTTTCTTTTTTAATAGAATATATTCTATTATTGTATTTGCCATGTGGTAAAGTAAGTAATAATTAGTACCTAACTGTTAAATTGTACTTTTATTATGCTTGTAAATAAAGAATACACTTTTAAAAACTATTGTTTTATTGTAGGGTTCCATCAAGTAGTTTGCTTCCCAAAAGGGTTCCGTCACCAAAAAAGTTTGAGAACCACTGCTGTAGTGGATAAAAAATAATTATAAATCCCAGAAACTATAATCATATATCATATATTTTATGTGCAATATTAAATAACAATATAGTAGTAAGTACAACTATCGGATATTTTTTTATCAGTCGGCAAAATATTGCCGTAACAGATAAGTTTTATGATTTGTCTGAAAGTAAGTATGTAGGTAGATGTTGAGGTTGTATTACAATTGTATAGTATTTGACAAGAGATCGTGAAACATGATCGTGAAACGTGAAACATGTTAACGCTTCTCCATCTTCTAAACATAAAGTAAAACAAATCAAAATGAAAGAAAATAATCAGAAACAAAGTGACGAGGAAAGCAAACAGGAAAAAAGTGGCAATGAAGACAGGAAAGTAAATGTGTCTCAAGAACCAATAGACCTTGATTATGTACTGACTAACGAGCTAGGTCAGTTCGGCGTATTCCAGCTAAGGAACTTTGTGTTAATTGCTGTAGCTCTCATCTTGGCAGGAACAATTAATGAATACATATTCTCAGCAGCAGCAATACCACATAGGTAAGGAAACCACTGGATACATCGTCATGTATGTACATATATCACGATTATCATCGCGTGCCTTCTTCAAAACGAAGTTTGGCGGTCATCATGCGAAAATGTTCTCTATTTTGAGCCGCATCTTTTAGTTTTGGATAGCTAAGCCCTGTCCACTCCATTATATCTTCCAACCACTTGCGCTTTTGGTGATCTGGAGCTCTCCCTGCAATCCTTCCTTCCAAAACTAGTCTTGGATGTGAGTCTTAGGCTCCTCTTTGCATATGTCCGAAGAAAGACAGTTTTCTCCGCATGATGGTGGACATGAGTTCTCTGTATGGTGTGGGACGGTGGGGTGGTGTGGTGGTACAACACATGGTCCAGTAAATACAAGTCGAGTGACGGGTTGTGAGAATTAAAACCAAACTTATTTAAGTTATATATAATAAGGTATATAACCTTCTTGAAGGTTTTGAGGCATTTAGGTTAAGAATAAATTCATTATCTGAGCCACCACAGCATCTTTCAGACCTTATATAGACCAGAGATGGATCTGTGAATATCAGTCTCACACAACAAACAAACACACTTTCGCATTTATAACATTAGTATGATATGATGTTACTGGTAGATGTCGCATCCCAGAATGCGGTGAAGACGGAAAGCTGCACCAGTTTGCTCCTGACTGGATGGAAAATGCAGTTCCAGAGACTAGTTCAGGGTTCGCCAGCTGTTCACGATACGCTCCTACTGATGGTGGATTCAATGGAACCTTGGACAACTGCCCTAAGGATCTGTTCGATCAGTCCACGACGATTCCCTGCGATGGTTTTGTGTATGCTAGTGACAACACCGTTGTGTACGAAGTTAGTATTAACCATGCATTAAATGTCTTATACAAATAAACATAGAAATAAATATAAAGGTAAATTAGGAACTTATTAATATTACGAGTATAAATGCGAAAGTTTGGATGCATGTTTGGATGTGTGGATGTGTGGATGTATGGATGTTTGAAACTCCATCACGCCCCAACAGCTCAACGGATCTGGCTGAAATTTGACACAGAGATATATTATAGTCTGGAATAGCACATAGGCTATTTTTTATCCCGGAAAATGAAGGAGTTCCCGCGGGAAACAAAAAACTTCGATCCACGCAGACGCCCGGACTGGTTAGCCCGCTACCATCACTTACCATCAGGTGAGATCGCAGTCAAGGTCTAACTTGTAGTTGATTAAAATTAAATTTTAACTTTTGTTTTTTTTTTTTTTGTATCCACTTATATAATATATTTTTCTAATGTAGTTTGACCTCGGATGTAAGGAATGGTGGAGAGCATTCGCTGGCACTATGTTCAACATGGGGATGTTTATAACGCTACCCCTAACCGGGTATGTCTCGGATCGCTACGGAAGAAGGACAGCCCTGGTTATCAGTGCGTTCAACCTGGCCCTGTTCGGTCTGATCAGAGCGTTCTCTGTGAGCTACACCATGTACCTTACTCTACAGATAGTACAAGGAACGCTTGGAACCGGAGTCTATACTGCCGGGTATATTATTGGTAATTATTTTGTTTAATGTGAATTATAAAGTGCGTTCAACCTGGCCCTGTTCGGTCTTATCAGAGCGTTCTCTGTGAGCTACATCACGTACCTGACTCTACAGATAGTACAAGGAACGCTTGGAACCGGAGTCTATACTATGTCTAGAGTATGGAGACAGATTGTATTCCGGGGAAGGACATAGGTTATTTCTTATTCCAAAAAAATTAGGAGTTTTTATGGGAAAAAAAAATTGCTTTATCTACGCGAAGTGGCGGATATAAACTATTTATTGATATGTTTTGTTGTTTTAGCTACGGAGCTGGTCGGGCCGAAGTACCGCGTTATCACAAGTATAACATGCACTTCACTGTTTTGTTTGGGAGAGGTGTTACTGGGCGTGGTCGCTTGGCTGGTCTCACCATGGCGTCACATGATCATGGCGATTACTATCCCATGCTTCTTCATCGTGCCATATTACTGGATAATCTCAGAGAGCCTGAGGTGGATGCTTTCGAAAAAAAAGTACGCGGAGGCTGAAAAACTATTGCATACTGTTGCGAGAGTGAACAGAACACAAATCAGTGAGAAGTCTTTAGAAGCACTCCTGAACGCCCCACAACAGCTGGCGACTAAATCTAGTGTGAGTTTATTTACCTACAAAATTTATATCTATACTAATATTATTAATGCGAAATGTTTATTTGGGTGGATGGACGTTTGTTACTCAATCAAGCCAGAACGGCTGAACGGATATGGATGGAATTTGGCACATAGATAGAGCATAATCTGGAATAACTCACAAGCTATTTATTCCGAAAAACCTAAATCTTCGTTCGTTTCTAATCGTTTGTTATAACTTGAGCACTAAAGTGTTATATTGTGACGTAGTGTCATATATGTCACCGTAAGATTGCAAAAACCGTTAGATTGTAATTGTCAAAGTCACTGGAAATATTTAAAAAATCTGTTAAGAGTTTCTATTTATCACCATAATACAGACGACTAGTTTTAACTTTTATTTAGTATGATATTACTTAAACTAAAAATACATAATATATATTAGTTTATTTTCATATATTTATTATAAGTATTATATTATTTGTGTAACAGTTTATGTATTAGTATGTAGGTATTTGTTTGTATGTTTATATTGATACACCACCCGCGAGTTAATCTCCTTACTTCTCCTATTCCTAAGGTTGCCTGGCAGAGATCGCTACTAAGCGATAAGGCCGCCTTTTTGTATGCTACTTAGTTCTTTGTTTTCTATGTATTTTTGTGTACTTTTTATGTGTGTTGTGGTGTACAAAATAAAGAGTAATAATAATAATAATAATAATTGTAATCTAACTAGCGCAATCGTAAACTGTCGACAGATTGTGAACCGTTCAATGTTCTGAGTGTCAATATTTGAAATATTCATTGTATTTACGTTTTCTTGTGTCTTTCTTGTAGGCTAGGTTTCTTGTAAATTTTATCAAAATCGATTGAGCAGATGAGCCGTGAAAAGCATACAGACAGACGGAGAGATAGGCACAATTTCGCATTTATAATACTAGTATGGATGGTTACTGATTTCTTCGAAAGTTTAATTTTGTTTAATAGCTAAGTAAACCTTTAGTAGCTAAGTAATGGAAACGCTAATAATTTTTCCTTCTCACCAACTCAATACTAGTCGCCCCCAAGAGTGAAAATGTTAAAACGAGCTGATTCGATATCTGACCAACGTTTGAGAGCTTCCTCGTTCGAAATAGTCATTTTAAGGACAATACATCTGCCCCCCAATTGTCTAAAAGTTGCCGATCGTCAAAGTTCGGCGTCAAAGCAAAATAACCATAACAGCATTGAATTAGAGCTCAATTTCGTGTATCTATCTGTCACCGTAAGATTGTAAAAACCGTTAGATTATAATCTGACTCGCGAAATGTCGAAAGATTACAATTTAACGCATTATTTTTCGGTCGATTGTAATCTGTTATGTATGTTAACCCGATAGAACCTGATTATATATGTCGAACCCTAATTTAAACTACAAGAAAGACACAAGAAAACGTAAATACAATGAATATTTCAAAAATTTACACTCAGAATATTCAACGGTTCACGATCTGTCGACAGTTTACAATTTCGCAAGTTAGATTATAATCTAACGGTTTTTACAATCTTACGGTGACATATCCATTCTCATACGTTTAGGGTATCGCACATACCTAAACGTATCAGAATGGATACACGAAATTGAGCTCCAATTCAATGCTGTTCTGGTTTATTTTACTTTGACGCCGAACTTTGACGACTTGATCGACAATTCGTACACAATCGCAACTCTGCTTATATTCCCCCAACTGATTGCAGATTCAAAAGGTTTTTTTTTTTTGAAAAATTAATTATGCACTTTATTTTTTAGGATAAAAGCCTTGGATTAGTTCGCACTATAATAAAGTCTCCAGTTCTACTGAGAAGAGTTTGCACGACACCTGTGTGGTGGGTGACAGTGACATTCGTCTACTATGGCCTCTCCATCAACTCCACCAGTCTCTCGGAGACCATGCATTTCAACTATATCCTGGCGACTGTTGTCGGAATCCCGGGATTCTACATGTCGGTCTTTGTGTTGGGCAGAATTGGCAGGAAAGCTACCTTGAGCTGCGGTTTCTTCCTTAGCGCTGCTTGCAACATCAGCTTTGTCTTTATTTCCAGTGGTAAGATCATCCAAGTTATAATCCATCCTAATATTATAAATGCGAAAGTGTACGGACACACTTTTGCATTGTCTTGACATTGATACTGCCTGCCCGTCTGTCTGTCGGCTACGATTTAACGGCCCATGTTTTTAATAGATTTTTTGAAACTTGGTATAGAGGTAGGTCCAACTCGAAGAGGTAAATCCCGGGGAAGGACATAGGACTATTTGTATAACGGAAAATCAAGCGAGTTAAGAAATCCTAAATCCGTGCGTATCTTCCAAAAAATTATTTTGTAATAAGCTTAATATCTCTTCCAAAAAGTGAGTTAATTAGGTTACAAACAGTTACTTTGGTTAAGCTAAATTTTGTGAAGAGCTCCCCAAGGGACACTAATCAACTTAAAGGGGAATATAATTTTGACGTGTGGAGGTCCCGGGTTCGATCCCCGGGGTCAATTTGGGAATTTATAATTTCTGAATTTCCCCTGGTCTGGCCTGGTGGGAGGCTTCGGCCGTAGCTAGTTACCACCAAAGACGTGCAGTTCCGGTACGATTCCGTATAGAAACCGAATAGGCGTATGGGTTTTATATAACTGCCAGGCCCCTAACAGGTTAGCCCGCTACCATCTTGCTGCATCGTCACTTACCATCAGGTGAAATCGCCATCAAGAGATAACCTGTAGTGGTAAAAAAAAGCTGATTTTCAGCTTATATTCCCGTATTCTGTAGATTGTAATCTTATGACATTTAGGTACTTCTAATGCTTCTAACCATTGACTATGCTTTTAACTGACTTCCGAAAGGAGTTGAAGGATACGCATTTTTCATACATAATTAATATTATACCAATTTTACTAAGGCTTCTGAAACGATTTGTTTTTTTTTTAATAACATTTAATTATCTTACTAATATTATACATATATGCCAGTTTGGATGGATGTATGGATGTTTGGATGTATGGATGTATGGATGTGTGTTACTCAATCACACCAGAACACACCAGAACTGGTGGACAGATCTGCATGAAATTTGGCATAGAGATTATATACTCACATAGGCTACTTTTTATCCCGAAAATTAAGGAGTTCCCGCGGGAACCACAAAACATAAAGCCAGCTTGTCTAACATAAAGCACAGAATTAATCGCGAGATTCTGTGCTTTATTTTATTAACTTAATTAATTTTACTAATTTTAACTTAAGTTATTTTACTAATTTTAACTCAATTAATTTAACTCATTTTAACTTAATTAATTTCACTAATTTTAACTTAAGTTATTTTACTAATTTTAACTCAATTAATTTAACTTATTTTAAATTAATTAATTTCACTTATTTTAACTTAATTAATTTTACTAATTTTAACTTAATTAATTTTACTAATTTTAACTTAATTAATTTTACTAATTTTAACTTAATTAATTTTACTAATTTTAACTTAATTAATTTCACTAATTTTAACTTAATTAATTTTACTAATTTTTGTTGTAGATTTTGCTATTGCTCGTCTAATAATGTATTTGCTTGGGAAATTCTTCATCGCTTCTGCTGGGAGCTCACTGTATTTGTACACCGCGGAACTGTATCCAACGGAGTACCGACATACTCTCCTCGGCTTCTCCTCCATGATTGGTCGCGTTGGATCTATCTTCGCACCACTCACACCAGCTCTTGTAAGTATCCACCACCACCACTACGGCCTATTAACGTCCCACTGCTGGGTTCAGGCCTCCACTCTCATAGGAGAGAGGGAATTAGGGACCCCCACGCTGTTCCAATGCGGGTTGGCGGGCTTCAACGACTATTATCATGTTAGTGATAATAACCGGGGCCGACGGCTTTACGTGCTCTCCGATGCACGGGGGTGAAACACCGCCAACTTCCTAACTTCGGGCTAGTACTGGGCATTTCTAATCAGAAAAACCCGATACTTAATTATGGCCCGACCCGGCACTCGAACCCGGACCTCGTCGGCCGCAGTCAAACATGCTAACCACTAGACCAACGAGGCAGTTTGGGACACAACATTTATAAAATTCTTCGTGTCCGATGACCATGGGCCCAGAGTCTCAATAGCAAGCGCCGCAAAAACGTAGTCCTTAGTAATGGCTGAGTATTCCCACCACAAGTTCCCTCAGTAGACTACCTTAGATGAGAACCTCCCTGGCGGAGTGTTGAGACTGTTGTCTTAACGTGAGAGGGCTAGGGTTCGATTCCCGGCAGGGTCAATTTGGGAATTTATAATTTTTAAATTTTCAGATGACTTACTACCACGGGATCCCCTCTTTGCTGTTCGGTGGTATGGGCATCCTCTCCGGGCTGCTGGTGCTCACGCAGCCGGAGACGCTGGGCTGCAAGATGCCCGACACGATGGCCGAGGCTGAAGACATCGGGAAACCAGAGTCCAGAATAGTAAGCACTAGTTCATCTAGTTGAGTTTCTGAATAAAAATATTATGTACTACTCTGTTAATGTACTTTCTTTTTTTTCTTAAGAACAACAGGAGGATGACCTTTAAGTATATATCTATATATGGAATTATAATTTAAATAGTTTAGCCTATTTTGAGTAATTCAGTGTTTATATGTGAGGTGTTGTTTAAAAAAATACTTGAATATTATTTTTATTACAAATAAAAAAAATATTTCGTGTTTCATTAACAAAATAATGTTGAGATTACGAATGTAAATAATTTATAGCCTGTCGATAAAAAAGGAACATCGCTCGATTATGGGATTATTAGGTTAGGTTATGCAATATATCACCAACATCTGATAGGAACCGTTAGTAACCTAAGAGTTGAAATAGCACCTACTCTTAGTCGAGTTGTGTGTGGAAGGACCGTATTCTCATACCATGAAAACCCCTGCCATTATGTGATTAATGGAAAAGGGTCACGACCCTCAGCCATAAGGAGTACGACGCAGAGAGATAGAAAGGCAAATTTCTCATTGTGTGCTCAGTAGTGTCGAGTCGGTAATCCGTTGAAATTAGGTTAATTATGTTTATTGCATTGGGTAAACTCAATGTAGCGAATCAGTTCTACGTGTGTGTGTTACCTCTTGGCTCTGAATACAGTGCCTACAGTGTTTCTGTGAAACTCGAAGCCAGAAGCTTGCGAAACGGGCTCACGGGAGACAGCCAAGAGAATGAACGGAAGAAAGAGGTGCCGAGCGAAGTGAGCCGCCAAAATAAGGTTTAAGCCTCTGTTATAGTATCATTACATATCAGAGTAATGTTTTGAACTCTCCTTAAATATTAGTACTACTAAAATCCTCTTTATCGTATCGCAATCCAGTAATTTGAAGATTATTTGGAAAATTAATGTCGTTTATATTTGTTTTTACTTTAATTCCTGTACTCCGACGGTAAAACAAATATACAATATCAGCCGGTATACATTTGCTTATTGTAAAGAGGGTAAATATGAACAAAATTAGAAGAAGAGATCTAAACAAACAGTGGACGTAAACTTGTATCTGTTATCAGAAAAAAATGCCTAGTTCCTATGCTAGTTCAAGATAAGTATTTCTATTCAACACTTAAGGTTTAGATAAAAGAGATTAGTATCAGATGATCACTTTCGCAGAGTTCATGAACAAATTTAACGAAAGCTATATATAAAAAAAAGAAATAACACAAAATGACGGATATTCAAATAAATCGTGATGTGGGAAAAGAACGTGTATAAGAAGATCAAGACAAGATAGTAGACGTGTTTGAAACACCGATTAAGCTAGACTTTGTATTAGCAAATGAGCTGGGTCAGTTTGGCTGGTTCCAGTTAAGAAACATCTTCTTGCTCACAACACTTCTAGTGGTTAGTGCTTCAGCGAGAGAGTATATATTCTCAGCAGCGGCTACTCCACACAGGTAATCATCAAATCGCAATATTATTATTTCAAAATCCAGTGTCCACCAGGTCAATGAATTAATTATTTTTAGCACCTAATCTAATTATCATCTTGGATTAAGTTGCTTTATTGGTTATACTTAATAAAAATTTATAGTAGTTTATAATATAATCAAACAAAATTTGTAAAATAATAACATAATGCAATTGCCATTTGTAAAATTTTAGATGGAAAATTAAAAGAATTTAATCCTGAATGGATAAAAAATGCAGTTCCAGAAACTAGTTCAGGCATTGCCAGTTGTGAGAGATATGCCTCTAGGAAGACTGATGTACCTTGAACTATTGCCCTGCCGATCTGTTTGATCAATCTAAGACTGCAGCTTATGAAGGTTACGTCTATGCCAGAAATAACACTGTTGTATATGAAGTTAGTATCAAACACCAGTTTTCTATCAAGTTTATGATTTGTCTTAAACTAATTTATTTTGAACCTTTTTAGTGACGCGTTAAAAGATTCATTTTTTTCCTAGTTTGACCTTGGATGTAATGAATGGATACGAGCGTTAGCAGGCATGTTATACAACACAGGGATGCTACTGGCTCTACCTATCACTGGGTATGTCTCCGATCGCTTTGGCCGGAAGACAGCTTTGGTCATCAGCATATTCAACCTGAGCTTGTTTGGTTTAATTCGCGCGTTCTCTGTTAGCTACGCCATGACAGATGTCTCTGCAGATTGTACAGACTACCCTTGGGGCCGGGGCATACAGTGCTGTGTTTATTATTGGTCAGTGATTCACTAATAATGAAAGTTGTAATAATTACTATTCCTTTGTAAAATAATAATCCTTACTATTCTTTTTTAAAATAATAATCATTTCTTGTTTTAGCTTCTGAACTCGTTGGACCAAAGTATCGTGTTATCACAGGTGTGACTTGTTCTTCTATGTTTGCGTTAGGAGAGGCACTATTGGGAAGTGTCGCTTGGGTGATCTCACCATGGCGATACGTGATCATGGCAACAACTATCCCATGCTTCTTCTTCGTCTCATATTACTGGTTTATCACAGAAAGCGTTAGATGGCTATTATCGAAGAAAAAGTACACAGAAGCTAAAAATGTATTGCTTACCATTGCGAGAGTAAACAAAACACAAATAACTGAAAAATCTCTAGAAGCACTCATTAACCCTCCGCAACCTACAATTACAGCTTCCAAGGTAAGTTTAGTAAAGTTGTCGACAATATAGATAACTTTTATATTATTATCTTCCATATTTCCACGATTAAGTATTCATATTTACTGTTTTTTTAGACTGGAAAACTAGGATTAGTGCGCACTGTAATACACTCTCCAATTCTGCTCAGAAGAGTTTGCACGACGCCATTTTGGTGGATAACAATGACATTTGTCTACTATGGCCTCTCTATCAACTCCACCACTCTCTCAGAAACCATGCATTTGAATTATATCCTGACAGCTCTTATCAGTATTCCTGGTTTTTACACCGCTGGATTCTTCCTGGATAAAATTGGCAGAAAAGCTACTGTCACTTCCGGTTACTTTATCAGCGCCACTTGCAATATCAGTTTTGTCTTTATACCCAGAGGTAAAAATACTTTTTTTATGTTATAATAAAATATCAACATATTTTTAAAAATATACGAAATTAATCGGGATTCGTTTTCGCCCTCAGATTTTGTCATATATTCAGGAGAGTATTTTTTTAGTAACTTATCATTAATTGTTATCAATTTTAGTTGAAGTATAGACAAAATAAATTAGGTGTCGCAACATTGTTTTTTGTGTATATATACGTTCAGTCTTAAATTATGCTTTAATAAACAATAATAATGTTTAAATCACAAAATAATTCGTTACGATTCGCCACTGGCGAGTAAGGTCCTTAGTAAGTATAGCTGTAAATTCGGTAAACAAGCATACTTTTGACAAAAAATACGTTTTTAAATAGTAAGCACACGCAAACATACGTTTATGTACGATACCATAAACAGATGAGAATGGATACACGAAATTGAGCTCTAATTCAATGCTGTTATGGTTTATTTTACTTTGACGCCGAAGTTTGACGATTGAATCGACAATTCTTACATAATCGCACCTCTGGTTAACTTTCAAAGAAGTTAATGAAAATTACTCGTTTAATAATATTTTTGATTAAAGTTTTCGTTTGTAACGTGCTATTCTTTACTTTCCAGAGTTTACCATTCCGCGCCTTATAATATATCTCCTGGGAAAGTTTTGTATAACGTCGGTGGGATCCTCGCTGTATTTGTACACATTGGAACTGTATCCTACAGAGTACAGACATACTCTCCTCGGCTTTTCATCCATGATTGGTCGCACAGGATCTATCTTCGCACCCCTAACTCCAGCGCTTGTAAGTTTGCATATCCATTTGATTTTCGATAAAAAATTATTAAATACATCAGCCGTACACTGTTTTCTTAAATCAGTTTAAAAATATAAAGGTCTGGCCTTTATTTTGTTGATTGAAATTTTTACTTTCCATCTCGGAAACATTTATGGGATTTTTTAAAAACTGGAAATTAAATACCATTATTACAGCTCCCAAAGAGATAAGCTTTTACAATGTCTATTTCATTTATGTTACTATGTAAATACTATGTTTTGGCACAGTATTTAATATAATATTTTTATGGTTCTGATGCATGGTAATAACAATTAATAAAAAATATATAAGATTATTCTAATTTTTTTATCAGGAATTGTAAGTTTCAAATAAACAATGGCGTTGCTCTGAAAACAAAGTATTTTATTTTATTAGCGTAAAATATACACATGAGTAAATGTACGATTAGATTGTAAACTTAAAATAGGTATCTCACCTGAAAACAAAGAAACGACAATTAAAGTCTATTACTCTCAATTCCTTATTATATTAATCACTTTTCGTAACGTATTTAATTAGCAAATCATGTCTCAGAACATGGCGGCTGTCATCTGTCTGTATTGACCACAGAACAAAGTATACTCACTTATTGACATTACAGACAATCACAGCTTACCGGCCATAGAGCGCTATACAAAATGTACTATAAAGAACTACAGTTTCTTTACATCTCCCTCCATCGAAAGGAAAATTTTTACCAAAATTTTCTTCATGTATACCTAAGTTATTATAATGATATTTGAATTTTACAGCATTATACAAAGATATATCACTATATTTTTATTTATATAATTTTACTCCAGTACTGGTATAAGTTTACTGATATGAAAGAGATTTGACTCAGACTTTTTATGACCCGTATTAATTCTATATATTGAATTAGATATTTTCTCAATAATTTTATATGGACCGATCTTCAGCTCATCCAGTTTTTTTCTATTGAGTTTATTGCCATTTTCTACATAGACCATATCTCCCATAGTAAAGTCAATTTGAGTTCTGTTTTTATCAAATATTTGTTTATTGTAATTATGTGACTTCATTGAATTTTCGAATGCTAATTTCCTATCTGTAATCCATTCTACTTCTGTTTTACCTCTTTTTAATTCCTTTGGCAAAAACGAAACATCTGTACCATGTAATAGATATTTTGGTGCAAATGCTGTAACTGTATGTTCCGTACTATTATATATTTCCACACAGTCATGTGCAATGGTTGTCCATGCTTTCTTATTATTATTTTCATTTATTCTACATCTAATTTTGTTCACAAGCGTTTGGTTTAGTCTTTCATTTAAGCCATTAGAAAACGGAGCATTTACTGCAGTGAATATCATTTGTATTGATTTTTCATTTAGAAATGTTTTAAATTCTTTTGAGTTGATCCCCGGATATTGATCCGTAAGAAGAATTTCAATTTTATCATAATCTATTACTTTATTTATTAGTTTAATGAAATCATTAGCATTTTGCGTTTTCGAAGTAATAATATAAGCGTACCGCGTAAAATGATCCACTAAAAGGTGTAAGTATTTTTTCGTAGATCGCGAGCCACCAAAACCTCCAATTGTGTCTATGGATACTATTTGCAAGGGTTTTGTGGCAGGTCCTAAATGGGACATGAGCCCATATCTATTCTGTCCCCTTGTTTTATTTTTTATACATATTTTACAGCTTTTACAATACTTTTTAATATTTGTAGTTAAATTATTTGCTGTATACAGTTTACTAATTTTGTTTTGCATTTGTTTTATACCTAAATGACACATGTTTTCATGTACAGATTTAATAAGACTTTTACTGAAATCTTCTGTTAAAATTATTTTTTCACATTTCCTATCCTTTTTATAGTAAATATTATTTTTTGATATAAATTTCATTTTATTGTTTTGTATGTCTGCATTATTTTCCTGGTCTGTGACGATATCATTTAATTTTATCATGTTAACTATTTTTAATTGTTCTTCTGTATCTTCACTTGCCTCTAATACTGGGTTCCTACTCAAGCAATCTGCTTCTATATTATCCTTGCCCGGAGCATATTTTATTTTAAAATCATACTGTGACAAATAATATGTTAGATCTCCCAGTTCATCATCTGTTCTAGACTTAATATTTAAATTTTCTAATGGTTTATGATCTGAGTATACTGTAAATGACTTCCCTATTAACCAATATTGCCAGTACTTTATTGCCTCTTTAATAGCTAAACATTCTAAATAAACTGCCTTTTTTTGTTTTTGTAATTGATTTAGTTTTTTTGAAAAATATGCAACTGGTTTGTCTTTTCCATTTGGTTGTGTTTGTTTAAGGACTGCCCCAAGACCTTGTAAAGATGCATCGGTGTAAATATTTATTGGCAAGTTCTGATCATATATCTCTAAAATCGGCTGTGAGCACAATAAGTCTTTTATTTTTTTAAATGATGTTTGACATTCTTGTCCAAATAAATTTTTGATTTTTCCTAAGTAAATTATGAAGAGGGTCTAAAATTAAACTACTTTTTGGTATATATTCATGGTAGAAGTTAATTTTCCCCAAAAATTGTCTGACATTTTTCTGCGTTTTTGGTGTTGGAAATTGTTTTATTGAAATTAAATTATCTTTTACTGGTCGTACTGTATTATTATGAATTATATGGCCAAGATATTTCACAGAGTCTGAAGCAAACGTACATTTTGTGAATTTAAGTCTAAAACCTTCCCTTTTTATAGCTTCTAACAACAGTGTTAAATGATTTATATGTTCGGAAAATGTTTTAGAAAATATAAGGATATCGTCTATGTAGTTGACTGTAAAATCAGTAAGCTTATACTTGCGTAAAATGTTACTTAAGATCCTTTGAAAAATAGCTGGTGAAGTCTTCAAACCGAAGGGTAAAACTGTCCACTGATAGTGTCCATCCTGGGTGACAAATCCGGTCTTCTTCCTATCTTCGACCCTTAGCGGTATAGACCAGAAGGCTGAGTTTATGTCTAACGTCGTAAAGTATTTTGAGTTTCTTGTCTTCGTCACCAAGTCATCAATCAGTGGAAATGGTTGCGCTTCCGGCACCACAATTTTATTTAGGTCTCTAAAATCTATACATAACCTAGATTTTCTGTTATCTTCTTTTTTGAAAGCTAAAGTGACTGGTGCTGCAAATGGACTATATGATTCTTCTATGAGTTTTTTGTCAAGTAACTTTGCTATTTGATCCTCTATTTCCTTTTTGTCTTCACTTGAACACCTATAAGGCCTTTTACTACAGTATTTGTCCATGAGTAGGTCAATACGTGCTTCATATTCTCTGACAGTTCCTATGTCATACTTGTCCTTTGCAAAGATTGTTTTGTAAGTATCTATTAATCTGTATATTTCTGATTTTTGTTCCATATTTAAATTACCCATACTCAATTGGAAATCTTCCTCTTTTATGTGTTCATTGAAATTTATTGCAGAATTGTTTTTTTCATATTTCACTTCCTTAGAAGTATTGTTTTTATTTATATCCTCATTTATGGAATTTATTTTTTCTTCAACAATTTCTTTCCTTTTCTGGGTTATTTTCAAATGTTCATCTTGAACCAATTTGAATTGTTTTATCATGTCTAATCCGATTAGAAAATCATACTTAAACTCTTCTCCATCAAGTATGTAAACATCAGCGTTTTCTTCAATATCAAAAATTTTTATTTTGATAGTTGTCAAACCATTAGCTTTTTTAACACCATTAATTGTGGTTAGTTTATCACATCTAGAATTATTTTCTCCTTTTTGTCTTACTAATTTAGAATGTATTATAGAAACATTCGAGCCTGAATCATATATTCCGAAAGTTTCTAATTGTGAGTTTAATAATAGTTTGACTTTAATTAATGGTGTTGTTATTAGTTTTTTTTGTCATTATTCAATTCAACATCAATCACTGAATTGTTGATGGCTTTAGTGTAGTTTTTCTTATTATTATTATCTTCTGTCTTTTTGAACCAGCATTTCTCTTCGGGATGGAATCGACTGCCTTTATTTAAATTTTCACAAGTTTTACATGGCTTAATTTTCTCAGGTTTTTCTTTAAACTCATAGGTATTTTTCTTCTTAATGAAACTCTTCTTGGTTGCCATGTGTTCATATTTTCCAATTTCATTGTACAGGCTTGAAGTTGATTTCACATCTTCTCTATCAATTTTATCCATAATGTAATCTGGTAATCCTATTACAATAAGATTTATCATTGTCTGGGTATCAATGTGTTTATTAATTTCTAATAACAATCTTTCTTTTTTTGTAGCATATTCGAGTAATGATCCTGCTTGAAATCTAAATGTAAAGGCATATTTAACTTGAGACCAACCTTTATTTCCATATGTCTCACAAAAGTTGTCCTTCCATACTGCCCACTCTGAGTTCATGGTCACTTTTATCAACATACTGCTATACCAATCTAAGCATTGTTTTTCTAGAAGGTGTTTTAAAATTCCAATTTTGTCTTGATCCTTTATAATCTCAAATCTTTCGCACTCGCTTTGGAATTCATTAATCCACTGGTCAGCACATGATGCTTTATTTGAAAACTTTTCAATCAAAAACTTTTCCGCTATTTTCGTTAAATTCTTTTCCCGAGGCACGTTGCTATTATTTGTATCCTGTGAAGGCAGCGTCTTTTCTGTTATCTCCTCCAAATACTGGTCACCAAACTGTACATTTTCACCTTCATCTAGGTATATTTTCTTTAAATCCGAAGTCAGAGGAATCCATACGGACCTTGTTTGGTGCCTTTTTTTTAAAGAATTTTTTATTTTAGTAAACACGTCTGATGACACTATAGCACTGTGCTTACTTACAGGCTTCAACTCATCCGGGATCTCAAAAATACACCCGTCCGGCGTTTCAATTGAGGTTATGCATATCATATTTGTTTTCCCGTCTGTTGACCCCAATACTACAAACTTAAATCGTAGTTTTTCCATATTCCTTGAAAATAGGTAACTACAATTGTCGTTTTATAAGATTATTCTAATTTTTTTATCAGGAATTGTAAGTTTCAAATAAACAATGGCGTTGCTCTGAAAACAAAGTATTTTATTTTATTAGCGTAAAATATACACATGAGTAAATGTACGATTAGATTGTAAACTTAAAATAGGTATCTCACCTGAAAACAAAGAAACGACAATTAAAGTCTATTACTCTCAATTCCTTATTATATTAATCACTTTTCGTAACGTATTTAATTAGCAAATCATGTCTCAGAACATGGCGGCTGTCATCTGTCTGTATTGACCACAGAACAAAGTATACTCACTTATTGACATTACAGACAATCACAGCTTACCGGCCATAGAGCGCTATACAAAATGTACTATAAAGAACTACAGTTTCTTTACAAATATATAACAAGCCGGAAGATTTCTGGAAATATCTTTATTGATATATGGTAAGGGGAAAAAAAAAATATTATAATATTATTCTTGCAAATTTCTAGAGGATACTTGAAGAAGAAAGACGTAAAAGCTCTCCTGACTCATTTATTAACATGAACAATAAAAATATTACAGCAAGAAAATAAAATCACACAAGAACGACACGCAACGACGGGTGACAATGTAGTCCGCAGCAGATGCGCACGCATCCTTTTATAACCTCGTCTCTGACACCATCGTTATATTTCTTAATCGCAGGGAATGTATTCCATTCTTAAATTTCATTTCTTTATCCTGAAACAAGTATCTTATGTTAGTAAATATCTTCAATACGGCCAGACTGACCCGAGACCGTCCCCGGGCTCCTCCTCTAGTCCAGCAGTGGCTTTGCTTAGACTCCGTTGGACACAGACAGAATCTTGAAGTTCTTAAATGGCAGGCGCAACAGAAGCACCTGCAAGCCTCGGCACCACAGAACGTTGTTGGTTGCTGGCAACCCGGAAGATCATCTCATGTCCTTGTCTGCACCTGCGCACATAAAACAACAAACTTCACATATCTTTTTACGGCCATTACCGAATACAACGCTTCAAATTTCAGAAGACACGTTAGGCGTATAAATAAAATTCGAAACGTTACGGCAACTGGTTAAGTCATTAAGCACGACGTTAGCATGACTTAGCCCGGCAAGACAGTCGCACGACGTTAGCTTGTCTGCCCGATACGATGAAGAGTACACATGTAAGTCATAGGCACGACGTTCGCATTAACTTAGTACGGCGAGATAGAGGCCCGACGTTAGCTTTTCTGCCCAGAGTGTACAGACAGCACAGGCCTAAGTCATTAGACGTTAGCATGACTTAGCCTGGTTAGACAGAGGCGCGACGTTAGCTTGTCTCGTTGCGGCATCGTTGAGAAAAGTATAAAGAGCAACTTCATGGCATAAGACATAGGCGCGACGTTAGCATAACTTAGCCCAAAAAAATAGTGCGCTCGGCCAAACCTGAAACCACATCAGTCACCGCATCCCTGCACGCAGTTAGTCGCGTAGCGTCACACCTCCCAGTGTGACTAGCGAACACGCAGTGTCACGCCTCGCAGCGCGGCAGGCGAGCGTGAAGTGTCGCGCACTAGGCAAGCGCGCAGCCCTGCGCGACCAGCAGACGCGCAGCAGCAGGCAAGCGCGCAGCCCTGCGCGACCAGCAGACGCGCAACAGCAGGCAAGCGCGCAGCCCTGCGCGACCAGCAGACGCGCAGCAGCAGGCGAGCGCGCAGCCCTGCGCGACATGTAGACGCACAGCTCGGCTCAGCAGGCGAGCGCGCAGCCCTGCGCGACCAGCAGACGCGCAGCAGCAGGCAAGCGCGCAGCCCTGCGCGACCAGCAGACGCGCAACAGCAGGCAAGCGCGCAGCCCTGCGCGACCAGCAGACGCGCAACAGCAGGCAAGCGCGCAGCCCTGCGCGACCAGCAGACGCGCAGCAGCAGGCGAGCGCGCAGCCCTGCGCGACATATAGACGCACAGCTCGGCTCAGCAGGCGAGCGCGCAGCCCTGCGCGACCAGCAGACGCGCAACAGCAGGCAAGCGCGCAGCCCTGCGCGACCAGCAGACGCGCAGCAGCAGGCGAGCGCGCAGCCCTGCGCGACATGTAGACGCACAGCTCGGCTCAGCAGGCGAGCGCGCAGCCCTGCGCGACTTGTAGACGCGCAGCTCGGCTCAGCAGGCGAGCGCGCAGCCCTGCGCGACCAGCAGACGCGCAGCAGCAGGCAAGCGCGCAGCCCTGCGCGACCAGCAGACGCGCAGCAGCAGGCAAGCGCGCAGCCCTGCGCGACATGTAGACGCGCAGCTCGGCTCAGCAGGCGAGCGCGCAGCCCTGCGCAACCAGCAGACGCGCAGCAGTAAGCAAGCGCGCAGCCCTGCGCGACCAGCAGACGCGCAGCAGCAGGCAAGCGCGCAGCCCTGCGCGACTTGTAGACGCGCAGCTCGGCTCAGCAGGCAAGCGCGCAGCCCTGCGCGACATGTAGACGCGCAGCTCGGCTCAGCAGGCGAGCGCGCAGCCCTGCGCGACATGTAGACGCGCAGCTCGGCTCAGCAGGCGAGCGCGTAGCCCTGCGCAACCAGCAGACGCGCAGCAGTAAGCAAGCGCGCAGCCCTGCGCGACCAGCAGACGCGCAGCAGCAGGCAAGCGCGCAGCCCTGCGCGACTTGTAGACGCGCAGCTCGGCTCAGCAGGCAAGCGCGCAGCCCTGCGCGACCAGCAGACGCGCAGCTCGGCTCAGCAGGCGAGCGCGCAGCCCTGCGCAACCAGCAGACGCGCAGCAGTAAGCAAGCGCGCAGCCCTGCGCGACCAGCAGACGCGCAGCAGCAGGCAAGCGCGCAGCCCTGCGCGACATGTAGACGCGCAGCTCGGCTCAGCAGGCGAGCGCGCAGCCCTGCGCGACATGTAGATGCGCAGCTCGGCTCAGCAGGCGAGCGCGCAGCCCTGCGCGACATGTAGACGCGCAGCTTGGCTCAGCAGGTGAGCGCGCAGCCCTGCGTGACATTTAGACGCGCAGCTCGGCTCAGCAGGCGAGCGCGCAGCCCTGCGCGACATGTAGACGCGCAGCTCGGCTCAGCAGGCGAGCGCGCAGCCCTGCGCGACATGTAGACGCGCAGCTCGGCTCAGCAGGCGAGCGCGCAGCCCTGCGCGACATGTAGACGCGCAGCTCGGCTCAGCAGGCGAGCGCGCAGCCCTGCGCGACATGTAGACGCGCAGCTCGGCTCAGCAGGCGAGCGCGCAGCCCTGCGCAACCAGCAGACGCGCAGCAGCAGGCGAGCGCGCAGCCCTGCGCAACCAGCAGACGCGCAGCAGCAGGCAAGCGCGCAGCCCTGCGCAACCAGCAGACGCGCAGCAGCAGGCAAGCGCGCAGCCCTGCGCAACCAGCAGACGCGCAGCAGCAGGCGAGCGCGCAGCCCTGCGCGACCAGCAGACGCGCAGCAGCAGGCGAGCGCGCAGCCCTGCGAACCAGCAGACGCGCAGCAGCAGGCAAGCGCGCAGCCCTGCGCGACATGTAGACGCGCAGCAGCAAGCAAGCGCGCAGCCCTGCGCGACCAGCAGACGCGCAGCAGCAGGCAAGCGCGCAGCCCTGCGCGACCAGCAGACGCGCAGCAGCAGGCAAGCGCGCAGCCCTGCGCGACATGTAGACGCGCAGCTCGGCTCAGCAGGCGAGCGCGCTGCCTGGTGCGTCCAGAACGCCTCACACCGTGTTGAGCGCCGAATATGAAAGAGACATACAACAGATAATGATTACACCACACACATTTGCCACAGGTTCTGAATACCTTTACAAGCCCTATCACATGAACCACATTTCGAGTAATAACTTCGTAACATATCCATCGAACGAAACTAACTTGAACAACATTCTCTAAATGCGAACAAGTAGAAATGTTCCTTTTTGGTGCTCTCTATAAATGTGAGCATACCAGCGGTCCTTTATCTGTGAAAGAAATACGAACAAACAAACCAGACTTTATTCTACGTACACAACTTTACCAAGATCACAAAACGACCAAAAATTAACAGGTCAAACTTCAAATAATTTTACACGAAAGTAAATAAACACAAGTAGACAAATAATTGACATGACATGACAATATGTCATGGCTGATATGCGCAGAACTGAATAAGAACCTGAACACCCAATGTTTACATCTTCTGTTTACACGGCAACCAGGCAACGATGACAATTAGACTGCAATCCAGTTTTTCAAAACATCAATTACCCAACACTGAGCCCTCTCACTATTCGCAAACGAAGAAGTGAACGACAAGCATAGTCAACATATGTGCTGTAACTATCTGAACTCTTACTCGTTACTTCAAACAAAATGATTGCATATCCGCATTCGCGTCACTTACAACACATTCCGATTCAACACCCAACATTTGACCCCTGTATGGTGCACCCAGCGGCTGCAACATGACCGCTGGCTCATAGAACATGACGGAGGTTTTTCCAACAACGCACGCCTATCAGGCGATGGTGATATTAGGCGTAGCTGTCTGACTTTTCAAAGCACCTGACGCGAACTAGTATCGCGTCCACCTCATGCTTCAAACAACCATTATGACCAGTTCTACGACATTCACGCGATCACAATCAGGCATTCTTGCCTTCCTTCCTCAAGTATAGAATTATAGAATCAGAATAGCCGGTAGGATTAGGCATCACGTTGATACCGAATCCCACTTCTGATCTTGCAAATTTCTAGAGGATACTTGAAGAAGAAAGACGTAAAAGCTCTCCTGACTCATTTATTAACAAGAACAATAAAAATATTACAGCAAGAAAATAAAATCACACAAGAACGACACGCAACGACGGGTGACAATGTAGTCCGCAGCAGATGCGCACGCATCCTTTTATAACCTCGTCTCTGACACCATCGTTATTTTTCTTAATCGCAGGGAATGTATTCCATTCTTAAATTTCATTTCTTTATCCTGAAACAAGTATCTTATGTTAGTAAATATCTTCAATAATAGTATATAGTATAGTAAGATGAGCTAAAATTGTGATTGTAAATTTTCAGTCGATGTACTTCCACGGCCTCCCCTCTTTGCTGTTCGGTGGTATGGGCATCCTCTCCGGGCTGCTGGTGCTCACGCAGCCGGAGACGCTGGGCTGCAAGATGCCAGACACGATGGCCGAGGCTGAAGACATCGGAAAGCAAAAATAAGTCTAATTTAACCATCTGTCTCAAAAGGAAAAACGGAACCCTTAAAGGATCACTTTGTTGTCTGTCCGTCTGTGGGTCAAGACCCTTTTTCTCAGGAACGCATGGAGGTATCAAGCTGAAATTCATATCAAATACTCAGGTCTACTGTCCCTTGGAGCTGGGAAAAAATAACTATAAAAACGTTATTTTGTTTGCAACTTTACTTAATACTGTGCTCTACAACTGATTAAATGAAGATTATGTTAAGTGCAATACCAATACCAAATGATACCAACGCTAACGATTTCTGTGTCAGTTAAATATAAGATTAGACATAAAACTGCTGTTATGTAGCCAGCGTATGATAAAGAAGTAATACAATGGATAAAAACTAATGCTAGATATAGATGTATATGTTGAAGATGAAATAATAAGCCATGTTACAGATAAATTTCATCCAACGCTTTACGTTTAGATAAACGATGAGATGACATATTCATATATATGGGCAACAATCCAGGTTTTCCATGATTATTGAACTCCGAGAAACTCATACTCAAAGAAATCTTGAGGACATGCAAATGAATCCAATAAAGATCAAGAAAAAAAGTCGTTTGAATGAAGCGTTTATAGTCAAAAGAGCTAGGCTAGTTTGGTTGGTTCCAGTTGAGGACATAATACCTTTGCTTGCTGTAGTTCTTCAATTTAGCGGTTCAATGGCAGAGTATAATATATTCTCAGCATCTGCTACAACACACAGGTAATCATTTGAGCATCATATTTTATAAGCCAAGTCTATATAACATTACTATTTACTATAGTGGACTAATCTAGCGGCTCCGTACCAAATTTCAGCCAAATCGGTTCGGTCCGTCCGCGGCTTAGCTTAGAGATTATTAGCCAAGTTATCAGTACAGGAAAGCTGTTATTTGGTATGGGTGTTGGGTAGATTAACTGATTAAATGTAGCCATAGAAAGAACATTATATGTGTAATCTGCTTTATGTAGATATAATAATACAGACAAAAAGCCGACAACTTTAAATATATTCGTTATCAGAAAAATTGCATCTTTATAGATAAGTTTAATGCAATGTTTGTGGCTCGGGAAGATAAATCTATTTAGATATTAACATAAGATTGCATTCCATGAGAATCGTCGAGAGTTCATGAGACATTATTCATAAAAGTAGTTTTTTAAATTAAAATAAATTAAACAACATGGCTGAAAATCAAGAAAATGACGACATGGAAACAAAACAAGGAAAACAAACAACTAAAGAACAACTAAAATCTGTAGATCTGGATCACATATTGACAAATGAACTAGGGCAGTTTGGCTGGTTCCAGCAGAAGACTTTGTTCTTGCTTGCTCTATTTCTTATAATCAGTGGAACGATGAGCGAGTTTATATTTTCAGCAGCAGCTACACCACACAGGTAATCACAAATTTTATTAATGATATTGGAACTGTTGTAAGGAGAGAAATAAACAAGTAAGGAAGAGAAAATAATATTATATTTATGTATCACCAGATTAACAAAATAATCTGATTTTTGACGACCTCTCTGGCGCAGTATGTAGCGCTGTTGTCTTAACGTGCGAAGGTCCCGGGTTTAATCCCCGGCAGGGTCAATTTGGGAATTTATAATTTCAGAATTTTCCCCGGTCTGGCCTGGTGGGAGGCCTCGGTCGTAGCTAGTTATCATCCTACCGGCAAAGAAGTACTGCCAAGCGATTTAGCGTTACGGTATGATGCCGTGTAGAAACCGTATAGACGTATGGGTTTAATATAACAGCCATGCCCTTAATAGGTTAGCCCGCTACCATCTTAGACTGCATCTTCACTTATCATCAAGTGAGATCGCAGTCAAAGGCTAACTTGTAGTGGTTAAAAAAATGTACGCTATTACTACAGAGCAATAATACGCTATGAGAAATTTTTCCCAATATTATAATTGCTATACCTCTATAATGTTACCAAAAATACGTATAAGGAACGTAAAATGTTTTTATCAAAATTACAGATGTCGTATCCCAGAATGCGGAGAAGAAGATAAATTAAACGAATTTGATCCTGAATGGATTAAAAATGCGATTCCAGAGACTAGTTCAGGGTTTGCCAGTTGCGAGAGGTATAGTCCTAGGGGGACAAACGGTACCTTGGACTTCTGTCCTGCCAATCTATTCGATCAGTCCAATACTATAGCTTGTGAAGGTTTTGTTTATGCGAGTAATAACACAGTTGTGTATGAAGTAAGTATTAGCTTGCAAACTTCGTTTTTAATATATATAGTGAGGAATAAATCACAAAATTTGAACAAATATTCGTCGTAAAAGTTAACCTTTTACTTAAAATGGTTACTATATGAACTTGTGTTTTGTGTATGATTAAAGATATTTTATTCATACGAGCTTATTCAAACGTTATATTATAAACCAGCTATGAAATGTCTGATATTTTTTTAATTATCTCGATGTGGATACAATCTGGTCCGCAGATAGTGGCTCAAAACTTTTATATTATTTACTAATAGATGATGCCCACGACTTCTTCCGCGTGGATTGTTTTTTTGGACTCCCGCGGGACCTCTTTCTACGGGATATCAATTCTACGTCCTTCCTTCCCGCAACTTAATGCAACTTATTTTTAAACCAAATTTCATCAAATTCGGTTGAAAAGAGGGGCCACTAATGCGTAACAGACAGATATATACACTTTTGAATTAACACTTACGAGTATATTATAAATTCGAAATGTGTATGTCTGCCTGTCATGAATTTACCCGCAAACAGCAAATAAATGATTATAATTGTAAGCTTAAATTATTTCTCTGTGTATACTGATAATTACAATGGATACGTGAATTCTTATTTTTTGTACAGTTTGATCTTGGCTGTAACGAGTGGTTACGAGCCCTCGCGGGAACTTTATATAATATAGGAATGCTGCTGGCATTACCGATCACGGGATATATCTCGGATCGCTTCGGACGGAAAACGGCTTTCATCATCAATATCTTCAATCTGGCTCTGTTCGGTTTTATTCGTGCATTCTCTGTTAACTACACTATGTATCTGGCGCTGCAGATTATGCAGACAACTTTTGGTACCGGAGTGTACAGTTCCGCGTATATTATCGGTAAGATATATATAAATATAAATAAAATATTGATTTGACATAAAAAGCATACAATTATTATCAACGTGAAACCCTGCCTCCTGAGGTAGGTTTAAACTGTGTTACAGGAGACAGTGTCTTCCCAATATCAATATGATCAATATGAGCATCAAATCACTAATGAAAAACAACAAACAACAAACAACAAACAACAAAACGGTGTAGATCTACAACTAAAAGATAAAATGGGTACAACATGCAAAAAATAACTGAACAATTATGTAATAACTAATATACAGATCAATTTGAAATAATAATAGGTGTATGTGTGAGAGTATATGAGTGTAGAGAGATTTAATTGTTACTTTAAATTTCGAGATATATAGAGTATGATTACATTGTTACTTTAAGTTTCTATTTTTTTCTTATAAAGTATATTTAAAACTGTTTCAGCTACGGAGGTTGTTGGGCCGAAGTATCGTGTTATCACTGGTGTTACTGTTTCTGCAATGTATACATTAGGAGAGGCACTATTGGGAAGTGTCGCTTGGGTGATCTCACCATGGCGATACGTGATTATGGCCACAACTATCCCATGCTTCTTCTTCGTCTCATATTACTGGCTTATCACAGAAAGCGTTAGATGGCTACTATCGAAGAAAAAGTACACAGAAGCTAAAAATGTATTGTTTACCATTGCGAAAGTAAATAAAACACATATAACTGAAAAATCTCTAGAAGCACTCATTAACCCTCCACAAAAAACCACGATTAAAACAATGAATGTAAGTTAAACTAGCTACATTATTTTATTTAAAAAAAAATGTGTATACTACCTATCTATGAGTCTGTGATTTCAAATTAAATTCGTTTTCAGGGCAAGAATCTTGGCCTAGTTCGCACTATAATACGCTCTCCAATTCTGCTCAGAAGAGTTTGCACGACGCCATTTTGGTGGATAACAATGACATTTGTCTACTATGGCCTCTCCATCAATTCTACCAGTCTCTCTGGCTCCATGTATTTGAATTTTATCCTGACAGCTCTTATCAGTATTCCTGGCTTTTACACATCTGCTTTCCTCACGGATATAATTGGAAGAAAACGTACTGTGACCCTGGGTTTCTTTGTAAGCGCCGCATGCAATATTTGTTTTGCCTTCATACCCAAAGGTAAAGGATTTAGCTTTTATCTATGATATTTTTAGTAATATAAGAATAAGATAACATTATTCGATAAAATAGCTACGTTATCTATCATATTATTCTAAAATATATAAATTCCCTCTCTCCTATGAGATTGGAGGCCTGTGCCCAGCAGTGAGACGTTAATGGGCTGTAGTGATATAAATTATATTTGTTACAATTTTTTATTTTTTTTTCTCGACTGAACAAAATGTTCAGTTTTGTACAGTAAATAGTTTTGTATTGTATTTTATGGTTGGCTGACTTAAGCGTCGGCAACCAAATATTAGGTTAATAATTTTAACACACTAAATGATGCCCGCAACTTCTTCCGCGTGGATTTAGGTTTTTGTTTCTCGCGGGAACTTTTTAATTTTCCGGGATAAAGTAGCCTATGTGCTATTCTAGTCTATAATCTATCTCTGTGCCAAATTTCATACAGATACATTCAGCCGTTCTGACGTGATCAAGTAACAACCATTTATCCATCCATCCAAACTTTCGCATCTATAGTATTAGGTAGTATAGATAATATAATTATCATTATGAACAGTATTTTCATCTTCAGATCTAATCATTCCACGGCTTATTGTATATCTTTTTGGAAAGTTCTCCATTGCGGCTGTGGGGGCGATGCTATATCTCTACACATCAGAGTTGTATCCAACTGAATACCGCCATACTTTGCTTGGGTTCTCTTCTATGATTGGTCGCATTGGATCTATTTTTGCACCACTTACTCCAGCACTTGTAAGTATACAACAGATGTTTTAAGAAGTAACATTGTGGTTAATTATAATCTTCAAACCTGCCCCCCGATAATGCAAGGAAATTTTAATCGTTGTAGTTTGTCAAACGTTCCTGTCAAATTCGACCTGTTTAAGGAGGTCATAGATTCTTGCACGTCAAAACGCATTTATGTACTCCTTAAAAAGTTCGAGTTATACATACGATTGGCTTAGACAATAGGGCCTCTGTTTTCTTCTATTTTTGGTGACAAGCACCGGTTTGGACGACCTTCGTGGCGCAGTGTGTAGCGCTGTTGTCTTAACGTGAGGAAGTCCCGGGTTCGATCCCCAGCAGGGTCAATTTGGGAATTTATAATTTCTTTATTTTTTATCTAGAAATTAGACGATGCATGACTTTTCTGGGACAAAAAGTAGCCTATATCGTTACCCGGGATACAAACTATCCCTGTATCGAATTTCATCAAAATTGCTTGAACAGATGGTCCGTGAAAGCGTAGCAGACAGACAGACACACTTTCGCATTTTTAATATTAGTATGGATACATAATTTATTCAGAAATATGAAAGATACTTAATTGAATACACCACACAGCGGTGGCACAGATGCAAGAAATATACCTTCAAAACGTGCATTAAGTATTTAGTTTTGGACCTATTGCTTTCAGAACAATCTACACCTTCATAACACGGACATTCATAACATGAGCACGGATTTTCTGTTATGGAATGCATGTTAATATTTAACGAATCGTTAAATGTTTAGTCTAAGCAATGGGGGCGGAACGTTGTATGGACACTATGGAGACCCCTGCATTAAATCCTCAGTCGATGAAACTTGGCTCGGTTTTAGTATTGGATGATCCAAAACTTAAACAAAAAAAACAAATATTTATGAATGAATATTTCCTCGATTTCTTTTTAAAATAATTGTAGGTAGTATATTTACACTCAAAAGTGAAATAACTAAGGAAATAATCATGCAAAACATCGATATTTGAACCAATTTTATTATCAAATCTAAACTGCGTTTACGCGATAATGTACCTACCTGATTTAACAATTGGGCATAGCATAAAAATACCTTACTTCCTTTCTGATTTTTATTGGATATTTTCATATACGTTTAACTCATGATACTTTATCATACTGTAATGTTTCGTCGCCTGAGGAATTATTATCGGGGTCAACTAGCTTTAGCCTAGACTAGTTCTAAGTAATGGTAAAACTTAATGGAAAGCTTCTAAAAAAATTCAAATCTATCTACGAAAACTAAGAAAGATGAAGTAGAAAGTACACTTTTAAATGTTGGGTCATAAAATTTTCAGATGACTTACTACCACGGGATCCCCTCTTTGCTGTTCGGCGGTATGGGCATCCTCTCCGGGCTGCTGGTGCTCACGCAGCCGGAGACGCTGGGCTGCAAGATGCCAGACACGCTGGCCGAGGCCGAAGCCATCGGGAAACCAGAGTCCAGAATAGTAACCAGCTCCTCTGGTTCATAACAGATTTTTAGTTGATGAGTAAAATAATGTTATCAACCAGACGCGGATTATAATAAACTTGAAAACAGTTAACAAATCGTACTATATACTGCTCAATTTAAATAATTCAACAGAAATGACAAAAATGGCGCCAACCATTCTTAACATCAATCAATGAAATCTTTGAACAATTTAAATACACCAAATAAATCATTGAACAATTAAACACGATTAATTAAATCATTGAATAATTAAACACATCAATTAAATCATTGAACAATTAAACACATTAATTAAATCATTGAACAATTAAACACACCTATTAAATCATTGAAAAATTACCCACATTAATTAAATCATTGAACAATTAAACACATCAATTAAATCATTGAACAATTAACCACATTAATTAAATCATTGAACAATTAACCAAATTAATTAAATCATTGAACAATTAACCATATTAATTAAAACCATTGAACAATTAACCACATTAATTAAAACATTGAACAATTAATCACATTACTTAAATCTTTTAACTATTAAACACAAGTAAGACTCCATAAGAATATCTCAACGGACAAAATAACTATATTTTTCACCTATAAAGACGATACAGGACTTACCAGGGCCTTTGCACTTAGAACATTTTTCTGTTGTATGGGGATGTTAGTTCCACAACTCCCTAAAGGATGGCGCTCATGGCGCTTATCTTGTACTGAAAGTATGTATACTTAAAAGTCTGTGATCAGGGTCTGTGATGGCGCTGAACTAAGTGTTCGTTCAGAAGCTTATATTTTAGATAAATTAATGATTTTGCCATTTATATAAACACAAAGCTTTTAATATATAAAACTTTTTTTTTGAGCAGAATATGAGTTATCTTAGATAATTTATAAAGATTTATCTGTTATAAATTAAGTTTAGTGGAATGAGTCAGAAGTTTAATGAAACATTTGTGTTTTAATTTCCAAACGTGCACAGCCGCCATTTTAAAGTTTGAAATTCGACATTGACATTGACGTTTTCTGGCATGCCGGATGCCGGGTGCATAAAACAAAATTATTATTTTTTTGATAAATTCGTTACAATGTGAAACTATATTTAATAGAGTGTGTATTATGTGTGTACGATGTGAAAAACATGAAACTGTGGAATAATTGTTATACTTTATGTATATTTTTGTAATTGAGAATATAAGAGGAAATAATCAACATGCGTTTCATTTACTAACATCTGAACATCTTTACAGTTTGTGTTTATCGTTTATTAATTTATCTTAATTATTACAAGGTCACATAATTCTATAGTTGCAGAATTAGGTGATCTTGTAATAATTAAGATAAATTATTATACAATACACTTTGTAATATATAGTACTATAACATTGTGCTATGGTTATGTATATATACATATTTTAGTTGGACAACTTCCCGATAGATGTCGCTGTACATGGATAGTCGAGTAGCAACTCTATACCAGTATATATAATGTACTCTGTGGGACTTACTTAATACACATGACGTAATGTTACCGTCTCGCAAGACGTTAGAAGACTGCACAGAGTACATTATATATACTGGTATAGAGTTGCTACTCGACTTTCAATGTACAGCGACATCTATCGGGAAGTTGTCCAACTAAAATATGTATATATATAACCATATACACAATGCTATAGTACTTTAAATTACAAAGTGTATTGTTTAATAATTTATATTAATTATTACAAGATCACCTAATTCCGCAACTATAGAATTATGTGACCTTGTAATAATTAAGATAAATTATTATACGATAAACACAAACTGTAAAGATGTTCAGATGTTAGTAAATGAAACGCATGTTGATTATTTTCTCTTATATTCTCAATTACAAAAAATATACATAAAGCATAACAATTATTCCACAGTTTCATGTTTTTCACATCGTACACACTTAAAACACACTCTCTATTAATATAGTTTCACATTGAACGAATTTATCAAAAAAAAAAAATATTTTTGTCCACCCGGCGTCCGGCATGCCAGAAAACGTCAATGTCAATGTCGAATTAACTCGTCTCTGATGTCGAATTTCAAACTTTAAAATGGCGGCTGTTCATGTTTGGAAATTAAAACACAAATGTTTCATAAAACTTCTAACTCATTCCACTAAACTAAATTTATAACAGGTAAATCTTTATAAATTATCTAAGATAACTCATATTCTGCTCAAAAAAAAAAGTTTTATATATTATTAGCCTTGTGTTTATATAAATGGCAAAATCATTAATTTATCTAAAACATAAGCTTCTGAACGAACACTTATTTCAACGCCATCACAGACCCTGATCACAGACTTCTAGGTATAAATACTTTCAGTACAAGATAAGCGCCATGAGCGCCATCCTTTAGGGAGTTGTGGAACTAACATCCCCATACAACAGAAAAATGTTCTAAGTGCAAAGGCCCTGGAAGACTGCCCTTACGAAAATACAACACGCGCTTTATATACACGTTCGTCCGGTGGCGCCACTTGTACCATGGCGACAAGAATAAACGTTTTGTTTTGTTGTTCTTTTTTAATCATTCAAAAAGATTTATTAGAAATTTTTGTTATCCTGTTATTAAAATCATTCAAATCAAAATTGAAGATGCTAACTATTAGCAGTAGCAGATAAATAAACGAATCAAAACCCTTACTTATTTTTAAATTAGTTTTTTAGTGAATACCTATTTATTTTATTAGGAACTTTAGGTAAAAATCGTAATTGTCGCTTATTTAACACAATACTTATTCCATAGGACACGGGAAATTAGAAATAAGAAATTGAATAAACCTATTATAACGAGAGACTTTAATACAACTTAACATCATTAAAAAAAACAAGTTTTGATTCAATAGATTAACACACTCATAGAAAAATATTGTGTTTTATTATAATACAGACAAACACAGGACAATTCATATTCGTTATCTCATAAAAATTACATAGTTTCAGATAAGCTTAATCCCATCAAAAACATAAATGTGAAATGAGAGCCAAGTTTAATATTATGATACTAGCGAATGCCTTGCATATTTTCGCAATATATTTATGGTTACCGCGGGAACTCTTTAATTTTCCGGGATAAAAAGTAGCCTATGTGCTATTCCAGACTATAATCTATCCCTGTGCCAAATTTCATCAAGATCCGTTCAGCCGTTGGGGCATGATTGAGTAACAAACATCCATCCAAGCATCCATAATATATCCATCCAAACTTTCGCATTTGCAATATTAGTATAGTAAAGATATGCCTTGTTTGTTGACTTCAACGACAAAGGAAGTGAGATCTAAATTTTATATTTCTGATGGGATATCATTACTTTTTGTACAGAAATTATTAGTAGGTACTTATTTCATAATAAAATTAATACCAAATGGTTTTTGTTAATCTACTGTATTTTCCTACGTTTAAGGGTATAATTGTCTTTTTTGTGTTATTTTCTATATTTTCTTGTAAAACATACCTAAAATAATCAATATGTTTGGATAAAAAAAATATGGGTGGTATTCCACTCGTAATATATTCACGCGAAGACCGGCTGTCATCAATTTTGATTGCTGATTCTTACATTACGGGCACTAAGTGTTCCTAATAGAATCTATTAATTGAAAATTTATTATAAAATGATAAAAATTTACTACTTTCTGATTTATTTTTTTGTATTCACCTAACTACCTATCTGGATGCCAAATTTTAATTTTCTAGGTCATCTGGAACTTGGTTAGAGTTTTGATCTATAGGTCAGTGATAAAAATGTCGATTTTTGGACGTTAATATCTAAATAACCATTTGAAACTTACTTATGAAATTTAGAGTACATATGTATCTCACAAGTCTCAATATGTGAGTCAAATTTGATATGTTAAAGTGAAACTGTTTTTGAGTTATGAGGGGGTCAAAAGTGGATCCAAATGGTTCGTGTAATATTACACACGCTGCTGCTCGCCAGTTCTCTTAGCTTGAACTTGGCTTGACACACAACCGCGTGCCTAGATACAATGGTAGTGGCTCCGGAAGATAACTCTTTTGAGATATCAACATATTAAGATTGTATTAGATGAGAGTTCATGAAACATTTTTCTTAAAACTAAAATTTTTAAGTAAAACAAATTAAACGCCATGGTTGAAAATCAAGAAAATGGCGACATGGAAATAAAACAAGGAAAACAAACAAATAAAGAACAAGTGCCTGGAAATCCTATAGATCTGGATTACATATTGACGAATGAACTGGGTCAGTTTGGCTGGTTCCAGCAAAAGACCATGTTCTTCCTTTTAATAATTCTTATAATCAGTGGAACGATGGGCGATTTTATATTCACAGCGGCAGCTACACCACACAGGTACTTAATCACAAATATTAGTGATACTAACGGTCGCCCGAAACTTCATCTGCGTACAATTTCTGATTTCCTATGAGATTTTCCCGCTGCAAAAGGCCTACTTATAGCAGCTATATAGCATTGGCAGGTTTTTATTATTTAAGACTAATAAGTCCTTATTGCTGACTTCAAAAACTTATAACCTTCATGCAAGCTTTCAGCCCCTATTTTACGCCTTTTGGGGTGGATAATCTTAAAATTGCTTATGCAGTTTATTATTGGTGAACCCCTTATTGGTGAATCTTCTCAAAACCGTTTCTTAGCTGCCGTCTACACCAAAGAAGGAACCTATCTTCCAAATTTCATATCTGTATGCTTTATAGTTCTTGAGATATCGTGATGAATCGGTGACCTTTCGCTTTTATATAAGATATAATAAGAAGATAGATTTTAACTATTCAGGATAGTAATAGACAAAAAAATCTCAATAACAAAGCTAAAAAAACATTTCGCAAAACTTTAATTGCAAAGCCTACTAAAAGTTAATAAAAACATATCCAAAAAGGAACGGAAAAGTAATTTTCAACTTGCAATGCAACAACAATGTTTAAAACAAAAAACGAAATTTCAGATGTCGTATCCCAGAATGCGGAGAAGAAGGGAAATTTAACGAATTTGATGCTGAATGGATTAAAAATGCAATTCCAGGGACTAGTTCAGGCATTGCAAGTTGCGAGAGGTATAGTCCTAGAGGGAAAAATGGTACCTTGGATTTCTGTCCTGCCTATCTGTTCGATCAGTCAAATACAATAGCTTGTGAAGGTTTTGTTTATGCGAATAATAACACAGTTGTATATGAAGTAAGTATTGGCTTGCGAACTTTATTTTTATTTTGTTAGTTGTTGTGGAGATCAGAAACTATGTACACTCGTACGTACTCAGAGGTAAATTTGATAATGATAACTAAATGAAAGTGCGTTTTGTGTATGATTGGAGATAAGATTTTTCATAGAATTGAGCCAAACCAAAACTATAAACTTTAATCCTTTACATGGTAATAAGATTTGTTAAGGAGTTTACGTTTTACATTAACTTTGAATTTATTCAGAGACATCTTTAACATGTCTTCTGGGAGGTTATACTAGTTATGAAATATCTGTAATTCTCTTTCTCTTTCTTCAATCTCTGTTCGGCAGATTGTGGCTCGAAACTAACATCATGAAACGAACATTATTGCTACAACTTATTGTTAACCTTCAAGATGACGCCCGCGACTTCGTCCACGTGGATTCACTTTTTTTTACTCCTGCGGGAATTTTTTTTTCGGGGATGAAAATTTATCGACCTAATTTATCATATTTGGTGTCTCTGCACCAAACTTCATTAAATTCTGTTGAAAAGATAGGCCGTTAAAGCGGAGCATATAGACAGCCATACATACACACTGTTGCATATAATATTAGCATAGATTAACTACAATCAGCAAATAAATAATTATGGTCATGGAATAGGGAATCCTGAGTGATTATAAGTTTAAATCATTTCTTTGTGTATTCGGATGATTACTGTGGATTCATATTCTTTTTGTTTCAGTTTGACCTTGGATGTAACGAGTGGTTGCGAACCCTTGCAGGAACTTTACATAATATAGGGGTGCTGCTTGCATTACCGATCACTGGATATATCTCGGATCGCTTCGGGCGGAGAACGCCTTTGATCATCAATATCTTCAATCTGGGTCTGTTCGGTTTCATTCGTGCATTCTCTGTTAACTACACTATGTATCTGACGCTGCAGATTATGCAGACGACTTTTGGTTCAGGAGGATACAGTACATTGTATATTATCGGTAAGATATTTAAATTGTATGGTAACATTGTTATTTTAAATTTAAATTTTTTCACAAAGTATAATTAAAACTATTTCAGCTGCCGAGCTTGTTGGGCCAAAGTATCGTGTTATCATAGGTGCTACTACTTCTGCAATGTATGTATTAGGAGAGGCACTGTTGGGAGGTGTCGCTTGGGTGATCTCACCATGGCGATACATGACCATGGCAACAACTATCCCATGCTTCTTCTTCGTCTCATATTACTGGCTTCTCACAGAAAGCGTAAGATGGCTTTTATCGCAAAAAAAGTATACAGAAGCTAAAAATTTATTGCTTACCATTGCGAGGGTAAATAAAACACAAATAACTGAAAAATCTCTAGAAGCACTCACTAACCCTCCACAAAGTACTACGATCAAAACAATAAGTGTAAGTTTAATGATCTACATCATTTTATTCAGATTAGTTTGTAATTATAACTTTTATTAGTTCTAGTTTATGCAATTAAATATGTTTTTATGTCCTATTACTTACTTTGTTATTTTTATTATTTTATGACTCTGTAATAGGGAATACAATTCGTTTTTAGGGCGAAAATCTTGGGTTATATCGCACTATAATACGCTCTCCAATTCTGCTCAGAAGAGTTTGCACGACGCCATTTTGGTGGATAACAATGACATTTATCTACTATGGCCTCTCCATCAATTCTACCAGTCTCTCTGGCTCCATGTATTTGAATTATATCTTGACATCTCTTATCAGTATTCCTGGCTTTTACACATCTGCTTTCGTCACGGATATAATTGGGAGGAAACGTACTGTGACTCTGGGTTTCTTTGTAAGCGCCGCATGCAATATTTGTTTTGTCTTCATACCCAAAGGTAAAGTATTTAGATGTTATCTGTTATATTTTAAACTATTTTAGTATGAAATAATATTATTCGGTATCACTACAGCCCATTAACGTCCCACTGCTGGGCACAGGCCTCCACTCTCATAGGAGAGAGGGAATTAGAGCTTAGACCCACCACGCTGCTCCAATGCGGGTTGGCGGGCTTTAACCACTATTATTATGTTAGTGATAATAGCGGGGACCGACGGCTTAACGTGCTCTCCGAGGCACGGGGGTGAAACACCGCCAACTTCCTAACTCCGGGCTAGTACTGGGAATTTGTAATCAGATAAATCCAATACTTAATTATAAGCCCGACCCAGGACTCAGGCCTCGTCAGCCGCAGTCGACCATGGTATTCGGTATACTTACTTATTTCTTATTAGTTAGATTATTTATTAATAATTATATTTAATACATATAATTTCCGTCTTTAGATCTTACCATTCTGCGGCTAATTGTATATCTTTTTGGAAAGTTCTTCATTGCGGCCGTGGGGACGATGCTATATCTCTACACATCGGAGTTGTATCCAACAGAATACCGCCATACTTTACTTGGGTTCTCTTCTATGATTGGTCGCATTGGATCTATATTTGCACCACTTACCCCAGCACTTGTAAGTATGCAATAGAGGTTTAAAAGTATCATAGTGGCCAATTTTCAAATTATTTATATATGACAGCCTTCCTTACATTTTCTTTCTTAATTGGTGTAAAAAAATGCCCATTTACGTTTCTCATACTAATCTAATTGGCTGATCATGTTATTAATTTCATTTCTTTCGTTGATTTCTTAATGAGAATATGTAAATGTATAATTTCTTCAGATACTAGATAAATAGATGGATCATTTATTGCACACAAAATGTAGAATGCAAGGAATATAACTTCAAAATGTGCATACGTAGTTTTAAACCTGTTGCTTACAGAACAATCACCTGTAAACGAAAGCAAAGATTAGATTTTCTTTAGTGTTGTTATGTAGAAGATGTAGTAGAAGGCACACTTTTATATATTGGGCTATAACATTTTCAGTCGATGTACTACCACGGCCTCCCCTCTTTGCTGTTCGGCGGTATGGGCATCCTCTCCGGGCTGCTGGTGCTCACGCAGCCGGAGACGCTGGGCTGCAAGATGCCAGACACACTAGCCGAGGCCGAAGACATCGGGAAACCAGAGTCCAGAACAGTAACCAGCTCCTCTGGTTAATAAAAGATTTTTAGTTGATGAGTAAAATAAACGATTTGTTTTGTTGTTCTTTTTTAATCATTCAAAAATATGTTTTTCTAAATTTTTATTATCCTGTTATTAAAGTCATTCATATCAAAATTGTAGAAGCTCTAACTATAAACAGCAGCAGATAAAGAAGCGAATCAAAACCCTTACTTATTTTAAAATTCGTTTAAATTTTTAGTGTGGACCTATTTAATTATTGCCATTCGGAACTTTAGGAACAAATACGCTTCTTGCGTAATAAACGTTAAAACTACGCTTATTCCATATCACACGGGAAGTCAGAAATAAGAAATACAATAAACATATATTAGGTTTATTCTTTGGAGAGATTTTAATACATATTAATAATATATTTTAAAAAACTAGTTTTGATTACGTAGATTAACTTATTAAACACAACCATTGGAACAATATTATATTTTGAACCTGCTTTATGCAGTGGCGTGCACAGGTTTTGAAGTTAGGGTAGGCATTAGTTAGGCTGAATACCTATTTACTAGCTGTTTTAATGAAAAATGAGCATAATCGTATTTCCATTTGGGTAAGCAGTGCTTTTGTGCCTCTAAGAACTGCACGCCACTGGCTTTATGTATGCATAATAATACAGACAAACAGTGGACAGCTTGTATTCGTTATCAGAAATAAAATATATAAGTACAGTTATAGATAAATTTGATGCAATGCTTGTGGCTCTGGAAGATAACTCTATTTAGATACTGACATAATATTAAGATTGCATGAGATGACAATTGTCAAGAGTTCATGAAACATTTCTCATAAAGCTAAAATTTTAAAGTAAAATAAATCAAATAATATGGCTGAAAATCAACCAAATGGTGACATGGGAATAATACAAGGAAAACAAACAAATAAAGAACAAGTGCAAGGAAAACCTATAGATCTGGATTACATATTGACAAATGAACTAGGGCAGTTTGGCTGGTTCCAGCTAAAGACCGTGTTATTGCTTGTACTAATTCTTATAATCAGTGGAACGATGGGCGAGTTTATATTCTCAGCGGCCGCTACACCACACAGGTACCTAATCACATACATTTACTGATATTTTGACTATTCGGGAAAGTAATAGACAAAAAATCTCAATTAAAATGCTTCAGAAACATTTCCCAATAATTTAATTGCAAAACCTCTAAAAAGTTACCAAAAACATACGTAAAAGGAATGTAGAAGTCATTTTCTACTTGCAACGTTAAAAAAACGAAATTACAGATGTCGTATCCCAGAATGCGGAGAAGAAGGGAAGTTAAACCAATTTGCTGCTGAATGGATTAAAAATGCAATTCCAGAGACTAGTTCAGGGTTTGCCAGTTGCGAGAGGTATAGTCCTAGGGGGAAAAACGGTACCTTGGACTTCTGCCCTGCCAATCTGTTCGATCAGCTCAATACAATAGCTTGTGAAGGTTATGTTTATGCGAGAAATAACACAGTTGTGTATGAAGTAAGTATTGACTTGCAAACTTCATTTTATTTTTATTTAGAGGGAGATCATAAAGTATAAACACTTGTAGCACAGGAGTAAACTTGAAAATAAGTACTACATGAAAGTATGGTTTGTGTACGATTTAAGATAATTAATTATACACCAGTTATGAAACGTCTGTAATTCTTTTCCTCTTTCTTCCATCTCTGATGGCAGATTGTGCCTCGAAACTGTTATTTTATTGCAAAAACTTATTATTTACCTACTATATGACGTCCGCGTGGATTATGTTTTTTGACTCTCACGGGAACTCTTTTTTTCCGGTACAAAAGACCTAATCTAATATATTTGATATCTCTATCCAGTTTGATCTTGGATGTAACGAGTGGCTGCGAGCTCTTGCGGGAACTTTGTATAACATAGGGATGCTCCTTGCATTACCGATCACTGGATATATCTCGGATCGCTTCGGGCGGAGAACGGCTTTGATCATCAATATCTTCAATCTGGGTCTGTTCGGTTTCATTCGTGCATTCTCTGTTAACTACACTATGTATCTGACGCTGCAGATTATGCAGACGACTTTTGGTTCAGGAGGATACAGTACATTGTATATTATCGGTAAGATATTTAAATTGTCAGGTAAAATTGTTATTTTAAATTTCTATTTTTTTACCAAGTATAATTAAAACTGTTTCAGCTACCGAGCTTGTTGGGCCGAAGTATCGTGTTATCATAGGTGTTACTACTTCTGCAATGTATGTATTAGGAGAGGCACTGTTGGGAGGTGTTGCTTGGGTGATCTCACCATGGCGATACGTGATCATGGCCACAACCATCCCATGCTTCTTCTTCGTCTCATATTACTGGCTTATCACAGAAAGCGTAAGATGGCTTTTATCGAAAAAAAAGTACACAGAAGCTAAAAATTTATTGCTTACCATTGCGAGGGTAAATAAAACACAAATAACTGAAAAATCTCTAGAAGCACTCACTAACCCTCCACAAAGTACTACGATCAAAACAATAAATGTAAGTTTATTGATCTACTTCATTTTGTTCAAATTAGTTTGTAGTTATAACTTTGACGAGTTCCAGTTTATGCAATTAGTCATGTTTTATTTCCTTTAATTTTCTGTTATTATTTTATGATATGAAATAAATTCGTTTTTAGGGCCAGAATATTGGACTTGTTCGTACTATAATACGCTCTCCTATTCTGCTCAGAAGAGTATGCACGACGCCATTTTGGTGGATTACAATGACGTTCATCTACTATGGCCTCTCCATCAATTCTACCAGTCTCTCTGGCACCATGCATTTGAATTATATCTTGACATCTCTTATTAGTATTCCTGGTTTTTACACATCTGCTTTCCTCACGGATATAATTGGAAGGAAAAGTACTGTGACCCTGGGTTTCTTTGTAAGCGCCGCTTGCAATATTTGTTTTGTCTTTATACCCAAAGGTAAATGATTCAAATTTTACGTTTTATATGTAAGAATTAAATAATATTATTATTAGATGTAATCGTCGAATCTATTTTTTTGTAATATTGTTGTAACACGTCTAGTTAATTAACATTTTTAGAATTTGTTTCTTTCTCAACAAGTATTTAGTTTTAATTTGGTTTTATAAAATTTCAGCTTTGTACATAAAATATCCATTTAGGGTTATGCCCAATAATCGCCACGGTGGACATGCGGGTTGGCGATCGCAGGGCTACTCTTTTTATTAGTGTCGCTGCTACCCGACACCAGTCTGTGGCATTTGTCCAGTCTAGCTTGTTCGAAATACCGCCATTTATCGCCGTTAGACGACAGTTAATAGTTTTATTTTGTATTTTATGGTAGGCTGACGCAATCATTAATATGAAATATAATTACTTATTAGTTAGTTAATGAATGTTACCACATAATATAATTATTATTATGAAAAGTATTTCGATCTTCAGGTCTAACCATTCCACGACTTATTGTATATCTTTTTGGAAAGTTCTCCATTGCGGCTGTGGGGACGATACTATATCTCTACACATCAGAGTTATATCCAACTGAATACCGCCATACTTTGCTTGGGTTCTCTTCTATGATTGGTCGCATTGGGTCTATTTTTGCACCACTTACCCCAGCACTTGTAAGTATGCAATTGAGGTTTTAAGAAGTATCATTGTAGTTAATTTTAAAACAACTGTAATATGAAAGCCTTACTTACTTTTTCTTATATTTTTGATGACAAAAAGCCAATATACGTTTCCCACGAAAATCTTTTTGGTTGATTAAAGTATCAGTTTAGTTACTTTCGTTGATGAGAATATTATTATTATTAAACTCTTTATTTGTACCACACGTACAAAAGTAAATTACAGAAAACATAAAATAAAACAAAGAAGTACAAAGTACTTATTGCTAAGTAGCAATTTCTTCCAGGCAACCTTATTAGGAGAACACAAGGAAACCAGGTTGCAGGTGGCGCACAATTATATTAATACTACATACAAAAAACTACATAACAATACACATATATCCTAATACATACATACCATGATATAAACTTAAATATACAATTACATATATATACATATACATACATATACTTACAATAAAATTAAATAAATATATGATAAATTAAATATTATGATAATTTTTTTTTTTTTTTTATTAGATTGAAAATAATACAATAGAACTTAATGCTAGCTAGCCTAACCTAATTACTATAAAAAAAAATATATATATATATATATATATATATATACATATATATGATAAATTAGAAACATAATTTATTGCACACAAGATCTAGAATGTAACTTCATAATAGGCAGACGTAGTTTTGAGCCTATGGCTTACCAAAGAATCACCCTTAAAAAAAATTTAAATAAGAATTTCTTTAGCTTTGTTATGTACAATAATTATATAGTAGAAAGTACACTTTTAATTAAGAGGCTGTAACATTTTTAGTCGATCTACTACCACGGCCTCCCCTCTTTGCTGTTCGGTGGTATGGGCATCCTCTCCGGGCTGCTGGTGCTCACGCAGCCGGAGACGCTGGGCTGCAAGATGCCAGACACGCTGGCCGAGGCCGAAGCCATCGGGAAACCAGAGTCCAGAATCGTAACCAGCTCCTCTGGTCACCAACAGATTTTTAGTTGATGCGTAAAATAAACGTTTTTTTTTATAATTTTAAAATAATAGGTTTTTTTTTTTATTATTGTTATTTTATAAAACAACTCTTGTTTATTTTATTAGTACATAACTTTTTGTCGGGAAACCAGAGTCCAGAAACAGCAAGATAGAAATATCATGAGCCCGTGAATATGTTGTCATGTCACAGGCTATAAGACTAATAATTAGAATTTTATATGCTGCATTCGACTTTCTTTTGCCTGAGAGCTCTTTTAACGCACAAAGAAAAAGTTTTATTCAATTATATACTCTTTTTATACGACTGCCTGAAAAAAGGAGTATATTGTTTTCAGGGTTCATGTATGTATCTATGTGAGTTTGTATATTCCACGATAACTTCTATACGCCTGAACTGATTTTGATAAATGAGATATCGTTAGAATCCCTAGCTTATTCTGGGTGACATAGGCTAGTCAAATTAAAAAAAAAGATTGGGTAACCATGATCCCGCATCAAAGACTAAATTTGAAAATAAATATTCGAAAATAAGATTAACTATATATTCATCATCTAGAAAATGATGAGTAGATTCCAATAACACTATAGTTCAATATACAGTGATTCACAAAAAAATATCATTTAATAAAAATGTTAATAAGATTCTATTTTAGATTAATTTAGATTTTTAACTTTCTAGTTCGTTTTTTGGCAGGGCAGTCGTGTCTTTTTTTTTCAATTATGACTTGTTCTATAAAAGGTTTAATGGAAATACCCTCCTCCAAAACTCTCCCAGTATCTTTTATTGTAGGTACACTACCTACGGTGCCCTCCATGTCAGTGTTATTAATAATAACAAGAACGAATTCATACAATTTAAACGAAAAAAAATCGCATGAGCTCATATAATAAAAAAAAATTCCTTATTCACTTAAATGAAATGATATATTTCACGTTGGAAAACTTGTGCCACATATACTAAATCAAAACTCTACCACTGATTCGGAAAAATTCTACTGAGAAGAGCCGGCAAGAAACTCGGTTACTGTTTTCACAAGTTATAATTAAAAAAAATTAAAAACACGACTGCCCTGCCAAATATGAACTAAAATGTTAAAAATCTAAATTAATCTAGTTAAATTAGAATCTTATTCACAATTTTATTAAATGATATTTGTGAATCACTGGATATTGAACTATAGTGTTATATATTTTTGGAATCTACTCATCATTTTCTAGATGATGAATATATAGTTAAACTTATTTTCGAATTATTTAATTTTTCAAATTTAGTCTTTAATGCGGGACCATGGTCACCCCATCAATTTTTTTAAAAATTTTACTAGCTATCAAAATCGGTTCAGGCGTATAGAAGTTATGGTGGAATATACAAACTCACATACATAATAAATACATGAACCCTGAAAACAATATACTCCTTTTTTCAGCCAGTCGTATAAATACTCCTTTTTTCAGGCAGTCGCTTAATAAAAAGAAAAATGCTACGCGTTGTAAATAATATACAATGCCTACGTTACATAACAAGTATTACACTGACTTGTGGGGTGGATGCGAAGCTGGTTGTTTCCAAGCAACTTTCTCGTTAAGAAAATCATCAAAAGACCGACACTGACTCAGAGATCGACTCAACCACTCAGCACAAGCCCTTGCAAGAAAGCTAAAATGCACTGAAGACCCTCTATATTGTGGACAAGTTTTAAGGTCAGGTCAGGACTCAACCACTCTCAGCACAAGCCCTTGCAAGAAAGCTAAAATGCACTGAAGACCCTCTATATTGTGGACAAGTTTTAAGGTCAGGTCAGGACTCAACCACTCTCAGCACAAGCCCTTGCAAGAAAGCTAAAATGCACTGAAGACCCTCTATATTATGGACAAGTTTTAAGGTCAGGTCAGGACTCAACCACTCTCAGCACAAGCCCTTGCAAGAAAGCTAAAATGCACTGAAGACCCTCTATATTGTGGACAAGTTTTAAGGTCAGGTCAGGACTCAACCACTCTCAGCACAAGCCCTTGCAAGAAAGCTAAAATGCACTGAAGACCCTCTATATTATGGACAAGTTTTAAGGTCAGGTCAGGACTCAACCACTCTCAGCACAAGCCCTTGCAAGAAAGCTAAAATGCACTGAAGACCCTCTATATTATGGACAAGTTTTAAGGTCAGGTCAGGACTCAACCACTCTCAGCACAAGCCCTTGCAAGAAAGCTAAAATGCACTGAAGACCCTCTATATTATGGACAAGTTTTAAGGTCAGGTCAGGACTCAACCACTCTCAGCACAAGCCCTTGCAAGAAAGCTAAAATGCACTGAAGACCCTCTATATTGTGGACAAGTTTTAAGGTCAGGTCAGGACTCAACCACTCTCAGCACAAGCCCTTGCAAGAAAGCTAAAATGCACTGAAGACCCTCTATATTGTGGACAAGTTTTAAGGTCAGGTCAGGACTCAACCACTCTCAGCACAAGCCCTTGCAAGAAAGCTAAAATGCACTGAAGACCCTCTATATTATGGACAAGTTTTAAGATCAGGTCAGGACTCAACCACTCTCAGCACAAGCCCTTGCAAGAAAGCTAAAATGCACTGAAGACCCTCTATATTATGGACAAGTTTTAAGGTCAGGTCAGGACTCAACCACTCTCAGCACAAGCCCTTGCAAGAAAGCTAAAATGCACTGAAGACCCTCTATATTATGGACAAGTTTTAAGGTCAGGTCAGGACTCAACCACTCTCAGCACAAGCCCTTGCAAGAAAGCTAAAATGCACTGAAGACCCTCTATATTGTGGACAAGTTTTAAGGTCAGGTTTTTCCTAAATTCCTACAAGAGCAAAGTTGCAAGAGTTCGCTGGTGTAATATTTCTTTAGATAAACGTTATGTAGGACACTTGAACGATAGAACTCACGAATTTAAGTACTCAATGACGATAGCTACTTGAAGGTCTTTGACACCACCCGTGCAGGTTGGTTATCGGCTCGTTCGTATGTTTAGTTGCGTTGTTGGAATGGAAAGGTGGTTAAAACCACCATCGGTCAGTGCAGTGTTATCCGTGATTAAGTTATTAATCTTAGTATCAACACTATAAAAATAAAAATAAAATAAAAATACGAAATAAACGCGTTCCCAAAAGTTAAACAACATATTACATTCACACTATTTTTATGCAACTGCCAGAAAAAAAGAGTATAAAAATAAGGAGTTGTTTTCAGGGTTCATGTATGTTTGTATGTATGTGAGTTTGTATATTCCACCATAACTTCTATATCCCTGAACCGATTTTGATAAATGAGGTATCGTTAGAATCCCTAGCTTATTCCGGGTGACATAGGCTAGAAAAATTAAAAAAAAAGAAATTGATGTGGTGACCATGGCCCCGCATTAAAGACTAAATTTGAAAAAAAAAAATCGAAAATAAGATTAACTATATAATCATCATCTAGAAAATGATGAGTAGATTCCAAAAATATACAACACTATAGTTCAATATCCAGTGATTCACAAAAAAATATCATTTAATAAAAATGTGAATAAGATTCTAATTTAACTAGATTAATTTAGATTTTTAACTTTTTAGTTCGTTCTTGGCGGGGCAGTCGTGTTTTTTAATTTTTTTAATTATGACTTGTGATCGATTAGTTCTTAGCTGTTGGTGGTAAGCGACACAAATCAATAGTTGAATTAAAAATAGACTTCCATACTTATAATATTCATAAAAAATATGCACAGTCCATATTGATATATTATTTTGTATTCACATTGGACATAAGCGCCATCGGCAGGATATGCCATTCTTTACTCTTGGCTATCGTATCCAGTCGATGTTACTTTCCGGTTAATATAAGTTTCTAATCAGTTCTTCTCAGTACATTTTTTTTTCCGAACCGGTGGTAGAGTACAAGTCGGTATCAAAGGACATTATTCTATTCTCAAAGTTCGCCTAAGAACCAACAGTCATAAAACATTGATTACTGGGTTCAAATTAATACCTTTTTATACTTGAGAGCAGATTAAAACTACGGACACTTGCTAAAAAATTACTTATTACCAAAAATATTTACAATTTTGAGGTTATTTCAGCTTTCACGATCAATCTGCTTGAACAAATAAATATCATCCTTATCCATTTGTAATAGAGCTCTAAACTGTATGTAGTTAAGACAAGATTCGCCGTAGTTCATCAAAAATATTACAGATGGCGTTAAAAATGTTAAATTTTGTACTTTCAATAGATGGCGTTGCAAGATTCAGAATACTAAGCCAATTAACAAGTGTCCGTTAAATTCTAATATTTGGAATAAAGGCTATAAAATAAGCTAAGAATTACTGTATATTTCCAACTTATGTTGATTCTTAGGCGAATTTGGTTAATGTCCTTTCTGTTTGAGTTTATATAATCGCTCTTCTTTGCTCTTCGAAGGCGTCATACTCTTAAACGTTGACTAAGGCCTGGTCTCCCCTTGAGGAATTTTCAACTTCCTTATTTATTACACTTGACCGACTAAACCCATTGCGTCCTGACTTCAACCCGTTTAGCCCTGAGAACCATATAGTCTGTGTGATCTTTAGCAAACAATTTATTTCCATAATCAGCAAGGCTTAACATATTTTTGACTAGCTGATGCCCGCGACTTCGTCCAAGTGGTTAAGGTTTTCTGATTCCCACGGGAACTCCTTACTTTTCCGAGATAAATTTCTATATGTGAAAACTTGTAATTGGCGTTATACTTATTCTTTATTATCTATCCATTTCTGTTGTAGGTGTAAGTTTTCTGTACAAAATAAAATAAAATTAAAAGTAGCCTTTGTCACCAGGTCCTCATCTATACCCGTGCCAAAAATCACGTCGATCCGTTGCTCCTTTGCGGCGTGATTGAAGGACAAACCAACAAACAAACACACTTTCGTATTTATAACACCTATTCAGTATGATTTTCTGTAGGTATATTTTCCTAGACGTCTGCTATAAAGAGATAAGATGAGCAAGGTTAAGTGGAGAGGTGAGGTCTGTGACACGAATTGAGAAAAGTTTATATAGATACAGATAAAAATTGAAAAATATAATGAAATATAAATAATAAATATACCTAGCTGATGCTCGCGACTGGGTCTGCATGGAAAACTTTTTTAATTCCCAAAATAACTCCTAATTTTTCAGGATAAAAGTAGCATATTATGTCCTTCCCTGGGACATATCTTTGTACCAAATTTCATCAACATCTAATGAAAAGGTGGGCCGGGCCGTGAAAGCGTAGCAAACAGACAGACGGACAGATACACACACTTCCGCATATATAATATTAGTATGGACTAGCTGATGCCCGCGACTTCGTTCGCTTGAAAAAGATTTTTTAATTCTCACGGTAACTCCTTAACTTTCCAGGATAAAAAAGTAGCCTTTGCCAGTCTCCAGATCCTCATAATTATACCCATACAAAAAAAGTCGATCCGTTATTCCGTTGCGGCGTGATTCAAGAAAAAAACAACAAAAAAAGACACAATGATATGTATTAGTATGAAGTATGTATTCATATTTTTATCATCAATTTTTTTTTAATTTCTTTTTAAATTTTTTTAAATTTTTTTTATTAGTTTTAATTAATATATAATATGTAAAATAACACTTAGATAATACAACCCTCAATAAACACTTCATCAATTTAATTTCTTTGTCCTCGAATATTGATGGTATTGTGTTGTAATGCACTTGTTAGGTATATAATGCTAATAATAATAACTATATGTAACTACACGTACAGTACATTACGTACATTTTGAAAAATCCCATTTCTTCTATATCTTTGCTCATTATTATCAATTTAATTGAAGTGAAACTTCTTTAGCCGCGTTCAGCACTTTTTGGTTGGTCATCGACATGATCGCGTTGTTACGAAGACAAAAGTCTTAAATATAAATATACTAATACATTCGTAATTCAATTTTAATGCCTTAGTTTTAAGGTTTATATTTCAATTATTTAAAACATTTCCATTGTTATTATTTTTTATAAAAAAAAAATATTATTTTTATAAAAAATATTATATATATATTTGTTTTTACTTCTATCGGCAGTCCCCATGACTGCCAATTTTTTTATACACGTCATGCTACTGAGTGCTTTCAATGGCAGCTTTTAACAGCTCTGTCATAAAAATTAAACAGTTTTAGATATGTAAAAATTTATTATCATAACATCGACAAAGACGACGAAATTCAAATATTGTGAAACAGCCCATTTGAGGCTATCAAGGTAAGATCAGGCACTTTGTTGTGTGACATCAAACAACCTCCGGTTTGGCCTTTTTTTTATCATTGAGGAAACATTTTAAAACCAGATTTAAAAGGAAGTTAATTTACTTTTTATACAATTGTAAGGAAAAGTCGTTAAAAATAGGATCCCAGACGAACAGAGTCGCGCAGATAAAATAGTCGTGCTTGAATATTACGACCTACTACATGTTTAGATAAATGTTGATGAACTTAAAACCAAACTCGTGTCTCTTACACCAGACAACGAGATGACCGTTCTCATTAAGATATATTTTATTTTGTGTCAAACACTTTAAAGTGTATTTCGCGTGGAATGGACGGTAGCGGTGAGTTCCCGTCCAAAAAAATTTATTAAAAATTGATATATTAAATATTGATTAAAAATTAATAAATTAAATATTGATTCAAAATTTCGAAAACATGGTGGAAATTCAGAAAAGTGGCACGGAATCACAAAAAACAACAGATAACTATAAAACAAGTGATGATGTAAACAAAGCCCTGAACCTGGACGATGTTTTGATAAACGAGTTGGGACAGTTTGGCTGGTTCCAACTACGCAACATTCTCTTAGTTGCTATACCGATTTTGATGTCTGCTTTCCCGAATGAGTACGTCTTCTCAGCAGCCGCTACACCTTATAGGTAAGTGTATGAATTAATAATACTAATATTACAAATGCGAAAGTGTGTTTGTTTTTTGATTTGTCCTTCAATCACGCCGCAACAGAGCAACGGACCGACGTGGTTTTTGGCATGGATATAGTTGAGGACCTTGAGAGACGTTGAGGCTATAAAAAAGAATGTTTATTTCAGACCATAGCATAGTCCACATTATGTTGTTAATACAGTATTAACTTAAAAACTATGTTACTACATAAATATTTTTATCCCGGAAAATTAAGGAGTTCCCGAGGGAATCAAAAAAATTAAACCGGGGCATCAGCCATTATTTTTTTTTTATTAATTTATTTATTTCTCAAAATTACATCGTTTATTAATATATAACTAGCTGATTTTAGAGGTTATTTGGTTCCCACGGAAAATCTTTAATCGTCCAGGATAAAAAGTAAATCATAATATGTGTAATTCCAGACTATACCTAATCTATCTCTGTGCCAACATCCGTTAAGCCGTTCTGATGTGATTGAGTAACAGACATCCATCCATCCATCTAAACTTTCGCATTTTCATATTAGTATAATAGTAATAAGTATTAAGTATATATATATATTCCATTCGGTAATAGCCCAACGGTTTATTCGTTAGGCCTCCTGTTCGTATGGCCGGGGATTCGGAGTTTTTCAGAGCTATTTGCGTTTTAAGAAATTTAAATATCATTTTATTTAACGATGGAAGAACAATGAGGAAATCTATAGTAGTAATGTATAGTTAAACTGAGGAAATCATCAAGATCGAAACTGTTCTCGAAGGTGTGAGAAATCTACCAATCTGCAATGCGACCAACATGGTGGATTACGGCCAGACCCTTCTCATTCTGAGAGAAGACACGTGCCCAGTAGTATGGTGATAATCGGTTGAAACAATGAGGAAAATAGATAATTATTAACTAGAGAAATCATAATGTTACTTATCATGAAACAGGTACCTTGAGTTGGTTGAAACTTTGTATTTGCTGTAGGTAGTTTAATCTAGTTAACAATAATTTTACAGTGTCCATTTTATGTATTAATGTTTCTAGGTGTCGAATCCCAGAATGTGGTGAAGTGGACAAGTCACCTAACTATGAACCTGAATGGATTTACAACACGGTACCAAAGACTAAATCAGGATTTGCCAGTTGCCAGAGATATTCTCCTCTGAATGTGGAAAATAACGGAACCTTAAGCTATTGCCCAGCCACTCTGTTCAACGCTTCCGAAACCGAGGCTTGTGGAGGATTTGTATATGCCAAAAACAACACAGTTGTATACGAAGTTAGTATCGAAGTAATGGTTTTAAATGTATCCGACTATTTGATGATTTATAAGCTCAATCTTTAATTTTATTCTATTTTTAGGGTTTCGTACCTCAAAATGTAAATAGGAACCATTATAGAATCGCTTAGTTGTCCGCCTGTATACCTGCCTGTCTGTCAACCACCTTTTTTTCAGGAACGCGTTGAAATCAAGTTGAAATCAATATTAAATACTTAAGTTTACGGTCCCTTGGAGCTGTAAAAAAACAAGCTTCTAAGTCAACGTAATCAAATGATACGGCCGTTTATGCCACATATTTTGCATATTTTGACACTCGTTAATAAATCACAGCCATAGGTACTTTCCGTTCACCTAAAATCATGAAATTTGGCAAGAAGAAAGATCTCATAGCACAAGTTTAAGAAAATCGATAATTTCCGTACTCATCGGGTGTCGGATTGTTGGTCACGCTACCATTTAGTGCCATTTGTAAGCAAGTTACATAACAGCTGATTACATATTGTTATTACATCTTTCTTGTTATTTACTAACATAATTTATATTGTGTTGTGGTATGTAACCCTTTGAGCGCGACCGGTTTTTGAATTGAAAACCGAATTTTTGAATTGAAACTTCTTTAGAATCGTTGTGATTTGAATATTCGATGAAACGAAAAAGCGACACCAAAAAGAGAAAAACATAGTCATAATAGGATTTAGCCTGCGAGAGAACGAGATATTATTATTTTATTTTATTTATTTTATATTATTATTATTACATTAATCATTATAACCATAGTATTACAACCGTGCATTACATACATAAATACCAAATATACATAAAGAACGTTAATGGTTGCAATAGTATAAACTGATGCGCAACCATCAACGCCTACCTCAGAGAATAAGTATCGACACAGTATAACATTAACAATTTACAATAATAATATAAGTATACATGAGAGAAAATAAGTAGGAACATATTATCACGGTAACAAAAAGAACAATAACAAAGGTGTGTGTGTGTGCGTGTGTGTGTGTGTGTGTGTGTGCGCGAGGTACGTGTGTGTGCGTTCGTGTGTGTGTGTGCGTGCGTGCGTGTGTGTGTTTGTGTGTGCGTGGTGAGTGTGTGTGTGTGTGTGTGCATGCGTGTGTGTGTGTGCGTGCGTGTGTGTGTGTGTGTGTGTGTGAGAGAGAGAGAGAGAGAGAGACAGAGAGAGAGAGAGAGAGAGAGAGACAGAGATTGTGTGAGGATTGGTTGTGTAGATAGAATACAAGCTATATTTATCTAATTTTCTCGCAGGCTACTTTTCTGAAGTTTTACTTTTTTGCACACAATTGTTCACATACTTTATGTGTTTTTTTTATCCACTACAAGTTAGCCCTTGACTGCGATCTCACCTGATTGTAAGCGATAATGCAGTCTAAGATGGTAGCGGGCTAACCTGTTAGGGGCATGGCAGTTATATTAAACCCATACCCCTATTCGGTTTCTACACGGCATCGTACCGGAACGCTAAATCGCTTGGCGGCATGTCTTTACCAGTAGGATGGTAACAGGCCACGGCCGAAGCCTCCCACCAGGCCAGACCAGGGAAAATTCTGAAATTATAAATAGTGCAATTCACACACGACGGAAGTTTGATCCAGAATTTGATTTTGATCTTGATTTTTTTAGTTTGATCTCGCATGTCAAGAGTGGCTCCGAGCTCTTGCAGGAACTTTAAACAGTATTGGCACTTTGTTAGTGTTACCAATAACTGGCTACATTTCTGATCGCTTCGGGCGGAGATTCGCACTAGTTCTCAGCGTCCTCAACCTGGGCATCATTGGCGTCATCCGAGCGTTCTCCGTCAACTACACAATGTACCTGATACTCCAAATACTTCAGACTACTCTTGGGGCCGGCACTTATAGTTCGTCCTACATTTTTGGTAAATATCATCTTCATATCATAATATATTTCCTAATTAAGTCCTAATAATTCCTTGCTTGTATGATTGCGGCTTAATAAATTATAATTGGTGGCTTTAAAATACAAGGCTATCAAAGCCTTGTATTTTAAAGCCACCAATTTGTGTGGTCGAGGATTTGATCCTTGGGCACGCGCTTGAAACTTTTCTGATATTTTAACCAACTAAATATCTACCCCTCAACTATTCAGTTAATACACTACAAATTAACTAATTGCTGTAACGATAAAGGAAATAATCGTGAGGAAATTTGCGTGCTCGAGAGTTAGATATAATTTTCTCAAATGTGTGAAGTCTAATGGGCAATTGACCAGCTTGGTAGACCACGGCATAATTTTCTCATTCTGATAGGAGACTCGACTCGTCATTGGCTAGTTAGCAATTAGGCAGCGATGGGTTGAAAGGGACTGCCTCGTTGGTCTAGTGGTTGGCATGTTCCACTGCGGCCGACGAGGTTCCGGGTTCGAGTCCCGGGTCGGGCTATAAAATTCTCAGTAATAGCCCCGGAGTTAGGAAGTTGGCGGTGGTTCACCCCCGAGCCTCGGAGAGCACGTTAAGCCGTCGGTCCCGGTTATTATCACTAACATGATAATAGTCGTTAAACCCTGCCAACCCGCATTGGAGCAGCGTGGTGGGTCTAAACTCTAATTCCCTCTCTCCTATAAGAGTGGAGGCCTATGCCCAGCAGTGGGACGTTAATGGGCTGTAGTGGTGGTGGTGGTGGGTTAAAATGTTAATTTCTTTTCGTTCACATCTGATCTGATATGATCTACATCGTTTACAACATAGATCAGCAATTTACAATAGGTACTAAGACAAAATGATTATCCACTTATAGGTAAACACCGGATGCGCTGTAGTGACAAGTTATTTTTACAACTGTGTTAATAATAATGATGACTGTTCAATTGAAGGTTGTCTATTTCAGTCACAGAGCTGGTAGGACCAAAGTATCGCGTCCTCACAAGCGCTACTTCATCTTCATTATTTGGCCTCGGTGAGGTTTTACTTGGCTGCATAGCCTGGTTGGTATCACCTTGGCGATCATTGTTAATGGTTCTACATATACCTTGCCTGCTGATAATATCATATTACTGGATACTCTCTGAAAGTTTACGATGGCTGCTTTCGAAAAATAAGTTCTCAGAAGCCAGGGAAGTCTTGCTGACTGTTGCGAGAGTTAACAAGAAGAGTATTAGCGAAAAGTCCTTGAACGCCCTGTTGCAACCCTCAGGACGGAATACGTCTCAAGTAAGCGATTTCACTAGCATTAATAGTAGATTATTATTACTACTACTTCCCTAAAAAGAGAAAAAAAGGAAAGGAAAAAAAACATCTTTGCATATTTTTTGTGTTTTATATGTATACTAGCTGATGGCCGCGACTTCGTCCGCGTGGATTGAAGTTTTCTCCGTGTCAAATTTCAACAAACATCCATCCATCTATACATCTGGTTAGCGATAAGACCGCCTTATTGTACCTACGTTTTAAGTTTTCATGTTTGTTATCTGTTTTTTTTTATATTTTGTGGTGTACAATAAAGAATATACATACATGCATACATACATCCATCCATCCAAATCCAAACTTTTGCATTTATAATATTAGTATAGCTACAGATTATAGTACATTAATTCGGCAAAAATTCTGCTTGGTATGCGCTATAATTATATGTATATTTTATGTGGAACTAATGTGATCCACTGCGGTGAGGCAAGGCCTCATTTTTGCATAATTTCGTATAATTTTTGCACCTGTTTAATGTTTAAATTAACATAAAATTATAATATTTGTCGACAAATATCATATACCTACTCGGTTTTATTGATACTACAATATTATAAATGCGAAAGTGTGTCTGTCAGACTGTCTATCTGCTATGCTTTAACGGCCCATCTTTTTAACCGATTTTGGAAGATGAAATTTGGTATACAAGTAGGATGGACGTAATGCTAATTTTTTGCCCGGAAAATTGAGGAGGTCCCTGGGAATCCAAAAACTTAATCCACACGGACGAAGCCACGGGGATTATTTAGTAAAACATATTAGTATATGTACCTAATGGTATTTAGGGATATCTGAGTACTCTTTATTATTTGAAAAAACCAAGTTTCATTTTTCTGTAAAACAAAAAGTTTATTATTTAAGTACTTACAACGTACCAATTTGCATATTTAGCTTATTTAATTACAATATTTGTAACTTATCTCTAAAACAAAGAAAAACACATTAGAAGCAGTTATTTTTAGATCAGGTATTTAGGAATCTTTAAAAATTATTAAATAGCATAAAAATCTCTCTCCGGATTTTCTAGTTATCTATTCAAATGTCATCTGTAACTTGTCAATGATGACATTTGGTAACAAAGATTTTTTTAACTGGTTCTGGCTCTGGATTCTAGTCCTTCTGAATTGGTAACAAGACGACAGTGTATAACACAGACTAAAGAGGCGACGACAACTTTATAAAAACGCTTGTACGTGAAGTGGGTTTTTATACGACTGCCTGAAAAAAGGAGTATATTGTTTTCAGGGTTCATGTATATTCCATCATAACTTCTATACGCCTGAACCGATTTTAATAAATGAGGTATCGTTAGAATCCCTAGCTTATTCCGAGTGACATAGGCTAGTAAAATTTTTAAAAAAAGATCAGGTGACCATGGTCCCTCATTAAAAACTAAAGTAGTTTTTTTTTCGAAAATAAGATTAACTATATAATCATCATCTAGAAAATGATGAGTAGATTCCAAAAATATATAACACTATTCACAAAAAAATATCATTTAATAAAAATGTGAATAAGATTCTAGATTAATTTAGATTTTTAACTTTTTAGTTCGTTTTTTGGCAGGGCAGTCGTGTTTTTAATTTTTTTTTATTATAACTTGTTTACATGTATATTTCTGGTTATAGACAAATGGCCCTGGATTAGTACGTACTATCTTCGGATCTCGAGTCTTACTCAGGAGAGTATGTACCACACCCATTTGGTGGATCACTGCCATCTTCGTCTACTACGGTCTCTCCATCAACTCCACGGGTCTCTCCGATACCATGCATCTCAACTATATACTGACATGTGCCATCGAAATTCCCGGATATTACACGGCTGCTCTTATTCTGGATAGGATTGGACGGAGAGCCACTTTATCCTCCTGTTACTTGATAAGTGCAGGATGCAATATCGCTTTCGTCTTTATTCCTAAAGGTAGGTACGTGTTTTGTGCTCATAATGAGGAGCTATTCAGCCTACGTTCCTTAAAAACATCGTAACAAATCCGAGCAAAGGGCATCAGGCCATAGAGCAGTCGATTAAGTTACATAACACCTCATTGCACTCTCATATACTAAGGTAGTTAGGTAGCAATACAACGCCACCTATGACGTTTTTAAAGAACGCAGGCTGCAAAGTTCCTCATTGGTTTCGTAACAATCAAACCCTTTAACAAAGTGTAGATACTGAGATAAATTCTTAAACCATTACATCAACCCGTTCCCCTCCTACCCGCAACTATGAAAGAAACATAAGAATTGACAACGTCAAGTTGCCAGTACGAGTTTTTCTGTATCTCTAAATCGCCATGTCATCGACTTATCATCAATTATCGTCACGACCTTCTTACTGTGTATATTCTGATGTTCAAGTCTCCATAGCATCATTTACCTTCCAAAAACCACAAAACTCGTGTGTGTGATAAAAACTATTCGCAATAGCATAAAGTACTGATAAAGCTAATATAACAAACTGTCCACCGACCGGTGTCCGTGTACCTTAGATACTGTTTATGTCTGTGAGTGCTTGTGAGGCGAAGGAATCCAGGTGGAGGTGGTCCAATCACCCAGGTGCAAACGCATTGTAGATAGATAGATAGATGAACTCTTTATTGCACACACTTAAAATCAATAACAATAAAGAAAAGCCTAAAAAACAGGAGGGTGCAAAGGCGATCTTATTGCTAAAGCAATCTCTTGACAACCTTTGGGGAGAGGAGATTATAAAACAAGAGCGCGGGATACAACAACTAAAAAAAAAAATTACAATATATAATATTTATATGTACATACAGGCATACATCCATACATCCATACATACAAACATACAAGCATTGTACTGTTTTAGGGAGATATCTCTGTAGCACACAACCCTTATAACGGGCAACTGTATATTATAAGGATAATAGTCGACCAGGTGTAACCATAAGGGGTGGTCTTTACGTTACAGTATGTGTTTATCCCAATCAGGCTGTACATCAGTAGTACACATTTATTTTCACTTAAGAACTTATTGGGACTGATTCTGTTGTATACAATCTCTAAACTTAACTAAAATGAAAACTTTAAATCTACTTCTGTTCCTTTGCGCAGGGAATATTATAAAAGGTTTACCGAGCAATATTTTTAACCTATTTCCAAAAAAGGAGCATCTCAATTCAGCGCGTTTTTTTTTAAATGTATATCGGTGCATATCTCCATGGTTTGTGAACCGATTAGAATTTTTTTTCAGTCCTCAGAGGAAGCTCTCGAGGAGGTCCCATAAAAAATTCAAACTCCAAATCCTCAATCCTGACACCAAAGAGTTAAAAATAAAATCCAAAAAACCGACTTTACAGTGGCTTTGGAAGTCGGTTTTTTGGAAAGATTTTATTTCATTTCCTTGTTGCCTATGTAAATAGTTATCTACCAGCCAGGTTCCATATGACCATCACGTGTGAAAATCTCAGACATAGGTCAATAATGATAACCATACAATCTTGTGCTATCGTTAGCATAAAACATACGTAACAATTTTAATAGGTTTACTTGCTTCTTGTAAGATAATATTGTATATTTTTTTCGTGACCGAATAAAACACTTATCTATTTATCTATCCAAAGTTGTTCTCTGCACGAATATTATCATAGTTGTAGTTACTTGAAAATTTATTTTTGTTTGTTTTTGAACATACTTATAAAATATATATTAAATTTGAATGTTATTTAAATAAACGATTTTGAAAACAAGTATTTAAAGGTTACTGCATATGCTTTGCGAAAACTTGCGGACAACACTTATTATAAATCGAAAGTCTGCTACGCTTTAACGGCCCATCTTTTCAACCGATTTTGATGAAATTCGGTATACAGGTAGGTTATATCCCGGGGAAGGATAAAGACTTTTTATCCTGGAAAATTAAGGAGTGGGAATTAAGAAAACCTAATCCACGCTGATGAAGTCACGGTCATCGTCTAGTTACTTATATGTGTAACTAGCGAATGCCCGCGACTTTGTCTGCGTGGTTTGAGGTTTTTTGGTTCCCGCGGGAACTCTTTAATTTTCCGGGATAAACAGTAGCCTATGTGCTATTCCCGACTATAATCTATCTCTGTGGCAAATTCAAGCCAGATCCGTTCAGCCGTTGTGGCGTGATTGAGTAACAAACATCCATACATCCATACATCCATACATCCACACATCCATACATCCATCCAAACTTTCGCATTTCTAGTATTAGTAAGATTATCAATTCATTGAAAATCGATGGTGAAACAGGTGTTAAAATATGAATAATAAAAAAGTAGGCATAGTAAATGATTGAAAAAATAAATTTTAATAGGTAGGTATATTATTAGGATGTATCTTTATGTATGCGAAACCGAATTCAACGCCATAATGAATTTATAAAAAATTATAAATAAATTAATAGAATGAGACAGTATTTAGTTTTGCACAGAATACAAGGGAAGACATACCTCACCGATTCCCTGAGAGACATACAAATAAATTGATTCTGCCACTCTCAAAAATAGTACTACACAGCTTCGAGTCCCTGTGTGATGACAATAGAAATATATGATAATGTACCAGACTACATAAAAAACATTGAAAAAGAAAAAGATTTAAAAGCACATTAAGAAAATATTTCAATAACAAATGTTAGTACACTATTAACGACTTTTTTAATGATACGAACAAACACTAATAAAATCGGTCTCCCTAATACAGTGCACTGTTGTTGCTACACCAAAACTAGGTATCCATAGCCTGCCTTACCTATTTTTGAATAAATGTTATATTTTAAGGAATATGTGTACCTATGGAATTGCAATTATTAAAGAATATGATATTGAAGACCAAGTATCGAGAAGTACATAGTACTTTTACCTAGTATTTTTTCTTTCCATAGATTTCGAAATGCTTTATACAGACTTAAAATATATTTAAGTTAAAATGAAGCAGTTAGAGCCGCTAAATGACAAGCCGAATTACCTACTACTTTTTTACACAGAGGCATTGTTTAAATATTATTTTGTGGTTCTCATGACCTCCACAACCAATGACATTGCGGATCCAAGTCATATAATACTTATTTATATTCTATATTCTACAGTGTGTTTGTTTGTTGGTTATTCCTTCACTTACGCGGGCAACATCTAGTTATTTATAAATAGTGATTATCTATTTCTCCTTTTATATAATCAGCGGTTTTCTTTTTGCAGACTTGACGGTTCTTCGGCTTCTGATATACTTGTTGGGGAAGTTCACCATTTCTGCTGTGATGACGTCCATGTATCTGTACACATCAGAGTTGTACCCCACAGAGTTCAGGCATTCGTTACTCGCCTTTTCTTCAATGGTCGGTCGCGTAGGAGCAGTTGTAGCACCACTTACACCCGTACTAGTAAGTAATACAGAAAACATTCCTTTTACTCCTTCCTTTCCTCTAGGATATGGAACACCCTATCGCCTCCCGTCCCATCCGCTTATAATATTGGTGTCTTCAAATCAAGAGTAAATAGGCATGTTCTAGGCAATGATAATATTGATGACAAAGTAGCATGGAAGCAACCGGCCTCGCATCCAGTGACCCACAAGTCAGTGTAATACTTGTAACGTATGTGTTGTGTTGTCTACATATTGTAACCTTTTCTTTTCTATGAAAAGAGCAACTGCTGAGTTTCTTGCCGGCTCTTCTCAGTAGAATCAGCCGGCAAGAAACCGGGTGGTAGAGTCTTAACGTTTCATAAGTGACACAAGTTGTCCTCCATGAAATAAATAAATCATTTCATTTCATTTCATTTAATCTTATTTTCGATTTTTTTTTCAACTTTAGTCTTTAATGCGGGCCCATGGTCACCCCATCAATTTCTTTTTTAATTTTTCTAGCCTATGTCACCCGGAATAAGCTAGGGATTCTAACGATACCTCATTTATCAAAATCGGTTCAGGCGTATAGAAGTTATGGTGGAATATACAAACTCACATATATACATACATACATTAACCCTGAAAACAACTCCTTATTTTTATACTGTTTTTTTCAGGCAGTCGTATAAAAATAGTGTGAACTGTGTGTGAAGTGTGTGTGGTAGAGTCTTAACGTTTCATAAGTGACACAAGTTGTCATACATGAAATAAATAAATCATTTATCATTTATAATGCGGTGAGTTCCCACGTCCTCCCACGTTAAGAGGATTTAAACTCTTAGGTTTATGTAACGATCATTATCAGACGTTAGTGATAATAACTGGGACTAATTTGGGCTCTCCAAGCCACGGAGGAAACGAAAAGGCCTCACTCATTAGTTACCTACTTGGGTCAACGTTGGTTAATAATCGCAATCGACTGATATACGTTGTCACATTTAGGCTATTCGTCCCTCACAAATAGTGTGTGCAGGCCATTCTTACGTTAAGAAATGGTTAAACAAGTCATAATTAAAAAAATTAAAAAACACGAGTGCTCTGCCAAAAAACAAACTAAAAAGTTAAAAATCTAAATCTAATACAATCTTATTCACATTTTTATTAAATTATATTTTTTGTGAAACACTGGATATTAAACTATAGTGTTATATTTTTTTGGAATGTACTCATCATTTTCTAGATGATGACTATATAGTTAATCTTATTTTCGAATTTTGTTTTTCAACTTTAGTCTTTAATGCGGGACCATGGTCACCACATCAATTTTTTTTAATTTTACTAGCCTATGTAACCCGGAATAAGCTAGGGATTCTAACGATACCTCATTTATCAAAATCGTTTCAGGCGTATAAAAGTTATTGCGGTATATACAAACTCACATATATACATGAACCCTGAAAACAATATACTCCTTTTTTCAGGCAGTCGTATAATAAGATTGATTATTGTGATATTTCAGATGGTATACTGGCACGGTATCCCATCATTCATGTTCGCTGGTATGGCGATACTGTCAGCACTGTTGGTGTTGACACAACCAGAGACCCTGGGCAAGAAGCTGCCGGACACTTTAGCCGAAGCTGAAGCTTTAGGAAACCAAAAATCTACCAACGAAGAACATATACAAAAATGAAATAACGAGGGTAGAATAATATTGTAGCGGGTAACTGATTGAATTGTGGAAATATTTATAATTTTAGGTACATATTTATGAAATAAATGAGACTGTAGTAGAGAATTAGCGATAGTTTTTAAGGCTCTAGATTTTATAGTAATTTCGTTAGATATTGTGGCCAATTCTGTTGTACTAAACTAAAAATCACTTTCTTATCTCTAAACTAAAAATGACAGCTATAAATATAGTTTTGTCTTTTTCCGCAGGAAGTATTATGAAAGCATTAGCATTATATTTAATGCTGTCATTTTAGTATAGTTAAGAGATTTTGTACAACAGAATCGGCGCCATTATTACTTATATTAGGTATAATTAGCATAAATATTATGGATATCTCAAAATAATTAAAATAATTAAGAATTCGTACCTCAAAATAATTTAATTAGCATCAAATAGCTTATATTGTGTTCTTTGGAAACGGTTAAAGATTTACACATTGCCGATAGAAGTGAAAACTATTGCATTCAATTTTACTTGTAAAGAAATATACAACACTGATGGTGCACAATACGTCATCTGTACCTATAGCTAAAGATATACTGCTATTACCATGGAAATAGAATGAGTACTAGAAACAGGGTCACAAACAAAAATTATCGCAAAAATGTCCCAATTTGCATATACATAAAAACTCGAGTTTCTGACTAGGAATTATAGAAAAAGGAAATATATATTAGCAACAAATTCAGTTAATTATGCACCTTAGGACTAACACATAAAGCTGCATTACGATTGGAAAATATTAATTTTTTAGACGTTCTGTCATCAGAGAAAACGTAAGAATAACCTGTCAATTCCAATTTTTTTTAAGTAATTTAAATATAAACCTTCAAACTAAGGCATTTAAGTTTAATTACGAATGCAGTATATTTATATTTAAAACATTTTGTCTTCGTAATAACGTGAAGTGTCGGTGACGCGAATCCACAAGTTTACCCCCTACCAAAAAGTGCTCAACGTGGCTAAAGAAGTTTTCACTTGAAAAAAATGAAATTGAAATTTATTTTAAGGATAAAAGTGCTCAGACGGGCAACTATTGACTTATTACAAGGAATTAATTAACTCAACTCAAAACATCTGTATACAAAATAGGTACCTACAAAGTACACCTTTTGAACGTCATGTTTGCAAAGAATAAGACTTGATGGTGATAATTAACCGGTATCTTAAAACGAAAGCTACGAGGGTTCCAAACGCACCCTGGTCTGAGAAGATCCCACAACAAACTCAGCCGGATTTTTTTATTATTATCACCATCTCACAAATATAGGAAATTACTTATTTTTTTTATAATTAGCCGCTGTAACATACCCATGGCTGTCTATCATTCAAATAATCCTTTACACTATAATAAGACTTTTCAATTAGTTTATGCTATACAAAAACTTTTTAACGTTTGTGAGATCCTACGAACAGACAGCAATCTTTTATCAATCACTTAACAGTATTATTTTTAACTACAAATTGTTATTAATTTTAGTTTACAAGAGTAAAATGCCGTTGAAATTTTCGTTTTATTTTATTTCTGCCACCCTCTACAAAATAACATATTAAATCTATTCTACTGTAAAAACCCTATAACTCCCACTACTGCATAATGTCTATTAGTAAATCTATACTTCTATACTATTATTATAAATGCGATAGTTTGGATGGATGGATATTTGTTACTCAATCACGCCAGAACGGCTGAAAGACGGATGTGGATGAAATTTGGCATAGAGATAGATTATCTGGAATAACACATACTTTTTATCGCGGAAAAAGAAAGAGTTTCTGTGGGAACTAAAACCCTCAATCCACGCAGATGAAGTCGCGGATGTCAGCTATTTAAAAATTAAATATAAACAGGCAAAAAGACAGAAAATAGTTTCAGTTAAAACTAATGAACAGCTTCCGATGTTGATAAATAATGATAAGGTCTCGGGGTAACGGACGAGACGAAAGATGGCCGTTCGTATTAGTAAGATGAACCGCGAATATTGAGTTGTTGTGCGCGCAACTGATAGCGTGCCCCTTATTGAACTTAAAAAGAATAAAACTAAATGTTCGAAGAAAAGAAGAATAATGTGGAAACACAATTACCTGCCAAAACAAATTCATATAGTGATAAGACAGCAGAAGATGCTAAGGAACGACTGGATCTTGATGATGTGTTGACCAATGAGTTGGGGCAGTTTGGTTGGTTCCAATTAAGGAACATACTTCTCGTTGCTGTACCTATTGTAATGGCTACTTTCACCAATGAATACGTGTTTTCAGCAGCTGATACTCCTCACAGGTAATCCTTAGTTAAATTAACATTTTTATTTTGAAATGCCATCACAAAAAATATTTCTCCGTTATATTTTAAAACCGGATTGGAGCAGGGGCTCTGAACTGGTAAAACGAAACTAATAAAAATGCGTGAGAGCAGCCGGTTTGACATCCTTTATGTTTATAATAACTTTCCATAGTGTAAATTTCAAAAGGATGATTTATGCAGCTGTGATGTAATGTTAGCATTTCTAGTACTTAAATATAAATAATATGATATACTATATTTTTCTAGGTGTCGAATCCCTGAATGCGGTGAGTTCGATAAATTGCATAAATATGAACCGGAATGGATCATCAACGCAATACCAAAGGCTGAAAAAAGACTTGCCAGTTGTCAGAGGTACGCCCCAGATGCGGAAAATAACGGCACCTTGAGTAATTGCCCTGCCACCCTATTTAATAATTCAAAGACCATTGCATGTGAAGGATTTGTATATGCCAATAACAACACAGTTGTATACGAAGTAAGTATCAACAGTATGGGTATTTACAAGTAAGTAGTATGGGTTTTTTATAGCAAAGTAGGAAGATTTATTTGCTTAATCTTAAAATTTATTTTATTTTTTAGTTTGATCTCGCATGTCAAGACTGGCTTCGAGCTCTAGCAGGAACTTTAAACAGCATTGGCACTTTGTTAGTGTTACCAATAACTGGCTACATTTCGGATCGCTTCGGCCGAAGGCTTGCACTTGTCATCAGTGTCCTCAACCTGGGCATCATTGGCGTCATCCGAGCGTTCTCCGTCAACTACACAATGTACCTGATACTTCAAATTCTTCAAACTACTCTTGGGGCCGGTGCTTACAGTACAGCTTACATTTTTGGTAAATATCACCCATACGAAATATTTATTTTATTTTTTATTTTATTTTATAATACTATAATTGTTTATTTTAGCTACAGAGTTGGTTGGCCCAAAGTATCGAGTCGTCACAAGTGCTACGTCATCATCATTATTTGGACTCGGCCAGGTGATTCTTGGTAGCGTCGCCTGGTTGATGCCAAATTGGCGTTCAATGCTCATGGCTTTACATATACCTTGCTTGCTGATAATATCGTATTACTGGTTGCTGTCTGAAAGTGTACGATGGCTTCTTTCGAAAAATAAGCACTCCGAAGCAAAAGAAGTACTGCAGACTGTTGCAAGATTAAACAAATCAAATATCAGTGATAAATCCTTGAATGCTCTGTTAAAATCATCGGAAAATACAGTAACTGCACCTGAAGTAAGTTCGTTTTCATATCTAATTAATTTTATTTTACTATTACTTTCAATTAACCAAAACTATCCATACTTATATTATAAATGCGAAAGTCAGAAACACTTGCACTTTCTGTCTGTCTGTCCTTCTGTCGTTCTGTATGTACGTCTGCTACGCTTTCGCGGCCCACCTTTCAACAAATTTTGATGAAATTTGGTACAGGATAGGTTGTATCGCGTGGAAGAACTACTTCTTATCCCGGAAAATTTAAGTTTCCGTTTGATTCAAAATTCTCAATCCGCGCGTAGAATTTTAATATTCTTAATAATTATGAATGACGAAAAAATTTTTCGCTTACAGTCTGAAAGCCCTGGATTAGTGCATTCTATATTGAGATCGCCAGTTTTACTGAGAAGAGTATGCACAACACCCATCTGGTGGGTCACTGCCATCTTCGTCTACTACGGATTATCGATCAATTCTACTGGTCTCTCTAATACCGTGCATTTGAACTATGTATTGACATGTGGTATAGAAATACCCGGATTTTACACAGCAGTCTTAGTTCTGGATAAAATTGGTAGAAAGGCAACCATATCATCTTGTTATTTCATCTGTGCTATATGCAATATTGCCTTCGTGTTTATTCCAAGTGGTATGTACAAAACTAACATACTTAATAACTAGATGATTCCCGTGGTTTTATTCGCGTTGATTAAGACTGAAAAATCCCATTAGAGCTCTGTGATAACTTGCTTTTCTGTGATAAAAGGTATAGTATGTCCTTCCCCGGAACGCAACCTACTTTCTTACAAAAATTCATCAAAAGATGGAAAGCGTAGCAGACAGACGTACAAAGACTCACTTTCACATTTATAATATTTTCCAATTTTCACATTTATTTTGTATATGATAAAATTCTTTATTACAATTTAAGGAAATTTACTTAACAAAAACCTGAACTCTATGCGCCTATTACATGTGTCTTAATTAAACGTTGGTTAGGTAATTATTAAGACAGCTATAGTATTATATTTATTATAAAGGTCATTGATATTATCATTGTAATTAAACACAGTTCTTATCATTTTAGATATAGAGAACAAGCGATATATTTGTGAAGCAAAATGTGTATATTCGAGATAATTATCTGTAAAAATGGTCTAAGCTTGTAATTACTATAAAATTACTTTAATTGTTAATAATTTTACTGTTCCCCTTTTATACACTAGTTATAACAATATGTTTTACTCATACTTTTTGTACATGTTATTTATAGTTTATTTGAACTCTTATTTTATACATAAAATTCTCGTGTCACAATGTTAATTACCATACTCCTCCGAAACGGCTTGACCGATTTGTATGAAATTTTAATCGGCTACTATCTTTTTTCATACCCCTAAAACACTTCAATCCACGCGGACGGAGTCGCGGGCATCAGATATTATAAATGGGGATTTATGTTAAAACTTAGTTTGATAATAAATACTACATTTTTTTCAGAAATGCCCGTTTTTCGACTGCTTATATACTTGTTGGGAAAGTTCAGCGTTTCGACTGCGATGACATCTCTCTATTTGTTTACATCAGAATTATATCCAACAGAATTCAGGCATACGTTACTGGCTTTTTCTTCCATGGTTGGTCGTATAGGATCTATCACAGCACCCCTAACACCAGTGCTTGTGAGTGCAACATCAGTAAGAGTTGAAATAATTATAATCCGCCGGTAAAATATTTACATACTTTCATTTTCAGAAAGACTATTGGCACGGCATCCCATCGTTCATGTTCGCTGGTATGGCCATACTTTCAGCACTGTTGGTATTCACACAACCAGAGACGCTGGGCTTGAAGCTGCCAGATACTTTAGCTGAAGCTGAAGCTATTGGAAAACCAAAATTAATTGACAGGGATTTTGTAAAAATGGATGAATTGTGAAATATTGAATATATGAAATAGACTGATATAACATAGTTAAAAACAGTGCATTTTATTACCTCGTCATTGCTATTCTATATAGCTTGATTGTAATTTGTTAAAACTGTAACATATTAAAGCCCAATAATCTTCATAATAGAGTCGTAATTTTTTTAAAAGAGATACGTATGATATTTTTGAAAATATCTTATAATAGCTACTGAAAATAAACTTGAGAAGAATGATTTGAAGAAGGCAAAATTTTCTTATTTTTTTATCTTTACGGCTCTTTATACCCACTTCTGTTTTTGGACTGCAATAATTCCACCAATAATTAATATTTTAGAAGATTGACATTATTGTTGACAGAATACGTTAAGAAATTTAGCAACTATCTTGTGAGTCTTGTTTTATACAATCTTTGCCAAGCTCATCCTTGGAACAGTCAATCAATTTAGGTACACTGTTCACGTATTGACGTCCGAAACTTAAAAAACATGATGGTGATAATTAATTACGGTATATCAAAATATAAAACGAGCAAAATATAACGAGACAGTTTTAATATTATATTAATTTGCTACTCTTATGCGACTGAAAAATCCTGAGTTTAACTTCACTAAGATGCCAAGTAATGACTTGACAGCAGTTTCAGATGTGATACAGTCCATGGACCTTAATTATAACGGTATATAAACAGGTGCAGTATGACGATCAAAAATATAATATCTGATTTGGTGATGTCGGTTATTTGAACGGACACGTGAGGGCCCGATTGGCAGGTCCTCGAAATTTAGCAGGTAAGTAGAGAAGCTTGAATCAAAGTCAAATCTTAGCGGAAGATTCAGCGGAGTAACAGTTATTTTATTCGAAATTCGTATATATATGTCACCGTAAGATTGTAAAAACCGTTAGATTATAATCTAACTCGCGAAATTCTAAACTGTCGAAAGATTAGAATTTAACGCATTATTTTCCGGTAGATTGTAATCTGATAAGTTTTTAAACCTGATAAAACCTAAGTGCCCTACTACTTGATTGTTTATGTCGAACCCTAACCTAACCTACAAGAAAGAGACAAGAAAACGTAAATAAAATGAATATTTCAAAAATTGACACTCAGAACTTTGAACTTTTACAATCTTTCGACAGTTTAGAATTTCGCGAGTTAGATTATAATCTAACGGTTTTTACAATCTTACGGTGACATATACACAAGGGATGAGCCAAAGACAATACAGATTATATTCCCTTTAAGCACGGTACGCATTATTTGTTCCCGAATAGTCGTAATATCCATACAGGTGGAGTATGGATATACTCTATTGGCTATAATTGCTAGACAACTCCGCGGGTGCAACTATAACTGAAAATAAGATTAATTAATTAATTAAACAACTAGGTACATTACTTACAGTCGAATTATGACATCCGAATGTATAACACTGCACAATACAGAGAATAACATATTCTTTTCTTTTACAATCTAAGTAAGTAAGTTCATCGGGCGACTTCTTTTCTTTTTTTTGTGTTTTTTTTTTTGTATTTTTCAAAACTGTAATAACAATTTACTCAATCTTCGATCGGTCAATAATGACTCCAGCTTTTGATGATCCTTAAAAATTAGCAAACAAACCCGACATTTGTACATTTTTCAAAATTTTGAAAAAAGTTACCAGCTTATTTTCAAAATTCAAACGCTCACACGTGTCTCGATAAGTTCCTCAACTCTTGGTACTATTCTCATCTCGATCCTCCCAAAATCCTCGTAGCTATGGCCAAAAACATGTCTCAGGCGATTTGCATCTGACAACCATTTTCATTTGGTAATAAGTTGCTTAAGACAAATAACAGCTGTTCTTTATCGACGAGCATATGCAAAATCCATGCAAAAATCACATCGGACAAATTTACCAATTGAAGAACAAACTGACAAATAAGCACACTTTAGCATGAATAATATCAAAGAAGGATTTATCTGTCTCAGCGTGCATCGCAAAAATATTGCAATAATCACCTGATAACTCTAACCTTTCCTAGAATTTTGTAAAAATTAGCTATAATTGTCAATAATAGAAATAAGTTGTAAAATAATATGTTATCTAGATATAGTTAGTATATTTGTAGTAACATAATAAGTAAATGTAATTAATTGTAGGAACATACATTGTTTTTAGCTGTAAGCATAAAAATGTTGTTAAAAATAGGATAAGAAAATTGTAAATAAAAATCCCATCAAAAACATAAATGTAAAATGAGAGCCAAGTTCAAAATTGTGATATATATGCCTTGGTTGTTGACTTCAGCGACAAAAGAAGTGAGATCTAAATGGGTGCCAAGTTCAATAGTCAGTCCTGCAATTTATATATCCCATCAAAAACATAAATGTGAAATGAGAGCCAAGTGCAAAATTGTGATATATATGCCTTGGTTGTTGACTTCAGCGACAAAAGAAGTGAGATCTAAATGGGTGCCAAGTTCAATGGTCAGTCCTGAAATTTATTTATAACAACATATAATATTTTATAACAACTTAAAATATCATTTCTTCTTATAACGTAGTATAAAATGTTGAAGACTAAGGCTTTGGCTTGGCTAGTTTTCATATACGAATTATAGCGTTCACAAGTTGTAAAGCTGTAAGTTCTTATTTTATTCTTCCGAAAATTTGGCTTGCTGGTAGAAACTGTACTTTTAGGTACCTACTTAATAATAATTCGTATATGGAAACTAGCCAAGCCAAAGCCTTAGTCTTCAACATTTTATACTAAGTTATAAGAAGAAATGATATTTTAAGTTGTTATAAAATATTATATGTTGTTATAAATAAATTTCAGGACTGACCATTGAACTTGGCACCCATTTAGATCTCACTTCTTTTGTCGCTGAAGTCAACAACCAAGGCATATATATCACAATTTTGCACTTGGCTCTCATTTCACATTTATGTTTTTGATGGGATATATAAATTGCAGGACTGACTATTGAACTTGGCACCCATTTAGATCTCACTTCTTTTGTCGCTGAAGTCAACAACCAAGGCATATATATCACAATTTTGAACTTGGCTCTCATTTTACATTTATGTTTTTGATGGGATATCATTACTTTTTGTACAGAAATTATTGAACTCAATCTCAAACTCAAAACATATTTATTCAAAATATGTACCTACAAAGTACACCTTCTGAACGTCATGCTTACAGAGCATAAGAGGTGATGGTGATAATTAACTACGATATCTTAAAACTAAAGCTACGAGGGTTCCAAACGTGCCCTGGTCTGAGAAGAGCCCGCAATAAACTCCGCTTTTTTTTTATTATCACCATCTCACAAATATTTGAAATTATATATATGTACTTATAATATAACATTTCAGCCGTTGTAACAATTCATACCCATGCCTTGCTATCATTCAAATAATCCTTTACACTGTAATAGGACTTTTCTATTAATTTAGTTTACGTTTTACATTAGTAGGTACTTATTATTTGGTGTAAGGTCAGTGTGTCACCCACCAGTAATTCTATTGTACGACTCATTGTACAAGATAATTAAAGACGAGAATTCTCAAGAAAAATATATAGTGTACCTGGAGTTACACTGACATTGACAGATTACATCTATGGTCAGACTACCTCTACAGCACATTTCTACATCTCATCAATTTTGATTGCAAAAGTTCAAAATCAAAAGTTTTTAGTGAAACATTGAAAACAAGCACGGTAAACAGTCGATATCACTAAAACCACTATAAACAATGAATACAAATCACAATGACTGACAGCTTGAACTGACGACTTCAAATACGTTTCTTCTTCTTTTCTGTCAATGACGTTTCGTTGCACAAAATGCATGAATACGAAGGTAAGGTTTTAATGCAACTATATTATTATTCATTATTATTTACATTAAAATAATAATTATGTGTCATTTTCAATAGTTAAGGAGTTACTACCACCGCTTAAAGCAGTATTGTTTCAAACTAACGGTTGAATGTCACGTACTTTGACGTCCTTAAAATAATGATTATAACACTACAACATAAACGTCAACAATATTAAAATAATACGGCTTTAAGCAATGGTAGCATGCCTCGTGTCAGAGTTTTGATCTATCCTTTGATCATAAAAATGACGATTTTTGTACGTTTATATCTAAATAACCATTTGAGGTGTGCTTATGAAATTTGGAGCACATATGTATCTCACGGGTCTCAATATATGCGCCAAATTTGACATGTTTATGTGAAATAGTTTTTGAGTTATGAGGGGGTCAAAAGTGGCTCCAAATGGTTCGTGTAATATTACACACGGTGCTGCTCGCCAGTTTTTTTGAACTTTGGCTGGACACGCTTCCGCGTGTCTTGATAAAAGCTTGTTACCCCAACCCCAGTCACATCCCCTGTCAATCCTAAAGTAGTATAGTTAAAGTAGATGGGAATTTACCCACAGTGTGCAAGTAGATGGATGAAAGAAAGAAACGGTATAAAGAATGTAAGTGCGAGAGGCATAAATGATAGAACTAGAATGAAAGAGTAAGTAAAGAGTAACTAAAACTGTAAATAAAGTCTCCTTACCCCATGTTGGAGGTATCGTGACGATGAAAATACTCCTGATGGAAAAGATCAGATCGAAGAGAAGACGGACAGTAAGCTTAAAAATCAAATGACCCGAGATGATCTCTTGAGGGCAGAGCTTGGTGAATTCGGCTGGTTCCAGTTGCGATATGCTCTCATCGTAATAATACCGATCATGTTTTCTGCTGTTAGAAACGATTACATTCTATCCACTGCACCAATACCACACAGGTGAGATTATATTATTACAAGCTTTAGATGCAATTGAATAATATCAATAATATTTAATGCTATATAACTCATAAAAAAATTTTACGATAGTGTTTTTTTTACAAAACTTTAGGGAAGCTCCGGATATTCCTGAATTTAAAATTTTCTGTACCACTAAATAATGTTTCATGTGATTTGTCAATGTTTAAACATTGACATATTTTATGAAAACTTAATTTCAGGTGTCGAGTTCCAGAATGTGGTAAAAATAGCAAGTTGCATTTTTATGATCCTAATTGGATTTTGAACGCAGTACCGGAGTCAGAGTCAGGCTTTTCGAGCTGTAGTAGATATGCTCCTACTGATTCTGGAATCAATGGTTCGCTGGACTATTGCCCTGCTAGTCTTTTAACCAGGCAAACATCGTCAGTTGCAAAGATTATGTGTATGCAAACGAGTATGGTTTTGTATATGATGTAGGTAAAGATAAAAATCTTCTTAACAATATTATCTAAATTATTGTAAAAACTTTTACCTTTTCGGAGATTTCTTGCAAGTTTAAGGACCTTTATTCATTTGAGCATAGGTAGAAATTGGACATTTTTATTAAACTTGTGCTTTTTGTAATTATATGTTACACTTAGTTTGACGAACTATACTTCAAAATGACGTCTCTAAAATCCATATCCATACTATCCTTAAATATACTAATATTATAAATTAATAATTATGTAATTGTTATTATATGTTTCTATTTATTTCTTGTGTGCAATAAAGAATACAATAATAATAATAATAATACATATTTAAATTCATGTAATACTAATTATTAAATATTTGCTCCCGCGGAAGTTTGAAATACCTGGCCTTTTTCTGTGTATATGCCACCGTAAGATTGTAAAAACCGTTAGATTATAATCTAACTCACGAAATTGCAAATTGTCGAAAGATTATAATGAATGAACTACAAGTTTAATTCGCTATAATCCGCTACAGTAGACGGCACTGTGTGGTACAGTGCGTGTCTTTCACCTGCAACATGCGACACCCACCACCCAGCAATTCGCACAGGCACAACACCACACCACACAAATCCTCCAAATCACTCTCAACGTACGTTTCACTCCGACACCGGAGCATCCTCAGGAGATGTTGACTCGACAATGCACGATTGTGAAGTATCTTTTATGGTAGATTGTTATCTGTTAGATATATTATCCCGATAGAACCTAAGTGACTCCTGATCACTACCTGATTATATATCGAACCCTAAACTAATCTACACGAAAGAGACAAGAAAACGTAAATACAATGAATATTTAAAAAATTGTCACTCCTTACATTGAACGGTTCACAATCTATCGACATTACAATCTAACGGTTTTTGCAATCTTACGGTGACATATACACACATAAGCAGAAACCTCTGTGAAAATTTTCAGCTTTCTAGGTACAATGGTTTGAATGGGCGATGTTTTCGTATTTGACTATCAAAGCTCTTTCCTTTTTTAGTTTGACCTCGCATGCAATGAATGGCTTCGTGCTCTGGCAGGTTCAGTAGGCAATATTGTTTTTTTTTTTATACTTTCCCTGTAACATGATTAGAGACTGTGGGTGCTTTCTGTTTGTCGACTCGTACATACTAGTTCTCGATCGTATGCCGCTCCTACTTTCATTCTTCATACTAAATCTTTCATTCATGCATCATCTTTCACACTATGGGTGGGTTCCCTTTCTATTTACTTATTATCTTATTGGTTTTCTTTATTTTAAATTTTATTAAACACTTTTACATATAATACAAAAGACAGTTATATAATGCTTAGAACTAATTACATTAAAAAAAAATTATACACAAGATTAATAATTATACAATATATTATTGGTAATTGTTATCTATTTATTTATTAACAATGCCTATCCTAATTACATACTTATTTTTCTGTGATGGTTAAAATATAAAACTATATCTTTCCAACATATCTTACTTACTATTTCTTTTATTTTCTTTTATACATATATATTTACAAAATTCTAGGAATACGCCCTATTTTTAATATCAGCTATGTTTTGAGTTGATAACTTAATACCCATTTGGTGCTCCACTTTTGCTCGATCGTATCGGTGGACAGGACTGTCAAGTAAAAGATGGAAAACTGACTCAGACTCCCCGGAGTCGCAGACGCACGACGGACTCTCCTTGCACTTGAAGCGATGCAAGTACTCGGAGAATCCGCCATGCTCCGTCAACACCTGGGTAACGAATCTGTCCACCTCCATTTTGCCGATGATTCGGTAGGCCGCCACCGCATCAGGAAAAAAAAACCTGGCGACTGGTGGTTATTAGTAGGCTTGCCTCTTACTGGATTTATCTCTGACCGTTTTGGTCGCAAGGTGGCATTGGTGTTCAATATATTCTCTTTGAGCTTGGTTGGAGTGATCCGAACTTTCTCTGTTAATAACACCATGTACATGTTGTTGCAACTAGCTCAGACTGTATTTGGATCAAGTGTGTATACCACAGTCATAGTTCTAGGTAATACAATTTTCACTAAAACATTATCAACAATCTTTTTCACTAAAAATAATATATTTTCATTATTTTCAGCCACAGAGCTTGTTGGCCCGAAATATCGCTCCGTTGGTGTAACATTTATGTCAGTGTACTCGCTGGGACAAGTTATGATTGGCGAAGTGTATTGGATTCTTCGAGACTGGCGTTATTCTTCTTAAGCTCTTTGTATCCCTTTATTCTTCTTAAGCTCTTTGTATCCCTTGCTTATTCATGATTGTTTATTACTGGCTCTTGTCTGAATGTATTCGTTGCTTTATTGGGGCATTTGTAATTCATACAGCAGGCAGAAAAGTCGCACTATCGGCAGGATTTCTCTTCAGCGCTTTATGTAACTTACTCTTCGTCGTAATACCCAATGGTAAGGATAATAATAGTTCAAACACTTTTTCACATGTCATTTATATTTCAACTAGCTCATGCCCGCGACTCTCGTCCGCGTGGTTTAAGTTTTTTTCCCCACAGGCACTCCTTAATTTCTCCTCCTTAATTTAATTAGTCGACTGTCTGCAGCATCAATCTGAGGCAGCGCCTCGTTTAGCCAATAAATATAAATTTTAAGATTCAAGGAACCAAGGTTGGCTTTAATCTTGGTTGGTACCTTGGTTCCATGACATTAACTAAAAATAGCTGTCATTTTAAAAAAAACTAGTTTTGCCTCTTTCCGCAGGAAGTATGATGAAAGTATTAGCATTATTGTTAACGCTGTCATTTTAGTTTAGTTAAGAGATTGCGTATAACAGAATCGTCGCCATTTTTACTTATATTAGGTATAATTAGCATAAATATTATGGATAGTATATCGTAGCTCAAATTAATTTAATTAGCATCTAATAGGTTATATTGTGTTCTTTTTTAACGGTTAAAGATTTACACATTGCCGATAGAAATGAAAACTGAATCCATTCAATTTTACTTGTGAAGATATACACAGTACTAATGTTGCACAATACGTCACCTGTACCTATAGCTACACTGCTATTACCATGGAAACAGAAACAGGGTCACAAACAAAAATTATCGCAAAAAGTCCTAATTTGCATAGACATAAAAATTTGAGTTTCTGAAAATATTATTTTTTAAGACGTTCTGTCATCAGAGAAAACGTAAGAATAACCTGTCAATTCCATTTTTTTTAAGTAATTAAAATATAAACCTTCAAACTAAGGCATTAAAGTTTAATTACGAATGCAGTGTATTTATATTTAAAACAGTTTGTCTTCGTAATAACGTAAAGTGTCGGTGACGCGAATCCACAAGTTTACCCCCTACCAAAAAGTGCTCAACGAATTGAATTTCATTTTAAGGATAATAGTGCTTGTAACTATACGTACCTCTCAGTTAATAAAATAATATAAAATATATTTATATTTGATAGTATAAATTATAAAATAATAATAAAAATATATTAAATTAATAATAAAATAAAAATAGTATAATCGACCTAGATGAGGAACGATCTTGCATGTCACCAGAGCGATTTCCGTCAATCGGACCGATCGCCAGGGGACGAAGCGAGTAGACGACGCGACGCAAGTAATAATGCGTTGCTGTAGTAGTGAGCGCGGTGTGGTTGTCTTGGCCGCCAAAGCGCACACTATGTCAGGGTCTTCGCCTCATGATGGCGCGATTGGGAAGCAATTCATAGAATTTTAATATTTTATTATGTGCAATTAATGAAGCATTTCGAACGCATTACATCGTTGGATGCTGTCTAATGTAGGGAGCCTTGGACTATGAGCCTCGTGAACCTGTCTTGGAGAGTATCCGATGATACTTGATCTACCTATGGTGGATCTATATACATACTTAAAATACCACATACTTATACGTATTATAATCACATATCAACCACTATCGCAGGTTGAGTTGGGCACTGTTGAATATAAGCTACTCGCTTCGGCGATGCCTCAGCACGGCTGGTTCTGCCTAGATGTCTACCTAGTTGGACGTTAAGAAGGGACTGGTTTGTTGTTGTACCAGAGAGCTTGCTTTCTGTGCGCAGTGCACTTCATGTGCACTTCTATGTTCTACAGTATGTCTGATTTTACCTTGCGATCTACTTAATGACGACTTATGCATACCATATGTAAATTTACGACGTTCGCTACGTTCGAACAATAACCAATCATGGTTGATAGGACACTGTTTATTAATATCACTACCTATCTCACGCTCAAACAATGTTCTACTACCCATGGAGGTTTCCGCGCTGCATTTTATCTAACCATACTATTACTGAAGGTTGCATCACGCCTGTAGACTCTGTTTCGTTGCGGCGGACTATCCTGCAGAGCGCCTGGTGCATCCTTGAAACCTATTACAGGTATATGTGGGAGTACACCACTCTAAAAATGTAATTATCCAGCTATATGCTGACATAGTGGAACGCACCACTATAAAGTATGCCGCCATACGTTGCGCTATTTCCGCGGTTGATGTCCTAGTGGTTAAAGGGGGGGGGGCTGTTGACTTTTGGTATTCTATGAGACTTATTAGTCCACGCATTAGTATGCCTCATGGGATACCAAGGGAGGGAAGAAGCCTACCGTTGGTGGCGGGGCGGAGCCAGCCAGCCATCATTTATTTTTTAGAAAAGTAAATGATGCCATTCTTAGCATCTTCCTTATTTTATAAAAGGGAGATGCTACCACTAGGATTAGTTCGTTTCACGGTGACCTTATGGAACAACATTTATGTTGTTAAATAAGATAGAAATCTTAACCCTGGGTTAAAACTTATAGTATAATACAAAATATCTCACTCTTATGGTCAAAGCATAAATGGCTCGAAGTATGATATGATCCTTTAATGATCCTATATAATAATGACTGGCTCACTTAGTGTATGTGCTAAAGAAGTAAGGTTCTTAGAATGAGCAAAGCGCAGTATACTTGAACTGGAGCATGGCAGTATTGAATCAATACAACACGCGTGTAAAACGCGTGTCATTGTTTAGAGATGAATCAATACTCGAACACGCGGGTAAATCGCGTGTCATTGTTTAGAGATGAATCAATACTCGAACACGCGGGTAAATCGCGTGTCATTGTTTAGAGATGAATCAATACTCGAACACGCGGGTAAATCGCGTGTCATTGTTTAGACATGAATCAATACTCGATCGCGCATATTATTATAATTCATATAACCTTGAACTGAATTTGTACATTGAAATTAATCAATACTTGAACGCGTTTTATAGATTTTTATAACTCGAACGCGCTTCTAAAGCCAGTCATAAGTAAACTAAATTTCATCTAAATTAGTATATAATCAAGTCGTTGGGTTGAATGGACTCAAGGCTTCCGAAACTCTAAAAGATCGTGGTTTATTATGGACACAACAATATATGAGGGTCTTACTGCTAGATGATTCACGTGCCATTCTAAAGAAATATTGAATTTTATTGAAAGAGTAATGTGTAGATTCTTAGGGACCCCGGCAGGTTAGTTACATGCTCTGACGGGCAACTATTGACTTATTACAAGGTATTAATTAACTCAACTCAACTCAAAACATCTTTATTCAAAAAAAGGAACCTACAAAGTACACCTTCTGAACGCCATGTTTACAAAGAATAAGACTTGATGGTGATAATTAACCGGTATCTTAAAACGAAAGCTACGAGGGTTCCAAACGCGCCCTGGTCTGGGAAGAGCCATAACAAACTCAGCCGAACTCTTTTATTATTATCACCATCTCACAAATATAGGAAATTACTTAATTTTTTACAATTATTCGCTGTAACATACCCATGGCTGTCTATCATTCAAATAATCCTTTACAATAAGACTTTTCAATTAAATTATGCTTTACAAAAACTTTTAACTGCCTCGTTGGTCTAGCGGTTAGCGTAGTCGACTGCGGATCACGAGGTCCTGGGTTCGATTCCCGGTCGGGCATAAAAATTGTTAGGTATTGGGTTTTTTCAATTATGAAATTCTCAGTGCCAGCCCGGAGTTGGAAGTTGGCGGTGTTTCACCCCCGTGCCTCGGAGAGCACGTTAAGCCGTCGGTCCCGGTTATTATCACTAACATGATAATAGTCGTTAAAGGCCACCAACTCGCATTGGAGCAGCGTGGTGGGTCTAAGCTCCTAATTCCTATGAGAGTGGAGGCCTGTGCCCAGCAGTGGGACGTTAATAGGCTGTAGTGGTTACAAAAACTTTTTAACGTTTGTGAGATCCTGCGAAAAGACAGCAATCTTGTATCAATCACTTAACAGTATTATTTTTAACTACAAATTGTTTTTAATTTTAGTTTACAAGAGTAAAATGTCGTTGAAATTTTCGTTTTATTTTATTTCTGCCACCCTATACAAAATAACATATTAAATCTATTCTTTTATAAAAACCCTATAAATCCCACGACTGCATAATGTCTATTAGTAAATCTATACTTCTATACTATTATTATAAATACGATAGTTTGGATGGATGGATATTTGTTACTCAATCACGCCAGAACGGCTGAACGTCGGATGTGGAGGAAAGATAGATTATCTGTAATAAGACATACTTTTTATCCCGGAAAAAGAAAGAGTTTCTGTGGAAACTAAAACCCTCAATCCACGCAGATGAAGTTGCGGATATCAGCTATTTAAAAATAAAATATAAACAGGCAAAAAGACACAGAAAATAGTTTCAGTTAAAATTAATGAACAGCTCCCGATGTTGATAAATAATGATAAGGTCTCGGGGTAACGGACGAGACGAAAGATGGCCGTTCGTATTAGTAAGATGAACCGCGAATATTGAGTTGTTGTGCGCGCAACTGATAGTGAGGACCTTAATAAACATTAAAATAATAAAACTAAATGATCGAAGAAAAGAAGAATAATGTGGAAACACAATTACCTGCCAAAACAAATACATATAGTGATAAGACAGCAGAAGATGCTAAGGAACCACTGGATCTTGATGATGTGTTGACCAATGAGTTGGGGCAGTTTGGTTGGTTCCAATTAAGGAACATACTTCTCGTTGCAGTACCTATTGTAATGGCTACTTTCACCAATGAATACGTGTTCTCAGCAGCTGATACTCCTCACAGGTAATCCTTAGTTAAATTATCATTTTTATTTTCAAATGCCATCACAAAAAATATTTCTCCGTTATATTATAAAACCGCACTGGAGCAGGGGTTCTGAACTGGTTAAACGAAACTAATAAAAATTAATTTAACGAATTAAAAAATACGACTGCTCTGCCATATTATTTTTGGAGTTTACCTCCATAAAAAGCGATTTGCATATATAGCCTTTGGAATCTTAATCACATTTTTTATTAAATGATATTTTTTTGTGAATCACTAAATATTGAACTATAGTGTTATATATTTTTGGAATCTACTCATCATTTTCTAGATGATGATTATATGGTTAATCTTATTTTCGTTTTTTTTTTCAATTTTGGTCTTTAATGCGGGACCATGGTCACCCCATCAATTTTTTTTTAAATTCTAGTAGTCTATGTCACCCGGAATAAGCTAGGGATTCTAACAATACCTCATTTAATCATTTATATCCTTTATTTTTCTAGGTGTCGAATCCCTGAATGCGGTGAGTTCGATAAATTGCATAAATATGACCCGGAATGGATCATCAACGCAATACCAACGACTGGAAGAAGACTTGCCAGTTGTCAGAGATACGCCCCAGATGCGGAAAGTAACGGAACCTTGAGTTTTTGCCCTTCCACCCTATTTAATCATTTAAAGACCATTGCATGTGAAGGATTTGTATATTTCAATAACAACACAGTTGTATACGAAGTAAGTATCAACAGTATGGGTTTTAAAAGTAAGTAGTATGGGTTATATATAGCTAATGCCCGCATAGTAACTAGATAATGTCTTCGTGGATCGAGGTTTTTTGGTTCCCGCGGGAACTTCTTCATTTTCCGGGATATAAAGTAGCCTATGTGCTAATCCATCTATGTCTATCCCAAATTTTAGCCAGATCCGTTCAGCCGTTGGGGTGTGATTGAGTACACATCCATACATCTATCCAAACTTTCGCATTTATAATATTAGTAAGAAGTAGGAAGATTTATTTGCCAAATCTTTAATTTTATTCTATTTTTTTAGTTTGATCTCGCATGTCAAGACTGGCTCCGAGCTCTAGCAGGAACTTTAAATAGTATAGGTACATTGTTGGCATTACCTATAACTGGCTACATTTCGGATCGCTTCGGCCGAAAGTTTGCACTTGTCATCAGTGTCCTCAACCTGGGCATCATTGGCCTCATCCGAGCGTTCTCCGTCAACTACACAATGTACCTGATACTCCAAATACTTCAGACAACTCTTGGGGCCGGTGCTTACAGTACAGCTTACATTTTTGGTAAATATCACCAATACTAAATTTTTTTTAAATGTTATGATACCATAATTGCTTATTTTAGTTACAGAGTTGGTTGGCCCAAAGTATCGTGTCGTCACAAGTGCTACGTCATCATCATTATTTGGACTCGGCCAGTTGATTCTTGAAGGCGTTGCCTGGTTGATGCCAAATTGGCGTTCAATGCTCATGGCTTTACATATACCTTGCTTGCTGATAATATCGTATTACTGGTTGCTCTCTGAAAGTGTACGATGGCTTCTTTCGAAAAATAAGTACTCCGAAGCTAAAGAAGTACTGCAGACTGTTGCAAGATTAAACAAATCAAATATCAGTGATAAATCCTTGAATGCTCTGTTAAAATCATCGGAAAATACAGTAAGTGCACCTGAAGTAAGTTCGTTTTCATATCTAATTAATTTTAGTTTACTATTACTTTTAATTAATCAATACTATCCATACTTATATTATAATAAAAGGCGAAAGTCAGAAACACTCGCACTTTCTGTCTGTCTGTCCTTCTGTCGTTCTGTCTGTACGTCTGCTACGCTTTCGCGGCCAACCTGTTCAACGAATTTAGATGAAATTTGGTACAGGATAGGTTGTATCCCGTGGGAGAACATAAGCTACTTTTTATCCCGGAAAATTTATGTTTCCGTTTGAATCAAAATCCTCAAACAACAAGGTCTAAAACAAATAAAAGGAATTCGATTTTTTTTAATTTTCTTAATAATTATGAATGATGAAAACATTTTTCGCTTACAGTCTAATTGCCCTGGATTAGTGCATTCTATATTGAGATCGCCAGTTTTACTGAGAAGAGTATGCACAACGCCCATCTGGTGGGTCACTGCCGTCTTCGTCTACTACGGAGTATCAATCAATTCTACTGGTCTCTCTAATACCGTGAACAAATATTTGAACGATAATATATTGAAATGTGGCATTGAAATATCTGGATTTTACACAGCAGTCTTAGTTCTGGATAGATTTGGTAGAAAGGCAACCATATCATCTTGTTATTTCATCTGTGCTATATGCAATATTGCCTTTGTGTTTATTCCAAGTGGTATGTACAAAACTAACATACTTAATAACTAGATGATTCCCGCGATTTTGTTCGCGTGGATTAAGACTTTGAAAAATCGCATTAGAGCTCTGTGATAACTTGCTTTTCTGGGATAAAAAGTAGTGTATATCCTTCTCCGAAATGCAACCTACTTTCTTACCAATAAAAAGATGGAAAGTGTAGCAGACAGACGTAATTTATAATATTTACAAATTTTCACATTTATTTTGGATATGATAAAATTCTTTATTACAATAGGAAATTTACTTAACAAAAACCTGAAATCTGTGCGCCTATTACATGTTTCTTAATTAAACGTAGGTTAGGTAATGATTAAGACAGTTAAAGTATTATATTTATTACAAAGGTCGTACATATTATCATTGTAATTAAACACATTTCTTAGCATTTTAGATAAAAAGAACAAGCGATATATTTGTGACGTAAACGTGTATATTCGTGATAATTATCTGTAAAAATGGTCTAAGCTTGCAATTACGATAAAATTACTTTAATTGTTAATGGTTTTACTGTTCCCCTGTGTATAAAACACTAGTTATAACATAATATGATTTACTCATACTTTTTGTACACGTTATTTACAGTTTATTTGAACTCTTATTTATTATAAATGGGAATTTATGTTAAAACTTAGTTTGTTAATAAATATTAACTTTAGGTCTATGAAAATTACGTTATTTAATAACGGTGCTACATTTTTTTTCAGTAATGCTCGATTTTCGACGGCTTATATACTTGTTGGGAACGTTCAGCGTTTCGACTGCGATGACATCTCTCTATTTGTTTACATCAGAATTATATCCAACAGAATTCAGGCATACGTTACTGGCTTTTTCGTCCATGGTTGGTCGTATAGGATCTATCACAGCACCCCTAACACTATTGCTTGTGAGTGCAACATCAGTAAGAGTTAAAATAATTATAATCCGCCGGTAAAATATTTACATACTTTCATATTTCAGAAAGACTATTGGCACGGCATCCCATCGTTCATGTTCGCTGGTATGGCCATACTTTCAGCACTGTTGGTATTCACACAACCAGAGACGCTAGGCTTGAAGCTGCCAGACACTTTAGCTGAAGCTGAAGCTATTGGAAAACCAAAATTAATTGACAGAGATTCTGTAAAAATGGATGAATTATGAAATAGACTGAAATAACATAGTTATGAACAGTGTATTTTATTACCTACTCATTGCTATTCTATAAAGCTTCATTGTAATTTGTAACTATATCTGTGATTATGAATAAGCCTTATTTTATGTAAAAAAAAACTGTAACATATTAAAGCCTAATAATCTTCATAATAGAGTCGTAATTTCTTTAAAAGAGATACGTATGATATTTTTGAAAATATCTTATAATAGCTACTGAAAATAAACTTGAGAAGAATGATTTGAAGAAGGCAAAATTTTCTTCTTTTTTTATCTTTACGGCTCTTTATACTATAAAGAGCCGTAAAGATAAAAAAAGAAGAAAATTTTGCCTATAAAAATAATTTATTGCCTTGCCTTTATAAATATAAAGTTTATACCCACTGCTGTTTTTGGACTGCAATAATTCCACCAATAATTAATATTTTAGAAGATTGACATTATTATTGACAGAATACGTTAATAAATTTAGCAACTACCTTGTGAGTCTTGTTTTATACAATCTTTGCCAAGCTCATCCTTGGAACGGTCAATCAATTTAGGTACACTGGTCACGTATTGACGTCCGAAACTTAAAAAACATGATGGTGATAATTAATTACGGTATATCAAAATATAACGAGACAGTTTTAATATTATATTAATTTACTACTCTTATGCGACTGAAAAATCCTGATTTTAGCTTCACTAAGATGCTTATCAAGTAATAACTTTACAGCAGTTTCAGATGTGGTACAATCCATGGACCTTAATTATAACGGTATATATACAGGTGCAGTATGACGATCAAAAATATAATATCTGATTTGGTGACATCCACGCTCTATTGACTGTAATTGTAACAACAAATGATAATAATATAAATTAATGCAGTTTTCCGTAATCACTCTACATACTGGCTTCATTGACTATATGATTATTCTGTCTGTATGTTATTATCATGATTTGATACAATACGATACTAGCTGATGGCCGTGTCTTCGTCCTTAATTTTCCGGGATCAAAAGTAGCCTATGCCACTCTCCAGGGCCTGAACTATACCCATGCAAAAAATCACGTTCTCAAAAAAATCTGTTCCGGCGTGATTGAAAGACAAACATACAAAAAAATATTTATAATATTAGTATGAATATGATTGTCTGACTATATATGGTATATCACGATATTTGAATATTGTACAACGTGATTTAACCCGCCTCGACATCACTCGGGTTTAATTTTGGAAAATCTTTTGTTACTTGGGTTACATTCACCTTTCTCCGTACATAATTTAAATACAAAACCTAATATAATCATAGGACTGTATTATGTTGTTATCTGCTCTTATGTGGATCTTGTATCTAAAGAATACATCTTTATTGATAAAACTGTACAGTTCCGAGCCGAGTGAGAGCTTGAATGGTTCCGTTTAATCAATACAAATATTATAGATGCAAAAGTTTTGATGGGTAGATGGATATTATATGTTTGTAACTCAATCACATCAGAACGGCTTAACGGATCTAGATAACATTTGGAGCAGAGAAAGATTATAGTCAGGAATAACACAGGGTACTTTTTATCCCAGAAAATTGAAAGAGTTCCCATGCAGACGAAGTCGCAGGCTAGCGATAATGATACTAGATCAGCTAGTAAAATAATACATTATCGCTCTGTGAAAAGTTATGGAAAGATTTTATTAATATTTTTATACCATTCACTGGCTGACCGTTGCACGTCAGTTCCGGTTTAGACAGATAGAGGGAGAGACAAAAAAATAATTGTGGCCTCAGTATCTACATCTGAGCCTCCTTATTTGAAACATAAAGGCCCATTTCCACAAGGACACTTAAATTTTTGAATGCTGTCACTTTCAGCATTTCATTGATGTAGAATTTTACTACCTAAAAAAATAAAAAACACGACTGCCCTGCCAAAAAACGAACTAAAAAGTTAAAAACAATAAATTATATTTTTTTTGTGAATCAATGGATATTGAGCTATAGTGTAATATATTTTTGGAATCTACTCATCATTTTCTATATTATTTATAGTTAAACTATTTTCGTATTTGTTTTTTCAAATTTAGTCTTTAATGCGGGACCATGGTCACCCCATCAAGTTTTTTTCAATTTTACTAGCCTATATCACCCAGAATAAGCTAGGGATTCTAACTATACCTCAGTTATCAAAATCGGTTCAGGCGTTTGGAAGTTATGGTGGAATATACAAAGTCATATACATACATACATACATGAACCCTGAAAACAATATACTAATTTTTTCAGTAAGTCTAAATGACCTTGTGCATGTGGACCTAAGATAGCTGTACCTAACCTGTGCTAAGATAAGAGAGAGATTAGATTATTAATTAAAGAAGGTGATGCCTGCGACTTCGTCCGCATGCGTAAAGGCTTTAAAAATCCCTCGGGAACTCCTGAAAAGAAAGAAAAGTCAAAACATAAATTCATACTTCACCCACACAGCATCACCAATTCACCAATCAGCACAACAAAAACATTCACAAATTTTATTCTCACCACTTGATGCCTGGTCTTCTTCCACCTCCCGGTATTCCAGGTCTTTACTGCCACATACCTGCAAAGTATGGAAACAGTTTCCATCTTCTGTGTTCCCTCATGATTACCTCTAGTGCTGCAAATGTAAATGGGCGGAGGTAATAACTAAACATTTACCACTCAGGTGACCCGCCTGCTCGTTTGTACATTAAAAAAAACACAGATTTCGCAGTCCCCGCAAGAATCGGAGCATTGAACAAGAATTTACGAAAAAAAAACAAATTATTATTTTATTTTGAATAAAACACTACAAGTTGAATAATAAGAATTTTAAAAAAAAAAGCTTATTATACTGTTGAAGATTACGTAAACGACAAAAAAGCGTGGATTTGGCTCCCTGCAGCAATGTTAAGGACAGTTGTTACTAATGTATCTATACATTAATAAAATTGTACATAATTTTTTTTCCAAAGAGCAACCGCCGAGTTTCTTGCTGGTTATTCTGGTTCGGAATAAACCATTGGTAGATTTACTTGACGATTCAAAAGCACTTGTAAAAGTTAATTTGAATTTAGTTCCCTAAAATTACTCAACTACATTACTTACAGTCGAATTAAGACATATTAATGTATAACACTGCACAACACAGAGAATAACATATTCTTTTCTTTTACAATCTAAGTAAGTAAATTCATCGGGCGACTTCTTTTGCTTTTTTTTGTGTTTTTTTTGTATTCTTCAAAACTGTAATAACAATTTACTCTATCTTCGACCGGTCACTCCAGCTTTTCATGATTCATAAAAAAATAAAAATCTCATTTCAAAAATTTCTTCTTCTTCTCAGTCGTGCACTCTTGACAGAGTGGTCGTGGCTGCTGGGATGATTCAGGTACACTCGTCATCGGTCATATTCTTCAAATTTGGCCGCACCGCCTCCCGCGCGATTCTCCTCCACTTGTCTCGGTTGGTAGCGTTTCGGGAACATTCCACCACAGTCGTCTGGGTTACAGTTTTTATTAGATCTGTCCATCGTGTAGGAGAACGTCCTCTGGCTCGCTTCCCTTCCACATGACCTTGTACCACCAGACGCTCAATTGACCCTTCATTTCTGGTGATGTGGCCAAAGAACTTCAGAATTCGCAATTGCACAGTCGACGAGAGCCTTTCTTTTATCTTAAGTTCTTTTATGATGGAATTATTTGTGCGAAAGGCTGTCCAGGGTATCTTTAAAAGGCGCCTCCAGCACCACATCTCCAAGGCATCAATTTTACGTCGGTCTTGTAGTCTAAGCGACCATGTTTCAGCTCCGTAGAGAAAGATTGGGAAAACCAGACACCTCATAAGCCGAACCTTAGTGGTTTTGGTGATCTTCCTGTTCTTCCAAATCTTATTGAGCTTCTCTACCGCAGACCTAGTTATGGCACATCGCCGACGTATTTCCAACTCACAGCCCCCCGTATTAGAGATGGTAGAACCAAGATAGATGTAAGTTTGCACCACCTCGCAATTGGCGATATTTTGAATTTCTGGCCTATTATGATGAGCCCGATCTACTATCATCATCTTGGTCTTATCCCTGTTGATGGTTAGTCCAAACTCAAGACTAGTTGTCTCCAGACGCTCTAGTAGGTCTTGATTCTAGTTCGTCCACTCGTACTGCTGATGTACCATCCACGTACAATCTCTGTACAAGATATATGAGATGCTGAGGTACACCCATTTGAGATAATATTTGCCAGAGTTTTATCCATTTAACCGTATCAAATGCTTTCCTAAAATCAACAAAACAAATGTATAGAGGGTTGTTAAATTCTCTAGCTTTCTCTATGACTTGGCGGATCACAAGTATTTGTTCTCGTGTACCTCTTCCTTTGACGAAACCAGCTTGTTCCGGTGCGATTTGGCGCGACAAGTAAGCTTGAAGTCTTGTATTTATTATGTGAAGCAGTACCTTACTCGCATGTGATATGAGAGAAATCAGTCTGTAGTTGTTGCATTTCTTCGTTGATCCCTTTTTATGCAATGGAATGAATATGGAATGTGCCCATTCTGCTGGCCAAAGACCAGTTTCCCAAATTTTGCAACATATGGTGTGTAAGACATCAACACCTGATTCTCCCATGGCCTTAAATATTCAAAAATTTACTAACCGATTTTCAAAATTCCAACCTGGATGCACTTCTCGCATGCATCCGCATCTTTTAACACATTGTAATGTACATCACTTTTTATATACGGAAATACCCGTTTTTCTACAATTCCAAATCTAAAGGGACAACCTATAGGTCACAATTATTAACCGATTTTCAAAATTGTTCGCCACTTTATGGCTAAACTTATACTCTAGGACCTTTTTCCCTTTTTTCCTTAGTCGGGTTTTTTCCGAAATATTTAGTAAACAAAACTCATCCAAAAAACCCGACTTTTTTACATTTTTCAAAATTTCAAAAAAAGTTACCAGCTTATTTTCAAAATTCAAACACTCACACGTGTCTCGATAAATTTGTCAACTCTTGGTACTATTCTAATCTCGATCCTCCCAAAATCCTCGGAGCTATGGCCAAAAATACGTCTCAGGCGATTTGCATCTGACAACCATTTTCAATGGAAATAAGTTGCAGACAATCAACAGCTGTTCTTTAACGACGAGTATATGCAAAATCCATGCAAAAATCACATCGGACAAATGTACCAATTGAAGAACAAACTGACAAATAAGCACACTTTAGCATGAATAATATCAAAGAAGGATTTGTCTGTCTCAGCGTTCATCGCAAAAACATTGCAATGATCATCTGATAACTCTAAGCCCAAACATTAACATTACAGAAAATATAAGTGCGTCAACTCATTCCATTAAGATAAGTACTGCTCAAAATACACCATCTATAATGATTGAAAAATATAATGATCGTGACGATGAAAATACTCCTGATGGAAAAGATCAGATCGAAGAGAAGACAGACAGTGAGCTTGAAAATCAAATGGCCCGAGATGATCTCTTGAGGTCAGAACTTGGTGAATTCGGCTGGTTCCAGTTGCGATATGCTCTCATCGTAATAATACCGATCATGTTTTCTGCTGTTAGAAACGATTACATTCTATCCACTGCGCCAATACCACACAGGTGAGATTATATTATTACAAGTTTTAGATGCAATTGAATAATATCAATAATATTCTGGAAGTCATACAATTTTTTTACGATAGTGTTTCTTTTACAAAACTTTAGGAAAATTCCGGATATTCCGGAATTTAAAAATTAATTTAAAATTTTCTGTACCTATAAATAATATTTCATGTAATTTGTCAATGTTTAAACATGAGATATTTTATGAAAACTTAATTTCAGGTGTCGAATTCCAGAATGTGGTGAAAATAGCAAGTTGCATAGTTATGATCCTGATTGGATCTTGAACGCAGTACCGGAGTCAAAGTCAGGCTTCTCGAGCTGTAGTAGATATGCTCCTACTGATTCTGGAATCAACGGTTCGCTGGACTATTGCCCTGCTAGTCTTTTTGACCAGGCAAACATCGTTAGTTGCAAAGATTATGTGTATGCAAACGAGTATGGTATTGTATATGATGTAGGTAAAGATAAACATTTTCTTAACAATATAATCTAAATTATTGTAAAAACTTTTACCTTTTCGGAGATTTCTTGCAAGTTTATGGACCTTTATTCATTTGAGCATAGGTAGAAATTGGACATTTTTATTAAATTTGTGCTTTTATTAGGTACATATTTAAATTCATGTAAAACTAATTATAAATAGCCTTCGGCTTTGCTCCCGCGGAAGTTTGAAATACCTTGCCTTTTTCTGTGTATACACACATAAGCAGAAACCTCTGTGAAAGTTTTCAGCTTTCTAGGTACAATGGTTTAAATGGGCGATGTTTTCGTATTTATAGTCAAATACGAAAACATCGCCCATTCAAACCATAGCTCTTTTCTGTTTTAGTTTGACCTCGCATGCAATGAATGGCTTCGTGCTCTGGCAGGTTCAGTAGGCAATATTGGCTTATTACTAGGATTGCCTCTTACTGGATTTATCTCTGATCGTTTTGGTCGCAAGGTGGCATTGGTGTTCAATATATTCTCCTTGGGCTTGGTTGGAGTGATCCGAACTTTTTCTGTTAATTACACCATGTACATGTTGTTGCAACTGGCTCAGACTGTATTTGGATCAAGTGTGTATACCACAGCCATAATTCTAGGTAATACAATTTTCACTAAAACATTATTATCAATCTTTTTCACTAGAAATAATATATTTTAATTATTTTCAGCCACAGAGCTTGTTGGTCCGAAATATCGCTCCGTTGGTGTAACATTAATGTCAGTGTACTCGCTGGGGCAAGTTATGATTGGCGGAGTGTATTGGATTCTTCGAGATTGGCGTTATTCTACTTTAGCTCTTTGTATTCCTTGCTTATTCATGTTTGTTTATTACTGGCTCTTGTCTGAAAGTATTCGTTGGCTACTCGTTAAGAAAAAGTATGATGAAGCAAGAAAGGTAATTGGAACTGCAGCAAGATTAAATGAAAAAATAATAAGCACTAAATCCATGGAAGCTTTATTGAAACCTCAGCACGATCCCCTTCTTCCCTCAGGGGTATGTTTTGTAAAATTCGGTCAAACTTATTCGTGTATTTTGAAATAATATTAATGTCATGCTTTACGTTTAGGTGACCAAAGCTGGTATGATTCGGACGATATTACGCTCTCGCATTATATTGACACGAGTATGCACCACTCCTTTTTGGTGGATCGCGGGATCATTTCTCTACTACGGCTTATCCATCAACTCAACCGGACTTTCAGATAATTTATACCTAAACTACATTTTGGTTTGCGTTGTGGAAATCCCTGGATGTTTTATTGGGGCATTTTTAATTCATACAGCAGGAAGAAAAGTCGCACTATCGGCAGGATTTCTCTTCAGTGCTTTATGTAACTTACTCTTCATCGTAATACCCAATGGTAAGGATAATAATAGTTCAAACACTTTTTCACGTCTCATTTATATTTCAACTAGCTTATGCCCGCGACTCTCACAGGCACTCCTTAATTTCTCCTCCTTAATTTAATTAGTCGACTAGAGGCAGCGTCTCGTTTAGCCAATAAATATAGATTTTAAGTTTTGTTTTAAGGAGTTAGTGCCCGGGCCTCATGGAACCAAGGTTGGCTTAAATCTTGGTTTGCACCTTGGTTCCATGAGAGCTGTGATACTCCATGTAATATGTTTCATTTCTACTTGTATTTTTTTGGCTAAATAAAGGATTATTAATTTATTTAATTTTCCGGGATAAAAAGTAGCTTATGTCACTCTCCAGGTCCTCAACTATAACCATGCCAAAAATCACGTTGATCCGTTGCTCTGTTGCGGCGTGATTATAGGACAAACTCTCGATTTAACATCCTTGGGGATAAAATTTTCAAAAACCGTGCATCACTAATTTTTTCATTACAAACCGAAATACCAAATAACAAGTTTCATGGCTACAACTTGAAAAATGACTGACTTTCATATAAACTTTCATCCTCTATTTCACCCCTTTGAGGGTCGAATTTTCTAAAATGGTGAAATACGTACTTCTTCATATTTAGCCGACAGCCCAAATGCTTAGTTCCATGGCTATAACTTATGAAATTAAGCACTTTCATGCAAACTTTCCTCCCCTATTTTGCCCCTTTGGGGGTAGAGTTTTGAAAAACTGTGACACACGTACTTCTTTATTTTTTTCCGAAAGCCAAAATACCAAGTTTCGTTGATATATCATAGGAAATGAAGGACTTTCATACAATCTTTCGTCTCCTATTTCACCCCTTTGGGGATCGCATTTTCAAAAATGGTGAAATACATCCTTCTTAATATTTAACCGAAAGTCCAAATACTAAGTTTTATATCTATAGCTTGAGAAATATCTTGAGAAATGAAGGACTTTCATACAAACTTTCATCCCCTTCGGGGGTAGAATTTTTAAAAACTGTGAAATACTTATTTTTTCATTTTAAACCGGTAGCTCATGTACCAAGTTTCATGGATATAACTTGAGTTTCATACAAACTTTCACCCACTATTTTACCCACTTAGAGGTGGAATTCTAAAAAATCCTTCCTTAGTGAGCGCCTACGTCATAAAAGGAACCTAATGTCAACATTTCAAGCTTTTAAACCCAGCGGTTTAGGCTGTGTGCTGATATATAAGTCAGTCAGACAGGACTTTGAATATAGATGAAAACAATTTTAATATATTTTTTCTGAATTAGAATTACGGAATCTGCATTTGGTACAACCAGTATATAGTGATAATTATTAATCAGTTTATTTTTAATTTCATACTTATGTTTTCAGAATCGTCCGTGATTCGGCTTATCGTTTACCTATTTGGAAAGGTGGGTGCGACGATGGCGATGACTTCTCTTTATCTTTACACATCAGAGTTATACCCTACGGAGTATAGACATACTCTTCTGGCGTTTTCGTCCACTATCGGGCGGCTTGGTGCCATTGCTGCTCCTCTAACACCAGCACTTGTAAGACTTACTATATAGATTACTATTTTTACAAAATTTTTCATTAAGAATTATTCTAAAACTCTGTGGAATCTAACTTGGTTTTTCTGGGCTGGAGTAAAAACATACGTACATAATTAAAATTTGTTTCTCACTACTCCTTCTTTCACGGTACATAATCATATAAAATATTCATCAATAAGAGTATGCCGTTCATTTTAATCAAGGCGTAGTTAACTTTTATAACAGTGAAACGCCAAGACACATCTAATTTGCCAATATGTCCCTGATATTTCCCAGTTTATAATCTTAATTCTTGCCTTTCATAGATCAATAAGGGCTCTAAATTTTCAGAAACAATACTGGCAAGCGCTTCCTTCAGTGATGTTTAGTGGGATGGGTTTCCTCGCCGGCGCCTTGGTGTTCACACAGCCTGAGACTCTGGGAGCTAAGCTACCAGATACGTTCGCTGAAGCCGAAATGCTTGGAAAACCGGATAATACCATGAAATCTGAACATTGATATGATCGTATTTATTTTTCTCTCTTGAAAAATTGAAAAATTAATCATTCAATAGAATTATTATTTTTATATTAACTAAATGAATTAATATTTAATTAATTAAATTAATATTTATCTCAATAGAGATAAAAATGATTGTTAACGAAAAATTTAAAAATTAATCATTCAATATAATTATTATATTTTTATATTAATTAAATGAAATTTTTAATCGTGTAGTTTTTGTTCTTAGTTATAATACAAGTTGGTGCCTGTGACTTCGTCGTGTATTACCAATCAAGGTGGATCAAGGTTTTAAAATCCCGTAGGCACTTTTTCATTTTTCATAGAAAATACATCTTGTGTCCGTCTCCTTGATGAGGTCAGTCCTTACTATCTCTGTGCCTAAGTTTTGCAGTCGATCCGTGAAAATAAAGATTAGTCAAATACATTTAATATTATAATCTTACGTACGTGAAACGGTTGCAGACAACTATGTTATGCACTCCCACTGAGTATAAGACAGTTGAAATCGCTGGGCGTGTTCAAAAATGCTCTTAAGACGCACTTCCTTGCAAATTGAAGACAACTTTAGTTTATATTTAATTTTAATTTAAGTATGTGTATGTATAGTATGTAATTGTATATTTAAGTTTATATGGTATGTATGTATTATATATGTTATTTTATAATATATTTATGCATTGTATGTATTAAGATATATGTGTATTTTTGTCTATGTATTGTTATGTAGTTTTTTGTATGTAGTATTAGTTTAGTTATTCGCCACCTACAGCCTGGTTTCCTTCTGTTCTCCTAATAAGGTTGCCTGGAAGAAATTGCTACTTAGCAATAAGGCCGCCCTTTGTACTTCTTTGTGTTATTTTATGTTTTCTGTAATTTACTTTTGTTATGTGTGGTACAAATAAAGAGTTTAATAATAATAATAATAATAATATGTTATGTGTGTACATTGCACGTAGGATAAACACACACACTTTCACTATTATAATATAAGTATGGATATGATAAAATTTAAGGAACTCCACCCCTAACACCAGTACTTGTGAGTGCAATATCTATAAATATTTGCATACTTTCATATTTCAGAAAGACTATAGTCACGGAATCCAAACGCTCATTTTTATACGACTGCCTGAAAAAAGGAGTATATTGTTTTCAGGGTTCATGTATGTATGTATGTATGTATGTATGTATGTATGTATGTGAGTTTGTATATTCCACCATAACTTCTATACTACTGAACCGATTTTGATAAATGAGGTATCGTTAGAATCCCTAGCTTATTTCAGGTGACATAGGCTAGTAAAATTCTTAAATAAATTTATGGGGTGACCATGGTCCCACATTGAAGACTGAAGTTGAAAAAAAAATTTCGAAAATAAGATGGAACTATATCATCATCATCTAGAAAATGATGAGTAGATTCCAAAAATATATAACACTATATTTTCAAGTCATTCAATAAGTAATAATAATAATAAGTTAAGAATATAATTAATAAGTTCAATATCCAGTGATTCACAAAAAAATAAAAATGTGAATAAGATTCCAAAGGCTGCTAATGGCTTCTTAAGTAGGTAAACTCCAAAAATAATATGGTAGGGCAGTCGTATTTTTTAATTCGATAAATTAAGTTTATTGCCGGTATGTCCGTACTGTCAGCACTCTGTGTCTGACAGATACCTTAGCTGAAGCTTAAGCTATTGGAAAATTAAAAATAATTGAAAGGGATTTTGTAAAAATGGAATGGAAACTGAATTTTGAAATATTTGAAATAACATTTTCAAGACCGGTGCATTCTATAATTATTGGTAATCTATCTGGCTTGATTGTAACTATAGCTGTATTTATGAAAAAGACTGATTGCATGTAAAAAAAATTACTATAGCAATATGAACCCCAATAATCTACTAAGAAAGAAGGTAATAATAATATGTAAATATCTACCTTTACCTAAATCCAAACACCCAGTGTCACCTTGTCACCTTCCTCCGTACAAAGTTTAAATATAAAAGATATGAAACATTAAATATAGGGTTATATTATGGTATTATGGTAGCTTTCAAGTTGATCTTCTTTCTAAATGATGAAAATGATGAAGGACTTCATTATTACACGTAGGACAACTTGTGCCACTTATGATATGTCAAGTTTCTACCACCGGTTCAGAAATAAGATTCTACTGAGAAGAGCGGGCACGAAACTTAGCTGTTCTTTTCCCAAAAAGAAAAATGTTACAGTATGTAAATAATATACAATGCATACGTTATGTAACAAGTTATACACCGACTTGTGGGTTGCTAGATGCGAAGCCGGTTGCTTTCATGCAACTTTGACAGTAAGAAAATCATCAATAGTATAATTACCTCGACTTATCAGATCACACGGTCTAACACAATCTATAAATTTTTGCAATAGCAAATCCAGAAACTACTTTGGACCCATGTTATAAAAGCGTACACTCGACCCCACAAAGAATTTATGCACCTTGCGCACATGATATGACAAAGCTTATGGCGGGTTCTAGTAACTATATCACTTATTAGCTGGTAATGATTAATATTTTGCCTGACTATATACTATAAATGTAGATACTATATTATTATCTACATATTGGGAAGGGACTGCAAGTATGCCATTTAAATTATTCACTGAAGAGATTTACGTGATCCCAGTTTATTGATCGAGCGAAGCGAAGGTCTCCGAGTCTACTTGAGTGAATTTGCACTTGTCCGTCTGTCCGTCTGTCAGAGCCTTTTAACTTCTGAATTACTGAATGTTATTACTTTAAATTTAAATATAATATTTAAATTTAAAGTAATAACGTTCGAATATGGCTTAAAAAGTTATAAAAATCTATTTCAGGAGTGCTCTCATAGAAGCGAATAAAATATTGTTATAGCGTTACATAGGGTTGCGGCATATAATTTTAAAGATAATTAGGAATAGAGTCCAATAATTTTTCCACTTAAATTGACGAAATAGGGGCTTTCAAAGTGAAGATTTAACGTCCAAAGTTGACCTCAGAACCCTCAATTTTCTGATAGGCTGAGCCTGAAACTTGATCAATTATTTTAATTACATCCTGTACTTGAACAACAAATACTAAAATTTGATAAATATTATAAGGAAACGAAATTATTTAATTTTTAATGAGCTTCAGTATTTTTAACAGAACTTCACAATGATGTCAATAGATGGCGTTCTGTAAAAGTTTATTCGTTTCTCCGATAACTCTTTAGCTCTTTTGAGTCTAATGTTAAAATTTAACTATTACAATATATGTATAGTTAAAACTATCATAAGGTTACCGCGAGGTCTCAGTTCGGGGCGAACCACTAGTAAATATAATGGAGACTCTTTTCTGCAGTATGGAGATTATTTGGATATCATTATTTTATCGATATTAGGTAAAACAAACTTCAAGCAATTGGTTTTCGGTAAACTTTCATCATTAAGATTTGCCATACCATATCCACTAAAAAAAGAAAAGTATTCAAGGTTGAGCCCAATGGGACGCCGATTAATGCAGGCGAACCTTCCGACCTTACGTTATTTAAGTGTGCCATCTGAGTTCTATCATCCAGATAAGAGGCAATGAGATCAAGTGCAACACTACGATTGATTTGATAAAACTCTGGTCAGGTGCGAGCCGCGTGAGAGCTCGAATGGTTCTATTTAATTCACTAAAGCAAAAGTAAAGTAAAATATACTTTATTGTACAAAAAATAAAATACAACAGATATAATAGTCTAACAGACATAAATAGACATGGCACAACAGGCGAACTTATCGCTCAAACAGCGATCTCTTCCTGGCAACCTTAGGGCAAAGGATACATTGAAATAGAAAGGGGAAGGGGTGTACTAAAGAGAAGAAATTAAGTAATGTAAAAAAAAGACACAGAAATATGTAATATAAAAATATTATAAGTATTTAAATAAATATAATAAAAAGAAAAATTGTATAGTAATTGTTCTGTTCTTCAGACCACTTAAATAAAATAATGTTGGTGTTCTGTGTTCGTTTTTGACTTTGACAACTGACGTTTCATGATAGGCGGAAGTAACTTGTTACAACGGTATGAAAAATTGATGCGTGGCCTTTGGTGAATTCTCCACCCGGAAAGGATTAGATTCGAGTTGATAATCAGTTTCGTCCGCCAATGGCTCCAGATTCCTCGACGGGTTAGAAAGCCCCGCCGATTCGAGGTCCCGTAACTATCAGCCGACGTCGACCATGTGCTTAGTATAGACACTAGTGCTAGTGCTTTGTGATGGACAAAGTGTTACCAACCGAGGAGCCTGTTTGCATTGGAAGCCAGGAGGTATACAGGACTTGGAGGGAGCCACCACTCTGCTCGGCAAACTCAGACTGCCTAACCATCGTTCAAGCCTTCATATTTATGCTAACTATTTTTAATATGGCGTCCGTATCCGCCGATTAAATCGAATAAGTTGAAACGAGTCAAATTGACAGATATTATATTTCCTGTTTCATGAGATATAATGAGAAACAGTAATAATGCTAATACTTCTATACATATATTGTTTGCAAAAATCATATCGTTCCAATGCTCCAACTGAAGAACATACGAACAAGTAACCCAATTTTGCATTAATATTATTAACGAAGGATTTGTCCGTTTCAAGTTGCATCATAACTTTTTTATCATTAGCTAGCTGACCCAACTATATTCATGCAAAAAACAAATCAGTCCAATTTTCCAATTAAAGAACAAACTGACAAATATCCGCACTTTTGCATTACTGATATTAAACAAGGATTTGTCTGTTTCAGCGTGCATCGCAAAAACTGATCACCTGATAAAAGATTCTTAGGCTAAACATTTATCATTCCAAAATGTAACTGCATTTACTTTTACTCATTCTATAAAGTTAAGTACAGCTAAAAATACAAACTTCTATTATGACTGAAAAACATAATGCTCGTGACGATAAAAATACTCCTGGTGGAAAAAATCACGTTGAAGAGAAGAAAGGCAGTGAGTTTGAAAATCAAATGAATCGAGATGATCTCTTGAGGACAGAACTTGGTGAATTCGGCTGGTTTCAGTTGCGATATGCTCTCATCCTATTACTACCGATCATGTTTTCTGCTGTTACAAACGATTACATCCTATCCACTGCAGCAATACCACACAGGTGAGATTATATTATTACAAGTTTTAGATGCAATTGAATAATATTAATAATATTCTGGAAGTCATACAATTTTTTTTACGATAGTGTTTCTTTTACAAAACTTTAGGAAAATTCCGGATATTCCGGAATTAAAAAAATAATTTAAAATTTTCTGTACCTATAAATATATTGGTAATTTGTCAATGTTTAAACATTGACATATTTTATGAAAACTTAATTTCAGATGTCGAATTCCAGAATGTGGTGAAAATAGCAAGTTGCATAGTTATGATCCTGATTGGATCTTGAACGCAGTACCGGAGTCAAAGTCGGGCTTCTCGAGCTGTAGTAGATATGCTCCTATTGATTCTGGTATCAACGGTTCGCTGGACTATTGCTCTGCTAGTCTTTTTGATCAGGCAAACGTTGTCAGTTGCAAAGAGTATGTTTATGAAAACGATTATGGTATTGTATATGATGTAGGTAAAAGATTTACTTAAGATTATCTAAATTATTTTAAAAACTCTTACTCTTTTGAAGATTTCTTGCGAGTTCTTGAATTTATGGACCTTTACCCATTGAGCATAACTTGTAATTGAAAATATTTTATGAAATGAGAACTTTATTAGGTATCTAAAGTCATTTAAAAATATTATACAGCCTGCATCTTCGCTCCCATCTACATAGCTACATAAGCAGGAACCTCTGTAAAAAATTTCAGCTTTCAAACCATTTAACGGTTTGAATGGACTTTGATTTTGGTATTTGACTATCATAGCTTTTTTTCTGTTTTAGTTTGACCTCGCATGCAATGAATGGCTTCGTGCTCTGGCGGGTTCAGTAGGCAATATTGGTTTATTACTAGGGTTGCCTCTTTCTGGGTTTATTTCTGATCGTTTTGGTCGCAAGGTGGCTTTGGTATTAAATATATTCTCATTGGGCTTGGTTGGAGTGATCCGAACTTTTTCTGCAAATTACACCACGTACATGTTATTGCAACTGACTCAGACTATATTTGGATCGAGTGTGCTTACCACAGCCATAGTTTTAGGTAACACTTTTTCAATTAAAAATTCAAAACATTATTATCAACCTTTTTCACGAAAAATACTTTTTTAAATTATTTTTTCAGCCACAGAGCTCGTTGGTCCGAAATATCGCTCCGTTAGTGTAACATTAGCGTCGGGCTACTCTCTGGGACAAGTGATGCTTGGTGGAGTGTATTGGCTTCTTCGTTATTGGCGTAATGCTACACTTGCTCTGTATATCCCTTCCTTGTTTATGATTGCTCATTACTGGATCTTGTCTGAAAGTATTCGATGGCTACTCGTTAAGAAAAAGTATGATGAAGCAAGAAAGATAATTGGAACTGCAGCAAGATTAAATAAAAAAATAATAAGCGATAAATCCATGGAAGCTTTATTAAACTCTCAGCACGATCCCCTTCCTCGCTCAGGGGTATGTTTTGTAAAATTAAGTCAATTATATTCCCGTATTTTGAATATAATTTTTAATATAATTCTTTACGTTCAGGTGACCAAAGCTGGTATGATTCGGACGATATTACGCTCTCGCATTTTATTGACACGTGTTTGCACCACTCCTATTTGGTGGATCGCGGCAACATTTGTCTACTCCGGCCTATCCATCAACTCAACCGGACTTTCAGATACTATTTACCTGAACTACATGTTGGTTTGCGCTGCAGAAATCCCTGGATGTTTTATTGGGGCATTTTTAATTCATACAGCAGGCAGAAAAGTCGCACTATCGGCAGGATTTCTCTTCAGTGCTTTATGTAACTTACTCTTCGTCGTAATACCCAATGGTAAGGATAATAATAGTGCGAACACATTTTCACATCTCATTTCTATTTCGATGAAAACAATTTTAATATTTTTTTTCTGAATTAGAATTGCGGAATCTGCATTTGGTACAACCAGTATATCGTGACAATTTTTAATCAGTTTATTTTTAACTTCATAATTATGTTTTCAGAATCGTCTGTGATTCGGCTTATCGTTTACCTATTTGGAAAGGTGGGTGCGACGATGGCGATGACTTCCCTGTTTCTTTACACATCAGAGTTATACCCTACGGAGTATAGACATACTCTTCTGGCGTTTTCTTCAACTGTCGGGCGACTTGGTGCCATTGCTGCTCCTTTAACACCAGGACTTGTAAGATATACTACATAGAATACTATGTTTCTACTGCCACTATTAAGAATTATTCTAAAACTGTGTGGAAACAAACTTGGTTATTTTTGACTGCAGTTTGTAGAGAATATTGTATTTTTAATACTCTAAACACTGCGGTATCTCTGCAAACATACATGGTTAAAATCAGTTTCTCACTACTCCTACTTTTACGGTACATAATCATATAAAATATTCATTAATAAGAGTATTCCGTTAATTTTTATCATGTCTATAATAGTGAAACGCCATGACACATCCAATTTGCCATTATTTCCCTGATATTGCCCAGTTTATCCTACTTCTTTTCTTTCATAGTTAATTAAAGTCTCTAAAATTTTCAGAAACAATACTGGCATGCGCTTCCTTCAGTGCTGTTTGGTGGGATGGGCTTCCTCGCCGGCGCCTTGGTGTTCACACAGCCTGAGACTCTGGGAGCTAAGCTACCAGATACGTTTGCTGAAGCTGAAATGCTTGGAAAACCGGACAGTACCGTGAAATCTGAACATTGATTTAGTGATCGTATTTATTATTTTGCTATTAATTGATCTTTATTGAATAATTAATTTTTAATTGATTTAAATGGATTTTTTTATTTGTGTAATTTTTTTTTGAGTTATAATACTAGCTAGTGCCCATGGCTTTGCCGTGGATTATCAATCAAGGTGGATCAAGGTTTTAAAATCCCGTGGACACTTTTTCATTTTCCATAGAGAATACATCTTGTGTCCGTCTCCGTGATGAGTTCAGTCCTCACTATCTGTGTGCCTAAGTTTAGCAGTCGATTCGTGAAAATAAAATAAGTCAAAGACATTTAATATTATAATCGTAGGTACGTGAAACGGTTATATAAACTAATATTATAAATGCGAAAATTTGGATGGATGTAGGGATGGATGATTGTTACTCAATCACGCACCAACGGCTAGAATCTTGAATTTGTATGTAAAATACGAAAAAACTATTTCCCCGACCATATTATAGTAATATTATAAATGCGAAAGTTTGGATGGATAGATGGATGTTTGTTAATCAATCACACCAGAGCGGCAAAACGGATCTGGATGAAATTTGGCATAGAGATAGATTATAGCCTGGACACGTAGGCTATTTTTAATTCTGGAAAATTAAAGAGTTCCCGCGGGAATCATAAAAGTCGTGGGCATCAGCTAGTGATTAATATTTTGCCTGACTATATGCTATAAATGTATATAAACTATATTCATAAAAATGTATTGCGAAAATATGCAAGTATATACGTGTATACACTGCAAGTATACGAATCTGTTTAAATTATTCACTGAAGAGATTTTCGAAATCTCAGTTGGATGGCTCTTTTTTGCAGTATTACGATTGTTTTATCGATAATGAGGTAAAACAGAATTCAAACACTTGGTTTTCGTTTATCAACTTAAAAAATAAGTGATGTGTCGTCAGCAAACAATACAATGTCATAAATATTAATGACATGGTATGGAAAATCATTAATATACACTAATAAAAACTCTTTTCAAAAAACCAACTTCCAAAGCCACCGTAAAGTAGAACACAATTTTGATTTCTACACACTATGTTGAAGTCGGGCGAGCCTGATGTGTCAACTTTGCATATCTTTGTTATACCCGCCCGACTTCAACATAGTGTGTAGAAATCAAAATTATTTTTTAATTTACAGTACCGGGCACTACCTGATTATTTATGTCGAACCCTAACCTAACCTACAAGAAACAGACGAGAAAACGTAAATACAATATTTCGAAAATTTACACTCAGAGCATTGAACGGTTCACAATCTTTCGACAGTTTAAAATTTCGCGAGTTATATTAGTTACGGTGACATATATAAATGATACAAATGTTCAGAAACCACCGAGATAGGCACCGCCATACATTAAAAAAAAAGTACCTAAGATTGGCTGTATGGGACCCCATTAATGCAGACCTTCCGACCTTACCTTATTTATGCATGCCCTCTGAGTTCTGTCATCCAGATAAGAGACAGTGAGATCAAATGCAACACTACGACTGATTTGATAAAATTCAGAGGTGCGATTATGTAAGAATTGCCGATCCAATCGTCTAAGTTCGGCGTCAGAGTAAAATAAAACACAATAACATTTATTTAGAGCTCAATTTCGTGTATCCATTCTCATGCGTTTATGGTATCGTACATCCCTAAACGTATGAGAATGGATACACAAAATTGAGCTCTAATCCAATGATTTTATGGTTTAATTTACTTTGACGCCGAACTTAGACGATTTGATCGACAATTCTTACACAATCAGGGGGCTGGTCAGCTTCGAGACTAGTGAGAGCTCGAATGGTTCCGTTTAATACGCTGAAATATTATCACTGTGTGAAAAATTATAGTAAGAATAATTATTCATCTTTTTTACTCTCTATACATACATTTTTTATCATTCACTAGCTGACCCATCAATATCCATTCAAAAATCACATCGCTCCAATGCTCCAATTGAAGAACAAACAAACAAATAACTAAACTATTGCATTAGTATTATTAAAGAAGGATTTGTCTGTTTCAGCGTACATCGCAAAAACATCGCAATGATCACCTGATAACAGTATCCAAGCCCAAATATTTATCATTCCAAAATATAAGTGTAGTAACTCATTCTATTAAGCATAGTACATCTAAAAGAACGTCATCCATAATGACAGAAAAACATAATGATCGTGACGATGAAAAAGATCAAATCGAAGAGAAGACAGACAGTGAGCTTGAAAATCAAATGACCCGAGATGATCTCTTGAGGACAGAACTTGGTGAATTCGGCTGGTTCCAGTTGCGATATGCTCTCATCGTAATAATACCGATCATGTTTTCTGCTATTAGAAACGATTACATCCTATCCACTGCACCAATACCACACAGGTGAGATTATATTATTACAAGCTTTAGATACAATTGAATAATATCAATAATATTCTGGAACTCTTACAACAATTAACATTTTACATACCAAATGCTTGCTTTACCAAATGTTTGCTTTTTTGTGTCTCTAAATCATCTAATAGAGATCATTGATCATTGGTTCAATTTCAGGTGTCGAATTCCAGAATGTGGTGAAAATAGAAAGCTGCATATTTATAATCCTGATTGGATCTTGAACGCAGTACCGGAGTCAAAGTCAGGCTTCTCGAGCTGTAGTAGATATGCTCCTATCGATTCTGGAATCAACGGTTCGCTGGAATATTGCCCTGCTAGTCTTTTTGATCAGGCAGACATCGTCAGTTGCAAAGATTATGTCTATGAAAACGAGTATGGAATTGTATATGATGTAGGTAAAAATAAAGATTTACTTAACTTTATATAAATTATTTAAAAACTCTTACTCTTTCAGAGATTTCTTGCAAGTTCTTGAATTTATGGACCGTTTGAGCATTGTCTTGTGATTGGAAATATTTTATGGAATGAGTAATTTATTAAATATCTAAAGTCATGTGAAAATATTAAATAGCCCGCATCTTTGCTCGCGTCTACATGGCTATATTTCTTTGTCTACGTAAACAGAAACATATGTGAAAAATTTCAGCTTTCAAACCATTAAATGGTTTTAGTTGGGCGTTAATATTGGTATTCGACTACCACAGCTATTTCTGTTTTAGTTTGACCTCGGATGCAATGAATGGCTTCGTGCTCTGACAGGTTCAATAGGCAATATTGGCTTATTACTAGGATTACCTCTTTCTGGGTTTATTTCTGATCGTTTTGGTCGCAAGGTGGCTTTGGTGTCCAATATATTCTCTTTGGGCTTGTTTGGCGTGATCCGAACTTTTTCTGTTAATTACACCATGTACGTGATATTGCAACTGGCTCAGACTGTATTCGGATCGAGTGTGTATACCACAGCCATAGTTTTAGGTAACACATTTTTATTAAAAGTTCTAAACATTTTTATCAACCCTTTGCACTAAAATTAATATTTTTTATTGTTTTTTCAGCCACAGAGCTCGTTGGTCCGAAATATCGCTCCGTTGGTGTAACATTAGCGTCAGGCTACTCGCTGGGGCAAGTGATGGTTGGCGGAGTATATTGGCTTCTACATTATTGGCGTTATGCTACTTTAGCTCTGTGTATCCCTTGCTTATTCATGATTGTTCATTACTGGCTCTTGTCTGAAAGTATTCGTTGGCTACTCGTTAAGAAAAAGTATGATGAAGCAAGAAATATAATTGAAACTGCAGCAAGATTGAATAAAAAAACAATCAGTGATAAATCCATGCAAACTTTATTGAAACCTCAGCACGATTCTCTTCCTCGCTCAGAGGTATGTTTGTAAAATTCAGTCAATTTTAGTTTTGTATTTTGAAATCATTTTTAATATAATTCTTTATGTTCAGGTTACCAAAGCTGGTATGATTCGGACGATATTACGCTCTCGCATTTTATTAATACGAGTTTGCACCACTCCTTTCTGGTGGATCGCGGCAACATTTGTTTACTCCGGCCTATCCATCAATTCAACCGGACTTTCAGATACTATTTACCTAAACTACATGTTGGTTTGCGTTGCGGAAATCCCTGGATGTTTTATTGGGGCATTTTTAATTCATACAGCAGGCAGAAAAGTCGCACTTTCGGCAGGATTTCTCTTCAGTGCTTTATGTAACTTACTTTTCGTGGTAATACCCAATGGTAAGTATAATAATAGTGCCTGAAATGTAGCTCATCTAATTTTTATGTAAATGGAAACATTTTTAAATTTATTCTGAATTAGAATTGCGGAATCTGCATTTGGTACATTTGTATGTCGTGATAATTCTAATAAGTTTATTTTTGGTTTCATAATTATGTTTTCAGGTAGCACGTCTGTGGTTCGGTTAGTAATTTACCTATTGGGAAAGGTGGGGGCGACGATGGCGTCAGCTTCTCTTTATCTTTACACATCAGAGTTATACCCTACAGAGTATAGGCATACTCTTCTGGCGTTTTCGTCCACTGTCGGACGACTTGGTACCATTGCTGCTCCTCTGACACCAGGACTTGTAAGTCCTACTACAAATAATACTATTTTTCCACTGTCACTATATAGAATTATTCTAAAATACTGTGGAATCTTACTTGGTTTTTCTTTATTGCAATTTGAACAGACTATTGTATTTTTAATACTCTATAAACTGCGTTATCAATGCAAACATGAAAATGAAAATGAAATGATATGTAAAATCTGTTTCTAACTACTCCTACTTTTACGGTACATACCCTATTATCAACATAAAGAGTTTGCCGTTAGTTTTACGGAAGTTGTCAATATCCACTACTATTTAGCAGTTTATACAGCGTTACATTTATATGGTGTTACAATAATACAGTTTATGAGGAGACAACGGGGCGATACGATTAATCGGAGAGCTGGCTAAATTTTAATAAAATATTTTTGAAGAGGTCTGGTAACCCTTTATAACCGACAAAAACGTCTGGGTTTTTTTCGAATTCTATAGGTTTAGTACCTATATATTTAAAGATAAAAAAATCAAGGTGCCAAAAAAAATTTTTTTTTTTTTGCAAATGTTATATGTTGCGCAATAGCGAAATAACCGCAAACGTCCTAAATCGTTGAAGTCTCTAAAACTTTCAGAAACAATACTGGAATGCGTTTCCTTCAGTGATGTTTAGTGGGATGGGTTTCCTCGCCGGCGCCTTGGTGTTCACACAGCCTGAGACTCTAGGAACTAAGCTACCAGATACGTTTGCTGAAGCCGAAATGCTTGGAAAACCGGACAATACCGTGAAATCTGAGCATTGATTAGGTAATCGCATTTATTATTTCACTTAAATTTTTCGTTAAATTATTGAATGATTAATTATTATATTAATGAAACGAAATTTTTATTGGTGTTCTTGTCCTTAGTTATAATACAAGTTGTTTTTTGTTCTTAGTTATAACACAAGTTGGTGCTCGTCACATCGTAGCGGAGAGTCAAGATGGATCTAGGTTTTAAAATCCCTGAGGAACTGTTTCATTTTCGATACAAAATACATCCCGTTTCCGTCTCCTTGATGTGTTCCGTCCTCACTATCTCTTTTCCTAAGTCTAGCGGTTGATCTGTGAAATGCAAAGACAAGACAAAGACATTTTATATTATAATACTGTGCGTGAAACGGTTATAGAAAAATTATTATATTATGTATGTAAATAGGATAAACACACATAATTATAATATTAGTATGGATATGATAGAATTCCACATTACAGGAACGCCCTCCTCCTCCGCGTGGTTACAATTTTTTTAAGTCCTACGGGAACTCCTTCATTTTCCGGCTTCTCAGGCTCTCCAGCTTCTCCTCTACTATATCCAAGCCAAAAACCACGTCAATACGTTGCTCCGTTGCGGCGTGATTGAAGGACAAACCAACAAACAAACGCACTTTCGCATTTATAATATTAGTATGATTTAATATTATATTATTTATTGTAGTATCTTCACTATTGTGTATACTGGTATCTTTTACATAGGTTAAAAAAAGGTTTACTTTGGCCATAAGCTTTTCTGCCGACGTCATCATACAAAAACTTTCATCCGCTATTTTTATACGACTGCCTGAAAAAAGTTGTGAAAAATATTGTTTTCAGGGTTCATGTATGTGGGTATGTATGAATTTATGTGTGTATGTAAGATTGTATATTTCACGATAACTTATACGCATGAACTGATATTGATATTTTTAAAATAATTCATCACCTTACCACGCTAAAATATAGTATTTTCAGTCATTTAAGGCACTAAAATAATAAAATGAAACACATGAACATAAAAACATTAGAAAAACTTGAATAAACACCAAAAAAAAATTCAGTACAAAAATCATACAAATATAGGGCGCAAAATTTTCTTACGTTAACATATGTTATCGTTTCGCCTAAAAATATAAAAATAAATTTATATTACCATATTATAATTAGCCTATGTCATTTTCCAGGTCTTCAACTATACCCGTGCAAAAAATCACGTCGACCCGTTGCTCTGTTGCGGCGTGATTGAAGGAACAACGACACTTTCGCATATATAATATTAATAGACGATGCCCGCGACTTCGTCCGCTTGGATTAAGGTTTTTTGTTTCCGCGGGCTTAGCCTATGTCCTTCCCCGAGATTTAACCTACCTCTACACCAAATTTCATCAAAATCGGTTGAACAAATGGGCCGTGAAAGCGTAGCAGACAGACAGACACTTACTATACTTAGACTTCTCGCTGCACAAAATTCCAAGAGTAGTAATTCCGGAGATTAGTTGTATTAATTTATTTATTCATTGTTTATGCGATACACAAAACAAGAAATAACTACTAAGTATTAAATGATGGGATCGGTTCTAAGTTATAGTCCAAAACATTTACACATGTCATGACTTATACCCAAAATATATAATTAACATAAATAGAAAAGACTAGTGAGAATATGGAAAGAAATAAATGTCAAAGTGTTTGAAGTTACTAAAGAGAGAAATTATGCATAGAATGTTTAAAATTGATTAGCAAAATATGAACAAAAATGATTGACATTATTCAAAGACAATAAAATACATGACAAAATTACAAATACTATTTTATACAATTAAAAATGCGTTTTTTAAATGCACTTATTCTTTAATTGAAAATTTCAATATTAATATTGCGGTCATTTTTGGCAAGTACATTATAGGTTTTTTATTATATTAGCTAACATGGAATAAGTCATACTAATATAGGATAAATCTAGTACTAACATTTAAGGACCTCTGTAGTTTGAGCAATAAAATATGGGGACCATATTTCTGTAAAATTATAATTACATATTAACACATATTATTGTTTATTATTTATATAATTAGGTATAATACTAACATAGGATAAAATTCTGGTACTAACATCTAAGGACCTCTGTAGTTTGAGCAATAAAATATGGGGACTATGTTTCTAATATATGTGTAAAATAAGAGATGGATTACCAATAATATTGTAGTGCATCAGATGAATATAAACTTCGTTCTTATAATAATAGTTTTATTAATGAAATAAATAAAATATTCATTCATTCAATTTGCTGCAGTTTCCCGTAATCGCGTTACTGGCTTCAACGACTGTGGGGTTTGTGATATTCGAATATATAAAACATGACTCAACCCGAGTCGTCTTAGCTCGGGTTTATTTAATTGTGAAAAATCTGGTTTCTGGGATCTATATTCAGAGAGAAATTATACCTACATCCACTTTAATGTCACCTTTCTATGTACATAATTTAAATATCAAAGATAGGATAGGATTATGTTATGAGTATGTTATCTGCTCTCAAGTGGATCTTGTATCTAAAGCCACTTATGTGACATGTCAAGTCTCTACCACTGGTTCGGAAAAAAAATTGTACTGAGAAGAATCGGCAAGAAACTCAGCAGTTGCCCTTTTTTTTAAAGAAAAATAATATTAAGTACAATATTTAGATTGCAGCTAATACACAAGAGGTACATGTAACAAGAATTACATTGCCTTGTGGGTAGCCGAATGTTAAGCCAATTTCTTCCTTCCATGCAACTTTGTCACTAAGAAATTCATCAAAGTATAATAGCCTCGGCTTAACAAATGCTGTTTTGCACAGTCTTTAAATTTATGCAATGGCAAATCTACTCTAATGTAAGAACTCTACTCTATGGTAAGAACTCTTTTGGTACCATATTGAAAAAGCGTACACTCGGTCGAGTGAAGGATTTCTGCAGCTGTACTTGCGCATACGATATTAATACTCATATAACGCTGTTACAAGCTTATGGCGGTTTCTAGTATCGATTGAGTGTATCACTTTGCTGATAATGATTAATATTTTGCCTAAAAAGACTATAACTATTATCATTATAAATGTACTGGCTCGTTGAATAAGTTTTTCTGTTCATACGAGAAGTCAAAGTTCAGTCTCCAGGTCCTCAAATATACCCATGCAAAAAATCACACCGATCCGTAGCCCCGTTGTGACGTGACTGAATGACAAACCACCAAACAAACATACTTTCCAATTTATAATATTAGTATGATTGTAAAAGACATTTTAAATGTACCAATCTCTTTAAATTTTTCATGACAAGATTCGCGTGATCCGTGCTTATAAATAGAACGGATGGCTCTTTTCTGCTAAGTATATAAAAATTAGTTGGATATAATTGTCGCTATTCTTTTCATTGGGTAAAATAAACTCCTAGCACTTAGTTTTCTTTGCATCACAGTAAAACAGTATGATAAGTGTGATTTTTGCATTGATAACATCATTGATCAAAATAATTGTCCTTACTTCTGTGAATTTTGAAAAAAATTGTGGTTTGTCGCCAGCAAACAATAAAACGCCACAAGATAAGATGCAAAGAGATCAAGTGTAACACTTCGATTGATTTGATAAAATTCTGGTCAGCTTCGAGCCGAGTGGGAGCTCGAATGGTTCCGTTTAATACAATAATATATTATCAGTTTGTGAAAAATAAGAAACGACTTTAATATTTTTTGCTCTCTATACATAACTTTTTTATCATTAGCTAGCTGACCCAACTATATCCATGCAATAATTACATCAGTCCAATGTTCCAATATTGAAGAACAAACTGACAAATACCCAAACTTTTGCATTATTAATTTAAAAAAAGGATTTGTCTGTTTCAGTGTGCATCGCAAAAACTGATAAAATATTCTAAGCTAAACATTTATCATTCTAAAATGTAAGTGCATTTACTCATTATATTAAGTTAAGTAGAGCTAAAAATACAACATCCATAATGACTGAAAAACATAATGATCGTGACGATAAAAATACTCGTGATGGAAAGGATCACGTTGAAGAGAAGAAAGGCAGTGAGTTTGAAAATCGAATGAACCGAGATGATCTCTTGAGGACCGAACTTGGTGAATTCAGCTGGTTCCAGTTGCGATATGCTCTCATCCTATTACTACCAATCATGTTTTCTGCTGTTAGAAACGATTACATCCTATCCACTGCACCAATACCACACAGGTGAGATTATATCATTACAAGCTTCAGAAATAATATCAATAATATTATTCTGGAACTCTCACACCAATTAGGATTTTACATATGTTTTTTTACAAAAGGGAAATTGGGGATATTGGTAATTTGAAGGTTTGTACTGTACGGAATTCAAAATGTTTGCTATTTTTCTATATCTATAAATAATATTTCATGTATTTTATCAATGTTTGCATGCAAAGTAAAATCATTTTAGATTTATTATAATATTTTACGAAATCTTTTAATTTCAGGTGTCGAATTCCAGAATGTGGTGAAAATAGTAAGTTACATAGTTATGATCCTGATTGGATCTTGCACGCAGTACCGGAGTCAAAGTCAGGCTTCTCAAGTTGTAGTAGATATGCTCCTATCGATTCTGGAATCAACGGTTCGCTGGAATATTGCTCTGCTAGTCTTTTTGATCAGGCAGACATTGTCAGTTGCAAAGATTATGTCTATGCAAACGAGTATGGTATTGTATATGATGTAGGTAAAAATAAACATTTATAAAAAATCGTTTTAAAAACTTTTACTGTTTCGGATATTGCAAGTTCTTGACTGTATATAACCTTTATCGTTTGAGCAATCACCTAGTAATTGGAAATATTACTTTTAGTAGTATTTAAAGTCATGTAGAAAAAATATTAAATAGTCTGCATCTTCGCTCTCGTGGAAATTTGAAAAAATCTGCTCATATCACTTGTCTTCATTCAATAGCAGAAACCTCTGAAAAATTTCAGATTCAGCAGTCTAGGTAGGTTTGATTATGCTTTGTTTTCGTATTGAAGTATCATAGCTCTTTTCTGTTTTAGTTTGACCTCGGATGCAATGAATGGCTTCGTGGTCTAGCAGGTTCAGTTGGCGATATTGGCTTATTGCTTGGAGTGCCTCTTACGGGGTTTATCTCTGACCGTTTTGGTCGCAAGGTGGCTCTGGTATTCAATATATTCTTTTTGGGTTTGTTTGGAGTGATCCGAACTTTTTCTGTTAGTTACACCATGTACATGTTATTGCAACTGGCTCAGGCTGTATTTGGCGCGAATGTGTATACCACAGCAATTGTTTTGGGTAACACCTTTTTAAATAAATTATTATAATCAACCTGTTTCATTAAAAAGCATTTTTTAAATTTTTTTTCAGGCACAGAACTTGTTGGGCCGAAATATCGCGCCGTTGGTTTAACATTATTTTCAGTGTATTCGCTGGGGCAAATGATGGTTGGCGGAGTGTATTGGCTTCGTCGTTATTGGCGTAATGCTACAAGGGCTCTGTATATCCCTTGCTTATTCATGATTGTTAATTACTGGCTCTTGTCTGAAAGTATTCGTTGGCTACTCGTTAAGAAAAAGTATGATGAAGCAAGAAAGATAATCGGAACTGCAGCAAGATTAAATAAAAAAACAATCAGTGATAAATCTATGGAAGCTTTATTAAAACCTCAGCACGATCCTCTTCCTCGCTCAGGGGTATGTTTTGTAAAATTCAGCAATTTTATTCGTTTATTTTGAAATAATATTAATGTCATGCTTTACGTTTAGGTGACGAAAGCTGGTATGGTTCGGACGATATTACGCTCTCGCGTTTTATTGACACGAGTATGCACCACTCCTTTTTGGTGGATCGCGGCAACATTTGTCTACTACGGCCTATCCATCAACTCAACTGGACTTTCAGATACTATTTACCTAAACTACATATTGGTTTCCGTCGTGGATATCCCTGGAGGTTTATTTGGCGCATTTTTAATTCATAAAGCAGGCAGGAAAATCGCACTGTCCACAGGATTTATCTTTAGTGCTTCATGTAACTTACTCTTCACTGTAATACCAAATGGTAAGGATAATAATAGTGTCGACACTGTAGCTCATATCATTTTTATTTCAATGAAAACATTTTTTATAGATATATTTTTTCATTTTCTAAATTGTAAAATCTGCATTCTGATTTGGTACAACCTGTAAATTTTGATAACTTTTAATCAGTTTCTTTGTTGTGTCATTATGTTTCAGGTAGCACGTATGTGGTTCGGTTAATAATTTACCTATTTGGAAAAGTGGGGGTGTCGGTGGCTATGTCCTCTCTTTTTCTTTACACATCAGAGTTATACCCTACAGAGTATAGACATACTCTTCTGGCGTTTTCGTCCACTGTTGGGCGACTTGGTGCCATTGCTGCTCCTCTTACACCAGGACTTGTAAGAAAGAATACTATTTTTCCACGGTCACTATTAAAGACTCAAAATAAACGGAAAATTCTATTACAATGTAAAATATTATTTATATGATAAAAAAGCATGGGCCTGAATTGTTCCATCGGCTACCAATAATCTTATTGATATATTTATAGATCCAATTAATATACGATGTTTGTGGGGATGGTGATAATAAATAAAACCTGACTGAGTTTGTTGTGGGCCCTTCTCAGACCAGCGTGTTTGGAAACCTCGTAGCTTTAGTTTTAAGATACCGTGGTTAATTATCACCACCACGTCTTACACCTACTTTGTATACTTAACTGTCAGTATACTGTGTAAGTACCAACTTTGAATAAATACACTTGGACTTAGATTATTCTTAAATACTGTGGAATGTAACTTGTTTCTTAACTGTAATAGTTTCTAGAGACTATTGTATTTTTAATACTCTAAACATTGCGTTATCTATGCAAGCATACAACTTTAAGATGTTTCTCTAACTACTAGTTTTACGGTACATAATCATATAAAATATTCATTATCAAAAGTAGGTATGCCGTTAATTTTTATCATGGCGTAACGGTTGCAATAGTGAAACACCAAGATGCAAATTGCCATTATCTATATCTACCTGTTTATTATCCTATTTCTTTCCTTTCATGGATCATTAAAGGCTCTAAAATTTATCCATATCTCCCTGTTTATTATCCTATTTCTTTCCTTTCATATATCATTAAAGTCTCTAAAATTTTCAGAAACAATACTGGCATGGGCTTCCTTCAGTGCTGTTTAGTGGGATGGGTTTCCTCGCCGGCGCCTTGGTGTTTACACAGCCTGAGACTCTAGGAACTAAGCTACCAGATACGTTTGGTGAAGCCGAAATGCTTGGAAAACCGGACAACACCGTGAAATTTGTTCAGAAATCAGATCAGTTGATTATGTGATCGAATTTATTATGTTGCTCCAGCTTCTTGATCTTGACTTTAATTTTGACTGTTGACTCCATCCATGACTTTGAATTATTTGGTGCTGCTAGTCGGTGGTCACCAATGTTGGTTATAAATATAAGTGCCAAAAATGTTTGACTCGTTTACGGATAATATGTAATAGTAGGAATGAGCGTTTTATTTTATAACAAAATTCCACAACCTATTTTAAACTTGCCTTTACACAAGTCTATGAAGCCCATTAAAAGTATGCTCCTGAAAAAAGCTTATTATGCTGTTGATGATTACGTAAATGACAAAGGAGCATGGATTTGACTCGCTCCAGCAATGCTAAGGACAGCTGTTACTTATATATTCTATAAATTAATGAAATTATAAATATTTTTTTCAAAAGAGCAACCCCCGAGTTTCTTGCTGGTTCTTCTCTGTAGGAATGACATTCCGAACCAGAGGTAGATTCACTCGACGATTCAAAAGTACTTGTAAAATGAGTACAAAAAGTGAGTTTGTGACCTGTTTAGTAGGGGTAGTATCTAGATCTACTGTACCGATTTTGATAAAATTCTGGTACCAATAAAAAGCCACACTATTTGTGAGTGACATAGGCTATATATTATCCCAAAAAACTAGGGAGTTCCAGTGGGAATAAAAAAAACTTATTCCACGCGGACGAAGTCGCAGCCAAGTTTGCTAGTTTTTCAATTTTAATTATTATTACGAGAAATTTTTATTCGTGTAATTTTTTTGTAATTTCGTTTTATTACTAGCTGGTGCCCGTGACTTCGTCGTGGATTTCGAGGTGTATCAAAGGTTGTAAAGTTCCGAAGGAACTGATTAATTTTCCGTATAAAATACATCCATTGTCCGTATCCTTGATATACACCACCTCCCAATCAGTCCTCCCAATCAGTCCTCCCAATAAGTCCTCCCAATCAGTCCTCACAATTAGTCCTCCCAATAAGTCCTCCCAATCAGTCCTCACAATCAGTCCTCCCAATAAGTCCTCCCAATTAGTCCTCCCAATCAGTCCTCCCAATCAGTCCTCCCAATCAACCCATTAATTATATTAATCCAGATTAGCATTTGATCCGTGAAAAGCAAATACAAGGCAAATACATTTAAGATTATAATACTGTACGTAAAAAGGTTACACAAAATATATATTATTGTCGTGTTTAAACATAAGAAAATTTACTTCCAAACTTTAACATAAGAAAATGTAAGTATTTGGTTGTATCATCTATACTTTTTTTTTTTATCCACTACAAGTTAGCCCTTTACTGCGATCTCACCTGATGGTAAGTGATGATGCAGTCGAAGATGGTAGCGGGCTAACCTGTTAGGGGCATAGCAACCATACTCCTATTCGGTTTCTACACGGCATCGTACCGGAACGCGTAACTGCTTGGCGGCACGTCTTTGCCGATAACTAGCCACGGCCAAAGCCTCCAGGCCAGACCAGGGAAAATTCAGAAATTATAAATTCCCAAATTTACCCCGCCGGGATCGAACCCGGGACCTCCGCACGTTAAGACGACAGCGCTACACACTGCGCCACGGAGGTCGTCAAAACTTCTATACTAATACTAATATACTAATAATATAAAAAATGAGAAAGTTTGGATGGATGGATGTAAGGATGGATGTTTGATACTCAATCACGACAGATCGGATCTGCATGAACTATGGCACAGAGATAGATTACAGATTGGAATAGCACTTAAGCTACTTTTTATCCCGTGAAATTAAAGAGTTCTTAGGAGAACCAAAAAACCTAAAACTAGGCAGACGAAGTCGCGACTATTAGGTAGTTATTTATATATTGTTGCGGAAAATACTATTTTAGAAGAAATTCAATTATGGAATAAGTTCCCTGCGGTTAAGAAGAAAAACGATGTCAGAGTCGAACGTCGAAGACGAGGGTATAAAAGGATGCGTGCGCTGCTGCCAGGGGCTCACTTCCTTGTCATCCGTCGTCGCGGACGTGCTTGTGTGGTTTTATCTAGTTCTTATAGCATCTTTTCCTATGGTATAATTAAATGCAGGGGTTTTTGGTCTTTCTTCTTCAAATATCCTCTAGAAATTTGCAAGAATAAGTTAAATCTCTTGCTCTCGTAGGCTACTTTTCTGAAGTTTCACTTTTGCTGTGTGTGAATTGCATACACACACATTTCTTTTTGTCGTTATTTGCATAAAATACTAGTATTTATGCAATCGTGAGTCTGTATTTTACGTTTTACGAAAACTTTGAATTTGTTGAGAGACCTCTCCAATATGTCTTCTGGGAGTTTATTATAAAAACGTACATACCGTTACCGACAAATGAATTACTAATTTTACAGTCTTTTAGTGGGCACTACAATTTTATTCTTATTTCTTGTATTAAAATTATGATAGCCACTTTATTTCTGGAATTTATGCGTGTTGTATGCACATATACTAAATTTTCAAATATGACGTATTGGTTGTGGACCATCATAATTTTAACTTCTTTGAATTTAGTTCTTAGGAACTCTCTTGATCCCTTGTTATAAATGGTACGAACAGCCCTTTTCTGAAGCACGAAAACAGAATGAATATCAGCAGCATTACCCCATAATAATATACCATATGACAATGCTGTGAAAGTAACCAAAATAAACTAATGTAGCAGTTTCTAAATCGGTCAACTGGCGAATCTTTTTAACCGCATATGCAGCAGATCTGAGTCTGTTCGATAAGTCATCTATATGAGAGCCCCATTTGAGTTTAGCATATAACTTTATTCCAAAAAAAATAGTGGAATCCAATAAATGTAATTCCTCATGATCAAGTTGTATAGTAGTTTTAGGTACCTGTTTGACATTAGATAATGTAAATTCGATACACTTTGTTTTTTCCATTAAGGAGTACGTTACTAGGTTCAAACCACTAATAATATTATGTAATAAGATCTTTTATCTCATCTCAGGTACCTGCTTGAGATGAGATAAATAATCTTATTAGGTACATAATATTTTTATCAGCACGATAAATCTCTTAAAAGTAACATTACATAACTAACATAATTAATAATAACATACCTTTTGTTGATTAAGATAAACTCCACGGTGTGTATTTTCTCGGATAAACTGTTGTCTAAGATTGAGCCGAATGGTGTCTTATGGTTCCGTTTAGCAAACAAGTGATAATCTCAAAGATTGAAATGTATACTAAGATTATATAGTACTACTGAAATTTGTACAATATTGAATTGTACAGTATATACTACATAAAGTTGAAGTAAATGTGAGCCAATAAAAAAAAGAATAATCAAAAACCGATTAGTTATATAGTTAGATTAGGTAGATAGTTTCGGAGAAATCCGCGGACAACATACATACATTTTGTTTCTACAGTAATAGATAATATCTAGTGTCTGTGTGCGAATAAGGATGTAACCATTTTATCAAATTACATAGTATTTTAAAAATATAACAATTTAAAATAACCTAAGATAATTTGATCTAGTTCTACTATTTAAATACAATAAACGGTAATTATAAACAAGTACACTTAATTATATATAGACTGTGTGTATAATTTAAGATTGGAATAAATTATTATGTTTTTATTATTGATATATTAGATTGTACTCTGTGCAAAATGAAAAATTTAATGAACATACTGAACATTTATTAACTGAGCTAGGCATAAGAAACCCTATTGTACTATGAATAAGTTAAATGAATTTTGAAAATGTATGAAAGCATGTATCTAGTTACTAATATAAATAAGATTGTAGAAAAAAACACTAATAAAAGGCTATTCTATTTTATTTTATTTATAACATTTTGTTTCATACATACATTCAGTTTGGAAGCCGTAATAGATAATCATTATCAGTTTCAATAATATTACATACTTAAATGTCAAATCGATATCGTTCTATTTTTGAAGTCGTTTAAAAACCTAGCATTTTTATGAAATACCTGAATTTTTTTTCTGCTATTTGAAAGAAAAAGAAATTGTTTTTATTAATGATATTTTGATATTATAAGAAAAAATAGAGCTCCTATAAAACAATTATGTTTACTAAAAACTACAATTTTTTTTTTAAATTTCATATAACAATTTGTACAAAGACCCCTAAATATCACCGGTGTATTTAAACTAGTTCATAAAACTCAATTATATGGAGAATTTGGAACTAAAGTTTTGAAGCAATACGTAAGTGATGCCTAAAATGCAAAGTGACTGTGCAAGAAATGAAAATGTTGAGGACAAGACAAAAACCTGTGAAGCAGAAGAACCGATAAAGCTAGATTTTTTTTTTTTTTTAATCTTAATTTTTTTTGAAGGCTTTTGTCCTTTTGGACATGTCAGCCCCATCGTACAAAATAAACAAACAAACACAACAAAACATTACATAAATTCAAAATGAAAATGTTGAGGACAAGACAAAAACCTGTGAAGCAGAAGAACCGATAAAGCTAGATGATGTGTTGAGAAATGAGCTTGGAGAATTTGGCTTGTTTCAGCTGCGTAATATGCTACTGGTAACATTACCGATACTATTGTCAGCTTTTAAAAATGATTACGTGTTTACAGCCGCAGCCATACCACACAGGTAAGTCTGAGCAAGTTAGGGAGTGTCCAAAATCAAAATATCTCAGTTAGCTGAACCGAAAAGGCATCAAATATGAATTTGTGGATGAAATAATGAGAGAGGAGTTTTAAGACAATTTAAATTTAAACCAATAAAAACGCCCTGGCTTAGCTAGGGTGCAAATTCTGAAAATATTTTGTTATTCGAAGTCTACGATATAGTCAAACTTCAGGCAAAACCTATAAGTAAAATCTCACGAATCTTGCTGACATAGATGCCACAATAAAACATCGTTATACGCTGCTATTTGTTTCCTTATTTTTTTATATGAACTGTTCTAATAATTATAGATTTCAGCGTTTCCCTTTTCACTTTCGCCAAGTTTGCATCCATCCATCCTCTATCTTAGGCTGTATCATTACTTGTCAGCAGGCTAACTGCAGGCTGGCTGTTAATTAAAAATAGGGAAAATAAATTTAAGTAGTTATTAATTAATCTAGATGCCGAATACCAGAATGTGGTGAAAGCAGTACATTACATCCTTACAATCCTGAATGGATTTTGAACGCAGTCCCCGAGACAAGTTCGGGGCTCGCAAGCTGTAAAAGATATGCAACAAAAGATTATGGGATAAACGGTTCATTGGACTACTGCCCCACTTCACTCTTTAGCCAGGGAAGCACAGTTATCTGTGAGGGGTTTGTCTATGCCAATGATAATACTGTTGTTTATGATGTGAGTATGAAAATTAGATTACTCGTATTACTAATACAAACAAAAATAAACATATTAGAAATTGAAAAATTCAAAATTCCTTTTAAAGCAGCTCTTTGCATTACACTATATTATAAATTTTCATTCCATTATCACCAAATAGGTGGAAGGATTTTTAGTTGGTCGCGACTTGGGAATTAGACGTGGAGCTGAAGCGTAAAATAAAAATATATTTTGTTAGCTAATGCCCGCGACTACGTCTGCATGGATTGAACTCCTTAGTTTTCCGGGATAAAAGTAGCCTATGTGTTATTCCAGACTATAATCTATCTCTGTGCCAAATTTCTTCCAGATCCGTTAAGCCGTTCGTGCGTGTTTGAGTAACAAACATCTATGTAAATTGTTGGTCAGTAAAAATTCATTTATTTATTTATACATCATCCATCCAAACTTTCGAATTTATAATATTTTTTGATTGATTGATTATTGATTTTTATTGATTGATATTGATATTGATTAATTTCTACGATTATGTTAATGGTTTTAAACGACCAGAATAAAAATCGTGTACCAGAACGTGCTCTCTAAAGGCAATGTAAACGGCATAATAGTTTGGTGGACCTTGTAGTTAATGGCATGTGTGAAAGATGCAATATTGTGCTGACTTACGCTGTTGCTACAACAACAACAACAACAACATAACTAAAGGTACAATTTTATTTTCATCATCAACACTACAATAGCCAGCATCCTACTGAGCACGGATACATCTACCTCGCTGGACAAGTCTGAAGGATTGCCAATCCTCACATCACCACACATAATATTTGAGATTCAAAATCACTTTACTTGTACAAAATTGTATTGTAGTATTATAATATTTAATGTTTTAGTTTGACCTTGGATGTCAAGAATGGCTCCGCGCATTGGCAGGCACATTAAGTGGGCTCGGAATATTACTGGGCCTTCCTCTTTCTGGATACATCTCAGATCGATTTGGCCGCAAAACTGCTCTCGTGTTTAACATTTTTAACCTTACATTAATTGGTGTTATCCGAGCTTTTTCGGTTAATTACACTATGTTTATGATTTTGCAAGTTATCCAGGCAACGCTTGGCTCAAGCGTCTACACTTCAGCATATGTTATGGGTAAGCCTTTTGCTTTCATTCGTATCATATATTTTTTGTTCGTTAAATATTCCTTTTACCGCAATAATGGCGCATTGGTGATTATTATCAATTTGAGAAAACTATGAGTCTTGAGTTCAAATTCAAATATCTTTATTTCAAAGACCGTGTAGCTCTTTTTACGTCAGAGCTCTACCAAAGATTTTTTAAAGAATATTATTATATTCCAAAAAGAAGCATAATTTGTTCATTTTTTCAGCGACTGAGCTTATTGGACCGAAGTACAGAGTCCTCGCAAGTACATCAGGTGCTGCCATATTCTCAATTGGACAAGTATTGCTTGGAGGAACGTTTTGGCTTATTGGCAATTGGCGTTACACGACACTGGCCATATATATCCCATGTTTGTTCTTGGTTGTATATCATTGGTTTTTGTCGGAAAGTATCCGTTGGCTTCTTTCTAAAAAGAAATATGCTGCGGCAAGAAAGATACTGGAAACTGTAGCAAGGGTCAATAAAAAAAAGATTAGTGAAAAGTCTATGGAAGCTTTATTGAATCCTCCTCGAGCTCCTGTTTTACATTTAGAGGTACGAGTATGTTAATACAATTGAAGTAACTCATCGTTCACCATGGTCAGCGCTAAATTCAATAAGCATAATATATCCTTTATAAAAAATAAAGGATATATTATGTCTGTCTATTCTTGCTCTATTATTAAGGAACATTAAGAATGTGTTTGTTTGAATTTATCGAGCACGCTGTTAGCATTTATCCACAAAACCAAATTCTTGAGCAAAAGTGTTTGTTTGGGTATTAAGATATATATGGTGTACAAAATAATATAATGTAACAAGCAGATAAGGGTATGTAATAACATAATTCAGTTTAAAAATAAATTAAGCACGCTTCTTTAAATTTCATTTTTAAATTTTACATATAATTTTAGATTTTGACATTGCACGCCCGAAGACGCAATGTATTAATGCAATAAATGACTTTGAATTTGAATTTGTCTTCGTTTCTAGCGGTAGACATCTTCAGTAGATATCTGTGTATCTCAATCTATGACCACACTACAATATATTTTGAATGGGGGTTACTACCATCGCCTAAAGCAGTATTATGAAGTGACAGTTTTTAGTTCTTAGTACCTTGACATCCTAATATAAGTATTATAATAATTCTAAAACACGAACGTCAACAATATTAAAACAATACGGATTTATCCGATGGTAGTACGCTCTCAGAGACTCGCTTGATGTGGACCATTAATTAAGTAGAGCTTTCCGGTCCGAGTCACCAATCAAGCACCCATTTCATCCCAACGTTTAAGAGTTCTTTCAATGTCCTGTCTATTTGCCACTGCTACACTTGAAAAGACAAACCATGTTCTTATATTTTTTATACAGGAGAGATAATATAGGCAATATTTTTTTATATTTTAGGATTCGAGGCCTGGTCTAATCCAGACGGTGCTACGAACGCCAATTTTACTAAGACGAGTATGCACTACTCCTTTTTGGTGGATTTCTATTACTTTTATCTACTATGGACTATCTATTAACTCTACCGGACTTTCAAATACCATGTATTTAAACTACATGTTGACTTGTGCCGTGGAACTCCCTGGGTACTTTGCTGGTTTTCTGTTAATGGATAGAATCGGTAGGAGAACCACGCTCTCTTCTGGATTCTTCTTTAGCGCTTTATGCAACATTCTCTTTATTATAATTCCTCAGGGTAAGTTTCAATACGTCATCATCAATAATTATTTCACCACCGTTATTATCTGCAGCCTATTAACTGCTGATCTAATACATCTTCGATTCTCTACACAAGTTTTTTGAAACGTTATATCGATAGAATACTTGATGATGCCAGACACTTCGCCTATTGTGTATACTGTGTATGTGTGTGTGTGAAAACACAAACACACGCTATTAAACGCTAATAAAAGGCCACGCTATTAATAATCTTTTATCCAATATCCGTGTGGATAAAGATTTTTAATATCGTGGGAGCGCTTTGATTTTCAGGTGAAAAAATATTTATTTTAACATAGATTTGCGTCATAGCTGCGCAATAATTCTAATCGTTTTCACCTTCATCTTCAAGAAATCTTTTAACCCTAAACTTTCAGGCATGTCCACTATAAGGCTGATAATATACCTCTTTGGGAAGTTAGGGATATCGATGGCAATGACTACTATGTATCTGTACTCATCGGAGCTATATCCTACGGAGTTCCGACACACTCTTATAGCCTTTTCCTCAATGATCGGAAGACTTGGCTCTATTGCTGCGCCACTTACACCAGTATTCGTAAGTTAAATGATTGTTATTTTTTTACCTATGCATCAACATAGTGCAGATAATCAGAATGATCTACCAATTTCCAATTTATTTATTGACATGTTATTGTTTTCTTAGCACCCCTTAAGCCTTGTCGTCTTGTCTGGGACTGCACATTTCTGTAAAGTCTAGTACATAAATATAAGTATTACGTGGACATATAATACGATATAAAATAACAGTAACACAGCAATTAGGCCACTATTGAACATTGTCTTCCTCATCCAGTTTCTTTCTGACACCCTCTTTATTTTTAGTATCGTCAGTCTACTAGTAGTCTCTTGCTAGTGCAAAGTACTTCATGTACTTTACTTACTTCAGTACTGTATGGCTATGATCTCTACGATAAATAATCATAGCCTATCTACTTACAACTTCAGCTAGTGATGGATTAACTAATTTACGATCAGAATTTTCTAACCTATTTGTTCTTCTATGTATTCTAATCTTCTGACGGACTTTACGCCAATCAGCCAGCAGAATTTAAATTTTAAATTTCTAGGTAGTTGTAGAATCACAAACAGGATTGGCATTGAAAGAGATTTAGTAAAATCAATGATAATTATTATGAATTCTAGCAAGGCGTACTTGTATGTACAAGGTAGTTAAATTACTATATCAGGGGCCACACTGCAAACGCTTAAAGTAATATTTAAGTTATATACTCAAAATTACATTACGTACCTTGACGTTCCTAAAATAATAAGGTTTATAATTCTTAAACACGGAAGCCAAAAATAATGAAACAATATGGCTTTAAGCGTTGACAGTAAAGCATGGCCCCTGTCCTTTTCATGTAAATCGTATCTAAGCCTTATTAAAATCAAAAAGTGACATTTAAATCGTTTAACTAAATCACTTTCAGCAGCAGTATGCAAGATGGCCTAAGTTTTTTTAAGACAACGATTTTGATATTTCAGACACAATACTGGCACGGACTTCCATCGCTAATGTTTGGTGTGATGGGATTACTTGGTGGTGCGTTGGCTCTCACACAGCCTGAAACTCTTGGAACTAAAATGCCAGATACTTTAGCTGAAGCTGAAATGCTAGGCAAACCGAAAACTAAACTTTATCCTCTCGATTGAGCTGTGATCCAAGATATATTTTTAATACCTTCATAGTTTTTTTTTTATTGCGTGATAGGCTTGCGCTTGACGACAATCATGCTTAGTGCAAAGCAATGATGAGGTCCAGGTTGGAACACGCTTGCCTTTTTTTTTTTTTTTTTTTTTTCTTTCGGGGGAGGAAAAAATCCCTACGGACTTCTGCCTATCGGCAGGGCATGTC